>CM066031.1:1772012141-1773476920 GCA_033557465.1 Ichthyophis bannanicus
TGTGAGCCATAGGGAAGGTCAACCCACACACGCTGCCCCTGAGGGATCCAGCCCCAACATGAGGGCATCCCCTCCCCCCCACCCTGGCACACTGTCTGCTGGTGACACCCTGTGCGAATATGAAGGTCCACACCCTGCGGCTTAACACACATGTTGGCCAACATGAGGGGGCATCCCTCCCCCCCACCCTGCAACACTGTCTGGCTGGTAGACACTGCCTGGTTGAATATGAAGGTCAAAACCCCTTGTTAACACACATGTAGGCCCAAATGAGGGCATCCCTAACCCACCCTGGCACACTGTATGCTGGTGGCTGCCCTGTGGGAATAGGAAAGGCCAAAACCACTGCCCCTTTGAGTGAATCCAGCCCCCCAAATGAGGGCATCCCTCCCCCCCACCCTGCACACTGTTGCTGGTTGCCCTGTGTGAATCTGAAGGTCAAAACCCTGCTTAACACATCATGTAGGCCCAAATAGGGGGCATGGGACCCTCATCCCCCAACCCTTGCAGACACTGTCTCTGCTGTTGCCCGGGGGGAATAGGCAGGTCAAAACCATGCTAAACACACATAGTAGGCCCAAATGAGGGCGCCATCACTCCCACCCCACCCTGCACACTGGTTTATTTTTTGCTGGGCCCTGTGTGAATAGGACGGTCAAAACACTGAGGCCCTTGCACGATGGAGGACAGGCAGGGGTCCCCTGTAACGACCCTGTACCCCGTGAAACAGTGCCCTGTATGGACGATGTAGTCACAAGGGGCAAACCACAGGCAAAAGAGAAGCCTAGCGACCACTGTAGGTGATAAACTGCACACCCAAACAGTGGGATGACATGCACATGCCAGATGTGTGTGAGGTGGCACACACAGTTGGCGATGGTTACCTGTATGTGGTGCGACAACATATAGGGCACATGAGTTTGTTGCACAACCTGCCAGCGGTGGCGTGTTTGTCACACCCACATGTGGCTGTGACAGCCACTGCCTGGGGGGAGGGTGCCAAAGGAAATAGGGGCTGCGCCAGGTAGTCGACGTGGGCAAGTGTCAAGTTGCTGGGCCAGGGGCCACCGACTTGTCCCCCCGCTAGCTAAGGGGAAATGTCTCTGTAACACTACAGGTGGGAGGACATTCGAAAGAAGGCAAGGGAAGCTGAGCGCCCGGTTTCCCCGATTTGTTGCCAGGGTGCTGCAGCGTGGGACAGCATGGCACAGCTGAAAATGTGAGTATGTGGACCTGGCCATGTAGGGGGATGTGTTGTGGACAAACACAGTGTCAACAGTGACATGGTAGGTGGAATCATTCCACCAGGGGAGTGACATTGCTATCTCTCCCACAGCTTATGCACGTGCAGCCAAATCAGGCCGAGGTTCCGGAGGAGCACCACAGACGTAGAGGGACCAGCGAGGGGGATCAGGTGCCGCATGGACCAGCAGGGAGGCAGGACAACAGCAGGATGAGGAGGGAATGGGGGGGATGGGCACGAGGATGGACCTGAGCCTGCCACCCCAACCCCTGCGAGGGGGATGAGGGGGATGAGGAGGCCGGCCCAAATGCGAGGGGCGATGAGGGGGAAACCCACAGAAAGGGGGACAGAGGTCGGGGAGCCAGGTGAGCAGGATTGGGGTGGGGCGGGGACTGTCGGTTGGGAAGGGTTAGAGGAACGTGAGTGGCTGGGAGTGGCAGGGACCGCGACATGGGATGGGGGGTTGAGGGGGATGGGGATGTGGGCGGGAGACTGGGGAGCCGGGGGGCGGAGGGTTTGCCCACTGGAGGGGGTTGGGTTTGTAGGCAGGGGTCACAAATGCCCGATCAGACACAGGGAAATGGGGTGGCACCAGCATACCTGCCCCTGGAGGAGGGGCACGGAGCGGACGAGCTGGACGTGTGCGATGAAACAACATGGCCGGCAAGCAGGACCGGCCTGTCCATGCAGCCACAAAGACACGTGGTATCAGTGTGTCTGTGTGGCGATGCATGTGCGGGCCAGCGCCTGGCTGCAGCTGTGCGTGCAAGAACAGGCACCGCCAGAGGCAGTTGGCCTAATCCAGGGGGCAGGTGGCTTGCGACAACTGTCGATGGTGGCGCTAACCGTGTCTGCGGGAGAGCGGGATGAGGCGCCTGTGACGGATCCACAACACAGTCAGCCACCAAATCCGACAAGGGCACCCAGGGTGTGTAATATGTGGACACACGCATAGCACACCTGCCCTGTGGCGGACGTGCACATTCTGTGGCCCATGTTCAGGGGGGACGGGGGGGAGAAAGGGCCATGTATATCCCGTTCCAGTGGCATTGTTGACCATGCCTGATGTAACCAACAGCAGATAGACCCTGTGGGACACATGGCCATGTGTGGCCACATGGAAAATGTTTGTACATTATGTTTTTACTCAATAGTGGAAATCGTTTCCGTTTAACGACACATTACCAAACTGTTGTGTGCAGATGTGCCTCATTGCCGGTGACCAGTGCTGTGCGATTGATGGGTGGGGCTGTGGCGTACTAGGAGGGGGCAGCGGGGCACGAACAGGGGAAAAGGTTTAGTCAATGTTGACAGCCCAACAACCCGAACACATGTAACTATCACGCTGGCAGCAAGTCGGGACCAAACTGGGGGGAGGCGGAGGTGAGTGAAGTGAATGACCGACCTTGCAATAGGCATTGTGTGGCACCTGGGGCCACACAAAGGCCAGAGTAACAAATGAGACATACGGAGGTGTGGAGCAGGTGGCATGCTGTGACCAGTACAGCAGTGGCCAATACTGTATGGCATCGGTGGCAGGGTGCTAGGACACCTGTGGTGTATGTGTGGCGGTGTGCACTGGAAGAGGGGAGAAGAGACCACATACGGTGCCACCGCAAGGTCCCATGAGGCTGGACCCGGGGGGTGGCCGGGGAAGAGGCCGAACGTGTGTTTGCCATGTTGAGACCTGTGGGGGTGGGAAAAAAACTGGTGCATATGTCAGGCACGTGTAATCAGCATGCAGGGACCGAGATGGGGGATGGTACATGTTGGTCAAACGGGAGGACATTCCCACAACATATTAACAACAGTGGGTGTCGCCATGGCGTTGAATCCAGGGCAAGTGGGGGTGCGGGGAGCCATTACAGCCGTTGGTGGACATGGGGCAATCGGTGGGGACACACACGCGGGGTTGTGGGGGGTGCACATAGCAGAGGGCGAGGATAGCGGCTAAGCGAGGTGAGGGCAAGTGGTTGCTGACACACTGAGCGGGTCATGCGGCAGGTGTGCAGGCTGCAGTGTGGATGATGCTACCAGGTGACAGTTGCTGTATGTCGTAATGTTAAAACCAATGTGGTATGGTATGTGCCAGGATAGGTGGCAAGTTGTTGGTGGTTTGTAGGTGTATACAGTGGAAACCGAGTGAATAGTGTGATGGGTAGCCATTAATGGCGGTGACACCAAGGACTCCTTTCACAGTGCTGGTGCATGCAATCCCTGTGACCAGGTATCCACTGGTTGCACCATGTGGGACGGGTGGAGGCGACAAGGTGGATGTGTGAAGGTGCAGGGGAAACCTGGGTACAGGACCTGTGCAAGTGCACATACTGGTGCGTGTTCGGGGTGTTGCGAGCCAGCAGCGATTGGTTGGTCAACACATGCAGGACATACAGTGCACGCACAACAGCACCACAGGCCCCAATGGTTGGCTTGGGGGGGTCTCCTGGCGCGTTCTCCCAGGGGTGTGCGCCTGGTAACACTGCACGCCATTGCACGCCATCCGACTAGTGTGGGGGGGAGCGGGCGGAGCACGTAGGGCCACATGGGATTGGCTGCACACCAATAGTGGGCATGGGTTAGGGGGGGGGGCAATGGTGAATGACAGCAGTGGGAGAGGCAAGTGCACCACCAACAGGGCCATGGGGGTGGTTGCTGGGGGATGTGAGTGCGTATGACCAACAATGAGTCACGGAGCCCAAGGTTCCCCATCATCGGCCATCAGGTTTGTGGCTTTATTTGCCTTCGACCCCTGCCCAGCACAGGTACGTCCCCTACCACACACTGGCGCCCCTACGGCCTTGCCGCCGGTGTTCGCGGCTTGCAAATGCTGGTGGGATCCATGGCTGTGCTGATCGGTCGGGGGGACTGCCCGCACACACATCACGGATGCCATGCCAGGCGCATCCGCGATGAGACACATGCGTCTGCCATGCGTCCTGAATGTGGAGACTAGGGGCAGTTATCGCCGCTGGCGCAGGCGCATTGTGTTCCTTCTGTTAGCCTCTGGTTGTGTACCCACCGATGAGCGCAGTGGACGGCGACATGTGGGGAAAAGGACATAGTACTGTGTGGAGTTAACGGAAAACAGATGTACCTGCACATCGGCCATATCTACAATAGCAGCGTGTCCCACCACCCTCGGCATCAGCTCGCGCCGCAGATGAGCTGGCCTGCATCTCATGAACGAGGTAGCGACCGAAGCCCAGTGCCTCGTTGTGTGTTGCCGTTGCCCACTACTGCAGGACACTGTCTCTGTCCTGCCCTGCAGGTGTCTACAGATGAGATGTGTCCCAATCGGGTCTGTTGGCGGATGTACATGTTCCACATTCTGGCAGTGGTGCGGCATGCGCTCCACCTCCAAAAGCAATGGCCTGGGACCATGTGTTCCACAGAGCCCACTGTACCCATCGGTGACTCTGCTATCCGGCCCGTGCACCTGGCACGATATGGCGCCAGGACATCACTGGTGTGACACACGGCAACAGGCTGTCTGAGGGTTTGTCCCGCGGCCTGCCCACCCCACAAACTACCACCATCAGGCCATCATCTGTGCGACAATGATCCACGTGTGTCCTGTGGATGGCTGTGGTGGCAGCCGCTCTACACCTGGGGCCAACCCATGGCAGATGCCACGTGTGATACGGCCACCAGTGCATTCCCCACCATACTTCTGGGTGCCATTGAACACCCCGTGGCCGGGCTGTCAGCGGCCTCATCGTGACCCTACACCGCCCGTTACCATGAGCAGGTGCATCGGATATCCCAGTTAGCCCCCCCCATCCCCCGTGGGGCCCACCGCTCCTGCGGCCAGCCTGACACGTGCGGGATGCAACAGGTACACAAGGGGTGGCCAAGGGGGTGAGGGGGCAATGGTAAGGGACTTGGTGCGGGGACACAGTTGCATATGTGGCCACCGGTGCAGGGAGAAACTGGCATGGGTGTTACTATTACACTGGCTATCTGTGGACATGTCACCATGATGAGTGTATGGATGGGGGCGGGACAGAATGGACCCCACATCCATAGCTATAGTCCAGTGCGACACGCAGGCGGCACAGCGTGGTTGACCAATACAGGCCGCTGGCCACTCAGATGCCATGGATCACCCCGCCGTTGCCGTGTCAGCCATTCCAAAAGGCCAATACGAAAGCACCATAACATACCTATCACCATGGGAAGGCACTGCCAATAGATGAGGCCTCTGAATCACAGAATAGGACCGGGGAAATGGGGGGTAAAGGTGTGCAATGTCATATAGGGGTGACAGGGAAGCGAAACCCGGCAGCTCAGTTCAGACATGCGAAACATGTGGAGCATCACACGCAACAGGCAAAACACATTCCTGGTGGACAGGATTGCACCAATCCAAACCTGGGGAACCAGGGAGCGAGACACACGGTATGTACCACGCCATGTGGGGATACAAATATTGTGTACCTCCCTCCCGTATACCAGACACTTGCGCAGACATCCACTGATGCACATTTCCCAGGATTGTCATGGTTCCATGTAATACATCCAAATAGGCAATAGAGATCTCCGTACATAGTGTGTCTTAGTGCCATTTACATTGTCACAGAAACCTCCCCTGGGTTCCAGCCATGTTTCCCAATGTCCACGCGACTAGCTGGACTTTTCCCCTCCTCATGCCACCCCTGGTTCTGTAGTACACTCTCCCAATATCCCACATACTGAGCAGACAGACTAAATCCGTCTCCTGTTGTCCCTCCCGTCAGTCCAACTCGGCTCCACATATTAATGTCACTCTCTCATACCTCAGCCCACGCCAAAGGCCCCACCCCCCCTACCCGGCCAAATCGAGTTGGCACATACTAGGCTTCACACCCAGGGTGTTTCTGTCCATCCACCATGTCACTACCACAGACACGTTCCCAGTCTAGGCCCGCCCACCAACCACAATCAGCTCTCTTCCGCTCACTGTCTCTCCCATCGCCCACCCCCGACAGGTCCCTTCAGCAGCCCACTCCCCAATTATTAGCCGCACAGTAAATTTCATGTCCAGGGCCTAGGCCACCCAACAACCCATGTCCAGTCCGAAGACCCACAGCCATTGTCAGTGTGTTGTCCCTCAATCAGCGTAATTTCCATTTCCAGCCCCCCAATGAGCACCATCAGCCCATGTTCAAATCCTAGCTCACATCTCCACTCAAGCCCATTTCCAAACCAAAAGCCCCCATGAGGACTACGTCCAGTTCTAGCCCCTTCATGGGTCCATTTCAATCACAGCCCCCACCCCAGCAAATTTCCAATTTAGCCCCCCACCAAACAGCCAAGTTCCAGTCCTATTCGATGCCCCTCCATCAGCCTATTTCAAGTCCTAGCCCCCGCCAATTCACCCATTTCCAGTCCTAGCTTCCTCCCCCTCACAACCCATTTCCATTCCCAAGCCCCAGTCCCCATCAGCTATATGCGGTCAAGCCCTCCATCCACTCAGCCCATTTCCCGTCCATCAACACCACCAGCCCATTAACAGTCTTAGCCCCCCCCAGCACATTACCGGTCCTAGCCCCCCATAGGCCCATTAACAGTCATAACCCCCATCAGCCCATTTCCAGTCAGTGGCCCCCCAACTAGCCCAGTAACCCGTCCTACCCCCCCATCAGCCACTTCCAGTTATTTTCCTAGCACCCCCCCCCTGGCCATGTACTAGTCCTAACCCCTCCCCGATCGGCCCAACGTCCAGTCTTAGGCCCCCCCCCATCAGCCCACTTTCAGTCTTAGGCCCCACCCCCACTGGTACCAGTCCTAATCCCCCTTCCCCCCTTCTTCCAGGTTCCAGAACCAACCAGCTGCTTCTGGCGCGGCAGCATCAGGAGTGCTGCCGCGGGGCCCCCTCCTGGCCGGCAGAGCCTCCTCCACTGCCCGGCAGAGCCGCTCAGTCCCTGCATCGCTGACGTCATCCCCGAACGCGGGCTTATTTTTCCAGAGCCGCGAGCTTCTCGCGGCTCTGACAAGGAGCCCGCCGTTCGGGGGGATATGACGTCAGCGATGCAGGGACTGAGCGGCTATGCCGGCAGGGGAGGAGGCTCTGCCGGCCAGGAGGGGAGCCCCGCGGCAGCACTCCTGATGCTGCCGCGGCAGAAGCAGCTGGTTCTTTTGGTGTTTTATGTGTTTAAAATATGGGTTGGAGAATGTTTTTTGCGAGGGGCCCCCTGAAACGTGGGGCCCTGTGCAATGAAACATTCGTGCTCAATGGACGGGCCGGCCCTGAGTGGACTGTTATTTGCGCAGGAACCCCTTGAAACGTGGTACCCTGTGCATAGCACGTTCCTGCTCAATGGACGGTCTGGCCCTGCCTGTGTACACCATCCTCTGTCAGGGGGGTTCAGGCACCCATTCCCAGCCCTGCATGCACTGCCTAATGCCACACACCACCACCCAATGGTGGCCACCTCTCATCCTTGCTCCTGAGTGTGTGGTCCCTCTGTGCCCGTCTGATCCCCCGCGTCCAGCAGAGACAGTTTCTGTCCCACCCCCCTGCCCCTTCACACACCATGTGCTTGTACTATAACCTACCGGCCTGTGGGTGGGCTGTGTCCAGTGCAGCAGGCAAACCGTGGACATACATGGGCCCCAGTCGATCCGCCAGGCGCCTCTCAAGGTCTGTTAATTGTGCCACGGTCGCTGGGCCCCCTCCTGTGCCTTGTGCCGCACGTCGCTCTCGCACCAGCTCTGCCCGTATATGGCGCTTGATGTCACAGAAGCGTTTTCTTAGGTTTTCGATGTCCCGGGGCGGCCCTTCTGCTCCTGCCACCGCCGCCTGCACCTCCCGCCATGCCCCTGTGCATGCTGCGATGGTCAGGGTAGTGCTCTGCCGGCCGAAGAGCAGGTCATATCTGTCCAGTATGTTAGACAGCAGGTGCTCATTCTCCTGTTGGCTGAACCTTGCAGCCCTGCGTCGGCTCTCCGCAGGGACAGGAACCCTTGCCTGGCGGCGTGGTCCTCTTGGATGGCCACCTGGGGTCAGTGGCACCCCCGATGGTCCTGCTACCTGGTTGTCACCAGATGTGGCTGCGTCTCCTGTTGTGGCTGCTCTGGTGCATGGTCCATGTCCTTGCTCCCTTGTGCGTGCATAATGTTGCTGTTTGCTCCGCGGAAGGGATGGAACCTCCATTTCCTGTCACTTATATGGGGCATCCTGGGGTGTGGCTCGCAAGGGGACGCCTGCGCACGCAGTCACGTTTGTCTTTGGCGCGCGTTGCTACGCGCATTGCGTCGCGCATCGTCACGTGGCGTCGCACATCGTTACATACGTGACCTGACATCATATATCCGCGTTTATGCAGTGGCTGCCGTTTCGCGTATTCAACTCCCACATCCCTTATTGGATGTGTAGTTGTGTGCAATGCTGGTGCGTATATTTGTTTAGGTTTTGCTATCTGCGATGTGTTTCTGGCGTGAGCTGATGCTGGCCAACGTCACACGTAGGCGACCTCGCGTTGACGTTGCACGCGTTGTTACGCGCGTTGCCTCGTGTCCTCCGTCGTTTGTGCATGGATGTATGCCTTCCAGGTTATCAGGGTAATGGCGTCTTGGCGTGTCAGTATCTGTGCTATGTAGTTGCTATACGGCGTTCGACATCGCTCGGCATCACCCACATCTGTGTAGCAGGCAGGGGATCATCCACGGCTGCATTCCCGGAAGGCGCGTCACAGCGCGCGTCGAACCTTTCATCAGGTATATTTCCATTATACTTTTTCTAGATCTTTCTATTTGCCCATGGGAGTGGCACCCATGTGGTGTCCATCCCCACCCACACCACTATATCTAACCCTTTTACCCTCCTCACTGTATGGACCATGGCTCATAATGCCATGCAGCTGGCGCAGTGGTTGCTTTGCTAGAGATTGCTGAGTTGCTTTACGAGGGGGAGGGAGATGTTGTCCCAGGGGCAGTGGCCCTGGGCATGGGTGGGGCACCACTGCAACTCAGGCCTGCAGCTGTTGGGCCAGCACAGGCAGCTGTGGCTGACCAACGGCGCCATCGGCGCGCTGAGCTCCACCCACGCCTGGCCCGTATCTACAGGACCAGGGTCCTGCTCGCGGACCTGCGGGAGGGACAGGTATTCTCCCTCTACCGGTTGGACAGAGGGGCCATTAGGGAGCTCTATCAGGAACTCAGACCTGACCTAGAGCCCCTGACTGCCCGGTCACATGCTATACCGGGTATGACCAAGCTCCTTGCTGCCCTACATTTCTTTGCCTCTGGCTGTTTCCAATCCTCAGTGGCAGCAGTGGGTGGTCTGAGTAGGCCCACCTTCTCCCGCTGTCTCCACCAGGTACTGCGTGCCATGGTCAGCCGGGTTGGGAATTACATTGCAATTCCCAACGGTAGGCAACATTGGGCAGCCCTGGCACTGGCATTCCATAGGATCGCTGGAATACCACAGGTGATGGGCGCTATAGATTGCACACATGTTGCCCTTGTCCCGCCACGCGACAGGGAGGTTGTGTACCGCAACCGGAAACACTTCCATTCCCTCAATGTGCAGGTTATCTGTGATGCTACTATGCGTATCCTGAATGTGGTTGCACGTTTTCCAGGGTCTGCCCATGACTCCTATATCCTGCAGAACTCAGCTGTGTTTGACCAGTTTCAGACTGGTCAATTTGGTGACTACATACTGCTGGGTGTGTATTCTGTGTATCTGGCAGACTCCTACTGTAGATGGGTGTCTGTACTACATTGCCACGGTTTTCCCACTGCCTGCCTGCCCCTGCAGCAGTCCTTGTGGGGGCACACTGTTTGGTGTTGGCCACGTCCTCATGCGGGGTGGCTGGTGTCTTGGTCACAGACATGTGTCATGTGACACACCTCTCTCTTTGTCAGATGTGTGGTTGTTTTGGACTTTGTTTCCAGGTAATGCGTACAGCTACGGTCTTGTGCCAGCTTATTGCGAGGGTGTGGTTTCTACACCAACCTGTCATTTGTGAACGGCCCTCTGTTGTGTTGGGGGAGTCTGGGTTGTATATTGAAATGAGGGTGTATAACATTGGGTCATACACATAGATTGTGTGTTGCATGTTGTTCTCTTTCATGATGTTGCATAGTGTTTGTTTGTAGATGTTACATAGGGGTGCTGATAGCGCGGATCCGTGTGGTCCCCCTTGTCGGCTTTCGGTGGGTCACCCAGGGGGGGTGGCCTTTACACATCCTCATGGGTGTCACCCTGTGTACGCAGCCTACTCTTTCGGCCCATGTTGTGGGTTCAACAAGGGTTGTGTTCTGGCCGTTTCACCTATTACACATGTCTGCTGCATGCCTGTGGGCCGTCTTTGGGGTCCCCTGTCACCCCCGCCTGTTGCTTTCCCCACATCACACAGGCAATATGTCCCAATGGCTTGCACCCTGTATGCGGCGGTTTGGCTCATCCACCTACCTGCACACCTGTGCCTCCCTGCACCCCCGTGTGCTACTTGGCAATGTACATCATCTGGCCTCACAGCGACCACCACTGCTCCTTTACGCCACAGTTCATGCACATGTCCTGTATCACAGTTGCATGGGTGTGCTCTGCCACTATCGGCATGTCGTGGTCATTTGCCACTGGCCTTCACAGTCTCTGCTGCACTGCCACTGTGTTCACTGCATTTGCCTCGTATCTGTGTGCATGTCCTCTCGGCTCTCCAGTTATGGATTACTACATCATTCATTTCATTGTTTGCTCATTACGCATGTGACATTGAACCATTATGTTTTGCAGGTGATGCAGGATATGGGTGTCGCACCTGGCTGCTCACCCCTGTGCGTGTCCCACGCACAGGTGCAGAGATACGGTACAATGAGGCCCATGCCTCCAGTCGCTCAGTGATTGAGCGCACCTTTGGCGTTCTCAAATGTCGCTTCAGGTGTCTGGATAGGACTGGCGGAGCCTTACAGTACCATCCACTGACTGTGGCACGGATCATCATAGCCTGTTGCATACTACACAACATTGCTCTCAGGCACAATATCCCTGTCGAAATTAATGAGGGTCCTGGGGAGGATCCTATGTGCCCCCCTGCACCTGGCCATGGTGACACACGTGCAGGGATGGCAGCCAGGCAACAGCTGATCGAGGACATCTTTACCTGTAAGTTCTGGTTGTGCTGGCGACGTGTCACTGTCTTCACCATGTTAGATGGTGTGCGTATTGTTCTTCACTGCCAGCTCATGTCTCCATATGTCTGTCCTGTTCCTGTCTCCACAGGATGTGCGTCTGCATTCCAGGTCCACCCAGTGTGCCTTACTATCCAGTTTGCAGCTGTGCTGCATGTGGGGATTGTGTGCTCATATCTGCATCCTTCCTGTTTGCTATGGTGAGTTGTCAGGTGTTTGGGTATGCATGGCGGTCATCACGTCTGGGCACATATACGTTGTTTTCTCTCCACTACTCCTATGGTGCTACACATGTATTTGTACCAGTGCTCCTTCGCCCCTCGCCTCCATGTGTCACACATGTGGCCTTTACCTGTTCACATCCTTGGGGTCTTCATGGTGTTTCTTGCACACATCATGTGCATCTGTGTGTGTGCTCTTGCGTGGGACAGTGTCTGTTTGGGGGGTGTGCAGATCAGCAGCTGCCATTAGGTCTCTGGACAGGTTTCTGCCACACATGCATGTGATGTGTTGTGTGTCTCCATTTGTCGGTCAGTGTTTGGTGGAGGTGCATCTGGCTTTCGTGCATGCATACCTTCCCATGATGTGTATGTTCCTTCTTGTTAATTGTCCTGGCTACATGTCCATTCAGTATGCGCGTCCCTGCCTATCTGTGTTGTAAGGCTGTGTTTGGACACATCACCAATTATCGTGGAGCAACCAGCTGTTACCTTTTGTTGTTGGCCGCATGTACATTGTGCACATGTGTCCCCTATGTCACACCGCTGTGTCACGGTCAGGCGAATAATCCGCTGTACATGACAGTTGTGTTCACACAGGGCACATTGAACCATGGGCATGTTCCTCTCACAGCAACACATATAGAGGTGATTATGTATGCTGTGCATTGGTGTCTGGATACACGTTTGGGGCTGTTTGTGCATTTGCCAGACACGGACATTCCCAGTCAGGGCACTGGCGTAACATTCAGGTGCCCCTCTCCTTCCATTGTCTGGGACATACACGGCCTGCCTATGCTTCAAATCGGCTATTGTTTACCAGCTGTTGTTACGTTTTATCTAGTTATGTCAACACTGCTGCCCATGCCCTCGACCCCTGTGGTGTATGTGTGTCATGTGCATGTACATGATCCTCTTGGGATGGTGCGGTGGTGTTCACTGGCATCTACGTCAGTGGTCCATGTGCAGTGTGCTCAGTGTTGTGGCCATGTTATGAGGTGCTATCTATGCATTCAATGTGTTGCTGGTCTTATGTGTGTCTCCTTTGTGTCCACAAGGTGTCGTGGGTGTTTGTGATAGTCCCTTAACTGATGTCTGCATCATTTCACACAGGTCACAGGCAGCAATGGTGACACATGTGTTCCACTGCATCCTGGCCTCTCGTCATCCATATGTGGTTGGGCACAGCACCCATGTGGGCGTGTTAACACATGTGGGCGACACGGGGGGGGTCATCCTTTGCACGTTGGACACACGCCACTTTCCCTGACACATTGTTGGCCTATTGTTCCTGTTCATGCGGTGCGTGGCCTGTCGTTGCTGGCCAGACCTTCCTTGGTGTTTCCTCATTTTCTGTAGGGGGTTGTAGCGCTGTACATGGGTTTGTGACCTATGGACTGTCCAGGTTATCATGGCATCTGGCCTTGTTGCTCTGCATGCTTTCTCCAGTGTCCTATGTTTGCAGGGGATGTTGTCTGTTGTGCATACGGTGCATGCAGGCACTGTGCGGTCCTATCATGTTTTGACCATTAGCCTCACATATCACTGTCTGTGTCCAACGTCTACTGTTGTTGTGCCCTTTTGTGCATGGGTGGCAGCAGGGGGTTCTTAGAGTGTGTTGGCTCCACAGACATTAACAGGTGTGTGGCGTTGTAACGTGTGGTGGGTGTGTCCATGTGACATTTTTTGCCACACAGGACCCATGTGGTTCCTCACGTCATATGGTACACCTGACTGCTGCATATGATGTCTGCTTGTGTCTGGTGCTTGCCTCGGGGGGAACAGATGTCTGCACATGCGTGGTGTGGCATGTTTGGTGTGTGGGTCACCCCATTTCATTTACACCTGGGTGCATGATGTTTTTGTTGGCACCTACACGTTGTCTGTTTCTACTTTGTGTGCTGCTTACCTGCCCATATCATGTGTGTGGCACCATCACATCTCCACCCACCCATCCATGTTTTAGCTGTTCATGTCCATGTGGCATGTTTGCTATCCATGCGCCACATTGTCTGGAATAGGGGTAATGCTCCTTGTGGGGTGGTGCATGTGATGAGATACCTGTGCAGTGGTTCTGCCGATGTGTGTTAGCCTGGGCCTCATCCCTGATGTTGTTGGTGATTGGCATGTTTGTCCTTTGATCCTGTGTCCCTTTCCACAGCCCATCCACATGGGCCTTCCTTGCCGTATCCACTTGGCCACCTCATGTGTCACATCCCTACTCATTTGCATGTTGTTGGGTTGACATAACGTCTCCTGGTGTGGGTGTGTTGGTGGGTGTGTGTGGACATGTTCATTTGTGTCGCCCATCCCACCTGTGGACTGTGTTGTTGTCATCTGTGCACCCCTCCTCCACATGTACGCTGACTCATGCCTACACTCTGTGGCTCCATTTCCTGACACGCAGCTGTGGTTTGTCATGTTGGCCTGCTGTGGCCCTGTCTACATCCCTTGCTATGTGCCACAGTGTACTACACAGGTCATCTGTTCACTCCAGTGGTTTCCATCCGAGGGGTTTGAGCTGTACACTCTCTCTGTTGCTCCCTTCCTCTGCCTTTCCCGCACTGATCCCTGTTGTTGCTCTCACACTGGTTGTTTGGCTTCTGCGTCCTGTCTGGCCATATTCTCGTGGTCACATGTGCTGTGCCTCCTTTGGTGCCTGTATTTGCCTCATTGTGGGCTGAGGTGTCATGTATGTTGGTGTGGACTGCGGCCCCATATCCTACCCAGCTACCGTTGTGTACGTGGCATCTGTTTGTGCGTGTTGGCCGTGTGTTTGCTCTGCCTTTTCTGCTCACCTCCCTGGCAACCTCACTCTCCAATGGGGGACCCATATTCCCCTCACCTGCCACACACAGTCTTTCCAAGTACACCAGTTTCCCAACACCCTCCATCTGCTGCCTGTTCATTGTCTGTACTGTGTGCTCTAGGTGGTGTTTGTGCTACACGTGTCTCTGTTCCACACAGGTCCTGCGTGCTCTCCAGCGACCGCTTGCAGCCTATACAGCACATGGACCTTTGCAAACATACCATTTCTGGTACACAATGCCAGATTGTTCTGGGGACACAGTTCCATCAGCGATGTCCTGCCACGTTCTCCCTCAGATTGCAGGTTAGGTTGGGCACCTGTTTTGACTGTGTCCTTGTACACCTTTTCAGCCGACTTCCTGCCCACAATATTATGCTGGAGTCGTTAGGTGCTCTATGCCAGTGGCGCACATATTGCTATCTCCCTCCTGTACAGGCGCCGTGGTGGCGCCAGACCCCTGCTATGTCCTGCTGGTGTGCATCTGCTGTGCACCATGGTTACTGTGGCTTGCACCATATCCTTGGCTCACCAGCAGACCCCTTGGGTATCGACATGGCACCCCTCGCTGCACAGTCAGGGGGTTCTGGGTCAGGTGTTGGGGACATCTGCATCTCCCTGCGCACAGTGACCAGGGTATGCTTGTTATTGCTGTTGCTTTTGCCTCTGACATTCAGTTTGACAAAGCGGTCTGTGATGTTATTGGGCCTTCTATATTTGGTAATGATCATGACCTTGGTCTTGATTGTGCTTGCCATATGCCCTTGTTTGCTGAGACCTTGCTTTGTTTCTTTGTCAGGCAGCCCTCACATGTACATGGTGCGTCCTCTGTGATTTTGTTTGGGGGCTTGGATCATTTGGCATTTTTGACCCAGAGGTTGCCAACCTCATTATTGTGACTGTATTATGTGCACTGGCAATATGGGCATACAGTTGGTTCCAGACGTGTGTTTGGGCCACAGGTCATGGGTGTTAGCACACAGTTGGTCATTGTGATCACCTTGGTGTTTATTTTCTTATCCTGCTTTAATCTGCTGCTGACAACAGCACATCCCTCACACTGCAGACTCCTCACAGTGACTCATCATGGACCTTGTCACATGCCCTATGGGGGGGGCTTTGGGATACGCCCTATGGGGTGCTGTGCCAGGCAGTGGACAGTGGCCTTTGCCCTCTGGTGCGGCTTTCGTAGGATACACCAAATGGCAAACTCCGATTGCATTCATGTGGGTGGATGTTGTCCAGCAGGACCTGTGGGACATACAAACCTGACACCTATGACATATCTGATCTGGTGTAGGGGACAGGGCGTGCACTCATCCACACATACGCACACCTTGCTGTGACACACCCACCTAGTACCGGGCCCATAGTTTTGTCACACAGAGCATGTCCTGGTGCTGTTTGCTGCTGGGTTACACTGGCAGGGTAATTGGGTTGTCACCTGCATTGTTTCTGGTACCATATGACACATTCTCTCCTTTCTTACCTATTTGTGTAGAGATTTGCCTTTGTACGTTTCACACGCCCGGTTCCAGCTGCACATTCACAGCATTTCCTACCTTTGGGGGCTGCGCCTCTCAGGCTTACATGCACACTCCCAACGTGGGGTTGTGGCCAATCCTTCCAACCTCTCATGTTCATTTTCTCATGCTGAGTCACTTGGGTTATCTATGGCTTAGACACAGGGGTGACTGGTTCTACATATGTGTGACCTCTATTTCTAGAGGGTACTGTTGCAAGCAACCTTGGTACTTTGCCACCACAGGGGGACGTGCACTCAGGGACCCTGCACCAACAGGCAGTTCCTTGCCCATTGTGCTGATCATCGGTCTGCCCTGACATACACATTTTGTGGCTTCTTCCGGGACACCATGTTGGGATACTGTCTGTTACTACTATGTACAGTGACACACACAGTCATTTCACCGTAGCATACCCGTGGACTATGTGGGTAAGGCCCCCTCTTGTGTTCATCTATGGACTGCTGGTCTGCATGTGCATTGCACCATGGATGTGCCTGCCTTTGTGCTAATCATGGCCAGGACAGCAGCAGTTACATGGTGTTCTGCTGTCCTTCTGTAGGTAGCCAGGGGGTGGTTAGCAGCTCTGGGGCTGCAGGCCAGTGGGTTATTCATTGCGTGTTGGGCCAGTAGTCATGGGATCAGACCCACAATGAATTACTTTTATTTTGCTGTCTGGAGCATTATATGTTTTACATACACCAGACTGCTACCGGTGACAGCCCCTCCACGGACTATTACCTTACTGCGCCTCATGGGCCCACCATGTGTCACCTTCTCTGGCTCCCTCTACATTACCTTAGGGACCGCTCTATGGGGGACATTCTGTTGTACCTAGGCAGACACTACACTTTATTATGTGGCATGTGTTGTGCATTGTGGGGTTCTTTCTGCAGTAACCTTGGGTACGCCAATGTGTGTGTGTGTTTTCTAGCAAATGTACGTCACATACATGACATGTACATGCCCCCTCACTCACTAGATAACATGTGGGTGTGTTTACTTGCACCCCATTCGGAATGGGAACATAGACATGCCCCATCACTCAATATCTAATGTGTGGGTGTGTTTACTTGCACTCCTCCAACACGACAACCATGACAATATGGGACCTGCCCCCTCCCTCATTGTGTCATGTACAGGGTGCTACATCAGCCAGCCTTCTGCTAATGCCACCCTGGGGACTCGAACCCATGCTGCCCGTATCAGCTGTCAGTGCAGTAACCATTGTGCTACAGCTCTGTATGGGTCAGGGATGTTTGCTGGCAACCCTCCGACACATAACAGACATATACATGCCCCCACACTCAGTGAATAATGTGTGGGTGTGTTTACTTACACCCCATACGGACAGCAAACATAGACATGCCCCCTCACTCACTATCTGATATATGGGTGTGTTTGCCTGCATCCCTCCGACACGTCCAGGAAATAAAATATAATTGGCGCTGCCCCCTCCCTCATTGTGTCATGTACAGGGTGCTACATCAGCCAGCCTTCTGCTAATGCCACCCTGGGGACTCGAACCCATGCTGCCCGTATCAGCTGTCAGTGCAGTAACCATTGTGCTACAGCTCTGTATGGGTCAGGGATGTTTGCTGGCAACCCTCCGACACATAACAGACATATACATGCCCCCACACTCAGTGAATAATGTGTGGGTGTGTTTACTTACACCCCATACGGACAGCAAACATAGACATGCCCCCTCACTCACTATCTGATATATGGGTGTGTTTGCCTGCATCCCTCCGACACGTCCAGGAAATAAAATATAATTGGCGCTGCCCCCTCCCTCATTGTGTCATGTACAGGGTGCTACATCAGCCAGCCTTCTGCTATTGCCACCCTGGGGACTTGAACCCATGCTGCCCGTATCAGCTGTCAGTGCAGTAACCATTGTGCTACAGCTCTGTATGGGTCAGGGATGTTTGCTGGCAACCCTCCGACACATAACAGACATATACATGCCCCCACACTCAGTGAATAATGTGTGGGTGTGTTTACTTACACCCCATACGGACAGCAAACATAGACATGCCCCCTCACTCACTATCTGATATATGGGTGTGTTTGCCTGCATCCCTCCGACACGTCCAGGAAATAAAATATAATTGGCGCTGCCCCCTCCCTCATTGTGTCATGTACAGGGTGCTACATCAGCCAGCCTTCTGCTAATGCCACCCTGGGGACTCGAACCCATGCTGCCCGTATCAGCTGTCAGTGCAGTAACCATTGTGCTACAGCTCTGTATGGGTCAGGGATGTTTGTTGGCAACCCTCCGACACATAACAGACATATACATGCCCCCACACTCAGTGAATAATGTGTGGGTGTGTTTACTTACACCCCATACGGACAGCAAACATAGACATGCCCCCTCACTCACTATCTGATATATGGGTGTGTTTGCCTGCATCCCTCCGACACGTCCAGGAAATAAAATATAATTGGCGCTGTCCCCTCCCTCATTGTGTCATGTACAGGGTGCTACATCAGCCAGCCTTCTGCTAATGCCACCCTGGGGACTCGAACCCATGCTGCCCGTATCAGCTGTCAGTGCAGTAACCATTGTGCTACAGCTCTGTATGGGTCAGGGATGTTTGCTGGCAACCCTCCGACACATAACAGACATATACATGCCCCCACACTCAGTGAATAATGTGTGGGTGTGTTTACTTACACCCCATACGGACAGCAAACATAGACATGCCCCCTCACTCACTATCTGATATATGGGTGTGTTTGCCTGCATCCCTCCGACACGTCCAGGAAATAAAATATAATTGGCGCTGCCCCCTCCCTCATTGTGTCATGTACAGGGTGCTACATCAGCCAGCCTTCTGCTAATGCCACCCTGGGGACTCGAACCCATGCTGCCCGTATCAGCAGTCACTGCAGTAACCATTGTGCTATAGCTCTGTATTAGTCTTGTATGTCTGGGTGGCTACTTATGCTTTACGCGCGGTGGCCCGCTCGTTAGTTTCGTAACGCGCCAGTTAACGCTCGTTGGTTTCGTAACGCGCGCTAGGTCTTCCGCGGTCCCGCCCATCTCCTTATTTGGGGGTTTGTCTTCTTAACGCGGCTCCTACCGCGAACTGCACTAACGCGATTTAGTAAACAGACCCCTTAATTTATAAAGGGACATGCAAAGAGTTACTCCAGGAGCCTGAGACAGGAATGGTGAATGAGAGGTGCACTGAAATGATAAGAGATTGATAGTTGTAGCACAGGACAGTGGACTACGGATGAGATGGCTTTCAGCAAGCAATGAGAAAATGGATAATATAGGCAAACATAGATTCTGTAAAACAAAACTTGAAGTAGTTACACATCTTAGTGCTAGTTGTGACGTGCTGATATCAGAAGGCCTGTATATAGAGAGCCTCAATAAGAAAGTATATGGTTCATCCACTAGAAACTATGGAGTCCACATTCAGCTACCACAGTTGGCTTTTTTTTTTTAAAATACTGGTCACTGCAGTTAATTAAATGTGGATATTCAGGCACGACCATCAGGATAGTGGCTGGAATTGAATACACATAGTAGAAGTTCCATAGCATTTCACAAGATGCTTTTTCAAACATAGAGCCTCTTATAAAATAGGTTCAAGGTTTCATGGGTATGGTTTTCCATGTCCAGCAGGACCAGTGATCTTAAGAAACTGCATGTGGGGAAAAAGATGCACCCTCGCCCCTCCCAACACTCACACATATATGTCAGGGGCAACTTCTTAAAATCACTGTTTCTGATCTCCATATGTACCTAGTTCAGCACCATTGGATTGTCTACCCGCAATGATATCACCTCAGCACCTTGATATCACCCTACCCCCCACTGCCACTCCCAACATATCCCACAAAGCATCTGATCCACCTACTCTTCCCCCCAAGCCTTCTTCTGTATTCTTTACAAGTCTTCTAGAATAATACCCCCTCTGACTCCTTTTAACTCCGGGACCCTCCAAGTCTCTGACATCATCTACCCCCACCCCTAATACCTGATCCTTTCCCGGGGCTCGCTGCTGCTATTGAGAGCAGGAGCTATACTGCTGGGATCCAAAATGGCACCAATGACCTCTAGTAGTAACCATGCAATACCCCCATTGTTTGGTCAGTGCTGGAGTTATCTGGATAGTGGAGATATTTGGTTCACCAACAGGATAGACTATTCAGATAACTTAGGGCAGTTTTTTTGCTGTCTATCCAGTCTTTTCAGAAAGTGAACTGAATATTGCCACTAGTCAGATAATTCTGGAGACTGCCTCCAGGATCATGCAGGGGCAATATCCAGATAGAACCAGGAGCAAGGTGAAAAAAAACACTTACAAGTGGATAGTTCACAAAGTTTATTAATTTTCAACAAAAATATACAGAGCAAGAAAAAAACAACTTAACAAGGAGAGCTACACTGGCCAAGGAAAAAGAACAAGAAAATATGGAGGCAAAATATATATGAAAATCAAAAACAAAGGCTAAGTGAGAAACAAATTTTAAAAAGGAGTTTGATTTCTGAATATTGCTATCCAAGAGCTCCCACAATGTAAGCATAGCAGGAACTGAGCAAGCTATAATAGCCAGCATCTTTTCCTACCTATGCACTAAATAAGCAGAATTTGTCACATTGCTCCTCGATTCTCACCACCACCAAAAAGTTGTCTAATAGACAACATTTTGGTGGTGGTGAGAAGTGAGGAGGAATGTGACAAATTCTATCTACCCTTTTGATGTCTAGGACATCTGCACCTTGTGCACTCACAATCTTAAATGACAGAGGTGTAAGGCAGGGGTCTCCCAATCCAGTACTGGAGGGCCACAAACCAGTCAGGTTGGGAGGATATCTCTAATGCATATATATCTCAGGCATATTCATTAGGGCTATCCCAAAATCCTTCCAGGATTGCGGCCCTCCAGGACAGGTTTGGGGACCCCTGCTGTAGCTGCTCAGGTGATAACATCCAAAACATGCCATACTGGGCTAAGAAAGAAAGATGATACAAAAAGAAATCAGGAAATCCTACTCCCGTTTTACATTTAGAAGCCAAAGACACCCTTTTAGCGATACGAGGACGCCGACCCCATCATATATATTTGGCCACCAAACCTTCAATGCACCTATAAAAACTCTTATGAAAAAGACAAGGCATCATACTCAAAATAAAATTAATCAGAGGAATTAAAATCATCCTATTTGCTGCCAGTCTATCCCACCAGGAAACCACCAAAGGTCACCATCGCCTAATAGCCTTCTTAGTTAATGAAAGAATCTGATCCATATTCAAAGGTAAAGCTTGTTCTGGATCATAATTATACAACCCCCCCCCCCCCCCCCCAAGATATTTCAATTGATTAGGAGACCATTTCAAAGCACACTTGCCAGTATCCATTTGCAAAGTACAACAATTTCAGTGCATTGCCTCAGACATTTCCCAGTTGATTTTATATCCAGAAAATTGAGAGAAAGCCTGCAAGATATTCAACAGTGCAGGAATTGATTTTCCAGGTTGCTCCAAAAACACTAAGGGAGGCATTTACTAAATGGCGGTAGCAGACTCCGAGCGATATTGGAGCCACAACCCCATTGAAATCAATGAGGCCGCATCTCCGATATCGCATGGAGTCTGCCGCCGCCATTTAGTAAACACACCCCTAAGAAATCATCAGCATAAGCTGCAAACTTACAACAATTCCTTGCACAGCAACATTCTGATGAAGAAGCATCAGGAGAGGTTCTAAAGCTATATTAAAGAGTAAAGGGGAAAAAGGGCAGCCCTGCCTAGTCCCACAGGAAAGCCGAATGGAGAGGGGAGAGAATACCTTTGGCAAAAATCCTAGAAGGAGGAGCGTAAATGCATACCCATCTAATGAATTCTCCACCATATTCCATCCATTCTAAAACCCACATCAAGTAAGACCATTCGGTGCAGTTGAATGCTTTTTCTGCATCGAGGGATAAAGCCACCACAGGAGTATTCTTATCCTTGACAGCCAAGATCAGCAAATGAAAAAAGTCTCCCATTGTCACCAATATAATGGGCAATCATGCAACCTGTTTGATCGATATGATTGATCAAACCCTACCCTTTCTGACAATACCATGGCCAGAAGTTTGTTATCAACATTTAGTGATAAAATTGGTCTATAGTTCTTCGCCAAAATGACAGCCTTACCAGGCTTAGGAATAAAAATTATCTGTGCTTCTGTAAAAGAAGGTGATGGAGGATTACCCTCAGACATGAATTGAAAAAGCTTACACAACTGAGGACACGCTAACCCTTTAAACTGCTTGTAAAACTCAATGGTAAAGCCATCAGGTCCAGGCATCTTATTAGAAGGAAGAGAGGATAGAACCTCCAAAATTTCAGTCTCCATTATGGGAGCACTAGCAGAGGGAAAACATTTAGGACTAAGAAGAGGTTGTAGAAAAGCCTCACATGTACCAACATCTCCCTCCTTATCAGACTAATACAGAGTAGTGTAAAATTGTACAAAATAATCTAAAATATCCTTGTAAGAACATACGAGGCCTTGTTTCTCCTGTCTTTAAGATACTGTGTCAGCAATCTGCCAGCTTTATTATTAGTAATATGATAGACAGCATTTTGCAGAAAATGTTCCTAACATCCAGACTCACTCAATTATATTCATATTTTAACTTAGACAAATGACCCAGGACCCCTCTATCCCCACCCAGAATATGTTGCATTTCCAGTTCAGCTATTGCCTTTTCCATATCTTGAACCTGGGAGGATTCTGCTTTCTTCTTCCAAGAAGAATAACTCCGTTTTTCAACCTGAAGTGATGCCTTCAAGGCCTCCCAAATTGTAGTAAAGGGACCTCTCAAGTGGCATTCCATGGAAAAAGTTTCCAAGTGAAAGCTTCTATATGTTGAAAAAAGTTGGGATCAGTTAAGAGACTGTCATGAACTCTCCAAGAAATGGAGTTCTGTAAAGAACTGAAATGGCAGAATGATCCGAAATAAGAATAGTAACAATCTTCGACTCAATAGGAGACCCCTGCCTTACACCTCTGTCATTTAATAGACAACATTTTGGTGGTGGTGAGAAGCGAGGAGGAATGTGACCAAGTCTATCTACCCTTTTGATGTCTAGGACATCTGTACCTTGTGCACTCACAATCTTAAATGACAGAGGTGTAAGGCAGGGGTCTCCCAATCCAGTACTGGAGGGCCACAAACCAGTCAGGTTGGGAGGATATCTCTAATGCATATATATCTCATGCATATTCATTAGGGCTATCCCGAAAACCTGCCAGGATTGCGGCCCTCCAGGACAGGTTTGGGGACCGCTGGGATAGACAGACACACACTCCCCACACCTATGCCAGCATTGTGCAACTCTAGAGGTGTTTGGCAGCCCTGCCCACCACACCAGTTCTGGGCACAGTGCAGGCATGGCTATGGTACGTAATACTGTTGGGGTCACTCCCCAGGGTGGTAAACACTGTCACACACCAGACCTGAAGCACACTCCACAGACATCAGAAAGGTTGCTATGATGCAGCTCAATCAGCAAATTGTGCTTAACTTAGGAAATGCTATCTGCCAGTAATCATAGCAACCTTTTGATAGATGTGTACCGTATTCCCAGGTTTAGGGTGGCATTGCTAAGGTATGTGAGTGTTAGTATTGGGAGATGCACACAGGGCCCAAAATCCTGCCTCTCCGGGTGGCTTTGGATAATGGAGCCTGTGGGTGCGGGTGTGTCTGCCCCTGTTGGCCGCTGCTCTAGGGCAGAGGTTCCCAACTCCGGTCCCGGTGGGCCAAACACTGTTCGGGTTTTCATGCTGTCCCTAATGAATATGTATGAGATACATCTGCATACCATGGGGGCGGTGCATAGAGATACAGCACAGCCATATTTTTTAGAGGCAGCATGAAACCTGAATGGTGTTTGGCCCTCCAGGACTGCATTTGGGAGACTCTGCTCTAGGTAATGCACATGTTTATGGTGTCTGTGCTCTGTAGGGTAAAATGTTGGTGTTTTGGGTATGTTTACGTTATCTGCACTAAAGGTTCTGTCTGCATTACCATGTTTTAGTAGTGGGTAAAATATGGGGACTGGGTTGGCAGGAACCACAGCTGGGGCTTGAACCTGTGATCTTCTGCTCCTGTGCACAGGAGCAGGAAGGTCACAGTGCACTGCACCACTATGTTGTCACAGAGTCAGTGCATTCCCTGGAGATACCATGACTGTTTGTCAGACAGAGCCTGTCTGTTGCAGTGCATGGCACCCATCTACACAGGGCTAGGCCATGGTCTGCTCTGGGCAGCTGCCACTGCCCCCTCCACCACCAGTACCCCATGCTGACATGCCCTTCTGCTGGTGGTGCTGGTGGTGTGCAGTCTCAGGCCATCCAGTGTGCGGGTAGGCGGCTGCCTATGGTGCGGGTTCTGGGGTAGGGGTGCCTGCATAGCTGTGCACGCTTCCCCCCAGCACCGCCTGCCAATGTTCCGTGCCCTTCGGGGTACCTGCTGGGTACTATCCCCTGTGACACTGTGGGAAGCACACTCATGCCCATGTTGGGCCCTCAGAAGTTGCTGTCTGGCTGCTCTACTGTTTCAGCATTCCTATGGGCCAGCTAGGCATCACCCTAGTCCGCACTGTGGCCCAGCTGCACCACAGCATGTGCCGCCTGCAGCCCTCTGTGTCCCCTTTCCCAGCATCTGTCCAGTTGCCCATTCCGACATGCCCGCCCTGCTGTTGTGGAACATGTGCATGCCATAGGAAACCTGTCCAATGGAGAGGAAAACCCTGCTCAGTGCAATTTCACTGTGGGCTCATTCACCTTGTATGGGGACAGAGCATAGACCCTTCCAAAATTCATATCTTTTTTTGGAGCTTTCTTGGGAGTGTTTTATTATGTTTCCCATTGATATCACTATTTCCCAGCTTGGTTATGTTTTTTTTTTCATTTTCCTCTGTTCATTTTCAATTTTTATTTGCCCTTTTGTTCCATGCACATGTATCACACTCATCACTTTTTCTAGGTTTCCCAGAGTTTGCTGTACATTGCTGACGGAAATGGTTTCTTTTCCCTTTAAATCAGCTCTAACACGAGGGTTTCACTGGCATTCGTTTTCAGCCTCGGATTTCACAGCGTTAGTGTGTGGGGAGCCTCTCCCCTCCCACTCTCCGCCCATTGACCCTCTCTCTCCGCCCCTGGGGAGCCTTCCTCCGCCCTCCGGGAGCCTTTCTCCACCCTCAGCACTCATTTGCGCCGCTGCACGTGTTATCGCGTGCTAAGGTACCTCTGCGCCCGATAAAGTGCCATTATTGCGTGATAAGGTACCTTATCGCGCAATAACATCACTGGGCGCACATTAAGACAGTTTAGTAAACACACCCCTTAGAGTAAGCTGGAATTGTCTGCCCAGAATCAGGTCCAATGGTTGATTAAAATCCCCAGTGACAATAATTTTCATGTCACCATACTACACCAATAAAGAAGTAAGATGAGTGAAAAAATGTGATGAATTCACCAGAAGGAGAGACCAACCCTCAACTACGACCACCACCAATAACCATTTTCCACCAGGATCACCCAAATGAAGTTGGACCTGAATCTGCAGAGATTTCCTGAAAAATATAGAAATCCACACTTCTTATGAACAGCAGGTGCATAGATATGTTCCCCCAACCAATCTACACATATCTTGAGCTTAGAGCACAAAGACAAGAGAATATGAATTTCCTGCAAAAAGAAGTATATCATCTCTTTCCTTCTTTAAATAGGTGAACACCTTTTTATGTTTAACATGGTGATTGAGACTATTAACAATCCAAGAGATAAACATGAACACCTTTTTACAAAGACATTCTAATGAACCTTCCACACACAACACAGCTCATAGCCCAAACACACCTCCTCTTACAGCTCCCCCCCCCCCCAAGAAAGTACAGTATCTTTCTATTTCCAAGAAGCCAAGCTCTCCAACTAAAAAAGAGCATCCACTATAGGCAGACATCCTTCAAACCAACCACACATTTAACAGAGAGTGAAAACATTCTGCCATGACCAGCACAAACCTGAGACCTCACCAGTCAAACAAAACATCATATAATCACTCCAAGATAGACTACCAAACAAAGCACACACAGCATACACCAACCAGCATCCAAAACCACATCAACCATCACACAAGTGCACCTCCAAGCAGGCATCAAAATGCCTGCAGAAGTACCAAGCAGCCATGGAAACCACAAAACCAATAGACATAATAAAAAAAAAGAAAACATGAGTCAATTCAATGTCCAATCACAGGTAAAATTCCAGGCAAGCCACAAAAAACATGCTGAAGCAAAGCCTGGCAATAAAAGAATAGAAGATGAGCATAGATCACCAGTAGAAAGATTACAAAACAACTTTAAAGTAGCAAATCTGCAGCGATTAACTCTGGTGAATCTGAGACATGTATTTTAGAATATGCATAAAGGAATGGTAATAAACTTACAATTCAACACAATATGAATGTGATCCCACAAGTAACCGATCCCACAAGTAACAAGTAACCGATCCCACAAGTAACCGATCCCACAAGTAACAAGTAACCGATTGTGGGCCACTTAGTAGTGTAGTGTTTAACAGCACTCTGGAGAGCTGTAGAAACTATAAACAAATGAAAAGAACATAAAAAATAGTGTGGACAACCAAACAATCCTATGCAACATCCATATACAATACCCATTAAAATAATATAATACAATCCACATACTAGGACGAAAAGTATTTGTGTGATGAGAAATCTGGATATGTGATGGACCCCTAGTATAGCCCTAATAATTTAAAAATCTCCAAATGTACAGTATCAGCAGCATTACAATTGTATAATATCTCTACACTATATAACCCCAAGGAACCAAGGTGCCAAACATCAGTTTCTTGCTTAAAAATCTGTATCAATGTCAACATAAGATGCAGATGTAAACACATGACCTAATTAATATAGCATCAATCTCATCCTTACTGTCACAGTGTGAGTTACTCACAAGAGGCAAAAGCTAATTCAGAGTATCAAACAAAGCCTGAGAAAAACCCACATTGCCTTATTTTAAAAGCATGCTGAGCATACAATGCTCCTTCGAATCCAGCATTAATGAAACTATTAAAAACTGTGGTAGACATTTTTAAATACTGTTTTCTCCTCCTGGTACTATGGTGTGCTTTCTACAAGTGTGAGTACTTCCATTTGTACTGTGTTACAATCCAGATAGTGCCACTGTAAATCACTAGGAAGACCAGGCTAGTGGGACCTATCTGTATAGTGGGTGTTGCTACCTGGATAAGTGTTTTTTTAAATATTGGGTCCCATGTAAACACTATTATATCCCACTATCAGAAAATATTGGAATTATAGTTCTAAGGAAAATGTTAAGAATGAAGAGGTTGATTGCCTGGATTTTCCCCATTGCAACTAATAAAAAGCTTGATCCAAGAAAAGCAGACATTGTTACAGATGTTAACTTATACCGATGTCACTTTGTGGCTCAGTGTTATATCTCAATGGTTTCCTACTTCCTTGTTGTTATTGTTACATTTGACCTTCTGATACAATGCACCAATGTTCTTTAGCTCCAGCTCTGTTTAGTATGTCTTTATTTCTAACTCTGAAATATGGTGCTAGATGTTTTTGAACCTGCTGTGTGTTCTTGCCTATGACATAGAGTTTCCAGAGTGCAGTGGGCTACAGAACTGGGAGTGTAGAGCAAAGCTAAGATTCCATGTGCTCTCTCTTGACACAGAAGCATAAAAGTATAACAGCATCATAGTAGTTGCTAACAACATTCCATCCCTGGAAGGCTTGATGGTTAATGTTTCTATGTTTCTATTCTAAAGGAAAAAAGGTGACTGTTGTAGTGGTTGATATGGAAGGACAGACTAGATAGGCCATGTGGTCTTTTTCTGTCGTCATGTTTCTATGTAATGGTGACTTAAGTAGCAACTGGGATAGTTTCAGAGCAGAGTTTGAGGATTACTCTGTAGAAATAAGCATACATGAGAAGCAAGCTGAAATATTTGTAAACTTAATTTCAGCCTCTCAAACGAGAGGAGGATGGATACCAAAGCCATATTGGATTTGCTGGAAGCTTATTTCAAATCCGCTAAAAAAGCAATATATGAAAGATATGTGTTTGGCAACTTCCAACAAGAGAAAGATGAATCCATTGCATTTAAGAGAGAAAGCAGAGACATGTAAGTATGGTACACGGAAAGATGAACTTATTTGGGGAAAAAAACATGGTTCTTGGAATTGCCAATGAGGACACATGTCACTGTCTGTTAAGAGAACATGACTCAACTCTGAATATAGCCACTGAAGCATGTTGTACAACAACTATAAACAGGTCCAGCAATCTGTCAGTATTAATGCAACAGACAAGCACCAGTGAGGTGTGGATAGCTACTACAACAAGCAACAGTAGAGTAAATCATCTGCAACCAAATCTGCAGCATGTACATACTATGGCTATGCACATAAGCAAGTGAAAGGACATTGTACAGCATATGGGATAACATGTTGACTCTGTAGTGGCCCAAATCATCTTCCAAGAGTATCCCTGTCAAACAGGAATCAGAACAGCAAATAAGCTGCATAAGTTGGATGAGATATCAGAGTCAGGTGATGCAGACTTGCTCAATACGAATGCAAATTTCTCAAAAGAGTTCCCTGATGCTATGCAACAGAAGGACAAACATAATTTGTGAATCTGAGACTGCATAATATGGTACAATCTTGTCATCTGGACTCTGGAACAATATGTAATGTCATATGTCTGAAAGATAAATTGAAGTTGGCACTGAGGGCACTCCTGTAGCCAAATGGTCCCAGACTGCAACTATACTCAGAGTAACTCATGCCATCCTTGAAAATTTATCACATGCAATGCAGCATACATGGACGTATTTCTAAGTTTGAAATTAAGAGAATGAAAGCAAATCAGAAGCCACTTCTGTCTGGCTCAATATCTAAGTACCATGGGATGATCCAGTTTGCCATCCTTGCAAAGCTGAACTACATAGAGCATCAGTGAACCAGACTATTGTTGAGACAATAGCTATTTAATTCCTATGACAATGCCTTTCTTGGCTCAGTGGAGTCTGTTTTTGGAGAAATTGATTTTGAACTCAAACCCACTGTTTCACCAATACAATATTCCAGTTGCCATGAAGCTAGAGGTGAAATTCCAGCTGGAAAAGCATGGAGCTGATGGCCATATTGCACCTGTGATTGCTGTGACCGAATCAACTGACTGTATCGGCAATATGGTCATAGTAAAAAAGCATGAGAAATAGCAGAAAAAGTAAGGAAAAAGAGGTTAGCCTTTATTATGAAAGATTTCAGAAAGGGGAAGAAAAACAGCAATAACTGGAGACGGTAAGGGAAACTGATAAAGTAGTCAGGAAGGCTATTTGCAGATGACATCATGTTTTGCATGCCCTTCAACACACACACTACGGACTTCTCAGTGATATCAGATGTCTTCACAGCTGTCACAAACCTTCTAGCTGAGTTAAATCTTGCAGTGAATTAAAAGAAAACAGAAGCTCTACTAATCTTTAGAGACCCAGTTTTCAATACTCCAGAAAAAAAAGTCATACTTCAACATGCTGAAATTAACATATAAAGGGAAGTCAAATACCTCAGCATAACTCTCGACAGCAACCTCAATATGCATATCAAAAATGCAGTCAACAAAGCATACCTAAAACTTAGGATCCTCAAACCACTATGTCCTCTTCTACAAGACAATGATTTCAGATTAGTTTTTCAGGCCATCACCATGCCTCATCTTGACTATGGCAATATTCTGTATCAAGGGCTGCCGAAACAGGCACTATACCCACTTCAACTAGTGCAGAACACTGCTGCTAGAATCCTAACAGGCAAATGAGATCATCAACACATAACCCCAACTCTCAGGAGACTACACTGGTTCCCAATTGCCCAAAGGATTAAGCACAAGACCATAACCACAATCTATAAGATTCTTCATAATCTATCAGCTCTCTGCCTTAAGGATCAAATCTCAAGAGCATCAACAAGATACAGAAGATCAGCAAATCAGAATCTTCTTACTATTCCTCCCTTCAAGACCAAATGTAGGCAGCAGACAAGCAATAGTGCCTTCTCTCTATTTGCCCTAATGATTTGGAACTCACTACCTGAAACCATTAGATCTGCTCAATCTTCACAAGAAATGAAGAAACTGTTAAAAACACATCTTTTCATAGAACACTTTGGTCCCAATGACATTACCTAAACTGTATATATATCATAACCACTGATACCCCATTGTTTCATATATAACCCCTGTATTTATTGCCAAGTTTACTTGTCCTTGTTCTATGTAAAACAAATCTCTTGAGATTGTATATTGTTGTTCAATGTAAACCACCTTGGATCAAAGGTGGTATATAAAAACCTATTAAATAAAATAAATAAATAAATAGTTAAATAATGGAATAAAAAATAGTCAATGAAGTAAAACATGGGGGCAATACTTTCTTCTGGTATGTTAATGACAAGAGAAAGTGCAAAGGTGGCATTGTGAGGCTCAAGGATGAAGGGGAGGAATATGTAGAGGCTGATAAGGATAAAGCTGAATTGCTTAACCAATATTTCTGTTCTATGTTCACAAATGATGGGCCAGGAGTGGAATCTCGGTAAACAAACACAAATAGGAATGGAAGTGAGATAGACTTTAAATGATTTTCAGAAGACTGTTAGTGAGGAGCTAGCTAAACTAAAAATGGCAAGGCGATGGGGTTGGATGGGATTCATCTGAGTGTGTTGAACGAACTTGGGAAAGTACCAGTGGCTTCACTGTATGACCTTCTCAATGCTTCTTTAGAATTAGGAGTGATCCCAGAGGACTGGAAATGGACAAATGTGATTCCTGACCACAAAAGTGGAAGTAAAGAGAAGGCTGGGAACTACAGATCCATTAGTCAGACCTCTGTGGTGAGTAAATTGATGGAGATGCTGCTAAAGCAGAAGATGGTGTGGTTTGTGGAATCCAAGGGATTACAAGATCTGAGACAGCATGGCTTTATTAGAGCTAAGTCTTCCCAGACAAATCTGAGATCTTTGCTGGGGTAACCAAAGAATTGGATCGGAGAGACACTAGATGTGGTATACTTAGATTTCAGCAAGGCCTTTGATACATTTTCACATTGTAAACTGGTAGATAAACTAAAGTGACTGACTGGGTTAAAAACTGGTTGCATCGGAGGTGACAGAGGTTAGTACTAAATGGAGTTTAATCTTAAGATAGGGGTGTTGCCAATGGCCTGCCACAGGGATTGGTCCTTGGACCGATTCTTTTTAACATTTTTGTAAGCCATATTGCGGAAGGGCTGTTGGATAAGGTTTGCCTCTTTGCAGTGATACCAAAATCTGCAAGAAGGTATATACCCTGGAAGGTGTGAATAACATGAGGAGGGATCTTGTGAAGCTTGAAGAAGGGTCAAGAATTTGGCAGCAAAGATTTAATGCTAAAAATGCAAGGTCATGCAATTGGGCTGCAAAAACTCAAAGGAGGAGTACAGGATGGGGTGAAATACTTCAGTGCATGAAGAAGAGTGAGACCTGGTGTGATCATGGCAGACAGGTAGAAAAGGCGACGGCAAAAGCAAGAAGGATACTTGGGTGCATAGGGAAGCAAATGGCCTGCAGGAAAAAGTAGGTGATATTGCTTTTGTATAAATCTCTGATGAGACCTCATTTGGAGTGCTGTGTGCAAAGAAACATAGAAAACAACAGCAGATAAAGCCATACGGCCTATCCAGTATGCCCATCCATAAGAACTTTTAAGTTCTACAATCCCCTCCTTTCCCTCAGAGATCCTCTGTATTTGTCCTGTTCCTTTTTGAATTCAGATACAGTTCTCATCTCCACCACCTCCACTGAGAGGTTGTTCCATGCATCCACCACCCTTTCTGTAAAAAAAGATATTTCCTCAGATTGTTCCTGAATCTATCTGCTTTCACCTTCATCTTATGACCTCTCATTCCAGAGCTTCCTCTCAACTGAAAGAGAGCCATCTTCTGTGCATTTATTCCATGGAGATATTTAAGTGTTTCTATCATTTTATGCCTTTTATACCATTTATAGCATTTTACCATTTTATACCTTTTATGCCTTTTATACCATTTATAGCATTTTATGCCAAAGTATACATATAACGTTCGATATTCAAATGGCATTTACATGGTTTACAGGCGGCAACAGAGGCTACCCAGGTAGCGATGATATTGCACTGCTGCCTGGTTAGCTTCTATGGGTAAAAGATAGCCACTGCAAAAGCTGACCTTTCTTTACCTGTAGAAGTTAAACGGGCGTCGATGCAATAGTGGCTTCAGGGCATGTGCGGTGACCACAGATATTCAATGCTGGGGACACATATCACCCTGGCATTGATTTGTGCTTAGAAGATGGCGGAAATGGCTAGGTGTTATACTCACGCCAAGCCATCCTAACTCAAGATCGGGCCGATAGAGTTCTTTAAGCGTATCCCCAATATGCCTTATGATGAATATCACTGACCATTTTAATAGCCAGCTTCTCAACCAACTCCATACTGCTTACATCCTTCTGAAGCAGCAGTCTCCAAAACTGTATACAGTACGCTAAATGAGATCTCAATTGTTCCACCTGCAATGAATATGCACATGGGCAGCAGAAGGAAATGATGATATCACATGAGATACCAGATGGTCAATATGTCATAAACACTTGCCACGGGTTCCGTATATTATAAGAAACATCAAATATATTCCTTCTATATCTTATTGCCTCGGAAGAAAAGGCAGGCAATCTACTTCCAGTGATACATTGCCAAGAAAACCCAGAGGTAGCTGGGTCGCTATGAGTCAACACTGACTTGATGGCACAAAAAATAAAAAATAAATATCTAATTTACTTCTGATGGGCAAAATATGCTTATGAGGAGAGAAGCATCAACTTTGGGTGTCTTGGTGGTTTCTCAGTCAAACCTCCCGTTTTTTTCATCATCTGCCTTTCTGCTTCCACATTCTTTGTTATATTTGCATTTGCATGCAAGAGTGATTGTGAGGCGACTTGTATCTATGGGAAACAGCCTCCCTACTTTATATAGAAAAAACTGTTAAATAAATAAATAAAATAAAATAACTGCACTTTGTAACAGTGTAGCAGTCTCTTTTTAACAATGTACCATACAATATATAAAAAGGTTATTTTGTACTATTGATTAAATAGCAAAGTCTCAGCACAATCCAAATTTACTTTTCAATGGTGTGGAGCAACTATCCTTTTATTGTAGCAGTCTTCTGTTGCACCACAGGACTGCTCTGCTGTACACTATTGTCTCTTTTCACACCCCCCCCCCCCCCCCCCCCGTGCTTAGCCTCTCAAGTTTAAGTGACTCATACAGTACTCCACTGAGTTCCACTTAGTTTCACAGTAACTTAATCATATCTGTGCATGCTTATGGCTCTGTCAGTCATGAATTGCCATATTTGCCTGACATCAGTATTTCAATGAAGCCTGCGTCTGGGGCATGCATGATTTCTGATGGTTCTCATAGATGTCTTGGGGCTTTCAGTTAATTTTTATGTAAAAGTTCTTGCTTATCAGAAGTAAATAAGATATAGAAGGAACCTATTTTAAAAAATAATAACATAGGGAACTCAAGGTATATATTTTTGACATATTTATATATCACAGAGTTTCCTAATTTGAATTGAATGATTACTATTTGCTTGGCAGACTGTCAACACAGACTTATTTAAGTTTGCTGGGAAAGAATTCTTGTTGATAGTGGATCACTATTCAGACTACTGGGAAATTGAACTGCTCCCAGGCAGGTTTCCTGAAGCCACAATCAACTATTGCAAAGTACAATTTGCACATTATGGCCAACCTGATTGAGTGATCTGATAGTAGCCCTCCCTTTACTTGCATGCAATTTAAACAGTTTTCTGCTGAGTGGGTATTTTGAACATGTCATTCCAACAGCAAGGCACCCAACAGCTAATGGAAAAAAATGAACCTGTGAATTTAGTAAGAATCTGTGCAAGAAAGTAAAAAGAATTGGAGGAACACATCACGAGAGGGCATGGATAGCAATCCAGCACAGCTCCTGATATCAAAGAAATTGAAGGCATCTCTACCAGTAGCCAGCAAGCTACTTGAGCTCTGTGTGGCACAAGGTATATTAGAAAAACTGACACAAGAAGCAATGTTTTGCATTAAGATATGATAGATCTGCAAGAGATTTGCCTGAGCTGAATACTGGTGACTAAGTATGCATGAAACATTACCAGGCCATCGTATGAATCATTGGAGGTTGCGTACCTACGTGCAAAAGCTTGCATCACATTCATATCTAGTGGAGGTTGAAGGAACTCCCCCACCACAATTATGTGAGCATGTGAGTGGCTGAGCAGTCAGCTTGACCAAAAGGTTAAGCAAACTTTCTTGCCTCCATGCATTGATTTATCTAGGTTATATGCTGCTTTTCTACCAATCTCAGTGGTGTACATTCAGGTATGGTATGTGTATTTTCCCTGATGGGCTCACAATCTCTGAGGATTAAGTGGCTTGCCAAGGTGCACCTGTGGGGTTAGTAGCTCCAGTCCTTCCAGACCAAGATTGCTGTTCTCTAGTGGGATTTGAACTTCTGGCCTGTTAGCCCAAAGGTAACTTGCTCAACCACTAAGCTGCTCCTACCACCTACTTTGCAAAGCATGGACAATATAGGGATTGCAGGGAAAGCCGTGACCAGATTCCCAAGCCAGTGGGTACACCTGGCAGAAGTACAGCACCAAGTACACCTGACATGTTGGATAACAGACCACTGATGCCAGACAAGGATCAGCAGCTGCATGAGCAGAAAGTGCAGTCTACATTTGCAGTGGCCAGTACCCAAAGGCAGCTTAGTGACTTGGTCTGTAGGACATCTACAGTAGAAGGTTGTGCAGAACCTCAAGAAATGAAAGACGTTAAAACCATTCACACTTGCAATGTGACACAATAATGCTTTTCCTCCATTTGCAGAATCGGGGGGGGGGGGGGGGGTGCATGTGCGTGACTCTCATGGAGGATGTTCGAGTGCATCATGGGGAGTGTTTATGGGTACATATGTGTGTTATAGGGAGTGTCAGTGAGTGAGTGCATGCATGTGTGTGTGTGTGTCTGTGTGATGGGCAGTGTCAGGAACTGTGTGTGTGTTTCTTTCTGTCTCTCATGACCCCCCCCCCCCCCCAGTTTCTTTCATTAGCTCTCTCATATCCCTTTCTATATGCCTTCTCCCCTCCTATATGCCATATCCCCTCCCATATGCCTCTCTCATATACTGTCCCATCCCAGGCTTCCTCCAGTCTCTCAGTCTCTCTGTTGCCCCACCCCCCTTCATCCAGTAGTTCTTTTACTCATGGATTTTTCTGCCTGGCTGCAGTTTCTTAAAAATGTGGGATTTCACAGTTACCTCACCACAATAGGCTCTTTGATACTTCAAACAGAGAGAACGGCCATTTCCTCCACCGTGGAGGTCAACCACAGACAGAGCCCATCGCAGCAAGGAAACTGTGCCATCACTTTCTCTGGGCAAACAGCACATGTTGTTTTAAGTATGCATCTAGGCAGACAGGTCCCCTGCCACCTGAAACCCTAAACCCTCAGCTAAAGGTGCTACGCATATATTTATGTGACATGCACCTAAAAAGGGATATGTTACAGATGTTAGCATATACTGATTCCACCTAGTAGCTCATTGCTATATCTCACTGTTTTCCTACTTCCTGGTTGTTATTATCTTTGACATTCTGATGTCATACTCCAGGTTCCAGCTGTGTTTACTATGTCTTTAGTTCTAATTCTGACACAGACATAATGGTAGAAGAGAAAATACAGGAACGGCATTGCTAAAAAAACATCAGTACCAAGAAAGTGTGGCAGCAAGTTACAGAAATAACAATAACTGTATTAGGTGCCACTGGCCTGATTAAAAATAATTTCAAGTGTAGCTTATTATGTTGCATACAATACATGCTTGCATTTCCATTGCAAAATAAGACATATGTGTATAATTCTAAGATCCTTCCTAACCTTGTCCAGATAATGCCCCTTTCAAATTTATGTATTGCAGTTATACCCATGTTAGTAGAGGCTTTTATAAAATTGTTTCTTACACATATATGCCCTGTAAGGATGTGCTTCCATTACAAATGAAAATCAGGATCACCATGAAACAGAAAATGATGACATTGTTATCATTTTCTGTTTGTCCTCAATAGTGTGTCCTCTTTTGTAAGAGTGCACATAATTGAGCATGAGGTGCACACTCACAAAAGTGTGCACAATCTGAACTCAGCAGGGAGAGTAGGCCTGCATGTGTCATGATGCCCACAAACAAGATGGACATCAGAGGGGTGGTGTCCCGATGACTGCAACCAATGATTTTACCAAAACTGTCATAAAGAAAGAGACAAAAAGTAGAAGGTGTGCCCAGGGCACCAAACCTGTTTGTCTCAGGTATGTGGGGCCATGAACACAAGTTCTTCCTGACAAAGAGTGGCACCCTCTACAGTCCGACACAGATGCACACTCATACACACTCTCTGTATACTACATACCACTGACTCGGGCCATTCCATAACATGATCTGCCAATCACTGAATGAGAGTGGCACAACAGGGCTGACAGATGGTGAGGGCACAGGGATGTGTGGGTGGTGGCATATAGGGATGTGTGAAAATGCCATGGGCATGGGTACTGGGAGGCAAGGGCATGTTTGCAGGCATGCCTGAAGCCCTGCAAGGCTCCCCCCTCCCAGGACAGGATATATGTAAAATATAATATGCATATGATTGCAGGTAGTGCTAGCACACAGAGTCACAGCAGAAGGAACACAGTCACAGCATGGCCAGATAGCACACAATCACAAATGACAGACAGTAAGGCACATGGGTTGTTCTGTGAACCAGGACATCAAAAGTGAGGGGTTTCAAATGAGCCCTGTATCTATTACCATGACACCCCAGTAGCCACATGCCACAGCTCCTGTACAACTGGACAGGGCAGGTCCTTAACACAAAGGCAATAGAGGGAAAGTGGTCAGGAGGAAGGCAGCAGAAGAACCAGTGAAATGAGTATATATGTGTTAAGTGTATAAGTAAGTGTATTTATATATATATATATGTATTTATACTCAGTCTTGAATGATGGCTGAGAGATTTGCTGCTATACTTGGGAAGAACTCTGTACTGTTAAGTATTTACCTAATGGGAAATTCTCATAATCTTGGGGAAAAGGGAATTCTTTGGGTTAAACTAATACAACTTTTGTCTATTTCAAATTCTCTGTTTATAAAGTCAGTTAAGATATAGTTTAACAGGCAAACTTTCAGTTAATGCTCATTTGTCATCCATCCATCCGCCCCAGCTTCCACCCACCCCAGGCACAGTCTTTGATTTATGGGCTCTTAAGGTAGCTAAAGGGAAAGGAGGATAATTTACCACTTTCAGGTTTAACTACTGTAGTTATATTCATCAGCAAGTTATTTGTCCTTAGGAATGGATCAATGCTAGGTCCCTGCAGTTCATCTTGAGGTGAACATCCCTTAAACGTATTAGTTATGGGGTCTATTCACCTCCCTGCCAGCCCTGTCAAAAGCCTCCCCATATGAACAAGGAGTTTGTATGGGGAGACTTAGACAAGGGCAGGATGAGGCAGTGTGGAGGCAGAGTTAGGGCGGGCAGTGGGATGTCCACGACTCTGGACGTACAGGGCCAATTCTGAAGTCGGCCCTGTATGTCGGGGATCAGCAGACTGGATGGGGGATGGCAGGCCCGGGCAGCGCAAGTAAGGTGAGGGGGTGAAAGGGGTTCTCCTCAGCCCAACCCTAGCCATGGAAGGCCAGATCAGGGATTGGGCTGCGGGGAAAGGAAAGAGTGGTCAGTGGCTGGGGATCTCTGCTCATGAATGCCGCCATGGTGCCACGGCAATGGGATGCCATAGCACTGCAGCTCCATTCAGGAACCTGACTGAGTTAGCCGAGCATGGCTCTGTATGTGCAGATTGATCAGAATTGGTTCCTGGCCTGCTCGTATAGACCCTCAACCTGATTCTGAACCTGTGGGGCACATCTAGCCCCCATGGGATCAGAATCGGGTCTACCATCTGTGCGTCCTGATTCCAATCGGGTCCTGGGCGCACATATTGGAATGTGCCTCTATATTTGTATTGTTCAAGTATCCCTTTTCCCCTAGCAACTACTGTATAAGTAACTGAACAACTTTAAAAAGCTAAACAAATCATTATAACTAAGATGCAGATCAATAGTGAGATGGAGGCTATCCAGTCTTTTGCACTAGGTGCCATATGTATGATTATCTCCTACTCGGTGAGAGGTCTTGTACGCACTAGGTATAAAGAGCCCCTCACTCTCAGGAAATGTATCCAATCTATGGAGGTTAGAGTAGCAAATTTGTAGAAGCTGAGGCAGACAGAGTGATATATAGAGAAGATCTTCAGGAAAGAAGTAGAGAAGCCCCACCTTCAGTCTGGCGGCCTTTACGCTGCCATGGAAGAGAGAGATCACTTGAAAAGAGAGCATTATCTTGGTGTGGCAGAAAGTGATCCTGTAGCGAGGATCCTCCAGGAGATGTAATATCCTCTCTCATTGAGGCGATTGAATCATTAGGCATGTAGATAGCTGGATAGATGATGAACATGAGGATCACATAGTATTTTTGCTGCCTGGTGTGATGGTGGTGGATCTCATGTACCACCTAGGTAAGCTTTTAGACAGTGCTGGGGAGGAGCCTGCTATTTTGGTACATGACAGTACCAATGACGTAGAAAAGTCTGGAAGAGGAGGTTCTGGAAGCCAAATTTAGGCTTTTAGGTAGAAAAATGAAATAGAGAACTTCCAGGGCAACATTCTCAGAAATGCTTTCCGTTCCATGCACAAGAAGCAAGAGGTAGGCAGAGCTCTGGAGTTTCAATGTGTGGATAAGATGATGGCACAGGGAAGAGGGTTTTAGATTTCTTAGAAACTGGGCAACATTCTGGGGAAAAGGGGTTTTTTATGAAAGGATGTGCTCCACCTTCACCAGGGTGGAACCAGGCTGCTGGCATTATTTATTTATTTATTTAATTAACACATTATCTATACCGTTTTATCATTAAGTCAAAATGATTTACATTTAACATGAATTTAGAGGTTATACAACAAATGGAATGGGTTTCAGTTAACTTTTAGTAACAGTGTATAGACAACAAGGGTAACAACTTGTATTCATTGTTTTCAAGATATAAACTAGATGTATTAGGGTACAATTAACCTTGGAGCATTAACCTTTAAAAAGTAGACAGAACACCTTTAAATCTAGATAATGGAGGAAAGTTGACAGTCGCCCAAGAGAGCATGGTTTGGAATGAAGTATCCTTGAAAGATATTGGCAAAACGGGGGAAGTTAGGGAAGCCTGATAGAAAGGTTCAAATAACTCAGGTGCCTTTAAGTAAAGAACAGAGTTAAACGATTCCAAATTATCCCTGTCAACTGATAACCAACAAACTTTGAAATGCCTGTATGCAGGGCCGTATCGAGCATGACTCGCACCCTGTGCGACTTGCACATCGTGCGCGTGCCCCCTCCCCCCACCGCACCTCCATCCAGCCACTTTCTGGATGGGGGCGTGAGAGAAGAGGCATGCCCAATGTGCAAGTCACCAGCACGCTAAGCAGATCTGTCCCTCCTTGCTCTAACGCCGTGTCAGAGCAGGGAGGGACAGATCAGATCTGCTTAGATGCTGCGAGAAGGCTTAAGGGGCGTGTTTCAGCTGTCTGCCATTGCCTGCCGCTGCTGAGAGAAGAAAAAGTGGCGGCAGCAGGCAGCGACAGACAGCTGAAATGCGCCCCTTAAGCCTCTGCGCCCTGTGCGGCCGCACCACTCACACAGGGCTAGGTACAGTCCTGCCTGTATGCAAATGCTGGAAGTCTAAAATATAGTATGGGATAGTTAGAATATATAGGATTAAATGAAAAGTTAGATATAATTGGCATCTCAGAGACCTAGTGGAAGGAGGATAATCGATGGGACACTGTGATACCAGGGTACAAATTATATCTCTAAGATAGGTAGATCAAATTGGTGGAGGAGCAGCACTATTTGTTAAAGAGGGCATTGAGTCAAATAGGTTGGAGGTTTTGCAGGAAATAAAATACACTGTAAAATCTCTAGAAATTCCATGTAATTAGGGGATGTGAATATCAATGGAGGTGAACTAATGTCCATCTGGCCAGAATGAACAAATGGATGATGAAATGCTAACAGAAATTGTTGTTGTTAAATGCCATCAAGTTGGAGTCAACTCATGTTGACTCTCTGTTTAACTATCCTAAACTGTGTTTGGAGATTAAGTTGGCAGTAGGTCCAAACTTTATTGTTGCTCAACCCCGACATGTTTCAGCATGCGCCTTCCTCAGGGGGTATTGCCTCACGAAAAAATATATAACAATCATTAAAACACTAAAAGAATTACAATAAGGAAGTGCAAAGGACAATAAAATAAATAAATAACACCTATAAAAGTGAATTAAAATAAGTTAAACTAGCGATTATCTATCTTAAAAATTTCTAAGACAGCACAGCAGGGCTGATACGATTAAAACATATACTGTAGTATAGTTAAAATCTTTAAACAGCATTGAAAGGCACAAGGCAAAGTAGTTGCTTAAATAAATATAGTAACATAGAATATAATGACGGATAAAGACCATCGTAATCCATGTAGTCTGCCCAGAAAGGTGGCAAGAGTAGGTGCACCTGCCACTCCATGAAGGTTACCCCTCCTCATGCCTTTGTTTAGGGGTGTACTCACCACTCAGTGCAGGTCACCCCTATTTGCTGAGATATAAGAGACAGTTATGTTTATTTTGATTTTATCCTGTAGCTAAAAGGGATCTACTGTGTCTGTCCCATGCCATTTTGAATTCAGTCATTGTATTTGCACCCACCATGTCCATTGACAGGGCATTCCAAGCATCCACCACCCTTTCAGTGAAAAAGTATTTCCTGACGTTGCCTGTCAGCTTACCCCCTTGCAGCTTCATGTTATGTCCTCTAGTTTTACATTGTCCCTGTCTTTGGAAGAGGTTTGTTTGTTAATTAATACTCTTTAAGTATTTAAAGGTCTGAATCATATCTCCCCTGTCCCTCCTCTCTTCCTCCTCTCTGGTATAGTCAGACTCAAGGGTGAAGGGGAGGAATATGTAAAAGCTGATGAGGATAAAGCGGACTTGCTTAACAAATATTTCTGTTCTGTGTTCACAGATGAAGAACCAGGAACAGGACCTCAGAAAACACCCACAAACAGGAACAGAAGCGAGGGATATCTTGAACAATTTTCAGAAGACTGTGTTCATGAAAAACTAGCTCAACTTAAAGTAGACAAAGCGATGGGACCGGATGGGATAGACCCTAGAATACCTAGGGAACTTGGGGACGTTCTTGCAGCTCCACTGACTGACCTTTTCAATGCCTCATTGGAGTCGGGAGGGTTGCCAAAGGACTGGAGAGAGGCTCATGTGGTGCCTTTACACAAAAGCAGAAGTAAGGATGTGGTTGAAAACTACAGGCCGGTTAGTTTAACTTCGCTGGTGAATAAATTATTGGAAACGCTGCTGAAAGAGAAAATAGTGAGGTTTCTAGAGTCCAGCGGATTACAGAATCCAAGGCAGCATGGATTTAACCAGAGGCAGGTCTTGTCTGACAAATCTTATTGATTTCTTTGACTGGGTAACCAGGGAGTTGGACCGAGGGAGAGCCCTAGATGTCATGTATTTATATTTCAGTAAAGCCTTTGACACTAGGGGCTAGGGCTACAAATGGGATGATGCGGGAGAATGGTAGAATGGGACTGAAAGGGACTGAAAGGGAGCAGATAATGGGAGGGTCTGCCATGGTAAGGAGGGGGCACAAAGGGAGCTGACATGGGGGAAGGAGGGGGCTGGAAAGGAGTTGACACCTGGGATGTACTGAAGGGGGACTGGAAGGGAGCTGACACTTGGGGATGGGAGTGGTAGGTGGTTTGGTAATGTGGAGAAGGCTGGAAGGGAGCTGATATGCAAATGGCACTGGAAGGTGGATGGACAGAGGGTAGGGTGACTGGAAGGGAGCTGACCTGGAGGGTGGCACTGAGAGTGGACTGAGCTAATATCTGGGATGGTATTTGGACTAGAAGGGGTTGGACATTGGGGAAGGAGGGGGACTGGAAGGGAATGGACACCAGTTGCAGTCATGGGAATGCAAGGCAGTTAACATTGGAAGGTACTGGGAGGGGAGGACTGGGAAGGGGGCTGATACTGGGGAGGGTTACTGGAACTAGAAATGGGCTGTTGGAAAGAAGTGAAGAAAACAAAAGAAGAGATAAGAAATGGCAGATGGACCATAGACCACAGAAAGAGAGCTAAGAAAAGACAGGAAAGCAGAAGCCTCAGATCGGGACCAGCATGATCAGAGAATAAAATGGTTAGACAACAAAGGTAGAAAAATAATTTTATTTAATTTTAGTGATTGGACTTTGTGCTATTTTTATATTTTACACAGTATTGGGGAACTGCATCTCTTATTTATCTATTTATCTAATGTTGCACTGCATGTGGACTCTGGCTTCTTGGGGTTTCAATTTAAATTTAGTCTGCATATTATTATTTTTACTTTAGATTGTGGTTACTTATTCTGTACTTGGTGAGGGTCGATGTTGTGAGTGTGTGACTGAGGTCAGGTGTTCTGTTAACATGGAGTTTCTACATAAAGATCTATACTGTACTGTAGTAATTTGACTTGTTCAGTTTTTCAAATAGGTGTATGGATGTTCCAGGGCCCACTGTAGTATTTACAGTGATGCTTTTTTTGGATGGGCTCCTTATGTGAGTTTTGGAAGTTTGTGCTGATATGGTATGGTATGGTAGGTTTGTTCTTTGTTGTAGGGTTTTGTATTAGTTCACAATATGCCTGGTACTGGAGAATAGTGGTTGTTGTTGTTGTTGTTGTTAGTGAGATGATCAGAATCAGATTTTTTTTTTAAATATTGAGTTCTGTGGTTGAATTCCTGGTTCTGCTCTGCACCTACTGTGGATGCAAAGTATATGTTGAAAAAGAAAAAGCAAGAACCATAACTCAGTTTATAACAACAAAATAAAAATGAGTTATAATTTAGTTTTATAATCTGTGCTGTTAATTCTTGCTGTCTTTTAGTTCCTTGGTGTGCAAATAGGACCGTACCTAGCCCTGTGCAAGCGATGAAGCCCAAGTGCGGAAAGGCTTGGGAGACGTATTTCGGCTGTCTGCTGTTACCCTGCTGCCGCTGGCAGGACAATAGCAGGCAGCCGAAATGCGCTCCCAAAGCCTCTTTAAGCAGGTCTGGTCCCTCCCTCCTCGACTCGATGTCAAGGAGGGACAGATCTGCTTAAAGTGATGACGCCTTTCAGATCGGGTGCATGCCCCCTTTCTTCTCCCCATATCTCCATCCAGCGCTGCCTGCTCTTTCCCTGCTGCTGGCGCCTTCTAACTTACATTCCCAATTTTTGCTTAAAAACTTATGCTACATGAGAAACAGGAAGGAAAGGTAAAACTTGTCTTAGGGTCTGTAGTCCTTAGGAGAGAGTTACGCTGTATTGAAAGGGCTGAACTCGTAGAGCAGTGCAGTTTTAAAAGCTAACTTCACACCAAACTACAGGGTTAAAGGGCACAATTGCCAACAAACTGAAAAACAATTAAATATCTGAATCTGTGTCTGCTTAAGGGCAAAATGGAATTCCGTATTGAAATACAGACATTATTGCTGAATATAACAGAAATGTTAGAGAACGCTAAAAGACACAATAAACTTTTTAACCCCATATGGCCAATCAGAGCAAATGTCAAAGTCTAATGTTAAGGGGAAGACACTGAAAGTCAAAGAAACATTAATTACCTCCTATAAGTGTCAAACACATTGGGGTTGAGCAACAATGAAGTTTGGACCTACTGCCAACTTACTCTATGTTCCTTTGTGCGTTGTTGGTTTTACATTCTTTGAACTCCTAAACTGTGTTTGGTCTTCAGTCAGGCGGCTCGTTGTTGATAGAGTGGCATCCATAGCTGCTGTTATTGTATTGATCCATCTCATTGCTTACATTCTTTTGCTTGACCTTCAATCTTGCCAAGCATGATGTCTTTCTCTAATGATTTCTCTCTTCACATGATGTGTCCAAAGTATGCAAGTCAAAGTCTTGTCATTTGACCTAAAGAAACTTTGGTTTGATCTCCAGTACTAACTGGGTTTGTTCTCTGGGCAGTCGACAGTATTCTTCATCAGCACCATAATTCAAAGGCATCAGTTTTCTTCCTGCCTGTCTTTTTCACTGTCCAACTTTCGCATCCATTAGATTTTATTGAAAATACTGTGGTTTGGGCATAGGGAAGCTAATAAAATTTATAACACAGTAATAATAGGTGCCTTCAATGTCATGTCAGTGAGAGATAAAGTTTCTAGATGAATAAATGACTGCTTCACGGAGCAGCTCATTTAGGAATTGACATAAGAGCAAGCTTTTTTAGACCTAGTCCTAAGTGGAATGTAGGATCTAGTGCGAGAGATAATGGTGTTGGGGCCACTTGGGAATAGTGATCATGATATGATCACATATGATTTAATAAATGGAGGGAAGATAGCAAGGAAAATCAGGACACTAGTACTTAGTTTTCAAAAAAGAGACTATGATAAAATGAGAAAAATGGTTAAGAAAAACCTAAAAGGAGCCACTGAAAGAATTAAGAATTTATATCATGCCTGGCTGTTGTTTAAAAATAATATCTTAGAAGTCCATAGCAGATATATCCCGTGTTTTAAGAAAGGTGGAAGGAAGACCAAAAGACTGCAGACATGCTTTAAAGCTGAGGTCCAAGAGGCTATTATAGGCAGAAAATCATCTTTCAGAATAAACGCTGGCAAATTAGAAGCAAGGCATTGATAAGGGAGGCAAATAGAAAATTTGAAAAGGAGATTACTGTGGAAACAAAAACTCATAAAAACATTTTCAAGTACATTTGTATCAAAAAAACTGTGAGAGAGGCAGTAGAACCATTATATGATAGAGAAGTAAAAGGGGTGCTATGGGAGAGCAAGGCCATAGCAGAGAGACTGAATGCTTTGGGCTTTACTGAAGACGATGTAGGAAAGTTACCAATGCCAGAAATGATATTTAAAGTTGATGTATTGGAGAAAAAACCTTGATAAACCTGGAAGATGTAATACAGCAATTTGATAAACTAAAGAGCAACAAATCACATGGATTGGATGGTATACATTCCACGGTGCTGAAAGAACTAGAAAATGAAATTGTATACCTACTATTGGTAATTTGTAAACTCTCATTAATATTGTCTATAGTACCTGAACATTGGTGAATGGTCAACGCAACATCTTTTTTAAAAAAGAGTTCCAGAGGTGGGGAAACTACAGACCGGTGAACCTGATGTCAGTGCTGGACAAAAAGGTATAAACCATTATAAAGAACAAAATTACTGAACACGCGGAGGCCCATTCTGATCGGGGCATGTCTGAGTCCAATAACGCCAAAAAACAACACCATGTAACAATCCGATCTAAAGCCATCAACTGTCCAAGGGAATTATTCAAGATTGTTAAATCCTTATCTAAAGCTCTAGCTGCTAGCATTCACAAGATTCCTATTAACTATTTAACTGGCAAACTAAAACAAAGCGTCCCTTCGGTACCTGACCCTCTTCCCCCAATAATGAATAACACCAATGAATGGAAATCTTTCCACCTCATTGATAGAAAGCAATTGCTCAATATAATTACAAAACTTAATACAACCACATCTCTTTTGGACCCGTGCCCAGTAGCCTGGATCAAGACAACAAAACTAGAACTTACCTCTTACATTTTAAACATAGTAAACAAATCCTTACACCAAGACTTACTACCAAATGAACTCAAACTCTCGGAAATTCGCCCGTTGCTGAAAAACAAATCTCTAAACAACAATGTGGCACTGTGGCTACATGCAGGAGCCAGGCTGAGCTTCTCGGGGATATGGCTGGATGTCTGGGGTACCTGAATCGGGGCATGTCCGGACAACCAGCCACTATGATGCAATTCTGCTCCCACGGGGCTGTCTAGCCACCATGGGAGCTGAATCAGGTGCATCCCCTGGCTTTTCAGATGTCTGGATGTCCAGGCAGCCTGGGTATGCACAACTTTGAATTGGCCTCCATGTTAAGATCTTCTTATTTTTTCATTTACAGGGGTGGGGGGGGGGGGGGGCGGTAGAAATATATCAGGACTATGTAGTGTATTCATTTTTTTCCATCTGTTTTTGTAGTACTGGGCCAATTATTCCACAAGTCCAAAGAGGACATTTCCCTTATGGCCATTGTATCATCTGCTCACAGCCGCTCAGTGACACTGCCTTATTGTTTCCACCATATAGGGGGTTATTCTGTGCTATGACTAGCAGGGATGGATGGCCAGAGAGGACGTCCATCCCCGCTATTTGTGCCAGCTCCTGCCCCCGACTAACTTCCCTGCCAGTTATGTGGGGAAGTTAGATGGGGGCGGGGAATGGGCGGCCTGGGGGCAGAGTCTAGGTGGTCATTTGCCCTGGATGTACAAGGCCAATTCTAATAACTTCCCTGGATGTGATTTTTTGCACAGCCTGGGATGCGGATGTTAAAGGGGGGCCAGGGTTTATTCCCCACAGCCCGAACCTGGCCATAGGAGGCCAGATCGGGGGGTCTGGCTACGGGGAATAAAACCCTTTTTCAGGCAGCCATCATCACATCATTTAAATAGAACTGTAGTGTCATGGCAACATGATGCCATGGTGTCGCAGCTCCATTGAGGAGCCTTGACTGAGTTAGCTGGGGGCAGACCTGCACATGCAGGCTGGACTGAATCGCAGTCCCGGCCTGCATGTGCAGGACTGTTCACGATTCTGATCCCACAGGGCTAGATGTGCCCCGCAGGATCAGAATCGCGATCTCCTCTGTGCGTCCGGTTTAGACCAGATGCACAAAGGGGATCTACATGTGGGACAGAATCGGCCCCATAGGGTATAGTGTTAACATCCGTTACCTTCTGTCAAACTTACGTTCTAGTTTATATGATCAGAAGCCCCTGTAAGAAACTGTATATTGAGATAACTTCTTGGATATTTCCAGCAAGGCTCATAGAACATTTCAGTTATCTGAGATGTGAAGTAACCGAGGCTCCCATTGTATCACTTTATATACAGTTTTGTCATGTACTTGAAGATTTGTGTTTTTCAGTGCTACAAGTGCCTAAGAAAATCATCCATGACGGAGATCACAATCCTTATGTATTATAATGTGAAGAAAGATGGATTTTCACACTGAATACTGTAGCTGTCTTCTGCTTAAATAAAGAAATTGATTGAATTACCTTTCATTGGACATCAGAAGCTGTATCCAATCAGGAAAGAACAAAAATGACACATTGTATTCCCATTGGTTGAATGTCCTTTTATTGTTATCGGTCGGTTATTTTGTGCCCAAAGATGTTTCAACGGCTTTTATTCTGGTTCCTAGATTCAATGATAGCTGTGCTTAGTAGATAGAGTTATCCAGTATTACAGATTTGAAGTATGTTTCATATTGTCATGTTACTTTAAGCATTTAATCTATGCTCTGACATTGCCGTTAACATTTGTCTTTTATGCTGTGGAAATTAGAGTTAAACAATTCAGCCCCCAAGCAGGTGGCATCACTGAAACACCTAATGCATCTCTTTGAAGGTGTCTGGGGTGGGCCATTGAAGAGTTCCTAAGAATCAAATATAAGCATATTTTTGTTTTTATTTTTATGAAAGAATGAACTTAATGTATTTTATTAACTAAATAATTTTACTTGCAAGAATTGATAGCGTGGGTATATGACTTATATAACTCTTCCATATGGATGATGTTGAAGTGATTTTGCTATTTTAAAGTTCTTTGATTTTTTTACTGAGATTCACAGAGGGTGCTCAGCTGTGCTTCTTGTTTTGTATGCACCATGTGCAAAATTAACCCATTTGAAGATACTGCTTCTGAGGGCAAGAATATGCATGGCAAACAAACAAACCCATAAATAGAAAGCCTGACTGTCAGAGCACTAACCAGTTATACATTGGCAGTTCCCTCACCTTAGGAAGCCAAGCTAAGCTTGTTAATGCCAAAAAACACCACAATTCAAATTTCCTTAAGAATCTGCACACTACTACATTACCTTATTTCTCCTGGGCTTTATCTTGTGGTCTCCTCTGTGTATTGTTTCCTCTGAGCCTCATTCTGCCACTTCCCCATGCTGGTCCATCCTTTCAAAATGACCCCTCTGAACAGGTAGAGCAAATCAGCAACCTCTGTGAGTCAGAAGGGTCTCTGATGACTATTGAACATGGCCCCAAGGACTATGTCCTTCAATTGTTTTATTGCTTTATTGAAGATTATGAAATGGTCGTGTTAGCTTTTTATGTTATTTATAATTTATTTTGGATTTTTTTTTATATTAGAGCATGTATTATTTAGTTAGTTACTCATATTTATAAACTGCCTATCATAATATTCTAAGCAGTTTACATTTTAGTAAAGTATCATTATTATGATACAATAAAATGCATACAAGGCACAGTAGCACAAAAGTTATTACCAAAATATGTTAAACACCATGGGCCCGATGTTCATTGCTGGCGGCTAGCGCTGAACATAAAACCCTGATATTCAATGCCAGAGTCATATCTGGCCCTGATCGCTAACCGGGCAGTGGTGATATTGAGCCACCCGGTTAGTGACACGTGGTGAAAGTTAGGCCACAGTTTCCTGCGCCTGGCTTTCACCGCATATTGCTAATCAGGTAGCAGCTCAATATCGCTGCTGTCTGGTTAGTTATCAATGGGGCCACTGCCTTCTGTTGGCATTGTGTAGTGGTCCTGAAGAGCCTGATTTATTAAACTTCGGGAAACAATCTTAGTAAATCAGGCCCTAAAACCTAAAAAAGTAACTGCAATACACCTTTTTGGGTGGTGAGGCATGCAGCATGACCTAGGCATTGGTGGTTGACTCCTCGATTTTTAGGCTAGCTCTGAGATTCTAAGAAAATTTGTCAAGGGTTAGATTATATGAAAAGTAAATATTCTTTCATCATGGATACATTGGTCTTCCCAGTCTCACAGGGTCTTTCACCTTCAGAAGAGGATGGAACAGATGCTTCTTTCCAATTAATCATAGTCTTCAAAATTCACCTGCATTTAGAATCTCCCGACCACCTTCAAGAAACGTATGAGGTTTTCCTGCACTTCACACCGGTTTGATTTTGCTTGATTCTTTGTTGCTACAGTATGTTTGTGCCATCCAGTGAGCATTTTCAAACTTTGCTGGCAGGCACTAGTCCCATGCATCACAAAATCAGTACAACCAGCTGGTCCACAGATTTTCCAAAAATGCTTGCTCTGGTAGCTGCCATAGACATTCTTTGACTTCTGGTGGAACGGGCTGTGCTGACTGCTCTGATTAACATATCCCAAGAGATATCTACCTACTCCATGGGTTGCATAATCCTCAGGTTGTGAAGCACCGTGCTAGCCTTTTAGCTACTTCAAAGTGGGAAATAATTCTGCTTTGCATGGTAGAGAAAATCATGATTGTGTTTAGGATACTATCACTTTTCCATAAAGACTTTGCATCATTATATACCACTTTTGGCATTGGGTGGTGGTGGTGGTGTGTGCTATTGAGTCAATGCTGACTCCTGGTGACTCAGACCCTGAGTTTTCATGGCAAGGTATGACCGGAAGTAGATTGCCAGGCCTCTCTTCTACACAGTGAATCTTGGGTAAAGGCCCCAAAATGTGTTTTATTTTAACCGAAAGAAAAATAAATTTGAGTCTAGCAGTGCTAAACTGCCTCTTTAAGAGCCAGTAGCTGCTTTTTCTCTACAATGTGACACTTTTTCTTAGAGGAATTCCATTCATTAGAAGCTCCGAGGGAGAAAAGAGGTTTCCACAAGAAGGATTAATCTGATTTAGATTTAGAATAAAAGCTAAGCAAAACAAAACAAAGCAAAATGAAAAAGGCAGCCTAATTATATGTATGAGGATGTTCGTTGCACAAGGAACGTGCCAGCAGAATCAGCACAGCTCAGGGCTCAGAGAGCTGGAGAAAATTAGAATGACTAATGAATGTATGTTCTTTAGTGGTGCTCAGCTGTCAGCACGAAAATCTTCACTCCCCCTTTTCAGCATGGAAGCGGTGCAACACAAGAAAGGCTTTTCAATTTGTCTAATGTTATGAATATGCATGCACAGAGAATAATTTATATGGAGACTGATTCAGACTCCAGGCTCTCTGGTGATTCTCTGAGCATTCATACAGCAGTATCTCAGTTATTAGAGGTTCTCTAAATGAAATGGGCCCTTCACATATACGCAGATCAGCAGCTCATTTCAAATAGCTTATGTCTAAGAATTAATGCCTTTCAACTAGCAAAGATAACTCAATCAATCCTGTCTTGATTATTGTAATGTCATTTCTGCTGTCATTCCCAACTAGAGTATGAGATTAAAAGACTACAAACAGTTGAGAAATCTGCAGTCAGGCCTCTTTCATATGCTTCTAAATATGACCATATCATGCCTCTGTTAATGCATCATCACTGGCTACCTGTCCAGTTCAGGATACATGACAACATTCTTCCAGTAGTCTACAAAGCATTACATTCCAGCCCCTCCCCTTATCTTTCTTCTGTAACCAGTTCATGACAATTGTCTTTGTCTCCCCTCTGTCTTACAGGCCATTTTTTAGTCCACTTGACACTCTGCCTTTCATTTTCTTGCTCCAAGTCTATGGAACACCTTCCCTCTGAACTCCGTTTAGAACTCCCCTACCCTAATTTTAAAGCCTCCCTTAACCCTGGGAGTACCGATGGAGTCAAAAGTGACCCCATTGCAAGTTTCACAATGTGTATCTCGGAAACTAGTTGTTCAAGAATGCAATCTTTTTATGGCTTTTCACATGTCAATATTCTCTTTATATTGCACCACGAGAGGAATAATTTTCATCCGCTAAGTGACGCTAGTGATGAACTGCAGCACAGAGTAACAGTGGGGTCATTTTTGACCCTAGTTGCTTACGTCCGGTTTGGATCATGATACAATTTGCAGTTTTGTGAATTTTTTGATCTGACAAAGGTATTTATCATTAATTATGTATCATTTACTTTTTGTACTCTTATTTTATGAAAATTACACATTTTCTGTAATTGATATCATACGTTCTCTCATTATTTCCGATGAATCTAAAGGCTTTCAGCGCGTTCATCACAATTATTGTACACCTATAGTAAAACTGCTTTGTGTTTTATTCAACTTTATCTTGGATAATTTATTGTAGGTTATTGTTTATGATGTCAAAACAAAAGTATTCAGCTGCCCGAGTAAGAGAAATATTGCAACGAGATGCTGACAGTGACGGCTCTGAGTTGTCTGATGATGCAGCATATTCAGCAAGCGAAGAAGCATATCAGCCAAGTTCGGGCGATAAATCTGATGATGACAGTCATGATTCAGATGGCGAAAGCAGTTGGTCGAGAAGTGAATGTGAGACTGATGTTGAGCCGGTAACATCGCCTGCAGCAAAGAGTCAAGTTACAGGTCGAGGCAAAGGTCAAGGCTGTGCTGAACGGGGAAGAAGGCAGAAGTCCTCAGTGTCAGTATCATCTGTGAGAAATCTTAGTTGTGATCGTAGAGGAGCTAAGAGGTCATCAACTATAAGCACAAATGTTGCCATTGAAGCCTATGTATCTAAGGATGCCACATCATGCAACAGGAAACCTATAAAGCAAGCTGCTGGAAGATACACCAGCAGCCAAGAAATACATTCGCCAGGCACAAACGCCAAGAAATACATTCGAAAGGCACAAAATAAAGATAGTGCTGAATCGTAGAAAAAACCCCTGAAGAAGATGTGAAACGCAAGAGGTGGCACTGGGGACAACATCAAGAACAATTAAGATAAGCACAATCTTCATAAATACAAGACTAATCAAGATAAGCACAATCTTTACAAAACAAAGGAATTTGGAAAAATTTATGAATGTAAAATTAACAGAGTGTTAAACACCAGTTGGTGAAGATTAAAAACGAAAGTGGTCGTTGATGCAAAAGGGCACACCACCTGTGAATGAATTTCAGAGAGTAGTGCTGATTTAAATCTGAGACCACCAGTTCTTATTAAAATCAACGGTAGAAGAAAAAAAATATATAAATTTCCATACATCTAGATAAGATCTGTAGAGAATACAGCTTATGAGAAAAGAAAAATCTACAGAGAAAAGTAGTCATAATCTCAATACAATTAGAGGGACGTAGGCTTGTATAATATATTAATAAACCCTCTGCCAGCAGACCTATAATAGAGGGGAAGACACACCAGAGCTAATGTCATGCCCATACAACAAGGTCCTACAAGGTATGCTGTATGAAATGTTGATGGCCCTCTCGCAGCATTCCACTTGTTCATGAGGAAGAACTTATTGAATGAAATCATGATGTGGATGAGCAAACAAGGAAGACACATTTATGACGACATCTGGAAAGATTTGACAGATGGAGAATTTCAACATTTTCTTGGACTTCTGATCCTCTCAGGCGTGTACAAGTCACGAAATGAATCCATAGTTCAGTTGTGGAACCTTGAAGATGGTCGTTCTGTTTTCAGCAAAAATATGGCCCGTAAGCATTTTCAGCAAATTTCTTGTGCTCTCAGATTTGATGATGCAACCAACAGACGTGAACAACGAGGCGTGGATAAGCTTGCTCCAATCAGACATGTTTTTGATACCTGGAAAGCAACTCTAAGTGACGCCTTTGTTCCTGGTGAAAATGTTGGAAACCACAGGAGAAGAAGGTATCCGCAAAGGCAAGACAAACCAGAAGCGGACCTGGTGAAAATGTTACCTTGGATGAGCAACTGCTTACATTTCGTGGCTGTGTTTCATTCAGACAATATATTCCCAGCAAACCTGGGAAATATGGCATAAAGCTATGGATGTTGTGTGACAGTGCAATGTCATATGTTATGCGTCTTCAAGTATATACAGGAAGGGAACTTGGACAAAACAGGGAACAGAATCAGGGTGAAAGGGTTGTGCTGCAACTCACTGAAGGTTTGACGCAATCTGGCAGAAATGTTACTGTTGACAATTTCTTCTGCAGTTTATCCCTGTAACGGAAATTGTTAGAAAAACAAATGACACTTTTGGGGACAATTCGAAAGAACAGAAAAAAATTACCTCCAGAATTTGTAACAGCAAAGGGCCGAGAGGTATTCACTTCACTGTTTGCCTTTCACGATGACGCCACTCTGGTTTCCTATTGCCCGAAGAAAGGAAAAGTGGTTGTTCTTCTGAGCAGTTTGCATGATCAAGAAGAAGTAGATAACACACGTCCAGACAAAAAAACACGCATGATCTTGGACTATAATTCTACTAAAGGTTTAGTAGATACGGCAGATCAAATGTTGCGCACGTATACCACAAAACGAATGACAAGACACTGACCAGTGACAATCTTCTACAACATGTTGGACATCAGTGCTTTGAACGCCTTCATTGTTTGGATGTCACTAAACCCAGAATGGCAGTCCAAGTCAAAGCACAGACGTCGTCTATTCCTCTTGGAATTAGGAAAGCAGCTGCTTCAGAGTAATTGCAGCGAGACTTCTTCCAGCATTGAAGAAGCCACTGATGCTGTTTGCAATGTCGGGATCCCAAAGAAAAGAGCAAGGTGTCACTGCTGTTCCAGAGAAAAAGACAAGAAAAGCAACATAGTTTTCACCTCCTGCAAGCGCAATGTTTGCAAAGAACATTCAGAAATTGTCTGTGTCTCATGCAAATGACTGTAGTACTTTAATGTGTTCATCAAGTGCATGCAAAAACTGCTTTCATGGCAACTCTTCTTCATGTAATTTTATGATAAAGCATTAAATTTCAAAACATTTAACCTTCATATAATAAATAATTAATTCAGAATAATATTTTTTCTGTTTAGTTTAAAATTTTCATAGTTAACAATTAAAATTAGTCGTGGGGTCATTTATGACCCCAACGGTATTCAGTGTGTGCAAAAAATCTCGGTAATTCCAGGGTTAAGCCCCATCTGTGACAACAAGTCTTTTGTCCTTCCACAAGAACCTAGCAGATGCCAAACAGAATTGTATGTTCCTTGTTCTTCCTAAACCGTCTGTGTTCTATTTTTACCTAATTGTTCTCTCTCCCCTCTTTTTCTTGTAGTGAATGGCCTTATCTTTCCTATTTAATAATTGGAGTGCCTTTATTTTATCTTATTGCTTATTTTAATTGTAAGCCTCTTTGTTGACTTGAAGAGTGGTATATACATTTTTAAATAAACTAAACTAAATTAAATTATTTCTCCTATTACTCTTTGAAATATTGACATATTGATGACACATTGTTCAAACTGTCAAGACCTGAAGAAGGTCTTAACCTTCCAAAGCTAGTTCAAAAATGTATTATTAGTCCAATAAAAACGTGTCATCATCTTCTCATTTTTTCCCTTTTATTTAACTACCATTAAAGTGGACTAATACGGCAACCACATCACATTGATGAGATAAATCATGGATCTTTAGGAAAGATTTCTACTACTCTGTATAGATTGTAAATTTTTTTTTTTTTTTTTTAAATTTACATTTTACTTTTCCTCAATACAAACTTATCAAATAAGTGTACAGGCAACATAAAATAATACAAACAGGAAATAATCTAAACAAGAAACATAAACACATCCTTATAGCCCACAAATTGGGGAGATATATCAAGAATCCAATTCAAAGGAAACACCGAGAACAACTCTCAATACATGCCAAAATATAATTCCCGCCCTTATCCCTCATCCCACCCCCAGTCCCTCCCTACCTGACAAAAAGGTCTCCAATTGTAAAGAATCAAGAAAAATATACTTAACCCCTTTCAGTGTTACCACACACTTACAGGGGAACCTAAGAAAATAAGATGCACCAAGCGCTAAAACCCTGGGCTTAAGGGCCAAAAAGGCTCGCCTACGCACCTGGGTTGCCCTGGATACATCTTGAAACAGTTGTACTTTTGCACCACAAAATTCCACATCCTTATGTTTAAAGTAACTTTTAAAAACTGAAACTTTATCAAATTCAGAAACAAATGAAGCCACCAAGGTGGCTCTTGTTGCAATGGTGTCATGAGAGTCTTCCAGAAATCGGGTAAGATTAACCAAAGACTGAGGTTGTAATACATCGTATTCTCCCGAAGTCTCAGATGCAACCAAACGTGAAGAAATATAAAACATTTTTGAAAAGGAAATTGTTTCTGAATTTGACAATTCCAACACTTCTTTCAAATATTTCCGAAGTAATATTTCTGGAGATAACAAATGTGTAACGGGAAAATTTAACAGCCGAATATTTTTCATCCTATAAGCATTTTCCAAGTATTCTAATCTACGATGTATAATTAAACTATCTTTAACTGAGGAGACACTCATCGTTTGAAGGGAAGCATATCTGGTATCACATCTCTGAACCTGAGTTACAAGGGAATCTAGCCGTTCCTCAACTGCCTCCAACTTTGTCACAGTTCCCTGGGAAAACTGACAAAGTTGGGCTACTGTGGCCGCCAACGTTACCTCGGTACGTGTAACCACCTTCCAGATATCCAACAAGGACACCTGAGAATCAGGAATATCCTGAGGGACATTCTGAGAAGGCAGCCAAATAACCGGTAACAAAGACCCACCCTTACACAAGGGAGAACTTTGTAATACCGGCACGCCACTAGCCAGCAGTTCCGGCGGCGTTTGCAATGACGGGGGAAGTGGCGGGGAGCGCTCAGGGGAGCTCAAAGATGCTCCCTCCGGAGGATGCACCTGGGTCACAGTTCCTGCAGGGGGAAGAATCACATCAGCCCCAACCTTAACGTGTCTATCCATAGGGCCAGACTCTCCCGGTGCCAACGGAGATATTGTAAATGTTGAAAGAAATCAGCTCCCACCACTCACATTCAAGAAGACTATCTCTAAACCAGGGGTTCTCAATCCAGTCCTCGGGACAAACCTAGCCAGCCAAGTTTTCAGGATAGTCGCAATGAATATGTTTGAGAGAGAGAATAACAAGCACTGCCCCCATTGTACATACATGTCTCTCATGCATATTCATTGTGGTTATCCTGAAAACTTGACTGGCTAGGTGTGTCCAGAGGAAAGGGTTGAAAACCCCTGGTTTAGTGAATGTCTTCTTGACACTAAAAAACAGTGGTCGTGCAGTCAGCAACAGCCTATCAAACACTGCAAATTATAAAGCATACTGCATATTAGAAGGACTAGTGGAAAGGCTTAGGCAGGAATCAGGTGTTTACAGTGGTGTGACAGGATGGACATTAATTTGGCAGTAGCCATATGTGCAGCTTCATAGATGCTACATACTCTTGATTGTATGACTTTGTTATTCAAGTGGAATTGGAGGAATTGCTCATTCAAGTCCTTATATACTAAAGAATTACCCCAAACTGAAGCCAGAAAATAACTAAAACTTAATTATTTTACAAGGGAACGGGTCTCAGACTTTATTGGAACAGGGTAGAACCCAGGAGGTAAACCTCTGCTGTGGTTCGTTAACCCCTTCTTTGCATCAATGACCCTAATGTTCACCTCGGTTTTTTTTTACGTTTTTTTAGCCGGACTTGCAATACTGATATCAAAAGCAATGTCTTTTCCTTAACATGACGATGAATGACAGTACATATTGAGTAGATTTGCTTGACTCTTAACTACTCCATTGTTTTATACACAGTCCATTCCACTCATCATTCTGTTAGCAAGGTATCAATCCAAACAATCAAGACTTATCTGTAGTCCCTGTGGTCCCAACGCCAACCCGGCGCGCTCATGTGTTTCACTGCTTGAGCAGTTTCATCAGGGGATCCAGCTTGAATGTTATGCTCAGTTCTGATATCGTCTTATTACAGCCAAAACTGTCATATGCTGTGTTATTCAAAAGTTCTAAAATTGAACAAATGTATTTAAATCAATGCTTCATTTTTACAACCATGAAAAGATTACTTATCTACAAATGTATTGCTTCAACGCAAATTTCATGTATACCACTAGTTCTTATGATCTCATTCTTCTCACAATCTCTTCAAAGGACGCCAGCGCATGCGCATTCAGTATGATACTACTCCATTTATATGTCCATAGCGCTTGCGTCATAGAGAAAGGAACTCAGCAACCATCTGATGTCCTCCAATCGTAATGTTCCTACTTACTTGCATCATGGGGAATTATAATGAGCCTGCTTACTAGGTTCAAAATCAGTATCGAACTCTATTGGCTCTGCCGCCACTAAATACAATCTGTAAAATGCATAACGATAGTGACGCGAAATTGCCAAATCCTCTTAATAGTAAATTGGCCCGATGGTCTCTCCATTCACGATCAGTGATATCATTTGTACATTCTTCAATCAGTCTGCTGATCAGACACAAACTGACCAGTCAATTTGCGCATTTAAGCCACCAGGATACACCGTATTAAGAGAGTATATCCATCGTTGCTCTGTCCTCAGCAATCGTTGCTCTCTGGTAATGTTAGCTGAACCTGCCAAAATATGATCTATACAAAAAACCTGGAGCTGATCAAAGCTGTGAGAATAGTCCATACAGTGTGACACAATCGGTGCTTCTCTTCTCTAGCAATGGAGCCTGCTGTGATGCTCATTCACTCGCACTTTAAGAGGACGGATGGTTTTTCCAACATAAAGAAGAGAGCACGGGCAGTGGAGCACATACACTACAAAGCTGGAACTACAAGTAGTATAATGTTTTAACTTGTAGCTGACAGCTTTATGAACAAATTCAGACAGCTCTACTGTAATCCCACAGATATTACAATCCCCACATTTAGCATGTCCCTGTCGCGTGTGGGACCCTGTTTGAACCAATGGCCGCAATACTGTGGGACTTAGCAATTCCTTAAGATTCTTGTGCTGCTGCCACACACAGCGCACAGTTTTATCTTGTAGGCCCGGAACACCTTGTAATATATTAGAATGGAGTTTCAAAATTTTTTGGAGGCCCCCACTAAACACCGAATATTTTGTAATCAGGTTAACCTGTGTGTCACCCACGGTAGAATTCTTTCTCTTAGAAAATAATAAGTGGTCTCTATGATTAAACCTGGCTCGGGTGTATGCCATTTTGACAATATGGGTGGGATAGCCTCTCCGCTTAAAATTATTGATCAACCTTTTAGAATGTTGTTTAAAATCAGAATCCTCAGAGCAGTTACGGCGATACCGTAAAAATTGTGACAACGGTAAACTGTTTTTTAGTGGAACCGGATGTGCACTACAATAGTGCAATAATGCATTTCGATCAACCAGTTTTCGAAAAATAGACGTTCTCCATTGGCCATCTCCTTTCATAATCTGTACATCCAGATAAGTTATCACTGATTGATCATAAGAAAAGGTGAACTGGATGTTAGAATCCTGTTGGTTCAGCCAGCTGAAAAATGCATTTAAAAGATTTTCTTGTCCCGTCCAAATCATAAAAACATCGTCTATATACCTGCCCCAAAAAGAGATATGTTGTTTAAATGGAGAGGATTTTCTATCCAGAGTCGTTCAAACTCAGCCATGTACAGGTTTGCTATTTACTCATAAATATTCCTTCCTACATCCGTGACACAACTCATTTTTTACAACTTTTAGAACAACATTCCACATTGACAGCGGCAGCAGATGTGTTTCTGGTGACCCTAGATGTCACATCCCTATATACGAGCATTCCACAACGAGCGGCCCATTCTTGTGCATATGCGGCCTTGCAGGCGAGAGGTGATCTATCAAATTCTCATTTGAGTTTCTTGTCAGAATTATTGGATTTGGTGCTTTTTCAAAAAATTTTTCTTTTTGAAGATACTTTATATCATCAAGTCTCGGGAGTGGCGATGGGTGCCACATGCGCCCCCTCTCTAGCAAACCTGTACATGGCTGAGTTTGAATGACTCTGGATAGAATCCTCTCCATTTAAACAACATATATCTTTTTTTGGGGCAGGTATATAGACGATGTTTTTATGATTTGGACGGGACAAGAAAATCTTTTAAATGCATTTTTCAGCTGGCTGAACCAACAGGATTCTAACATCCAGTTCACTTTTTCTTATGATCAATCAGTGATAACTTATCTGGATGTACAGATTATGAAAGGAGATGGCCAATGGAGAACGTCTATTTTTCGAAAACCGGTTGATCGAAATGCATTATTGCACTATTGTAGTGCACATCCGGTTCCACTAAAAAACAGTTTACCGTTGTCACAATTTTTATGGTATCGCCGTAACTGCTCTGAGGATTCTGATTTTAAACAACATTTAAAAGGTTGATCAATAATTTTAAGCGGAGAGGCTATCCCACCCATATTGTCAAAATGGCATACACCCGAGCCAGGTTTAATCATAGAGACCACTTATTATTTTCTAAGAGAAAGAATTCTGCCGTGGGTGACACACAGGTTAACCTGATTACAAAATATTTGGTGTTTAGTGGGGGCCTCCAAAAAATTTTGAAACTCCATTCTAATATATTACAAGGTGTTCCGGGCCTACAAGATAAAACTGTGCGCTGTGTGTGGCAGCGGCACAAGAATCTTAAGGAATTGCTAAGTCCCACAGTATTGCGGCCATTGGTTCAAACAGGGTCCCACACGCGACAGGGACATGCTAAATGTGGGGATTGTAATATCTGTGGGATTACAGTAGAGCTGTCTGAATTTGTTCATAAAGCTGTCAGCTACAAGTTAAAACATTATACTACTTGTAGTTCCAGCTTTGTAGTGTATGTGCTCCGCTACCCGTGCTCTCTTCTTTATGTTGGAAAAACCATCCGTCCTCTTAAAGTGCGAGTGAATGAGCATCGCAGCAGGCTCCATTGCCAGAGAAGAGAAGCACAGATTGTGTCACACTGTATGGACTATTCTCACAGCTTTGATCAGCTCCAGGCTTTTTGTATAGATCATATTTTGGCAGGTTCAGCTAACATTACCAGAGAGCAACGATTGCTGAGGACAGAGCAACGATGGATATACTCTCTTAATACGGTGTATCCTGGTGGCTTAAATGCGCAAATTGACTGGTCAGTTTGTGTCTGATCAGCAGACTGATTGAAGAATGTACAAATGATATCACTGATCGTGAATGGAGAGACCATCGGGCCAATTTACTATTAGAGGATTTGGCAATTTCGCGTCACTATCGTTATGCATTTTACAGATTGTATTTAGTGGCGGCAGAGCCAATAGAGTTCGATACTGATTTTGAACCTAGTAAGCAGGCTCATTATAATTCCCCATGATGCAAGTAAGTAGGAACATTACGATTGGAGGACATCAGATGGTTGCTGAGTTCCTTTCTCTATGACGCAAGCGCTATGGACATATAAATGGAGTAGTATCATACTGAATGCGCATGCGCTGGCGTCCTTTGAAGAGATTGTGAGAAGAATGAGATCATAAGAACTAGTGGTATACATGAAATTCTCGTTGAAGCAATGCATTTGTAGATAAGTAATCTTTTCATGGTTGTAAAAATGAAGCATTGATTTAAATACATTTGTTAAATTTTAGAACTTTTGAATAACACAGCGTATGACAGTTTTGGCTGTATTAAGACGATATCAGAACTGAGCATAACATTCAAGCTGGATCCCCTGATGAAACTGCTCAAGCAGTGAAACGCATGAGCGCGCCGGGTTGGCGTCAGGACCACAGGGACTACAGATAAGTCTTGATTGTTTGGATTGATACCTTGCTAACAGAATGATGAGTGGAATGGACTGTGTATAAAACAATGGAGTAGTTAAGAGTCAAGCAAATCTATTCAATATGTACTGTCACTCATCGTCATGTTAAGGAAAAGACATTGCTTTTGATATCAGTATTGCAAGTCTGGCTAAAAAAACGTTCAAAAAAACCGAGGTGAACATTAGGGTCATTGATGCAAAGAAGGGGTTAACGAACCACAGCAGAGGTTTACCTCCTGGGTTCTACCCTGTTCCAATAAAGTCTGAGACCCGTTCCCTTATAAAATAATTAAGTTTTAGTTATTTTCTGGCTTCAGTTTGGGGTAATTCTTTAGTATTTTTGGATTGTTTACTCCATAAAACCCACATTTTTTTGTTTGTCATTCAAGTCCTTATGGCAAAACACTAATTTGGAGAGAACTAAGAGTATGAATTGACAGTTACTTTAAGATGTGTTCATGGAGTCCAGAGGCAATACCCTGCAGCCTATGTCTCCATAGTGACAGCCCTAGGACAAGCAAACCTAAAAGTAGGGATTCTATCTTGGGGTTATCCAAACTTCAGAGCTCTATGGAAAAGGCTTACTGCCGAGTCAGTCAAGTGTAAGGAAAAGTCTTTCCTAGAGCTTTTCCCATTAAAGAATCCCAATTAGTATGTTTAGAACCATAAGAGACCTAAGCTCTAGTGGCAATACCATTTAGAGAAGGCCCAACATCTTAAAAATTTAGGGACAACCATTTAGAAGAACCTGGGGCTGAGTGGGGATGACTGGACAGTGGATGAGCCTGTAAGCAGTATATCTAGTGGGTTAAAGGGAGTAGCCCTGGAAGCTTTAGGAGGGCCCATAGGGACGATGAATTCCTAAGGTTTTCCTGGGAACAGGTGCAATCCATAGACGGGGAGCCTGCCCTTAGTCAGGGAACAAAAAGACCAAGCCCACCCTTCTTTGTGGTAAAACAAAATCTATTGTACATAATAGCAGAAGGAAGCATAAAGGGAGAATTAATAGAGCAACTCCTGGTACCCCAACCTGACCAACAACAGCCATTTACTAGGGGGTAATCTGGGTGTAGAAAAGACTCCTGAACAAACATTCACTCAGTTCTATTAGCCCGAGATTCATAAATGAGTTCAACTTCATTGCCAGTCTTGCCCTATGCACCAGCTAACTAAGCCTGCAGGGGTCCTACCTGCCTCCTTAGTACCGATGTGGCCTATAGAGACATCCTTTGAGGTAGCTGTCATGGATTAGTTTGGAAGACACACAAGGGTGAGTAGGACCATTCACCTACTTGCCCTCTGTGTCTTCATGTTTTCAGCAAATGTGGTTGTGTGTTTTCCGTGGACATGGATTTTGTTGGTCTACTGAAGAGGACCATCCAAGGCAATTTCTCACATTCCTGACTATGCTACATGATACCCCAGCCATACTACTATTGAACATGAAGATGGCCACAGTAGCCTATGCCCTGATTGAGCTCTTCTCGAGCATCTGATTACCCAAGGAATTGATAACAGATCATCAAATGCATTTCATGTCACTCTTTATGAAGCAAATTTTGTATACTGCTTAAGGTCGAAAACACTCCAGACATCAATTTATCACCCACAGACAGATGGTCTGGTGAAAAGTTTCAACAAAAACCATTAAGCAAATGTTAAGGAACTTTGTTTCTGATGATGGAAAAAGAGTGGGATTCCTTGCTGCTCTATGTACTATTTGCCATCTGGGAAGTCCCTCAAAGCTCAACAGGATTCTCGCCATTTGAGAAGGAGGAAATCCAGGGGAATCCTTAATGTAGTCTGAGAAATCTGGGAAGAGGAGTAAAGGCGACTACTATTACTTAACATTTCCATAGCACTGCAAGAGCTTACAACTTATTCAAGATAAACATAACAGATAGGGGACCAGGGCAAACTAAGCAGAAATGTTTGTAACACACAAGAGTGGTAACAAGGAGAATAAGGGGTCAGGACCCCAAAGGCAGCCTCAAAGAGGTATGTTTTTAGTCTGAATTTGAATAGGACCAGAATTCGAGCATGGCGTACCATATGTGTAGGAATAGACTCGGGTAGTCTATTTTAGATATAAACAGGATTATTCAGTCCCGGACGTAGATCCCCTCTGTACGTCCAGTCTGAACCGGATGTACAGAGGGGATCGCAATTCTAGCGTGGGACGTCTAGCCCATGGGATCAGAATCGAGAACAGTCCTGTACATGCAGGTTGGGACTGCGATTCAGCCCGACCTGCTTATACAGGATTGTACCCAGCTAACTCAGTGAAGACTCTTCAATGGAGCCATGATGCCATGGCCTAGGATGCCCCTGCCTGCCTGCCTGCGGGGACGTCTTCCCCACAGGCTCCCTTGGCTGCTTCTACTCTGCCCCTCCTCTTCCTCACCTCCTGACCCACAGCTGGCCAGCAGGGGTCTCGATCGGGTGGCAGGGAACCACCCCTGCACCCAGCCCTGGCCCCGGAAGGGGATTCCTGGGCCCAATCACCAGATTAGTGCTGCATATTCCACCTTCGAGGAATTGGTCCTGTACATCCAGCTGGGCTGGCCCACCCTTGCTCTACCCCAGTCCTACCTCCTACCACCCTCACTGACTCTCCCCGTCCTGCTGCTCAGGGCATGCAGAGAGAGAAGGAGGGGAAATCATGCCAGGGCAACCTGCAACTCTGCATTAGGCCCTAAAGAACCTTCATCCTCTCCTAACACCAGAGTTATTTCAGATTGTATGTTAAGCTATAATTACACCCATCCTAGACTATTGCAACAGTATCTATCATAGCCTTCCCAAGAATGCACTACTCCCACTTCAGATGGCACAGAACACCGCAGCAAGAAAAATCCAAGAAACTTCTTGTCAAATGCACAAAACACTAGTACTAATGGAATTCCACTGGCTCCCTGTTGCAACTAGAATAAAATACAAAGCTCTCATTACAACATTCAAAGTCATACACAAAGAATCAGTAGATTGCCACCAGTCCCTACTAGCACAGCCTAAGAATGACAGACTTCACAGACACATTTTGATTCGTACTCAAAAGGCCAAGACCAATCAAAGAACTTGCAAACGTGCATTCTCCCTCTTCGCCCCAACCATATGGAATTCTCTACCACCTGACCTACACGGATGCACTGACCACTCAGAATTCTGGAAGAAGCTGAAGGCTTATCTGCTTCTAGAATACTATAATGCACCCACAGTATCTGCAATCCAATCTAATGTATCCCAACCCACCCAATGATCGGAACCTTTGGACCACATAACCCATACCCTCCTATCTGTTGTTAACACTTCAATGTATATAGTTTACTCAAATGTTTAAACCTAATTAATTTATATGTTTTGTTTATTGTAGAAAGTGTGCACTCCTGCCCTGTAAATGTTTTACGTTATATGTAAACTGCTTTGAATTGCAGAAAGGCAGTATAGAAGTAGCTATAAATAAATAAATAAAGTTGCTGCAGGTCCCGAAGAGAGGCCGCAGCAGTGGGAATGGGGCAGGAGCATGGGGTGCAAGGGATGAGGTTCACCTAGGTCACCCCATCTCGTTGCATTGGTCCTAGGTGTAGCAAGATAGAAAGAAAAAAGTCCGAGCTGGCAGCGGAAGAGATGGACACAGATAAAAGCAATTTACCTGATGAGCGGAGTTGTTGAGAAGGGGCGTAGGGAGAGATGAGGGGTGAAAGGTAATGAAGATCTGTGGAGTGAAAGCACTTGTAGGTGAGAAGTTTGAACTGGATGTGGAAAAGAATAGAGAGCCAATGAAGTGACTTTAAGCGAAATGTTTTGTGAGCATTACAACACTGCTGGAAGAATAGCTATGTGGCTGAGTTATGGATGGACTGTAGGGGAGAGAGATGAGTCGGTGGGAGAACAGTGAGAGGCAGGTTACAATAGCCTAGATGGGAGGTGACTAAAGAGTGGATAAGGGTCTTGGTAGTGTGTTCAGAAAGGAAGGGACAAATTTTGCTGATTTAATATAGAGGATTAATTGGTTATTGCCAACACTTTATACCCAACTTCACTGTAAAATCAGAGCCGTTGGCATGTCTCTTGCAGAAAAGGGAGCCAACAAAAGTTGTCTGGATGACAGAACTGGAAGAATCTTTTCAGACCCTGAAGGAAGCCTTGTATTCAGAACCAGTTCTGATAAACCCTTATTTTAATCGCCTTATTCACAGACCATCAGTTCCTCAAGTGGTTGGCCTGAAATAAAGATACTAATGCCCAGGTAATGAGGTGGTTCCAGAGCTTCCAGTCCTTGTAGTTTGAAGTGAATAACAGGACAGAAAGGAACAATCACAACACCGATTACCTCTGCCAGGAGGTGATCCAGCATATCTAAGCATTCCACCAGGGGGTGGGTATGTGAGGGAGTGTATAGGAGAACCCTAAGCCACCTTAACCACATTCCCTCACCAAGCTGCCTTAACAGGGACAAGGAGCTGGGATGCAAACAGGAAGTATAAAAGTCCTTGAGTTAGGGAAAGCAGGAAGAAACAGACTCCAGACTACACTGTACTACCCAGGGGTAAATCCTTGTTGCTTTACTAAGGGGCAATTTGATGTCTTGTTGCAAAGCAGCCCATGTTTTCCATGCTGCCACAGAAGACTTAAAGAACCTTTTTTTAACTGAATTTCTGACTTACTAGTCTGCCAAGGATACAGGGATTTTGTGTTTGAATTTAAGCTGCTTTTGTGTTTGAACCTGCACTATTTGCCTGCTAGGAAAGAAAGACGTATTTTGTGTTTAGACCTGGACTGCTCTAATAAAGTTTGTGTCTTTGAATCAGGATTTTGTTTGTTAGGAGGTGTACCCCAGTCCACAGCTCAAACTCTTGCCATGCTACTACACTGACACATATAAAAGACAGTGTAAGCTTCATCGAGCTTACAATCTAGTGAAGACACACAGATAAAAAGTAAGAGGCCTGGGGGTTTCATGGGTTTAATTGAGATATACACAACAAATTTTGATTCATTTTCTGGTCATTTGTGGATTTTTTTCTCTGATTTTCATACTTTTTTATTTAATGCGCACATTTATGTTAATGAAAACATTTTAATGCATATTAGAACATTTTGGAGCCCTTTTACTAAAATACGCTATGCAGTTAATGTGTGATTTGGCATATGTTAACTGCGTGCTTGGGCCTGTGGTAACAGTTACCACATGACCATGACAATTAAAACAAGCTTATTTTCACACTAACTGACAAGGTGAGAGGTGAAGAGTAATCATGATCATACGACTGTTAAACTTCCCTAAAGTTAGACTGTTGTCGGCCACGGAGTTGTGGAAAATGTATTTAAGGAAGATGTTAAAGATCATTAACCCAGAGGAGATACAGCTGAATCAGCCAAATTTACCTGCCGTTAAGAAAGCGGACACCTGTCAGCCCTCCTGGAGTCCTCAATGGACAATATCTCTTCATGGGCCACGCTTGTAGTGGTGTTAGGGTTGTTTAAATTGTATTTCCAATCGAGAGATGTTTCCTTTAGTGGGCAAAGGGTACAGATGTTCCTTAATGTCACGAGGGCAACGCAAGTCAGGAGGAAAGGTTTCCTCCTGTTAAAACCTAAAGTGCTGGTGGTGAGGGGCTTTTTATTTAAGATTCCCACGCAAATGGCTTGTGTGATATCAGGGTAACTCTTTTACTTTCTTTGATACCACTCAGCTTGTAGCTGTTCTTTTGGATAAGAATGATTCCTGATTTTCTGTTTCTGTTCTTTTTCTCCTGCTGGGGGCTATAATGGGGGTAATATAATCATTATTGTTTGGGCACCATCGTATAAGTACCTGTTTCTTTTTTACCATAGCTATTGGCTTTCTTCTGCTTTGAATTCTTTGGGATTCCCCTCCGGGATTCCTTACTGGTAGACTATAGTATGCAGGGTTATTATTTTGTTCCGCTGAGGCGATTTCTTCTGAACCCTGGCTACTTGTTTCTTCAATGAATCTGTATTGTCATTTGTAAAATTGCATAAATATAAAAGAAAAGAAAAAAGAGTGAGCATGGTGAGAGCATTGCAGTCAGCGTGGGGATACATATCGTATATCATCGATGTTATAATTAAAGTGGGTTCATGTAATGCCACCTCAGTAGGTGCAGCTAAGTGCATCGGCAGTAATTCACCAAGGCTAGAATGCACACTAAAGGCCCTGCCTTCATATTAACCATCAGGCGCAAGCTGGCAGAGGCTATAAACCTGATGCACATTCATTTTTGTGCTAAATGTACGTTAAGTGCAAAAACCTAAAGCACTTTATTTTTTTTTATTTATTTTATTACAGTTTCTTATATACCGCGCTATTTAGAATCAGCGCGGTATACATCATAACATAACGACCGTAACGACAAATTGTCAGGTTTTACATTGAACAGGAGTACAAACTTGGATAACCGGGTTAACTATATACATACATATACTTTAGTACAGCACCCCTTCATCACACATTCATCAACGTAACGTGTTAATTCATAGGTTAATATTCAGTAAATTTATTTAACATTCAGTATTTTTTTAGGAGTGCTAACACACTGAATGCACACTAACTAATGCACAGTCCCAGAGAAACGGGAGGACTTAATAAAATCTCCATCTTCTGACAACCCATGGTGGAAAAACAGGTAGTGGGGTTGGTTGGTATGGGGAAGGGTAGGTAGGATTCTCGTTCGACCTTCCATTTGTACATCAGACACAGCCTCTTTGCACCTAAAATACAGCTCAGACCATTTCTTGGCTGACTCTTGGAGCATAAACCCCTTCAACTGAAATCTACATAATTATTAACCACTTAGACACTTTTAAAAGCCTGGGATCTGGCTAATGACCCATTGCATTCTTTCAGAGAGGCTGCCTCTTTTAATAAACAGCTTCAAACACAACATGGAAGACTCATCAGCACTAAATGAGTTCTTTGCAAGTATAGCAACAACATTAAAGACTAGAGAAACAACAAAGCAAAACCTACTTCTTTCTAATAAAACACAGAAGTCGTTTCTTCACTGCAAGCGTAGGTATATTATTACAGAGCAAATGTTTCACCTTTTTAAGTCTGTGAATCGAGAGCTTTAAAGTTTCTCTTGTAGTTTAAAGGCTTTATCATTTCCATGCAGATCTAGTCGAAGGGTGGGCGAATCTTTTGGGCCAGGGGACATATTGTAAGCCATGTCAGGGTTGGGGAGTCTGTGTGATATGAGGAGCTGGGGGTCCACCAATGGGTTCTCAAGTAGTGATTCATGCTCCATCAGCAGAGAAAGTAGGACAATGGACAGGAGTGAGCAGGTGCAGGAAATTCCAGCATCATTAGCCAGAGCCCTGAAAGCTGCTTTTAAAGACATGCTGCGGCATTAAAAGATAACATTGGCAGCTCAAACAAAGGGTAGGTGTCGGTGGGTTGCATTGCAGTGTTAGTCTAACACTGTGGGCCACATTGCAATGTTGATCCGATGCTGTGGAGAGGGACAAAATGTTGGTGCTGGTGGGCAGATCTGGCTCAGAGGCCATAATTTTTCCACCCCCTGCTCTAGAAAAGCAGTAAATCTCTCTTAACTGAGCTTTACCCTAAGAAACGGATTCAGTAAGAGAGAGACATGCTCTAGATTCAAGCCTTCTTCATTGCAGAGATCCATTCAACAGAGTGAACTCAGACCATTTCCTTCCAATAGCCAGAAGCACCTTTGTTGCTCAAACTTGCTTTAATCGGGTAGATTTACTCCTAGGTATGGCACGACTCAGCAAGAATATTCTTCCCTGCCTAGAAAAAAGGTTTCCCAAGATCAGAGTGTTCTTGCGTCTCTGTCTTTTGGGTTGTAATACCTTTTCAAGAAACAATATAAAAAAAAGAGGTCAACTTTTATCATTCTCCCACGCTAGAGTACCCGCACAGTTTTTATTCTTCATATAGTAGACTTTTAAAGGTTTAGTTGTAGGTTGCATTGAGTTTCAAAAATGTTTTCATATACTAAACCTTTGTACTTTACACTTCTATTTCAGATGATGTAAGGTAGGTACGTACTTTTCATCCATCAATCTCATGGCACAGTGCTGAAAAACATATTCATACTATATCACTTCGGTAACTTGTTGATCAGATACTCCATAATGGATTATCAGACTGTTCTTCCCTTGCCCTTCCCCAATAAAATTGTTATTAAAAAAAACATCAAAGTGAACAGGTGCCTGTCGGCATCATTACATGATTTGAGTTGAAGAAGTAGTTGGAGTTTGGATTGTAAGCTGGGTAGGGAGATACACAAGCATAACTACATCAAGGAAAATGATTAATATTGGTGAAGAAAGTCAGTTTCTTGGTTTTCAGATAATAAGAGGTATGAAGCAGGACAGAAGACAACTTCAGAAGTGCTAGTAAAATATTATGACTCTTGAATTAAAGTCTAAATGGGACCAACTAGTTACCAACTACAGTAAATCTATCAATACAGTAAAACAGCCCTATATGGATGAAATTATTGAATCCTTCAGCAACCAGCTTAAGGAATTGTTTTCTGTAGTCAAGAGGACAATTAGAAACATATAGACAGAGGAAAGTAGATAGTATCAAACTTAGGGATATGTTTATAAAGGACTGTTAAGGGCACACTAATTTGCTAATGGCAACATTAAGGCCCCCTTAAGAACATAAGAACATAAGATATGCCATACTGGGTCAGACCAAGGTCCATCAAGCCCAGTATCCTGTTTTCAGCAGTGGCCAATCTAGGTCATACGTACCTTGCAGTTTCCCCAAAAGACACAGGTTCCACAATGCTTGTATTGGGTCAAGCACTGATATCCTGGGTCCCTTTTTAATAATAGATTATGGACCTTTCCTCCAGGAATTTGTCCAAACCTTTTTTAAACCCAGCTACACTAACAACCTTTACTACATCCTCCGGTAACAAATTCCAGAGTTTGATTACACGTTGAGTGAAAAAATATTTTCTCTTATTTGTGTTAAATAGTTTACCCTGTAGTTTCATTGCATGTCCCCTAGTCTTTCTATATTCTGATAACGTAAACAATCGATCTACGTTTACCTGTTCCACTCCGTTCATTAATTTATAGACTTCTATCATATCTCCCCTCAGCCACCTCTTTTCCAGGTTAAAGAGCCCTAACCTTTTTAGCCTTTCTTCATAGGGGTATCCTTCCATCCCCTTTACCATTTTGATGGCTCTTCTCTGTACATTTCTAATTCCGCTATATTTATTATTTATTTATTTATTTATTTTTCTTATATACCGCACTTTTTAGCATCAGCGCGGTTTACATGGAACCATAATTAACAAAACAAATATCAGTTTTACATAGAACAGGGAAGAACAACTTGGATAACTTAGGGAGACATGCACAACAATTATTTACATATACATGTGAGTATCTTATGATAAATCTATGGGTATGCGTTAGTACTAGAGGAGAGGTGTGTCTATGGTGAATTAATATTGATCTGGTAGTATTGTATAAATAAGTAGTGCTTGAGTGCCTTCCTGAATTGCATGAGATCGGTGATTGTTCGGATTTCTATATCCTTTTTAAGATACGGCGACAAGAATTGTACACAATATTCAAGGTGCAGTCACACCATGGAACGATACAGAGGCATTATAATATCCTTTGTTTTATTTTCCATTCATTTCCTTATCATACTTAGCATTCTATTTGCTGTCTTGGCTGCCACTGCACACTGGGCCGAGGGTTTTAACATGTTATCCACAATGACGCCTACATCTTTTTCCTGGGTGGTGGTTCCTAATGTGGAACCTTGCATCGTGCAACCATAGTTTGGGTTGTTCTTCCCTAGGTGAATAACTTTGCACTTGTCCACATTAAATTTCATCTGCCATTTTGATGCCCAGTCGTCCAATTTATCAAAATCCTCTTGCAATTTTCCACAATCCTCATGGGTTTTAACAACTTTAAATAGTTTGGTGTCATCTGAAAATTTGATAACCTCACTCGTTATTCCATTTTCCAGGTCATTTATGAATATGTCAAAAAGCAGCGGACCCAGCACAGATCCCTGGGGTACACCACTATTCACCTTTCTCCATTGGGAAAATTGGCCATTTAGCCCTACCCTCTGCTTTCTATCTTTTAACCAGTTCCTGGTCCACAATAGCACACTGCCTCCTATCCCATGACTCTTTAGTTTTTCCAAAAGTCTCTGTAAAGGCCAGGGCGGGGAGTAGACATTCCAGCAATAAGGGCACTAGCGGCCAGTTAGTGGGTGTTAACTGGATATCGGGTGTTAAGGGCATCAAGCGTGCACATTAGTGCCCGCTAAGGCTGGTTACCTTAACGTAGGATAAAGGAGCCTTTCTTCAAGAATATGTGATGAATCTACATATGTGCATGTAATGTTATCAATACATCACATAGTCATACGAAACTCACATATACATATACTGACTGAAGTTGTAGGACTCGGCAATGTTCTGCAGCAGAGACAATGAAGTCATGTGGTCAGTCAGTCTGATCGCACTGTGCATGCTTACAGACCAAAGCTACTGTAAGATATTATGTCAGTCCATCATGTGTCAATGTGTGGTGCAGATCATTGGTGCCACAATCGTGTACGGATGCTGTCCTTGTGATATACAGGGTGGCCCAAAAAAAGTGAGAACACTTCGTAACGTCTTTATTTCAACAATTTCCGGTCGCCATCTTTTTTTTTTAATTTGTCAATCGCTTACATAGCACCACACATTAATCCATGTGATGGTCCATTTTATAAAACACAGCCATTGCAAGCATGTAGCTCTAAAAGTGGAGGAACACATGTGATTCTTCTTCTTCTTAAGTGCCTTTGAGTCAGTCCTGACTCCTGGCGACCCAGAAGCTCCTGGGTTATGGACCCCTTATTTGAAAGTTAGACTCTCTCCATGTCACTGTTCCACGTTCAGTGTGCTCCGACTCTGCGCAGGGTTTCCTACAGAGAGTGATAACCTGTTTAATCTTTATACAGACAACTTGTGTTCCTGCATTGAAGTTACAGGGAAGACATGGTCAAAGGTATATCTGAATAGACCACAGTAAGAACTGTCCCTGATACAACACAACGTTATCACCTTAGGTTCAGAAGCCAGCACTGATTTGGTGAGATTTCAACTGCAAACTCTAAAGTGGAGAGAGTCTCACTTGGAAATATAAAGTTGTAATGCAGACAAGTATTTTGCCTTTTACATATAGCAGTTTCACAGCTATATGACTGTGAGTGATAGTCTTCATTCCATGTACCATCACGTGGATCACTGTGTCGTGCATTGCATGGACATGCTGTAATATATGTGGTCCTATATATATGTATATTGGACAGTGCCATTATATTAAGATTTCTGGGACAATTTTCCATGTTGAAACATTTCAAACATCTTGGCCAATCATTCAGCTTGCTGAGGGCACATATTCTCACTCTATCATCAACCCCATAGCTCACCTCCTCCAACAGCTGCACCTCTGAGCATAGAATCCACTATACACTGATGTTGTGGCTGTTCATGATCCTCTCACTGAGTTGTGTGGAAAACATCATTTCTTCACATGCATTGCTCAATCAAACTAAATTTAGGCACGGAGATCTGGGTTTTTGCACAAGTGTAGGGTAAGCATTATGCCTAAAATATCACAGCATTGCAGATGGGTGATATTATCCATATCTTCATACATATAATCACTCAGTCTGACCGGTGGTAGTGATGGAAGCTGCATCACAAGAGGCTGATGCAGAAATGTGCTCATATATCTGTGTGCTACATATTTTATTTGGGAGGGCTGATGTCTACATGCACAATGAATTGATTACCAATACAATCTTCTGAAATAAGAACATAAGAACATAAGATATGCCATACTGGGTCAGACCAAGGTCCATCAAGCCCAGTATTCTGTTTCCAACAGTGGCCAATCTAGGTCATATGTACCTAGCAGTTTCCCCAAGGGACACAGGTTCCACAATGCTTGTATTGGTTCAAGCATTGATATCCTGGGTCCCTTCTTAATAATGGTTTATGGACCTTTCCTCCAGGAACTTGTCCAAACCTTTTTTAAACCCATCTACACTAACAGCCTTTACTACATCCTCCGGTAACAAATTCCAGAGTTTGATTACACGTTGAGTGAAAAAATATTTCATTTTATTAGTCTTAAATAGTTTACCCTGTAGCTTCATTGCATGTCCGCTAGTCTTTCTATATTCTGATAATGTAAACAATCGATCTACGTTTACCCGTTCCACTCCGTTCATTAATTTACAGACTTCTATCATATCTCCTCTCAGCAGTCTCTTTTCCAGGTTAAAGAGCCCTAACCTTTTTAGCCTTTCTTCATAGGAGTATCCTTCCATCCCCTTTACCATGTTGGTGGCTCTTCTCTGAACCTTTTCTAAAATCGCTATATCCTTTTTAAGATACGGCAAATAGAATTGCACACAATATTCAAGGTGCGGTATCACCATGGAACGATATAGAGGCATTATAATATCTTTTGTTTTATTTTCCATTCCTTTCCTTGTCATACCTAGCATTCTATTTGCTCTCTTGGCCGCTGCTGCACACTGGGCCGAGGGTTTTAACATGGTATCCACAATGACGCCTAAATCTTTTTCCTGGGTGGTGGTTCCTAATGTGGAACCTTGCATCGTGTAACCATAGTTTGGGTTGTTCTTCCCTAGGTGCATAACCTTGCACTTGTCCACATTAAATTTCATCTGCCATTTTGATGCCCAGTCTTCCAATTTATCAAGATCCTCTTGCAATTTTCCACAATCCTCTTGGGTTTTAACAACTTTAAATAGTTTTGTGTCATCTGAAAATTTGATAACCTCACTCATTATTCCACTTTCCAGGTCATTTATGAATATGTCAAAAAGCAGCGGACCCAGCACAGATCCCTGGGGTACACCACTATTCACCTTTCTCCATTGGGAAAATTGGCCATTTAGCCCTACCCTCTGCTTTCTATCTTTTAACCAGTTCCTGATCCACAATAGTACACTGCCTCCTATCCCATGACTCTTTAGTTTTGCCAAAAGTCTCTCATGAGGGACCTTGTCAAAGGCTTTCTGAAAGTCTAGATACACAATATCAACCGACTCACCTTTGTCCACCTGATTATTCACTCCTTCAAAAAAACATAACAGATTAGTAAGACAAGATCTTCCTTGTCTAAAGCCATGTTGGCTGTCTCCCATTAGGTCATGACTATCTACATGCTGAGTTTCAACCATTTTTCCCGGTACTGACGTGAGGCTCACCGGTCTGTAGTTTCCCGGATCACCCCTGGAACCCTTTTTAAAAATTGGTGTTACATTGGCGATCCTCCAATCTTCAGGTATTAGAGATGATTTTAATGATAGTTCACAGATTACTAATAGCAGGTCTGCAATCTCATATTTCAGTTCTTTCAACACCCTTGGATGTATACCATCCGGCCCAGGTGATTTGCTACTCTTCAGTTTATCTAATAGTTGTAATACATCTTCCCGATGTATCGATATTTCCTTCAATTCTTCTGCACCTTTAAATACCACTTCAGTCATGGGTAACTTCCCTACATCTTCCTCAGTAAAGACCGAAGCAAAGAATTTATTCAGTCTCTCCGCTATCGCCTTGTCGCCTCTTAGTGCTCCTTTAACCCCTTTATCATCTAATGGACCAACTGAGTCTCTCACAGGCTTTTTGCTACGAATGTACTTGAAAAGGTCTTTTCTTCGCTTTTTTGCTTCCGCAGCAAGCTTCTTTTCAAATTCTCCCTTTGCCTGCCTTATCAATGCCTTGCATTTGACTTGCCAGTGCTTGTGCTGTTTCCAGGTTTTGTCGTTTGGCTCTTTTTTCCATTTCCTGAAAGATGCTTTTTTGGCAACAACAGCCTCTCTGACCTCACCTTTAAACCATGCTGGCAGTTTTTTGGACTTCCTTCCACTTTTCTTAAAGCGTGGAATACAGCTGGTCTGGGCTTCCAAGATAGTATTTTTCAACAACAGCCAAGCCTGATGTACATCTTTAAATGTTAAACCAAAGTAGACCAGAGAGGTACAGACCATACAATGCAAGTGGGCCACCAAGCAGGTTCACTGCACAGATCATCAAATCCAGAGTGGAAAAGTTGTATGTACAGTACATGCAATCATGTATGAGATAGTTGACGAAAGCCATGAAAGCTCGAACTATGTGAACCACGGACATGTACTGTTCAGTGTTCCTGTGGCATTTGTGTGAGATGATTAGCCCATAGGATAGCACATTTCCCTATGAGTGTTATATGAACATCATGAAAACATGTCAAGTGCCTACATGCTCATCATGTGTTGACATGTGGAGTAGGAGCCATCATCAGTTGGTATGTGTGTTAACTGTATACATAAATGTCATTGCTCCACCTTTATGAAAGTGAGTTTGGGCCACCTGTAACACCATTTATCAATGCTTATGGTGAGCTGCTTCAGGAATATCGACATGTCTCTTGGGATTGGTCTGAGGGGTGGGATACTACTTTGCAAGATAGAGAGAAGGCGGTTTTGCATGTCTTATACTTGTGTCCCATTCCAAGCACCATGATAGGTTTTCTTCCCCAAGGACTCAAGATAAGCATCAGCAGAAGATGGCTGCACTCACACTTAATGTCTGTATATGAGATAGGACATTGCAAGTACAGGTTGTTGTGGTCAGAAGACTGTACTGTCTAGCTTTCAGAGAGTCATTGTGTCTCAGCACTGCAGCTGTGTTATATGTGAATGTGTTGTGTCTCCCTTCATCTGGTGACCTGGTACACATAAAGTACATGGGCAGCCATTAAGATCCATAGAATCCTATGGTGACCAGTAGATCCTGAAATATCTAGTGGAGTTGAGTGCCAACCCATGTATCAAGAACATACCCAGACATCACTGTATATTGCTTTCAATATGGGTGTGGCAGTGACAGAACTGATCAACTGTGGTGTGTGTTCTCAATGACAATCAATGTTTACTGACGTTGATGCCAGAACATTCTACTGAGCACATTAGTACACAATCAAATCAAATCTACACAACCATAAGAGAGCATACATAAGGAAGAGTATGATCTGTGCCCAATCTGATGGGTCCTGCTCAGCCGAAAGAACATGTAAGCGCAGCCAAAACAGCTCTCCCTGTATGGCATCCCAACCGTACTGGCAGCTAAAGAATGTATTGCTACCTGAACATTGGACTATGACAGCACAGTTAGCTGTGCCAGAGGCTGTATAGCAGTGTGGCCTTGCAGAAAGGTGTCTACTTTAACATTGGGGGTAGGTGCACACAGCAATTGAGCATCCACCTCCCCCACTGCTAGGATGACAGTGTGATCCATTGTATGGCCACAGACGAGAGAGTGAGAAGCTGTGTAACATGGAAGTGATTCACATCTTTGCCATTGGTTGCACATATACCGAGAAGAAGGGGCTGCGATCACACACCATACATGATGCCTATAGAGCTCACAGCTAGCTAGTAAAAGGGCATGCACTTTGGTGATAGTCTGAAGTATCTTAGTCCTGAACCTGTCCCCTGTGTGTAAACTGTGTCATCTTAGAGATGTTGTGGAAGGGATGTACAATATATAGGCAGGTGGACAGGGCTATAGACAGAAAATGTATACAGTAGTGTGAACATATGTAATATATATATACTGCCTCACAAATGCATAATGAAGCTCCTAGCCATTGTGGCAAGCCACACTGGTTGCACTGAAAAACAAGTGTCATATGCAGCATGGCATGGTTGCATGCATGATCCTCACCACATCCCTCTGGGCAAGGCTGACATACACAGCAGCTGCATGAAGAATGTTTTGGGGGAAGAAGATAGCTAGGAATGATTTTAGTGGATGGTTAAGTTTCTATCTGTACATGAGAGACATGTCAATTCACCTTCCTTTTGCGGCCTCATTTCTGTGAGCACCTGCTCCAGAAACCCAGGGTGCTTCCTCCTGAGCTCCTGCTCCTTCTTCCACAGATCTTCAAACTGTCAAGGAAAGAGTCCAGAGAAGAGGGACAAGTTCCCCTCAGAGGTGACAGAAATTTAAGACTTCACTTCCATGAAAGACCTCGGTAAACAGCTTACACAGTGTGGCAGGATGCCGGACCAATACAGATGTGTCATGCATATCTGATTCCAGCCACATCAGGGTAAGAGTGCCATCACCTGACATTGCTGTCCTGTGTACCTTGGTGCCCCCCTTGTATCATAAACATGACCCACATGTTCTCACATGTTCTATAGCATTGTGCATTACAAGCAGGGCCATACAGTTGTGGTCAACATTATTGGTACATTTGCAGTTCAACCACTTAATTTTGTAAAAAGAAGTGGCCAGTGAACTGATTTTGGACTATATATGAACACATTTGACACAAAAAAAGGATCAAATAAAACAAGACCAATTAAAAAAGGAAATAGTATAAAAACTGGGACATTGCCAGGACATGATTATTATACCTAAACTAACTGTGGTTCATCTCATCCTAATATCTATACGCAAAAAGAGATAAACTAAATCCAAACATGCCCCAAATAAATACCTATTATTTTTGTCAGATCGTTTGCCCTGAGGGGGAACTTTCATGGCATGAAGAAGGACCAGGAGTTTTGCGGTTTGCAACACGACGTTGTGTACTCTTTCTAAATGTCTTTGAAATACTCTATCTTTGAATATGAACTGATTTGAGAATTATGGGAGCTGAAGTATCCAGGTTACGATTACAACTTTGCATGGTCTTTGGAGACCCGCAACTTTGGCCATACTGATGTCAGCAAAGTAGAAGAGCTTTTGAGTGGGTGGGTGCTGAGATCGTGTTATTTCAGTTAAGTTGCCAAAATCATATGTTTTATTCAGCTTCATCTAGTTTCTCGATTAACTGAGGATTATTTTGTAATTCTACCTCGGTGGGTGAAAGGGTGAGTGCACTCTTTTTTAAACGAGTAAAAGGAGGGTTTGCTATGAGAGAGGGAAAGTTCCCCTAAGGGCAAACGATCCGACAAAAATAATAGGTATTTATTTGGGGCATGTTTGGATTTAGTTTATCTCTTTTTGCTTATAGATATTAGGACATGATTATTGGCACCCTTATAAACAATTCAAATCAGTTTGAAGAGAAGAAGCACATTCCCAATGCAGTAAAATTATATGCACCTGTGATCAATTGTCAGTACTCACATTTATTTATTTATTTCAATGCACTTATATACCGCTCCTTCCTGAGATCAAGGGCGGTTTAACATTATACATTAAACATTGGTGAACATCAAACTAGGGTGGGGGCAATAGTGGAGTAAAAATCATATTTAACTATGTGCAGGATGTGCAATATACAGTGAAGCCATTAACTTTCATAGAGGGAGGAGGCGGAGTTGAGATGAGTAAGTTGGTTATACGGAAGGGGGGGGATGTTATGTAGTGTGATTGTTGTTGTTTGTGCCAAAATGCTTTATGAATAGGTGGGTTTTGATGTGTTTTTGAATGATTGAAGGTCTTTAAAGGATCTTAGTGTGTCGTGGAGAGCATTCCATAATATGGGGACTATGTGGGAGAAGACTCTTATTACTAGTGGTTTGTTTGGATTTGCGGTAGTCATGTGGGTATTTGATGGTGTTTAGGTGACATCCTCTTTTGTTTCTAGGTTCAGTGCCTGGGATAATTAGCGTAGAGAGGTGTGAGGGGGAGATATTGTTAATGCATTTAAAGGTGGTCATTAGTAGTTTGTGTTTAGTTCTGCTAGCGACTGGGAGCCAGTGGAGCATGTGTAATATGAATGTGATATGATCAGATAGGGGAGCTTTACAACATTTTGAGTTATTTGAAGTTGATTAGTGAATTTTTTAGGCAGTCCTTGGAGTAGGCTGTTACAGAAATCAATATGAGGAGTGACCAGTGCCTATACTACTGATCTGAAGTCATAAGGGTCCAGTAAAGGTCTCAGATGTTGTAGGGTTCAAAGTTTATAATATATATTTCTTGTAGTCCGTTTTACTTGGGAGTTCATACTGAGTGTCTGATCTAATGTGATTCCTAAATATTTTACTTCTTTGCTTGTGGGTAGGTCCATTTCTCCAATTGAGAGCTTTATTGGGGGGAGGGGAGAGAACTTCTGTTTTATTGACTTGAATCAACCAATGAATGATGTCTCTAATGTTTAAAATGACCGCATTCACTTCCTGTTCCATGTTCACAATGGTGAAGACAAGAGAGCTGTCGGAGAACATCAGAAAAGCCATTACCAAACATCAAACTTTAAAGGATACAAGGCCATCCCTAAAGGCCGTGAGAGTCTTGTATTTACAGTTTGTAAAGTTATTAAGAATTTTTCTGCTCATGAAACTGTCAAGAACCTCCCAGGACATTGTGGGAAGAGGGAAATTAATCCAAGAAGTCTTTGAAGATTAGTGTGACATGTTGCAAAGCACTATTTACAAAATCCAAAGAGCTTAAGGTCGACCTGGAGCAATCTTGAGTGGTGGTTTCAACCCATATCATATGCCGTGCACTAAACAAAGAAGGACTTCATGGGCAAAGGCCAAGAAGGACCCCACTGTTGAAAGACAGACATAAAAAAGCACAGCTGATCTTTGCCCAAACCTGCCATGAGAAACCACAGTCCTTCTGGGAAAAATTTTCTATGGACAGATGAAACCAAACTTAAGCTCTTTGGCAATGCAGACCAGCGATACATTCGCAGGCGAAGAAATGAAGTTTATAAGGAAAAAAAAACACCCTTCCTACAGTTAAATATGGCGGAGGTTCCATAATGTTGTGGGGTTGTTTTGCTGCCTCAGGAACCAGAGGTCTGGAATGTATTAAAGGAATCATGAAGTCAGAGGACTACCAATGTACTTTGGAGCAAAGGTACTACCTAGGGGCTTGTTTACAAAGCCGCGGTAGCGGCTTCCATCCGATATCGGAGCCGCGGCCCCATTGAAATCCATAGGGCCGTGGCTCCGATATCGGGCAGAAGCCGCTACCGCAGCTTTGTAAACAAGCCCCCTAGTGTCAGAAATCTAGGTCTGGGTCAAAAGTTATGGGTTATCCAAGAGGACAATGACCCAAAACATACATCCAAAAGTACAAAAGAATGGTGAAAAAGGAACAAATGGACTGTTTTAAACTGGCCAGCATTGAGTCCTGATCTCAATCCAATCAAGAATCTTTGGAAAGCACTGAAATTTGCCATTAGTAAAAGGAATCCTGGAAACACTCATGAGCTGGAACAAATTCACATTTGAAGAGTGGGAGAAACTATCAGCAGACAGATGTACAAAGCTTACAGATGGCTACAAGAAACATTTGGAGACTGTCATCACTGCCAGTACAACCAAATATTAGTGAAGGGTGCCATTAATCCTGTCCAGGTCATTTTTTTTTTCAGAAATTGCTATGTCTGTTGCACAGACATCTTTTTTTGTTGTATACCTTTGAACATACTAGTAAAACATTATGATGGCATACAGTTGGAATTTTTCCAATTATTTCTCAAGATATTGTACACAACATACCTAAAATGCAAGGGTGCCATTAATGTTGACCACAACTGTATGTTCTGTGTCCCCTAGTATTCCACTTGTCAAGCAAAAACATCAGCAGGGCATCTGTGCTGCCTCACCCAGAGGTGGCCCACTGCTTTGATTCCTCCCCACATCCAGGGCTGCTGGGGGTGGCCACTGTCCCCATCTGCACACACTTGCCAAGATACTTACTTTCAGGAGTGCACCTTCAAGTAAGACCAGGATTAGTTACTATCTTATTTTGAGGGATCAGGAGACATACATCACCGATTCCCATGATTCAAACCTGGTGCTGAAAAAAACAGGGTGCATTACTAAGTACTGCCAAACATTCTCACTCCTGGAATTGGTTAATGTGACTAGTCTGGATGTGGCAGCCAGGTGTAAGCCAGTCCTGGTTGTACTGAAATGCACATCTATTCATAGCAAACACATCAGAAACATGTATAGAGCAAGTGCCCTTGCAGACTTATCAAACTGCATGAGACTCAGTAGACATGTGTCTATCTCAAATCCCAAGGTTGTCCTCTTAACTAGCCCAAGAACTCAGATGTGTTGCCAGTTGTGTGGCAAAAGTCACATACCAATGTAGTATGGTATGTGTACACCCTTCTTCTACTCATGTGATGCAGTGCTGCAAGTCCCAAAATGATCTGGATAAACTACTCCTAATATCAGGGCTGGGTGAAGAGCTCACTCCTGGACCAGGGTAAACATGCAGCTCTGAACTTCTAGAGTGGAGATGTATGTTACAGGATTGGTTATGTACACGGGTACGTGCTAATGTGTACAAATACAAATGCAAAATCATTGCTGCCTTCATAAGGGGAGTTAGTCACTTTAACCCATATTGCAAGGTTCTACATGTTGTATGATTTGTGGCTTTGTCTGCCCTCTTGATGGAACCACATTTTATGCAGGTATATGTAGACACTCCTTGCTAATGCAGCAGAACAGAGACAGTAGAGGTGCATATCCCTGCATGTACTGGGGGAGGGGGTCAAAAGTAAATATCTTCCAACAATAGTTGTTACACCTTGTTGCATTGTCTTTCATATTATCTTGAAAATATACCTCCAACATCATATATTTAGCAAGCCACAAATCTACCCAATATATAAACCATGTCCCAAAGGAATATATATAGAGGAGCTGAATGGCCAGTCCTACTGGTGACAAATTATTCAACCTGCCATACCCATTCCATCATCAGCACTGTACCTCTTTATATTTATGTTGAGTCCTTGAGCGTTTCAATTTTCAAGATGATGTTGCCAAAAAGCTTGTCTTAACATCCAAAGTGGCTGTTAGCAAGGGAGTTCTTGGCAGTAACAGCCACTTTGGAATTTAAGATCAGTTATTTCAAAACATCATCACAAAAGCTGAAACTTGGGGAATCCATATAAATATAACAAATAGGGTTTCTGATGATGGAAGGGATATGGCAGGGTAAGTATTGGGTTGCGAGTAAGATGTCCCATTCAGCCCCAATGTTGCTTTGGGACATTGTTTATATAATGGTATGGTTTGTGCCTTGCCATATAATGTACAGTATATCCAATGTTTGCAGTATATTTGAAATATAATATGACAGACAGTGAAGCAACAAGTAAGCCAGAAATTGTTTGTAAGAAGATATCAATACATGTTTTCTCAGAACATTTTGATTTGTGACATTGGTCAAGATTTCTGGGCTGGATTTGCTATATACTGAGGGTGAATGCATGGCAGGATCATGCAGGCTGGGTGTGTTGCAAGACTGTTGGCAGCTGCACTAGTCCTGGTGGTTAAGGCAGGCAGCTTCAACATTTAGATATTGTGATAGTAGTAGTCGGCAAAAGGCAATGGCACTACCCTTTGGAATCAGTGCTGCAGGTATCATGATGCATCCTAATGAGATCGTTTGGAAAACAGATGTGGTCAGACCTGTCATGGAAGTGCCTAACCTGCAAACTATCATATTGCTGGAGGAGCCATGTGGCAATGAGGTGTGTGCATCAGCAACATCATGCAGCTCCTACCCTGAGACTTGGGCACCCGCCTGTTTCTAGGAACTCACTTATAATCCATGGTCAGTTTTGTGGCAGGCCTATCGTGATGCAATTGGGGAGATGCAGCTAGGGTTGCCAACTGGCTCCAGATGTGCCTGACAGGCTTGATGCAGTCCTGGATATACCGCATTGCATGCAGGGACTTGTAAGTGACCTTTGCGTAGAGATTGCCATGGAGGAGCCAGAAGTACAAATCCCTGCATGCAATGGTGGGAAAGGCTAGAAAGATCCAAGCCTATCAAGCACACCCGGAGCCAATTGAGCAACATTCCACACTTGAAAGGGCTGTTGTATACAGAAACTCACCTCTGGTTCCGCATTGATGATGTCAGATGTCATGCGGGGTCACATTGTGAACATGCGCACACATGTTATGCCCACTGTCAACACACATTCCAGCCATCAGTCAGGGAATGTGCCTCAGCCTATTGAGAGACACCACAGCCAGTCCAGGATTTGTGAGTCACACATGTGGTGCACTAAGGGAATGCAGCACAGAATTCTGAGATGCAAAGTGACCCTGTTTCACCATCCAGATTATAAACTAGTTCTGAATCTCCCAAATTAGCTCTCAGCTGCCTCATGGTAGCTGTAGCACAGATGTAGAGGCATTATATGAGGGACAACAAAGACCATACTCCACTGCAATGCAAGCTTCTATTCCAAGCAGGGCAAACTTCTCAATCCAGCAGCAGTTTAGATTGGCAACTCTGACCATCCCAGCTGGCACAATCCTGACCACACATTCCAAGCTGCATCACACAGCAGGCTAAGGACCATAGCAAAAGAGTTTACCATATTACCCAGTTCCAAGACTCAGATTGTGAGTCAGTTCAGTTTTCTGTCAGCAGCTCCTGGGTTTTCCTGCAGGAGTGAGCACAAGCACATTGGCATGCTCTATTACATGGGGGTTAAGTGACTTTACCAAGGGCATAAAGAGTTTATTTATTTTATTTATTTAGTATACATTTGTATACTGCTACTTCCAGCGATCAGCAGCGGTTTTGATTACAGATTGGAAATTGTCAAATCATGACAGGAAATTTTTGAGGTATAAACACATTGATTAGACAGGAAAGCACAGCACACAGAGAACTATTTTACAGGGAACATGGGCTATGGAGGGTTAAGTGGCTTGCCCAAGACCACAAGGAGCACCTGTGGGACTAGAAACCCCAGTCCTTCCGGCCCAAGGTTGCTGTCCTCCAGTGGGATTTGAACCCCCGACCTTCCAGCCCGAAGTACCTTGCCCCAACCACTAGGCCAAACCCTGGTCTGTTTGTTACTGAGCCAATGCTTGAACTATTAGGCCTCACCTTGGTACCTGTCCCCATACCAACAGCACTCAGTTGAATAAACCAAACTACAAGTCCCTGCTTGAAATGGGCTAAACCCAGTACTTGAAGCAACCTGGCAGGGACATTCTGAGACAGTTGCAAAGCCAGCTACAGCCTGTTTGCAGCATAACAGATGCAGTAAGGACTGCACTGGATGCTTGGTATTGTATCTGCATAACAGACACACAGCTCCATTATGAATCTCCTGTCCACTGGCCAAGACACATGTGAGGGCAAGATGCCTTTTCCTCCACTATTTGTCCTAAGCCAAACAACTGCCACACCGAGTTTTGTGGAGCTGCTGGGTAGCAATAATCCCTGAGGCAGCACATGAGTAGGGCATGCATTCCCTTGTGACTTTCTGTACACTACAAGATAAGTACTTTTGTATATACACCAAACTCAAGCATCATTCATGGCCCATGAGGTCCATTCCAGACCTTCCTGCCCTCTCCTGGTGGCCATGCACACTTGCTCCTTTGTCATACAAGACATGCAGGTACTGGGCAGTACAACAGTGATCAGGGTTGCCACTATGGCAGCAATCTGGGCTATGTGTTGGAGGAGGAGTGGTCTAGTGGTTAGGACAAGATACTTCAGGCCAGAGGACCAGGGGTTCAAGTCCCACCTGGGGACAGCAATCTCAGGCCAGCAGGACTGGGATTTCTAGTCCTATAGGCACTTCATGTGGTCTTGGGCAAGCCACTTAACCCTCCACTGCCCATGTTCCCTGTAAGTATTAGCATATGTGTTTCATATCCCCTTGTGTTAAATGTATCCCCCAATTGACCACCTTGATCCAGTGAAAAGCAGGATATAAATACAGCTAAATAATAAATAAATAAATATGTGCCAGTATTGGTTAGCTTCTTTATTTCCCAGGATGCACCTCACAATCTGAGCACCTATATGCTACTTTTGCCCCTATGAAGAATGCTACAAGGCAAATGGGTTCAATTTTCGTAGAGCAACTCTGGTATATCCCATTAGAAAAAATCTGCTGCCCCAATGTTAACTTATTGCTTGCATGGGAAGTACAATTTAGAATCAGTATATGGCCTCAGACCTGTGGGCTTTTTCAATGGAAAACACTGTGAAACTTAGTGTTTACCAATGCCCAATTGCATCAACGACCCAATGTCCAATCAATTTTTATGTATTTTTTATATTGCACACCTCCCTTTTTCCGTTGTGATGTCTTAAAAGCTGAATTTATTCTTGTGGACTGCCTAGTCCAATTAGGTAAAAACAGAATTGTGTACTTATCTTTCAGTACTGTTGCGAGCGTCCGAATATGAATCATTGTTCAATCTGATTTTTATGTTGCATTTGTATACGGAACACTCTCTAATTCCCAACGCCTCACTTCAACGTTGAACCGCGTTTCTCTCAATCATCTGAGGTTCTTCAGGGGAATGAATTCGTCATACAGCTAAACTGTTTAACCCAAAATTAGCTGTGACTGATGCACGGTCAGAAATGAAAAATCTGCTTGAAAGTTGATTGAAAATCGTTGATGTTTCGTCTCTCAAAAAGACGCCTATGAAGAATGCAGCATTCCATCACACTAGCTCTGGAATGTACAGGGACAGTGTATGCTTTATGGACATAACCACTGCTATTTGTGCAAGTGTCTTTTTTCACTGGCCACCACAGTGAGTAGTTTTGACTCCTGTGTGGCTTGGATGCATATGACACATTAGTAAGTGCTTACTCATAAAAGGGTCACTGGTTCCCACACAGGCCCTGGTCATCATTTGGCAATGGAGAGAGCAGAGTGGGCATTTTGTCCTCTGACATGGGGTGTTATCATATTGCATAGTTGTCTTGCCTCACTGGCATATTTTTCCCCCCACATGCACATATCCAGTCAATATGTGCATGTGGGGGCATCCTGATCCAATCCTCTCCTGTCAAAGTGCTGTGACACGGTTGATTACGGCAGGATGTAGGGGTCTTGGGTGGACATAGCCCACCTGTCAACTACTTTGGGACCAATGATGTAGCCAGGACACACCACATGCACATTCAGGGCATGAGGGCGATAGCAGTTGGCAGATAACATATCCCATTCTCTGGGTGTTATAGGGACTACAATGTTGTGCATACACACCATTAATTGTGCTTGCCCACACATTGCAGGTTAAGGGTCACATACTGTTACATAAGAACATAAGATATGCCATACTGGGTCAGACCAAGGTCCATCAAGCCCAGCATTCTGTTTCCAACAGTGGCCAATCTAGGTCAAACGTACCTAGCAGTTTCCCCAAGGGACACAGGTTCCACAATGCTTGTACTGGTTCAAGCATTGATATCCTGGGTCCCTTCTTAATAATGGTTTATGGACCTTTCCTCCAGGAACTTGTCCAAACCTTTTTTAAACCCAGCTACACTAACAGCCTTTACTACATCCTCCGGCAACAAATTCCAGAGTTTGATTACACGTTGAGTGAAAAAATATTTTCTTTTATTAGTCTTAAATAGTTTACCCTGTAGCTTCATTGCATGTCCCCTAGTCTTTCCATATTCTGATAAGGTAAACAATCGATCTACGTTTACCCGTTCCACTCCGTTCATTAATTTATAGACTTCTATCATATCTCCCCTCAGCCGTCTCTTCTCCAGGCTAAAGAGCCCCAACCTTTTTAGCCTTTCTTCATAGGAGTAGCCTTCCATCCCCTTTACCATTTTGGTGGCTCTTCTCTGAACCTTTTCTAAAATCGCTATATCCTTTTTAAGATACGGCGACCAGAATTGCACACAATATTCAAGGTGCGGTCTCACCATGGAACGATATAGAGGCATTATAATATCTTTTGTTTTATTTTCCATTCCTTCCCTTATCATACCTAGCATTCTATTTGCTCTCTTTGCCGCCGCTGCACACTGGGCCGAGGGTTTTAACAAGGTATCCACAATGACGCCTAAATCTTTTTCCTGGGTGGTGGTTCCTAATGTGGAACCTTGCATCGTGTAACCATAGTTTGGGTTGTTCTTCCCTAGGTGCATAACCTTGCACTTCTCCACATTAAATTTCATCTGCCATTTTGATGCCCAGTCTTCCAATTTATCAAGATCCTCTTGCAATTTTCCACAATTCTCCTGGGTTTTAACAACTTTAAATAGTTTTGTGTCATCTGCAAATTTGATAACCTCACTTGTTATTCCACTTTCCAGGTCATTTATGAATATGTCAAAAAGCAGCGGACCCAGCACAGATCCCTGGGGTACACCACTATTCACCTTTCTCCATTGGGAAAATTGTCCATTTAGCCCTACCCTCTGCTTTCTATCTTTTAACCAGTTCCTGATCCACAGTAGTACACTGCCTCCTATCCCATGACTCTTTAGTTTTGCCAAAAGTCTCTCATGAGGGACCTTGTCAAAGGCTTTCTGAAAGTCCAGATACACAATATCAACCGACTCACCTTTGTCCACCTGTTTATTCACTCCTTCAAAAAAACATAACAGATTAGTAAGACAAGATCTTCCTTGTCTAAAGCCATGTTGGCTGTCTCCCATTAGTTCGTGACTATCTACATGCTGAGTAATTTTATTCTTTATGATGGTTTCTACCATTTTTCCCGGTACTGATGTCAGGCTCACTGGTCTGTAGTTTCCCGGATCACCCCTCGAACCCTTTTTAAAAATTGGTGTTACATTGGCGATCCTCCAATCCTCAGGTATTAGAGATGATTTTAATGATAGTTCACAGATTACTGATAGCAGGTCTGCAATCTCAAATTTCAGTTCTTTCAACACCCTTGGATGTATACCATCCGGCCCAGGTGATTTGCTACTCTTCAGTTTATCTAATAGTTGTAAGACATCTTCCCGATTTATCGATATTTCCTTCAATTCTTCCACACCTTTAAATACCACTTCAGTCATGGGTAACATCCCTACATCTTCCTCAGTAAAGACCGAAGCAAAGAATTCATTCAGTCTCTCCGCTATCGCCTTGTCGCCTCTTAGTGCTCCTTTAACCCCTTTATCATCTAATGGACCAACTGACTCTCTCACAGGTTTTTTGCTACGAATGTACTTGAAAAGGTCTTTATTTTGCGTTTTTGCTTCCGCAGCAAGCTTCTTCTCAAATTCTCTCTTTGCCTGCCTTATCAATGCCTTGCATTTGACTTGCCAGTGCTTGTGCTGTTTCCAGGTTTCATCGTTTGGCTCTTTTTTCCATTTCCTGAAAGATGCTTTTTTGGCAACAACAGCCTCTCTGACCTCACCTTTAAACCATGCTGGCAGTTTTTTGGACTTCCTTCCACTTTTCTTAAAGCGTGGAATACAGCTGGTCTGGGCTTCCAAGATAGTATTTTTCAACAACACCCAAGCTTGATGTACGTCTTTAACCTTTGCAACTCCTCCTTTTAGTTTTTTCTTAACTGTTTTCCTCATTTTATCATAGTCTCCCTTTCGAAAGTTAAAGGGTAGTACTGTGGATTTCCTTACTATCCCTCCTCCACTAATTAAATCAAAGGTGATCATGCTATGATCACTATTGCCAAGTGGCCCCAACACCCTTATCTCTTGCACTACATCTGGTGTTCCACTAAGGACTAGGTCTAATATTGCTTCCCCTCTGGTTGGTTCATGAACCAGCTGCTCCAAGAAGCAGTCATTTATTTCATCTAGGAACTTTATCTCCCTAGCATGTCCTGTTGTGACACTGACCCAGTCGATGCTGGGGTAATTGAAATCACCCATTGTTATTACTGCACTGTAACTTTTGCTAGCTTCCTTGATTTCTTTGAGCATTTCATCATCCATTTGTTCATTCTGGCCAGGCGGACGATAGTACACCCCCACTGCCATCACCTTCCCCTTTTTACATGGAATTTCAATCCATAGAGATTCTACAGCAAATTTTGTTTCTTGCAAAACTTTAATCCTTTCTGACTCAATGCCCTCTCTTACATAGAGCGCAACCCCTCCACCAATTTGGTCAGCTCTATCATTACGATATAGTTTGTACCCAGGTATCACAGTGTCCTTAGGAAATGTATGGTCAGTCCTAACTCAGCTGCTTATGGCTCACACTACCCAGGGCCGACCCACCCACTAATCAAACTAGGTGGGTGCCTAGGTCCACCGATCATGGTAGACAGCATGCTAACTAATCCCTCTCTCCTTCCCTGCAAGTGTGGCACAGCCACCACTTTAGTGCTGTGGGTGGTCTTAAGGCAGTGGCACACATATGGTTAGGATAATTATATTTATAAAATAACATTCATGTCAAATGATTTCCTTTGATTTGTTTGGTAATTATTACTTACAACGTTACAATAATATAATAATAATTATGGTCATCAAACAGAAGGTTTGCCTGCATGGTTTATTTCACAGGTACCTTTTTGCATCAGTTTTCAAAGTGAAAGTATCCAGGCACTCCCACTTTGGAATGTTGCCTAAGTAAAACGTACCTGCACATATCTGCACCTGTTCTTCTCCTCCAGGATCAGCAATATCCCTTAATTCACCTTCAGACTTTTTTATACCCTGACTCCTTAATGTATTTAATTAGCCATAGTGGCCTGTGGCGGCTTGCAGTGCTGTGACTTAGCCTGGGCTGTATATTATTACCAGTCAAATTTCCCTTCACTTTGATGTCTCTTCCTACCATTAACTCACTGGTAAAGAGAATCCTCTCAATTCTGGGAAGTATTGGGTGGCAATAAAGTTCACCTCCTATACCTGATAGAGCCACTAGGAGTTGTGGTGAAAAGATGTTATCAAAGTTTTTGTTTACAAGTTTTTAACATCTCATTACCATAATGCTGCTTAATAAATATGCCCCTATGTAGGTTGTTGTGCTCCCTGTATTCTAGAGCGCTTCTGCTTATGTACCTTTAGCTAGAGGGAGGTTGGGCACTATTCACATGGAGTCTATTTCACTTAGGGACACATCTGGACTGTCCGGATGGCCCCAAGTAAGACAGGCCTATTTGGACCTGATTCTGGACTGTGGGAATGTTTTGTACACAGGATCGGGCTGTAGATGGCCCGGTGTGCCCCTGCCACCTGTGAGTGTGGCAGGTGTAGGCCTGTGATCCACAATGTCTGACATAAGTAAGCCTAACTAGCTTGACCTGTAAATGAAGCTTGTGAAGAGGCCTATAGGAATTGCACATCCCCCAATATGCTGCTATAGAATTGAGAACTCAGTAAAAGTATTGAATTAGCTTAGACAAGCAGAACAGATGGAAAAATACAGAAATTCATGTTTAAAACTGCTGACAGAAAAGTTCTAGAGCCCTGCTTCCCTGCACTTAGCAACTAGCCCAATAGCCTTGAAAGAAGGAAAGTAACAAGTTAGTGAACTGACCATTGTAATTGGGACTAGAAGGGGGGTAAGCAGGTGCCGAGCCCACTGAAAGAATATAATTGGATAATCATATCAGTACCGGGACCAATAGAAGAGGTACGGGAGGTACGGGAGGTTACCGGGACCAATGAAATGTTTTACTATACCTAGAATGAAGCTAAAGTCTATAAAAGTTGTTGTATTGCCAGAAAACTTTGCTCAGCCATTTTGAAATTGACTTTGCTTGAGACTTGTGCACAAATAAATGATTTGGACCTTCTGAACAGACTCCTGGTATCATTGGTTTGTCTGCGCTCTGCTGCTACATATTCTTGGTGCATTGGCAGGGAAGTTGTGGAATCAGAGTGTATATAGGGCAATATACCACGACATTCCGCCTCTATAGGCTTGGTCCTGCCGGGATCGCGCCCTACCGACGGGGGCTGCTTCCTGGCGCCGCCGGTCCATTGCATCGGAGGAAGTTGGTCGGACCTCGGCGGGTGCCGGGCCCGGCTGGAGCCAACGCCTCGAACCCGAGTGAGGGGAGTCCGAGGTCCAACTCATGCGCCTGCTTGGGAAGTTTGAGGACCGGATCCGGTGAGTATAGTTTTGATTTGTTGTCTAGACAGATAAAGAAAGAGCAGCGCTGCCATTGGAATTTGGAAATTGTAATCTCAAGAATTTGGAACTTGGAAATTGGTAAGAGAGCTTGATCACCTCTCAAAGACGGACCGAGTACCCCCGCATGAGTATTCGCAGGGCGAAACTCCCGTCTTCTTGTATTTTGGTAATTGAACAAGACTAGTCAGAATAGATAGAAACAAATGCATTCTGGGATACATTGCTAGCATGATTGTGTGAATGAAGTGTGTATGAGAGGTCTGGCAGCACAGACCAAGCGAAGGCGGACCCCTGAGCAGCGCATTTCCTGACCGGGCGACCGCGTTCAGGTCGCGAAAAGGGGGAAGCGATTGTCGTCCTGTCTTGTTATTTGTTTCCCTTATCTGTTTCTAGGACCGTGAGGACCCCTTACCCACGGTCCGACTTCCTTTTCCCTTCTGTCTGTTGTTGCGCGCACACATCGAAATGGGAGGGGCGGGGTCTACTAGGAACACTCCATTAGAATGTATGATCGCACATTTTAAAGAGGGATATTCAGGAGATTATGGTATTAAAATGACTGCAGCCCATTTACAGATTTTGTGTACTAGGGAGTGGCCCGATCTAGACCCTACCTGGCCTCGAGAGGGAACCTTAAATGTAGGAATTATCCAGTTAGTTCATAGTAGAGTGCGGATAGCGCACCCCGATCAGTACCCTTATATAGATTCTTGGTTAAGTATTTGTGAAGATCCGCCCCCTTGGGCGCAGCACTGCTATGAGGAGCAGTGCAGAATAATGTTAGCGAAAACAGATCATAGCCAGAAAACAGAAAATAAACAGCCTAGCAAGAAAGGGAAAGATGAGAAGTCCAGGAAAAAGCCCATCCTGGTTGATCCTGATTCCCCAGAAGTAATTCCCCGACAGCCTAGAACCCCGGGCCCAGTAAGAGTAGCCCGGCGTCCTGCCCCAGAGCCCCAAAGACAACGGGTGCGGGACCCAACCCCCGAGCCACCTCCTGAAGAGCAGGAAGATGAGCTCCCGTTAGTTGAAGATGATTCTACTGAAACAGAGACAGAGAAAGGCGAGTCAGATTCAGAAACAGAGAGGGAAGAAATTGAGGATTCCCTGAGTGAGACTGATAGTATAGAAGCGACCGTCAGTGTTAGTCTGCTAGTAAAAAGCAAATCCAAGACAAAGCATATAGAAAAGAAAGTAACTCGTACTAAGCCTGCAGAGAAGAAGAAAGAGCCCTGATAGGAGAAGTACGAAAATATCGCTTAGATCCCAAAAGACCTCTACTGCTAAGACCTCTACTGCTAAAATGATGCCCTTACGGCAAGTCCCGGGAATACCTGTAAGAAATGAAGATAATGAGGTGGTAGCGGGACCCCTAAGCTATGTGTATGTCCCTTTTTCTACAACTGATTTGTTAAATTGGAAGTCGCATTATGCCTCCTGTACTAATAAACCCCAAGAGCTTACAGAATTAGTAAATACTATTATGGAAACCCATCAACCCACATGGGCAGATTGCCGTCAGCTCCTGTCCACCTTATTTACTACGGAGGAGCGGACACGAATTAGAAAAGCAGCCATAGACTGGCTGGCAGATAACCCTGTAGCTCCAGAACGAGGAGAAGACAGAATAGACCATCGGGAAGCGGCCCAGAGGCAATTCCCAAATGAAGACCCCCATTGGGATCCAAATACTGAAAGAGGATCCAGAGCCCTAGCCCGTTTTCGCCAAGGCTTGTTACAAGGCCTGAAAAGGGGGGGCCAAAAAGCCATGAACCTTTCCAAAGTTACTGAAGTTAACCAAGGCATAGATGAGAGTCCAGCAGTGTTTTATGAAAGATTAACTGAAGCATACAGAATGTATACTCCCTATGATCCCGATGCACCAGGAAGTTTATGCATGGTGAATTCTGCTTTTGTAAATCAGTCTCAACCAGACATTAGACGTAAATTACAGAAATTAGAGGGGTTTGCGGGCATGAATGCAACACAGTTATTGGAAGTCGCTCATAAAGTGTATGTGAATCGTGATAATGAAAGACAGAAAGAATGTGATCGAAAGATGAAGAAGAAAGCTGATTTTTTGGCCGCAGCCATAGTTGAACAGAAAAGGGGAGGTGTCCCTAGTCGAAGGAGCAGAGGAAGGGGGCGGGGCCGAGGTGGAAGCCGGCCCCAGCAGCTAGGCGTGAACCAATGCGCCTATTGCAGAGAAGAAGGACATTGGAGAGATGCTTGCCCGCAACTCGAAGACGCCCACGAAGATGACGAAAGCAATCATCAATGGAGAGAAGAAAGACGAGGCCGTCCCCGACATCGCGGAGGAGCCAATCGAGAACAATTCCAGCGAGAAAGAGGAGAAGCCATACAAGCCTTGGCTACGACAGCCCATGATGAAGATGACGTAGATTAGGACAGACCGGGCTCCGAATTTGCTTTAGGTCTCCAGGAGCCTATGGTCGGAATACAAATAGGAGACCAAGTTGTGAATTTCATGGTTGATACTGGAGCAGAACATTCAGTAGTGGACAAGAAAATAGCCCCATTTTCTACAAAAGCAGTCACCATTATAGGAGCAACTGGTGCCAAAGCTACAAAACCTTTTCTTCAGAATCGCATATGCAGTCTAGGAGGACAGCAAATAACTCATCAATTCCTTTACATGCCAGAATGTCCAGTGCCACTACTGGGACGAGATATGTTAGCCAAGCTACAAGCCCAAATATCCTTCTCCGAGGGAGGATAAATGCAAATGACAGTAAATTCGCAAGCCAAGCCAGCAGGAATAATGCTGCTCACAGTTCCCCGAGAAGAAGAATGGAGATACTACAGTGATGATTCTGTCCAAGACACTTATTTTGAACAAACCTTGAAAAGTATTGATGCCCCACCTGGAGTATGGGCAGAAGGCAGTCCTCCAGGCCTAGCCAAGCATATAGCTCCAGTAATTGTGATTCTCAAGCCTAGTGCTACACCAGTACATGTCAAACAGTACCCTCTCCCAAGAGCCGCAATTGAAGGCATTCATCGCCACTTGCAAAGATTACTGGAGCATGGTCTACTGAAAGTATGTCAATCCCCATGGAACACCCCACTTCTGCCAGTGAAAAAGCCTGGAACAGATGACTACCGCCCAGTACAAGATCTAAGAAGAGTGAATGAAGCAGTTGAAACTATACATCCAGTTGTACCGAATCCTTACACTCTTCTAGGACTGATTCCTGCTGAAGCCACCCACTTTACTGTTCTGGATTTGAAAGATGCATTCTTTTGCATAAGAATAGCCCCCGTGAGTCAGATATTATTTGCATTTGAATGGCAGGACCCCATCTCTGGAAGAGGGGGCCAACTTACTTGGACACGATTACCCCAAGGATTTAAGAATTCGCCTACCATCTTTAGTGCTGCACTGAATCAAGACCTTTCCAGCTATCCAGCGGCCCCGGGGAAGAGAGTGCTTCTCCAATACGTGGACGATCTGCTGATAGCTGCTGTATCAGAAAGTGAATGTATACAAGCTACAAAAGACCTCTTGCAGTTACTAGATGAAGCTGGATACAAAGTTTCCAGAGCCAAAGCACAACTATGCCAAAAAGAAGTGAAATACTTGGGCTTTCGTATAACCCAAGGAAGTCGAAAATTAGGCAGAGAGAGAAAAGAAGCAGTATGCAGAATTCCAACCCCAACAACCAGAAAGCAAGTCAGAGCCTTTCTGGGAGCAGCAGGATATTGCCGAATCTGGATACCCAATTTTGCCCAAATTGCTAAGCCACTGTATGAAGCCACAAAAGGAGAAGAAAAGTCACCACTGGAGTGGGGACCTGAGCAGGATACAGCCTTCAAGACGTTGAAGGAAGAATTGATGTCATCACCAGCCCTTGGACTACCCGATGTTCACAAACCTTTCCACTTGTTCGCACATGAAGCACAAGGAAATGCCTTAGGCATGTTGACTCAGAAATTGGGAAATTGGGAACGACCTGTAGCATACCTATCGAAACAATTGGACACTGTGGCCAAAGGATGGCCACCCTGCCTGAGAGCAGTTGCAGCTACAGCTTTGTTGGTGAGTGAAGCAGACAAACTCACACTAGGACAGAATATACGAGTCACTGTGCCACATGCAGTCCTTGCTCTTATGGAACAGAAAGCAAATCATTGGCTCACCAATTCCCGAATGTTGAAATATCAGAGCATGCTATGTGAAAACCCACAGATACAACTGGAAGTGAGCCATGCCTTGAATCCAGCCACATTGATACCTATCAGTGAAGAACTTCCAGAGCATGACTGTATAGAAGTCATGGACACTGTATTCTCAAGCCGACCTGATTTAACAGATGTGCCCATAGACAATCCTGACCAAATCTACTATGTTGATGGAAGCAGTCTCATCATCAATGGACGACGCTGTGCCGGATATGCAGTAGTCACTCAACATGAAGTTGTTGAATCATCAGCCCTAGCCTCAGGCACATCAGCCCAGAAAGCAGAATTAATAGCACTTACCCGAGCACTACTATTAGGAGAAAAACTTGTGTTGAATGTATATACGGACTCTAAGTATGCCTTCACCACCTTACATGCCCATGGAGCTCTCTACAAAGAAAGAGGACTCATCACATCCGGAGGAAAATCAGTTAAGTATGGCCCCGAGATATTGATGCTACTTGACGCAGTATGGGCCCCAACTCGTGTAGCTGTCATGCATTGCAGAGGACATCAAGCAGGAAAAGGAGAAGTTGCCCGAGGAAACAGATTTGCAGATGCCTCAGCACGACAAGCAGCTATGACAGGACAAATTTTGCCACAAGCCACACCGATGCAGGCAGCGTTGTTTCCAGTACCCTTGAACTCATGGACACCATGATATACCACCAAAGAATTAGACTACTACTGTAACAAAGAAGATGGAGTACTGAAAGATGGGTGGATTGAACTGCCACCAGCAGAGGGCAGTCAACCCCCAGGACAAATAGTAATTCCTGAATTGTTAGGACCAGCCTTTGTCAAAGCTTTCCATGAAGCCACACACTATGGGAAGACTGCTATGGAAAAAGCACTCAGACCACATTTCTACATTACTCTATTGACAACCATATCAGCCTCAGTAGCACGCCAATGTCAAATTTGTGCCAAAAACAATGCCAAGCAAGGTCTCATCACACCACCTCGAGTTCAGTCGGGAGGTGTAACCCCCATGCACCACCTGCAGATTGATTTCACTGAAATGCCAAAAGCCAGTGGATACCACTACCTATTAGTATTAGTTTGTACTTTCTCTGGGTGGGTAGAAGCCTTCCCAACCAGAACTGAAAAAGCTAGAGAAGTCACCAAAGTTTTATTGAGAGAGATTGTCCCTAGATTTGGGATTCCAGCAGTAATAGGGTCAGACAATGGACCCTCATTTATTTCTCAGATTACCCAACAGTTAGCAAAAGCCCTACAGATACAACGGAAACTCCACACTGCATATAGACCCCAGAGTTCAGGGAAAGTAGAGCGAATGAATCGTACCTTAAAAGCCCAAATGTCTAAGCTTTGCCAGGAGACACACTTGAAATGGCCCCAAGTGCTCCCAATAGCTTTACTCAGAATACGCTCAGCTCCTGTGAAGTCAACAGGTTTTTCCCCTTTTGAAGTTCTGTATGGTAAACCCCCACCAATAGTACAAGGAATTAAAGGAAGTCTAGCCCAAATTGGTTCAGAAATAACCAGGCAAGAACTCCTAGCTCTTAGTTTTGTTCTGCAGACTCTCCATGCGTGGATCCAAGACCAGTTGCCTATCAACTTGACTGAACCCCTGCATCCCTACCAGCCTGGTACCTCGGTGTGGATCAAAGATTGGAAGAAGACACCGTTGGAACCCCATTGGAAGGGACCATACACCGTCATCTTGTCTACCCCAACTGCAGTAAAGGTAGCGGAGATCGACGCCTGGATCCACCACAGCAGAGTCAAGCCCGCAGCAGCTCCAGAACCTGAGCAGTGGACAGCGGAACAGCATCACGATGCACCCTTACGAGTTACTTTGAGACGGCAACCAGCAGCATAAGACACTTTGTCACAGTGCCTTGCAGTAGCCAAGTCTTTCGAAGAGGATTGCTGTTTTCCATACAGCAACAGTTTTCTTTCAATGAACCCAATCTGCGTGTGATTTTGCACACTACTTTGATATCACTTTAACTAATCATACTTTAAAAGCCAACTGAAATTGCCAAGTTGGTTACTATGTGATGGACAACTTGAGGATCTTCAATCAACACTCAGCACCCGTTGAAATTGCTTAATTAGCACGCGGGACGAAGAAAAGATCGTCGTGGTCAAGATTTGCAAGCTGAGGATTCAGAAGAACTCCAATCAACATGTATCTTTATCTGTGCTTAGCCCTGGTTGCCTATTTTGGAGGTTTGGAAATAACTCATGCTTTACCTCCATGTACTGCTTGTGTTACTTCTACTCGAACTGGACTAAAAGTAACTCAGACTTTGGTTTATCATTCTCACTATAAATGCACTGGTAAAGTGACTCGGTGTGTTTATAACACCACTGAACTAAATATTTGTATCAAAGGTAGCTCCAGAGTATGCTATAACCCGCATCAGAACCCATCATATTATACGTTGGAAATGCGATGGAATGATGCAGATGGACCTATAATTAATGCTACGCGACCACTTAAAGATGCTAGTATACCTGCTGTTTTATATTTTGATGCATGTGATGTTATAAATAGAGATGGTAGTTCTAGATGTGGTACCTGGGAAAAAGCCTATCGTAATGATCATAAGTATATGTGCCCAGAAGGTGCCACAGGATGGAGAAAGTGTACTGGTAAGAAAGAATCATATAGTACTGCCCCAGCTGCAGATTACTATTGCCCAAACTGGGAATGTGTTTTTTATGCTACATGGAATGCTTGTATTACAGATGAACAGAGAGATAAACAAGTTGCCACTTTGACTAAGTCAAAAACAGATGACAAATGTAAGAAAGGTGCTTGTAACCCTTTGCAATTAAGAATTCGTAATCCTAATGCATGGAAACAAGGATATAAGTTTGGTTTACGTATTGCAGGAGGAGCAGTAGATCCAGGAACTATTGTGTATATAAGATTGAACACCCAAGCTTATAAGTCATCTAAATACCACATCCATAACACTTTTTATGAAGCTATGCATGTAAATAAGTTTGAGATTCCCCATCCATCCCAGAATTTATTCTTAGAATTAGCTGGAGCAGTAGTGTCCAGTCTAAAGATTTCAGATTGTTATTTCTGTGGCGGAACCCAAATGGGTGACCAATGGCCATGGGAGGCCCAAGAATTGAATTATTCTCTGACTTACAATCAGACAAAAATACACAAGACTACTAGTGAATGGGTGTTAGCACACTCAATTATTGGACATCTTTGTTATGCCAGAACTGGACCTCAGTTCACCCAACTGGTAGGACAGCTGGTCTGTCTAAACCAGAAGTTCTATAATGCCACTACCAAGAAGACATCATGGTGGTCAGGAAGTAAAGAACCTGAACCTCCTAACCCATTAGCCAGATTTCCTGAACTTGCTAGTTTATGGACTAACCTTGCTAAAACGCATGCTTGGCAAGCCCCACCTGGCTTGTATTGGATCTGTGGAAACCGAGCGTATGCTCAACTCCCATCACACTGGGGAGGGGCGTGTGTCTTAGGGACCATCAGACCTTCTTTCTTTCTCCTACCAACGGAACATGGAGAACAATTAGGATACCCAGTGTACACTACCCACAGACACAAAAGAGCAGTGCGCCAAAAAAGAGCACCCCTTCAAATAGGCAAATGGGAGAAGTGGGAGGGTGATGATTGGCCACCAGAAAGAATTATTGAGTATTATGGGCCTGCCACTTGGAATGATGATGATATGTTCGGTTATCGGACACCAATTTATATGATTAATCGTATTATTCGCTTACAAGCTGTAGTTGAAATAATAACTAATGAAACTAGTCATGCTCTCACACTTCTAGCTAGACAAAGCACCCAAATGCGCACTGCCATATACCAGAATCGTCTAGCACTTGATTATTTGTTAGCAGCTGAAGGAGGAGTATGTGGTAAATTGAATTTAACTAATTGCTGTTTGAAAATAGATGACAAAGGTCAAGTAGTTGAAGAAATTGCTGAAGATATGCGTAAACATGCTTATGTGCCAGTACAGACTTGGCACCCACTAAGGTTACCTAACTGGTTTGCTAATCTTTTCTCATGGCTAGGAGGACTAAAAACTTTTCTAATACTAGTATTACTGATTGTTGTTGTTATTTTTCTATTGCCATGTATAATCCCATGCTGTATGCGTTCCATTCACAGTGCTATTGATAGTACAGTAGAGCGGAAGACCGCAACTAAAATAATGGCCCTATATAAAGCTAGTCCTAGTCGAAATCCTTCAATCATGATATGACTATTTCAAGGTGATTTATTCTCACACCTTATTAACTAATAGGGTGAGATTAATCAAAGGGGGGGATGTGGCAGGTGTAGGCCTGTGATCCACAATGTCTGACATAAGTAAGCCTAACTAGCTTGACCTGTAAATGAAGCTTGTGAAGAGGCCTATAGGAATTGCACATCCCCCAATATGCTGCTATAGAATTGAGAACTCAGTAAAAGTATTGAATTAGCTTAGACAAGCAGAACAGATGGAAAAATACAGAAATTCATGTTTAAAACTGCTGACAGAAAAGTTCTAGAGCCCTGCTTCCCTGCACGTAGCAACTAGCCCAATAGCCTTGAAAGAAGGAAAGTAACAAGTTAGTGAACTGACCATTGTAATTGGGACTAGAAGGGGGGTAAGCAGGTGCCGAGCCCACTGAAAGAATATAATTGGATAATCATATCAGTACCGGGACCAATAGAAGAGGTACGGGAGGTACGGGAGGTTACCGGGACCAATGAAATGTTTTACTATACCTAGAATGAAGCTAAAGTCTATAAAAGTTGTTGTATTGCCAGAGAACTTTGCTCAGCCATTTTGAAATTGACTTTGCTTGAGACTTGTGCACAAATAAATGATTTGGACCTTCTGAACAGACTCCTGGTATCATTGGTTTGTCTGCGCTCTGCTGCTACATGAGGATGTCCTCCCTGCAGGCGCCCCTGATTTCTATGGCTTCAGCCCCCTTTTCCCCACCATCTGACCCATGGCTGGGCTGCCGTGGTCTGAATCGGGTGGCAGGAACCCCCCACACCTGGCCCCAGCCCCGAGGGAGATCCCTGGGCCCGATCGCCAGGTTGGTGCTGCTTGTTCACCTTTGACCCAGCAGGATGTACAGGGCCGTGACCTGAATTGGCCCTGTACATCCTGCCTTGCTGGTCCGCCCTAGTTCTGCCCAGATTCAGCCCCATCCCGCCCCCCGCCGGCTCTCCCCATCCTGATGCTTGGACAATCTGCAACACTGTCAGTGGCAGTGCCTCTACTTCCTTTGTGATGTCAACATGGAACAACATCTGTACTGCATTCTTTTTCCAGTCTTCAATAAAATGCTATTGATGTTCCATAGCTTCCTATCTCTTCCTAGGCCTTCAGTCTCCTCCTATCCATGTACCTGTTACACTTGAGTGAATTGTTGGACTGTCTGGAGTTCCTTAATTGCTCTGTTAAGACATACTTTATAATTCAGAAATGTTATGTACTTTATTGAGCAACATTGTATCTCGTTTATTTTACCTGTAAAACATTTTGCATGAGTTTTGTATGAAATATATATGATTTTATATATATAAAATGATATACAAAATGCACTCAAACAACTAGGAATAGGTCCTTTACATTTTATGCCCCGAAGTGCTGGAACAACCTCCCACCACATATTCGATCAATCAGAGACCTCTCGCAGTTCAGAAAAGCCCTTAAACATCACTTGTTCCTCCTTTACTTCACCCACCCTAACCTAACACAACCTTCCCCCATACCTCAACTCACTCACCCAAGCCCTGTCACTCCTACAACCTGACTTATCTGAAGTACACAACAGCCTCGCCCTTCAGGTTCATTTACAATGCTCATAGACAAATGACTAACTGCATTGTTGATACCATTCTGTATTATAAATTGTAAATAGTTCTAAAATAACCACTGTTATTGACATGTATATAGTTTCCCTAGTTTTTCAGTTCCAAGTTACCTATCCTGTTTCAACGTAAACATAAGATCATTTGTTCTGGTGCAAAAGTTTTTGTTATTTGTAAACCGCACTGATACTGAAAAGCGCTGTATATAAGAGCCTGTAAATAGATAAATAAATTTTAATTTTTTTTTTTTGTTTAATCCCAAAGGTGGGAAGGCTGTAGAGCTTGATAATATGAAATGAAGCTGCAAGGATGTGAAGAGGAAAGCAACATCAGGAAATATTTTTTCATGGAAAGAGTGGCGGATGCCTGGAATGCCCTCCGATGGAAGTGATAGAGACAAATTCAGTGATGAAATTCAAAAATGTGTGTGATAAACACAAGGGACCCCTAAATGGCAAGAGGATGGAATCCAAGTCTAGATTATTTCCACCCAAAGCAAAAGTTAAATGAGTTTTGGAACTTCATGAAAGGCATGCGGGGGGGGGGGGAGGGGGGGTAACCTCCATGGAGCAATTAAAACCAGAAACAAAGGCATGGGGAGGGGAGAGGGATACCTGCATGGATAAGCAGTTACAATCCTAAACAAAGGACTGGGAAGATGACTGATATTGTTTTGCATTGTTTTATGGTGTGTTATTGCCATATTTTAATAGATTGTATTTTCTAATCTTGTTTGTCCTTGGGACAAAGACAGTATAGAAAAATGAGAATCCTGAACCCTTTATTGGACAGCTGGGATGGGCCACATTGTTTTTTATCTGCTTTCATGTACTATGCTATTATGTCAATTCTATTATGAATAGCAATCACCATGAGTAACCCTGTTTTACTTTTTCTTTTTAAACGTACCGTCCTTTTTCTGGTTAAACATCTCAATCTATGGAGCACCAGTGACCCAGTTTTAAGGGCCAAACTCACAATCAGTTGGGTTAAATAGATGTAATTGAAGTTTATAGGTCACGGGATGTTGGGGGGGGGGGGAGAGTAGGATTGGACTGGTTGCTTCACTTTATGGCGGGGAGGTTTATCACTCCTCAGATTTAGTGCATGAGTTATGAAGTAAATGATGTCAATAAATACAAGCAAATAATGATAGCTGTACTCAGCAAGTATGCCAAAATGTCTCATTTCTACAAAAGCTGATTATGTGAGAGCTGCCAATAGCATATACGAATGAGGAAACCTGAAGGACTGCATATTTTTTTCAAAAAATTAAAAATAGAATATCAGCAATATCAGAAAGGTTTAACAACTTTTTCAATATAAGGTAAACAAGAAAAGAAAAACAAATGCTAACAAAGTTCCACAATATAGAGTGCAAAATTAATCAAAAGGTATAGAAAATAATATCTGAATAGAAAAAAGAAGAACGGGAAGGAAGGGCTATAAAATAATTGGTTTCACTTCCAATATGAAGTCTAATGCAGTGCTTTTCAAACTTTTATCTGTATTTTTTTTATACTGTGCTCTTTAGAACCACCACCCAGGAAAAAGATTTAGGCGTCATAGTGGATACCATGTTAAAACCCTCGGCCCAGTGTGCAGCGGCAGCCAAGAGAGCAAATAGAATGCTAGGTATGATAAGGAAAGGAATGGAAAATAAAACAAAAGATATTATAATGCCTCTATATCGTTCCATGGTGAGACCGCACCTTGAATACTGTGTGCAATTCTGGTTGCCGTATCTTAAAAAGGATATAGCGATTTTAGAAAAGGTACAGAGAAGAGCCACCAAAATGGTAAAGGGGCTGGAAGGATACCCCTATGAAGAAAGGCTAAAAAGGTTAGGGCTCTTTAACCTGGAAAAGAGACGGCTGAGGGGAGATATGATAGAAGTCTATAAATTAATGAACAGAGTGGAACGGGTAAACGTAGATCAATTGTTTACCTTATCAGAATATAGAAAGACTAGGGGACATGCAATGAAGCTACAGGGTAAACTATTTAAGACTAATAAAAGAAAATATTTTTTCACTCAACGTGTAATCAAACTCTGGAATTTGTTACCGGAGGATGTAGTAAAGGCTGTTAGTGTAGCTGGGTTTAAAAAAGGTTTGGACAAGTTCCTGGAGGAAAGGTCCATAAACCATTATTAAGAAGTGACCGAAGATATCAGTGCTTGACCGAGTACAAGCATTGTGGAACTTGTTTTATTTATTTATTTATTTATTTAATTGGATTTTTATACCGCCTTATCATACAATCAAAGCGGTTTAACAAAAGAGAAAATAAGTAATAGTGAAACAATCTGTGATAATATATACATAGTTTGTAAATATATGATTAAATGTCTTGGGAAAAGGTGCAATATATATTGTGAGCTATACTATAAAGTGAGCTATTGTACAATGTATATATAAATAATTGCTTTCTTAAAAATTAATTCGTTGATTGCATGACCGTAGTGCTCCGTAAACAAAACTGTTTTCAGTTGTTTTCTAAAGTCTTTGATGTCCTGAGCTGCTCTCAGAACATTAGGTAGGGAGTTCCAGATGGAAGTCGCAGCAAACGAGAAAGCTCTCTCAGAGGTCTCCTTGCGTGTTTTTCTGATGTCATTTGAGGAGCTGATTCTATTTTCAGATACACTTCTCCTAGGTCTGTTGCTAATATCTGACCGGATAAGATACGTCAGACTTTTTGCAGAACATTGTTGCTTTATCTTGAAAATATAAATTACTGTTTTGTATTTAATACGAGATGATATTGGTAACCAATGAAGCTCCTTTAAGATAGGAGTTATATGCTCTTTACTTGATAGACCAAAAATTATACGAGCAGCGGTGTTTTGCGCTAACTGTAAAGGCTTCAGTGACTGCTTAGCTAGACCCAGATATATTGGATTGCAGAAGTCAAGTAATGGTGTAATTAGAGCATGACAAACATTGCGGAAGTGAACAGTTTCCAGAAGCGGCCTTAGTCTTCTGATGATTTTCATTCTATAATAAGCGCTTCTAATCGTCTTGTTTATGTGTGATCTGAGATTTAATTCCTTGTCTAGAGTAACTCCAAGATATTTCACTTCTGATTTAATAGGAATAATTGAATTATCTATCTTGATGACAGGTGGATGTGCAAAATTTTGGTTACGAGATACAAATAATGCCTCTGTCTTGCTAAAATTAATTTGCATATTGTTGGTTTTACACCAGGTGGACATTTTTGATAGACAATCTGTGATGCTGGAAAAATCAGGTTTCTCGATGGAGATAGTTGTGAAAATCATGATATCGTCAGCATAAATTGTATACTTTATGCCACTTTTTAATGGAATATTGCAAATTGGCTGCAAATAAATGTTGAAGAGAAGCGAAGAAAGAGCGGAACCTTGTGGCCGCCTTGTAATACTCTTATGGGCAGAGAAGTTTTTTGTCCAATCTTTACTTGTAAAAATCTCTCTGTCAGATATGATTGAAACCATTTTAATGTGACCCCATGTAGACCAATCTCCTCTAATCTATGTAATAACCTATTGTGATCTACAGAATCGAATGCAGCCGAAATGTCTATAAAAATCATTATAATACCCTTTTTAATGTCATCAATGGTACGGAGAACGTAATCAAAAAGATAAATCATTAAAGTTTCAACTCCATGGTTTGGGCGAAAACCATGTTGGTTATCGTCTAAAGGCGCATGAATATCAATGTGTTCTTGGAGTTGAAGTTGCACTGTCTTTTCTTTTTTTTTTTTAACTTTTATTTTCATTTTGCAACAAACAAAAGAAACAACACACCAAAAGAGACAAAACAAGTATACAATAAGGAAAAGTAAACCCATTACCCCCCACCCCGATGCTTCTTCTCTACCCGATTATATCAGCATGTGAGCGCTTCCAATTAACAGTGATTATACATCAAACGATCAAAAGAGTATCTACAATACAGCATGATCATGGGACAGAGATATATACAAAGTTAGACAGTCAGATGAGAGCATTTAGCAAAATGTACATAGTCATTGAGCAGCTTCCATTGAGACCAATGAGAAGGAGTCTGAACGGAGGAAGCGAACAGACGAGGTATTTGTTCATATTTACTGTAAAGACAGGCATGATTCCACCATTCATTGGGGCTCAGATGGGAGCTAATTTTCCAGTATTACTTAATTAGGGAAATAGCAATGCCAAGCATAAAGTTCGAAAGGAGATAAGCCATTTTTGGGAGAGAGGGGATCCCCGCAACTGGGCGAAGTCCCACTATCCTCCAAGAAAGGGGCTCCTGAGAGTGCGAGATAGACTAAATACGACCCCAGACCCGACGCCAGTAATACTGTAGTGCGGGATATTCATGCATAACATGAGGCAATGAACCAATGGCCGCAGGACGTGTCCAGCAACCATTGCCCTGAGTAGTGTTCCATTTGTCTAATCTGTGAGAAGTGTAAAAACACCGGTGGGCTAGAAAGAAGAGGGTCTGAGTGAGTGAGGCGGATCGGGAGCCCGTGTCCCTCTACTCCAGATAAGGCTCCATTGCTCCGAGGTCAAAGTCACATGCAATTCTCTCTCCCATACTTTCTGCGCTATAGGGGTATCTCTAGTTATAGCATTACATAAGGTTTAGTAAAATTGGATGCTACACCCGGTGAACTACCGAGAGATCGGAAAGTCTCCAATCAACCTTATGTAGGGAATGCCGATGGCGGGAGTACTCTAGTGCTCCGAAGGCGATGCTGAAGTTGCACTGACCAGAGTCGGGAGTCTAAAGATTGCATAAGAGTATTAAAGGCACCTAAAGTGTCTAAAAGCATTGGTGGATAGTGGGAGTCTGATGGGAGAGTCATACCAGGGAGAAAGGTAAGAGGAATCGGTTTGCAAAGGCCCGCTTCTATATCTAGCCACACAGGTCTACTCGGTACTGGATCTTCCAACCAACGAGCACCTTGTTTGAGAAGAAAAGATTGAGGGAACACTTGAGTAAAATCGCCACCAAGTATTAATGGAGCATTGGCAGAGGCCAAGGCCAACTGCGCAATACTTGCATAGTAAGCAGGGTTGTCCACATTCGGGGCATAATGCAAATACACGTGAATTCACTATCTCCAACCTCAAGGTGTACACGGGCCCATCTACCCTCCTTGTCAGCGCTAATATCAGGTACAGTAGCATGCAAAGACTTCTTAACCAGAATGGTTATCCCGTACCATTTGGAAACGGTGGGAGAATAGGCAGCTACCATGTGAGGCTTAGCATTGAGTTTCAGTGTTTCAGCAGAGTTTAAATGCGTTTCCTGAAGAAACACTAAATCAACATGCTCATGGCTAAGATAGCTAAGGATTTTCTTTCCTTTGAGTGGACCATTAATGCCTTTGACGGTGAATGATAAGATTTTACAGAAGGCCATTCAGAAAAGTTAAAAATTCTGAGCATGATAGCACACATAATTTCACTATGTCCCTCAAACTGACTGTATCTGGCTGTACACATGACATAGGAAAAATAAGCTAATATAATACAATGAAGCGCCCCACATTAACAAAGAAAACCGCAGTACGGTAGAGGAGAAGCAAAACCCCAAAATTACTGGCGACCATGTGTCTGCGGGGAGAAACCCCAGAGAAGGCCGAAATTGAAAAAACACATAACCTGTAGGACTGTGCGTGCTCCGAATCCGACCGAGGCACACATCATGAAGGGATAGGAGACCAAAAAACAAAAGTCATATAGAGAAAGAAAGAAAGTCCAGGCTATTTCTGTGCTTGGCTATGACCGCCGCATCGGGCCCTTCAAAATGGCGGATAGAGCCGGCAGATAAGAGTCCAAGATTTTGGATTAGCGCATCTGCTCTGCTTCTTTGGAGTCTAAAAATGTTGATAGTAGATCAGGATCTTCGAACGTCCTGGTTTGGTTGTGGAGAGTCACTCGGAGCTTCGCTGGATACAACAGGCCAAAGCGAGCCTGTAGCTGTTGAAGTCGAGGGCGAAAAGCAAGGAGTTTCTTCCGACGGTCAACGGTAGGCTTTGCCAAATCAGGAAAGAAGGAGACCTTACGACCTTCAAATTCCAAATGATGATTCGCTCGGGCAGCATGTAAAATTTGTTCCACTTGTTGATATCGTAGCAAGCTAAAGATAATAGGCCGGGGGGTCGTGCGGTTGAGCGCCATGTGGGCAGGAACACGGTGTGCTCGATCGATTTCCAGTTCTCTGTGAAAAGTGATCTTCATCAAGGAGGGAAGAGTTTTGAGCAAGAATTCTCTTATATCTCCTGCTTCCACCCCCTCCGGCATTCCGAGGAGCCTCACATTGTTGCGACGGGCTCGATTATTGCTATCTTCTAACTCCTTTTGAAGATTCTGTATCTGGCGCTCAGCCTTGTCCAGTTTGCCCAAGCGCACCTCGTGCGAGTCGAGGACCCCCGCCATGTTGTCCTGCCGTAATGAAAGACTTTCAAGTCGGTCCTGGAGCACTCCAAAGTCTTCTCGCATGGCTCGAAGCGCTTCTCCATTGGACTGCACCAATTCCTTCACGCCGCGTATTTCCTCCAATATCTCCAGGTGCATTTCGGGGTTTTCACGAAATGGGACCATCTTCTGTGGGGAGGGCACCTCTGTTTTGGAGCGTTTTCCGTGAGAAGAAGAAGGAGACCCGAAGTCCAAGCGCGCTGGTTTATGGGCCGCCATCCCCCCCGAGGTGCCCCGGTCAGCTCGGAGCGAAATAGTAAATTTGTATAGGTATTAAGTCAGGATTCTAAGTAGGCCTCTCGGGAGCTTCAACGCAAAGCGTCCTACCCGCTGGACATCAGGCTCCGCCCCCCCGTTGCACTGTCTTTTCAATGATTTTCGCTAAAAAGGGTATGCTGGAAATAGGCCGGTAGGCAGCTGGGTTATTCTTGTCTAACGTTGTCTTCTTCGGGATTGGTCTAACAGTTGCAAGCTTTAAGTGCTTTGGTAAATTACCTTGAGAGAGGGCATTATGCACAATGTTTTGTATTATGTGAATAAAATTTGACTTTGTGGACTTTATCCAAGATACAGGACATGGATCGGTTGGAGAAGTGCATGTGTTTATGGAAGAGATAATGTGCGAGAGTTGCTCTTTAGAAGGAAAAGTAGGGAGTTCCAGATGGAAGTCGCAGCAAACGAGAAAGCTCTCTCAGAGGTCTCCTTGCGTGTTTTTCTGATGTCATTTGAGGAGCTGATTCTATTTTCAGATACACTTCTCCTAGGTCTGTTGCTAATATCTGACCGAATAAGATACGTCAGACTTGTGTCTCTTGGGGAAACTGCTAGGTACATATGACCTAGATTGGCCACTGTTGGAAACAGAATACTGGGCTTGATGGACCTTGGTCTGACCCAGTATGGCATATCTTATGTTCTTATGTTCTTATGTAGAATCAGTGTGGTTTTGCATGTACACTAACAGGTACTTTTTATTCCCTTGTCCCTGAAGGGCTCACAATCTGAGTGTACCTGAGGCAATGGAGGGCTGGGTGGCTTGCTCAGGGCCACAGGGAGTGGCCATGGGGCTGGGAGCCCCAGTCCCTCTGGCCTGGGGTTGCTTGTCCCCATGTGGGAATTGAACCCCTGGCTTTCTGGCCTGAGGTAACGTGTCCCAACCACTGAGCCACTCCTCCCCCCTGCATGACCCCATGTCAATAACTGAAAATTCATGTGACCCCAGATGATGATGAAATCAATCTGGCAGATCTCCAGCCTCTTTCCTCTCCCTCCACTCATCTAAAGCAGGAAGGTAACAGCAGCAGTCAGCACAGGATCCCTTGTGTGAGTGTGCAGTGTGCACTTACACACCCCCTTACGCAACAGGGGTTTCCATTCTAACAGGACGCTTACCCAGGTGGGGGCAAGGGCCTATAAATGTTCACTGGCTCATAGGGCACATACTGACTGATGATTTGGCTTAGGTCACAGTGAACGTCCAGAACGATGGGAAATGGCCATGTTTCTGTGACCCCACCCATTGATTATCTGACCCCATTGCGGTATGAAATCATGCTTTAATGATAAAATAATGCATGTTTTCCCCAGCTCCTTTAAGACTGTACTCTGAAGTATCGGGCCACGTGTTGGCAGTTTGATAATCCCGCCGAGAAAAATAACGCCAGCTTTGACCTAGCATTATTTTTCCAAGAATTATACAACTTGCAGCTGCATTATTCAGTTTGAATACTAATGAGGTGTTTTACATCTATTTGCATGCTTTGCATGCCGTTTAGCATTTAATGTACTTTGCAGTATGAAATTGTGCTTTAATGATAAAATAATGCATGCTATTGCCCTTTAACATGTATTAAAGAGCAAATAATGTGCATTATTCCCATATCACACTTTAGTTACTACCCCCTGGCAGGTCACCATGCCCAACCCCAAGATTGGGAACCACTGGTCTAATGTATTTAACTGTTTCAATTAATTTTAGCATTTATAAAAAATGATAGATTTCCAGTGCTAGAACCTAAAGCCCTCTTGTCTCTACAGAAGCAGGTTCGGCATGGGCAATGGCGGCACAAGCACCCTCATGCCAGGGGGGTAATAACTAAAGTGTGTTGTGGGCCCGATATTGTGCTGGACAGGCTATGCGCCACATTGGCACGTAGCCCTGCCCGCTAACCTCTAAATCCGGATATTTAATGCCACGATGACAGCATTGAATATCCAGGTTAACCGCCGTGTGGAGACAACCACAGAGACTAACCAGGTAGCAGTGATATCGGAACGCTACCCAGTTAGCAGCCACAGCTAGAACTAGGTGAGCGAAAGGTTTGCCTAGTTTTAGCTATAGAGGGCTAACTGGGTAGCAATCCAATATCGCTGCCACCTGGCTATTGGGACTCCCTGCCGTCGCTCTGCCCTGGAACGTCCCCAGCACACCCCGATGCTACCCGAATACCATCGGGGCATATAGGAGACATAGTCAGGAATATGCAATGGCACTAACCTTGTAGGTGCTGTCAAATATTTCCGGTTAAGGTATTTACATGGTTTATTGGGCTGTAAACCATGTAAATGCCTTTTGACTATCGGGCCCGTTGTCTCTGTAAACATAAGACTGGTTGTTGTTATGGAGTAATACATAATGTCATGCTGACTGTGATCAGTAGACAGTACTGAGATAGTGCATATTGTGTGTAGATGTGCCTGAGATGGACATGCTTATATGTGAATAGTGTACATGGAGCTAAGAGATCTGCAGAGTTCACTCTGTGACTGTAGCTTAGGACAGGAGCACAGATTCTTTACTGTCTCACCAACTCAGTGACTCCATTGAACATTCAAAGAGGCCAACCCTCCACATGAGCCTAGCTCCCAATAAGCTACATCTGCACCAAGGGGTCTTACAGAGTTACTGCAGATACAGTTATTATGGCAGTTGCCATTAATCAGGCCTCTCACCTATGCAGCCAGGTGTGTCTTGAGGCCTGGAGGCTCAGTCCAAGATGAGAGTTGCTACACACACACATGTGATGGAGCTCTCCCTGGTAAGACCATGTCTCCCCAACTCACTCCAGTCAAACCAGTAGGCGATATTGAAGCTGTACAGTAGTGTCATTTTGGGAGGTAAGTGTAGGGGTATGCTGTGACAATGGGCCTTGAGGATGGTGTAACTGGGAATGCATTTGAGTGTCACAGCTTTGAGGATAAAATGTGTACGGGCACAGCTAGCGAGCCAGAGATTCCCACAGGTTGCAATGCTTGCAAAATAACCTTCTGCCCATAAATGGTTCTTCACACAGTTTGTGGAGTTGCTGGCTAACTAACTGTGCAGCATGTTGTATGTAGAGCCATAAAGCCTGGGCATCACACGCATGCACAGTGCATTGCTGCAGCTCACAGCCCTCTAGACACACACACACACACACACACATACATGACCCCCACTGTCCAAAATAGGTGTCAGTTGGCATTCTTACTTGGCCCTTATGCCTTCTTTAATGCTTGGACATTGTCAACACCTGTGCTGTGTGTGCGCACCCTAGTAGTGCTTATACACATCCCTCGTAAAACCCACACAGTGCGTAGGTGATAGTAGCCTGCTCAGTCATCTATCCAGTGTCGGTGCAGCTTCTCAGTGTGGCAGCAGAGTGTGAGGACTCATGCTGGACCAGATAGGGAGAGCTGCACATGCTGATGCAGCTCTGGAAATGTAGGATAAAGTTGACACACCTGGACTTATCATTCTTGATCCACCAACTGGTCTTGAGCCCCTGACCCTTTTTTCTCACACATAGTGGCCATGTGTTTGGAACCACAGAGCTGCCATGTGGGAGTGCGGGTGCATCAGTTCATGTGTGTATAAGTGGTAATTGTCCGGGTGCATGAGGGCATGTGCTGGTGTATGCTCTGTGCGTAGCTCTGTGCAGGCTCTTTGCCATACTTGGCTGACAAGGTATGCGAGGCTGCTGTGGGAGAGGGACATCTTGTTAGGTTTGTATGTATAACTGCATTGATATGCTGCTGATAAAACTGATGTTCATGTCTTACATATGAGATCTGTCCTGCCAGAGGGACAGGGCATGATACAGGAACACATATATGCACCTGGGTGACCTAGCAGAGTGACCAACATGACCATTTTATAGAGTGTGCTTGTGGGCCAGTCTTGGAATAATCTCATGGTTGACAGGCCACACTGACTACTTTGGAATCCCTTGTGGCACCTAAATACATGTGGCACCTAAATGAGTACCCACTGTTTCACACAGAGGCCCTGGTCATCATTTGGCAACTGAGAAAGCAGTGTAGTTATTTTTCCTCTGAGATAGGGGTGTTATCATATTGCCTAAGCTTCCAGCCTCATTGGCATATCCCCCCTCCACATACACATATCCAGTCAATTGAATCAATAGAGAAAGATGTCTAGTAATGTTTATTCTGTCCTTTCATATTATTAGCAGCTCTTAATACTCTGTAGATGTCTACCAGATTGTGGGTTTTTTTATTGTAACAAGGCATTTTCCCATCTATTATATGCAGCTGGGCTACATAAGTGTTTAATAGGATATTTAAATGGTGCATCTGAGGAACTGAAGTGTGGGTAACCTTTTTGTTTTCTTCCATTGAGATTATGATGACATCACCACCTTAAGCATGCTCTGTGACATTCTTGTGCCAATTTCCTGACATCATCCGCACAACTTTGCTTGTCTAAAAAGAAATAATGAATATGTAAGTGGAGGAGATAATGAATGACATCCCAGGGAAAGAGGAAAGCCTACAATAGTTCATTATGGAAGTCATTTTACAAAGGATTTCAGCTTGTAAAACCCCTTTTACATGCATAAATATACATACATACATGCATACATGATATCAGCAATAGACCAAAAAGGGCCAATTATGACAACATGATTGGCACACCTGCAGGATACCACAGGACTAAACAAATAACTTGAAGAAGAGCTCCATCACTACTGGCGTCCACACTAAGGAACTCCCTCCCAATGAGCCTGAGGACATTAAATGACATCACAGACTTCCGCAAAGCCCTTAAAACCCTGCTCTTTATAGAAACATATGAACTTACAGACAACAGTCCCCACCCAAACAGTAATACAACCACCTCCGACAACTAGACACCTCCGACAACTAGACACCCACTCATCCTAACTAGATACACGAGTTCATTGTACAATGTTGTTAATTAACCTCATGTTAAATGTAACCCTCCAATTGTGATGTGATGTGACCACTTTGATTGAAGGATAAGGTGGTATACAAATCTGTCTAAATAAATAAATAGATAAATAAATAAAAGAGGCTTTCTAAAATCGCGCAGATGTATGCACCCATATATATGGTGTTTTTTGATTCATTCTTATACTGCAATTCAACAGAGTACTGGCACCAAGGCACTTTACAATATTAAAATTGATCAGAACATAAAAACAGGATATATTAAAAAATAGACAAATTACAGTTAAAGCCTTGTAGAGGAGATATAAATATGCACATTGAAAATAATGTGCTTATTTGTATGTGTGCCATGCAAGGGTTCCCAGGAGCAGCATTTTAGTCATTTACATGGATAACTGACCACTTATATATGCAAATAACCCTATAAAACACCAGCCAGCATAAAATAGGCATGTTGATTGCATGGTGAGGACTTTGTTGGTGGCCATACACATAGGTGGAGTTTGAAGAGTGGTGCGAGCACATATTTGCATAGATTATAAAATACAATAATTTACATGTGTACTTTCAAAAGGTAGACAGGATCACATACATGAGCTCTAGGACTGCTGTAAGTAATCCCATTTTAATTTAAGGTGAGTTCTCTTATGTACTAGGCAAACAAGCTTATGTACTAGGCAAACAAGGTGGTCACCTAGAGCAGTGGGACCCAGCAGCCGCACACACTCAGTCATCAGCGTGTACTTTTTACTTGCAGGAAAAATGAGCAACATGCAAAGAGTCCGTTTTACTCTTTTAAGTGAAGTTTTGAGATCTTCCTCAATTTGCGTAAATTTCCTTTTCTTTTTTTTTTTTATTTCTGAAATTTCAAAATAAACCAAGTAAGGCACTTGTGAAGAAAAAGGGTCAAGTCGTACAAGCAATCAATAACAAGAAAGCAATCAGAAAACAGAAATATCAGTATATGCATATATTTCTAAAACCAAATTTAATATTTAAAGTGCAATATCCAAATATGCATTTTTATAATAATGTTCTGGGAGAGATGGTGTTGAAATGATTGCAATTGAGCTCAATAATCAAAATCTTGGAGATGGGGGTATTAGGGTACTAAAAGCTAATTGCAAGGGGTTTGAAACTGAAGTCTCATCTAGGGCACCTAATACCCTTGCCCTGACCCTGGTTCTCTGCCATTTATATTGCTATTATATAAAGTCACATAGGCAAGTATTTAACTTTGCAAAACAGGTGCAGGAAAATGTGTGTTAACTAGGGGTAACTATGACATTATTCTTATAAAGGGTGAATCAGCCTTATCCTGCACAAAACCTGTAGCACGTGTACAGAATTCTTAGAATTCTGCAAAAATCTATAAAATTCTTGTTATAGCATATAAGATTCTTCCTAATTTGGCAGGCACTGATTTTTCTCAATCTTTATTTACAGTATATTAAGATGAAGCTCGTGAAAACTCAAGAAAAATTCTGTTGTTGAAATATTGATAGGCAGAGTTATTCTATTTTGATGTATTTGTAACATGCATATTTTTGGATATTGGCCAATATGAGCTTTTCTTGGTTCTAAGTGCACAATTATATTTTTAAAAAGACAAAGTTAAAAGGAAAGAAAACCATTTTGTTAGTTTTCCATCATACAATTTGGATTTCACCTCTGGTTTTTGCAAGTCTGATTTTTTAATGAAATAAATTCATATGGAGCTGTGATTTACATGTCTTGATTGATTCCTCAGCGTATGCTGCACCACAGGACAGGAAGTTTGTTTATTTTATTTTTAGCTTATAATACCCCAAAAGACTACCAAAGCAGTTTACAGTGAATCAAAATCACATAAAATAACCATAATAAGGGAGCCTTTTAAGTAAGCTACAATAACGATTACCTCAGGGTTTGGCACGTTCCATGGGGTGGGATCGGGGTGGAGAGTTAGCATGCTGGCCAGTGACAGCTAGCACTCGGTATGGCACCGCCCATTAGATATCACGACTGCTGTCAAGAGGGGGTATTAAGTACAGCCATGCTACCGGTGACCACTGCTCATACAAAAAGAAATAAACAGGCATGTTGCAACAGCACCCCTTCCTCCTAAAACCTGATTCCACTCCCCATTGATCAAACTTCCCAATCTGAACCCTCCAACACAACCGCTGATCTAGCCCCCTGATTTTCCCCCTTTAGAATCACATCCCCAGAAAATAACCCAATACTCCAAGTCCTCTTCCAAGACCCCCTACCCAGATCAGTTCCCCACAAGGCCCTAATGTGGACCTACAACCCTTCTCATGAGCCGTCCTAGGTCTTACCCAGGGGATCTCTGGTGGTCTCAGTGGGAAAGGGTCAGGAGCAGCCCCCCCCCCTCATCTCCTACCCCAGCACCAGCAGGTCTCAAAATGGTGCCAGTAACTTCTAGATGTAGTTTTGCAGTACTATCACAAGGGGTTACTGATGCCATTCTAAGACTTACTGAAGTCAGGGCAGGAACAGAGGGGGGCTGCTTCTGCCCCCTTCCCACTGAGACAACCAAGGATTCCCTGGGTAAGACCCGGGGGCACTTTGGGGATGGGGAGAGGGTCTGAGTTAGGGCCTTTTAGAGGGCCTGATTGGAGTTAGAAGATCTTGAGGGAGGATGTATTATTAGATTGTATTTAGAAGAGTGCTGATTAGTTGGGGGTGGGGGAGAAGAGCTCAGATTGGTGGGGCTTTGATTGGTGGGGGGGAGGAATCTAACAAAGTCTGAGGAATGATCCAGAGCTAGGCTGCTAAGGTTCAATTTTAAAAATGCAGGGCTGCAGAAACCCAAGGAAAAGGTACAGTATGGAGATAAAGCTCTTCTGTGGTGTTCATATCTGATTACCTTAAGGTGGCTAAACAGGTAGGTAAGGTGATAACAAAAGTCAGAAGGAAGCTCGGATGCATATGGAGAAGACTGGTCAACCAGAAAAAGGAGGTGGTAATGCCTCTGTATGAAAATCTGGTGAGACCTAATTTGTAGTACTGCGCAATTCTGGAGACTGTACCAGAGCAAATAAGAAAAATTGCAAGAGGACCTTGATAAATTGGAAGACTGGACATTCAAATGGCAGATTAAAATTAATGTGAGTAAGTGCAAAGTTATGTACCTAGGAAAGAACAACCCAAACCATGGTTACACAATGCAAGATTCCAGATTGGGAACCACCACCCAGGAAAAAGATTTAGGTGTCATCGTTGATAACACATTGAAACCCTCTGCCCAGTGTGCAGTTGCGGCCAAGAAGGCAAATAGAATGCTAGGAATCATAAGGAAAGGAATGGAGAATAAAACAAAGGCTATTATAATGCCTCTGTATCGTTCCATGTTGCGACCACACCTTGAACATTGTGTGCAATTTTGGTCACCGTATTTTAAAAAGGATATAGCGGTATTAGAAAAGGTATAGAGAAGAACCACCAAAATGGTAAAGGGGTTGGAAGGATACCCCTAAAAGGAGAGTCTAAAAAGGTTAGGGCTTTCTCAACCTGGAAAAGAGATGGCTGAGGAGAGATATGATAGAGGTCTATAAATTAATGAATGGAGTGGAATGGGTAAACGTAGATCGCCATCAAAATATAGAAAGACCAGAGGATATGCAATGAAGCTATAGTGTAACCCATTTAAGACTAATAAGAGAAAATATTTTTTCACTCAATGCATAATCAGACTCTGGAATTCGTTACTGGAAGATGTAGTAAAAGCTGTTAATGTTGCTGGGTTTAAAAAAGGTTTGGACAAGTTTGTGGAGGAAAAGGTCCATAAATCATTCACTGGTAAACAAAATCCAAAAGCTTTTCTGTTACAGAAATGAAAATTCCTGAGTCTAGTACTGTTTTTGGTTACGAACTCGGATATGTACTTAGAAATTCTACATCACGTAACGTTTTTGAGTGACATGTATTTTAAATTTAGACTATGTTGTTCATATTTACATTAAATGCATATAGATGTATATTGTAACGTAATGTCTCCTAAAAGGTAGTTGTACATGATTTTCTGCTGTATTGCTCCTCAAGAACATGCCTCTTAAGGGTCCAACAATAGTCTGCAAGCATACTGGAGCTCCACTTGCCCTGGTACCTATTTTCCATTACCGAAATGTCCTGATGAAACCTTTCCCCATGTTCATCGCTGACTGCTCGTAGATTTGCAGGAAAAAAATCCAGGTGTGAATGCAAGAAGTGCATTTTAAAAGACATGTTACATCCCAGTTTCTGGTAAGATTTCAGTAGAGTATCCACCGATTCTGCATAGTTGTCTGCCTTGTTATTTCCCAAGAAGTCGCGGCAAACAGTCTTAAAGGACTCCCATGCAGCTCTTTCAGTTTCATTCAACTGACCGTCAAAGTTTTCATCTTTCATCAGTTTTCTAATATCAGGTCCTACAAAGATCCCTTCTTTGATCTTCGCCTCACTGATTTGTGGAAATGTCTTTCTTAGATATGCAAATCCAAGTCCACTTCTATCCATGGCTTTTACAAAGTTCTTCATAAGACCCAACTTTATATGGAGTGGAGGTGTTGTTGTTAAGTGCCGTCGAGTCGGAGTCGACTCATGGCGACCCTCTGGATAGCTATCCTAAATTGTGTTCGGTCTTCAGTCAGGCGGCTCATTGTTGACAGACTGGTACCCGTAGCTGCTGTTATTATATCGATCCATCTCATTGCTGGCCTTCCTCTTTTGCATTGACCTTCTATCTTGCCAAGCATAATGTCTTTCTCTAATGATCTCTCTCTTCGCATGATGTGTCCAAAGTATGAAAGTCAAAGTCTTGTCATCTGAGCTTCTAAAGAAAACTTAGGTTTGATCTCCTCTAGTACCGACTGGTTTGTTCTTCAGGCAGTCCATGGTATACACAGTATTCGCCGCCAGCACCATAATTCAAAGGCATCAATTTTCTTCCTATCTGTCTTTTTCACTGTCCAGCTTTCACATCCATATGATGTTATTGAAAATACCATGGCTTGAACAAGTCAAATCTTTGTATGGAGAGAGACATCTCTGCTCTTGAGAATCTTATCTAGGTCTTTCATAGCCATTCTGCCAAGAGCAATGCATCGTCTGATTTCTTGACTGCTTGTTGCTTCTTTATTGATAGTTGATCCAAGTAGGTTAAAGTTGTTCACAATTTCAATTTCTTCTCCTTCATCGATGAACCTGTTGATTATGCCAGTTGTCATGATCTTTGTCTTCTTTACATTAAGGTGCAGGCCCATTTTGAGACTATGTTCTTTGATTGTGAGAAGCAAATGTTTCAGATCATCTTCACTTTCAGCCAGTAATGTGGTATCATCAGCATAGCGAAGGTTGTTGATGAGTCTTCCACCAATCTTCACACCTCTGTTGTCTTCATACAATCCTTCTTCTCTGATGATTTGTTCTGCATATAAATTAAACAGGTGGGGGGAAAGTATGCAGCCTTCTCTTACACCTTTGCTTATTTTAAACCATTCTGTTTCTCCTTGTTCCATTCGAACTGTTGCTTCTTGATCAATGTACATATTGCGCAAGAAAATGATCAGGTGTTCTGGTATACCCATGCTTCTTAATGTGGCCCAGAGTTTCTCATGGTTTACACAGTCAAAAGCCTTGCTATAGTCGATAAAGCACAAATATATATCCTTTTGGTATTCTTTAGTCTTTTCAAGGATCCATCTCACATCTGCAATGATGTCTCTTGTTCCTCGCCCTTTCCTGAACCCTGCCTGCACTTCAGGTAGTTCTTGTTCCAGGTATGGTTGTAGTCTCTTTTGAATAATTTTCAGTAGAATCTTGCTGGCATGTGGGATCAGAGCGATTGTGCGATAATTTCCACAGTCAGTTGGATCACTTTTCTTTAGTATTGGTATAAACACAGATCTTTTCCAGTCAGTTGGCCATGATGTTGTCTTCCATATTTCTTGGCAGAGCCTTGTGAGTATGGTAACAGCTGCATCAGATTGCTGCAATACTTCTATGGGAATGCTATCAATGCTTGGTGCTTTGTTCTTTGATAAGGCTTTCAATGCTGCTTCAACTTCTTCTTTCATCACCAATGGTTCTCGATCATAAGGTACAGGTTGAAACGGCTGTTGGTCCACTTGATCTTTATCATATAAAAACTCTGTATATTCCTTCCACCTTTTCTTGATCTTCTCAGCATCATTCCTTTTTACACCTCTCTCTCATCTCTCTTTTTGGTATCCCTCTCCTCCCCCTTGTCCTCTCTCTCCTGCTATTCTACAGACCTACAGTAAATCACTTTCTCTTTCTCAGACCTTCTGCGTGTTTGTGGGAGAGTGTGTAGGTGTAGGTAGGCTCTCTGTCTCTGTGTTTGGGTATGGCAGTAGGGCTGATGGTGGGTCTGTGCCGGGTCTGAGCTGGGTAAGTTCTCTACCTTGAGTGCTGTGTATTTATGGCTCTTGTCTGTTTTGGCTTGGAAGAGGCAGATTCAATAGCAAAAGAGGAAGAGATACTCTCAGCTTTCACAAGTCTGGCCCTCCTTCCACTCCATCACTACCTCGGAACTCATAGGACTGATATCTTCCTCCAATAAGACTTTCTGTCCACTTGACCCTATCCCCTCCTCTTGGCTACTCACTCCCTCTCTCACTCTTATTCCCTCCATTCTTATTATGGTTAACACCAGTCTTTCCACAGGTCTCTTTCCTCACCCTGGAAGCATGCCCTCATCCACCCTATCCTCAAGAAATCCTCACTCGATCCTCAAATTCCTGCCCACCATTGCCCTGTCTCCAACCTTTCTTTTCTTTCTAAAATACTTGAGAAAATAGTCTTTGCACAATTATCACACCACCTTGACTCTATCCATTTTCTTCACCCCGGTCAATCAGGTTTTCGGCAAGGTCACAATGTAGAGACTGTTCTTCTGTGTTTTCTTAATGAACTTCATGTAGCTCACGACCATGTGATTTCTCGGTGGCGGTGTCCTTAGATCTCTCAGCAGCATTTGACTTAGTTGACCACTCCCTTCTTCTCTCTCGCCTATGTGAGGTCAGCCTCTGTAGCACAGTCTATCACTGGTTTCATTCTTTTCTTTCTTCTCGCTCCTGCGTGGTGATTTCCTCATCCACCCCACCACTCTCTTCTGATCCCTTTCCACTGCCCTGTGGTGTCCCTCAGGGATCTGTCTTAGCACCTCTTCTCTTCAATATTTTCCTGGCACCACTGGCACTCTTGGTTCAACAGTTCGGGATTTCCGCCTTCTACTATGCCGATGATCCGGTCCTTCTTCACCATACATCCCCTCTTCATCCCGATCTTACCCCCTCAACTCCTGCCTTTCTGTTGTTGCCAACTGGCTTACTACAAACTGTCTGCACTTAAATTTAACAAAATCACTTGTCATCTGGTTCACTTACGATAGTACTCCCTCACTGGTCACTCCCTCTTTCTCAGACTCACCTATCCCCTTGGTTTCTAGCTTTCATTATCTGTGTGTCTTCTTCAGTTTTGACCTTTCCTTTCAGGCTCACAACTCTCACGTCACCAAGACCTCTTTTTTCTTCCTCCGCCAGATCCGAGCCATCTGCCCATTTCTCACCCCACAGCCTCTTACCATCTTTCTCCTTTCTTTGGTTATGTCACACGTCGACTTCTGCAACTCAGTTCTGGTTGGGCTTCCTCTTTCACAACTAAACCATCTGCAACGCATCCAAAACACCGCTGCATGACTTGTCTTCCACTCCTCGCTCCGAGATCACATCACTCCCCTCTTCCTCCACCTTCATTGGCTTCCCATTTAATTTCGCATTCGCTATAAGATCCTCAAACTGGCCCATCAAGTCTTGCACAAACACACCCCTCAGTACCTGGCAGATCTACTCCAGTTTCACACTCCCACTCGCTCATTCCGATCACTACACATCAACCACCTTCACCTCCCCTCTCTATCACGCGCTCACTTACAATCTACATGCTCCTCTGCTTTCTTTTTTATTGGTCCTGCCCTCTGGAACTCTCTACCCACTTCCCTCCAACTCAAACAGCACTATCCCACATTTAAGAAAGATTTGAAGACTCACCTTTTTTCCTCCGCTTTTGACCTCCCCTCCCCCTTTGTGTGAAACTTCCCTTTTCCTCCTTTTTCGCACTCCTTTTCTCCTTGATTATGTGTATTTAAGTGTCTTCAGTGCTTTACTGTCATACATTGTAACTTCTTTTCCTTTCCCGGACTATTGGGCCTCTCCTGTACATTCTGTTTTTGCAAACCGCTATGCTATTATTTGAATGGCGGTATATCAAACCAATAAACATAAACATAAAACATAAACCTGGACTATTGCAATATTGTCCTCCAGGGGCTCCCAACTCCATCAATCCACCCTCCACAAATGGCATGGAATATGGCCACCAGAGCCCTAATTGGCACCCAAAGCATGAACATATCTCCCCCATACTCAATAACCTCCACTGACTCCTCATAAAATCCTGCTGTAAATACAAAGCATTAACCACTGTATTCAAAACACTCCATCAACTCTCATCTATATACTTGCAATCCTTGATACACTGGTCATCCCACATCAAGAAATGCAATCAGAGACCAAGAAAATGTGGCAGAAAGATGCAGAAATATTTCCCATTGTACTGGGAGCCACAGGCCTGATAAAGAAGAATTTCCAAGCACATCTTGACATACTACCCGTACACGTTACATCTTATGAACTCCATCAGAGGCTCTCTTTGGCACGATGCAAGTATTACGCTGAGCCTTAGCAGTAAATTTGAGAGATTAAAATCATATTCCACATACTTTAGCTTAGAAGTGAGGTTCACGACTGCCATAGTATGCTCAAAACTAATTCATTAGGAGAAACTACCAAGAGAAAGAGCACTCAAACAACATTTAATAGGGCATTCTCCCTCTTTGCACCAAAACTCTGGAATGCTCTGCCAGATGATATCCACACAATAAAAGATCTGTCTGACTTCCGCAAGAAACTAAAAGCATTCCTAGTCATAGAACACTTCAGCATGCCTCCAGGCTAAATGGCATCCTACTGCCAAGATCCATTGTAAAATGCTGCCCCAATGCCAAATGTCATAATGTTGTATAGTTCAATCTCCTCCTTTCCCTCCTCCTCTGCCTATATATACTCAAATCCCCAAACAAACCTAAATTCCAAACTGTATAATGCAATACTGTAGTACAAACACAATATAGTCCCACTGTATTTGTACCTTAAATTCAACTGTTCACAAGCCTGCGGTATTCAGTTCATCTATTGTTTGGTTTCTTGTAAATTGTTCTATGTACTGCATGCCTGTTTGCTCCATGCAAACCGCTTTGACGGTTTTGAAAGGTGGTATATAAACACAGCCCAATAAATAAAGGGCCCGAATTTAAGCTGGGTAGTGCTATGCACCGTGTTGGTGCATAGTTTGCCCACCTCCCGCCTAACCCGGATTTTCTATGCCAGGGTCATATGAGGCCTGGCACCGAAAATTCAGGTGTCGCTGCACAGACAGGAAGCCCAGCGCCTTAAAGATAGGTGAGGTTTCCCCACGTCTAACTTTAAGGCGCAGAGCGCTAACCGTGTAGAATCAAAAATCGGCGCCACACGGGTAGTGCCATGGCCCTCCTCTGCTCCGCCCCGGAATGCCACCAACATGCCCCGATGCTATGCGGATAGCATCTGGGAGCGTTAGGGACATATCCAGGATTTTCGAAGGGCACTATCCATGTAGGTGTCCTTCGAAAATCCAGGATAAGGCCTTTACCTGGATAATAGGAAAGCTACCCGTCTAAAGGCCTTCAAAAATTGGGCCCAAAGAGTGGAGGAGTAGCCTAGTGGTTGGGGCAAGGTACTTCAGGACAGAAGGTCAGGGGTTCAAATCCCACTAGAGGACAGCAACCTTGGGCCAGAAGGACTGGGGTTTCTAGTCCCACAGGTGCTCCTTGTGGTCTTGGGCAAGCCACTTAACCCTCCATAGCCCATGTTCCCTGTAAAATAGTTATCTCCAAGTTACAATACCCTGTTCAATGTAATTTCAGTTTGTTCAATGTAAACCACACTGATGCAGAATAGCACAGTATATAAGAGAATGTAAATAAATAAAAAAAGAAAATAAATCATCCTTGCCAAAATTCAGCCTTTTCTCCCTGGGTGTCATTTTTCTAATTGCACAAAAGTATGTAGATAGCGTTCACATGCATAGATGTACATGGATGCTTCTCAGGAGTCAGCAAGTACCGGTAATTGAGGAGGTGCCCCCCCAAAAAAGCTCAGCTTGTGCATGTTTAAAATGATTTCTTCCCAATTGCCGGGCATATTTTTGTATTTGTTTCACATATTTGTTATTTGGATGTGTAGTAAAACGTTTTTAAGCACACAAATTGCATACATGCAAATTCATAGTTTTATGTGCATACAAGCAATTTGCATGCACTTTCCATTTTTAATCACTCAAACTGAAGGCGCTCTCATTCATGCTCATCCCTGGCATACTTTATAAAATACAGGTGCACTTTTAGGCGGCAATTTTCTCAGACACAAACATCTGCCTGTCCGATTTATATAAAATTACCCTCCATGGGTACAATAATAAAGTCTTTTCTGCATGTAAAGCCTGTTTTACACGCAGAAAAAGGGCTTTTCTAAAATTGTGTGACTGCATACATGTGTAAATGGGATGCACATGGAAAGCGTGCACCTACTTTTATGCAATCTATGTGCAGGCGTTCCTGGGGGCATAATCTGGGTAATGCAGATAAAAATGCATAGAGTATGTGCACAAATTTACACCATCTTCAGACAAATATACATATACGCATCTGCATTTATGCGCCATTAGAGCTGGATTCTGGACCCTATTTTATAAAATCACATAGATGCCTATTATAAAATAAAATAAGCATCTCTTCAGACTTCTCACTAGAAGTCATGTTATCAAATTACTCCCATTGGGGTTATTTTAGAAGCCCTATTCATGCTTTGGACATCTGAAAATGGGCATAGAGATGTCTAAAGCATGGAGACATCTCCAGAGGCAATTTAGAATCCGGGTCTGTAGACGTCCCCAGCATGAGATCATCCAAGTGTGAACGAGGGCATGGTGGAGGCATACCTGCAGCGTTCCCAAGAACCTGGATGTCACCACCTGATCTCAGAAATGTCCTGGAAATCTGGAGTTGTGTCTAAGGTTATACCTGCTCCAGATATGAATAGGCACTGGGAAAGTGCTTGTTGTAGCTGTAAAACATCCAGAGGGTATAGAAAAGATGATATGCCACCATCCCTAGTACTCTGCACAATAACAATGATAGCAGAAGTGGAATTCAAACCCTAACTTCCCTCATCTTAGCCCACTATGATAACCATTAAGCCATTCCTAGATATCCATGGTCTAGAATACTATTCCGGGGATGTCTATGTAGACACAACTGCAGACGTTGATATCGGGCATGTCCATGTTTGTGAAATCATGCCTGAACTTGGGCACACCTGCTTTTTTTCATACATTCTGGCCTGGACATCCCATATTGAAGCACTATATAAATGATTAATAGTAGTAGTAGTAGTAGATTGCACTTAGACGTCATTTGTAAGATGTCACTTCACGTATTTGAAGTTGTTTTATGTTCTTGATGCTGTAATCCATGGTAAACATTCAAAAACAGCAGAATATAAGTTCTCAAATAAAGTCAAGGGTTGCAGAGCAGATATGGCATCCATCTGTCTAAGAAAGGTTGACGCGTCTTCAGTAGTCGACTGGCTAATCTACTGAAGAGGGCTTTAAACTAGATTCATTGGTTATTTTATTTGGTTGGGGCAAGGTACTTCAGGCCGGAAGGTCGGGGGTTCAAATCCCACTAAAGGACAGCAAACATGGGCTGGAAAGACTGGGGTTTCTAGTCCCACAGGTGCTCCTTGTGGTCTTGGGCAAGCCACTTAACCCTCCATAGCCCATGTTCCCTGTAAAATAGTTATCTCCAAGTTATAATGCCCTGTTCAATGTAATTTCAGTTTGTTCAATGTAAACAGCACTGATGCAGAATAGCGCGGTATATAAGAGAATGTAAATAAATAAATAAATAAATTGGGGATGGGTGAAGAAAGCCCCCAGGTAAGTGATACATTAAATACCTTTATGGAAATGGGTAACAGGCATAACATATGGAAAGCAGTGTGTATAAATGCCTGTAGCATGGGAAATAAGATCCCTGATGTTGAAGCTTTGGTGGGAGTGGCCGACTTGGATTTAGTGGCAATTACAGAAACATGGTTCACAGAAAACCATGACTGGGATGTAACTATACCTGGCTATACTTTATTCAGAAAGGACAGGGTAGGAAGAAGGGGAGGAGGAGTGGCACTATATGTAAAAAATACTACTAAAGCTTTGGAATTACAGAGCTTAAAAGGGAGAGAGGAGGCATTGTGGGTTAAACTACAAAGAGGGGAAGAGAAATCTATTTGCATTAGCGTGATATACAGACCTCCCTTACAAGAGAAAGAGGTGGACAGAGAGTTAATTAAAGACATACGCAACATTGCTAGGAAAGGGGAAGTGCTACTGATAGGCGATTTCAATATGCCAGATGTTGATTGGCACATTCCTGCTGCAGCATCATCTAGAAGTAAAGAGATTCTAGATTCTCTACAGGGAGAACTATTCAGGCAATTGGTAACAGACCCCACACATGAAGGGGCCATACTGAACTTGGTGCTTACCAATGGTGAAAGCGTTTCTGATGTTATAGTGGGAGATCATTTTGCATCCAGTGATCACCAGATAGTGTGGCTCAGTATTAGGACTAGGAATGTTAGAATCCATTCAAAGGTGAGGGTTTTAGACTTTAGGAAGACTAACTTTGCCAAGATGGGCCAATACCTCAGGGAGTCGTTAGCAGGATGGGAACAGCTGGGAATGTAGAAAAACAGGGGGCAAAACTGAAAGGGGATATTTTAAGGGCAACCAACCTTTTTGTTAAAATGGTAAATAAAGGTAAAAGGAAAAGGAGACCGCTATGGTTTTCGAAAGAAGTAGCTGAAAAAGTGAAGAAAAAGAGGGAGGCCTTCATGAAATACAAGAGATCACAGAGAGAGGAAAACAGGCATCTATATTTGGAAAAACTTAGAGAAGCTAGCAAAGTAGTCAGGAAAGCAAAGATTGAAAAAGAGGAGGAAATAGCCAATGCAATAAAATGGGGGGATAAGACATTTTTCAGATATGTTAGTGAGAAGAGGAAGGGCAAAAGTGGTATTATCAGAATCAAAGGTGAAGGGGAGGAATATGTAGAAGCTGATGAGGATAAAGCGGAATTGCTTAACAAATATTTCTGTTCTATGTTCACAGATGAAGAACCAGGAGCAGGACCTCAGAAAACACCCACAAACAGGAACAAAAGCGAGGGACATCTTGAACAATTTTCAGAAGACTGTGTTCGTGAGAAACTAGATCAATTTAAAGTAGACAAAGCGATGGGACCGGATGGGATACACTCTAGAATACTGAGGGAACATGGGGACGTTCTACCAGCTCCACTGACTGATCTTTTCAATGCTTCGTTAGAGTTGGGAGTGGTGCAAAAAGACTGGAGAGACGATCATGTGGTGCCTTTACACAAAAGCGGAAGTAAGGATGTGGTTGAAAACTATAGCCCGGTTAGTTTAACTTCAGTGGTGAGTAAATTATTGGAAACACTGCTGAAAGAGAAAATAGTGAGGTTTCTGGAGTCCAGTGGATTACAGGATCCGAAACAACATGGATTCACCAGAGGCAGGTCTTGTCAGACAAATCTGATTGATTTCTTTGACTGGGTGAGCAGGGAGTTGGACCGAGGGAGAGCCCTAGATGTGGTGTATTTAGATTTCAGTAAAGCCTTTGACACTGTTCCTCACAGGCGACTTATAAACAAACTGAGCACCCTAAGGATGGACCCTAAAGTTACTGCTTGGGTTAGAAATTGGTTGAGTGGGAGGCGACAAAGAGTACAGGTAAATGGAGCTCACTCTGAGGATAAGGATGTTACCAGTGGTGTGCCCCAGGGATCTGTCCTTGGTCCGATTATTTTTAACATCTTTGTTAGTGATATAGCAGAAGGGCTGTCGGGTAAGGTTTGCCTCTTTGCGGATGATACCAAAATCTGCAATAGAGTAGACACCCAGGAAGGTGTAGATAACATGAGGAGGGATCTAGATAAGATTGAAGAATGGTCTAGAATTTGGCAGCTGGGATTTAATGTTAAAAAATGTAAGATCATGCATTTGGACTGCAGCAATCCAAGGGAGCAATATAGTATAGGGGGTGAAGTACTTTTGTCTACTAAAGAAGAGCGGGACCTAGGTGTGGTTGTGTATGATGATCTTAAAGTAGCTAAACAGGTAGAAAAGGTGACAGCAAAAGCTAGAAGGATGCTTGGGTGCATACGGAGAGGAATGGCTAGCAGAAAAAAGGAGGTGATAGTGTAAGTCTTTGGTGCGACCTTATTTGGAGTATAGTGTGCAATTCTGGAGACCGCACCTTCAAAAGGATGTGAACAGGATGGAGTCGGTGCAGAGGGTGCTACTAAAATGATTGGTGGTCTTCATTATAAAGCATATTAGAACAGACTTAAGGACCTTAATATGTACACCTTAGAGGAAAGGCGGGATAGAGGTGATATGATTGAGATGTTTAAATACCTCCATGGCATAAATGTTCAGGGGGAGAGCCTCTTTCAATTGAAAGCAAGTTCTGCTACGAGGGGACATGGGATGAGGGTGAAGGGAGATAGATTCAGGAGTGATATGCGGAAATATTTCTTTACGGAAAGAGTAGTGGATCCGTGGCATAGTCTCCCAGTGGAGGTGGTGGAGATGAGGACAATAACTGAATTCAAAAAAGCATGGGACAAATTCAGAGGATCCCTAAAGGAAATAGGGGACTGTTGTAGTTGTTGATATGGAAGGACAGACTAGATAGGCCATGTGGTCTTTTTCTGTCATCATATTTCTATGTTTCTATGTTTCTAACTGTAAAAAATTCTCCCTCTTGTTCTCTTTAGTTATATTAACCTCTTTGAACTCTTCCAGGGTTTTCTTCTCTCAAGGTTGCCTCCTAACTCTGTGTAACTCATTCTCTACATTCTCTAGCTCAGGTTCTCTCATTTTTTTCCCTCCACTTCCCTATATATCTTTCCTCTCACCTTTTACTTCAGCCTCCTCCTGCTGTAGATAAAGAATTTCTTTAAGTTCCAAAAGTGATCTGTGTCTTGTCATTATATGATTAGCTCTCTTTACTGAAACATCACTACATTAGTTCCCTCTTATTCCACCCCTTCTCTCTTTCATTATTCTCATTCTCTCTCTCTTACTGATGTAGATGAGCAATCACTTTAATTCCCAAGTATGTTCTTTCTCTGTCTTTGCTCCTGCACTTGATTCAGTCTTCCCCTTAGGCATCATCTGGTCCTCTGTTCTCCCTCACTCCCCCTCCCCTCTCATAAGCATCTTCTTGTGAACATTGCAGTTAAATATGGGAGACTTATTATTTTTCCCAGTTAATGAGCTGCTGTGGCATCATAAGCAATGGGCTAAGTCCCAACATGCTGGTGAACTTAAGACAGACAGAACATACCTTCTGCTGTTACGATGACAGGCATATCGCAAAGTTTTTATATCCCCAGCTTCAAACTACTGTATATGTAATACATCTGATTTTATTTTTTTCTGGAACTTTCATAAAGGTTCTAATTAACAGTACATTAATAGGCTATTGTGTGTGTGGTTTTTTTTTATTTTTTTACTAATTGCTTTCTTTGGACAATATAGCAATGCAAAAGGCATACAAAGCACTTCTGAAGAGAGGTGCCCTCCCCCCCCCCCCCCACCCCACTGCCTCTTAAATCAAACTGGATAGCTTTGTTAGAACACTATGGGGAAATCTTGTAGTACAGGCACATTTGCATACCAGCAAGCCTGAGCCATGTTATTTCTGTAGCTAGAAAGAACAGTGCACTTCACAAAAAGGAAAATCAGACGCAGGGGAATTATCAGCGCATCTTTTTATGTTCGAAAGGATCAGTAAGCAAGGACAAGATAGGAATAGAGCACTGATTGCTGTCAAGTATCAGGCAGGCCAGGATTCTTAAAGATTCTTCTTCTCTGGCTAATTTAAGCAGTAATGCAAAAGCTTCCTGATAAAAATCCAAAGGAGTATGCTTGGCTTTCTGTGATTAAAAAAACATATTGCCCTAGACCCTGTGTTCTGCATTAATGCAACCTTTCTGCCACACAGCAGACTGCCAGGGGACTCCTTAGTTCAGAGGTTTGGCACAGATTTGCAGAACCTTTCTGAAAACTGTGAGGTGTGATCAAAAAGTACCAAGACTTGTACTATAACACATAAAGTATGACACTGACAGTTATTGCACTCAGTCTCCCTCAAACTAGTCCCCTTCCGATAAAACACACTTTCTTCAGCGTTCCTGCCACTGCTGGAAACAATTTTGAAATGTCTCTTTTATTATGCAGTGAAATTGCTGTGTCAAATTTTGCTTAATGGTCTCCAAGTCATCGAATCTCCTTCCTTTCCGTGGTAATTTCAGTTTTGGAAACAAGAAAAAGTCACAGGGTGCGAGGTCAGGTGAGTACGGAGGCTGACAGACTTGCTCGATTTGGTGTTTGGCCAAGAACTGCTGGACAAGATGTGATGCATGAGTTGGGGCATTATTTGGATGAAGCAACCATCCACCATTCCTGTGCAACTCAGGTCTCTTACAATGGACTCCATCTCTCAATGAGTCAGAACTTGGACATAGTACTCCTTTGATGGTTGGAGTATACTCATGATGAACAACACCCTGGTAATCAAAGAAAATTGTGAGCATGACCTTGACATTGCTCCTCACCTGATGGGCTTTCTTGGGTCAGAGAGAGATTGGAGTCTTCCATTGTGAGGAATGAGTCTTAGTTTCTGGGTCATAACCATAAACCCATGATTCATCCCCAGTAATGATCTTTTTGATGAAATCTGAGTCATTTTGAACGCATTCCAACAACTCCCTAGTTGCAGACAGTCGATCTTCTTTTTGGTCAGAGGACAGGAGTTTTGGCACAATTTTTGCAGACACACATCTCATCCCCTATTCAACAGTAAGAATGGACTGTACCAATCTGAAACTGATGTCCATGTCCTGAGCAAGCTCTCTGATAGTCAATTGACAATTTGAGTATATTGTGGCACACACTGTTTCAACTTTGTCTTCATTCCTGTTTGTGGATATGATTCCAGAAGGTTCACACTGTCAGTTTGGCGGCCCTCTTGGAAATGTTTGTACCAGTCATAAACTCGAGCATAAACTTGCTGTAACTTGTCATAAGTCTCTTTGCATGAATCTCCAAGTTTCTGGCAGAATTTAGTGCAAATTAGCATTTCAATATTTTCACTCATCGTAAATCTGACAAACTGCTTTTACACAATACCAAAAATCACGTGATTAAAAAAAGTACAGGTGTGCTGCAGCCATGCTACACTTTGCACATGCAGAACACATAACTAGGTCACTGTATGCTTAATAGCATCGTGGTGCGACGTATTGCTACATAGCTACACAACAAGTCTGGATACTTTTTGATCACACCTCGTATTTGGTGGCCTATATGAAATAAATTGGTCATCCTAATTTAGGCCCCAGTGGAAACCTATACACACCACTAAACAAACTGTCAGTGCAATGTGGCAGTGATTGGTATTATTAATGGCCAATGGCATGTGGTGATATTTACAGTAGGGGATTCAATAAATGTGCTAAATATTAGCGCAATGTGTAACCTTAATGAAAGTTAATGTACTACCCTGTTTTGGGCTGAACTGGTGGTGCAGCTTCCTGAAAAAACTATGAAATGTCCTTACTACTTGAAACAAATCTAGCTAACAGTGTCATGTCTTGGTCTCTTTCTGCGAGCCACTTGCAACTTTTGCTGAAATGATGTAGCCTGTGCCACAAGAGGGGCTTGGTGGGCCACAACATAGCAGTTCCCACCCATATAAAACACCACCCCCATAAAAACATCACTCATATCCCTTCCCAGTTTTCTTCCTCCCTGCACACTGTGCTGAACAGCTTGTTCCTCTCTTTCTGCCACCCTTTGTGCATTCTCATCCCTTCACCACATACTCCCTTCCCCTTTCTCCTGCTATCCTGTTTCCCCTAAGCTCTCAGCCCCCTTTCTTATCCTATTATGCCCCACCCCTTCTCTCTTCTCCTCTTGCCATCCAAATCACTCCCTCCATTCCCCCTTTACTTCTCTCTTATTATTCCCAGACGCAACCCTGCCTCCACTCACCTCTGTGCTCCACTGCCCCACCCCCTCTCTCTTTCCCCTCTTGCTGCTTGAAACTTCCCTCTCTGCCTCCCACTAGTGGCCAGGCCAACCAAAAAGCCATTGGACTTAACAGATCCTTTCTCTCCTCCTCTGTGATGGTGATAACCCAGCCTCTCTCTTTCTTAATTTGATGGCCCATTGGCCCAGCCGGGCTGCCTCAATTCTAGCAAGCTTAGAGGGAAGGAACAGAGGATAATGGTTTGATGATGGTTTGATCAGCAGAGCTAGTACTGCAGTGTTGTGACAGGACCCAAGAGAGGAACAGCAGTGGGATTCAAGCCCTGCCTGCTGCTGCTGTTCTAACCATCAGACTACTCCTCTACTCAAACAGCCCTGTCAAGCTCCCCAGTTGCAAGAGGGAGATTTTGGATTTTTGACAGTTCCATCATACACCATGATGGGACTGTCTGAAATCCAGAAATGGCCTAGAATCTTCCTCTTGGAACTGCGTAACTTGGCAGGGCTGCTTGTGTGAAATTCTCAGTTACATTTATATTATCAGAAACATTTACCAAGTCTACTCAGATCCTGGAGAAATTGTGTGAAACTGCGTCTAAAAACTTGGGTATGTTTTCACATAATTTTGGACACAAGAAAAGTCTTTGAAGTAAGTCTTTTGAGCAGGAGTAAATATATTTACAAGGCAAAAATACAGGAAGGGTTTTCTATGTAGCTTAAGACCAGATAAACTTTGGGCCAATCAGGAAAAAGGAACTAACATGACCAAAAATACAAGACATAACTTAATGTAGGCTAGGTAGAGCTGGTCCCCCTAGGAAGCATAATAGCTCCTTCTAGAACACCAAGGTTCCCCCAACACAAAGGACACTGGCTTGAGGCCAGGTTTGGACCATGACAACACTCAGGGGGAGAAAAAAAATCTTTATTTTTTTTTCTATGTCGCAACAGGGCTGGGGTTTCATTGAATCCCTTGAGGGCACTCTCAGCAGAGAAGTCAAAGTCGAACTAGGCATCAAAAATGCTGAATTGCCCTCTTACTGCTAGAGGGGGTCTCTCTAGAATAGGTTTAAGGACAATGTGGGAGTTCCTTACTTTCAGTGCTTATGTAGTACCTTTTCCATGGATAAAAAAAGAGACTTCATGGTTCAATATTTAAAAACTATGGAATATTATTTAAAGATAATCTGAATAGTCTGCATCACTATCCGAATTGCAAGCAGTACCCCAGCACTATCTGGAAAGCACTGGGAGCCCTGTAATGAGTTTCAGCTACACGATCTGGATTATTAGGGCTGGAAAGCGACACTCATCTGGCTAATGGCTTTTGAACATTGGGGCCTTATTTTTAAGTGGTATCAATTCACTGGATTTTATAATTAAGGTTACCAAGTGTCCTTGAAATTTTCCCGATTTTGAGATAATGCCCCCTACTCCATGGAATATAACTACCTCCTGTCACTGATTTCATTGGGGACAGAGGCAAAGGACATTTTTCCTCCTACTTAACCGTCTGATGCAGCCTTCTTGATCCTGGTAGTAAAATTAACTTATTTTCAGAAAAAGGGAGAGTTTTAGAAATGTACAGAATATTTATCTATATGGATAAAATAAAGTTTAAACATACATTTATATATGCATGCTTATATGCAAGAAGGGCTGCTACTGTCATTTTTAAACTTTTGAAATTATTGAATGCTATCCAGACTGGTCATTTGAAAATATATTGGAAAAAGATGCGCAAGGAGGGAGGACTCCTGCCCTGCCCTGCCAATCCCAGCTCAGCCCTGGCCCGGTATCCCAGATTTGCTCTCCAAAAATCTGCTAACTGTGTTTATAATACTTAGCTCACCAGAAAAAAAATATACAGGTCAGTTTTCAAATGGTCTATGATCCTAGCTCTTAATCCTAGAAGTTCGGAGGGGGAAAAGCAATTAATACTATTTTAAATCACTGTATTGCTGAGGTTAGATCTCTCCTTCCCTACCCTACTTCCAATCCTCCTTTCCCCATCCCCACTGTTCAATCTTCCTATATAGACTGCCTCACCAGTTAAGGAGTTGGACTCAATTATTTTTGGAAAGGAAAAAATGGGAAAGTAATTAGATCTGTCTTTGTTTATCTTAAAGAGAATAATTAAGTATTTTTCACAGGGCTCTTATTAGTAATATCTTACAAAATCCTTGAGCTAATTCTACAAAGAGAACTCATTACCTTACATGCCTCAGATACATAAATACATTTGTAGTCTGAAGAGATAAGATAAACTGTGGCATATCCCACGATGACACCTAAATATTTTTCCTGGGTGGTGGTTCCTAATGTGGAACCTTGCATCGTGTAATCATAGTTTGGGTTGTTCTTTCCTAGGTGCATAACTTTACACATGTCCACATGGAGTGGAGGAGTGGCCTAGTGGTTGGGGCAATGTACTTCAGGCCAGAAAGTCAGGGGTTCAAATCCCACTAAAGGACAGCAACCTTGGGCCAGAAGGACTGGGGTTTCTAGTCCCACAGGTGCTCCTTGTGGTCTTGGGCAAGCCACTTAACCCTCCATTGCCCATGTTCCCTGTAGAATAGTTATCTCCAAGTTATAATGTAATGTTCCATGTAAACCACACTGATGTCAAATAGCAAGGTATATAAATTAAATATCATCTGCCATTTGAATGTCCAGTCTTCCAATTTATCAAGGTCCTCTTCCAATTTTTCACAATCCTCTTGGGTTTTAACAACTTTTATAATTTTGTGTCAACTGCAAACTTGACTACATCACTTGTTATACCCATTTCCAGGTTATTTACAAATATATTAAAAAACAGCGGACCCAGTACAGACTCCTGAGTACTCTACTATTCATCTTTCTCCTTTGGAAAAATTGGCTATTTAGTCCTACTCTCTGCTTTCTATCTTTTAACCATTTCCTCATTCACACTGCCTCCTATCCCATGACTTTTTAAATTTTGCCAAGAGTCTCTTATGAGAGACCTTGACAAAGGCTTTCCAAAAATCCAGATACACTGTATCGACCGGCTCACCTTTGTCTACCTATTTATTCACACCTTCAAAAAATACAACAGATTAGTAAGACAAGACCTTCTTTGACTAAAGCCATTTTTTAAATTTCTTTTTATTTAGCAGTTGTTATATACCACTTATACCAATGTGGTTTACAATGAACAACAGCACATAATCTCTAGAGATTTTGTTTTACATAGAACAAGGTGTATAGAACTTGGAGATAAATACAAGATTATGTTTAAGTTAACGGGTCATTGGTGGTTGTTGTATATACACTTATGTAGTGTCATTTGGCCCAAAGTGTTCTATGAAGAGGTGTGTTTTTAGTAATTTCTTCATGTCTTTAGTGGACTGTGCAGACCTAATGGTTTTGGGCAGTGAGTTCCAGATTGTAGGTGCTTATATCGAAAAGGCCCTGTTGCTTATCTGTTTTGTGCATTTAGTCTTCTGCATGTTGCAAATCTTGTGCATGTCATTAGTGCATGCTGACTTTCTCCCATTAAACCTTGACTATATACATGCTCAGTAATTTTGTTCTTTATAATGGTTTCTACCATTCTGCTCAGTACTGATGTCAGGCTCACAGCCTGTAGTTTTCTGGATCACCCCTTGTGGTTACATTAGCTATTCTCCAATCTTCAGATATTACTGATGATTTTAACACTAGAAGCACCAAAAGCAATTTTACCTAGAAACCCCAAAGTGCATCAATTGACACATTATCACAACAACTGCATTTAGCATGAAATGCAGATGTGAATTAATGTGAAGTTACTTATTTGTTAAATACGTGGAGTATGTGATGTCATTACATGACGTCATCATGTGTTTATTGTTTGTAATGTCGGAATAAAACTGAATTGCTGTATTTAAAGAATTCGTCCAATCCCAACTCGAGAATGAGTTACAATGCTTGCTATATTAACACTGTTTCTAGGTCTCAGATTCGATAAGCACTCATTTAGGACCCGCGTCCTTTCACTCGGTGCTGTCGTTCACATCAATGACCCCAGTGTTTCTTATATATCAGGTGTTTTATGGATGCAGGTGCTGTATTACTTTTAAAATATAACTTAACTTAAAACCGCAGCCCTTATTCACAGCCTTAAGAACAGTGCTGGTGAACTGGATCCCGACGCTCTGCTATGGCGCCTTACCGGCGTTTCAGACTAGTTTTCTTCAGGAGATCCTTCCCCAAACAATGTGTGATGCTGCCCACGTCCCATACTGATGTCAAAGAATAACTCCAAAGTCTCAAAGTTTCAGTAAAACTGAAAACAGTGATTGAGATGTGCCACCTACTGGGAACATGAATTTATACCTAGAAGCCCCAAAGTACGTCAATTGACGCATCCAAGACAATTGAATGCGTCAATTGACGTACTTTGGGGCTTCTAGGTATAAATTCATTTTCCCTCTAGGTGGGGCATCTGTCATTAATTTTCGATGCACATATTTGAACATCTTGACCTTGCTAACAAAGTCATGGAACATGACTGACATGGTTCTAGCAGTGGCGCTGGTATACATCTTTGAAGATGCATTTGCATCAATTGATGCACTTTGGGGATTCTAGTGTTAATGATAGTTACATTAGCTATTCTCCAATCTTCAGGTATTACTGATGATTTTAATGATAGTTCACAGATTATTAATAGTAAGTCTGCAGTCTCATATATCAATTCTTTTAACACCCATGGGTGTATACCATCTGGTCCAGGTGATTAGCTACTGTTTAGTTTCTCAAATAGTTGTAATATATCTTCCTGGTTTATGGATATTCCTTTCAATTATTCTGATACATCACCTTTAAATAACATTTCAATCATGGATAACTTCCTTACATCTTCTTCAGTAAAAAACAAAGCAAAGAATTCATTCAGTTTCTCCGCTATGGGCTTGTCTCCTCTTAGTGCTCCTTTTACCCCTCTATCATTTAATGGTCCAACTGAATCTGTCACAGGTTTTTTGCTATGAATGTACTTGAAAAGTCTTTATTATATGTTTTTGCTTCCACAGCAAGCTTCTTCTCAAATTGCCTCTTTGCCTTCCTTATCAATGCCTTGCATCTAACTTGCTACTGCTTATGTTTTTTCCAGTTTTTGTCAATTGGCTCCTTTTTTCATTTCCTGAAAAATACTTTTTTGGCAACAACAGCCTCTCTGACCTCACCTTTAAACCATGCTGGCAGTTTTTCAGACTTCCTTCTGCCTTTCTTAAAGCATGGAATACAGTTGGTCTGGGCTTCCAAGATAGTATTTTTAAACCACCTTTGCTTGATGTAAATCTTTAACCTTTGCAGCTGTTCTGGTTAGTTTTTTCTTAACTATTTTCATCATTTTATCAGAGGGGCATGTTCACTAAAGGGCATTAAGGGAGCAAGTGTGCCATTAACAGCTGTTATTGGCACCCTTGCACCCTTAATGCTGCAAAAAAACCTGCATTAACAGGCATTAAAGGCTCCTGCAGCATTTAGGGTGCAGTATGCCGAGTGGGTGTTAACAGGGCAGAGAGAGGATGTTAACAATGGATGGTCCCTTAATGTCTGTTGCACTAATGTGTGTTAAAGCCTTTTAATGCTAGGAACCCTAATGCCAAGTAAAACTTTGCAGAAAGGGTGTATTTTGAGAGGAGACAGCCTATTTAAACATCTGCAATATGATGCACAGACAGGGGAGCCCAAGATAGTGATAGTAGTGCTCCATTAGCAGCAACAGCATAGTGTCCAAGTATGAAAGGGAACCATGTTGATGGTGAAAATGGGGCAAAGGAGGTGGTACATTGGTCATGCAGTGAAGGTTGCTGGGATGCAAGGCAGACCAGATAGCTGCACAGGTGGCATGTCTATGATGTCCATCATGATCCCACATTGATATTGGCGGCACACAGACATGTTGCTGCTGCAGAAAGGTGATGCACCATATAGGGCAGGCCGAAGTTTCCAGGCACCTGAGGCAGGAACCCCAGCACGCTCCTCCTGCTGCCACTAAAGCCAGCTCCAGAGGAAGAGGATAATAGCACCAGCAGCTGTAGCACTACAGGGAGCTGTAAAATGCAGGTGCCTGGGGAAATACCACAGCTATAATTGCCTGCCTCCCCACAAGGCATATAAGTGGCAGGTGGTAATGGGGTTCTGGCAGCAGCAGTTGTTTGAGGGGATGGCATGTCCATCAATGTGTGCCTCTGTCCCACCCATCTGGACCTGGTGCCCTAGGCATCTGCCAAAGCCACATGATGGACTGGTCAGTACGGCACACCACCCCCACTGACAGCATGCTGTCATGGCAACATGGTATGGGCTGTCAGCGGTGGGTGCAGTGGCACCCGCCTGCAGCAGGCAAGACCCATGTCATGGTCCTTTGTGCTGATCACAGTGTAACATGTGCCCAGGTCTGCCTAAAGGGGTAACATGTCAGCCCCAGGGACTGATGCACCCATATGGCAGTTCTGTGGCTCAACACACAAAGGCATTGTTTATGTGAGTGGAGTGTCACAGGTCCAGACCTGGCTGTTGATCATGCATTGTATGTCCCTGTGGATAAACTTTAGCCTACAGTGCAGGTACAGCACCAGCATGTGCAACCCCCAAATCATCGACTAGCAAGAGTACAGACACACATCAGCCACACAGATAGACTGCACTATCTACAGCTGGATGTAAAGGCAGGCTGATAGCAGTGGCTCACTGAGTGGGCGTTAACAATGGGCTTGCATGTCAGAGCGTGTTACTAGCACCTGCACCATGAGCACATGTTAATGCTTGAGCTGACATGGAGAACAAAATGGTAGGCAGGAATGCCACCCATCCCCAATTTTGCACAGTGCGGTGATGTGAGTGAGTGAGTGTGTGTGTGTGTGTGTGTATGTGGCCTTGTGCACTGCATTGTGCCTCACATTGCCTATGTTGTTCCCAGGTTAGTCTGCAAATGTACATGATGAGGAACAGAGGATTGTGGGTATAGCTTTAGACAAAGCGGTTTGCCCAGCATGTGTCTACATTAGAAGTAGGGTCAATGGCAGAGATTTCATAGTGCCTCTCTGCCATGTGCATGGTTTGGATGGTCAAAGCAGTTCACGCTGCAAGGGCACTCTTACTCTGACAGGGCTGTGCCATGGCATGGCTATGTATTCACATAATGCCATGTACAGTCCAGCTCCAGTAATGTGGGTGCGCTCCCTGTCCTGGGAGCCCAATCACTGTGCCAAATGTTTGTTGGCCCAAGTCAGGGTGTACATGGTCACTTTCTACACATGCATTGTGTGCTGACCAGCCACAGTTGTTATGTGCATGGCTGAAAAAGCCCTGTGGTGGCTAGCAGGTGCAGTCTGACTGTTCTTGCTGTGGTGGATTGGTAGTCCCAATGGGTGGGACAGCAGCTGTTCCTGGCCTGCTCATTGTGGTCATGGCAAGACTATAGCAGAAGCCCCCACTGCATTTGGTGGTCATGGCATCAGCTGTTGCAACACTGGACACTGATATGTGCTATTCTAGGAGGATCCCTCTCCAACAGGGGCAGGGCCCAGATGCGACAGGTGCCTAAGGCATGCTGCAATTGGGTAGGAAACAAGATGAACAGCATAACACATTGCAGACAATATCTGTCACACACTGGCAGTGATGTGGACCTGCAGCACAGCCAGCAGAGACCATCTCTAGCAGTGCAAGCTCAGGACCAGGTGCTGGGTGCCCATCCTCACCCACAGGATGATTGCTGAAACTGCTCAGTAGCTTGGCTTGTAGCTGCTCTGTGCTTGTATCACACACCATCAGTGCATCTTACTGAGCTGAGGTGATGGATCAATGCATTCTCTATTTGGTGATCATCTGCAGACTACTGTTCTGCATGTGCAGTGCATCATAGGTACTGAGTGGGCTAACCTATGCAGGCACACACAGCAGACATTTTAGGTAGTTACCTGCAGTCTCTTTGAATCCAGTCATTGCTATGCAGAGTGGTGTGGAGGTGTAGCCTACTAGTTAGTGCAATGTCTCTAACAGCAGGGAACATGGGTTTGATTCCCACTTATTCCTTTGGAAACTGTGTGCTACTCAGTTCATTTTCATGCCTGTAACAGTCCAGGCTCTGCTGTGACTGGTAGACACACATCCTTAAAGTTTATGTGTTCTGACTACAATTTGGGTCAGCAAACAGACTATTAGCTTTACTGGTTCTGCTGCAGTCCATTGTAGGGTGTCAAACATGTTCACCCTGCAGATGTCTGGCAACTGCTTGGAGGTGTGGCATAATGGTCATGGCATCGGCTTGGGACCCAGGGTTCGAGGCCACTAGCACTCCTTTTGCGACAATGTGGAATGTTTTACTGTGTTTTTTTATGTATGCCACAACCTTCATGGATTGCCCACACCTCTTTGTGACCTTGGACAGGTCACTATTGTCTCAGGTGACTGCAGGTTCCTACAGCTCCTGTTTTTCATCAGACATTACCACATTTTCGGTACAATGTAACCTGATGTGACTGCACTAATGCAGTGGTATACTAACAGGCAACTACATGCATACAGCTGTAACCTTCTTGTGCAGTATGAGTCAGGTATGACATCATAACTGGGATTGTATAATTTGGATTCATCACATCTCTGCATTACATGCAGACACATCCTACCCTTCGGATAGTCACCTGCAGGTATCAAATCATGTCCGTACGTGCCCCTTTTATCCTGTTTGAGTGACTCCTGTCCATTTGTTATATGCACTTTTGTCTGGGTTGTTGCATGGTGGTTGTGTGGCTGGGACAGGTGTGAGACCCACATGTCTTGTATCAGGCCTTACACATGGCACTGACACATGTTTTTCCTACACAGTACAAATGAGTTGGGGATGGTACCTACGGTACATCGGTGCTGCTAGCCCATGCCACACTCTCCTCTGCCGCCATCCTTCCTTTAGCCCATCCATCAGCCTCTGGTGGCTCTGTGCAGTCGTGTCTTCTCATGCAAGCTGCTACATCATGGCTTATACAAGTACTCTTTTCCACCTTGCATGCTTCACTCGCAGCTCTCCTGTGCCTGATCTTCACGTCACCAATCCTGCTCCATCCTCCTTTCACTGCACACATCATGCCACTTCTGATTCTACCAGAGGACATGTCTTCCCCAATCCCCATCCTATGCCATACACTGAAATGATGGTGTTTTACATGGGCCCCACTCAGTGCATAGACACAGCTGCCTTCCACATGCTCATCACGCTTACTGGCTGGCATGTCAGATGCCTACAGACCTGTCAGGCCCTTCAGCTCTGATCTGTCCTTCCATTCAACACCTTTACATTGGCTTTTGTTGGGGCTCACTTGTCCAACAATAACATGACAGCCATTTTTGGGCGTAAAGGTGAACCTTGCCCACTTAACACCCAATGTCCTGTTAATGCCCGTTAAATGGCCCATTGTGCCCTTAATTCCAGAATGCCTCCTATCCGCCCGGCGCCCTTTATTCATGTAACACCCCTTATCACTGTCATTAAAGCCTGTTACTTTAACACCCTTTAGTAAACATACCCCCTAGCCTCCCTTTTGAAAGTTAAAAGACAGTGCTGTGCATTTCCTTGCCATCCTTCCTCCATTTATGAAATCAAACATGATTATGCTATGATCACTATTGCCAAGTGGCCCCAACACCGTTATCTCTTGTCCCAGATCTTGTGTATCACTGAGGACTAGGTCCAAAATGGCTTCTTCTTTTGTCAGTTCATGCTATAAGAAGCAGTCATTTATTTCATCTAGAAACTTTATCTCCTTAGCATGTCCTGCCGTGACACTGACACAGTTGATACTGGGGTAATTGAAATCACCCATTGTTATTATTGTATTGTAGCTTTTGTTAGCTTCCCTGATTTCTTTGAACATATCATCATCCATTTGTTCATTCTAGCCATGCGGTCGGTAGTACATCCCCACTGCCATTGCCTTCCCCTTTTAACATGGAAATCCAATCCATAGAGATTCTACCGTGTTTTTGGTTTCCAGCAACACTTTAATCCTGTGTAACTCAAATCCCTCTCTAACATAGAGTGCAGCCTCTCTATCAATTTGTGAATGTAGAGTAAATGAAACTATCCCTCCAATCAAAAACTCAGGCAATGATCTATTCTCTAATAGCAACCTATAATCAATATGTTTTATAGAAGAAAAACAAGGTCTCAGACTTTAACCGGGCACTCTCCTGCAGACTATGTCAATGGATATGTGCCGTTTTTGCATCAATGACCTGTTTTCTCTCTCATAAATATTATATTCATGGACAGGCGAGTTCTCATTCCATGTAGATGATAAACAAGTTAATTTTTCTTATCTTGTGATGCCCCGACGCCTTCCTTCGGCTGCCGTATCGCGTTTCACAAGCTGGCTGGTTTCTTCAGGGGGTAAAGCTTGAAATCTCTGCTAAATCCCAGCAGTTTCTCATCAGAAGCAGTGTACGTGTCTCCAAACTGGCACTGTCGATAAAAACGGTTACTTCTAAACAAGGTATCATGCCGTGTTACTGAAATAAACTAGTCTAAAAGAGAACTTCCACTGTGTAGCTTCCATAAAATTAAAAGGGAATCTTAATATTACCTCACTGGTTTTGTTTCAGAATTCGGATGTTTGGCGTGTTAACCTAGAGCCTGTCGGCTTCTTCAAAAAAGCGCCGCACATGCGGATTAGTGAAGCTACGGGGTTTTTATATCCAAATTAATCAATGATGTACATAAAAAAACGTGAAAAATATTTTTTTAAGGCGAATGTGCCAATCCCATGGTTGTCTCTGGAAGATAAGATGAAAGCCTGTCTTCCATATTATTGGGTTTCAACTGATGACAATAAGTCTAGGTGGCAAATTATAGGCATGCTGCCCAATCGATCATATTATTAAGACCATAAGAATGAACTGTTTGCAATTTATGAATCCAACGTTGTTCACGAATGATTAAAGTTTGTTCCCTTGTTCTACCATTTTGTCCGGTTCGTACCAAATCTAAACAAAAGCATTTAAGTTGTTGAAAAGCATGTTGTTTTAAAAGGCAATGTGCCACTATAGGCGCTTCTAGTACCTTACATTTTAATCGGCTGCGATGTTCATTGATACGAATACGAAACGGTCTTTCAGTTTAGCCAGTGTATAATAAGTCACAAGGACATCTAATGCAATATATTACGTAACAAGAAGTGCATGTGGTCGATTGTTTCAAAATGTGATTCGTGCCTTTATGTTGAAATTCAGTTAATGTCTCAGAAACCTCACAAATATTAAAGCTTCCACATATATTGATTCCGATTGTAGAGAATCCGTTGTCGATCTCAATACTGTTGGACTAAGTCTCTCTTTCAGATTCTTATGGCGTGTCCAGACACATCTGATCTGATGTTGGGTTAAACCTGGAAGAGTGCTAATCACATTCCTGTGTTTCTGCAGAGTACGTTTAATATGAGTACTATAAGGGGAAAACAAAGTGATTAAGTTTATTGTTTGGTCATCTGTGGACTGCTTAGTCTTAGTTTGAAGAAGTAATGCTTGATTGCTGTAAAGAGCTCTCTTGTATGCTGTCTTAAGAATATGATCAGGATACCCTCTACGTTGAAAATCCATCATCAACCTCTTAGATTGTATCTTAAAAGTTCGTATGTCCGAACAATTCCTTCGGTACCGGATGAATTGGGAAAAGGGTAAGCTATCTTTTAATTGTCTTGGATGTCTACTACTGTAGTGGAGAAACGTATTGTGATCCGTTGGTTTTTTATAAATTGAGGTGATCCAACCTTCAGTACTCTTCTCTACCATAACATCCAAAAAAACTATTTTGTTATTATGAAAAGTGTATGTGAACTGGATGTTTGCGTCTTGCATGTTCAGCCAATTGGTAAATTCTTCTAACCGGCAAATGGAGCCTTTCCATAACATGAACACGTCGTCTATGTAGCGACGCCACATGACTACGTGTTCGTTATAGGGAGAAGTGGACATCCAATTTTGTTCATAAGTACTCATAAAAAGGTTGGCCACCGAAGGAGCACAGGTGGCTCCCATGGCCACCCCTGATATTTGATGAAAATTTGGTGTTCAAATTCAAAGTAATTATGGAATATTGTTAGATCTGTCAATCGTTCCAAGAATTGTAAATGAGCAAGAGTTAAATCCCCTCTTCCACGCAAAGCTGACAAGACTGTTTCCTGAGCTGCTTTTTGGGGGATGCTCGTGTATAAAGCTGTTACATCTAAAGTGACTAGCAATATTTCAGAATCAGATGCCCATCGAGTATGTTCAACCAGTAGTTGTAAAAAATGGGACGTGTCCTTTAAGTATGTAGGATTCCCTTTTAATTTTATGGAAGCTACACAGTGGAAATTCTCTTTTAGACTAGTTTATTTCAGTAACACGGCATGATACCTTGTTTAGAAGTAACCGTTTTTATCGACAGTGCCAGTTTGGAGACACGTACACTGCTTCTGATGAGAAACTGCTGGGATTTAGCAGAGATTTCAAGCTTTACCCCCTGAAGAAACCAGCCAGCTTGTGAAATGCGATACGGCAGCCGAAGGAAGGAGTCGGGGGCATCACAAGATAAGAAAAATTAACTTGTTTATCATCTACATGGAATGAGAACTTGCCTGTCCATGAATATAATATTTATGAGAGAGAAAACAGGTCATTGATGCAAAAACGGCACATATCCATTGACATAGTCTGCAGGAGAGTGCCCGATTAAAGTCTGAGACCTTGTTTTTCTTCTATAAAACATATTGATTATAGGTTGCTATTAGAGAATAGATCATTGCCTGAGTTTTTGATTGGAGGGATAGTTTCATTTACTCTACATTCACATGTTAACCCTCTACAACTTGACCCACTACCTTGAGTGATTGCCTCTATCAATTTGATCTACTCTATCATGGCAATATAATTTATACCCAGGTTTCACAGTGTCCCACTGATTTTCCTCCTTTCACCAGGTCTCTGAGATACCAATCATATATAGTGCTATATATTCTAACTCTCCCATCTTTTTTTTTTAACTTCTAGCATTTGCAACAAGCATTTTAGAGGTCATATTTTATTCATCTGGTTATCGGTAGGCAGGGCTAATTTGCAATCTTTAATATCCGTCTGCTCTGTACTTAAGAAGACTTAAATGCTGGTTTGCTACACAGTGCCCTGACCTTTGCCTAAGGTAAAGTCTTACCAATTTCCTGGGTGATTCATACAGCCCTTGCTTTGAGAGCCCCTTTGATCTGTCACTTACCTTTAACACTTATTTAAGGCAACTTCGCAGATCTTTTACCTCCTAACTGGAATGTCTCTTTATAAAGGTCACTAGAAACAGGTTTAGTTCTTTGCACTCAGAGACTATTTATTCTACTTGTATGCTAAGCTATATTCTGATTTGATTTAAATAAAAAAATCTCTTTGGAAACAAAGTTATTTCAGTAACTATTTACTCTATTTTACTTTCTATGCTAAGCTATACGCTGATTTGATTTAAATGAAAAGCTCTCTGGTGGAACTAAGACCTGACTGGCCTTCAAGATATGGCAGAAACATTTAAATACCTCCATGGTATAAATGCAGAAGAGGTAGATCTCTTTTTAATGAAAGAAAGCTCTGGAATATGACTTATAGAATGAAGACGAAAGGGGCAAACTCAAGAGTAATATTATTTATTTTACAGGTTTTACTATACCACCTTTAGCCAAGGCGGTTTACACAGAACAAGAACAAGCAAACTCAATTGAGACACAATTATATCGAACCTAGGGAGAAGTCAACTTGGTTTAACAAAACAGGGGAGTAGTCTATTACAGTTTGGTGTGGTACAGAGTAACAGTGAGGGATTATAGGGATTATAGGGATTATTACTAATACATCTTGAAGTTGAAGTTTTGTTCAATGTAAATAGTTAAACTTAACCGTTCATTGTAAATAGTTGAATCTGATTGTTCAATGTAAATGTGTACATCTGTGTACAATTGTTAAAATGTTCCTTGTAAACCGCCCTTGATCGCTGGAAGGGGCGGTATAGAAAAATATAGATAAATAAATAAATAAATAAATAAATTATGTTATATCGATGGGGACTTAATGTTCAATGAAAAGGTGGGCGTTTAAAATTTTCTTCAGGTCCTGTGCAGTCTGCATTGATCTTATATGAGCTGGGAGTGAGTTCCATATTGAGGAAGTGAAAAAGTAAAATGCTCTGTTGGTTGTTTGCATTTAGTCTTTAGAGGTGGGATAGCTAGTAGGTTTTGATTTGTTGCCCTTGTAGTGGTTGCTTTGATGATGAGGAAATCAAGGCAGGGGGCTATTGAGTTGTGCAGGATCTTGTGAATAGTCATAATGACCTTGTGTTTTGTCCGTTGGGTGATAAAACAAAAAATATTTCTTATAGAAAAGGTGGTGGATGCATAGAGCAACGTCCCAATGGAGGTGGTGGAGATGAGGAGGAGGTGGTATCTGAAGTCAGAAGGCACGGGACAAGCACAGAGGATCTCTTAGGAGAGGAAAGTATTCTTGAGATTAGTAGTGATGCAGATGATCAGAGAGCATAGGCTATATGGTCTGCATCTGTCAACATTTTATATGATTCTAAGTTCAACTTATTTGACTGAGGGATAATAAGGTGATGTGCTATGATTCAGTATACTGGGTAGGGAGGTGAAAGTATCAGTATACTTGAAAGCAGTTGTATAAATTACAATAAGGGGCCCCCAAGCAAACTTTTGCTGAGGGCCCCCCATTGTCATGGTGGTGGCATGCCCCCTCGTTGTGCAGGTCCTTCTTCATGCAGCGATGACAAACTTACTTCATTATGTTTGCCGCACTGCTCTGCTCTTGTAAGTTTGCCGCGGACTCGGTAGCTGTTCCCCAATGGACCAAAGTCTCACAATGTGGCTGTTATCATCAGACATCAGCCCGACGAGGAACAACCGCCGAGGCCATGGCAAGAACGGAGCAGCAGGACAAACATGATAAAGTAAGCTTGCCACACTGCTAACATGATAAATAAGTTTGCTGTGCTTCTGCCATTGCCGCTGTGTGGGCCCCCTTTCTGTACCCCCTCCCAACCCCCCCCCCCCCACACACAATTCACCACTGCTTGAAGGGATTAGATTGCCCTCAAGAAACTTTGTTTCAAATTTAGGGGTGATTTTAAAGTTTACCTCTTTATGAGAAAATATATTACCAGAGTGGTGCATGATTCTTTTACCAGCTTACATGTAATTTGACAAATTTGCTCCTATTTAGAAAAAAAAAAGATTTTGTCACATTAGAGCCAGGTGTGGATTTACATGTTAGTTACCTACAGGTAACCAAGTCTACAGGGATTTCCCATTGCCCCCTTCCTTCCCCCAATTGTTGTGGCCCAGGAAGAATCTAGAAAAGTTCCTAGAGGGAAGATCCATACACCATTATTAAAGGGGACCCAGAATATCCACTGCTTGACCCAGTACAAGCATTGTGGAACCTGGGTCTTTTGTGGAAACTGCTAGGTACTTGTGACCTAGATTGGCCACTGTTGGAAACAGGATACTGGGCTTGATGAACCTTGGACTGACCCAGTATGGCATATCTTATGTTCTTATGTTCTAAAGTTTGAGGAGTGGTTGGGTTACATGATTTAAATTTAAGGTAAAAACTATGCTGTTACGCACCTAAAGTAAAGAACTCAAGAGAACATCACAGGGGATGTAGTAATGAAATACAGCCAAAGAAGAAAGAAATCTGGGGGTAGACTAAAGAATAATGTTAGTAACTGTTTATTTACAGAAATAATATTAGCAGCCTCCTAATGGGGAAGAAATTGTATCATAACTCACGAAAATGTGGAATAAGCCATAGCAAATCTCGAGTAGCTGGAAAAGCAAGTAAGAAACTAAAGATCTAAAAGAGCCACAGAAAGATCCACATTTCAAGATATCCAGACTATACAAATCAGTGAAATCAGCCCTTTCTTAGGCCATGTATATAGATCTGATGAATATTCAATTTAAGTATTCTAAGAACCAGACCTATTTGCAGCTCTTGCTATAGAGCATGCAATACTGAAATAAATGGGAAAATGGGAAAGTTAGATGTGCTTAGCCATCTTTACTTGGCATCTTATTCTGTTTCAGTGTAAACTTATAAGAGCTCAATAAACTAGAAATGGGAATAATTTAAACAGAAAAATCAGCCCTGTTCAATCAGCTGTCCAAATCACAGCAACATCCCCAGAGCCATTTTAGCAACCGAGTCTGTGGATGTTCCCTGCGTGAGGACATCAAAGTATGAACGGGGGCATGGTGAAGGTATGGCTAGGATGTTCCTAAGAACCTGAACGTCCCCACCTCAGAAACATCCTGGACATCCAAATCACATCTAATGTTAAACTTGCTCCAGGCATGAACAGGCATCTGAAAAGTTCTTGTTTTGTCAGGCAAACGTCTAGAAGGCGTGGAGAAGGAGCCACACTACTACTCCTTGTATTTTACCATATCTCAATGAACATTGACAAGGAATAAGGGCTCATGTTTTCACTTTTCTATGCTGCTGGACATCTCCACATGCTAGCTTGACTGAGATGGAGGAGTGGTCTAGTGGTTAGGACAAGGTACTTCAGGCCAGAGGACCAGGGGTTCAAGTCCCACCTGGGGACAGCAATCTCAGGCCGGAAGGGACTGGGATTTCTAGTCCTATAGGTATTCCTTGTGGTCTTGGGCAAACCACTTAACCCTCCATTGCCCATGTTCCCTGTAAGTATTAGCATATGTGTCTCGTATCCCCCAATTGACCACTTTGACCTGGTGAAAAGCAGGATATAAATACAGCTAAATAAATAAATAAGCATCCCTATTGGGCACAGTCTAAATGCCTGCCTGCATGCATGTCCACATCGGAGATATCTATGTTGGTAAAATCAGCCTTGGACACAGGCGTCCCTGGCATTTTCCTGCACATTTTACCCTGGACATCCCCATTTCAGCTTGGCATCCTTTCTAATATCCCCCTCAATACCTATTCAAAAGTAGGGGTAAATGTGAACCCATACTTTACATGCATAGGCACACATTTACATGCATAGGACTGGGGTTTCTAGTCCCACAGGTGCTCCTTGTGGTCTTGGGCAAGCCACTTAACACTCCATAGCCCATGTTCCCTGTAAAATAGTTATCTCCAAGTTATAATGTCCTGTTCAATGTAGTTTCAGTTTGTTCAATGTAAACCACAATGATGCAGAATAGCGCGGTATATAAGAGAATGTAAATAAAAATAAATAAAAAATTTCATAAAATATGGGCATAAATCTTGACTCTGCCCATACTCTGCTGAGGATGACTACTTGACAAATCTCTGCTTCTATCATGCATACTTTTAGGTGCGTTCTAATTTTATGAAACCTTTTTTGTGCATAAATCGGTGTTTTATAGGTAAAGGAAATCTATAATAGTGCTTCCTGTAAGATTATTTTTAAGCAGGGGACAGAAGAGTAATATATTATTTGGCCATCTTTATCTCCTTCCTTACCTTGTAAGTACTTATTTTTGTGTGGTCATTCTGCATACTTGTGTAAGTGCCCAAGGGTTCTTATGTTCCATTGTGAATGTCTACCAGAAAGGTGGAATAAAAATACATTTAAATAAATAAGGTGACTGGATAATAAAAGAGAAGAGAGCGCCAAAAGTAGGGAAAAACTATGTAGCTGAGAATGAGGACTAATTGCACTGGTTGAGTTGGGAACACAAAGTATTAGAAGGAAACTGGTTGGAACCTTAGGTTTTTGAATTTCCCTATAGTCCATCTTCTTTCTCTGCTAGAGCTATTTCAAAAATACATTAATGAGGTTTTATTATATTCTTTTTTTCAGGAATCATTTGTTGCCTCTATATAATATGTGCCTCATAGTGTTACCTTGCTAAATCCAGACAGAAACAAGCATATGAACAGAGTGTAACCTAATGGTTAGCGCATTGGCTTGGGAGCCAAGCAACCAGAATTCAATTTCCATTGGTACACCTTGGGCAAGTCACTTAATCCTCCATTGTTCAGAAAAATCCAAGCTATCAATGTCCCTGTAACCGGGTATAGTAATACTAAGCAAAAAAGGGGTCGGTCTCTGTGAATGAATACTATAGGCTATGTAAAAACCTCATTCAACTCTTCACCAATATTGCCAGATATAATAATACTAAATATCACAGCAGAGCCTCAGAAATAACCGTAGGCACTCAATTATTCTGGATTAAATGTGTTACACTTCCAGACTCGTGCCGGTTCTTACATCAATGGCTGAGTAGTATATTGTGTTGATAATATCACAAGTTCATGTTATGAGCAAATCAGAAAAATAATCAAAAAATACTTAGCTCAAGCTGAACCGTGGAACTGTGCTGTGTGTTTCGCTCTTTATTTATAAAAGTATAACGTTCTCCTTCTCCTTCATTCTCTTTTTTTATTTTTTCATTTTTTATATAGGAAACGTCCTTACACTTGCTGGTACTGAATATAAAACACGTCCCAACGCCAATTTATCACGGCGCCCATGTGTTTCGCCAAATGGGTTTTTCAAGGGACTATGGCATAAAGTGGAATTTATTTCTGTAAATAAAGACATTAAAAGTGACTAATCTGTGCAAAAAGATTCAATCAAAGCAGAATATAATCTAGTACCACCTTTGAAATATTATATCAATTGGAACCAGAATAAGAAAAAGCCAAAAATGCAAAACCTGTGGGTAGCGCGGTTCGATTACTTGACAACTGGTCTCCTGCTGATGCATTCGGTAGACTCATTGAACGCCGCGCATGCGAGTTTTCGGCTGCAACATCCTGGTTTAAATGCCTTGAACCGGGTATCCTATTGGTTAATCAAGCAATGCAGGCCGCCCAATCAATGCTCTGATTTAACCCAGTGGGCTGGACCGTGGCCAAGGTATGGATCCATCTTTGTTCCTTATAGAGAAGTCGCTGATCAAGGGTTTTACCCGAGGCAGGTCCGGACACCATTTCTATACACCAACAGCGAAGCTGTGAAAAAGTGTGATGGTGAGACAAACAGTGTTGTACCAGGGGAGCTTCGCTCCGGGCACAACGGAGCCGGCTAGCGTGTTCCTGCATACGAACTCGGAAACAGCGAATCGTCTTGCCAATGTATAAATGAGCGCATGGGCACCTCACGGCATACACTACCCCAACAGAATCACAAGTGGTAGCTTGTCGTAACTTATAGGTGACACCCTTGTGGAGGAAATTTTGACATTCATGTGTGATTTCACAAATCATACAACTCCATTTGCGATGTCCTAATTCTTGAGGTGCATTCAGTGATGAAAATAAAGGTCGTAACTGAGTGGGGCTCAGATATTCTTTTAGATTTCGACTCCGTTTCCACACACAACGGATGGATTTGTCTTGTAAACCTGGTACTGCAGATAGAACGTTCCCATGTTTCTTAAGAATTCGTTGTATGCTCAAACTTGCTGGCGAATAAGCTGTAATTAAATTCACATGCTGTACATCATCCTTGGATGCTGTACGATTCTTGGGAGTTAAAAGTAGATCCCTGTTGCAATAAAGCGCCTGCTGGTAAGCGCGATGTATCACTGAAGGAGGATAGCTTCTGTGTAAAAAATCCTTCTTCAGTGTTTTAGATGCAATCTTGTATGTCTTGAGACTAGAGCAATTGCGACGATAGCGTAAAAATTGCGATAGGGGAAGGCTATCCTTTAAATTGGGGGGATGTGCACTGTCGTGATGAAGAAAGGTATTACAAGCAATGGGTTTGCGATAAACCGAAGTGTCCCATCCCTCGGCTTGACGCTTGATTTGTACATCCAAAAAAATAATAATCTCTTTATGGCAATTGCTCGTGAATTGAATATGATGATCCCGGGAATTCAACCACTGAAGAAAATCCTTGAACACCGTCTCAGTGCCACGCCAAAGCATAAAGACGTCGTCAATGTAGCGGTACCAGGCCTTGATGTTAGCCGTAAAAGGGGAGGTGGAAAAATGTAGATCTTCATATGTCCCCATATATAAATTGGCCACTGAGGGGGCGCAAGTGGCGCCCATCACCACTCTTGGAGATGAGTTTGTCTTGTAAAGCACCATATGTCAGGTTCTTTATAATAGCCTGTAATTCGCTGAGAGGATCTATCTCAAGGATGGTGTAAGTCGTGGAATCGCGAAGTTGTGTCAAGGCTTCATGAAGATAATATTCTCGTGTTTGTAGGACTGTGGCACCTCCTTTATCAGCTTGACGGATCACCCAGTCCGTCCGGGCTTGTAGTGTTCTCAACGCGTCCTGTTGAGATCGAGAAAGGCGAGCATTGTGAAAGGAACGAGTGTCAGTCAACTTCTCAACCTCACGTAAAACCAAGTCTTTGAAAATTTGTATAGCTGGATGCAACGGACTTGGAGGGGTCCAAGTAGAACGGAGAGGTAGCTGAATTCTTTGCAGAGCTGGCCGGTCCGGTGTTGGTGTGTCCATTGGCGTGTCCAACAGTGTGTCTGCTGATAATTGAGAAAAATAATGTTTCAAATGAAGCTTGCGTATCAATCCCTCTAGATCTATGTGAAACTGAAAGAAATCAAAATGAATAAAGGGTACATAAGATAAACCCTTCTCCAAAAGATCCACCACATCTGGTGTTAACTGTTCTCCAGTAAGATTTACTATGAAATTCCGAGAGGTTATTTCCCTTTGGATTTCGGCTTGCCCCGACCCTGTCCTTGGCTGGGACCGGAGGCAGGTTGAGAAATGTTTTTCCTGCGGGGACGACCTTCGCGATCGTCTTCTAAAAAATTCTCCTTTGAGGATCTGCTAGAATCTGTACTACCACCGTCTTCTGTGGTGTCCTCAAAGTAGACGTGCCGTTTGGCTCTCTTAGGCTTACGGTTCGCGTTCATCCATGGATAAACATAGCCAATAGAATAGTCCGCTCCATCACGTTTCAATTTCTTCAATTTTTTAGCCATCACTTCTTGCCGAACTGTATCCAAGCGTTGTTTAAGAGAACCTTGTTGGGTGGAAAACTTGTCCTCCGATTCTTTCTCCTTGAGGGTGGCCGTATGTGCCTGAACATCTTTGGAAAGTTCCTCCAACTGTGTTTTAGCTGAATCTATCAACAGGACCATCAAGTCCAAAGAACATTTATTTAATATTCTGTTCCATTTTTCAAGAAAGGTAGAGTCCATTGAAGGAGTCCGAGGCTCCTTGTATACTCGTAAGCCCCTGGGGATCTGTTGGCGGCTAATGTACTCCAATAAGGAGGACCTGTGTAACTCAGTTCTAATGCGCCGTTTTTCCAATTGTTCCAATGTTACCCAAAGGGACTCGGTGGTATCGTCTTCTGTCGCAGGCTCCTTCATAGTGAACGGTGTTTTCTCTTTCATTAAGGTGGTAATATAGTCTTGAGAAAAACTGAGTGTCTCTTGCCAGATTGAGGAACCTTCCATGGTATAGTAATACTAAGCAAAAAAAGGGGTCGGTCTCTGTGAATGAATACTATAGGCTATGTAAAAACCTCATTCAACTCTTCACCAATATTGCCAAATATAATAATACTAAATATACTACTAAATACTAATACTACTAAATACTACTCAGCCATTGATGTAAGAACCGGCACGAGTCTGGAAGTGTAACACATTTAATCCAGAATAATTGAGTGCCTACGGTTATTTCTGAGGCTGTGCTGTGATATTTAGTATTATTATATCTGGCAATATTGGTGAAGAGTTGAATGAGGTTTTTACATAGCCTATAGTATTCATTCACAGAGACCGATGAGGAGATTCTATTGGTAACGCTGGATGTCCAGTCACTATATACGAGCATTCCGCAAGCAGCAGCCAGCACTATAGTGCAACGGGCTTTGGCCTCTCGTGGTGATTTGTCTCCAGCTCAGCTACAGTTTCTACAAGCTTTGTCAGATTTAGCCCTGTTTCGGAATTACTTTGAGTTTCAAGGGCTTTTGTATCACCAAATATCAGGAGTGACGATGGGCGCCACTTGCGCCCCCTCAGTGGCCAATTTATATATGGGGACATATGAAGATCTACATTTTTCCACCTCCCCTTTTACGGCTAACATCAAGGCCTGGTACCGCTACATTGACGACGTCTTTATGCTTTGGCGTGGCACTGAGACGGTGTTCAAGGATTTTCTTCAGTGGTTGAATTCCCGGGATCATCATATTCAATTCACGAGCAATTGCCATAAAGAGATTATTATTTTTTTGGATGTACAAATCAAGCGTCAAGCCGAGGGATGGGACACTTCGGTTTATCGCAAACCCATTGCTTGTAATACCTTTCTTCATCACGACAGTGCACATCCCCCCAATTTAAAGGATAGCCTTCCCCTATCGCAATTTTTACGCTATCGTCGCAATTGCTCTAGTCTCAAGACATACAAGATTGCATCTAAAACACTGAAGAAGGATTTTTTACACAGAAGCTATCCTCCTTCAGTGATACATCGCACTTACCAGCAGGCGCTTTATTGCAACAGGGATCTACTTTTAACTCCCAAGAATCGTACAGCATCCAAGGATGATGTACAGCATGTGAATTTAATTACAGCTTATTCGCCAGCAAGTTTGAGCATACAACGAATTCTTAAGAAACATGGGAACGTTCTATCTGCAGTACCAGGTTTACAAGACAAATCCATCCGTTGTGTGTGGAAACGGAGTCGAAATCTAAAAGAATATCTGAGCCCCACTCAGTTACGACCTTTATTTTCATCACTGAATGCACCTCAAGAATTAGGACATCGCAAATGTGGGAGTTGTATGATTTGTGAAATCACACATGAATGTCAAAATTTCCTCCACAAGGGTGTCACCTATAAGTTACGACAAGCTACCACTTGTGATTCTGTTGGGGTAGTGTATGCCGTGAGGTGCCCATGCGCTCTTTTATACATTGGCAAGACGATTCGCTGTTTCCGGGTTCGTATGCAGGAACACGCTAGCCGGCTCCGTTGTGCCCGGAGCGAAGCTCCCCTGGTACAACACTGTTTGTCTCACCATCACACTTTTTCACAGCTTCGCTGTTGGTGTATAGAAATGGTGTCCGGACCTGCCTCGGGTAAAACCCTTGATCAGCGACTTCTCTATAAGGAACAAAGATGGATCCATACCTTGGCCACGGTCCAGCCCACTGGGTTAAATCAGAGCATTGATTGGGCGGCCTGCATTGCTTGATTAACCAATAGGATACCCCGGTTCAAGGCATTTAAACCAGGATGTTGCAGCCGAAAACTCGCATGCACGGCGTTCAATGAGTCTACCGAATGCATCAGCAGGAGACCAGTTGTCAAGTAATCGAACCGCGCTACCCACAGGTTTTGCATTTTTGGCTTTTTCTTATTCTGGTTCCAATTGATATAATATTTCAAAGGTGGTACTAGATTATATTCTGCTTTGATTGAATCTTTTTGCACAGATTAGTCACTTTTAATGTCTTTATTTACAGAAATAAATTCCACTTTATGCCATAGTCCCTTGAAAAACCCATTTGGCGAAACGCATGGGCGCCGTGATAAATTGGCGTTGGGACGTGTTTTACATTCAGTACCAGCAAGTGGAAGGACGTTTCCTATATAAAAAATGAAAAAATAAAAAAAGAGAATGAAGGAGAAGGAGAACGTGATACTTTTATAAATAAAGAGCGAAACACACAGCACAGTTCCACGGTTCAGCTTGAGCTAAGTATTTTTTGATTATTTTTCTGATTTGCTCATAACATGAACTTGTGATATTATCAACACAATATACTACTCAGCCATTGATGTAAGAACCGGCACGAGTCTGGAAGTGTAACACATTTAATCCAGAATAATTGAGTGCCTACGGTTATTTCTGAGGCTCTGCTGTGATATTTAGTATTATTATATCTGGCAATATTGGTGAAGAGTTGAATGAGGTTTTTACATAGCCTGTAACCGGGTAGCCGGACCCGGCTGCCCCTCTTCCATGCCCCCCCCCCACCGCTATTTTATTTATCCTACTCCCTCCCCCACCGCCTCGTAATAACTCCACAAACACAATTCTTGGTGGGAAAAAACTGGTCGCAGCTTTATTTAACAACCCATAAACATTAACAGATATATGTAAATATATATATATATGGAGCCAACCAACCCCGCGGGTTGATGGACCGCCAGACATGCCACAAGCAAAGCGGCCACACCTCCGCTCAAGCCGTGGTCCCCACTAACAGCCAAGTTCGGCCCCCCCATCCGACTTTGCCGTGTTACTAGCAAAAGTCTTCCAGGGGTTGCCCGGGTCGAGGGCACCCCGCCCCATCCCCAAGTCGCCAAAGGCTCCGGACCCTGGACCTCCGGGATCCCGCCCACCCTAAACCCCCCCTCCCCCAGCTGCGACACCCCATTGCCCCCCCTCCAGCCCGCCTAGTGGGTGGGTGGGAGGGCTTCCCGGTGAGCGCCCGCTAACATGTGCTCTGGGCAAGCCACGAGCCCCGGAGCACATGCACTTGCACCCACCTGATTGGCTCCGCTCGACAATCTCGCAGCGGAGCCAATCAATTTGAAAATTGCTCCCCGGCGTCCTGACGTCAATGCGCGATCCCGCGGACGAGCAGGGTCCCGCGCCGGGCCATGCACCCGGTTACCAACGGGCCCCGGGACCCTGCCCGTGCCCTGGAACTAACCGGGTAGCCGGACCCGGCTTCCCCTCTTCCATGCCCCCCCCCCACCGCTATGTCATTTATCCTACTCCCTCCCCCACCGCCTCGTAATAACTCCACAAACACAATTCTTGGTGGGAAAAAACTGGTCGCAGCTTTATTTAACAACCCATAAACATTAACAGATATATGTAAATATATATATATATGGAGCCAACCAACCCCGCGGGTTGATGGACCGCCAGCCATGCCACTAGCAAAGCGGCCTCACCTCCGCTCAAGCCGTGGTCCCCACCAACGGCCAAGTTCGGCCCCCCCTATCCGACTTTGCCATGTTACTAACAAAAGTCTTCCAGGGATTGCCCGGGTCGAGGGCACCCCGCCCCCTCCCCAAGTCGCCAAAGGCTCCGGACCCCGGACCTCCGGGATCCCGCCACCGGCACAGGGGGATAATATCTACCTGTGCCGCCCCCCGATAGCCCCAAGCTGCGACCAGCGTGGCCTCTCCTGCACCACCTTCTCCAGTGCCTCCTGCCAATCATTCAATAGCAAATCTGTACCCACTGGAGATAAGTGCACCCCATCGTCTCTGTACAAGCCGGAGCAGGCCACCTCCACCCAGGGATGTTGCACCTGATATCCGCCTTGTTCACAGACCCATCTCACGATCTGCCTGTTGATCTTGATCAACCCACGAGACCAGCGCCGCTGCCCCCAGCACGCAGGCCTCGGGATGATGTCAGACCACATTAAGACTACCCCCTCAAACATACTGAGCAGAACTGAAAAGTCTTTTTTGGCAGCCCTAATCAGCTGCTTGCAAGTCCAAGCAGAGAGTTCATTCCCCCCTAGGTGCACCAACAGGATCGCTGGCTGGCCCCTGATGCGCTGGTGGTGACGAAGCAAAGGCAGCAGTTGCGACCACCGCAGACCCCGCTCGCCCAGCCATGACACCGCCACCACTGCCGGATCAAGATGCAAATTCGCTCCACCCGGGCGTTGCGCCGCCCGCTGGCCAGCCCAATAGACGAAGGAGTGCCCCAGCAGCCAACATCCCAGCCGACTCACACCCCCATCTGCAACATAAAAGCACAGCATTAGTGAACCCCCATCCCCCCCGTCGCATGATTCATAATCGGACATAGCCCTCGAAAGCCCTCGAGCGCCACCTGCCAATGCTCTGTATCGCCGCGCCAGATAAGCCCGCCGCTGCCGCACTAGTGGCCGCCCCGATTCAAAAAGAATGCGATGAAAACTGATAAGGGTCCTCACCCATCCGCCGCAAGACTAAACGCAATACGGCCGTGACTTGGAAACAAGTAAGCGGGGAGGCATCCCTGTGCACAAACAATCTGCTCATACCCCCAGGGCGAATGGCCAAGTACTCCCGCATAGCAGACAGTGGGCAGGTAATCCCGCCCGTCACTCGAAGGACCACCCATAACCCTTTTCCTTTCTGATCCGTTTTGGACTTAGCCAATAGAATCCGCATTTTCTCGCTCTCAATCCATACATGCTGCCGCCGCAGACTATTTCCTCTATCACATCTTCCCGAAGCCTCCGCCAACTCACTGACCCGCAACGCCCCGAAAAAAGCCAGACAAAACACCGCCCGGAATAGCACTGCCTCGTAGGGAGCACTCGCCACCTGCACCAGCTCCTGGCACACCCTCACCAGCAACTCGTGCATAATCGGTCGTCGGCGATCCCGCGGAGCCGGCTGCGACCGCTCCCAACCTTGCAGAAGCCTCCGCGCTAGTAAACCTCTGCCTCCGGAATCCCACCCTACCGCCCTAGCAAAAAATTCAAAACCTGCCATATGTCCCCGCACCGCCGACCGCGTAACCCCATTTGCTTTGGCCCACACCACGTACTGCCCGAGCAACATAGAAGGGGCCCTCCCCCCTTTCCAGCCCCTCTCACATAAGAACTGCTGCACCCGTGCGCAACCTCGCTGATAGGCTTCCCATGTGTTAGTCGCCACTGAGCTCTTCAAAAGTTGCCTCATCTCTGCAGGCCAATGCTCCACAATCTCGAGGGGACCACATGACCCTCCTCGTCCGCCTCCGGCACCAACTTCCGAAAACGCTCCATCTGCAAACGGGAGAGAGCATCAGCAATTTCGTTAATTTGCCCTGGAATATGACGCGCTTTCAAATCGATATTCAACTGCATGCAAGCAAGTACCACCCGCCGCATAAGCGAAGCCACCCTACAACACCGGGGCGAATAACGATTGACTACATGCACCACCGCCTCATTGTCGCACCACCATACCACCTTGCGGTTAGCCAACCGATCTGGCCACAATTCCAACACGACTAATATCGGAAAGAGCTCCAAGAAAGTAATATTGCTCAACAAACCTCCATCCACCCAGGACTGCGGCCATCTTGCAGCACACCAAGCACCCCCGAAATAGATGCCCAGTCCCACTCCTCCCGCAGCATCAGTGTAGAGATGCATGTCACGACTGGAGATCTCTGCCTCGCGCAGCACTGACGTCCCATTAAAACCTTCCAAAAAGGCATCCCAGACACGTAGATCCTCCTTCATAACCTGAGATACCTGAATGCGATGATGCGGCCGTTTTGCTCCGGCCATCGCCGCCGCCAAGCGCCGGCTGAACACACGCCCCATAGGAATGACTTTACAGGCAAAGTTAAGGGACCCCAATAGCGCCTGCAGCTCTTTCAATGTCACTTTTCGCGATGCCAGCACGTTGGCCACTAAAACCCTGAGCTTTACCACCTTCTCGTGCGGCAACCGCGCCACCATATTCAAGGAATCGAGTTCCACACCCAAAAAGGTAAGCTGTGTGGTAGGCCCCACCGTCTTGCCCTCTGCCAGTGGTACCCCCAACTCCTCCGCCATCCTTTTGAAACCCTCCAACAGTCTTTTGCAGCCGTCAGACCCCGCCCTACCGACAAAGAGAAAATCATCAAGATAATGCACCACCTCCGAACCACCTACTCTCTTTACCACCATCCAATGCAGGAAGGAACTAAACATCTCGAAGTAGGCACAAGATATCGCACAACCCATCGGCAGACACTTGTCATAGTAAAATGCATCTTCGAACCGAAAACCCAGCAACCTAAAAGCCGACGGATGAACTGGCAATAATCTAAAGGCCGATTCAATGTCAACTTTCGCCAACAGCGCCCCGCAACCAGCCTCGGATACCAACTCCACCGCCTTATCAAACGAAGCATACCGCACCGTGCAGAACTCGCGAGGTATCAAGTCATTAACGGAAGTTCCGATTGGCGATGATAGGTTGTGTATCAATCTGAATTTTCCCGGCTCTTTTTTGGGGATTACTCCTAAAGGAGACACGACGAAATTCTGAAACGGTGGGTTGCGGAAAGGCCCCGCAATTCTCCCTATACGCAATTCCGCAGTCAACTTTTCCCGTGCTACCGCCGCCCAGCACTGAATACTCGCAGCATTCCTAACCGCCCCGTGACCACCTCGCCTCGAAGGGGAATGATGAAACCAAACTTAAAACCTAAGTGCAACGTCAAACTATCTTTTTTCTTCGGATACCGCAGAAGCCAGCTACTGAGCACCTGTACCCGAATTGGGGAAGGCGCTAATTCGCGATGCGAATCCTCACTTGGCTCCCTCAAGTGGCGTAGGGGCGACACCTTTTTTAAGGCATTTTGACGCGGGATGGGCACCTCCGCACACCGAGCATGCATATCGGAACTTACAATCTGGGAAGGGACAGGTGGTCCGGTTATATCTCCAACAAAGGTCAGCCCCGGCCCCAAAGACCGGCTTTGACAGTCCCGCTGGGGGTGCTCCACGAAAGGAACGACTTGCCCCACTGGAAGAACCTAGCCCTATCTTAGCTCCACTAGCTCCCCCAGTACCCGCCTTGACAGACACCTACGTCAACCACAGATTAATGTCCTGTGTTCCCCATGTTAAAGACTTGTTTTCTTCCATCTTATCCCGAAACTTCTCGTCATAATTAAGCCACGACCATCCTTCGTGCGCTTGAGACACTCCCAAGATAGAATCAGCATAGGACAGCAAGCTGCCGTACTGCTCAGGAAACTGATGACCCCAAACACTTGCCAACCGCAAGAACGATCGGACCCAGTTGACTACGTTGCGCGATACCAAACGCACCCGCCCTGCCTTCTCATCCTCCCTACGCTTCTTCTTACTATCCCCGGAGCGTTTGCGGCCTTCGAGCAAACGGAAAATGTCAATGTACTTGCGTTTTAGAATCTTACGCCGCAACTTCTTAGGAACGCCCTCCCACAGCTCCGCCACTGTCGCTAATGATGCGGAACCAGCACCTCCCAGCCCGGCGATCCCCCCGTCACCCGAGACAGTCGTCTTCCGTGCTCCACCCGACGAAGAATCCGAACCTTCCGACGAAGAAGATGACGATGAGTCGGAGCTATGCCTCCGCCGACAAGCATGCTTCCTCTTCTTGCACGCCTTTCCTGAACGCTCCCCCCGCGACCCCCCACTCCCCTCAACACCCCGCCCCAATGACTCACCCGCCGCTCCGCCAGGCGCTGCGCCGTCCGGAGCCACCAAAACTCCATCACGAGGGTCCATCGCCTGCTGCTGATCACGTGCGTCCTGCTCCTGCTCCATCGTAGTCGTGCCCACTCCAGTCAATCCGCTGCCGGCTTCCCTATCCATCACTCGCGCCGACTCACCGGTAAGCGGCACACCCCGAGATAAAAAGGGGGACACAAAGGGGAGAAAACCGAGGGCCACGACGGCTGCCATGCCCCCACCCAATCCCTTCCCGAGGAACCTAGGCCACCTGCTTGCCACCTATCCCAAGCAGCATGCTGCTCGAGAGGACCCATAGCCCCGGGCGACAGTGCATACCCTCTAAACCAGTCCCCTCCCCTGCCCCCACTGCACGCTGGGCTGGTCCCCAAACCACTCCATTCCCATGGCGCCACGCTACCCCATGTTCCCCTGCCTTGGGGGAACCCACTATTAGCACCTCCTTCCCCCGGGCTGATCACCTCTGGACCACCACCTAGCTCCCCCCCGACAAGGGCAGGCTCAGGCAGCATCGCGCCAGCTCTGCCTAACCCCCCCGGTACCCGCGCTCTCCGGGGCCTTGTCAAGCGCCCCCTTTCAGCCCCCCTTCCCACCCTAGGAGCCGTAGCAGCATCCATCCCCCTGCCCTGCGCTACCTCGGAGGCATGCCCATCTCCCCTGCCCCTCTGCTGCTGTCTCCCCCTGCTGCCAACCCCCTTTCTCCCTGTTTCCCCGGACGTCCTTGATGCAGCTGACCTCCCAGCTGCCCTACCCACCGCAGGCCTCTTTGGACCCATTTCCACCACGCTGGAAATAAAAACACCCCCCTTTTGCTCCCGATTCAAATTTTGGGCGGCCGCAGCTACACTGTCCCCCCCCCCCACTCCCGGCTCGCGATCCTACCGCACCTGCAACTGCACCCCTCCCATTAAAATGCCTGCCCTCCTTTCGCTCACGTGCCTGGAGTTCCTTGAACCTGCGGAATGCAGGTCTCGTCAATCGCGCTGCTCTCCCAACCGGAAAAAATGCAGGGCCTTCACAGGACCGCGACGACGCCGAAGCTTCCTCTCTTCCCGGTGAGCACCCGCTAACATGTGCTCTGGGCAAGCCACGAGCCACGGAGCACATGCACTTGCACCCACCTGATTGGCTCCGCTCGACAATCTCGCAGCGGAGCCAATCAATTTGAAAATTGCCCCCCGGCGTCCTGACGTCAATGCGCGATCCTGCGGACGAGCAGGGTCCCGCGCCGGGCCGTGCACCCGGTTACCAACGGGCCCCGGGACCCTGCCCGCGCCCTGGAACTTATTAGCATGTTTAAGTTACATTGTAAACCGCTTTGAGCTGTATAAAACGCCTGTTAAATAAATGTTGATGCTATGAATTTAACACAATGTTTAGAATCCTTCTTATAGATAATGTTACGAGGAGGGCAACTCTTTTCATTTCTTTTAGCTCAGAGGTAGAGAAGAGTGCTATTTTGAAGTTATATTTTTCGAGGAAAACAGTTCCCTTCTGTGGACAGCCTTTAATGGTTTCCCCAGATACGGCAAGCGTCAATGAACTCCGCCATAAAGCTGTTTTGCAGTTAAAACCTAAGGTTCTAGCGATGGGTGGAACATTTTATTTAAAATTTCCATGTAAATGTTTGGCGACATATTCAGGCAATAGATCTTGAGAAGTTTTTGGTGGAGAAAGTATCTTGAGATTTACTTTGGTTGTTAGATGTTTTGGTGATTGTAAAAGGGGTTAAGGATGTCTGTCCGGTCCTTTTGTCCATGTTAGTGTTTCTTCCTTGATGTGGACTGGTGCAATTCTTCTTTGTGTTTTTATTTTCTTTTTTTGGTATTTCCTATATTGTATGTATGCTTTCTTTATGGTTGCTTTTGTGTAACATGTTAAATATTCCAAAAACATCACACACACACAAACGCACAATAAAACACATATAAAGCACAACCCTGCCTGTGCTGCACTCAAATTCTACCCCTGAGAAAGCCTATTGCATACGCATACGCCACCTTGCACCCAGTGTACTTTAGGCATCACCTAATTTTAGAAGAGCCCATATACATGCATAAATCAGCATTTATATACACAAATATGGTTTATAAAATTACCCTTAAATTAAACTCTTAGGACCCGATATACAGTGAAGGTGCTAGTGCAATGACAGCACCTAGCCGTCGCCGCTGAACACTAAACCTGCGCATCCAAAGCCAGGGGCCATATCAAGATCCACATTAAACTGTTTTAATAATAATGCATATTCATTAATATTTTCTTCATATTGGGCCATATGTTTGTGCAATTGTTACCAATAACACATGCTAATGTGGCCTTAATGCACTCTAAATGGTGAATTTGGCATTTAATGTGTGTTGCTTCATTACTGCAGTTTGGTAACAAAGATCCAAAATGAGCAACTTAAATCAATGTACAGGGTAAGGGAAAAATCTGTAAAATTCAGGCAGTAAGGTAAGAGAAAACATTGATTTCTTTCACTGGCAGTGTTAATTAACTGCTTTCAGTATAAACAGTCCCAAGCAATTAAGTTAAATGATTAAGGCTTTATCTGAGAGAGTGTAAGGAATGTAGAATAATATTGCTTTGAGGAAGAGAAAGAAACAGACTTCTCCTCATAGATGAGGAAGTGGTGTAATACATGCCTTGTCAAAGCTCTGGATGTCTTTCCACTGTTCCTTCCCCCTGCTCTCCCCCTCCCCTCCCCTCCCCTCTCCTCTCCCCACATCCCAGTTTCCATTTCCAACTGTCAGAGATCAAGGGGTTTTTACTTGACTTTTCCTCTTCTTACATTCTCACAACTCTGAGGTCTGTACCTTTCTGGATATTCTCCTTCAAAATATTCACTCGCTGGAAGGTCGACCAGGATTACTACTTACCACTAATTATCATTTTTAATGTGACTAGAAGTGTGTTGAAATGTCCACATACACATAAGAGACAATTCCTAAAATAGGATTTCTAAAATAGTTTGTAAATTGACACATGCCACTGCCCACTCTAAGTAGGGCATAATAAGAAGAATCTATTTTTCTAAATGTCCAAGGGCTGTCTTACACTTTCCAGTAGCAACTTAGACCACACAGGGTTTTAGTTTCACTGGTGCATTTAACGCTTTCACTTCTCTCTTTCTCTAGCAGTTTATTAATTCATCAAGGTAAAGTTACACTCTGGAATCCTAAAGCTCTCCAGAATCCACAGGGAGATGTGCTCTCTAAGTCCCTATTAATTAGTGCCTGGAGAGTAACCTAATGCAATGACTTTAAACTTCTCTTCGAAGACCGGGAGTCATGCTGAGTTAAGAATCTTTTTTAAAGGCAAACAAGACAGCATTAATTAAAATTTTAGTGAGGCATCCTGCCTTAGGAATCTCTTATTAAGACTGTTAATTATACTCACACCAGGAACCCGCATTTAACATAGTAGAGAACAGAGAGATCAGACATCTCCCAGATGTCACCTCTGTCCTATAGTCTGCTTCCTGAGGATAATATATATTCATTTCAAAAGTTACTTCATCCACACAAATCGTCTGATATGCTTCACCCTTGAGAACCCCGCAATCTGATCTAACAAGACAGGTAGGGAGATGAGGGCCAAGATAGGAATAAGAGCAAGTCATCTGCATTGACTTTTTCATTTAAATATGTAGGGGCCTATATCAACACCAAACTCTCTTTCTTGCAGCAAATAGGTGCTGTCACTAGATAAACGTTTCATGCCCCTCACTGTATCTATGTCATCTGTCCTTTCCTAGGAATGAACGCGCTAGTCACTTAAGCCTAGTTATCACATGCATCAACTAATACAATTCCATTTACTCCAATTTACCAGTCTACAAGATAGGAGGGAAGCATGGCCTAGTGGTTAGGACACAGTACTTCAAGCCAGAGGGCCAGGGGTTCAAGCCCCACCTAGGGACAGCAATCTTAGGCCAGAGGGACTGGGGTTTCTAGTCTTGCCCTCCTTTTGGCCTTGGGAAAGCCACTTGACCCTCCATTGCCTCAGGTACACATAGATTGTGAGCCCTTTGGGGACAAGGGAATTAATCCCTTACCTGTTTCTAGCAATTACATAATGTAAACCACTTTGATTGAAGGATAAGGCAGTATAGAAACTGGTTTTATTTATTTATTTATTTATTTATTTGAACAGTTTTTATATACCGCTGTTTCCAAGGATCAGCAGCGGTTTACATTACAACCAAAGTTATACAGTTAAACAGAACTTTATGAACAATTTGAACAAATTACATTATAATATGAGTTGAAAAGAACAATATTGATTAATGTATTTACAATATAACAAAAACAATATTTGACTATGCTACAGTAAAACTGTATATCAGTAATATATTATAATATAACAGGAATAATAACAATAAACTATCCAGGACACTGCTATTAGAATTTTGTTGCTGGCCCAGAAATATGACCATGTAACCTTGTTCTTCATACAACATCACTGGCTTCTCTTTTCCTCCAGGATCTCTTTGAAAATTTTAAAGCCTAACACTCCACACTGACATTCCAGAATACACTGGTCAACACTGAAATCGTTACTGACTTTAAAAGGCCCTAATCTATAGTATCTTGGTGAGCAGAACACGAATATAACATTAAAAAATTTTTATTGGCTCTCGTTTTGAAGATATTACATGTAATTCATTTTTGACGTTTCACCGTGTAAATTTATCCAGTAGGACATCAACAACATACCAAATAAGCCTTGAATGATGTAATATTGCATCACATTGCCTAATACCAGCATGCACACATCATCCAGAGTTGATTGCATCATTTTCTGATGCAATGCAATACTACTGCCAGATGGCTGCTGAAGCCATCTAACGTCAGCAGTGTACTATACACAGTCGGAAAGGAAGGTAATCTGGTATTCTGTTCCGATATTGAAAGCCTCATGAATGCCTTAAAAATCACTCATGACCCACAAGACTGGAGACTATTTATAGACTCTTCGAAACTGAGTCTGAAGGCTGTGCTTTTGAACAATGGAAACTGTCTTCCATCTATTCCAGTAGCACATGCCGTCCACATGAAAGAGACATACGATACCTTAAAGCATCTACTGACTTCCATTAACTATAATAAGTACAGCTGGCACCTCTGTGGTGACTTGAAGGTAGTTGCCCGTTTAGTGGGACTGCAGCAGGGATATATAAAATACATGTATTTCTTATGTGAGTGGGATAGCCGAGCAAGGGATTGGCACTACTTGCAGAAGGAATGGAATCGCAGACAAAATGTAACAGTTGGAGAGAAGAATATCCAGCACCCAGCTCTGGTTGATGCTCACAAAATCCTGCTACCACCCCTTCACATCAAACTAGGTTTGATGAAAAACTTTGTGAAAGCCATGGACCGCACTTCGCCAGCTTTCCGATACCCACATGAAAAATTCCCTCGACTCAGTGAAGCAAAGATTAAAGAGGGAGTTTTTCCTGGGTCCTCAGATTCGAGAGCTCTTCAAAGATGACTGGTTCAACAACTTGCTGCAGGGTGATGCGAAACAAGAATGGAATGCTTTTCGCCTAGTGTCAACAAACTTTCTCGGGAATGTTAGGGAAGAAAACTACAAGGAACTAGTAGAAGACATGCTGATGTAGTATCAGAAACTTGACTGTAATATGTCTCTAAAGATCCATTTCCTTGATTCCCATCTCGATTTCTTTCCTGACAACTGTGGTATGGTTAGTGATGAACAGGGAGAACGTTTTCACCAGGATATCGCAACGATGGAGCAAAGATACCATGGAAAATGGTCCACTACAATGCTGGCTGACTACTGCTGGACACTCCCCAGAGAAGCTCCCGAACAGCTGTACAAGATACAGGCGAAAAAATCTAAGAAGTAGTCTATGACTTGTTTTTTTACAGGTATTAACCGAAGGCCTATTATATTTACTCTTAACATGCATTTCGTGATGTAAACATTAATTCTTGTAGATTACAAAAAAACTAGAGCCAACTTTGCAATTTCACTGTCATATTCATGTTCAGCATATAAAAATTGATAAGAAATGACGATTTATATTTCAGTAACATGACTTTTGTAAAAATTTGTTGACCAGTGATATTTATCACCACATCACTTGGCAAACTTATGCCCGAGTGTTGCGCCCACTTCACAGTAATCACCTATGTGTACCTCCATCCTCACACATTAAATACGAGTCAACCCATCAATCCAGCTTCTTTATCAAAGCGCCCTTATTATGGAATTGCCTTCCACCACATTTACTACTGGAACCATCATATCATCAGTTCTGTGCCTCCCTTGTTGTTGTTGTTAAGTGCCGTCGAGTCGGAGTCGACTCATGGCGACCCTCTGGATAGCTATCCTAAATTGTGTTCGGTCTTCAGTCAGGCGGCTCATTGTTGACAGACTGGTACCCATAGCTGCTGTTATTGTATTGATCCATCTCATTGCTGGCCTTCCTCTTTTGCGTTGACCTTCTATCTTGCCAAGCATGATGTCTTTCTCTAATGATCTCTCTCTTCGCATGATGTGTCCAAAGTATGAAAGTTGAAGTCTTGTCATCTGAGCTTCTAAAGAAAGCTTAGGTTTGATCTCCTCTAGTACAGATTGGTTTGTTCTTCGGGCAGTCCATGGTATATACATAGCATTCGCCGCCAGCACCATAATTCAAAGGCCTCCCTTAAAACATACCTATTTGAGAAGACATTTGGGATGTAGGCATGCAGATAGCTGGGTGGCTGGTGGATGTGAGGATTGCCTGGTAACATGCCTGCCTGGTGTGAAGGTAGCAGACTTCACGCACCACCTAGACAAGGTCTTAGATAGTGCTGGGGAGGAGTCTGCTGTTTTGGTACATGTTGGTACCAATGACATAGAAAAGTGTGGTAGAGAGGTTCTGGAAGCTAAATTTAGGATTTTAGGTAGGAAGTTGACATCCAGAACTTTCAGTGTAGCATTCTCCAAAATGCTTCCCAATCAACGTGCATGACCCAAAAGGCAGGCAGAGCTCCAGAGCCTCAATGTGTGGATGAGACGATAGAGCAAGTAAGAAGGTTTTGGATTAGTTAGGAACTGGGGAACATTCTGTGGAAAGGAGGGGCTTTTCCGAAGGGATGGGCTCTACTTTAACTGGGATGGAACCAGGCTGCTGGCATTAACCTTTAAAAGGAATAGAGCAACTTTTAAACTAGATAATAAGGGAAAGCCGACAGTTGCCCAAGAACACATGGTCCGGAACAATGTATCCTTGAAGGATACTAGCAAAAGATTGAAGTTAGGGCATATCAACAGAGAGATTCCAATAAAGACAAAAGTAACCCAAATTCCCTTGAGTACAGAGCAGCCAGAGTTTAAAAATTCCAAATTACCGTTGCCTACCGATAGCCAGATTGATATGAATAAAATATAACTTCTACAAAGCTTGCATGCAAATGCTAGAAGTTTAAAAAATAAGATGGGAGAGTTAGAATATATAGTACTAAATGAGAAATTAGATATGATCTCTCATGATCTCTCATGATCCTAGCACACCTTTCACACAGCTCCATTATTGTATATATGTATATTGCTTATTATGTAAATAGCTCACCGATAAAATCTGACACACTGCACCACACACCACTCTTCTTCGTTCTCCCACTGCATGCTACTGACCACACATTATTATTGATTGTTTGATGTGCCAAACCGCTTTGATTTAATGATAAAGTGGTATACTAAATCCTTCTAAATAAATAAAATATCTCAGAGACATGGTGGAAGGATAACCAGTGGGACACTGTGATACCTGGATACAAACTATATCGCAATGATGGAGCAGATCAAATTGGTAGAGGGGTTGCACTCTGTGTTAGAGAGGGCATTGAGTCACAAAAGGATTTAAATTTTGCAGTAAATAAAATTCACTGTAGACTCACTATGGATTTGAGATTCCATGTAAAAAGGGAAAGGGGCAGGCAATAGCAGTGGGGATGTACTATTGACCGCCTGGTTAAAATGAAGAAATGGATGATGAAATGCTCAAAGAAATCAGGGAAGCTAACAAAAGTTACAGTATAGTAATAATAATGGGTGATTTAAATTACCCTGGTATCAACTGTGTTAGTGTCACAGCAGGACATGCTAGGGAGATAAAGTTTCTAGATGAAATAAATGACTGCTTCTTGGAGCAACTGGTTCATGAACTGACCAGAGGGGAAGCCATTTTGGACCAAGTCCTTAGTGGAACACAAGATCTGGTGCAAGACATAAGGGTATTGAGGCCACTTAGCAAGAGTGTTCATAGCATGATCGTGTTTGATTGAATGAAGGAAGGATGGCAAGGAAATCCACAGAACTACCTTTTAACTTTCAAAAGGGAGACTATGATAAAATGAGGAAAACAGTTAAGAAAAAACGAAAAGGAGCAGTTGCAAAGGTTAAAGACCTACATCAAGCATGGGTGTTTAAAAATACTATCTTGGAAGCCCAGACCTGCTGTATTCCATGCTTTAAGAAAAGTGGAAGAAAGTCCAAACTACCAGCATGGTTTAAAGGTGAGGTCAGAGAGGCTGTTTTTACCAAAAAATCATCTTTCAGGAAATGGAAAAAGGAGCCAAATGATGAAAACTGGAAACAACATAAGCACTGGCAAGTTAGATAAAAGGCATTTATAGGGCAGGCAAAGAGAATTTGAGAAGAAGCTTGCTGTAGAAGCAAAAAAACATTTGTAGCAAAAAAAACCTGTGAGAGAGTCAGTTGGACCATTAGATGATAGAGAGGTAAAAGGGGCACTAAGAGGGGACAAGGCCATAGCAGAGAGACTGAATGAATTTTTTGCTTTGGTATTTACTGAGGAAGATGTAGGAATGTTACCCATGACTGAAATTGTATTTAAAGAAATATCAATACACTGGGAAGATGTATTACAACTATCTGATATATTGAAGAGTAGCAATACACCTGGACCAGATGGTATTTATTTATTTTATTTTTTATTTATTTAAACATTTTTATATACTGCCCCTTCCAGTGATCAGGACAGTTTACAATGAACAGAACTCATTTACATAGAACATAGAACAAATCAAACTATATTACAAGGTACTATTTACAAATCAGCTGATCACATATATAGCAGAATAGTGGATGCTGAGGCAGAGCTATTTACAGTGTAGAATGGGAAAGGGAATGGGATAAGGGAGAAATTTATTAAATGGAGTTTCATAAAGAGAAAGGTTTAGAGGTGGGAGGAAGAGTAATTACCTAATTAAGCTATATCAAGTGAGAAAGAGGTTCAGGAAGATATGTATTTATTGTATTTGTATTTCTCTCATATAGCGGAGAGAAGTAGGGAGGATCATGGCATTTGAGGGGGAGTAATAGAGGTGTTGAGGTTAAAGTGCTGAATGAAGAGGAACGCTTTAAGCTCTTTTCTAAAAGTCTGCAGATCTTGTATTAGTCTTAGGTTGTCTGGAAGAGCGTTCCACAGAGTAGGGGCTACAAACAAGAATGCTCTTGAGCTTGTAGTTTTTATTTATTTTATTTAGACAGTCTTGTATACCACCTTATCCATCAATCAAAGTGGTCACAGCACAATTGGGGGCTACATTTAACACAAGACACATACACAGGGAACATGGGCAATGGAGGGTTAAGTGGCTTGTACAAGACCACAAGGAGCACCTGTGAGACTAGAAACCCCAGTCCTTCTGGCCCAAGGTTGCTGTCCTCTAGTGGGATTTGAGCCCCTGACCTTCCAGCCTGAAGTATTTTGCCCCAACCACTAGGCCACTCCTCCACTCTGCTTGATTGTGTTATGAAAATGGGCTGGAATTGAGAGGCTATTCTGAGTGCATGTTCTGCTGGATCTAATGGGATCACTTGGGGTAATAAGAGAGGAAAGGCACGAGGGGGCAATCTTATTATATAGTTTGAAAGTGCATTGAAAGAACTGAAATATGAGATTGCAGACTTACTATTAGTAATCTGTGAACTATGATTAAAATCATCTGTAATACCTGAAGAATTGCCAATGTAACGCCTATTTTTAAAAAGGGTTCTAGGGGTGATCCGGGAAACTATGGACTGGTATGCCTGATGTCAGTACCGGGAAAAATGGTAGAAACCATCATAAAGAACAAAATTACTCAACATGTAGATAGTCATGGCTTAATGGGAGACAGCCAACATGGCTTTAGACAAGAAAGATCTTGTTTTACTAATCTGTAATGTTTTTTTGAAGGTGTGAATAAACAGGTAGACAATGGTGAGTCGGTTGATATAGTATATCTGGACTTTCAGAAAGCCTTTGACAAGGTCCCTCATCAGAGACTTTTGGCAAAACTAAAAAGTCATGGGATAGGAGGTGATGTACCATTGTGGATCAGGAACTGGTTAAAAGATAGAAAGCAAAGGGTAGGGCTAAATGGCCAATTTTCCCAATGGAAAAAGATGACTAGTGGAGTACCCTAGGGATCATTGCTGGGTCCGCTACTTTTTTAGTATATTCATAATTTACCTGGAAAAGGGAATAACGAGTGAGGTTATCAAATTTGCAGATGACACAAAATTATTCAAAGTTGTCAAAACCCATGAGGATTGTGAAAACTTGCAAGAGGACCTTGATAAATTAGAAGACTGGGCATCCATATGACAGATGAAATTTCATGTGGACAAATGCAAAGTTATGCACCTAGGAAAGAACATCCCAAAATATGGTTACGCAATGCAAAGTTCCACTTTAGGAACCACCAACCAGAAAAAAGATTTAGGTGTCATCGTGGATAAGTGTTAAAACCCTCCACCCAGTGTGCAGCAGCGGCCAAGAAAGCAAATAGAATGCTAGGAATCATAAAGAAAGGAATGGAGAAAAAAAACCAAACGACATTATAATACCTTTGTATCGTTCCATGGTGCGACCCTACCTTGAATACTGTGTGCAGTTCTGGTCACTGTATCTTAGAAAGGATATAGCATTTTTAAAAAAAGGTACAGAGAAGATCCACCAAAATGGTAAAGGAGATGGAAGGATACTCCTATGAAGAGATGCTAAAAAGGTTAGGGCTCTTCAACCTGGGGAAGAGATGGCTGAGTGGAGATATGTTAGAAGTCTATAAATTAATGACTGGAGTGGAACAGGTAAATGTAGATCATTTATTTGTGCTATCAAAATGTAGAAAGACTAGGGGACATGCAATGAAGCTACAGTGTAACCAATTTAAGACTAATAAGAGAAAATATTTTTTCAATCAACGCATAATCAAATTCTGGAATTCATTAACTCTGGTAACCCGGAAGCCCTCCTCGCCTCCATTCTTTCGACTTAGTACCCCATAAGGTTCCCCCCCCCTTCCCCCCCCGTTTCCCCCAACAAATTCACCAACCACTGTATTTGGTACAAACATTTTGGTCGCAGCTTTATTTACAACCTGTAACAACCGACCCAACATGGGCCTGAATATCAAACCATTGAACATAATCCAACCCCGCCCCCCTTTTCCGGAGGATGCCCCCCCACCCGCCATCTTAGTAGCTAGGCGGAGCATCCTCCTCCCCCCCAAACCCCACCGCCTGCCTCGCCATACTAGTAGCAAAGGCCGGCTCCCACCCCCCCCGCTACCGGGCCGAGACCCCCAACCGGGCTGTCTCGCCCCACCCCGAGGAGCACTTCGCCCCCAATGCTCGTAAACCAGTTCAAGCCCGCGCCGCTCCTGCGAGCGCTGGCTCTGTACCCCACCCCCACCAGCTGCAACATCCCCCAAACCAACTCCTAGAAAGAGGGCGGGCGGGCGGGAACACGTCCGATTACCGAGGAGCCGCAGAGAGAAGAGGACGGCCACGCGGCTCCTCGCAGGCACTGCTCCGCCCCCTCCTTTCGCGCAGGCCAATGAAATCGCTCCGACAGCACGACGGAGCAATTTCAAATGCCGCGCACTCCTCCCCTCTCTCAGCCCCTTCCCCCCCCCCTATCAATAAGCTGGAGGCCGAGGCCGGGCCCGGGCCCAGGTTACTGACGGCCGCGGGACCTGGCCCGCGGCCTCGAGCATTAACTCTGGTAACCCGGAAGCCCTCCTCGCCTCCATTCTTTCGACTTAGTACCCCATAAGGTTCCCCCCCTTCCCCCCCCCGTTTCCCCCAACAAATTCACCAACCACTGTATTTGGTACAAACATTTTGGTCGCAGCTTTATTTACAACCTGTAACAACCGACCCAACATGGGCCTGAATATCAAACCATTGAACATAATCCAACCCCGCCCCCCTTTTCCGGAGGATGCCCCCCCACCCGCCATCTTAGTAGCTAGGCGGAGCATCCTCCTCCCCCCCAAACCCCACCGCCTGCCTCGCCATACTAGTAGCAAAGGCCGGCTCCCACCCCCCCCGCTACCGGGCCGAGACCCCCAACCGGGCTGTCTCGCCCCACCCCGAGGAGCACTTTGCCCCCAATGCTCGTAAACCAGTTCAAGCCCGCGCCGCTCCTGCGAGCGCTGGCTCTGTACCCCACCCCCACCAGCTGCAACATCCCCCAAACCAACTCCTAGAAAGAGGGCGGGCGGGCGGGAACACGTCCGATTACCGAGGAGCCGCAGAGAGAAGAGGACGGCCACGTGGCTCCTCGCAGGCACTGCTCCGCCCCCTCCTTTCGCGCAGGCCAATGAAATCGCTCCGACAGCACGACGGAGCAATTTCAAATGCCGCGCACTCCTCCCCTCTCTCAGCCCCTTCCCCCCCCCTATCAATAAGCTGGAGGCCGAGGCCGGGCCCGGGCCCAGGTTACTGACGGCCGCGGGACCTGGCCCGCGGCCTCGAGCATTAACTCTGGTAACCCGGAAGCCCTCCTCGCCTCCATTCTTTCGACTTAGTACCCCATAAGGTTCCCCCCCTTCCCCCCCCCCGTTTCCCCCAACAAATTCACCAGCCACTGTATTTGGTACAAACATTTTGGTCGCAGCTTTATTTACAACCTGTAACAACCGACCCAACACGGGCCTGAATATCAAACCATTGAACATAATCCAACCCCGCCCCCCTTTTCCGGTGGATGCCCCCCCCCCCGCCATCTTAGTAGCTAGGCGGAGCATCCTCCTCCCCCCCAACCCCCCCCGCCTGCCTCGCCTTACTAGTAGCAACGGCCGACTCCCCCCCCCCCCCCCCCCCCGCTACCGGGCCGAGACCCCCAACCGGGCTGTCTCGCCCCACCCCGAGGAGCACTTCGCCCCCAATGCTCGTAAACCAGTTCAAGCCCGCGCCGCTCCTGTGAGCGCTGGCTCTGTTCCCCGCCACCGGTGCGAGGTATTCACTATCCTCGCACCGCCCCCCCCATAAAGCTGCGACCAATCATTTCAAGTGCTTCCTGCCAATCATTGAGCAATAAGTCCTGTCCAACTGGGGACAAGTGTACCCCATCGGTACGATAAAGTCCAACGCACTGGGGGTCCACCCAAGGATGCCGAACCTGCCATCCCCCAGCCTGCTGCAACCACCGGCCGATCTGTCTGTTGACCTTGGCCAACCCTCTCGACCACCGTCGCTGAGGCAGGCAGGCCGGCCGTGGTATGATGTCCGACCAGACGAATGCCACCTCTGGCCACTGCTCCTGCAGCACCCGAAAGTCCCGCTGCACCGCTCGAATGAGCTGCCGGCACGTCCAACTGGAAAGGTCGTTGCCACCAAGATGAACCAGGATTCCCACCGGCCGCTGCCGCCGCTCCGCATGCCCCCGAACCACTGGAAGTAGCTGCCACCACCGCATGCCCCGCTCGCCGAGCCAAACCAGCTGGAAATTGCAGGACAACAAGCCGAGGTGCGGACCCAGCGGACGACTGGAGGCTCTGCGTTCCGCCCAGTAGACGAATGAATGTCCCAGCATCCACCATACGCCCGGCGGGCCCCGTGCCGCACTCCACAGCGGCACACTCTGTAGTACACCTGAAAAAGAAACACAGCATTAGTACCCCCCCACACCCACCCCCCCCCTGCCACCACAGCAGCTCACAACTGGCCCAGGCGCACATAGCCCGCATAGGCCCCAGATCGCCAGCGCCCGATCCGTTGAATTACCTCACCCCCAAGGCCAGCAGCCGCAGCACTCGTTGCCGCACCTATCCGGAAGGAATGAGACGCATAACCGCGCTCATCCACGCCCAGACGCCGCAAGGCCAGACGGAAAACTGCCGTGAATTGAAACTGTGTGACAACCCTCCCGTCCGCATAGCAGAAGAAACAACCGCCCCGATCCGGACGCTGCCGCCGGTAAGCCGCCAAGTTCTGGACCGGACAGGATCGCAAACCCGGAATGGCCTTCAAAAGCACCCACCGACCCCGCCTCTGCGGGTCAGACTTCGAGTGAGCCAGAAATATCCGTACGCGCCTCTCCTGTAGGTCCACATGATGAACCAGCAACCCCCCCCCTCAACCCGTCCACCCGACCGAGGGACCAGCTCACTAACTCGGAAAGCCCCAAAGAAAGCCATGATAAACAACGCCCGGAAAAGGACTGCCTCAAACGGGGAAGCCGCCACCTCGGGCAGAACAACCCAACTCGTGCGACACGGGATGGTGCCAATCCGGGACCGAAGGCTGCGCCCGCGCCCACCCGGCCAAGAGCCGCTTAACCACATACGATGCACCCGGACTGCCCCAGCCAGCCGCTCTGCTGAAAAAGGAGAAACCAGCCAAAGCCGCCCGCGCCGCCGTCCGGGACCAACCACACCCCTTTGCCCAAGCTATAAAAGAACCCGCCAAGGGGTCCCCAACTCCGCCACCCCGCCAGCCTTTTTCCCAGAGAAAATCGCGCACCCGTGCATACCCACGCTGATAAGCCTTCCACGTACCTGGAGCCAAGGAGGACCTCAACAAGGAGATCATTCCAGCATCCCAATCCGCCAAAGGTGCTCCGGCACCACCGCCACGATCTCGTCCGCCCCCGGGGCCAACTCCCGAAATCGCTCCCACTGGAAATGAGACAAAGCGTCAGCAATAACATTCTGAGCACCCGGCACATGACGCGCCCGAGCCGTAACATTGAGACGAAGACAGGCCAGCACAAACACCCGCATCAACGCTGCCACCCTCGGACACTTGGGCGAATGGCGATTAATGACTTGCACAACCGCCGCGTTGTCACACCAGAAAACTACCTGCTTATCCCGTAATCTCTCCGGCCATAGCCACAAAGCCACCACAATCGGGAACAACTCAAGGAACGTCACATTACGCGTCAACCCACTCGCGGACCAAGATGCCGGCCACGGCGCCACTCACCAGGAACCTTGGCAGTACAAGCCCATACCCGAACCACCTGCCGCATCCGAAAACAGTTCCAAATCCCGGCTGGATAGCTCCACTGACTGTAACACCGAGCAGCCGTTGTAATCCGACAGAAATGCATCCCATACCCGCAAGTCCACTCGCATCCCCGACGTCACTCGAATGCGATGGTGCCCGCAGCACACTCCGGTCATTGCCAAGGACAACCTCCGCGCAAACGGCCTCCCCATGGCAATGACTCGACACGCAAAATTCAAGTGGCCAACCAACCTCTGAAGCTCCGTTAACGTGACCTTCGAGGCAGAGCCCACAGCAGCCACCAAGAGCCGAAGTCGCTCGACTTTATCCAGAGGTAAACGGACCACGAATTCCACCGAGTCGATATCGATCCCCAAGAAGGAAATACACGTCACCGGACCCACCGTCTTTCCCTCTGCCAGAGGGAGGCCGAACTCCGCCGCCAGGCCCAGGAAGAGCCCCAGCAAAGATTCACACACCGCGGACTGGGCAGGCCCGACGAACAAAAAATCGTCGAGATAATGTACTATAGTACGGAGCCCCGACCTCCTCACCACCACCCAATGCAAGAAAGAACTGAAGGCCTCGAAGTAAGCACACGAGATCGTGCAACCCATGGGCATGCACTTGTCGTAATAATACTGATTGTCGAAACGAAAGCCCAGCAAGGGAAAGGCAGATGGGTGAACAGGCAAGAGCCGAAAGGCTGACTCAACGTCCACTTTTGCCAGCAAACCCCCGTTTCCGCAGTGGCGCACCATCTCCAACGCCTGATCGAAGGACGCATAGCGAACCGAGCACAGTTCCCTCGGAATATGGGCATTCACCGAAGCCCCAAGGGGGCAAGACAGATTATGTATCAACCGGTAATGCCCGGGCTCTTTTTTCGGGATAACCCCCAGCGGCGAAACAATAAACGGCAAAAAGGGTGGCCGTTCGAACGGCCCGGCGACTCTGCCCAGCGCACACTCCGCTGCAATCTTCGCACGGGCGACCTCCGCCAGCCGTATCACAGAGCTAGCATTCCCAGCCTCAAACGCCCGGACCTCCCCTTGAACTGGAATACGAAAGCCCTCAGAAAACCCCGCCCACAGCATAGTCCCTGCCTTGCCATGCCTGGTAGCCGCATAAAGCTCCAGCCACGGCTGCAACGCCTGAATCCTAATGGGGGTAGGCACCAGCCCCGCCGCTAAATGTCACTTGCTCGCGGCCGGCGCCCCGTGCACCGCCCTATGGCTGCACTTGACGGCTGAGTGACCGGCACCGCAAAGGGAACAGGCGTGCCGAAACTTGCAGTCAGGGAATGGGCAGGATGTTTTATTGAAGCGCCAACACAGATCCCCGCCGGGACCGCTCGCACCAAGTTTGCTCGTCTCGGGCCCAGGGCCCGCCGGCCGAAAGGACCGAAAACCCGCCGGAGCTGCAGCGCCGGCCGCCCTAACTGGACCCGCCCCCCCCCCCCCGTTCCCCCCTTCCTGGCCGACATTTGCGTAAGCCAAAGGTTGATATCCTTCATTCCCCACGAAAGTTGCCGATTCTCCTCCATCATATCGCGAAACTCCTCATCGTAATTAAGCCAGGCCCACCCCTCGTGCGCCTGGGATGCCGCTAAAATAGCATCGGCATAAGCCAAAAGCTCCCCGTACCGACTTGGGTCATCACGCCCCCACACACTCGCTAGACGCAAGAAGGCACGGGTCCAATTCAAGGTGTTCCTGGACACCTTCCGCACCCTCCCCGCCTTCTCATCCTCCTTACGTTTTTTACGACTCTCCCCCGAGCGTTTCCACCCCTCTAATAGCCGGAAAATGTCAAGGTAACGCCTCTTCAGGATCCGCCGCCTCAACTTGCGCGGAACACTCTCCCATAATTCTGCGCACCGCACCACCGAGGACCCCACCCCATCACGAGCCCTCAGCCCAACGGTGGAGGACGCCGAGGAAGTGTCCGAGGACCCCGACAACGACGACGAAGACGACGCACTCCGCCTCCTACGCCGCCGGTGCTTCCGTTTCGCCTTGGCTTTTTGAGCTGGCTGTACAACTTCACCCGACGGCACCACCTCCCCAACCCCTTCAACGGTAGTCCCGGTACACTCACCTGCCGCCGCCTGCTCCGCCGTCCCCTGCTCCACCAAGGTAGACCCAGTCTGCTCCACCGAGGTCGGGCCGGTCTGGCCCCCACCGAACGACATCGCTGCCTGGCCAATGCCCGCTCGACCTGCTGCAGCCACTGCACACCCGGAAACCTGCAACGGGAGAGAAGAGCCAACACACGGGGAAGGAGGAGCACCGACCCCCAGGGGAGCCATCCCGTAAGCCCCAACCCCCCACCCAGCTCCACCGCCCTGAACCCCCCCCGAGGACCCTAACCCCCCAGCTGCCCAGCCTGCCGCCCCCCATGGAAGCTGCCCCATACCACCCTGGAAACCGGTCCCCCACCAATCCCCTCCCCAACCCCCCCCATGGGCCCCCACCCATAGCTGTCCCAGACACCGGGGACCAAGCCTGCCACCCCTCGCCGTGCATTCCTGGCCTACCCCTCCCAATCGGAATGGGCCCATAGGCTCCAGCTGGGACCTGAACCCACCCAGACCCCCCCCCTCCCGCACAACCTCTCCCCCCCAACGCTTGCGTTTGCTAAGCCCCCTCCCCCAACCACCCCCCCACCACCCCGTCATTCTCCCCCGCCCCAGGCCCCTCAACCACCACTGGAGGGTCCATTGCCACCCCCGAACCACACGATGCCGCCGCAGTAGCAGGCAGAGCCCCGCGCTCCCCAGCCCCTGCCCCACGCTTCCCAGCCCTCCTCAAATTTCCACAGCCAGTTCTGGCCCCTCGCACAGCACCCACGCCCTGGGACCCCTTCGCGCTCCCCTTAGCCCCTCCACCCGACCCCCCCTTTTGCTTGCGCTTGCCAGCCATGATCCGCTCCTCCAGCCGAGAGGCAGAGTGCTTCTGCTCCGCTCCGAAAACCGGGGCTGACAGCAAAGGCAGAGAAGATGCCTGATCTGGTTTATTTTATTTAATTTATTTTTTTGAAGCCTCCCGTCGCAATCGCCCGCCGCCCAACTAGCCCCGAATCAAACTGCCCTCCCCCGACAAAGCACCCCCCGAATACCGCAACCCCAATGAGCCACTCACCGGACCCGAAAAGAACACGTCCGATTACCGAGGAGCCGCAGAGAGAAGAGGACGGCCACGCGGCTCCTCGCAGGCACTGCTCTGCCCCCTCCTTTTGCGCAGGCCAATGAAATCGCTCCGACAGCACGACGGAGCGATTTCAAATGCCGCGCACTCCTCCCCTCTCTCAGCCCCTTCCCCCCCCCTATCAATAAGCTGGAGGCCGAGGCCGGGCCCGGGCCCAGGTTACTGAACATTACTGGAAGATGTAGTAAAAGCTCTTAGTGTAGCTGGGTTTAAAAGCGGTTTGGACAGGTTCCTGGAGGAAAGGTCCATAAACCATTATTAAAGAGGACATGGGATATCCACTGCTTGCCCCAATATAAGCATTGTGGAACTTGTGTGTCTTTTGGGGAAACCGCAAGGAACTTATGAATTAGATTGGCCATTGTTGGACACAGGATACTAGGCATGATGGACCTTGGTCTGTCACAGTTTGGCATATTTTATAATCTTATGTTATTATGTGTGACCTGGACAGTTGCCTGATCACCCTGTGCACCAGCAATCCACATTGCATGACCCATGTACCACCTCCTTTGCCCCATTTGCATCATCATCATATTGCCCTTTTATACTTGTCCACTATGCTGTTGCTGCTAATGGAGCACTACTATCACTATTTTGGGCTGACCTGTCTTGTGCATCACATTGCAAACGTTAAAATAGGCTTTCTCTCCTCAAAATACACCCTTTCTGCAAAGCTTTACTTTGTGTTAGGGTTCCCAGCATTAAAGTGCTTCAACAAACATTTGTACAACCTGTGTTAAGGGAACACCCATTGTTAACATCCTCTCTCTGTCCTGTTAACACCCACCTGTTACACTGCAGGAGCTTCTAATGTCCTTTAATGCAGCTTTTTCACAGCATGAAGGGCACAAGGGTGCCAATATCAGGCATTAACTGCACACTGGCTCCCTTAATGTCCTTTAGTCTTTCTAATTTGGCCACCTCTTGCTCAAGCATTTGGAATTGTGCATTTATTTATTTTATTTAGACAGTTTTGTATACCACCTTATCCTTTAATCAAAGTGGTCACAACACAATTGGGAGATACATTTAACACAAGGGGATATGAGACACATACCTTAATACTTACAGGGAACATGGGCAATGGAGGGTTAAGTGGCTTGTCCAAGACCACAAGGAGCACTTGTGGGACTAGAAGCCCCAGTCCTTCTGGCCCAAGGTTGCTGTCCTCTAGTGGTATTTGAACCCCTAACCATCTGGCCTGCAGTAACTTGCCCCAACCACTAGGCCACACCTCCCTATCCATGAGTCTTATTATGATTTTTCACCACATGACTTATAATGCCCCTGTAAAGGCTTCCCACAGCATTGAGACAGGCAATTCTGGAGATTCATTCCTTGAAAAAAAATTATGAAAAGCATTATTCATATGCTCCCGAATCTCTGGATCGGTCAGAATTTTTGTTCCTTAAAGAAGCAGTAGTGAATATTGCTTGGCCACTGTGAGAATTTTGAGAGCTTATTGATATCGCAACCATGTAGTCACAAACAGGTGCAAGTGGCTTGAGGTTTTCAGTGGCAGTGCTGGAATGTGGCACAGCTGATCAGTTTCAAAGGGCACTGAAAATTATAGGCCTTTTATTCAGAGGCGCTTATTTGATTAGTCACACTTGCTAACCAGATAAATTTCGGTGAGAGGGGATATTTCGCTGCACTATCCAGAGAGTGCAATTGAATATCTCCTCTGACCAATGTGGTAATCTCTAGATAGTGCTAGGTCAGACTCTGGGAGGGGCGAGGTGGTCCTTGGTATTATCCAGTTAGTGACAATATTTGGTCTATTAACCAGCTAACAAATCGCATAAAGCTAGGCCTGCCTTTTTGTGGGTTAACATCAGGGCTGGACCTAGGCATGTTTGGGCATGTTGCTCACACATGACCCCCACTCCCTGAAAAGCCCATGCTTGTCTGGTTTAAGAGGGAGTTAGTGAGACCCGAAGTCCTTCTCATCGGCTCACTTCTTCACAGCCATGGGAACGTTTTTCTTCACTCCTGCAGCTAAGTTGCAACCACTGGCATCGCTGAGTTCCTAGAATTGAAACAGGGGCACTTCCTATATGGTGCAAGAGACAGGAAGTGCCTCTGTTTCATTTTAAGGTACTCAGTGGTGCCAGTGGCTGCAGTATAGCACAGCCGCAAGCGTGAAGAAAACACTCCGGAGGCTGTGCAATCAATACAATTATGGCAGGGCCATGGGGAGAAGGGGGTGACTGGGTGGGTTTTGATGCTTGGGGGTAGGGACTGGCACTGGCAGATAACTGCTGCTGAGGGGCTAGGTCTGGAATGGGATGATGCTGGGGGATGCGGGGACTGGAAGGGAGATGATGCTTGGAGGGACTGGACTGGAGGAGGACTGCTTCTGGGGCATTAGGACTGGAAATCTGTTGTTGTTGGGATGTACTGGGACTGGAGGAAGACTGCTGCTGAGGGCAAGGACTGCAAATGGGCTTATGCTGGGGGATGGCAGACTAGGACTAGAGAAGGACTCCTGCTGTGGGGCTAGGACTGAAAATGTGCTGATGTTTGGGGATGGGGGGACAGGGACTGGAAGGAAGATATTCTGGGAGGGGACTGGGACTGGAGGAGGACTGATGCTGGGGGGGGGGCTGGCACTGGAAATGGACTGCTGTGAGGAGGCTAGGACTGAAAATGGGCTGATGCTGGAGGATGGGGGACTGAGACTAGAAGGGAGGTGAGGCTGGAAGGGACTAGGACTGGAGGAGGACTGATGCAGAGGGGTGGGCTGGAACTAGAAGGGAGCTGATGCTGAGACTAGAAGGGAGATGAGGCTGGGAGGGACTGGGACTGGCAGAGAGATGATGCTGGAGGATTGGAAAAAGGTGATAATGGGGTGGAGAGGATGAATGGGGCAGATGCTGGGGCCAGAATAGTGAAAAAGAGGCAGAAGCTGGGGTAGTGAGGATGGAAGGGGGCAGATATTTCATGTGGGAGGGAAGAATCAAGATCAAACAGAGGGAAGGCTTGAGATAGAGGGGCATATGGATAGAAGGCTGGGGTAAGGAAAAGGCAAGGTTAATGAATATTGGAGAAGGAAGTAGCTGGGTGGGTGTGGAGAAGGGATGTAGGAGGCAGAAGATTAGGTACTGGGACAGGGAGATGGGGAGGGCAGGGACTCAGACTTAAGTGGAGACTTTAAAATTGGGTGGGACAAAAGAAGAAGGAAGTCTCTAATATTGGATGGATATTGGGGGAGTAAGCGGGAACTTAGGCGGGGAGTAAGCGGGAACTTAGGCGTGGTCCAAGGGCCAGTGCAATTCACTGTGTATGCAGCTCCGACAGCAAAAAGATCCCAGCATCATGCAGCACCATCTCAAGCTTCATCTTTGTTTCTCTAAGTCAGAGACAGCAGCCACTACTGCCCATAGCTTCACTTCCAGTGCACTGGGCCATTGAACTGTGCACTGGAAGTGAACGCTACAGGCAGCACTCGTTGTTGCATGCTGACTCAGAGAAAGAAAGATGAAGCTGGGGATGGTGCTGTGTGATCTTTCTGCCTCTGACTCAGAAAGAAGATGCCAGGGATGACGTCACATGATATTTTAGCCATGGGAAGCGGGGAGAACAGAGAGAGAAAGAGAGAGGATATACTACAGTAAATTTGGGAAGGGGGATGGAGAGAGAGAGAGAGAAAAAGAGAGGGAAAGTTTGAGTTATGAGAGAGAAGGGCTATATTAGACTGGGGAGGGAGGGAACAGGGGGATAGAGAAGGGATGCTGGGAAACTGGAGGGGGGAGATGATGGGGATAGAAAGCTGCTGGTCTGTGGAGAGGTGGAAGAAAAAGAGAGAGATGCTGGACTTTGGGGGTAAAGGGGAAGGGTGAGGGGAATGGAAGTTGCTGAATTGGGGTGTTGAGAGAGAGAGGGGAGATGGTGGGCATGGTGGAGCTATGTGAGAGAGGCCATGGGAAGTTGGCAAGGAGATGAATGAGAGAAGGATGGTGATTACAGAGGAAATATGGTAATGGGAAGTGATAGGCGGAATATTATGCATATATCAGAAGGAATTTTATATATGTATCAGACATATCAGGGTTATTACAAGTATGCTTGCTGCCAGTGTAGGCCACAGGTCATTTGCCAAATCTGCAGAAGAAGTCTGTTAGCTTGTTTACTGTGAAGGTAGGACACAGGTCGTTTGCTAACCTTGCAGAAAAAGCTCTTTAGCTTAGCGTTGCTAAAGGAATGCACACACATTGTAGAGAGAGCAATTGAGACAAGATATGCTAATTCCTTTTCTTTTTGGAGGCTCTGTAATGATAACCTTTTAACTCTTCAAACAGCTGTGCAAAGATGACCCCTTGCTCAAATATAATTCAGCCTTGCATCTGTAATTTATGACGTATATGGTACATCTTTAGGCTATATAAGCTAATATATATCCTGAATAAAACTGAGCATCTTATATCATACCTCTAGTGTGTTATTTGCTGTTCCCAAGCGCTTGTACTGAGAAGCAGGATCCAGGGAGATGAAACCAAATTCATAGCATAAGCATAAGTTGAGGTAACTGAGAGAAAATAATATCAGTTGGGGTAACTGATACATAGAAGCTCAGTTGTGGTAACTGAGATATGCACAAGAAATAGTATCAGTTGGGGTAACTGATACATAGAATAAAGAACCCAATCTGTTCTGTAGTAACAGGAAGTAGCTGAAAGACAAAAGGCAATAACAGGCTAGCAAAGGAGTGAGATGGGAAATGGGAGAGCTGGGGAAATGGGCTGGGCTGGAGGTTAGAGAAGTAGATGGAAAGTTGATAGGTGAAGAGTCAAAAAGGGATTGAGGATGGAGGAGATAAATTTGAGTAGATGATAAAAAAAAAGGCTTGTGAAGGACTCCTTTGAAAGCTACCTAAAATTTTACATGAGCAACATATAAATTTTAAAATAAAAAGTGTATGCAAATGAATCCAAATGAATATGCAAATATTTATGCAAATGATGCCTCATAATGAGTCTTCCCACATAGCCCTGTATCACCCTTGGGCCACTCCTGGCTAACATTAATGGTTTCCTATCTGGATAGCAGCTGAATATCACTGCTGTCCAGTTAGTGCTGCTGTTCCCTGCTGAAACTGGATGTTCAGCACCAAAGGATACCTATAGCCTAGCGCTTAAAAAAACACCAACTGCAGTGTTTAAATACTGGCCCATATACTGACCGCAGAGACTTCTCTAGAAACTGAATAACAGAAGTTCCCTCAGAGCGGTGTGGTTTGCTAAGTCTTTCAGGTTTTACTTCACCACTTCAAGCTTCCTCCAACTTTGAATCTACAACGGACACACTGAGCTATTCCTTCAAATCTAGCTTCCCCCGAAGTACGTCATTTTAATGGCCATACGCTCAATCTCTGATGAAATTGTTTTGTCTTATTGTAATGCTTGGCCTTCATCTGCTTCACCATGTGGAGCTCCACTAAGATTGAGTGAGGCCACACAGCTTCCTTTCTCCGCACCACCATTTTATCTGGGCTGGGCAGATCATGCTCAACTAGCTAGAGAAACAACATCCTTCTTTCAAATTTATTAGTTGATATATCAATGGTATGAAGCAATTTTTAGCTGGATCCAAGAAAATTTCATACTGCAAGTAAAATATCTTTTTTTAGCTGGCTCTGCCAAAGCTCTGATCTCACACGGTACAACTGTATTCAGGTACATTATGTCTCTGCCCCAATCTAAGTTGGTACATGAGGCAATGGAAGATAAAATAACTTGCCAAAGTCACAAGAACATAAGAACATAAGATATGCCATACTGGGTCAGGTCAAGGATCATCAAGCCCAGTATCCTGACTTGCTAGTGGTAAAATTAGGATCTGAACCTTGCTCCCCTGTTGTGTAGTCCCCTTTTCTCTAACTACTAAGTCACAGCCTCTCCACTGTTTAAGTGAGGACTCAGGGCTGAGATTTATTGATTTATTTAAAAGGCATACCACTTTCCTGAGACCTAACAAATGTATTATGCGTTTTATTTTATGAACTGCTTTGAATAAGTTAGAACAGATAAATTATATAGCAAAATAAAACAAGTTAAAAAATAAACCCATTAACTGTTAGCAAAACAGAAAATACAGCCCAACCTTATCTATAGAGCTCCTTTTTGATTTAACAATATCAATCAGTCTGATCTGATTGTGAGTGAAGGATTGGTTAGGGTACATGGGGGTTAGCTGGGAGGGGGATAGTGGGGACTTAGAAACTGAGCAGGAATTAGGACAAGAACTAGGTGATTTGGTAAAAGGATGAGTAAATTTGTGAGACTGAGGGCAGAAATATGAAGAGAGGAGATGGTTTTAAAGACCTGTAGGGTTTGAGGAAGAGTTGGGAGGAAGTTGAAAAGGACAGAGGATTATGGAGAAGGTGAAAGATATAGGAAGTAAGAGAAGGTGAAAATGCACAAAGACTATGGGGTATGTTTACTAAACCGCAGTAAAGGAGCAGTCTTTTCCATGCATTAATGACAGCAATAAGGGGTTACCATGTGGTAAGTGTGCTGGGCGTGGCAGAGGTGTTCCAGAATTAAGGGGTGCTAGAAGACACTTACCATGTGGTAATAGCACATTCTGCGTTAAAGGGTGGTAGTGGACACTTATCGTGCAGTAATAGAACATTAAGGGATGGCAGTGGACACTTACTGTGTGGCAATAGCAAATGCTGTGGAAAGGTGTCTGGCATGCCCCTTAATGCAGAAACGCCACTGAAACACTGAAAGCAGGGAAGCCATTGGAGAAGAAATGGATGCAAGCACAATTGGTAGCTGATGGAGTTGACTCACTAGATGTCTGGCAATGTGGCATTATGTGTGATGAGCATGTTTGACCATACAGCAGGCCTATGCTGTTGACTAGGCGAGATAGGGGGCTGCCTAGTGATAATGGTCAGTGTAGGTGTTAGCTGTGTCATTGGTGGATGGTGGCGGCAGCGGAGTCAGTGGAGGGGATGCAGCAGCTGGGGGTGCTGTGACAGGCATGCAGTCCTAGATGCACCTGAAAGCATAAGCCATATTATAAGCTACATTATAGTGTCAGTGAGGTATGGACATGTATCCAGATGTACTGTTAGTGTGTGGTATGCCATAGGCAGGCCAGTGTCTGCGTGAGGCAGCATGTGCCTGATGTGGGCAACAAAGGGAGAATTGTCCATGAGTGTGCATGTGGAACAGTCACAAGAGAGATGTGCATGATATGGCTAACTACTGCAAATGAACCCTGAGGGCCATAGTGGGACAGCTTACTGCCAGTAAGTTGCCCACTATGAATCTCTCTGACCGTCAAATGGTGGATGCAGGGCTGTGCCATGGATCATCCAAGCGAAGAATGCGCATTGTGTGTGGTGGGTGGATGTATGGGATCATACAGGCCAAAAGCATTTTGTGTGCGTGAACCAAAAGTAGCAGTGCCATGGGCTACATGAAATACCATTTGTGAGGGTGGGACTGGTGCCTCAGCCTGTGCAACTGAAAGACAATATGCCCGACAGAGTGACATGATTGAAAGGGACAAGTTGAGCCCATTTGCCCCATGTGAGGCAAGTAATGATGGCAGAACAGTGCAGGGGATGGCTATGCAACAATTGTTAGGTACCTGAATGTACAAGATATATCCTCCTTATGTAAAGCTGTGAGGTCATAATGATGGCAAAATAGAAAATGCATATCAAGGGGGAGGAGCGTCGCCCTTGCAGAACAGATGGGGAACAAACGGAGCAAGAGACGTAGGTTGGTAAGAGACTGCTTTATTGATGATAGTCCCTACGCGTTTCGGCAAACGCCTTCCTCGGGGGACATACAGCAGTGCTATGTCAGATGAGGTGTCTCTTTAAGACAGTTTGGTCGGACTATAATACAATAGATTTACCGATGATTATCATGCCGTTTGTATACACAGTACATTGTTGTGATTGTTGTCATTATTTCTACACTGTCTGCACAGGACCAATCATCGGTAAATCTATTGTATTATAGTCCGACCAAACTGTCTTAAAGAGACACCTCATCTGACATAGCACTGCTGTATGTCCCCTGAGGAAGGCGTTTGCCGAAACGCGTAGGGACTATCATCAATAAAGCAGTCTCTTACCAACCTACGTCTCTTGCTCCGTTTGTTCCCCAAAATAGAAAATGCATCCATACCAGTTGACCCAGACATCTGCTGTGTATACATCACTGACCCGCTGCAATGTGCAACAGCAGAGTCACTAAAGCCATGCTCACGGATGTCCATTTTGGGGAATGCCCTGTTGGCCCAACATTTGTCCATAATGTATAGAAATGTAGAAGAATGACTGTCTGAAGGTCACAACAGAGCCAGGACTGTGCAAGTGCACCAGGCACAAAATGAACAGGTGGGAATCAAACACTGACCTTTGACCATGGAGACATTGCACCAACCTGTACATAGATGGGTAGAGCCTGCAGTTCTCTGATCAAATTGTTTGCTATTTGTGCCAGTATAAATTGGGCCCTCCACTACCTATGAGGTACTGCACATGCAAAACAGCGGTCTGCAGATGAAGAACTAATGGAGAATGCACTGGTACAGCATATCAGCTCAGTAAGATGCACTGGCTGCATGTGCTACATGCACATAACAATAGTAGAACAGTTTCAGATGTCACCATGAGGGTGAGGAGGGGTGCCCAGCACTTGGTCTGCTGGCTGTGCTGAAGATCTGCATCACTACTAGTGTGTGGCGGGTATTGTCTGCAGTGTGTTATGCTTTTCTCCTTGTTTCCTGCATGCTGTAGGCAACAGTGACAGCAATAGCTCAGCCCTGTATTCTGCCCATGTTGGACACTAATGCTCTGATAGCAGTTCAGGTTAGTGGTCAGTGTCAATATGCTGCTGCCATGGATAGCCACTGCAGTGGGGGTGCATAGGCTGGTGTGGGGGCTACTGTCTTGCCAGGATACCAGTCAGTGGGCCAAGCATGGAGGACTAACAGTTGACGAACAACACTGCAAAAGCACAAGTCACGCTGAACACAGAAAAACACAGTCACAGGCGTGAATGAAACGGATAGACAGAGTCTTTTATTAACCAAACGGCCTCCCGACACAAGCCGTGTTTCATACCCTTCGTCAGGGGCTAGCCAGGTGAAAACTAAAAACATAACCATATTGATTATAAAGACAATAAAGGAACAAACAAGCCATCCTGTAATAAAACATTACAAACACTAATAAATAAAAACATGAATCAATAAATATTTAAAACCAATAAATATATAAAAAGTATATGTGTATAAGAGCATAAAAACAATCATATAACCATAAATACGTGCGCTGGAATCAAAATGTGTGCTGGTGACCAAATATAAAATGAACATGAAATAAAATCAAAATACTAACCTCTGTTGCAGTTCGTAAAGTGAAAGTAACTTCACACTGTTGTGCTAACATGTAAATTATATGCTAATGCTAAAAAAATAAAAGATACAATTAAAAGAACATATGAAAAATTATTATACCTGGCAATCTGCCACTAACCAACTAAAGAGGAGAACATAGGAGGACATAAAACAGGATATGTAATCATGTGCCATTAAAAAATGCAGTTAAAATAATGGGAACATATGACAAATGATAACTAGCAAATTATCACTAAACTAACATGGAGAAGGACAAGAGGAGGACATAAGGCAGGACATGTGCAAATATCAGGAGTCAACGCAACCATGGCTTGTAATAAAAAGAAGAAAGAAAAAAGGGGATATTTAAAAACAATAGGGGTGAGTCAGTGAACCCAAACGATGTGGAGGAACTCTTTTATAAATTGTTATTCTAGCCATATACTGTCAAGAAACGGCAGTGGCAGAGGCATATGAATGTGTAGGAGGGGCAGCAAAAGAAATATCAACAAATATAAACTACCTGTACTATCGGAGGCTGTGAAACTTAAAAAGGCATGTAATCATGACTCCTAAAGGTGGCTATTAGTAATCATATGCTGGTATTTGCAGTCAAACCGAAAAAAACATTAAAGGTTGTTGAATGGAACGTTTACTTGCAAAATATAAAATTGAAATGCACAATGTGAGAGATGATCGAAAAGTATCAGTAGCCTTGTAAGAACAGAACGTGAAAAAAATAAAAAACATAAAATGTAAGGCAACATACCTCGAAGCGCCTGCCGTCAACGCATAGTCGACGCGCAGCAGGGGAACAGGACGCCTACACATGCGCGCTATAAAACAAAGGAAGGGGGCAGAGCCACCATTGGCGGGAGGCATATACTTAAAAATAAAAGGAATGAAACCAGGATCAGAACATAAAAACTAGCGCGCGAATGTGGTCCGATGTGATCCTCAGAATAATAAATAGATGCTATTATAGTTAAAAGTGAACCTACCAAGTGCGTGCAACCCATTAAACTGTATATTACTGCCGGCTTCAGACAAATGTTCATTATAAGCAAAAGCCTCGGTGGAAAAGTAACAAAGAAGATATGCCTCAAAAAAATAATATAACTCAGACACATAGGTGAAGACAATAAAAACGGGATAGAACAATTAATAAATAAAAAGACAATCCCATAATGACAAATTATAAATATAACACTTAAAATTATGCATTAGTGACAGATGTGATGAATTAAGAAGTCAAACTGACTAAAGAAAAAAAGTACACACCATATCGTTATTAAAACAATAACAGCACCAAAGTCATAAAAAGCAAAAGTCATTAAAATCATAAACCATAAATAAATAAATGAATACTAAAAGTATATTACCATGAATAAATAAATAAATGACTGAATGAATAGTACTGAATAAGATAAGCACCATGACTACCAAAAAACATGATGTCCAACATTTCTTAAATATGGAAACAAGCTGTGAAATGCATGGTCTTACCAATCTGAATCATAATTGCTACACAGATAAAATGATAATAAAATGAAATAAACTAGCCAGTCTTTAATGATGTACAACAATGAAGATAAAAAGGCTGGGAGACACATAAACTGGAGGATCAAAACTGTCCTTGAAAAAGAAAGAAAGAAAAGGAGGAAGTAGTAAAATAAAGCAGGTACGTATGTGCCATGAAAACAGGAAGAAAGTTAAGACAAATTGGAGAGGTGGAGATATCAACAAGACCATTATGAGACTTGAGCAAAAGTACATTTTTCATCTCAACTCTTTGTCTCCAGCAGGTTTGAACCTAGAGACAGATTTGTCAGTTTTTCTTTGAATTATGGGTATTGTGTGGCCACCCTGCATAGTGTGACCATGAGCACTCTGCCTTGGGATACTCAGCATTGACACCCAGCTGTTAGCTCAGTGATTGGCATCTCCAGACAGAGAATGCATCCACATCACTGCAGTCAGACATTATAATAGCTCTATGTTTATACATAGCCATGTTATCATCACTTTTGGTCATACCATTGTGACAAACACATCCAGGCCAATCTGCACTGTTTCAGGTGATACCCACAATGCTCTGCATCACCTTATTCACATTTTTCAAACAGGTGGGAAAAACCTAAGACAATGTGAACCAAAGTGCAGTGCAGAAAGACACAGGACAAAGGGGAGCCATACACACACACGTGGAGATGGTTGGCATTCCTGCTTGACACTCCTGTCTCAATGTCAGCTAAAGGACTGATAACATCAGTGGTGGTGGTCCCAGTCCCAGTATGTTGAACATGTGGGTTTGGCGGGTGCCTCGGGCACAAGGGCCAGATGGAGGGGCAGGGGCACACATGGATGACCACACAGCCTCCCTCCATCAGCTGCCCATGCAGGAGCCCCATCACCACCTGCCACAATACATCTCGGGGGGAGGATGGCAGCCACTGCTGTAGTATTTCCCTGGGCACCTGCATTTTCCAGCTACCTGGAGGGCTACAACATCTCGCACTATCGGCCTCTTCCCGCACAGATGGAACTGCGGATGGCATAATACCCCTTTGTGAAGAGGCTAAAAAGGTTGGGGCTCATCAACCTTGGGAAGAGATGGCTGAGGGGAGATATAATATAGGTCTATGGATTATTGAATATGCAAACATAGGTCACTTTTTTATGCCATCGAACTGTGGACAGACTAGGGGACCTGCAATGCAACTATAGTGTAACCCATTTGGGTCTTCTAGATGAAAATATTTTTTCAGTCAACACATATTCAAACCCTGCAATCTATTACCAAAAAAGGGCTTTAAGTGTGTGTAGATTTTATACCCTTTGAGTGGTTAGTTTGTCTGTTGCTGCTAATGGAGCACTATCACTCATTGGGCTCCCCTGTCCATGCATCACATTGCAGACATTAAATAGGCTCTCTCTCCACACAAAACACCTTCCTCAAGGTTTAGAGTTATGTTAGGGTTCCTGCCGTTAAGGTGCCTGCGTTAAGAGAGCAAGCCTTGTTCCTGCCCACTCCCTACCCATTGACCCCCCCACTCTCCGCCTCGTGCACGCCTTCTCTCCACCCACAGGTACTGTTAGCGCACGCTAAAATGGCTGGTACTTTTAGTGCACGCTAAAGTGTCTTTTTGGATACTCTAAGGATGCAGATGTGCAGTTAGTGCACGCTAATGGCACACTTGCTCCTTTACCGTGGTTTAGTAAACATACCCCTTAGTGGTAGAGTTCAGAAATTCCCTTGCATCCTTTTGAGGGGGAGGGGGTATTTTCTTATATTTTTTATTTTTTTCTTTACATACTTGACTGGCTTTAAAGATGATAATAGGCATATAGTCACCCTATGTTGAATTTCAGATTTGTATTTGTTCTTTTCATAATATGTTTTCAAGGAGGCTCTTATGCCTTATACTGAGAACTTTGAAGAGTATGCATTTTCATTGGTCTTCTTGTATGGGACATTGGATACGATTAAAGGATATGAATGTGTTCAAGCAATCTATTGCTTAAAAATGTTATGTTCATTTGGACACAGAAGTCATATATGTCTGTTACCTTCAACTCCTCCATTGACCATGACCCACACAATAATAACCAGGTAAGGCGGACGTGTTGCTCCGGTCCCTGCGAAACCCCTTCAGTACCCCCCCCCCCCCCGAATAACCACAACATTACACATATTGGCATTTTAACTGGTCACAGCTTTATTAGTCAACATTACCAACATAACCAACAAAAACCATGACAATGTCACCCACCAGTTCTGGCAGCGGGACGAACCCTCACCAGCCATATGGGTAGCAAGGTGAGTTTCATCCCGCCTCCGCCATGAACCATCACCCGGCAAAACCATCCCCCCTCATCCGGCTTAGCCATACTACTAGCAAAAGCCCCGAGGGATTCTCCGGGTCAGGGGTAACTCACCCCCGCCCTGGATATTGCCAAGACTCCGGACCCCGGACACCTCCAGGATCCCGCCACAGGCTCAGAGACACCTGTCCCTGAGCCCCCCCCCAGACCTAAAGCTGCGACCAGCCACTCTGCACTTAAACACATACTCTAAGGCTTCCTGCCAGTCGTTCAGGAGTAAAGCAACCCCCACCGGGGATAGATGTACTCCATCAGACCGATACAAGCCGGGACAGTCCACCTCCACCCAAGGGTGTAATACCTGCCAACCCCCGTTCTGACAAACCCAGCGGCCAATTTGCCAGTTGACTTTAATCAACCCACGCGACCAACGCCGGTGACCCCAGCACGCCGGCCGCGGAATTATGTCAGACCAAAGAACAACAACATCAGGAAACATTAACAACACTTCCAAAATATCCTTCTTAGCCGCCCGTATCAGCTGTTTCACTGTCCACATCGCCAGGTCATTACCACCGAGGTGCAGCAGCAGCAGATCTGGTGATCCCTTCACACGCTGATGGTGCCGAAGCAAAGGCAGGAGCTGCAGCCACCGAAGCCCACGCTCACTCAGCCATGAGACGGTCACCTCGGCCGTGGGAAGTCCCAGATGTTCTCCGAGGGGGCCCCCCGCTGCCTGCCGGCCAGCCCAATACACAAAAGAATGGCCGACCATCCAGCAGCAAAGCGGCAGCTGGCCCACACCTAAAAAAGAAATAAACAGTTAACCCCTTACAGTCCCTTCACATACGCACATAGCCTCGAAAGGCAGCAGAACGCCACCGTCCTATGCGCCAGATGCCGTGATCCGACACCCCGGCCTCCGCAGCGCTGGTGGCAGCCCCAATCCGGAACGAATGTGGAGCGTAAACAGCAGGATCCAAGCCCACGTAGCGCACCGCCAAGCGCAAAACCGCCGTGAACTGGAAAGGCGTCAGACAACGAGCGTTTTCGTGCAGAAAGAGCTGACCGCCGACACGCGGCCGCACCCTCAGATAGGCAGACATCGCCGCCACCGGACAAGTGGGTGAATTCGCAATAGCGCCCAACCGTATCCAGGCACCTTTGCCCCTCTGGTCCGTCTTGGACCTCCCCAACCGGAGCCCCAACTCGCCCCCCACCACCCGCACATCACAGACCTGCAAAGCTCCCCCCCCCTGTCCCTTCCCCAGACGCCGCCACGAGCTCCCCCACCCGAAAAGCCCCAAAAAAGGCCACGCAAAATACTGCCTTAAACAGCGAGGCCTCATAAGTGGATGCCGCCACGCCCGTCAAAGCGGCACACAGCCGCACCAGCAGGTCGTGCGTGATAGGACGCCTGCCATCCCCCCGCCAAGGGGTCTCGCGCTCCCATCCCGTCAACAATCGGCGAGCCAAAAAACCCCAGCTGGAAATGCTCCACCCCACAGCCTTAGAGAAAAAGGCGAAACCCGCAAAGTGTGCACGCACCGTCGCCCTTGAGGTACCCGCAGCCTTAGCCGCAGCGATGTAGAGGCCGATGAGGTGGTCTGGCGCCGAACCTTGCCACCATCCCCGCGCTGCCAAAAACTCCACCACGCTGCCACATCCTTTGAGATAAGCCCGCCAGGTTGCAGGCGACACTGAACTCCGCAACAAGTCCAACACGCCTACAGGCCATGCTTCCACAATCGCTCCGGGGCCGACCGTCCCTCCCAGTCCGCCTCTGGTGCCAAACGCCGGAACAGGTCCCACTTGAAACGGGAAAGAGCATCAGCAACCTGGTTAGCACACCCCGGCACATGCCTAGCCCTCACCAACACATTTAACCGCAAGCAAGCTAACACCACCTCCCGCATCAAGGCGGCCACCCGCAAACAGCGCGGAGCGTACCTGTTAATGGCACTGACCACCGATTCATTGTCGCACCACCACAGCACCCGACGATTGCGGAGCCTCTCCGGCCACACCTCCAGGACCACCAGCACCGGGAAGAGTTCCAAGAAGGTGATATTCTTGGTCAAACCTGACGCGCACCATGCTGACGGCCACGGCTCCGCACACCAGGCGCCATCAAAATAAACCCCCAAACCCAAGCCGCCCGCCGCATCCGTAAAGAGCTGTAGATCAAACATAGACGCTTCCCACTCCTGCAGAACCACAGTGCCGTTAAACCCGTGCAGGAACTCATCCCAAACTCCCAAGTCTGCCCTCAAGCTGCGAGAAAGGCGAATGCGGTGATGCGGCCTAAGCACACCTGAGGTAGACGAGGATAACCGCCGCAGAAACACCCGTCCCATCGGAATCACCCAACAGGCAAAGTTTAGCGATCCAATCAGCACCTGCATCTCTTTCAGCATCACCTTCCACGACCCCAGGACGTTCGCCACTAGCACCCGCAAGCGCGCCACCTTGTCAGCCGGCAAGCACGCCACCATGGCCACCGAATCAAGCTCTACCCCCAAAAATGTGAGGCATGTCGAAGGCCCCTCCGTCTTACCAACCGCCAACGGCACACCCCATTCACGGGCCTTCTGCCCAAAGCCATCCAGCAGACCCTGGCAGTGCCCCGACTGTGCTGCACCGACAAATAAGAAGTCGTCCAAATAATGCACCACGTTACGAGAACCGACCGCCTCCCCCACAGCCCAGTGCATGAAGGAACTAAAGAGCTCGAAGTAAGCACAAGACATTGAACAGCCCATCGGCATGCACTTATCAAAATAGTAGCCGCCTTCGAACTCAAAACCGAGCAGGTGAAAAGAATCTGGGTGCACCGGCAACAGGCGGAAAGCGGACTCAATATCCACCTTCGCCATCAAAGACTCGGGACCACAAGCGCGCCTCATCAAAAGACGCGTAACGCACCGCACACAGCTCCTTGGGAATGCGGTCATTGACCGATGCCCCCACCGGATAGGACAGGTTGTGTATCAGCCGGAATTTGCCGGGCTCCTTCTTAGGAATGATGCCCAGCAGGGAGACCACAAAACGCGCAAACGGACGATCACGGAATGGCCCCGCTATTCTCCCCAACCCCAACTCCGTAGCCAACCTATCTCGCACAATGTGCACCAAATGCCGCACTGCCGGCGAATTACGCGGCGCAGCCGCCCCCCCTCCCCGACCACCGGAATATGGAACCCGCCCCAAAATCCCCCCTCCAATACAGACCTAGCCCCCGGCCGCTTATACCTCCGCAACCATGGCATAAGCGCCTCAATACGGATAGGCGTAGGGGCTAGGGCAAGCAACCCCTCAGGGCTTAAGTGGGGTGGAGGGAACCGCGGACCCTTTCTTAACACACTTAAGCGCCGAGTGCCCACCGCCGCACACAGAGCAGCTGTGCCGGAACTTACAGTCCGGGAAAGGGCACGAGGACTTATTAAAGCGACAGCAGACATCGCCCGCCCCCCCTCCGGCCGCCTTTGGGAGCGGGGACGCCCCAACGCCACGAAAGGGCCGCACCGTAGTAACCGACGCACCGCTACCACCTTTCGGCCCCCCTCCCCCCCTCACCGACATCTGGGTCAACCAGAGGTTAATGTCTTGCGTCCCCCATGACAATAACCTATTCTCCTCCATCTTGTCGTGAAACTTCTCATCATAGTTGAGCCAAGCCCAACCATCATGAGTCTGCGCCGCCTCCAAGATCGAGTCAGCGTAAGATAATAACATCCCATATTGCCCCGGATAGCGGTGCCCCCATACGCTGGCCAACCGCAAGAATGCCCTCGTCCAATTAAGAACGTTGCGAGATGCCTTACGGACCCTGCCCGCCTTCTCATCCTCCTTCCTCTTTCGCTTGCTATCTCCCGACCGCTTCCTCCCGTCCAATAACCAAAAGATATCAATGTACTTCTGCTTCCGGATCTTCTTCCGCAACTTCCGGGGAACCCCCTCCCACAGCTCAGAGAAAGACGCCAACATCGCCCCCCCGCCCCCTACCGGGATGAGCCCCCCGCCCCCAGTAACATGGTCGGCAACCGGCATGCTAGAAGAAACCGAAGAGCTATCCTCGGATGAAGACGAGGAGGACCCACCCCGACGCCGGCACCTCCGCGAATGCCGCCTTTTCTTCTGCGCTTTAGCCGGCCCCTCACCTGCACGCCCACCCTCGGCACCCCCTGCCGCCACACCCCCAAGTAACTCACCCGCCGCCGGAGTCCGCCCAGGCGCTGCACCCGCCGTAGTCTCCACAGGGGGCCGCCCCCTGTCCTCCTGCAGGGGCTCCACCGGCTCATCACCATGCAACGCCGACTGTAGATCTCTCGCTGCTTCCGTGGGCAATGCGTCACCCCTCGAATCCAAGTCCTGCCGCTGCTCTGGCCGCTGCACTGCACCCACCGACACCTGTGAAGACAAAGGAGGAAAACCGGAAGGAGAACCAGCTAGGGACCACTGCAGTAGCCAAGCGCCCAAGCACTCAGCCCTGGAGGAACCCTGACCCCCTCCCCGCCAGTGATCCCATGCCGCAGGGTAGAACCATCCAGTCGGCACCTGCCATCCCCACAGGCACATGCCCGAGGAGCCCTCCTGCCCGTTCGCCCCCCCTGGGGCCCCCCATGCCCACTGCCCAGTCCCCCCGGCCTCCCCTGCTCCAACCCCCCGCTGCAGGGTAGCCCCAGTCCCAGCCTCAGCAGCGCCCCCCCCCCCGCACAGGCGCCCCCCGCACCCCCTGGGACCCCCGAGCCCCTCCGCGACCGCTGAGAGCGCCGTGTCCCGACACCCCTCTCCCCCCACCTGCCACTGACTCACCAGCACCCCGCCGGGGCCGCCCCCTGTCCTGAGACCCCCCCTCTGCCCCCTCTTGGCCTTACCACCAACAGCCTGCCTCCCCCTCGGCCCAGCCCCCCTGCCCATAGGCCGCCTAGCCCCCCTGTAGCCCTTCGATGGCATTCCCCTCGTGCTGTCCTGCACGTGGAGTATTTATTTATTTATTTAGGTTTTTTTTTTTTTTTAATAGCCCCAGACACCCACCCGGCAAGGCAGGCCCAAGAAAACCCCCACCCAAAGCAAGACCCAGACAAAGGGGCAGAACACGCTCACCGGACGCAGTACTCCGGACCGGCAGACGCGCCCCGTACAACAGAAATATGCGCCGCAGCGGCTCCCCGAACGCCCGTCTCCTCTGCAGCGCACCGACGAAGTGCCGTTTTGCCGGCGTGCTCAGTCCCGATCACCTCCTCCCCGGACCCACCGTCCTTCCTATTGGCTCCCGCCGCCCTCCATCACCCGCGGGAGTCAATAGGTTCAAAAGACGCCCCCCCCCCCCCCGTCGCCCAGACGACCGCCCTTTCGGCCACGCGGTCGGGACCACGCACCACGCCGCCCCCCCCCCCGGTTAGCGCGGCCTGCAGGTACGTGGCCCCGCGGCCTTCTAATTATAGAGAACAAAACAAAACTAGCTCATGTAAATAGTTAAATGATACCTCATATACATAGTTTGCTGATAATGCACAGTTCTCTATTATTGTTATATGTAAATGAGGTTTTTTTTCATTGTAAACTGCTTTGATCCGGTGAAAAGCGGTATATATGTCTAGCTAAATAAATAAATAAATAAACAATACAATAAAAATTGTTTAACGATAGAAACAGAGAAAAGGATGGCAGATAAAGACCATGCAATCTATTCAGTCTGCCTATCTACAAAACCTGGTTCACCGCCGCCCATCTTATTAACTAAAATAGTCAGCCAGGATTTATTTATTTATTTTATTTAACACTCATTTATATACCGCATCTTCCAGAGTTCAGTTGCGGTTCACAATGAACAACAATCAGCAAAGCAGGTTTGTTTTACATGGAACATCTTATAACAACAAACAATGTATTAACTAAACAGTGTAGGTGAATACAGAACAGAGTAATTAGCTAAGCAGAATGGATTAAGCAGCATATGACAATACAGAACAGAATCAACTATATACAACTACATACAAGTATGTGGGCATTAGAGATTAGATCCTCATATATTTTCTGCTATGTGTGTAGTCTGTTTGAGTGAAAGGTTTTTTTTATTTGATACGGTCAGGTACTTAGTTAGCCTTTGTCTAAATTGAGTGGAGGGTTATCTATGTTGTTGTAGTCCTTGGTAAATAGATAAGTTTTCATTTTTTTACGGAATTTCATGATCTCAGTTATTGCTCATAGATCCTCTGGGAGGGAATTCCAGATGGTCGGGGCTGCATGTGAAAAGGTTCTATTGTTTGTTAATTTATTTGCTTTTATGAATTCTTTCGGGATCTTTAGTTTGTTTAATTGTCCTTTTCTGTGAGTGGACTTAAAAGCTTCTGTGAGTGGACTTAAAAGGATGTGCTAGTCTCATAACAGTTCCCCCCTTATTCTGAAATATTCCAGCCAGGACATCCGAGCACTTGGTTCTGTGGACCTGCAATTCGGGGACATCCACATTTGAGAAATAGCCTACAACCAAAAATGTACTTGGCCTTGCTATCTGCACGGGCCTATCACCAGATCTGGCTACTGGGATGTTCATCTTTCAGGGTGGAAATGGAATAATTTTCATCTGTGCCCTCTAGTCCCCTTGTAAGGGTCTCAAGAATCCAAGGGGTACATAGACTGCAGGTTGGGAGCCACTGATCTAGATATTTCAAGTTATACCCATATTCAGTCATACTATACATTTAGTCAGCACCGCTGCATTTAGCAGTATACATATATATACTGTCCATACATATAAGAAACAAATATCAGACACTACACATATAGATTAACAGTCAATATTCAATAGTACTTATCCATTGAGGGGCAGCCCATATACAGATAATTGTTTTATATATTAATTTTCAGCAGCAATACTGGAGCAGTGTGAGGGCATAGTAACATAGTAACATACAGTAGTATGTGACATCAGATAAAGACCAGTATGGTCCATCTAGTCTGCCCAGCAAGGAGGCAAGAGTAAATGCACTTGCCGCTCCGTGAAGGTCACCCTTCCCCATGCCTTTGTTTAGGGGTGTACCCACCACTCCGTGTAGGTCACCTCTAGTTGTTCAGATATAAAAGATAGTTATGCTTATTTTGATTTTATCCTGTTGCTATAAAGGGATCCACTGTGTCTGTCCCATGCCATTTTGAATTCTGTCAATGTGTTTGCCCCCACCACTTCCATCGGGAGGGCATTCCAAGCATCCACCACTCTTTCAGTAAAAAAGTATTTCCTGACATTGCCTCTCAGTTTACCCCCTTGCAGCTTCATGTTATGCCCTCTAGTTTTACAGCTTCCCCATTTTTGGAAGAGGTTTGTTTGTTCATTAATACTCTTTAAGTATTTAAAGGTCTGAATCATATCTCCCCTGTCCCTCCTCTCCTCCAGAGTGTACATATTTAGTTCTTCAAGTCTCTTCTCATAAGTTTTCTGACACAGGCTCCAAATCATTTTGGTCGTCTTCCTCTGAACTGCTTTCAACCTCTTTATATCCTTTGTGAGATACAGTCTCCAAAACTGAACACAATATTCCAAGTGAGGCCTCACCCGTGACTTGTACAGTGGCATTAGTACCCAGGGCCAGCCCGTCCATTGAGCAAGAATGTTTTTTGCACAGGGCCCCGCGTTTCAGGGGGCCCCGCGCAAAAAACATTCTTCAGCATCCCAAGTTTTAAAAAAAACCAACAAAACGGCTGCTTCTGCCGCGGCAGCATCAAGAGCTCTGCCGCGGCAGCATCAAGAGCTCTGCCGCGGGGCCCCCCCCTGCCCGGCAGAGCCTCCCTGCATCATCAGCTTTCTTCAAGTCCCAAAACGCGGGCTTCTTTCAGAGCCGCGAGAGTTTCTTTTCTCGCGGCTCTGTAAATCCCGCCGGGGCTGATGGGATTTCCCATCACCCTCGGCGGGATTAACAGAGCCGCGAGAAAGGAAACTCTCGCGGCTCTGAAAGAAGCCCGCGTTTTGGGACTTGAAGAAAGCTGATGATGCAGGGAGGCTCTGCCGGGCAGGGAGGGGGGGGGCCCCGCGGCAGAGCTCTTGATGCTGCCGCGGCACAGCTCTTGATGCTGCCGCGGCAGAAGCAGCCGGTTTGGTTTTTTTTTTTGTTTTAATTTGGGATGATAGGGGGGTAGGGGGGTTTGGACTGGGAATGGGCAGTGGGGGGGGGGCGGCTAAACTGGAAGTGGGCTGATGGGGGGGGTGGTTAGGACTGGTAATGGGCCATGGGGGGGGGTGGTTGGAAGGGTAATGGGCCGGGGGGGGGGCGGTGGTTAGGACTGGTAATGGGCCATGGGGGGGGGGTTAGGACTGGTAATGGGCCATGGGGGGGAGGCTAATACTGGAAGTGGGCTGATGGGGGGGTTAGGACGGGTAATGGGCTATGGGGGGGGGCTAAGTGGACTCATGCGGGGGTTAGGACTGGTAAGGGGCTATGGGGAGGGGGCTAAGGCTGGAAGTGTGGTGGTGGTGGGTTAGGACTGGAAATGGGCTGATGGGGGGGGGTTAGGACTGGAAATGGGCTGATGGGGGGGTTAGGACTGGTAAAGGGCTATGGGGGGGCTAAGACTGGAAATCGGCTGATGGGGGGAGGGGGAAGGACTTGTAATTGGCTATGGGGGGGCTAAGACTGGAAATAGGCTGATGGGGGGGCTAGGACTGGAAATAGGGTGATGGGGGGGTTAGGACTGGTAATGAGCTATGGGAGGGGGAGGCTAAACTGGAAGTGGGCTGATGGGGGGGGGGGGTGGTTAGGACTGGTAATGGGCCATGGGGGGGGGTTGGTTAGGACTGGTAATGGGCCATGGGGGGGGGGTTAGGACTGGTAATGGGCGGGGGGGGTGGTTAGGACTGGTAATTGGCCCTGGGGGGGTTGGGAATTGTAATGGGCCATGGGGGGGGAGGCTAAGACTGGAAGTGGGCTGATGGGGGGTTAGGACGGGTAATGGGCTATGGGGGGGGGCTAAGTGGGCTTATGGGGGGGTTAGGACTGGTAATGGGCTATGGGGAGGGGGCTAAGGCTGGAAGTGTGGTGGTGGTGGGTTAGGACTGGAAATGGGCTGATGGGGGGGTTAGGACTGGAAATGGGCTGATGGGGGGGTTAGGACTGGTAATGGGCTATGGGGGGCTAAGACTGGAAATGCGCTGATGGGGGGGTAGGACTGGTAATTTGCTATGGGGGGGGGCTAAAACAGGAAGGATGAAGGAGGGGCTAGGACTGGAACTAGGGTGATGGGGGGGTTAGGACTGGTAATGGGCTATGGGGGGGCTAAGACTGGAAATGGGCTGATGGGGGGGTAGGACTGGTAATTGGCTATGGGGGGGGCTAAGACTGGAAATAGGCTGATGGGGGGGCTAGGACTGGAAATAGGGTGATGGGGGGGTTAGGACTGGTAATGGGCTATGGGGGGGCTAAGACTGGAAATGGGCTGATGGGGGGGTAGGACGGGTAATTGGCTATGGGGGGGGCTAAGACTGGAAATAGGCTGATGGGGGGCTAGGACTGAAAATAGGGTGATGGGGGGGGGTTAGGACTGGTAATGGGCTATGGGGGGGCTAAGACTGGAAATGGGCTGATGGGGGGGGTAGGACTGGTAATTGACTATGGGGGGGCTAAGACTGGAAATAGGCTGATGGGGGGGCTAGGACTGGAAATAGGGTGATGTGGGGTTAGCACGAAATGAGCAGATGGGCGGAAAGGACTAGTAATGGGCTGTGAGGAGGCTAGGACTGGAAATGGGCTGAGTGGAAGGAGGGCTTGAACTGCAAATAGCTGATGGGGACGGGGGCTTAGAATGGAAATGGGTTGTGAGGGGGAGGGAGCTAGGACTGGAAATGGGTGAGTGGGGGGGGGGCTAGGACAGGAAATGGGCTGATGGAGGGGCTAGAATAGGACTGGAAATTGGCTGTTGGGAGGGTGCTAAGATTGGAAATGGGCTGTGGTGGGGGTTTGGATTGAAATGGACTCATGAAGGGGCTAGAACTGGAAGTAGGCTCATGGGGGGCTTGGATTGGAAATGGGCTGAGTGGAGGGGAGCTAGGATTTGACATGGGCTGATGGTGGGGCTAGGAAAGGACTAGAAATGGGCTCATGGGGGGCTGGGATTGGAAATGAGCTGATGGAGGGACTCGGATGGGACTGCAAATAGATGGGGGAGCTAGGACTGGAAATGGGCTGATGCGGGGACTAGAAGGGAGCGGATGCTGGGTGGGACTGGAACTAGAATGGAGCTGATGTTGGGGAGGATTAGAATGGGATGGAGCTGGGAGAGTGAAATGGAGAGGGAAAAAATATTTTGTGTGGGAGGGAAGACAAATCTACAATTGTCCGGATATTGGGAGAGTAAGTGGGGATTGAGGATGGAGGGGTAAAATTTGAGTGGATGAAATAGGAATGAGGAAAGAGCAAAAGGAGAAAGATTAGTATGTTAAAGCAGATGTAGAGAGAGAATGGAAAAAAACTAGAAGAGAGAAGAAAAGACAAATGGACAGCAGACGATGAAGAGTTAGCGGAAGACACGAAGAAACCAGAAGAAAGTGGCTGGAGCAATTGCAGCTGAAAAAAAAATGCACAAAAGGTAGAAAAATATCTCTTTATTTTGAATTTATTAATTGGAATATGTCAGCTCTGGGAAATGTGCATCATTAACGTCTGTGCTTTGTTTAGTACAAGAGCAAATTAATGTATAGTTTTATTTCTACAGTGTTGTACATTCCAAGTTTGGCTTTTGGGATCCCAGTTTAATTATTGTCTTCCTGTGTCAGACGGCTGCCTGGGTGAAAATCTTCACAGTCTTGGCAAGTGCATATATCTGTATGATTTGCAAGGTATTGTGGGCAATGTAGTTCATTCACACCAGACACAGCTGCTGACAATAATTTAGTTGTGCTCTTGGGTAAAGCCAATAAGATTTTTTATTTATGGGGTTATTTCTCCCAACACAGATATGCTTGGTAGCACATAAATTAGGTTACTTGCTTTCAGTGTTAACTTGGAAAAACAAAGTCAAAATCAGGAAAACAACCAATGAAAAACCACAAAGAAAGAAACAAACTGTTCTTTTCAGGTTAACTTCTGATTACTTCCCACACATATTCAGAAGTGATTCTCTCCTAGCTCATAAGCAATTAACTGAGGCTCGATTGCTAGCAGTTACCAGCTGAAACCCCTTAGCTGGCTTGCTTTCTACTGTGTGGGTCAAATCCTGCTTCAGGAGCTTTTCTGAGTAGACCAAAGAACAAATTTGTATTTCCCCGTGATGGTTGCTGTACTTTATAACAGAAAGTTACCACCGGAGTTTAGATAGAGAGCAGTCCATATAAACAGGATCCTCATCTGCTATTATTCCCCCTTGTTCAACAAGCATGGGTTCAATATCATGGATTGGCACAGATGAATCTCTCAATGGAGCATTTTCAGGAGAATACTTGTTTCCCTGCTGTCTTTCAAGGTTATAGCTAGGGCATAGATCAGTGTTCATACCTGAGCTTCCATTGCTGCTAGAGTTCCTCTCTATATAGCCTGGCCAGTATGTAGTCCAGTTCTTATGTCCTGCCTTCCAATCCAGATCCCTGGACACTGGATCTCTCTTCACATACCTTCTGGCACGGGTCTTAGGGTCCCTTCCACGTGCAGCCGTCTCTCTCACAGGTAGTGTCTGGAGATTCCTAGCTCTGCAGCACCATTCCTCTGGCTTTCCCCAGTCCAATGGTGTATGCTGGCCCTTGGAATACCTCCCAGTATACGTACTGCTTTGAACTCTTCTAGACCTCTCAAAGGCTTTTCTCCTCTTTCTTCCAGAGGGTTTCCTTGCCTCTCTGTCTGTCCAGTTTGGCTTCTGCTTCTGATGATCCTTCAGATGAAACTGATGATCCTTCTCTGGATATCCAAGGTGATCATGAAGATGATCATCTGTAGAATAAACTCTACTCTTATTCTGCTTAGATGAGTGCTCCTCCCTAATACAGCGCAGCTGTGCTGAATCAGGCCCTGCCCTTTGAGATGAGTGCTTAGGGATTACCTCATAGCCCTCCTGATTGAACACACGTTTCCTCACTTCAGCTCCTCTAATGGCTGTTGGAAACCTGGTGCATTCTGGGACTGGTAGTCTTTTATGGGAAAATTCTGTTTTCTTATTTCTACCAGAACTGACAGGTTGCTTGTTCAGAGACACTTCACCTTTTCTATAACTCCTTCCTGAGCTATGATAAGCTTCCTTATCACACCTGTTTCTAAATTGTGATTCCTTGTTTGGTGATGGTCTATGTTCTGCATGTGTAACTGAGCTGAGGTATTCTGTTTATGTAATTCCTATTTGACATTGCCACTTGTTCTCTTTCCCCAGTAGGTCATGTATTGTTGTTCTCTGAAATGTATTGGTTTAATATTTGCAGCGTTTCCTTTTGATAGTTAGGGTATGGTGCTTTATGAGTCCTGGTAGTGCTGTTAGGATACGGCGGGTTTGCTATGGGTTCTAAATGGGCAGTGTTTGTAGTAGTTCCTAATGTGTCTGGCGGTTGGCACTGGATTATAGTAATGTAGAAGTCTTTTAGTCTTTCTTTATTCATACACTCATTAAGAGGCATGTTTACTAAAAGTTTGTGTATGGTAACATTATGCAAATATTTATGCAAATGAGGCCCCTTATGCAAATGAGGCCCCGCACCGAGTCTCCGCACATGGCCCCGCACCCCCCTTGGGCCGCCCCTGTTAGTACCTCTTCCACTCTGCTGGTAATTCCTTGCTGTATGCAACCCAGCATCCTTCTGACTTTTGCCACCACCTTGTCATACTGTTTCGCCACCTTGAGATCCTCAGAAACAATCACTCCAAGGTCCTTCTCCTGGTTCATGCACACCAACCTCTCGCCCCCTATTGTATATAATTCCCTTGGATTTCTGCTTCCCAAGTGCATGACACTGCACTTCTTCACATTAAATCTTAACTGATAAACATTAGACCATTCTTCCAGCTTTTGTAGATCTTTCCTCATGTCCCCCACTCTCTCAGGGGAGTCCACTCTGTTGCAAATTTTGGTGTCATCTGCAAAAAGACAGATTTTTCCATTCAGCCCCTCAGCAATATCACTCATGAATATATAGAACAGTGCCAGTCCCAAGACCGAACCCTGGGGCACCCCACTAATCACCCTCCTTTCATTCCACCCAACTATATAGATAGTGTGATATTCAGTCCTCTATCCAAATAGCTACGTTGATACGTTCAGGCCAGCAAAATGGCGCTCCCCATTCTATATATATACTCTCACTATTTGATCTAGTCCAAGAAACGTAGAAAGCAGGAGAAGGACTACTACAGTGGCTTAAGTTTATTTAATAAAAGCAGTCCTTCTCCTGCTTTCCACGTTTCTTGGACTGGATCATTTGTTTGCACGTGGAATTGTGCTGTTTTGTTGGTTTACTCTCACTATTTGGACAGCGGTGCTGAATATACACATCATATCGAAATAGTGCAGCCAGCATTTAAAAAAAACACTGACTGCGGTGTTTCAATATGGGACCGTATACATTTCTCCATGCCGCCCAAGTTATGCATGGTTTCCGGACAGCAGAGCGAGATATGTAATCATAGATATAACAGTTGAATATCAGTGTATGCACATTCTCTATGGTTACCAGATGTCCCCGATTCTAGGTCTGTGGCTGCAGCATCACCCTCCCATGACCGGTACGGTTACCAGTGTGTGGACCCCCCCCCCCCCCCCCGCAGTCATCACCCAATCTTTTTTTCTCTTTCCTTGCCCTGCCCCTCCTGATATCTCTCTCTCTCTCCCTCCTTACTCTTGCCCCTCCCCCTCCAAGCTATTACCGATCAGTTATCAGCGGACAGGAAGATGAAACAGCATGCGGCTTTGAAGCACATGTAAGCGGTGCACCCTGTTGCACAATCCTGGAACCACACCCCCTCACACACACATACACACACACTGATATTGCATGAGTGCCCCAGATTTGCCTCCAAAAAATCTGGTAACCTTAACATTGTCACGCACAAGGGTATGGGTGTAGGATGTGTTGTCCACGGGAGCTGTAATAATCGCAGGGTTCTGGATGCAACACTTGTAGTAAAGCACACAATACCTCAGAGTTCTGGATTATTTCTTTTTATCTCACAGTGCTCACATAAGCTTCAAAAGTCCATAGAGCTGCTTGGCTTTCTTTAGTCCTTTGTCGCCCAAGCAGGTAGAATAAGTCAATTCAAATAAATAAAATAAAAAACACTTAAAACCCGCCTGCATCAGGCTCAGCCTCTTCATAAAGCTTGTGAGTTTAGGCAATATGGATGCTCTCCTTTGGGAGTGAAAGGACAGCCCTTCCCCCCCTCTGTCATTTCCTCTCTAGGTGTTCTTTTAGTTTCTCCACCTTTTCTCAATCACAAACCCAAAACATAAGAAATAGTTTAGCTCCACAGTTCAGTTATTTCACTTGATCATCTCTGGGCAAACTCGTACTACTTTTGCCTGTGCTGGAGTAGGATTGGAGAAGCCTTGAACCCACTCCTCTCCTAGGTGCGCTCTAAAACCCAGCCCATGTCAGCCAAAATTAAACAAATTAATTCACACATTTAGTCCACCAGTTTCCTGATACTCCATTTCCTCATATAGCCCCTCAGGGCAGTGACGTTCCAAGGGCAATTTACACCTGGAGCGTGCCCCCCTTCGCAGAGTGCCCCTCCCCATGGCATGACCCCCCTCATGGCTTGCACTTTGCCCCCCACCAGGCCCTCACAGCAGAGCTAGCATGGCATACCTACCTTCACATGGTGTGTGGCTTGCCGTGATGCCTCCGCTCCAAGCTTGGCAGCTGTTTCCTCCCAGGCCAAATACTCACAAAGCAGTTTAACCGCTTAGAAGACCTGCTAACCGGTTAAAGCATGATCAGCAGGATATTCAGTGGTTCTAATCCATTAACTGCCACTCAATATCCCCTTGTACCAGATTTGAAAGCCCTGATGCTAAGCTCTTACCAGCAGGGCATTGCAGGAGCAGAGCAGGGTTAACTGGTCGCAGCGATGTTGAGACACCGGCCGGTTAAACATGGCTAAAATTAGGAAGGCTGAATGGTTTCCCTAACTTTAGCTAGTTTTGCAATCCAGCCAGCAGTTGAATATCACCAGTAACCAGACTGCAAAATCTCAATCCGGCCAACCCAGCTATTCAACGCTGGTGACTGGATAAGACCGCAGCATTGAAGTCCAAATTTAATTTAGCATGGCAATGGCCAGGCACTTTACTTGGGCTGGCTACCACGGCTGAAAATGTGTTATTCTTATCTATTCACACATACAGGCTGTAAGAAAGTCATCTTATTGGTTGGACAATATTATAGAAATTCTTTTATATAAGTAAGATGCTGTTTTGCCTGTGCAAATGCTTTTGAGAATTACTTTCCCTGTGTCCAATAAAAAAAAAAGTCTATTTATAAAACTGTGGGATAGCAGCGCAAGCTGAATTTACCACCTCATATGCCTATCTGTTGGTTGGTGGACATAGGAGTGGAGGAGTGGCCTAGTGGTTGGGGCAAGGTACTTCAGGCCGGAAAGTCAGGTGTTCAAATCCCACTGGAGGACAGCAACCTTGGGCCAGAAGGACTGGGGTTTCTAGTCCCACAGGTGCTCCTTGTGGTCTTGGGCAAGCCACTTAACCCTCCATAGCCCATGTTCCCAGTAAAATAGTTCTCTGTGTGCTGTGCTTTCCTGTCTAATCAATGTGTTTATACCTCAAAAATTTCCTGTCATGATTTGACAATTTCCAATCTGTAATCAAACCGCTGCTGATCGCTGGAAGTAGCGGTATACAAAATGTATACTAAATAAAATAAAAATCTCATCCTGAGAATTTTTTTCAGAATGATTAGTTTTGCACAAAAAATGTCTCTGATATCTTTATTATTTATAATGGTGATTCTACATTGCTTGAAGATTCAAATACATATAAATGTAATTTGTCTTTCACGCGTAGGTTTAATCATATTAATGTTCTACCTAGTGGATGCCATATTAATTGCTCATAAGGATGGAATTATGGAGGCTAATCCATTTACCAACGAATATTGTACGCAGTGCTTTGTTAAGAGCTGATAGCAATCATCTGAGATTTTGATTAAAAACATTCCTAAGGGCGAGCTTATTCAATCAAGGAGAAACTGTTCTTCTTGTGAGAATTTCAAAATTACTTCTAAAAATGTGTCAGAGAGACTGAGATGATCTCTTTATAGTGAATCTGAAACTGAGTTAGGCTACATAGTTATGCCTAATAAGCCAAAAATCGTTAGCTGGTATTTTGAATTCTTAATTGCTCAAAGTAAAAGAAATGATTTATCAGTTCTGAGGTTTTTTCCAGAAGTTACTAGATCGTGTGTTGATCGAAATTGTCCCCGTCCTTCAGAGACATTAAAGTATCCTTAAGAATGATTTACTTAGGGATATGACTGGAAATCATTCTTATATTCCTTATAAAAGAGACAAGAATTATTCTTATTATGTTGTCAGCATTGTTTTTTTTTTTAAACACAGAACCCCCTTAGGATAAATTGTGTGTGTGTGTGCGTGTGTATGCATATGTGTATATATATATATATATATATATGTATTTGTGATATTCATCTCTGTAGCAGGCAGATGGCATGTAATCAGGGTTAATGGAAGGGATGGGTGATAGAGATGTGCACTTCCCCAAAAACCTCAGCTGTAGTTCATATTTATGAATATTTCTTCATAGACAAGTGCACAAGTGATTTACACGCACAAAATGTTTTAGGCACCCAAATGAACCAAATGCATGCTGATGAATTCACACCCCTAATTCTGGGTGACTACTGTGCCAGGTGTGCCAGGACTGGGGGACGCCAGTGTGTCTTCTCAAGGGATGAGGCATCAGTGCACCGTGCAGCTCCTTTTGCTATCATGTTAGTTTAGACGATAAGCTCCAGGCCCATCGGTCTGTCTGTCACATCAGTTAAATCAGCCACAGGCCTGACCACTTAGGTATTATTAATTTCTTGTGCATATGGGGTCAGGCATGTGTGCTGGTTTAGAGGATATTTGAACATCTGCCAGTTATCCCTCAGGGTCTCATAGTTGACCATTTTTATATGTAGTGCTAAGTTTTTAGGCATGTTTTGCATAAACAATAGCGCCTATTGGGAAGTCTCCTGCCAGCTGAACAAAGTTCTTTGTCTGTCCCTACACATGTACAAACAAACAGATGTGGGAGGTGAAGGCATCCTGGGCACAGCACTTGCTTCAAGGTTCTGTGGGCTCTGCTGAGAAGGAGAGCTCACTCTGCTGTCAGCAACCGGCCTATCTATCCCTTGTGGCTGGCTTAGCACATTTCCCGAGCAAGACTGGGTTGCAGCCTAGTTCCGCCACTCCAAGAGTCCTCAGTCAGAAGTACTGTAAAGCAGTCCATAAGACAAAACAAAGCAAAACTCAGCTACTCTATGAGCAGTCTCTGTAGCAACAGAGCAGACCTAGGATTTCCTCCCAGTTCATTACCTGGAATTAGCTGGACACGCCCTCCTGGATATCACACTTTCATTAGTTGTTACTCTTAATAGTCCTATTGGTTTGGTTTCAGTAGTTTATGATTGTTGGAAAGAAAAACATTTTTTAATACGTTTTGGTGTAGGGAACACTATTATTTGGTGGCTTTACCTACTTTTAGGCTCTTGCTAGAGCTATTTAAATTGAGTAAAACTGAAGTACTGCCACGAGAGGTAGTTTTTCCTCACGGCTAATCTTCCAACATTTATACATACACATATATTTAAGCTCACGACTTTTTTTATTTTGCTCTATTTTTGTTTTTGTGAAAAACAAAGCTGGCATGTGCACGTTCAGACATGATTTCGGAAATGTGGAAGTGCCCACTATGGACATCTATGGAGACGCCTACATAGACCTCCCCAGAACAGCCTTTTAGCACATGGATGTCTAATAGCATAATGGTTAAAGTAATGTGTTAGGAGTAGGGTGTCCAGCATTCAAATCCCAGTGCGGGCCCTCCACCTTGGGAACTGTAAGGCCACAACAAGCACTTTTCTGATACCTGTTCATTCCTGGAGCAAGTCTAAATGTGGATGTGCCTGCAGACATCCCCAGTGTTTCTGAAACCAAACGGGGATGCCTATGTTCATTGCACCTCCCCAGACATGCCTCTACCATGCCCCCTGCCTACTTGCACATCCTCGCACTGGAGAGGTCTGTATTGATCATTTGTGAAATGGTTCCAGAAAAATATTTGTGATGTCCACGTCCAAATCACAACTAAGGGCCCGATTCCGAGATGAGTCCGACAGGACATGCAGCCCCACAGGCCATCCTGCCCTTATTCCCCCTCCTGCTCTCCCCGCATGGCTAGAGCCACAGCACAGGGAGAGCTGGCGAAGGGCGCCAGGGACATGGTCTGGGTGGAGCGGGTGTGGGCCGAGTTGGCAGGATGTACAGGGCCAATTCTGGTCATGACTCTGTACGTCCTGCGGGGTCAGAGGGGATGTGCTGATTATTCCAACTCAAAGGTGGAATAATCAGCACCGGCAGGGGGATCGGGGCCAGGGATCTCCCCCCCCCCCTCCCCGGGGCCGGGACTGGGTGCAGAGGGGTCCCTGCTGCCTGATCCAGGCCTTGGCTTGCCAGCTGTGGGTTGGGCGGTGGGGAATATGGGAGTCTGAGTGGCTGGAGCCAGGGACGCCTGCAGGGAGGAAGTCCCCGCAGGCATGCAGGGGCACACCCCGGTGCAAAATCGGGTCCTAATGGGCCTGTCCTGCTCGGGGCCTTCCGAATGGCCGGATGTGTCCCTCTCAGAATCGGGCTCCAAGACGTTTAAAATGACCCCTTTAGAGGGGAATTTTAGAAAGGATGTCCAAGTGCAATCTGGGATGTCTAAGTCAGAAGGTCTGAATAAAAAGCAGGCATGTGGCCAGGTGCAGGCACAATTTCACAAACGTGGTTGTGCTCAATATGAATGTCTTTGGGAGGAGGGGGAAGGAACGTCTACATAGACATCAACAGAATAATATTGTAGAACCTGGATGTCTAGAAATGGCCTAATAGTTAGAGCAGTGGGCTAGGAGCAGGCAGCTAGAGTTCAAATCTCATAGCTGCTATCATAGTGACTGTGCAGACTACTGAGGATGATAGAGCACGTTCTCCTCTACACCCTTTGGATGTTTTTCAGCCAAAACGCTCCTGTTCTGACTTGGACGTCCACAGACCCTGCTTCTAAAATGGCTCTGGAGTCATTTCTATGCCTGTTTTCAGATGTCAAAAGCATGAGTAGGGCTTCCAAAATAACCCCCTTAATCTGCCTTTAATACTTCTAGCTGCGGAAGACTGTAACATTGCCCCCTGAGTAGTATCAAGAATTAAATTAATCTCCAGCTGACCAAATTTCTTTCCATGTTCCTCCAACTTCACTGAGGCTTGAATAGAAACATCACATATCTGGCACTGTTCCCACAGCAATTCTTCAATTCTTGACACTATTTTCCAAATTTCAACCAGGGAAACAAAAGTAGGAGGCTACACTAATGGTGATTTCCCCGGAGGAAAAGCCTACAGGGGAAAAGCCTACAGGGGAAAGTAAAGGCATCACAATTGTGCTACCATCTTCCTTAGAAGATGCAGGAAAACGGGGGGCAGAGCCTGATGTCCAGCGGGATGGTCGCATAACGCTGAGGCTCCCGAGAGGCCTACTCAGAATCCTGAATTAACACCTCACATTTTGGAACTTCTACTCTGATCTTGCCGGGGCACATTGGTGAGATGGCGGGGACCAAACCAACGCGCCTGGAATTTGGGTCTCCAGCGGCTTCTCACGGCAAACGGACCAAAACCGAACCTCCGTCCCCGCAGAAGGGGCCGGCCTCGTGCGAGGGCCCCGAAATGCAGCAGGAAATCCTCGTAGAGATCAGAGGGGTCAAAAACCTTGTGCAGGCAAACGGTGAAGCACTCCGAGCGCTGCGGGACGATTTTGGTGTGCTGCAAAGCAAGCTAGAAGGGCTTTCTTCGCGTCAGGACAAAATGGAGGGCATATTGGACTCCCATGCGGCCCGGTTGTCCAAACTCGACAAAGTTGAACGACAGGTGCGGGCCTTGCAGAAAGAGGTGGAAGATGGCAATAACAGAGCGCGTCGCAACAATATACGACTCGTGGGCATGCCGGAGGGAGCGGAATCGGGAGACATGAAAGAGTTTTTATGCAAAATCCTCCCTTCCTTACTCCAAATCACTTTTGCCAAAGAGTTGGAGATTGATCGCGCTCATCGAGTGCCCACCAGCATAACGCTCAACAGGAAGACCCCGCGACCTATCATTTTTCGACTATTGAGATATCAACACGTGGAGCAAATTCTAAATGCCTCTCGGGCAAAGGGCCATATGGAGTTCGAGAGCCACAAGATTTCCTTCTTTCCCGACTTCTCTAAACCCACAGTAGACCGCCGAAAGCGCTTTCTGGAATTCCGGCCGAGGCTTCAACAACTACAAGCACGCTATGGCCTGATGTACCCGGCCAAGCTCCGAGTCACGCTTCACAATCAGACAAGAACATTCGAGGACCCTGATCTACTAGCGGAGTTTTTGGATTCCAAAGAAGCCGACTTGATGCGCTGACTTCCAGAATATTCCTGCAAGTCTCCTTCTATCCGCTGTACCGGCCATATTGGATCTGCCGCAGCCTAGCAAAGAGTCTGGCGTGGGCAGTCTGTTGCCTTACCCTTGATGGTATCTGTGACCCGGCTCCATCTACCCACAGTAGCCTCGATGAGTATCAGAGACAGTGTTATTATGGACTCTGGTGTTTCTTTTCTTTTTTACATGCCTTTTATTCCTCTCTAGGGCCTCCTCCCGCAGACATATGGTCGCCATATTCTTTGGGGGTTTTGCTTCTTCTCTAAGATTCGTTGACACATACTTTTCAATATGGGGTGTATTAGCCAGACTACTTGGTGATTATGACATTGTTGTACAGATTCTACTTATGTTCTATGTTATCAAGCGCCCTTACCTAAAATGTCTACTACCGATTGATGGCACCATGTAAGATTTTTTCATTGAACGTAAAAGGCATCAATAATCATATAAAACGGAAGAAAATCCTAAGCTACCTCAGTCAGGAAGCAGCGGATCTGATTTTTCTCCAAGAAACGCATTTAAATTCGAAGGAAACTCTTAAACTCAATATTAAACCTTACATGGTGGCTGCTTATTCCTCAGCCGTTTCTAAGAAATGTGGGGTTGCCATACTGGTTAGGAAATCTTTACATGCTACTGTTATTGCGACTAGCTCAGATACAGAAGGTAGATGGGCTAGAGCTCACCTCAAGATAGGTAGCCTAGAAGTTACATGTATATGCCTTTACGCTCCTAATGTGGATGACCCTGCCTTTTTTGCTACCATTGCTCAGGTTGCGCAGGCATCTGCTAATACTTCATTGATCATTGGGGGGGATTTCAATCTCGTCCTTGATCCCCTGATCGACAAACAGCCGCCTAGGACGAGTGGTCCCCCCAAGAGTCACGCTACGCTTACCTCCCTGATCAAGGATCTTGCTTTAGTTGATCTATGGAGATTACTACACCCCAATGAGCCTGACTTCACCTTCTTCTCCTCCCCTCATAAGTCTCAATCTCGCATAGACTTCTTTCTAATCTCAAAACTTTTAGTTCCTCAGGTGGACACTGCAAAGATTCACTCCCAACATATTTCAGATCATGCTGCTATTTCCTTTCAATTACACACTACTGCACCCCAGGGAAACTCGGGAGCCTGGTTCTTTGATAGAGCCCTGTTAACCCAGCCGGAGTTCCAGTCAGAAATTCGAGTAGCCATACAGGATTACTTCCATTTTAATCTACCCCAAGCTACTGCGAATTGGGCTTGGTGGGAGGGCTTCAAAGCGGCCATTCGAGCAACGATCACTAGCTATCAAATCCGCCTGCGGAAACAACGCAAACAGCAGCTACTCATACTAGATCAACAAATAAAAGCAGGCGAACGAGTTCTAACTTCACGCACTGACCCATGTGTATTAATTTGATTACAGCGTCTCCGTTTTCAATATAATTCAATCCTCTCAACTGCAGCTTCTAAGAGTATTGAGCTTCAGCGAGGGACATATTATCGTGAAAGTAACCGAGCCGGTCGACTTTTAGCCAATGCCTTGAAAGGTCAAAAAGAAGCCAAACGCGTTGCGGCCCTTCGAGCTCCACAGGGAGGGGGCATAGTGACCACAGACTCCGATATTGTAGAGCTCTTTCGGGATTTCTATACCCGCCTATATCAATCTGAATGTGAGTTCTCGTCAGAGACATTCGAGTGATTGCTCTCTGGCATTCAGCGGCCGACCCTCACTGAAGCTGATAGAGATGCGCTCGATGAACCCTTCTCTACTTCAGAGATCCAATCTGCCCTAAAGCGTACAGCCTCGGGCCGTGCCGCAGGGCCTGATGGCCTCCCAACCGAATTCTACCGAACGTTCAGTGCAGATTTAGTTCCCTATTTAAAACTCTATTTTACTGCCCTAGCGGTAGATACATCCTCCTTGGGATCCTTTTCTGCAGCTAATGTGGTTGTATTTGAGAAAGAAGGCCGAGACCCACTACTGACTGCCAACTACCGCCCAATCTCCCTACTTAATGCCGACTATAAGATCTTCGCAACGATCTTGGCCGCCCGGCTATCTGACATGATGGCTACCCTAATTCACCCCGACCAATGCGGTTTTATACCCGGCAGATCAACTGCTGACAATGCTCGGACCTTGTGCCATGTGTTATCTAGTGCTGCCAATCTTGACCACCCATGGGTGGGTCTATCCCTGGATGCCGAAAAAGCCTTTGATCGTCTAGAATGGCCCTTCTTATTTGCAGTTCTCCGATGGTATGGCTTTGGAGAGGGTTTCCTCTGATATCTCCAAGTTATGTACACTCAGCCCGTTGCCAGTATTTGTGTAAACGCCATCAAATCTCAGCCATTTAACCTCCAAAGAGGCACACGTCAAGGTTGCCCCCTATCACCAATGCTTTTTGATCTCGCTCTTGAACCCCTAGCCCTTCTTATTAGACAGTCTCCACGTATTCGAGGTGTCCCCTTTAGTCATAGGGAGATTAAACTCTCTGCCTACGCAGATGACCTTATGCTCTTCGTCTCCCTCGATTCGGTTCCAGCTGTCTTGGATCTGATTGACGGATACTCACAATTATCGGGCTATAAAATTAACTGGACCAAATCTGTAGCATTCCCACTGAACCGCTGGGTACATGAGGCTGACATGCAGGCCTTTCCCTTCCTTTGGCAATCTCGTATGGTGAAGTATCTCGGGGTCCATTACTGTTCTCCTTTAGAAGACACTATCAGTTTCAATGCCAAAGAGGTAGTCTCCAAAGTCCGTGAGCTCACAAATCGTTGGTCTCCCTTATCTCTCACATGGTGGGGCCGCTTAGACACTGTGAAAATGATGATAGTCCCCAAAGTGAACTACATTTTAGAAATGCTGCCATGCTTACTTCCGTTACATACTTATAAAGATATTGAGGGCCTTCTCATTCGTTATCTCTGGCAGGGCAAGCCACCAAGGATAGCTAAACATAAATTGCAGTCTGCAAAGGAACGAGGGGGTACCAGATTTCCTGATTTTCTTAGATATCATCAAGCCTTTCTACTTAAGCAAGGTGCCCGATGGCTAGATACCTCAACAGACCGCCGACCAGTTTGGCTTGATATAGAAGAGGAGCTTAGTAGCCCAATTCCGTTGACCCATCTCCCCGGTATGTCTTACCAAGTCGACACCCGCCATCCACCAATGATTGTCGATACTCTTGTGGCCTTTAACAATCTCATTCTATCACTGGGCCCGAATGTATGTCCTCAGGACGGACTCCCGCTATGGAATAACCCCAGAATTCAAATCCTACATAGAACAATAGCCTGGAAACCCTGGTACTCCAGGGGGATCTGGACACCCCAACAGCTTTTCTCTGCAGCTCGTTGGAAAACCTTTTCGGATTTACAAAAGGAATTTGCGTTACCAGCGAAACACTACTTTCAATTGATGCAGCTTCAACACTGCCTCAAAAGTGCTCAAATTATGCCGCCCTCTGCCCCTACTGAGGATGGGCTATTAGAGATAGTTCACTCCATTAGTGGTACACAGGGGGTAGCCTCTAATTTCTATAAAACACTTTGTCAGGGTACAGACACAGACACTTTTAGAGCCCAACAAGCCTGGGAGCGCGAACTGCAAACCACTCTAACCCCTGTGCAATGGAGCGTTTTTTGGAGTAAAGTAGTACGGGCTTCCCGGTCTGCCTCTGTTAACAAACTCTCTTCTTCTTTGCACACAGATGCTTTTATACCCCAGAAAAAATAGCCAAATGGAACCCAAATGCTAGGGACCTGTGTTGGTCTTGCCATACGGCTGTGGGATCCTTTGCTCATGTTATTTATGAATGTTCCCAACTGCAGGTCTACTGGGGGCGGGTCTGGGGTCGTATTCAATCTATCTTACACTTTCATGAACCTCTTTCTTGGAAGGTCGTGGGACTCCGCTCTGCGGCGGAGGTCCCCTCTCTTCCCAAGAAGGGTCGCTTTCTCCTTGATTTCATGCTAGGTATAGCCATCTGCTTAATCACGAGGAATTGGAAGGATAGCTCTCGACTTACTGTAAATGAATGGTGGAACCTTGTCTGCTTATATAGTAAATATGAGCAGATACCTCGGAGAGCTATTCCCCATGTCCAAACTCACCCTCGCTTGTCTAAATGGCAGATGCTTAATGATTATGTACAATCTGCTCATTGCTCCAACATGCCTGGATAATGTGCACTCATCATGTTTTGGATCACTGTTGTGTTTTGCAGTACAATAATGTAAGTACACGCCCGTTTCGGGAATGCTTAGTTTTCTAGAGAAGAAGCAGGGGGGAGGGGGGTGGTAGGGGTTTACTTTGGTGTATGTACTACACGTTATGTATTTGTCTTTAGTTGTATGTCTTCCTTTCCTTTGTTGTTATAAAACGAAAATAAAGAATTTAAAAAAAAAAAAAAGAAGATGCAGGAAAACTAGCAACTTGTAAGGGTGCTCTCTGCTCTGACCTGCTCCAAGAAAGCTGAACATCAGAGAGAAATTAGTTGAAGCCCAAGAGGAGGAGAGGGCATCGCTCTTCTAAATTTAAAGATAATCCATGATCGCTAATAGATGACAGTACCTGGTCAACAAAAGACTCTCAATTGGAGTCTCAGGTAGCCACTATGGCCAGCATTCCATCCTGCGAATAGCAGGGTTGGAGGTCTGACCCATGCTCAGACCCAGAACATGATTCTGTTCCTAATGCTCCCTGCACATACACAGTGTTTGTGCAGAATGTGCTGGACGTGGGCGGGAGGGAGCAGAGCGGGGAAGGGGTAAGGTGCCAGGACGTACAGAGGCCATTCAGGTCAGGCCTCAGTATGTACCCTACCACTGAGTTACACGCCCGCTTATTCCACCCCGATGGTGGAATAAGTCCCGGGCACTGAGCTATTCGTGGGATGCAGCCCCCCCGTACCCTAGGCTGCCACTGCAGGACAGCACCTGCCACCTGATCCAGCCCTTGGGGTCCCCTACAGAGGGACAGGCAGCAGAATGTTGAGGTATGCTCTAGGGCAGGCCATTCTGCAATGCTGGCTGGATGTGCTAGTGCCATGGTGACGGGATACCACTTCACCGGCACACCAGCCATAGCTTTGTGCGGGTTCAACAGGCAGATTGCAAGACAGCTCCCACCATGGGATCAGGTGAATGTCAGGTTATGTGCCTGATTCCACAATGGTGTTACGTACAGATCTCATGGTTGCAGAATCAGGTACAACTTAATCCCATCTAAGTTTTAGGCGTCTCAACATCCCGGCCATACACTGCTTGGAATTGGCCTCTATGTGTTTGTCCATGGTCTCACAGCAATGGGCATGAAATATCTTATTCTTCAGCTTTCTCATTCCCATTCCAAGGGTAGAGTCCCCAGTAGCCCTCAATGGCTCTGAAAGTGGCTCTAAATGTACGTCAATTTTTTTCTCGATTTTTTTTTCTTTTGTTTTTTCTCTTGTTTTGTGCTCATATGACATCTTTATATGGTTTTCTAATTATTTTATATTTCTGGTGATATGATTTCATAGTTGGATTATTTCATATTGGGATGGTTTATATGTTTTTATTTCATATATTATAATTGATGTGATTAGTTGCCCTTGACGCAGGTAGATTGTGCCAAAACACAGACATGTCTGGCTTAAAAAAGATTCTCTATGGTTATTCATTCCTTCTCTCCTTTTTGTGCCATCGATTTTTCTCTCTACATTCCACAAAAATGACTCTTGCCAAAGTAGCCAATGACTTCTTCAGCACTTAAGCCAAAGTTAGATACAGCTGAATTGGCTCCAATTAAATGATGAAAGACAGCTGTTCTATGAGTTGGAAGTAAGGATCATGTGATGCCAGATCTAAACTCAAAAATATGTGCACAATAATCTCATTATCTTCCTCTGTATGACTCTTAGGAGTGGTTATTGATTCTTTTCTTTCTTTGGAACGGTAAATAGAGAAAATAGTGCAAAATATATTATTGAATTTGTTGTTGGTGTGGCAGATCTGAAACTTTTTATTCCTAGACCATTTAAGGTACATAGTCCAAACTGTTATATCGTCACATATGGATTATTCTAATATTGTTTATCTAAGGCTGAGTAATTTGCTTTAAAATAACTTCTTTGGTTTCAAATCAATTTAACACCAGTCACTGGTATTATGTATCAGGTTTTAATTTAAATGGGAAAAGTACATTTTTGGTTGGAATATGCAGAGAGGAGTGTTTGCATTCCAGATGTTCACCAGCCTTTTCATGAATATGTATAAGTCATTTGAATGTTTTCCCGAACTGTAAGATTCAAGAGCTTCGGATCGTGTTCCAAGAAATTGCTGATCGGTTGACAACTACACAGTCTGTATCCAGCTCACCATTCCCCTTTTACTGCTCAATTGACTGATGCAGACACCTGGATACACATCAGCCATCCATGCAAACTGTTTCACTGTTCCACGACTCAGATGTTTGCTGTCAATTCTACTCCATGGGATTCCCTGTGCTTCCTCCTTTTTGTCTCCATCGTGCTTGTGCTACTTATTGAGTTCCTTCATCCTGATGGACAATTAGCTTCACTTCTGCGTGTTCACAACACAATCCACAACTCCAAAGAAGTTCTCATTCACACCCTGCCTTGAACTGAACTTCTACCTGGACATTTATTGTTGAGATTATTACAAATGAAACTAGCAAAGCGCTTACATTGCTTGCCAAACAACATACTCAAATGTGTACTGCCATTTATCAGAATCGCTTAGCTTTAGATTATTTGCTTGCTGCTGAAGGTGGCGTTTGTGGAAAGTTTAATTTGACCAATTGTTGCTTACAAATAGATGATCATAGCCGTATTATTACTGAAATTACTGACCATATGAAAAGATTGCTCATGTTCCTGTGCAAACTTGGGATGGGTTTAATCTGGGTGGTTGGTTTGATTCTTTTTTCTCTGCTTTGAGTGGGTTACGGGACATTTTAATTTCCATGCTACCGTTTATAGCCTGTGCTGTTATTATGTGTTGCGCATTTCCTCTCCTGATTGCATTTGTACGTACATTAATTAAGTCTTTTGCTCAAACCCTGTATATTGTATCTAGGGATCAGTATGAGTTGCTGCCTCTTGAATGATACCTCTCTGTCACAACTGGTTGCCGTCCATGGCCCATAGTATGGGGTTCCCTACCTTTGCCCGTACACAAGAGAAAAAAAAAAGAAAAATTGGAGAATGTTGGGATATTTTGGCCTAGGAATAGGTCTGCTTAGGTTTGCCTTATGTGCTGTCTGGGACTGTAATCCTGCCGCCTGTGGCTTGCACGGGCACCCTGCATGAATGGCACAAGAAGACAGAGCATGTGGGCTATCCAGGAAATGCCACAAGAAAGTGTCTGTGGCCTGGTACAGTCTAGGAAAAACTTTACTCTGGATAGAAGTGTGCAGTGTTAGGCCCAGAAGCAAATACAGGCCAGGCCAGAAAATAATTAACAGAAAAATAATTAACAGAAAATTCCCTAGCCCTGAAGAAAGAATGTGATTAGTGCCGGGAAGTAGAAGACCATAAGTGGGCCCCAAGGAATGCAGGAAAGATGCGCTTCACAGCACAGATAGGCAAAGACTTTGGAGACCTTGAAGCACCAGCCTTAGGCCTTGAAAATCATGAGGGAGGGGGTCCCATCTGGAGAGCTTCAGCAAACTTCTGCAAGCAGCACTATAATTTTTGCAAGTAGCACTGGCAGACTTTTGCAGAAGGCTCAAAAATTGTGCAGACGGCTTTACAACTTTTGGTAGGAAGTATAGCAGATTTTTGCACACGGAACTAAGGCTTTGTGCAGGAATTGCTATAAAGGGTATATGATATATAAGAGAGCAAGCTACAGAGCTCGGTGCAGCGGCCTTCTCTCTCCCTGATGGGAGGGAGAATGTTGCTCACCTTCAGATCTCTAAGACAGACCTTTTTTCCTGTGCTTATGGAGTTTGCTTGTACTAAATAAAAACAGAATTTTTGCTGACAAGTAACTGTGATCTGAGTTTCTTTTGTTTTGTTTCTTCTGGTGCATGGGTCCCATGTGCTCAGACAGTCTTGATAATTATTAAGGATGCTTTTGTAGGTAAGAACCCGCCTACAGAATATAATAACATAAGATATGCCATATTGGGTCAGAGCAAAGGCCATCAAGCCCAGTATCCTGTTTCCATCAGTGGCCTATCCAGGTTCCCAAAAGGTAGACAAAGTCCATGCTGCTTATCCAAGCAGTGGATTTCCCCAGTCCATTTTAATAATGGTTGATGGACTTTTATTCCAGCATGGAATCTGTCTACTTTTTTTTTGAAGCTGACAGGTACTTGTGACGTGGATTGGCCACTGTTGGAAACAGGATACTGGGCTTGATGGACCTTTGGTCTGACCCAATATGGCATATCTTATGTTTTTATGTTCTAATGTTGCTACCTTCCACTGTCAGGTGCTATGTATGTTTGGGCATGGGATAACCTATCACCCCAACACACCAGGGACACCCATTGTGAGAATGTGTGCCTAAAGCTCTGTCAGGGGCGCATGCAGTGGGGAAGACCTGAATCATAGTCACCATTACTCTCTGACAGGCATGTGGTTTGGTTGTCCTCACCCCCTGAGGCTGGATTACTGCACTGGCAGCCTGCTACTTTATCAACCTCACCTCTACTCTACTTTTTGTGTGCAGAGATTGAGAGCCAAGGGACTTGCCTACAATAGTCAGCCATCTCTCCCCACAGCACCTTACTACCACAAATGGCTTCTGAATGGGCTCTGAATGGACCTCCAATGGACAGATAGGTCACCTTCTAGATCCACTGATATGGGCTGCATGAGCTGGATCCACCTCAGCTCTAACTCTTTGGGCACTGGCTCTGCATTGAGCTCATCACCACCCTCTTGTCCAACTGCTTTGTCACCACTTGTCATTCCCTGTACAGATTGCTACATTAACTTCAGGTTGAGGAGAACAGACACTGCTGACCAAGTTGGCTTTTGGTGCATTTGCCTTGCTGTGTATGTGATGATAGGATATACACAGCTGACACCTCCAACCCTGTCCCTGGTCAACACCTGCTCCCAATGTGGACTGTTGAACTGTCCAACATGTGACTGGCTGTGGACATGCAGAGTGTGTGGTATTGGATGCCATAGAGTTTCCACCATATCCATGTCACTTCTAGCCATAAGCCTGGCCCTCTTTCTTATATGCTGCAGCTCGCCTTTGCCTGAGCTGCTGCTAAGGGACAATAACTATCTCTCAGAATACTATCCACTGTCATATTCTATGGAGGATTGTATCAGAGGGTATATATGTGTGGAAACCTAGCATGCACCACTGACATGGCATGAGATGGGTAGACAGTTGTAACATGGTGACTGATTGCATTTTATGTCCTACTTACAGGAGATGGGGAATCTACAGATGCCCTAGAGGACTACAGAGTAGACCCCAGCAGCCAGACCTCTAAAGAGGATTCCATGCTAGAGGCCATTACCACCCAGGATGGCGGTGACAAGGCAGCCAAGAGTGCAGAACAGACGTCCAGAAGCCTGGAACATCAACGCACCGAAAGTGTTGACATAGCCATTGTCCAGGTAGAGGAGGACAAGGATATCATTGAGGGGACCAATCTGTAGCATCCACATCCCTCATTATTTGATGATACTGAGACAGCTGGGAAGCATGTAGGCACAGATGACAGCCAGGAAGTCCCTAGCATCAGTCACTGATCTCAGCAACTTCTGCAGTGCACCAAATGCTTTCTGCAGCACAATGCCCAACACCAGGCACAGCACATTGAGAATGAGCTCCTGAGACAGTCCCTCACTCTCCAGTACATACAACTCCAGTACAGAAAGCCTAAGGCAACAGAGGACCTAAATGAGACCATGGGACTGCACAGGGGCCTCTGACTATATATGCACCCATGTGCCACAGCACCCCCTTCACCACAGGATGCCACCACAATGCTCTCTGTGCTCCCAATCTGCATGGACCCAGAGGTGGAGAGTGCCTACACTTTCAGGCACCACCAACACCTGTAGCTCACCACATTGATACAAAATTTTCCGAGGATTCTTCCCCTCCTCCAACATCTTTAGACCCATGTCCCATGGCAGGGGGCAACCTCTTCATTCTCTCCTCTTCCATGAGGCCCTCCAATAATCATCTGTGCTGGATGATGTCTCTAGCAGCTCCTCAGAATCCAGAGAGACATCAATCAGCACACCCTCACACCTACAAAGTCAGGGTCAGGAGGTTAGGACGGGGGGGGGGGGAGGTATGGAGGGGAAAGGGCCAGGGGAAGGTACACAGAAAGAAGTCCCAATTTCTTCATATAGGCACCATTTGGGAGGCAATGGAGGCTGTTGAGGAGGGGGGTTAGAGGAGGGTAGTCGGCTGTTTCCTGTTGATGGGTAGGGATGCTTCCTGCTTGGAGGATGGGTTGAGGTGCTGCCATGAGGCTGGAGGAGGGGAGGGGTGACTGAAGACCATTGCTGGAGGGTAAGGGTGGAAGTGTTTGGGGAGAGGATTGCAGAAGGCTGGTACTGTGGGAATATTGTGGGAAGGGACATTTCATTGTACATGTTGTGTATAGATGTAAATAAACACCTACCTTCATATGAAGTGCATGTGAATGAGGTTGTCTCTTGCTGAAACACCTAGTTGGTATGGGTGCCTGATATCCTCCTGCCTCGACCCTTCACCATTTGCATCATGGTAAAGATCTGCTATATCCTGTTGTTCAGGCAGGGATTGCCTGCCAGATTATGAAACATGCAGCAGCCATGAAGATTTGACATACCTCAGCAGGGCTGTAAAACAGGTCACTCTCTGATTTGTCAAGATACCAGAAGTGGTTCTTGAGCTGCTCAAATGTCCTCTCAATGACAGCACATGTATTCCTGTGGACCCTATTGTAGCATTCCTCAGCCTTTGTGTGTGATGACATGATGGGGTTCAGTAGCCATGCCACAGTGTGTAACCTCTATCACCTGCATATGTAAGGGGAGAGAAGACACATATCAGTGCATAGCAAAAGGGTACTTCGTGTTCTGGGTGAGCATTGCAGCCCTAGGCCCTTTGGGCTGGGCACTGCAACTCCAAGGAACAGTGACATCTTCATGTATTCGCATGTGTAGGTGTTGATGAGGGCTAGTGTGGTGCTTACCTAGCAGCCATCCACTGGTGATCCCTCTGTTTTCAAACTTCTCATTGATTCCAGAGTGGGTGAGGATGTAGGAGTTGTGGTAGGAACCTGGAAACCTGGGGAAGACATCTGTTATCGCCCCCTATGCATTGCACACCACCTGCATGTTGAGTGAATGAAAACCCTTCCTGTTGCAATAGGTGGCCCCTCTCCCTCATGGGGCCCTGAGGACCACATGGATGCAATCAATGAGCCCCAGTACCAATGGAAAGAAGGCCACCTCATTAAATTGGATCATGGTTTGCTGCCTCTGCTGCATGGTCTGTGGGAAGGCTACATATTGCGCTGAATGGATTATAAAGGCCTTCAGGAACTGAAAGATACACTGTGAAATAGCCAACTGGCTGAGACCATCAGTGGTAGCCAACAGAGACTTGAAACTGCCAGTAGTTAGGAAGAAAAGGGCTGTGGTGACCTTGAGGCAGACGGGCATGGGTAGACCCCTCTGTGTGGTGGAGCAGAGGAGTGGATCTAGTTCCTGGCAGAGATGGTGGGTGACAGCCTTATAAAAACAGAACCTGATGAGGCACTACTCATCCATGAGGTCCAGCAATTTGGTCCCGAGCTTATAGACCCTCTGATATGGGATTCTCCTAATGGCTCTTCTGTGTTCTCTGTGGGCCTCATGCAACAAGGCCACAACAATCAATATGTTTATCTCATCCATAGTTTCTAGCTCCCTCTGCCAATACCACATTGCTCCCATCCCAAGCACCCAATGCCCAATGACTTCCACCATGAGCACTCTGCACATGCATCTCCACACACACACACACACACACACACACACACACACACACACACACACACACTCGTAGACCAGAGAACCTCACAGAGGCATGGAGTCATAAGAAGCAATGAGACACACACAGGCCAACAGAGAACATGGCAGAGGCAAAGAGGGCACAAGGAGCTCACACGGACAGGCAGAAAGGAACAAGGTAGTGGGGGAGACAGGTACAGCAGGGGTCAAGTATTGCATCAGAGGGGGGTTTGGGATTGGCACAGCTGTGGAGGGAGGAGTGAGAGAGTTGGAATCTACAGGAGTCTTGGACAGGGGAAGGTGGATAGGTTTGGGAAAGGCACAGGATACACTGCAGAGAAACACAAAGAAGTTCAAGAGACACCTACGTGGACACAGGCAACAGTCAGGCCAGAAACTTGCAAGCCACGCTGCTCCAGTCATCAACACCTCATGCAGCCTCAACAGACAACAAAGTCACATCCTTATTTGTGATTCATAGCAGGTATAGATCGTCATGTTTAGAAAGTCTGCCCTGTGCATTCCTAGCCTATGTAAAATATGTTGTGGATATGTAGGTGAATGTGCCACCCAAGCCATGCCCACAAACATCCTGGAATGCTCCTGGCAGAGATATACAGAGATTTATGTACTGGGTGCCAAAACTTGTATCTCACACTCTTTCTAAAATGGCATTTTAAATGTTGGTATGGCTTCTGCAAAGAGGAGTCTAAAATAACCCCCTAAAGCAGCGGTTCTCAACCTGTGGGTCACAACCCCCATGGGGGTCGCCACAGGATTCAGCGGGGGTCGCCTCACTCCGCTGTTAAAAAACAAACAAAAAAAACCTCACAAGTTGCTGCCACTGCAGAGTCCACTTCTCGGCAGCGGCAAACTGACAGACTCCAATCTTCTGCAGCTGCGGCTCCCTGCCTCTTAGGGAACCGCAGCTGTGCCTGTGAGTGAAGCCATTGCGTAGCTTTTCTGTCTCTCAATGGGCTCTGTGCAGCACTGTCCTGCCTCCAAAGGAAGTTGTTTACCACTTCCTTTGGAGGCGGGACAATGGCATGCCTCAGGTCAAACCTGGATTGTAAACTCTGCTGTACCTGAATGTAATTTGACTGATTTGGTTTTGTAACTGTATTGCAGAAGGTGATTTTTTCTGCTGCTGTTTTTTCTCTCTTCTCTAACCTTCAGGTTCAAAGAGGAAGGCAAGCTCTTTGAAATCACTATACTCCTCAGGTGTTAGTGACCTTAATTAGCTTGCTTAGGAGCTAGGTAATGGAGTGTTGTATAAAGGTCTGCATTGCCTTGCAATTACTGCCAGTCCTAGAGAGTCTCCATAGTAAGCGAGGTAAATCTGTGGCTCTAGAAACAAATTCCCTGCCTGAGAATTCTAAAAGGGGGGTATTTTTTATTTTTAACAATTTTTTATGCTGCTCTGCCAACTGATTTGTTTTTGTAACTATTGCAGAAAGGGATTTCCTCTGCTATAAAGAATTAGGAAAGCTCTTTGAAGTCACTGCATTCCTCAAGTGCAAGATCCTTCCCCTCCCCCCCTAACACCCACTTCCCACCTACTCCAGCTCTCACCCATCGCATGTCAATAATCTCGCTATATAGGGCAACTCACTGATTAGCTTTTTGACAAAAATAACAGATTCACATTTCTATATCTGCTAAAAGTAAAGAATTTGATATATTTGAAGTAGCTCTGAATAGGCAATTTTACAAAGGGAGTACATTAGACTATATACCTCAGACTATACACACGGGCATAGAACAGAGCTGTTAGATCACACATTAAAGAGGCTAGCTACTTTTTGTCTTAAAGGACAGCTAATGAAAAGTTAGGGACTTTGGTAGGTCCTTCTCATTTCCTTCAACAGGTACCAAAGCTCCAACAACTCAACTATGGCTGGGAAAAATCATGTTGCCACAGCTGTTGCTCCCATTACAACTTCTGCCTCTGTTCAGACAGACAGCCCACTCCCAGTTGAGGGACTGATTCCATGTGCAAGATGCCTACAAGCTGAAGCCTTAATGAAACAAGTAGAAGAGCTGAGAGAAGAGATAGTGAGACTAAGAAGCATGCGAGATAATAAGACATATGTTGATGAGATGCCTCCAAGGTCTCTGTCAGAGACGAAGATGTTATTCTACAGAAAGAAGAGAGTTTAGTACGGGTCACCAGAGCCTGCAGAATCGACAATCCAACTCCACCATCCTTTGAATTGAAGAATTAATATGCAACCCTGGAAGTGAAGGAGGCAAAAACATCCCAAGAATGGGAAGAACCAGAGCTCAAGCACCCCAAATTTGTAGAATCAGTGACAGCAAGGAAGCAAAGAGTAGTAATGGTTGGTGACTCTCTTCCCAGGGGTACTGAGGTGTCTATCTGCCATCCATACTTGATGTCCAGGGAGATGTGCTGTATGCCAGGTGCCAAAATCCAAGATGTTACGGAGAGTTTGCAAAGGTTCATCAAGCCTACTGACTATTATCTAATGCTGCTCATCCATGTTGGCACAAATTTTGCGCACCTATAGGTTGGAACACTCTACCACCCAACACACGCTTAATCCCTGACCTGACCCAGTTTAGGAAGGCGGTAAAGCACTACCTATTCTGCATGTACTACTAGGTAGAAGGCGCGGCGATACAATAGCCCCATCCATTGACTAGACTAGGCCACACAATTAAATCCGACCCTACAAGATACCAATGAATATGGCTAGCGAAATACGACCTCCATGAAGATTAGATGTAAATAGTTCCCCAAGTTCTCCAAGTTTTCGTACCTGTTCATTGTAAACACAGTTCCGTAAGGCAATGTGTATGTTTTATGTTCCATGGCTTTTCGAGATAGTAAAAAGCCGAACCAACGAACCTAATCCTGACAAAGATATACAGATCGACCCTCAAACCTTCACAGATCATCTTCAAAAGAAAATAGGATACTCACCACAACAGACATTTAAAGGAACCAACAACCCAATCATGCCCACCACAGCTTGGGACAAATTTGACACCCCTTCCATAAGGCAAATCGCAGATATCATCTCAGCTCTCAACACAAGCACCGCACCAATGGACCCATGCCCAGTCCCATGGATCAAGGCAACCAAGGATAACTTCAACACCCTCATACACAACATGGTAAGCAACTCCCTGATGCAAGGAACCATGCCGGACCAACTGAAGCTAGCCACTATAAGGCCAATCCCAAAGAAAACCACTCTGGACAAAGGCAACCCAGCGACCTACAGACCAATCTCCAGCATACCGCTTCTGGCCAAAATCATAGAAAAGACAGTGCAACAGCAGCTCCAAGACCACATCGACGCACATACCCCACTGGATATACATCAACTTGGCTTCCGTCCAAACCATGGAGTCGAAACTCTACTCCTATACCTATTCAATGACATAATCCACACCATGGACAACTACAAACAAGGAACACTAATGATATTCCTAGATATCTCAGCTGCATTCGACACAGTAGACCACAACATTCTTCTAACCAGACTACAGAACATTGGAATAACCGGCACCACACTGAATTGGTTCAAATCATACCTAACAAACAGACATTTCCAAGTCAAAATCGGATCCAACACCTCACAACCCACAGAGATCAAGCAAGGAGTACCACAAGGATCCACACTATCCTCATTACTCTTCAACCTATACATTCAACCAATCTGCAACATCATGAAAACACATAAAATTGATTACACAACCTACACAGATGACATTATGATATACACGCCAATCAACCTCGACAGCCCCGACTACACCAAAATAACTAACTGTCTCAACAGCATGTCCACCTGGCTCACGCACAACAACCTATCCATAAACTACAGCAAGACGGAGGCTCTCATCATCACACGGAACACCAACTTCAGCCCCCCACCCTTCATCACAGCTAACAACACAGCAATACCACTGAAGAACGAAGTGAGATACCTCGGAATAACACTCAACAGGGAGCTGAACCTACAGTCCCACATCATAAAAACCGTCAAAAATGCATACTACAAAATGAGAGTAATCAGACGCCTCAAACCTCTACTCACACAAAACCACTTCCACACAGTCTGCCAAGCTCTTATCACTCCCATACTTGACTTCTGCAACCCGATTTACAACGGCATCCCAAAACAATCTCTCAGGCCGCTGCAAATGGCTCAAAACACGGCAGCCAGAATAATCACCGATTCTCCAACACAGACACACATCACCCCCATCCTAAAAGACCTCCACTGGCTCCCAATCAGCCACCACATCAAGCATAAAATGATACTAAACATATTCAGAATCAAACGCAAGAGCTCTGCACTCAGCCTCCAAGCTCTCATACTCCCTGACCCCAGCACTAGACCTAGAAGAAGAACCACAGCAGACGCACTCAGCACACCAAGCAACTACACAAAAGCATGCAATTCCACCACTCAAAGAGCCCTTTCACTGGCAGCTCCGACAATCTGGAACAAACTCCCAGATGACCTGCGATCAACTGAAGATCAGAAGGACTTCCGGAAACTCCTAAAGACAGTACTCTTCTCTGAGCACTACGGCACCAGCACATAATCAGACTCCACAATCTTGTGACAACCTCAGACTCCATGAAGACGAATCACAGCATGCTGTGGATCCAGCAAATCTTGTATATAGCTGTAAAGAGCCCTCATTGTAAATAGCTCACACTAATTAGCACACCTGCACCCACGCACCCTCACTGTACATAGACTGATCCAACATAAACTCCACTGACTTTGATTGTTTGCTGTGTACACCGCCTTGATTGAAGGATAAGGCGGGATAGAAATAACCTTTAAATAAATAAAATAAAATGTAAACCGCACTGATGTTGAATAGCACGGTATAAAAGAAAGGTAAATAAATAAATAAATAAAAAATGACATTGCCAGGTATCCCTCCGAGCACATGAAGAGTGACTTCATGGCTCTGAGAGAGAGGGTGAAGCAGATAGGTGCACAGGTGGTGTTCTCAATCCTCCCTGTTGAGGGTAAAGGCCAAGGCAGAGAAGCTCACATCCTAGAGATGTATGCATGGCTGTATGAATGGTGTCATCAAGAACGTTTTGGTTTCCTGGAACATGGGATGATCTTCCAAGGGCTGCTAAGCAGAGGTAGTGTCCAACTATCCAAGAAGGTTCAAAGTTTCTTCTGCGGCAGACTGACTAATGCACTAAAGAGGGCTTTAAACTAGATTTGATAGGGACAGCTGAAGAAAGCCCCCAGGTAAGTGAAAGCCCTCAGGTAAGTAAAACATTAAATTCCTCAATAGATATGGGTAAAAAGGGCAACATCTGGAAAGCAGTGTGCATTAATTCTCGTAGTATGGGAAATAAGATTCTGGATGAGGCTTTATAGAAGATAAGATTCTGGATGATGAGGCTTTATAGAAGACATGGGGAACCATGACTGGCATGTAATTATACCGGGCTATAATTTATTCAGAAAGAACAGGATAGGAAGAAAGAGAGGAGGAGTAGCACTATATGTAAAAAATAATATCAAAGCTACAGAATTGCAGGTTTTAAGAGAGAAGGGGGAGGCACTGTGGATTAAACTGGAAAGAGGGAATGGAGCATCTATTTGCATTGGTGCTATATACAGACCTCCTCCACAGGGAGAGGTGGACAGAGATTTAATTGAAAACATTTGCAGTATTGCTATGAAAGGAGAAGTGCTGATGACAAAAGATTTCAACATGCCAGATATTGACTGGGACATCCCTGCTGCGGTGTCATATAGAAGTAAGGAGATCCCAGATTCTTTACAGGGAGAACTATTTCAGCAGCTGGTAACAGAATCTACATGTGAGGGGCCATACTAGACCCAGGGGTGGCCCGAGGGTCAAGCGGGGTCATGTGCAGAGACTTAGAGCCTGATTCCATCCTGGACATCCAGGCCCTCTGTGCACCTGGTCGGAACCGGATGCAAAGAGGGAGTCATGATTCTGATCCCGCTGGATCCCGCTGGATCAGAATCGCAAACAGACCTATATGTGCAGGCCAGGACCCTGATTCCATCCAGCCTGCATGTACAAGCCTTGCCCAACTAACTCAGTCAGGGCTTTTCAATGGAGCCACGGCGCCATGGCATCCGATTGCCATGGCACCGCGGCTCCATTGAAAAGCCATGATCCCCGGCCGCCAGCTCCCAAAGTGCTTTCCCTGCAGTCTGACCCCCAATCTGGCCTTCCAAGGCCAGGGTCAGGCTGTGGGGAATGTCCTTTGCCCTCTGCCACCCCTTCTAAGGCCATGGGACTGCCATTCCTTCCACATTGGGGAACTTATTCCACCTCAGAAGTGGAATAAGTTCTCCATCCAAACCGTCGGCTCCAGACGTATATGGTCGACATTGGAATCGGCTCTGTATGTCTGGGGCCGACGACCGCCCACCACCCGCCCTATCACTGCCCCTGATCTGCCCCTTACCTGCCCCCATCTAACTTCCCTGTACTATGAGCAGGGAAGTTAGAAGGATCAGAAGGGGGAACGAATAGCTATTCATGCCGTGGAATGAGCCTATTACTGCAGAACCTCATTTGCATAACTATTTACATAGTCATTGGACATCATTTGCATAAATTAAATTAATTTTAACATTTATATACTGCCCATCTAAAAACCTAGGTGGTTTACAAATATGCATGCATACACAATTTATTAAAAGAGATGATAAAATAGAATAAACATAACAAAAATCATGAATCAAAATTAACTTTCACACACCTACAAAAGAATAAACTATTATAAATATCTGTATACTTGATTTATTTGGTCAGTGCTATAATCAGCTTATTGATGAGGTAAGATATAAAATGAGGAAAATGAATCCTGGTAGCCATGAATTCAAGATCATAGTGCCAGAGCTGGAAAAGCCCAGAAATCAGCAGCAGTAAAGCTATCAGGCTACTAAACAAAATTAAAAAGGGACATTCTCTTAAAATTTGAGATGTCCTTGAAACTGAAATGACAAAATATTTTAAAATTTCAGACTGGCAGCATCTGCCGCTGCCGTTTTCTAAAATCGGTCCCCTGTGGCAGTGGCAAAGGAAACAAGCACAAAACAGCTGCAGGGACTTTCGTACTGTTAGCATTGCCACAAGCTCTGCTGGTCCTGCCCCCCTTTGACTTCCTGTTGCTGAGGGGTAGGAGAGCTCGTGGCGACACTGTCAGTAAAAATGTTCCTGCATCTGTGTTTGGTCCTCTTCAGCAGCGGTAAAGGAAACAAGCACAACACAGAGGCGAGGCCTTTCTTACTGTCAACATCACTGCGAGCTCTGCTGGTCCTGCCCCTAAACAACAGGAAGTCAAAATCAAAGGGGGTGGGATCGACAGAGCTCACAGCGATGCTGAGAGTAAGAAAGGCCCCACCTCTGTGTTGTGATTATTTCCTTTGCTGCTGATGCAGGGAACTGATCTTAGAAAGTGGCAAAGGATAAGAAGTAGCTATGCTGCCTGCCTGTTTGAAGGAGCTCCGATTGGGGTCTCTCGGGTGTCCTGATTTCTTTAAAGTCTGCAGGTGGCCAGGCATGGGGCCTCTAGTGGAGTTGGGCCATGTGTGGGCAACATGCCCACACATGCCTAGAGCCGGCCCTGACTAGACCTGGTACTTACGAATGGGGAAAGTGTTTCTGATGTTACAGTAGGTGATCATCTCACATCCAGTGATCATCGGAGGGTGTGGTTCAGTATTAAGACAAGGGTTGATATAGTCCATTCAAAAGTGAGGGTCCTAGATTTTAGGAAAACTAACTTTGCCAAAATTGGACAATACCTCAAGGAGTTGTTAGCAGGATGAGAACAGCTGGGAGATGTAGAAAAGATGAAGAAAAAGAGGAAGGTCTTCATAAAATACAAGAGATCAGAGAAAGAGGATGACAAGCATCAATATTTGCAAAGAATTCAGGAAAGCAAAGATACAAATGGAAGTAAAAATAGCAAATGCATTAAAATTAGGGAACAAAACATTTTTCAGATATATTAGTGAGAGCAGGAAGTGTAACAATGGTATTGTCAGACTGGAGAGTGAAGGGGAGGAATATATTGTAGCTGATAAGGATAAAGCAGAATTGCTTAACAAATATTTCTGTTCTTTGTTCACAGATGAAGGGTCAGGAGCAAGACCTCGGAAAACACTGACAAATAGGAACAGAAATGAGGTAGATCTTGAACGATATTCAGAAGACTGTGTTTGTGAGGAGCCAGCTAAACTAAAAGTAGACCAAGCATGGGGACTGTATGGGAAACATCTGAGTATTGAAGGAACTTAGAGAAGTTCTAGTGGCTCTACTGTCTGACCTTTCAATACTTCTTTAGAGTCTGGAGTGGTTCAAGAGGACTGGAAAAGGGCACATGTGGGCCCTTTACACAAAAGTAGAACGAAGGATGAGGTTGGGAACTAAAAGCCAGTTAGTATTGACCTAGGTGGTGAGTAAACTAATGGAAAGGCTACTAAAACAGAGGATAGTGAGATTTCTGGAATCCAATCAATTGCAGGATTCAAGGCAACATGGTTTAATGAGAGGCAGGTCTTGTCAAACAAATCTAATTAATTTCTTTGACAGGGTGACCAGAGATTTGGACCAAGGGAGAGCCCTAAATGTGGTGTACTTAGGTTTCAGTAAAGCCTTTGACACTATTCCACACAGGTGATTTATAAATAAATTGAGTGTCCTAGAAATGGCCTCTAAAGTGACTGACTGGGTTAGAAATTGGTTGAGTGGAGTCACCAAAGGGTACAGATAAATGTTTTCGCTCTGAGGAGAAGGATGCTACCACGTGTCTGCAGAGGGATCTGTCCCTGATCCGATTTTTTAAAACATTTTTGTAAGTGATATTGCAGAAGAGCTATTAGGGAATGTTTTCCTCATTGTGGATCATACCAGGCTCTGCAATAGAGTGGACAACCAGGAGGGTGTAGATAACAGGATGGAGTCGGTGCAGAGGGTGGCTACCAAAATGGTCAGTGGTCTTTGTTAAAAGCCATATGGGGGACAGACTTAAAGATCTCAATATGTATTCTTTAGAGGAAAGGCAGGAGAGAAGAGATATGATAGAATTGTTTAAATATCTCTAATGCATAAATGCACAAGAGGAGAACCTCTTTCAATTGAAAGCAAGCTCTGTAATGAGGGGACATAGGATGAAGGTGAAAGGGGATCAGGATTAATGTGCAGAAATATTTCTTTATGGAAAGAGTGGTAGATGCATGGAATAGTCTCCCGGTGGGGTAGTAGAAACCAGGATAGTATCTGAATTCAAGAAAGCATGGGACCAACACAGAAGATCTCTAAAGGAAAAAAAAGGGACTGTAGTAGTTGGTATGGAAGGGCAGACTGGATTGACCATATGGTCTTTTTCTGCCATCATGTTTCTATATGTCTATAAGGCATATTATACAGCTTTCCCTTGGTATCTTAGCCTTTTCTTGATTCCTTATGTACCTGCAAAAATTCTGAGATCCTCCCAAGGAAATTACTTGACACTTCCATCAAAAACCAGGCTGCGATTAGTCTTTTTTCAAAAGAGTTCATTTAGCTATCTTGCTCCCAGATTTTCAGATGATTATGTAAGTTATTATTATGAAACATTCAGCTATAGTTATAAGTTATGAAAAGCTTTCAAACTGTAGAGTTTGTTGAAAAAGCAATTTCAACATAAACTTTCCCTTCAGAAAAAGCATTTATTTGCTGTGCTAGTGTAAATCACTTCTCACAGTAGTATATGCAAATGGAGTGGATTTACTGCAAGGAGCTGATGAATGAAGAAAGTGTTTTAGGATTACTGAGTTCCAATTCCAATTTCATAAATGCTAATTTTCTCTGTACCATCCATAATAATTCTTGATGTACGACACTCATTGTTGGCTGTAGTTTAAAAGATACAATAATATCCTCAGTGGCGGCAACATTTCACAGCAAAGCTATCTATTTCACTGGAAAACAAAATTACAATAATTGCGAGTCGCATAGATAAATCATATGCCTGAGATATATCTGCTTATCGGAACATTTATTTCGCTATTCACTTTTGTTAGACTGATTTAGGGCACAAATCACCCAATCTGAGAATGGAAATGGAGGCTGCAATGAAAGATGGAGAAGAGGCCACTCCGGAGACCAAATTGCAGCAATAATGAACATAGAATGAGATATATGAGGTAACATCAGTTTCAAGGCAAGAAATGAACATTAGCAATCTCACTGAAATATCCATGAGTTTCATTATTTCTTTCTCAATATGCAAAATCCCTCTGGTGGCATCTTTCTCCTATAAACAAAAGCAGAGCAAATGGAAGGAATGTGGGCCATGATCTCAGCGGAGACTAAAGGCAAAAAGCTACAAACCCTTGCCCATACGTCAGTCATGACCTTCCTTATTTGCATACTTTTTTCAACACTTGTAGCTCTGTTCTTTAGGATATAATGGGGAAAAAGACAGCTGTTACAAGCAGATACCAGATCATTTACCAGGGGGACAAAAAAATACCATTTGTGGCTCAGAAAGCTACAAAGCATGAAGAGCTGAAATATTTAAAAGCAAATGTGTGTCTAACGTCAAAACGAGAAATGTCTCCATGCCCGCCATCTACCATCACTTTAATTGAACAGCTATCTTGCCATGAAGAGATACGTTTTTCAAAGATTTACTTGAGATCTACATGGATAAGAAGAGGAGGTCATGGGGTAGCTTTGTCTTCTGGCAGACCTAAGGAGGGTTCAATCACAGGTGGTGCTGCTGCCATCCTCTTGGCTGCAATAAAGGAAATCAAATGTGAAAGTTCATAAAAAATAAATGTAACAAGACATTTATATGAGCACTTTAGAAAAAAAAGGCCCCTCCAATGAATGATCCCTGATCTAAAAAGAAGAAGCTCTCTCTGCTACCTTTGTGTCTCCTTAGTCACATCTGGGAACTTTCCAACTTTACAGCTAAAAAAGAACTTCTCGAGCATAAAGAATATTTAAAGGAGACAGTCTTGATCAGAGTTCAGAGCTAGAGAAAGAATCAACATTGCCAATTCAGGATCAGAGGCGTTCAATAACAATGAAGGTGCTGACATTCAGAAACAGCGGCCAGCATGTTTAAATAGGCTGGCCATTGCCGCTTTAAGATAGACCTGGATTTTCAGTGTCGGTGCCATATCAGTGTTGGTGCCATTGAATATTTAGGTTGCCTGGGTTGCTATGTTGCAGTCCAGTCAGCGGCTATATTCAGCTGCTGGCCAGATTGCAAAACTGGTTAAAGTAAGGCCAGTCTTGGTTTCACCTAACTCTAGCTGGTTTAGGTTAACTGGGCAGTGCTTCAATATCGTTACTGCATAGGTAACTTTTAGTGCCACCCCCAGAATGCTCTGATGCTAGTCGGTTAGCATCAGGGTGAATACTGGCACAAACCAGAAATATTCAGCGTCACAAAACAGTTACATACTGTTGAATTTACCAGTAACCAGAATTAACGCGGTTAGCAAGTCTGTTAACCGCGTCAATCTATTTGAATATGCCCCCCCAAAATATCCAAGATGTCCATTTGGGAACCCTCAGCACGAGCCTCATACTTCCTTCTTTTAGCAAATGGCAAATGATAAATCCTGGACGCTGGTGGTCTGGCATCCAAATAGATCTGTAAGGCCTCCCTTAAATAATGTTACAACATTTCTCGAGATGTAACTAAAGTTATTCTAGAGAAGTTCAAGGATACCTTCGGCCATCAGCACGTCTTCTTCAAGAGGCAAGGGCAGAATATGCTATGTATGCAGATGATATATTCAGTTATTCTGTAACTTTGGAATGATGTTATTGCTCATTTCAACTTGCTGTTTGGCCACTGTAGAGGCATAGTTGATTATAAATAAGTTGCAACTCAACCGTAGGGAAATGGAAATGCTTTGGGTTTGATGAACAGCTATGTCCATTTTTTGCCCAATCATTAAATTTGGCCAAATAGTTTTACCTGAGATCAGAGTATTAGGGATTTGGCTAGATTCAATGTTTGATTTGCGTAAACAAGTAGAATCTGTTGTGAAAAGATGTTATTCACAGTTTCGGAACATTCAATATTTACATTCTTATTTGGTGCCCAAGGACGTAGCTACAGTTATCCATGTATCAGTAGCTTTACAATTGGACTACTGTAACATATGTTATGTTTCACTATCCAGCTTGCCAACTAGCACATTTAGAAGGAGTCCAAAATATGGTTACCTGCATCTTGGCAGGCAAGTCTGTATTTCAGCATATCAGTCCTGTACTGAAAATCTTGCACTGGTTTCCCATACTTCAGAGATTAGAATTTAAAATCCTTACTTAGCTTTGAAATTTTGCAAGGCCGGGCTCCATCTTATCTTGCAGGCTTGGTAACATAACAATGTTCCTAAAAAAATTGTATTTCACTTAGTAAAATCCCTTAGCTTTGCCTTCTGTCACAAGACTTAAAACCAAAAAACTGAGCATTCTATCATGTAGACTCACTGTCTGCAATCTCTTTCTATTCAAGGCTACCCCATCCACTAGGTGAACTAAGCATCTACCTAGGGCAGAAGAACTCAAGGAGCTGCACCATGGCCCTTGAACAGCCAACAAGACAGAGACAGAGCACAGTACTGTCAGCGTTGTGTCGGGCCTTTAAGCATCTGCAAACATGTGCTCGAGGCCTGTGCTCCATTCCCCTGATAGGGAGATTGCATCAGAGGGGGCAAGATCGGCAGACCATGAGCGTGCACACATATGGGAAGGCCCGCTATTGTGCTGACAATGGTTTACTCTGATTCTGTCTTATAGGACAATTGGGTGAGTGAGAAGGGAATGGAAGGGTCGAAACTGGACACCTTAAAAGGGGGAGGGGGGAAGGGCAGAGAAGATGCTGGACACATTGTGGGAGTAGGGAAGGGAAAGGAGATGATGGACATCTGAGTGGGGTATGGAAGGGAAGGCGAGGTGTTGGAATATGGGGGAAGGGAATGAAGAGAATAGGAGAGAGTGGGGGAAGGATCGCCTAGGGTAGCAGATACCCTTAGGCTGGTGCTATTTTCACTGAAAATGAAATCTGTACAGCTTGACTTTACTTTCATAAGCATTGTAAATCATGGTTGTTTCCAATGGTTTCTGATTAATTTTTAATTGGATACTTTATGCAATGTTTTAGTTTTGTATGAAATATGAACCCTGCTTTTATTTTCATTGTCGTAAACTGCTCCAAATCTGTCTGGGAAAAGCAGTCTATCAAATGAATGAATGAACAACTAAATGATATGTTTATTAAGCACAGATTGCATTGCTTTGAGAAGCTTTCAAGTGCCTTTACCTTATTCTGACATACTAAAATTATCTTTCATTTAGTGGGGTTGGACACACGGCCTGGATGTCAAACCCATGCTCAGACCCGGAACCGGATTCTGTGCCCCGTGCTCCCCGCACATACAGAGCAATTTTGCAGGGAGCACTGGACATGGGTGGGAGGGAGTGGTGCAGGGAAAGAGTTGGGGTGGGGCAGGAAGTGGCCAGCTGCCGGGACATAAAGGGCCAATTCAGGTCAGGCCGCTTGCTGTATGATCCCTGGCAGCCCCCAGGGTGTCTGGCTTATTTCACCCTGATGGTGGAATAAGTCCTGGGGGCCTCTCCCCCAGCGCATCACACACCCCCTCGCACCATGTCTGCTTCTTCTCTGTGCCTCTGCAGCCATGATCCGTACCATGGGAACTGCCAGAGCAGGCCAGACAGTGGTCTGTGGGAGCTGCCGTTCAGCATAGCATTCCGAGTCCTGGCGTGTGGACGGGCACTCCCTGTACGTCAATCAGCTCAGCATACGGGGAGCGCCCGGACATCTATGTCCCCAATTCTGCCATTGTGAGTACATCCAAGCTCCATGGCAGCAGAATCGGGGACATCTCTGGCATATCCAGGTTTTGGACAGATGTGCCGGAAGCAGAATCGGCCTCACAGCCTCTAAACTCCTCTCGAATTTGAACCCTGATATTTAACAGTTCAAGAGCTCAGAGAAACTCTGGCAAATAGCTCTTTGGACTGGTGTGTTCTCTTACCTGCCTCATAGTTTGTGGCAACTTCCTGAATCATATAGAAAGGGGGCTACATACATATTTTATAAAATACAGGTGAGCATTTTGAGCATTAGGATTTATGCCTTTTCCTGAGCAGGTGAAAATGTCTGCAGCTTCAATCTAGCTGCTCTTTCTGCTAGATTTGTGCAGTATTTTATAAAGACACATAGAGCCCCAATGCAGAAAGAGACCTGTCTGGCCTGTCTTGACATCCAAAATCTAGACGGGCCAGAATTGCACCAGATTTTGACCCCATGGGAGCTAGACAGTTCTGCAGGATCAGAATCGGGTTCAAAGGGCTTAGATGGGCAGAACGGGCCCTGATTTAGGCCCCTTGGATGCTCTGCTTCCTCTCCATCCAACCCTGCCACGGCTCCTGCGTGGAGCCCGGTGCCATGGCATTCTGTCGCCATGGCACCGGGACGCTATGCAGTAGCCGCACTCACCCCCAGACCCAGAATACCTTGCTTTCCCTGCCACTCGACCCCCAAACAGGCCTGCCAAGGCTGGGGTCGGGCTGCGGGGAATCTCCTGTGCCTTCCCTACCTTTCGGAGATCCACTGCCACACATTACCACACTGGGAGTGACTTATTCCACCCCCAAGGTGGAATAAGTCACCCGTCCATTTCATCTAGCCCGGACATACAGGGCCTTGACTGGAATCGGCCCTGTACATCCGGGGTCTGGATCCCTCCTCTGGCCCACCATGTCTCTTCCACATGCTGCCTAAATGTTGGATGGAAGACTTATCTTTGCATGCATATGAAGCTAAGTACTAGTTTTGCTATTGCTGCTTATGAAAGCAGAGCTTTATTTTTCAATTATGTTTCTGAAGGAATTTTTCCAATACTAATTTCAAGAATTTTGTTCTGAATTTTGATGTATGAGCTGACTGTTCACTTATCTTTTTGAATTGTTGAGTTTTGTCACCAGTAACCACCCCAGAGCCGGTAGCACCTAGGGTTGGTCAGCCTTGGCATCCTTACTTAGAAAGTATGGCAAGGCTTTTATGCATGCACTGCCTCATGGGAGTTGTAGTTTCCACTTACTTTCCAAACAAGAAGCAATTGTAGTCGAGTGGGTTAGGCAAAAGGGACAAGATTTTTATTTCCCCTTCCGGGCAGATTAAATGCAGTTGAAACACAGAACAAAAATAGCCATACACTTCTGGCATAAAGGAAAATACAGGAACTTAGGAAAATAGCTTCTTTTGCTTCAAAACTTCAAACATGCAGCTTAACACAAGCTCAAAGGTAACAGTCTCTTTTATATCAAAAAGACACACTCTGCTTTTCTTCTGCTGTTTGAGACAGCCTTCTAAACAGCCTAGTTAGCAGAGTGAGATTATATGATCAGCTATAGTTAAAGTACAGTCCATTTGTTCCCCTTCTATGTCCTCATCTCTTCACAATCACTATCAGCTGAGTAAGTTTTCACCCTATCATATGGTGTTTCAAAGCACACTCGCCCTCTCTCTTCCCGAGGCTTCCCTTCACAGCACTCTAATGAGCAGGGTGGAGAATTACTGTATATATGGGATTTTATATAAGGAGAGTCCAGCACATCTTGGCACACACATGGAAACCTCTGGCACTTAGTTTCCCCTCTATACCACTTGGGCAGCCTACCTTTTGGCTTTTGAAAAGAGGACCTTCTCAGCACTGCTGGGTCAGCAAAGAATCCAAACACTGGATGTGTTTTCCTGCCTTTTAGCTTCTCCTTCTCCTTGGACATACAAATGTCGTCAGGCCAGCACCTCTCTCTCTCTGGAGTTTCAGTGTGCTTCCAAACTAACCTCTCAGGCAATCTTTCAGCTACTACCCTCTTGGCTGCTGCTTCACTTCTTGTCCTCGTCCCAGTGCTAGTGCTCCTCCCGGTGTCTGTGCTCCTCCTGGTGCTTTCTCTCTCGTTCCTCCCGGTGCTTGTGCTGGTGCTCCTTCCGGTGCTTCTTCTCTCGTTTCTCCCGGTGCTTTCCTTCTTACTCCTCCGGTGCTAATGCTTAAATCTAATGAGCATTTTTTATCTCCCTGCTTCTTAGGTCTCAGCTCTGCCCCTCCCCCAACCAGGTGTTTTCTCTTAACTCCTGATGCTGGGGAACCATTGCAGCAGGGGCGTGTTTTCTCCTCCCATGACTCATTCTGTTTACGTTTCCCTTGGCAACCCTGAGCCATGTGCTCTGCCTGCCTGTCAGCTTGTGAAGCCAATTCCTCTGCTTCACTGAACTCTATGGGGCCAGAAGGGTCTTCTACATGACAGTTTTGATGTGATAAGTCAGCTTCTCCCTGTCTGACTCAGAGTGATTACTGAGGTCATTTTCCTCTTTATTCAACTATCTCTTGAAAAGTGCATTTGAATATGTATTTAGCATCTAAGAGGTTTTTCTAAGAGGTCTTTAGATAAGAGCAAGGTATTTGAATATGTGTTAAGGCTTGTAGGCATCTATTTTTAGCCTATTTAATAATGACATATTGATGCCTATGGGCAGTATGCAGAGTCCCTAATAGCGGGGTTGGATGTTCAGGGCCACTGTGTGGGAAGTTCTGGATGGGGGTGGGAGCTGTGTACCTGAATGCTCTATTACTGGTAATTTGTTTTGCTTTACGAATTGAAGAGGATATTGTTACGAGGTTTTGGGAACTTTTTCTCCTGATTCTGACATCAATTTGGGCATGTATCATGGTGGAAAGGAAGGAGAAGAAGATACAATTGTGCAATTTGTATGTGGTAACCATCATCTTGTATCTTATTTTAGATGCTATGGGGAACCAGTGGAGATTATAGAGTATTGGGATGATGTAGTCAGATAAGCTTGCCTTGGAGATGATCCTGGCAGTTACGTTCTGGGCAAGCTGAAGGGTATGAATGGTCTAAGGGTTTAAGCTGTATGTCCCGGAAGGCCTGGCAGGACGTACAGGGCCGTGACCTGAATCGGCACTGTATGTCCTGCCAGTCTGGCCTGCCCCCGCTACACCCCCTCCTGCCCCCCACTGGATCTCCCCGTCCTGAAGCTCAGGACATAGAGGGAGAGCCGGTGGGGGAATAGGGTCTAGGCAGATTGTAGGGCTGCACATCCCAGAGGGACATGCAACCCCGCAACCCACGTTCCAGAATGAGGGCCATACTGTATGTATGTATATCTAAAAGATATAAAGAAGTAGTCAATGATACATAACCTAGAACCAACTTCTTGGTCTAGATTAATTTATGTTTTATTTATATCAAATTGTTTGTAAACACAAAACTGTTCAAAGTAAATTGAAGCATCGTGCCACCTCCAGATAACATATCTGTCAAAAAACATATTTATCAAAATGTAAATAAATCAATGAATACTCATGAGGATCAGTGACACTTTCAATAAAGATATCCACATATGCTGTATGTGGACACTCACTAAAACTCATCCAGTATTCTCTAAACAATAAATAATATAAGTAGTGGATGATAACAACGTAATCAAAAAATATGTCTGAGCTAGTCATCATTTATTTCTTATTTGGTATGTCCCATATAAACATTTTTGAACTCCCAAAAGCAAGGGAATTTAAAAGAATGCCATTATAATCACTGAACATCACAGGACCCATGATATCTCCTCTCCATCTTAAAAAAATGGCCATCGATAATTTATATGGCTTGGATATAAAATAGAACATTATCGCTAGCCCTCCAACCGCCCTGGTGAAGCTCCTGCCCTATCCGGGCAGTGGGAGCCTTTCCCCCACACACTCCTGCCCTATCCGGGCAGTGGGAGCCCTCCCTCCACACACTCCTGCCCTATCCGGGCAGTGGGAGCCTTCCCTCCACACACTCCTGCCCTATCCGGGCAGTGGGAGCCCTCCCTCCACACACTCCTGCCCTATCCGGGCAGTGGGAGCCCTCCCTCCACACACTCCTGCCCAATCCGGGCAGTGGGAGCCCTCCCTCCACACACTCCTGCCCAATCCGGGCAGTGGGAGCCCTCCCTCCACACACTCCTGCCCAATCCGGGCAGTGGGAGCCCTCCCTCCACACACTCCTGCCCAATCCGGGCAGTGGGAGCCCTCCCTCCACACACTCCTGCCCAATCCGGGCAGTGGGAGCCCTCCCTCCACACACTCCTGCCCAATCCGGGCAGTGGGAGCCCTCCCTCCACACACTCCTGCCCAATCCGGGCAGTGGGAGCCCTCCCTCCACACACTCCTGCCCAATCCGGGCAGTGGGAGCCCTCCCTCCACACACTCCTGCCCAATCCGGGCAGTGGGAGGCTCACACGCACGCAGGCAGAACCGCATAAAAGCGGCATTCCTACTTCGTGGGAGCCGCTGAGCATCGCTAGCCCTCCAACCGCCCTGGTGAAGCTCCTGCCCTATCCTGGCAGTGGGAGCCTTTCCCCCACACACTCCTGCCCTATCCGGGCAGTGGGAGCCCTCCCTCCACACACTCCTGCCCTATCCGGGCAGTGGGAGCCTTCCCTCCACACACTCCTGCCCTATCCAGGCAGTGGGAGCCCTCCCTCCACACACTCCTGCCCTATCAGGGCAGTGGGAGCCCTCCCTCCACACACTCCTGCCCAATCCAGGCAGTGGGAGCCCTCCCTCCACACACTCCTGCCCAATCCGGGCAGTGGGAGCCCTCCCTCCACACACTCCTGCCCAATCCGGGCAGTGGGAGCCCTCCCTCCACACACTCCTGCCCAATCCGGGCAGTGGGAGGCTCACACGCACGCAGGCAGAACCGCATAAAAGCGGCGTCCCTACAGGGCGCGCCCGCGCCTTGCAGGCCCGCGCCTGAGGGCCTCGCCAGAGGGCCCTTTGGCGGTGGCCCTTAGGCGGTGGAGATTAGGCGCAGCTGAAACATCATCCACTCAACCGCAACAAGGCTGCAAGTATCAAGAAGCCTGACTCACATGACCAAAACTCCGATAACGGACAGAAAACGAAAGTGCAACAATCAAATGACTGACGGCTTGAGCTCCCCAGGCCGGGTCTGAGCTCGCCGGTCCCGACAACCACGCTCCACGAAATTCCCATAGCTGGACCAAAATTCGACATCAAGAGCTTTCAACTACAACGATATCACCCAGGTAAACAATTACTGGACTTATCGACCTCCTGATGCAAAAGACCACTGTGCAACCCTGGCCTAACCCCCCCCCCCAAGTAGGAGCCAACATACCTCTGTATATATAATGTGTAAACTCCCCACTGTCACAAGCCCTGTTCTCCTCAAGCCAGCTGTTACATTGTAAACCCCTACCAACTCTAAAGGCTACTACTGTTTATTTAGAGCTAAATGAAACAAAGTATCTCTAACCAGCAAGTTGTTACATTTCAATGCAGTAACCCAATAACCTTCTTACAATAACCTTAAGACTGTATCGCACAATACTGTATCTGTTTATACTGAATGATAGGTAACGATAGGACTGTATCGCACAATACTGTATCTGTTTATACTGAGTGATAAGGAACGTTAGGACTGTATCCCTATTTTGTTAAAGTAATAAGAAACGCTGTACCCCAACCCATCTATCCCTGCTAGACTGTTGGTACCCAACAACTATCTTGCCGGCCTACACTAACTCATCTCTAGGCCAGCTGCCTTGACTTCACCCCACACTGCGCCACTCGAATCCAAAATCCAAGTATTTCTGGCAGACATAAAATGGAGCCTGCTCACACCTTCCTGATTTTGTGCATGTGTATACTAACATCTTCATATAGAACCATCCCACACTCACAATACTGCATTCCTCTACTATATACACCAATCTACCTTCTCCACCCCCCCTCCATTACCCATCCTGCATCAATACAACTTAAATCCTATCACCACCACACAAACACCAAGTAAATTACCCCAACGACACACCCATATCAAAGGGAACAAATCTCAAAAACACCCTAAAACCAAAGCAAAGAACACTATTGGATCTCAAATACAACTCACACGAACCACACACCAAGAACATCACACATGTAACATTATCCTTATTAATGCTAGGTCAATAAGGAATAAAACGCATATTATCCACAACATTCTAACTGACGAACAACCAGATATCCTATGCATAACAGAAACATGGCTCACTGACTCAGACTCTGCAACAATGAACCAAATACAGAAGCCCGGATACCAACTATACAACTGCCCACGCATCAACAGAAGAGGAGGCGGAGTCCTTATAGCAGCCAAAACCAGCCTTCAACTCACAACCACATCTACGGTCACAAATCCAGATCTTGACCTACTTAAAGTCGAGAGCATGGCATTATCCATCTGCCTAATCTATCGACCTCCCTCACCACAGCACGAAACACTAGCCACAGCACTAGAAACCATCACATCCACACAAAGCAAAAAATTCCAGATCATCCTCGGAGATTTGAACCTAGCATCAATTCCTCCGTCCCACACGGACTCCTTCTATGAAGCCATCGACCAATTGGGTTTCCAACAAATAATAAGCAACCCCACACACGATAGAGGAAACATCCTAGATATGATTTTCATACCCAGAAATCCACAACAAAGCAATGAACCACCTATAATAAACATAACTCAAGTACCATGGTCAGACCACCACCAAATCAACTGTAAACTTAAACTACAGTGCCAACCCAAAAACTCAAAGGAGATGAGAATGACCAACCCCATTAGGAAATTCAGCAAACTTAACGAGGAACACCTCATAAGCACCATTGCATCCCACATAAACCTAGATTCCACAGACCTAGACGAACTAACTAACAGATGGAACACACACATCCAAAATACATCTAACCCAACTCTGAAACACACATCAAACCCACATAAGATCAACTCGGAACCCTGGTACACAGGAACTCTAATAAAATCAAAAAGGGAACTCCGTAAAATAGAGAGAAAATGGAGACAAACCAAATCCTCCGATCTCAAAACTAAATACATGGCCCATCTCGCAAAATACAAAGACGACGTGAACAATGCAAAAAAATTACATCACACCAACATCCTAAACAAGGCAATCAATCGCCCACGAGAGTTATTTGAACTAGTCAAATCACTAACCAAAACCAACCAAAATGCCAACCTCAACAAATCCATCAAGGTCCAAACACTGGCAAACCACTACGTGACCAAACTGACGGCCCCTGGACCTCCACCCCCCCACCAACACCACAAATCAGAAGTGAGAACAACACAACGCAAAACCAGTTATGGGAGCACTTCCACAAAATAGGAACCAAGCAAATCACAGCCATTGTCACAAGCCTGAAAAGCAACACCTCCCCACTAGATCCCTGTCCTGCATCCTGGATCAAGGCAGTGAAACAAGACATAGCACCTCACATAGCACACATAGTTAACCTATCCCTACAACAAGGAATCATGCCCTCAGAACTAAAGAAATCAGTCATTAGACCGATCCTAAAAAACACTACACTCAACGGAGAAGACCCAGCCTCCTACCGTCCCATATCAAGTATCTCATTCCTGGCAAAGATCATAGAAAAAACGGTCCTTCTACAACTCCAAGACCATCTGACTGACAGTGCTCCTCTTGATGACCAGCAATATGGCTTCAGGCAACATCATGGAGTTGAAACCCTGTTACTAGTTCTACTTAACAACCTCCTAAAGGGCCTTGAAAACAAAAAGAAAATGTACATTCTTGTATTCATTGACATCTCAGCTGCCTTTGATACAGTTAATCATGGGACCCTCATAAATAGGATAAAATCAATAGGAATAACAGGAACCCCACTAAAATGGTTCTCATCCTACATCTCAAATCGAACACAACAGGTTCAATTCAACGGAGAAAAAGCAGAATCTTTCTCACAAACACAGGGAATCCCCCAAGGCTCTGCTCTCTCAGCACTTCTGCTTAACATATATATGCAGCCACTATGCAAAATTTTCTCACGGCACGAAATTAATTACCACATCTATGCCGATGATATCATGCTATACACACAACTAGACACTAAAAACCCAGACTACAACCCACTGGAGACATGTATCGGAGAGATGCAAGACTGGTTACAACAAAGTAGTATGTCAATTAATCACAAAAAACCCGAAGTAATGTATATCTCCAAAGAACCGAATTTTGACCCTCCCACATCAATAACACTATGTAACAACACTTACCAAACAAAAAAAGAAATAAAGTATCTAGGAGTCACATTTGACTGTGACCTAAAGATGGAAAAACACCTCCGAAAGACCAACAGAGCAGTTTTCCACAAGCTTAGAGTGCTCCAACCCATTCGGAATATTATTGATCCCCAAGACTTCAGAACAGTGGCCCAAGCACTCATCATGCCACATTTTGACTACTGCAACGCCATCCTACAAGGTTTACCTAAAAAAACCCTAAACATATTACAAATGGCACAAAATGTAGCTGCCAGGGTCATAATGAAGAAAAATCTAAGTGACCACATCACACCAGTACTAATTCAATTACACTGGCTACCCATAACAGCTCGCACAAAATACAAAATACTAACAACCACCTTCAAACTCATCCACAACTTAGCACCTTCCTTCCTCAACAACCTAGTAAGATTGCAACCTCCTAACCGAAACAGAAGAACCCACAATTCCAACATCCTTCACACTCCAACAGATATAAGATCTGCCAAAGCTAACACCAGCCACAGGGCTTTCTCATATGCGGCGCCAACACTGTGGAACCAACTCCCACCAGAACTACGAGCTAGCAATGACCTTCTAGACTTCAGAAAGAAACTCAAAACGCACATTTTCCAATCACATTTCAACCTGAACTAAACCCACAGATGGAGCAGCCCCTGACCACTGTGTCCAAGAAGATTATCCTGTATATATGTATTTATGTATATATGTAAATGAACTCCCCCATAGCTAAGAAGTGTTAACTCTGTATGATGTGCTTTTCTGACAATCTGTATGTAAACAAAATTTGTACCTGCCTTGATTCGGCAGTTTCACAATAGTAATCCTACCCGCTTCTGATCGCTGGAAGGAGCGGGCTACAAATGCTTGCTAAATAAAATATTTAAAATATCCTTTATTTCCTTATGAAATAAATATGGGAACAAGACTGAAAAATGAAGCATAGATAATATTCATTGTGGACATCCTGAAAACTCAACAGGATGAAGGTGTCTCAAGGATAAGGGTTAAGAACAAGAGAACCATTGCTTTAGCGTAGCACTAAATATTCATCAGTTGCCTCCTGGATCCTGTGCACTCATGCACTTGTACAGAAGGAGCAATCTTATGGACATTGTTGCCAGGCAACTTGGCCACCACATCCATTACCAGTAAACAATGGTTATGGCAAATCTGAATGTTTAGGCTGACAGTCTTCTTACTCTTAGAGCAGCCAGGAAGCTCCCAGAATCCAATGAATAGCCTCAGTGCCATTAGAGAACCAAGTTAATTCCCCAAAGTTTATTTCCCCTTGCTAATTAAAAATGAAATGAAAACAGAGGTCTCTGTGGGTGATTAAGAGTAGCTGCACATTTGTGTTTGCAAAATGTCTGAACTAAACGTGTAAGTGCCGACATTTACACGTGGTCATTGTGACAAGCCAGAGCTTATACACATGTAAGTCACTGTATTTCTTCCATCCATATTTATGAAATGGTTCCTCCCACTGCATGTGGATGTGTATTTAAGAAATGCCGTCACATTTGGCAAAGTTGTTTCTAAAATACAAACACAATTGAAAACATGGTGACCTCTACATTTCAATTCTGCTTGCCATGTCCTAGCTAAAAAGTGTCTTAATATAGAAACATAACCGCAGAAAAAGACCACATGGCCTATCTAGTCTGCCCTTCCATATTGACTGCAACAATAGTCCCCTCTTTTCACTTAGGGGTATGTTTACTAAACTGTCCTAATGTTACCGGTGCCAGTTGCAGCATTAACGTGAAGAATCCCATATAAGGAAGTGGACGTTCCGGCGTCAAGGCAACAATAGCTGGTCACCGCGCGATAGAGAGCGCCTTGCCGTCATCGCACAATAGTGTGTGTGCCGTGGCTCGTTAGCGCGCGGTAACCTTAATTACGTAGCAGCGCCACAAAGATAGCTAAAGAGGTGTAGCCCACTAGTTATTACAATGACTATGGAGGCAGAGGTCATGAGTTTGATCCTGCACTGGTGTTCTTTAATAAGGCTGTCTGAGGGATTTCCTTTTAATTTAAATCAGCGCTGCCAGCAAAAACACCCTCACAGTGCCATAACCTAAGGTGCCTCATAAGGCGCCCTATAAGGCGCCCCATAGGGCACATTATGAAGTGCCCTGTCCATCAAGGCCCCCTGTAATGTGCCCTATAGGGGGTGTTATAGGGCACCCTATAGGGCACCTTATGAGGCACCTTAGGTTACGGCACTGTGAGGATGTTTGTGCTGGCAGCACTGATTTAAATAAAATGAAATCCCTCAGACAGCCTTATTAAAGTTCACCACTGCAGGATTGAACTCATGACCATTGCCTCCACAGTACTGGCTGGCTACAGAACGACTGCAGGTCACCGCACAAACTGTCTGCTGTGGCTACCAGGATAGGGTAAACCCACCCGTACCCATGATGCACTGCCCATGCAGATCAGCAGTCTACATCTGCTCACAAGATGGGGTATGCACCTCTACTGCACCCTGGCCTGGTAGGGGGAACTGACCGTGTGTGTTACTGGCACAGAGTAGCTACAGACTGTGACATTGTGCGGTTCCTGTGCTCACCCTGAGGGTGATGTGGGGTGCCCAGCACCAGGTCCGCAGCACCTGGCTTGACTGAGATAGGCTGTGCTGCAGGTCCCCATCAGTGCCAGTGTGGGACAGGTAGTCCTTACAGACACACCTAAGATACACCTGTGTCCATCTGTATTTCCAGGTCACGTCTAGCCCTTGTGGACTATGATGCACCACTTTGACCCGGTGAAAAGCGGTATATAAATACAGCTAAATAAATAAAATAAAATAAATAAATAAATGCACCCAGAATCGTGCATGTCCTGTGTGGTTGCCATGGTCACATGCTATGGGAGAAGGATAGTGTTTGGACCCAAAAGCGGATTATGTAGCACCACCCAACCCACCCTCACTGGGTCAGGATCTCCCACCAACAGATCCACACTCTGCAGCGGAGGCAGGAGAGGGGACCACTACCCCAGTCCTGCTGGGGAATAGGCACCCTCCAGGGAGGTCAATGCAGATCTGTACATATCACATAAGGCACAGGCAGACAGCCTGGAAAAGCTCAGCTTCCCCCCCAACACAATCTGACATTCACCAGCAGAGCGCACATTCAGTCTTCACCCGCTGCACCCTGCAAGGTGTCCCAGTCATACACATGCTAACTGCAGACAGTCTACTAGCTGGTACATAGTGCATGTTCCTGGAGGAACTATGTGCATCCAAAAGTGGAATGTAAGCACACACACCACGCAAGAATATCAGTGATTGGGCCCAGAAAAAGAAACCCACAAATATTACTTGAGAAAAATACTGTATAGCACTATGTGGGAACCTAGCCATGTCATGGCCACTGCTCAGTCAGGGTGAGACTGACCTCCCAGCATGACATGCTGTTGCCACCCTGTCCGTGCAGATGGTGGTCGGGCACTACAATGTCCCAATCATTGCCCTGTGCCCTGTGCAGATGCATCCTGCCCAGACCGCTGTGTCCGGGCCATACCCACAATACCTTGCTCCTCATTATGCACATTGGCAGGCTAACACTGGAGACAGTGCAAACAATGGGGGCTCAGTAAGGTGTAGGCAGCCACAAAACACTGGATAGACATACACACACTCCCACACTTATTTCAGCATTGTGCAAAGATAAAGGTGGTTGGCAGCCCTGGCCACCACACCAATCCTGGGCACAGTGCAGGCATTGCTAAGGTATGCAGGTGCTAGTCTTGGTAGCTGCTGCTCCACGCAGGGCCCAACAGTGTGACTCTCCATGAGGCTGTGGATAGTGGAGCTTGTGGGTGTGGGTGTGGATGTTTGTGCCCCTGTTGGCCGATGCTCTAGGGCAGAGGTTCCCAACTCCTGTCCTGGTGGGCCAAACATGATTCAGGGTTTCAGGCTGTCCCTAATGAATATGCATGAGATACATTTGCATACAATGGGGGCACTGCATACCAATGCATCTCATGCATTTGTAATAGGGACAGCATGAAATCTTGAAGGGTGTTTGGCCCTCCAGGACTGCAGTTGGGAACCTCTGCTCTAGGGACTGCACATGTTTATGGTGTATGTGCACTGTAGGGTAAAATATAGGGACATGGTCTGCAGGAGCCACAGCTGGGACTTGAACCTGCTGACTTTCTGTCCCTGAACACACTGTCTGTGTGTACTGCACCAAACTGTTGCCACAGAGGCAGATCATTCCCTGGGGATACCATTACTGTTCATCAGACAGACCTTGTCTGTTGCACTGCATGCCACCCACCTGAACAGGGCTTGGCCTTGGTCTGCTGTGGGCAGATGCCACTGCCCCCTCCACCACCAGCACCCCTCTGCCACCATGCTGACATGCCCTTATGCCAGTGGTGCTGGTGGTGCGCAGTCCCAGGCCATCAAGTGTGCCAGTTGGCGTCTGCCTATGGTGTGGGATCTTGGGTAGTGGTGCCTACATAGACATCTGCGCTTCCCCCGGCACCGCCTGTCAATGTTATGTGCCCTTTGGGGTACCTGCTGAGTGATGTCTCCTGGGACACTGTGGGACACACACTCGTGGGCATGTTTGACCTTGGTCAGTTGCTGACTTGCTGATTTGCAGTTTCTGCATTCTTATGTGCCACCTAGGCATCTGCCTAGCCCACTCTGTGTCCCAGCTGCCCCACTGCATGTCCCACCTTCAGCCCCCTGCACCCCATTTGCAGCCTCACCGTAGTGCCCTCTCGTACATGGGCAGTGGGCACTATGATGTTGCTGCACATGTATCACTACTATCACTTTTCTTGGTTTCCCTGCCTTTGCTGTACATTGCTGACTGATGTTGTTTCTCTCTCCTGCAAATGTGCCTCTAGCGCGAGGTTTTCACTGGCGTTAATTTTCAGACCTTCATTTCACGGCGTTAGTGTGCCTAGAGCCTCTCCCTGCCCACTCTCTGCCCATTGACCCCTTCTCTCCGCCCTCTGGGGAGCCTTACTCCACCCTCTTTGTGCCTTAATGCCACCGGAGATGTTATCACGCGAAACCTCACGCTATCGCGCACTAATGTAACTTTATCACATGCTAAGGTTACATATCGCACAGTAACATTACATATCACGTGTTAACTGCGCCGCTGCAACGTTATCACTGTTTAGTAAACATACCCCTTAGAGTGTGTTTGTCCCATGTTCTTTTGTCCCATGCTTTTTTAAAAAGAATCAGACCAAGGACAGATCCCTGCGGCACACCACTGGTAGCCTCTCTCTCCTCAGAGTGAGCTCCATTTACCTGTACCCTTTGTCGCCTCCCACATAACCAATTTCTAACCCAATCAATAACTTTAAGGTCCATCTCTATGGTGTTCAGTTTGTTGATAAGTTGCCTGTGTGGAACGGTATCAAAGGCTTTACTGAAATCCAAGTACACCACATCTACGGCTCTCCCTCGGTCCAACTCCCTGGTCACCTGGCCAAAGAAATCAATTAGATTTGTCTGACAAGATCTGCCTCTGGTGAATCCATGCTGCCTCCATTCCTGTAATACATTAAACTTCAGAAACCTCACTATTTTCTCTTTGATCAGCATTTCCAATAATTTACTCACCACAGAGATCAGACTAACCGGCCTGTAGTTTTCAGTCACATCCTTACTTCTGCTTTTATGTAAAGGGACCACATGTGCCTCTCTCCAGTCCTCTGGCACCACTCCCAACAGACAATGAAAAGGTCAGTTAGCGGAGCCGCTAGAACAGTGGTTCTCAACCTGTGGGTCACGACCCCCACGGGGGTCGCCACAGGATTTAGCGGGGGTCGCTTGTTAAAAAAAAATTTAAATGCGCAGAAGTTGCTGCCGAGTCCGCTTCTCGGCAGCGGCAAACTCACCGACTCCATCTTCTGCGGCTGCAGCTCCCTGCCTCTTAGGGAACTGCGGGTGTGCTTGTAAAGTCATTGCGGAGCCCTTCCTGTCTTGACGGGCTCCGTGCAGCATTGTCCTGCCTCTAAAGGAAGTTGTTTACCACTTCCTTTCGAAGCGGGACAATGCTGCATGGAGCATGTCGAAACAGGAAGGGCTCCGCAATGATTTTACAAGCACAGCCGCGGTTCCCTAAGAGGCAGGGAGCCGCGGCTGCATTACAAGGGAGGCAGACATGGGGAAGGGGGGGCTGACATCGACATGGGGAGGGGGGGCTCACATGGAGGGAGGGAGCTGATATGGAGGGATGGAGGGAGGGGGGCTGACATGGAGGGAGGGAGCTGATATGGATGGATGGGGGGGCTGACATGGAGGGAGGGAGCTGATATGGATTGATGGAGGGAGGGGGCTGACAGGGAGGGAGGGAGATGATATGGATGGATGGATGGAGGGAGGTGGGGCGTACAGGGCGGGAGGGAGCTGCTAAGGATGGATGGAGGGAGGTGGGGCTTACATGGAGGGAGGGAGCTGATATGGATGGAGGGAGGGCGGCTGACATGGAGGGAGAGAGCTGATATAGATGGATGGAGGGGGGGCTGACATGGAGGGAGGGAGCTGATGTGGATGGATGGAGAGAGGGGGGATGACATGGAGGGATGGAGGGAGGGAGCTGATATGGAGGGAGGGAGGGGGGTTGACATGGAGGGAGGGAGGGATGGGGGCTAACATGGAGGGAGGGAGCTGATATGGATGGATGGAGAGAGGGGGCTGACATGGAGGGAGGGAGCTGATGGATGGATGGAGGGAGGGGGCTGACATGGAGGGAGGGAGCTGATATGGATGGATGGAGGGAGGGGGGCTGACATGGAGGGAGGGAGGGAGGGAGGGGAGGGCTGACATGGAGGGAGGGGGCTGACATGGACAGAGGGGGGACTGACATAGAGGAAGGCTGACATGGACAGGGGGGCTGACATGGAGGGAGGGAGGGGGCTGACATGGACAGATGGAAGGAGGGGGCTGATATGGATGGAGGGAGGGGGATGACATGGACAGAGGGGGGATGACATGCAGGGATGGAGGGAGGGGGGCTGGCATGCACAAAGGGGAGAGAAGGGGACATACTGGACAGACAGGGGATAAATGCTGGACAGAGGCGAGAGACAGTGCGGGTTAGGATTATAATGGGCTGATGGGGGAGCTAGCACTGGTAATGGGCAGATGGGAGGGGGCTAGGACTGGTAATGGACTGATCAAGGGGGGGTTGGGACTGGTAATGGGCTGATAGGGGGGTATGACTGGTAATGGACTGATGGGGGGCTAGCATTGGAAATGAGCTGATCGGTGAGGTTAGGACTGGAAATGGGCTGATGGGGGGATAGGACTGGTGATGGGGGGGGGGGTTAGGACTGGTAATGGGCTGATTAGGGGAGCCTAGCACTGGTAAAGGGGTTGAGGGGGGGACTAGCACTGGAAATGAGCTGATTAGGGGAGGCTAGGACTGGTAATGAGCTGATGGGGGGTAGGACTGGTATTGGGCTGATTAGGGGAGGCTAGCACTGGTAATGGGGTTGAGGGGGGATTAGCACTGGAAGTGAGCTGATTGGGGGGCTATGACTGGGAATGGGCTGATTGTGGGGAGGAGAGGATAGAGCTGCTGGCCCTGGAAGAAAACTGGGGGCTAAGGCTACAAATGGGCTGATACGAGGGGATGGAAGAATGAAACTGGAAGGGAGTTGATCTGAGAGGGGCTGCCATGGTATTTGTACTAGAAGGGACGGCTCAGCGGGGAAGGAGGGGGACTGGAAGGGAATGGACACCAGTGGCAGTCATGGGAATGCAAGTTGACATTGGAAGGTACTGGGAGTGAGGACTGGAAAGGGGCTGATACTGGGGAGGGTTACTGGGACTGGAAATAGGCTGATGGAAAGAAGTGAAGAAAACGAAAGAAGAGAAAAGAAATGGCAGATGGACCATAGACCACAGAAAGAGAGCTAAGAGAAGACAGGAAAGCAGAAGCCTCAGATCGGGACCAGCATGATCAGAGAATAAATTGGTCAGACAACAAAGGTAGAAAAAATAATTTTATTTCATATTAGTGATTTGGCTACAAAATCATGACAATTTTGAAATCAAATATTTTTACTTGTTGTGATTAATTATTGTGGTTTAAATACGTATTTTATAAATAAAAACATATTGCAAAGGCCTATAATATCAACAAATGATTACAGCAACAATGCGTTAATGGTAAAGGAAGAGAGACGCATTTGATTTTATCATTGGGGGTCACCACAAGTTGACCAAGGGTAAAAGGGTTCACGGTACAAAAAAGGTTGAGAACCACTGTGCTAGAACATCACCAATTTCCTTCTTTATTCTCGGATGTATCGCATCTGGTCCAATTGCTTTGTCTACTTTTAGTTTAGCTAGTTCCTCCCGAACACAGTCTTCTGAAAATCTCTCAAGATCCCCATCACTTTTGTTCCTATTTGTGAGTGTTTTCTGAGGTCCTTCTCCTTCGCCCTTCATCTGTGAACACAGAACAGAAATATTTGTTAAGCAATTCTGCTTTATCCTCATCCGCTTCTATATAAAATGTCTTATCCCCCCATTTTATTGCATTGGCTATTTCTTCTTTTTTTCAGTATCTTTGCTTTCCTGACTGCTTTGCTAGCTTCTCTAAATTTTTCCAAATATAGATGCTTGTCTTCCACTCTCTGTGTTCTCTTGTAATTCATGAAGTTCTCCCTTTCTTCTTTACCTTTTTCAGCTACTTCTTTTCAGAAACATAGCAGCCTCCTTTTCCTTTTCCCTTTATTTCCCTTTCTAACAAAAAGGTTGGTTGCCCTTAAAATATCCCCTTTTAGTTTTACCCACTGTTTTTGTACATCCACCAGCTGTTCCCACCCACTAATGACTCCTTGAGGTATTGGCCCATCTTGGCAAAGTTAGTTTTCCTAAAATCTAAGACCCTCACTTTTGAATGGATTTTATCAGCCCTAGTCCTAATACTGAACCAACCATCTGGTGATCACTGGATGCGAGATCATATCCCACTATAACATCAGAAACACTTTTCCCATTGGTAAGCACCGAGTCCAGTATGGCCCCTTCACATGTGGGTTCTGTTACCAGTTGCCGGAATAGTTCTCCTTGTAGAGAATCCAGGATCTCCTTACTTCTAGATGATACTGCAGCAGGGATGTGCCAATTAACATCTGGCATATTGAAATCATCTATCAATAGCACTTCCCCCTTCCTAGCAATGCTACATATGTCTTCTATTTAATCTCTGTCTACTTCTTTTCTCTGCAAGAGGGGTCTGTATATCACGCAAATGCAAATTGATTTCTTTCCCTCTTTCTAGTTTAACCCACAGTGCCTCCTCTCTCCCTTTTAAGCCATGTAGTTCTATAGCTTTAATGTTATTTTTTACATATAGTGCCACTACTCCTCCCCTATCATTCCTGAATAAGGTAACAGCCTGGTATAATTAGTACATCAGTCATGGTTTTCCATGAACCATGTCTCTGTAACCTCCACTAAATCCAAGTCAGCCTCAACATTTGGAATTTTATTTCCCATGCTGTGGGCATTTATACACACCGCTTTCCAGATGTTGCCCCTTTTACCCATTTATATAGAGATAGTTAATGTTTCACTTACCTGGGGGCTTTCTTCTCCCATCCCCAACAAATCTAGTTTAAAAACCTCTTCAGTGGTTAGCCAGTCTGCTACTGAATACGTAGTTATTAATGCTCATTTGGTTAAAAACATTATAGAAAGATTTACTAAAATATTCCAGGGGATAATTTTATAGTTTTTTTCCACAAATACATGCCAGTATACGTACCTAAAATGCCTCTCATAAAATGAATCTTTGCGTAAAAGTGTGAGTGATGACAAGGACATGTATACTTTTCCATGATTCAAGTGGATGTATGTTCGCAGGCAGATTTTGAGCAGAGCATGAGCAGAGTCATGATTTAAAAGCTTTGGGGGTTATTCTAGATGCATCAAAAAGCATTTACATGTGTAGATTTGCATACATGTATAAATGCCATTTTAGAACGGGGCTTTTTAAACATGGGGATGTTTACTATGTTGAAAAATCTGGAGGCATGGTGAGAACTGGGAGAGGTGCAAAGATCAATGGTACCACCTCTTCTGAATCCCCAGAAGTAGGTAATTACCCTTGAACCCATTCCCCTCAAAGCAGGAAACTATCCTCTCTGAACATCCCCCTCCCCCAACAAGTCCTCCCCAATACCCTCCAATTAGTCAATGCTTACCCTAATTCCCCAGAAAGTCAAGACAACCCCAACAGTCAAAACCTCATCCCCTGATCCCTCCTTAGCACCTAATGGAGGCTTTCATGATAGTCTAGAGGAGAGCAGGCTCTACTGCCAAGGGTCAAGCTGTCAAATAAGGGCAAAAAGCCAACTACAGGATGAAGCAGGAACAAATGGCAATCATTTCTGCTCCACTCTAAACCACAATGGATAGCCCACAGTAGGTGCCGAGGGGATCAAGGGGGTTGAGTTAGGGGTCTCGACTCCCCTGGGGGAGGATTGATTGCCTTGAATATTTGGAGGGGTCTTCACTGCTTCTGAGGGATCATGGGGTCTTCACTGTTTTAGGTGGTTTCTGGAAGGATCAGAGGGCCTTCACTGGTTTAGGTGGGTATGGAGTTTTCAGAGGGATAATTAACTTTTTGGGGAGATTTGGGAGGGCTTGGACTGACACAAGGTGTCCTGGACTGACACAGGAGGGGATCGAGGTGGTGAAAAGGTATGTGGATGTGAGGAACAGCAGTTTTAAAAAGCTGCTTCCAAACACAATTGGGGGCAACCAGGAAGTTCTTTGCTTTTATATGTAACTTTTTAAAAATTGCTGCTCCCGCTGGATGTGCCAGCAAAAGTCCTTTTCTATTTTCTGATATCCATCTATGTATTTTACAAAAGGCTCCGCTTTTGGCAGAGCTTTTGTAAATTACAGAGGCAAATGTGCACATCCCAGCCTGGATGTCACAATTCCCCACTCCATTGCCTATCTAAAATGGGCCCTCATGGGTCGTTATAAAATAGGTCCAAAATAGGTGCCCACTTGTCTACGCCATCTAGGCAACTTGTTAAAAATTAACCTCCTCTTGTGTTTTATTAGTAAATAGCTCTCATTGCATAAAATGGGACTTACAATAAATATCATGCATTAATGTGCATTGATATATGTTAATATGGCATTTCATTTTAGCAAATCCAGCCTTTAGGGCATGCAAAATTAATGGAAAATATTAGCCTATGAATTAATGCATACATTTAATTATCATGAATTAATAATTTTTTATAAATAAAAAATGAACTGAAAATCTGGATAAAAGTCCAAAAATGACCTGAAAATGAGCCCCTATTCTCCTTATATCCTTTGTATAAAGGTTACCATTATCTATGAGAACTGAGTTATTCCAGCTAACCAGCTCTCTTCCTCTAGTTGATCCTATCAGACCAATACCATCTTACATCATTTTGCAATAATGATACCGTGTCAAGGCCTGTCCAAGAAAACCCAGGGGCTGGGGTGCCAGGAGAGAGAGAGAGTTATCACCAAAAAGCTTAAGAAAATAAGAACATATGAAGAGCCATGCTGAGTCAAACCAAAGTCTATCGAGCCCAGGATCCTGTCTCTGACAGGACTGGCCCAAGAGTTGGTTCACAGTATTGGCGCCCTAGGCAGACCTTAGGCTTTATAACCTCCCCTCCACTCCCGGCTGTCAAATTCTATTTTTTAGCTTTGAATGCCCTGCTCTTTGCCACACACACACACACACACACACACACACACACACACACACACACACAAACCCCCCCCCCCCGAAGTTGCCTGCCTAGACGACTGCCTAGTTTGCCTAATGGTTGAGTCGGCTCTACCAGTCCAGGACACATTTATTTTATTTATTTATTCTGCTGTTCTTTTCTACCACTTTTCACCGGGTCAAAGCGGTGTACATTTAACTCAGCGGTTTACATAGAACAAGAACTATTTACATTAATTTGTACATTAACAGGAGTGGAGGAGTAGCCTAGTGGTTAGAACCCTGGCTTGGTAACCAAGCAACCAGGGTTCAATTCCCACTAGCACTCCTTGTGGCCATGGGCAAGTCACTTAACCCTCCATTGCCTCAGAAGAAAGGCCTGGCAATCTACCTCCAGTGACACTACCAAGAAAACCCAGGAGCTTCTGGGTCACCAGGAGTCAGGACTGACTCAAAGGCACACATTACATTAACAAGTACTTGGCAGATCCCAAAATGTAGATATATTTCTCACAGAGCTCATTTTGAGGAATGAACAATGGCTCTCCCAAGTCTACTTAGTTAATACTTTTTAATAGACTTTTCCTCCAGCCTTGATATGCTCCTATAACCCCTCTTCTCAAGTCGCTTCATTGGCTCCCTATCCATTTCCATATCCAGTTCAGACTTTTCCTACTGACCTATACGTGCACTCATTCTGCTGCTCCTCACTACCTTTCTTCTCTTATCTCTCCCTAAACCCCTCCTTGGAATCTTTGCTCTTCCAGCAGATCACTTCTATCCGTGTCCTTCTTTTCTACTGCCAACTCCAGACTTTTGATCCTTCCACCTTGCTGCTTATGCCTGGAACAAACTACCTAAGTCTATCCATCAGGCTTCATCTCTGGCCCTTTTCAAATCCAGGCTGAAAACTCACCTCTTCAAGGCTGCTTTTGGATCCTGATCCACTTAGTCTCCTATGTGTTTCCTTAGCATTCTGCTAGATATATCCTTGTCCTCGGCTATTGTGTTGTCTGTCTTGATGAGATTGTAAGCTCTGATGAGCAGGGACCATCTTTTACCTGTGTCTGTACAGTGCTGTGTCTGCCTTACAGCGATATACAAATGATAAGTAGTAGCAGTAATCTCAGAATAGCACCACACTAAGTATGCGCATAAATGCCCATTTATGCATGTATATGACTAAAATGTTTGCATGTACAATAAATCTAGGTGGCTTTTTATAAAATGGCTCCCTTACTGCCCATGCACCGCCTCGGCACTATCGGGTTAATGTCAAAGCTGTCTCTAAGGATTTTCAGCACCACTGTTCATATAATGGCACTGAAAATCCACAGATAGTGCCACCTACGAGACAATGGCTACCATTATCCAGATGATTCCCTCTGGGTAGCAACCTGTTAATTTTTCCATTATTAACTTATTCTCCCTCAGCACTCCTTCTATCTGCTGGTGCCCAGTGGTCTAACCTATTCCCTTGGGGGCTATTTGCTTTGAATGTACTTGAAAACATTTTTAGTATTAGCTCTTTCCTCTTGAGATGGATGTGTAGGAGATCTGCTTTCTGTGGAGCAAGCAAAATCGAATGCAGCCTGCAAGTAAAATTGCGATCTCTTCTAACGCATATTCTAAGAGATGACTGTCATAGCCAGCACTGAATCAGGCAACATCGAGGCAACTTTAGGGTGTTTCGTGCAGTCCAAAAAATTCACACAGAAACCTCCTTCACCAAAGAAAATTGCTGCAGGCAAGGAAACTATAACTGACAAGTTTGTGTTCATGAACATGAGAGGATTGTGGGTCCTGGAAGCACTGAGGACAGAAAATCATGATGCAGCTAAAGAAATGAAAAGGAAGGCGAGACTGAAGAGCAGGACTTCCTTGTCAGAGGGCACTTGAAACTGCTACAGGACAAAGTAAAAGAGGAAATGCCTTCATTTTGCAGGTTATTTTGTTAACTTTTGACTGCCATTTTTTTCCTTGGCCATCCTCATGACTAGGAGTCTGAAAAGTGCTCACTTCAGCAAACCGACAACTGGAATGAGAAGGTGAGAATGCTCCCCCACTCCCCTGATAGTTTTCACTCTTGTAAAAAAAACGTGCAAGTAGAAAACCATTTTTCCTGGCTCCTGCGCTGCAGCATGTCCCCATTTGCAAGGTGGTAGGTGGGGTCGTGTAGGTGTTGAGGGATACACAAGTGTGTTCGAAATAGGGCTGTAGGCATGTCTGTTTCCAGAATGACAGGTGTCCATATCTGACATGTGTAGATTCCTAAAACTGGGCAGAAACCTGCACGTGTCTGTCTCGTGACTCCGCACATCCCTGTTTTCTCTTTTCTTTTGTGGACATGTGTATCTTTCTGGGTAGAGATAGGCCAATACGTGCCCACTTTCTCTGCTTTCTCTGCCCTTCCCACTGACTTTCAGACTTTTTGACTTGGTCCTCCCAGATTCCAGCTACACAGCTTTTCTAAAATGTGCCTTTAAATGTACAGCTGTCACCATGATTCCTAATTTGTATTGTTGGTGCACTCTTTGAAGGTAATTTTATAAACCATTTTTGTGCCTAAAATACTGCTTTGGGTGCATAAATGGGCCCTTATAAAATTAGGTTGGTGTAAAAGTATTCGAGGTGCAAGCTGGCACGTACTTTTATAGTAGTCAAGCACAGGGGAAACGTTTGTGTGAAGCCATGGGTGGAGTCACAAAGTCACATAATTTTTCCTGGCTTCTGTGCTGTCCAAAAATGACCTGAAAATGAGCCCCTATTCTCCTTATATCCTTTGTATAAAGGTTACCATTATCTATGAGAACTGAGTTATTCCAGCTAACCAGCTCTCTTCCTCTAGTTGATCCTATCAGACCAATACCATCTTACATCATTTTGCAATAATGATACCGTGTCAAGGCCTGGCCAAGAAAACCCAGGGGCTGTGGTGCCAGGAGAGAGAGAGAGTTATCACCAAAAAGCTTAAGAAAATAAGAACATATGAAGAGCCATGCTGAGTCAAACCAAAGTCTATCGAGCCCAGGATCTGTCTCTGACAGGACTGGCCCAAGAGTTGGTTCACAGTATTGGCGCCCTAGGCAGACCTTAGGCTTTATAACCTCCCCTCCACTCCCGGCTGTCAAATTCTATTTTTTAGCTTTGAATGCCCTGCTCTGCCACACACACACACACACACACACAACCCCCCCCCCCCCCCCGAAGTTGCCTGCCTAGACGACTGCCTAGTTTGCCTAATGGTTGAGTCGGCTCTACCAGTCCAGGACACATTTATTTTATTTATTTATTCTGCTGTTCTTTTCTACCACTTTTCATTTAACTCAGCGGTTTACATAGAACAAGAACTATTTACATTAATTTGTACATTAACAGGAGTGGAGGAGTAGCCTAGTGGTTAGAACCCTGGCTTGGTAACCAAGCAACCAGAGCTCAATTCCCACTAGCACTCCTTGTGACCATAGGCAAGTCACTTAACCCTCCATTGCCTCAGAAGAAAGGCCTGGCAATCTACTTCCAGTGACACTACCAAGAAAACCTAGGAGCTTCTGGGTCACCAGGAGTCAGGACTGACTCAAAGGCACACATTGCATTGTACATTAACAAGTACTTGGCAGATCCCAAAATGTAGATATATTTCTCACAGAGCTCATTTTGAGGAATGAACAATGGCTCTCCCAAGTCTACTTAGTTAATACTTTTTAATAGACTTTTCCTCCAGCCTTGATATGCTCCTATAACCCCTCTTCTCAAGTCGCTTCATTGGCTCCCTATCCATTTCCATATCCAGTTCAGACTTTTCCTACTGACCTATACGTGCACTCATTCTGCTGCTCCTCACTACCTTTCTTCTCTTATCTCTCCCTACACCCCTCCTTGGAATCTTTGCTCTTCCAGCAGATCACTTCTATCCGTGTCCTTCTTTTCTACTACCAACTCCAGACTTTTGATCCTTCCACCTTGCTGCTTATGCCTGGAACAAACTACCTAAGTCTATCCATCAGGCTTCATCTCTGGCCCTTTTCAAATCCAGGCTGAAAACTCACCTCTTCAAGGCTGCTTTTGGATCCTGATCCACTTAGTCTCCTATGTGTTTCCTTAGCATTCTGCTAGATATATCCTTGTCCTCAGCTATTGTGTTGTCTGTCTTGATGAGATTGTAAGCTCTGATGAGCAGGGACCATCTTTTACCTGTGTCTGTACAGTGCTGTGTCTGCCTTACAGCGATATACAAATGATAAGTAGTAGCAGTAATCTCAGAATAGCACCACACTAAGTATGCGAATAAATGCCCATTTATGCATGTATATGACTAAAATGTTTGCATGTACAATAAATCTAGGTGGCTTTTTATAAAATGGCTCCCTTACTGCCCATGCACCGCCTCGGCACTATCGGGTTAATGTCAAAGCTGTCTCTAAGGATTTTCAGCACCACTGTTCATATAATGGCACTGAAAATCCACAAATAGTGCCATCTACGAGACAATGGCTACCATTATCCAGATGATTCCCTCTGGGTAGCAACCTGTTAATTTTTCCATTATTAACTTATTCTCCCTCAGCACTTCTTCTATCTGCTGGTGCCCAGTGGTCTAACCTATTCCCTTGGGGGCTATTTGCTTTGAATGTACTTGAAAACATTTTTAGTATTAGCTCTTTCCTCTTGAGATGGATGTGTAGGAGATCTGCTTTCTGTGGAGCAAGCAAAATCTAATGCACCCTGCAAGTAAAATTGTGATCTCTTCTAACGCATATCCTAAGAGATGACTGTCATAGCCAGCACTGAATCAGGCAACATCGAGGCAACTTTAGGGTGTTTCGTGCAGTCCAAAAAATTCACACAGAAACCTCCTTCACCACAGAAAATTGCTGCAGGCAAGGAAACTATAACTGAAAAGTTTGTGTTCATGATCATGAGAGGATTGTGGGTCCTGGAAGCACTGAGGACAGAAAATCATGATGCAGCTAAAGAAATGAAAAGGAAGGCGAGACTGAAGAGCAGGACTTCCTTGTCAGAGGGCACTTGAAACTGCTACAGGACAAAGTAAAAGAGGAAATGCCTTCATTTTGCAGGTTATTTTGTTAACTTTTGACTGCCATTTTTTTCCTTGGCCATCCTCATGACTAGGAGTCTGAAAAGTGCTCACTTCAGCAAACCGACAACTGGAATGAGAAGGTGAGAATGCTCCCCCACTCCCCTGATAGTTTTCACTCTTGTAAAAAAAACGTGCAAGTAGAAAACCATTTTTCCTGGCTCCTGCGCTGCAGCATGTCCCCATTTGCAAGATGGTAGGTGGGGCCGTGTAGGTGTTGAGGGATACACAAGTGTGTTCGAAATAGGGCTGTAGGCATGTCTGTTTCCAGAATGACAGGTGTCCATATCTGACATGTGTAGATTCCTAAAACTGGGCAGAAACCTGCACGTGTCTGTCTCGTGACTCCGCACATCCCTGTTTTCTCTTTTCTTTTGTGGACATGTGTATCTTTCTGGGTAGAGATAGGCCAATACGTGCCCACTTTCTCTGCTTTCTCTGCCCTTCCCACTGACTTTCAGACTTTTTGACTTGGTCCTCCCAGATTCCAGCTACACAGCTTTTCTAAAATGTGCCTTTAAATGTACAGCTGTCACCATGATTCCTAATTTGTATTGTTGGTGCACTCTTTGAAGGTAATTTTATAAACCATTTTTGTGCCTAAAATACTGCTTTGGGTGCATAAATGGGCCCTTATAAAATTAGGTTGGTGTAAAAGTATTCGAGGTGCAAGCTGGCACGTACTTTTATAGTAGTCAAGCACAGGGGAAACGTTTGTGTGAAGCCATGGGTGGAGTCACAAAGTCACATAATTTTTCCTGGCTTCTGTGCTGGGATCATTAATGGACATATGAATGGTTAAGGAGAGGTTAATTGAAACCGATGGACGAGAGGTTGTTAGCTGTAGCCCAGGACAGCGGCTTACAAACGAGATGGTTTACAACGAGCATTTAAAAAATCTGGCAACACAGACATGTTGATTTTGTAAGAAAGACCTGGAAATGGGAACTCACCTCATAGCTGGCTGTGAAGTTCTGATGGCAGAAAATGTCTATACAGAAAGACATAATAAAGTAGCACACTTCATCCATTGGAAACTCTGCAAACACTACAACACTGTGCCCAAAAAGCACTGGGATCATGACCCTAAGAGAATTACAGAGAACAAAGAGGTTATGATCACCTGGGGCACTCCCATTCTGACCGATAAAAAGCTGGATGTGAGAAAGCCGGACATAGTGGTTAATAAGAAAAACATCAGAACAGCATTGATAATATAAGTGTCAGTTCCAAACGACTACTCTGGAATCGCATGGAGACGCAGAAGATCCTAAAATACCGGGAAATGCAGTCAGAGTCCAAGAAAATGTGGCAGAAAAATATAGAAATTTTTCCCATCGTGTTGTGTGCCACAGGCTTGATAAAGAAGAATTTCCAAGCACATCTTGACAAACTACCCATGCATGTTACAGAACATCTTACGAACTCCAGCAGGAGGCTCTCTTTGGTACAATGCAAGTACTACGCCGAACATTAGCAGTAAATTTAAAAGACTGAGATCATACTCCCCATACCCTGACTTAGAAGTGAGGTTCGTGACTGTCATTGTATGCACAAAACTCACCCATTTGGAGAAAATGTCTCACATAATGTACAGTATTCTAGTATTTACACCTCCTCTTGTGAAGGCATAGAGGGGAATTTTAGAAGATCTGTCCAAGTGCAATCTGGGACGTCTAAGCCAGTATATCTGAAAAAATAATGCAAGCACAAATGCACAAGTGATTTCACAAACCTGGATGTGCCTGAAAGGGACGTCTGCAGGAGCATCTATTTAGACATCCCCAGAACCGTATTTCAGAACACAGATGTGTAAGATAGCATAATGGTTAGACTAGTGGGTTAGGAACAGGGGATTATAAAGTGCTTTCTTCTCTATACTCTCTGGATGTTTTTCAGCTAAAATGAACACTTTTCAGATGCTTGTTCATCTCTACACATGCCTCAGAGCAGATCTAAAGTTAGGCGTGACGCCAGTCGTCCATGACGTTTCTGTGATCAGGTGGGGATGTCCTGGTCCCTGGGAATGCCTTAACCACCCTGGCCACACCTCTTCCGTGCCCCCATTCAGATTCAGACGTCCCCACAGCTGGCTTCTAAAATGACTCCGGAGACAGTTTCTGTGCTTTGGATGTCTCTATGCCAAAGCATGAACAGGACTTCTAAAATAGCTCCCATAATGTTCACGTCTGCATCTAGGCATGATTTGTGCAAGGATTTTGTTTAGTCTTTTACAAAGACAAATAGGTGCCTACCTGTCTCAATAAAATAGGCTCAAGATAGGTGCCTTCTCCAGCCCCTTACAGTACTTAGGCACCCTGTTATAAAATTACCTCCTTCCTATTTATTTGCACCTGGCATATCTTTGCATTAGAACATTTTTATGGATTCAAATCAATTCTATGCACATTAATTCTTAGATATACATATGTAGAAGCAATTAGCATACACTTTAAGGACTCAATATTCAAAGGCATTTAAACCACATAAATGCCCCTAAGTGGGATATTTCCCCGATTAATGCCGCTATATGTCGGGAATATTCCGGGGACGGTACCCAGGGATAACCATGCAGCGGCGATATTAAGCCGCTGCCCGATTATCCCTCAGCGGTGAAAGTTAGGCGCAGCAAAAGCTGTCTTAACTTTCACCGCCAGAGCTGACCAGGCAGTGGCTGAATATAGCCACTATGTGGTTATCTTATGTGCTTTGTGCGGCTGTGCCGCCATTCTGGATATTCAGTGCCAGTGGCCGGGTTGAATATTCGGGGTTAAAGTTTGTCGGCGATGACTATGTGCCTTAGAGGAGCATAGACATCACAAATGAATATCAGGCCCTACATTTTCAGATGTCCAAATGAACCAAATGTGCCCATGAATGTACATCCCTAGTGCATACTTATTTGTGTGCAAATGTCAGCATTCAACATAAGAAGGATAGTGGAGCGAGGTTCTGGTAATAAATAACGCAGTGGTTTGCTGGTGATTGATGTGGACTGTTCCCCCTTGACTCAGGCATGTGAAAGCGGCAGCTAAACAACCCCTTGTTTTGGAGCAAGTAAGATGTCATTCCACCTCTGTGCTATGACTTGATGAGCCACGCAATTGAGTGAAAGGATGGTGCTCAATTATAAGATGAGAAAATCCTTTCCATAATTTTTAATTTGCAGTTATCAAAAAGAAAGAAAAATACACTTTACTATTGTGCCAGGAGTTTTAGGGCATAGGACCCATGAATTAAATAAAGAGCTAGTGCTGTAATAACAGCCTAATTGTTTGCTATTTGATGTTCCATTTTTATCTATGTTCCTTATTTGCCTTCCGTAATAGCTTTTGGCACACAGTGCTAGGATTACATCGTCATTTTGTTTACTATGTCTGTTCTGTGAATACCTTCTTTTTTAATGGTAGGCTGGGCAACTACAACCTTCAGTAGGCAATGTGGACAGAGACAAAGGCTGCAGGAGCTCTAGAAGCAGAGACACAAGAAAAAAGGATTTTTTTTCTCTTTTTATGTTTTTGTAAGTGGGACTATAAGTAGTGCATGAAACCAAGACAATATGCTGGGCAGTAGCAGGGCATGAAACAGACAGGCAAGCAATGAGACAAGCTGCAACAGTAGCAGAAGCAGAGAGGGACGAGGAAATAGGAGATTTTCACTCTTTTTTTTTGTATGTGTATATAACAGAAGCTACTAGAACCAGGCTGTGCAATGGCATGGTCTGGAGCAGGAAAAGTGGGCAGCAGCACAGGCTACAATAGTACCAGAAGCGGACAGAATAGGGGGAAAACGAGATTTCTCTTGTTTTATGTTTTTGCATGTGGGATTAAAATAGCCCACTGCAAAAAGACCAGGCAGCAGTGACTGGAGTGGCAACTGGCAAAACCACAACAAGACATAGAGGGTATGCATTGCTGTAGTGGCGTTGTGTACTCAGTCCTCCTTCCAATTTCAGGGAAATTAAGAGAATCCAAGCAGAGTGAGGTTTGTCTTCAGAAACACCAGTGTTTCCGCCAAGTCTTGTGGTAATCATGAATGATGTGGACTCACAATATTCCCTGCCATTGAGAATATCTATTCACAGGGCATACTGATTGGTAAGTAGGACAGGAAGCACTGGGTGACCTTGACTGCTGACAGTATTCCAAGGAGTCTATGATCTTGGCCTCCAGGTGCTCTACCAGGTATCATGTCACGGAAAATGTTGCAGAGGTCTCAGCTGCAGCAGACTGATGATGGGTCTCTGCTGCTTATCACCGTAGCTAGGGCTTCTCTCAACAAAGACGGTTCTGTGCTGAGGGACTGGCAGAAATAAAGTGAAGGAGAAAATATTTGGCAGGGTACTCCTCATGCTTCTTGCTGTCGTTCCCACTCTTTCCCTTGCTGCATCCCCACTACCCTCTGCTGATACCTTTCCTCTAGTTGAATCACCAGTGTATCTCTCCAGTAAATCAGTGTGTTTCTCTGGAAGGCAATACTATTCCCTTTCACCCATGGTTCAAACATGGTGGATGGCATGTGCAGTAAGCATTTCCTTGTGACGAGGTTTTAAACATTTTTTGTGCTTCAAGTTGCAAGGAGTGCTCAGGGGGTGACTTTGCTGGGAGTTGCCCTTCTTGAATACAGTTTTCACATGGCATTAGTTTAGTTAAAATTGTACTATCCTTTTGATTGCATACATCAAAGTAGGATTTAGGACTTCTAAGACCTGAGTCATTTATCCTATCCAGGCACTTGGAGGGCTTTCAGTACTGATCTGTTTCCATTGACATCTGATGAAAGATTGTACATCCCATTTACAATCCCCAACATACCACTTCAATTGCTCACAGAGTGCTTTAATGAACTAACCACCTGGCTAAATGAAAATAACCTCTACATCAATCATGCAAAAACAGAAGCCCTAATTGTAACAAAAAAACTGTCATACTCACCCCCTACACACATTACTCTACAAAACCAAGAAATCAAATTAAAAAATGAGGTACGATATCTAGGTGTAATACTTGACACACATCTTAACATGGAAACACATATAAGAAATACAACGAAGAAAGTATATTTCAAACTTAAAGTCCTAAAGCAACTACGCCCACTAATGCACTTACAAGACTTCCAGCGCATAATACAAGCCCTAATTACACCTCACTTTGACTTTGCAAATCTAACACTACTAGGCACAACAAAACAAAACTTGAAAAGACTTCAAATTGCACAAAATGCTGTGGCCAGGACCATTATGAAGGTCCCCCCATTTCAACACATCACGCCGATTCTGGCGTACTTACACTGGCTACCGATACAAAGCCGAATAATATATAAATCCCTAATAACTACCTTCAAAACTCTAAACAACATGGCTCCACCTACCCTATTCAACCTCATCACTAAAGAACCTGCCAAAACCCAACACAGGAGAGATCACACAAACAAACTAAAGACTCCGAAGGAATTTATAAAAGCCAGAAAGCATTCTCACATGCAGCCCCCATTCTATGGAACGCCCTTCCAGATGAAATTAGATCTCTCTCAGAGATCAACGAATTCCGCAAAAAACTTAAAACGTACCTGTTCACATCACACTACGGATCTCTGCCAAACACACCTACCCAACTAGAAAATGGATAATATAATGCCAGTCCTCATAAACCAAATCGGACTTGACATAGGATTTGAAACCCAAATGCTTATATATTACGACTCAACCATGTCTCACTCACCGCTGTATATAGTTTTCGCTTTGTTCCCTGTAAATAGTCCCCTGTAAACAGTTCATTATGTTCCATGTAATGTAATATAAGTTGTTATGGTTTAAAGCTGTTCCATGTAATGTAATATAAGTTGTTATGGTTTTAAGTTGTTCTCTGTATTAACAGACGTTGACCTGTTATTATGTTGTTCCATGTAAACCGCATCTGATCGCTGGAAGGTGCGGTATATAAGAAACTGTTAATTAAATTAAAATTAAATTAAATTAAATTAATTCTCTAACCTTTGCAGCATCAGATATGTGGAATTCCATCTGGTTCCAATACCCTGAATGATTCAAAGCAATTCTGTGCACATTAATTCTTAGATATACATATGTAGAAGTAATAAGCATGATATTCAAAGGCATTTACATGGTTTACAGAGCTGTAAACCATGTAAATGCCGGTGGAGGCGGCGCCTGGTGCCGAGCGAGATGGCCGCGTAGAGCTTCTGCTCCGGAGGGGCCTGTCAGGAATCCTGTCTAAGACACTGTGAAATCCGGCAAAAAAGCAGGTAAACTGCGAAGAGGTTGCACTGGGATATGTCAGGGCCCAAACCGACGCACCTGGACTTTCCAGCCATGCAGAACAACAGTGCAAAGAGATCGAAGACGGAGCCACCCTCCCCTCAGAAGATGGTGGCTGCACGGGAACCTGATGCTCTCCAAGAGCTGTTGTCGGAAGTGTGGGCAATCAGAGAAATGGTCCGCTCGAATGGCGAATCGCTGACAGCAGTCCAAGACGAGTTAGGGGCAATGCGAGCCTGCATGGAGATGCTTAAGCTCCGGCAGGACAAAACAGATCAAGTGTTAGCTGTGCACGAGGAGCGACTGCGGATCATCGACAGACAAGCGAAGCAAATTAAAACGCTGCAGAAGGACCTCGAGGATGGGAACAATAGAGCGCGAAGGAACAACGTGCAGATAGTCGGAATCCCGGAGGGCGCTGAGGGGAAGGATAAGTTTGCTTTCCTGCAGAAGACGATCCCCCGAGTGTTAAACCTCGCGTTTGATTTTCCTTTTGAGATCGAACAAGCGCGCAGAGTCCCCTCGCAAGCACAGCTTAACACCAAACGTCCAAAGCCTATCATCCTACGGATTCTCCGTTTTCAGCAAGTGGTGCAAATTCTGGAGGCGGCTCGTATGTGCTCCCCCATAGAGTTTGAAGGGCATAGACTGCTATTTTTTCCTGATTTTGCCAAGAACACAGTGGACTGGCAGACAGGCTTCTTGGCATTGAGACCCCGGATGCGACAGCTGCAAACGAGGTTTGGCCTGCTGTACCCGGTCCGGATGAGAGTGACATTGCACAACCAAACAAGGACCTTTGAGGATCCGGAAGCCCTCGCTGCATTCCTTGAAGACAAGGAACTGTCCCAGATGCAATGATCCATATGCATGAGAATCTCGAGGCCAGGATCTGGCGGAAGGATCCCCCCTTTCCTTTTCGTTGGGGATCAGGGAAACTGCTAAAGGGGCAGTGAAATATGCAGAAGCTGGCTGTTACCCCTTAAGTTGTCTGTTAATAATGCTGGAACTGGTTAAGACATCGTTAAGTTTCATTGTTGTTTAAGAGCAAGAAGTGTATTAGGTTAAGCATCATGAGTTTGGTGGTAGAGGGAGGAGTGGTAACAATGAGCTTTGCCGTGTATAGTTACTCTAGTATATTGCTCCTCTATCTAATGGAATGGTGGTAATCCTTTTAGATGTTACCCCTCCATGCCCACCTCGCTCTCCTGGGTTCTCCCAGCAATTTTTTGAGGTTAGTTTTCCCCCCAGAATTCATTGCAGCTTCAATTGAGTCTGTCTTCCGTTTAGTGGCAGCATCAGGGGCTATTTTTAATTGTATAAGCTTGGCTATGCAGTCTTGGGCAACAATTAAATCCATGGCAGGTGGTTTGTGTAGGCATGGCGTCATTGTGCGGCCTATTTAGCCTGGGCAAGCTTGGTGCAGATGGTTGCCAAAATGACAGGTCTAAAGATACTCTCCTTAAACGTGAAAGGGATCAACGACCCCATAAAGCGTAAGAAAATAATTCTTTATGGGTGGCAAGAAAAAGCCGATGTCCTGTTCCTGCAGGAAACTCATTTGAATATGAGAGAATCCTTGAAACTGAGTATGAAACCCTTCTCGTTGGTAGCCTACTCCGCGGCTGTTCACAAACGTAATGGTGTCGCCATTTTGATTAGGAAAGCTTTGGTCCCAGGGGTGATACAAACCCGCTTGGATAAGGAAGGTAGATGGACTAAAGTCCTTTTAAAGTTCAGGGGAACAGAGGTGGCGTGTATGAATATTTATGCACCTAATTCTGACAACCCTGAATTTTTCAACTCCTTAGCCGAGGAGGTTCATGACTCTCCCACGCCTTTAGTTTTGGGAGGTGATTTTAACCTAGTACTTGACCCTTTAGTCAACAAAAATCCCTCCAAAATGATGAAGCCTCCTAGGGCCCCTCCTAGGGCCTTGTTGAAGGATGCTGGGCTAGTGGACACCTGGAGGCTGCAGCACCCGCGGAACAGGAGTTTACCTTCCCCCCCCCCCCCATATCAGTCCCTATCTTGCATTGATCTATTGCTGATTTCCAAGTCATTGATCCCAAGGGTAGCAACAACAACCATCCATGCGGCCCACATTTCGAATCATGCTGCCGTATCGCTATCATTACAGGATGATAACGCTGGCTCCTCCGCAGGGAGGTGGTTTTTTGACAGATCTCTTCTTAATGATGGGGTGTTTCGAATTAAGATCCAGGCCACGATTGCGGAGTATTTCCAGCTTAATTATCTTTAAGACACTGCGGGTTGGGCATGGTGGGAAGGGTTTAAGGCCTACATTAGAGCGATCATAACTAGTTATGGTATTAACCTAGCAACGTTGGCCAAGATGCAATTGCAGGGGCTGGACATGCAAATAAAGGCGGGGGAGCACATTTTAGCCAGACGCTCTGACCCTAGCATCTTGCTTCGATTGCAGCATCTAAGATTTAAATATAACCAGCTGCTGTCGAAAGAAGCTTCGCACAACATTAGCACACAGAAAGGGATCTACTACTGGAAGACCAATAAGTCCGGTCAACTATTAGCGAATGCATTGAGGGCTCGTAGAGATGGTGGCAGGATTGTGGCTATACTTGACCCACAAAGCCAGAGCCTTAGTGACAGATGCGGAAATCACAGTCATTTAGATCCTTCTTTGCTCACCTATACAAATCAGAGGCAGCGCATACCCAAGGGGAGTTCGCCACCTTACTAGCAGAGATACAAAGACCAACTCTAGACAAAGAGATGGCCGAGGGATTAGACGCTCCTTACTCGGTTCCTGAAATCTGCCAGGCTATTGATTCTTTGTCTGGGGGGAAGGCATCTGGCCCTGATGGGCTGCCTATCAAATTTTTCAAAACGTTTGCCAAAGATTTAGCCCCACAGCTCCAGAAGTACTTTCTATACCTAGAGCAGGAGCCCTCGCAGCCTGGATATTTCGCTGCGGCAAATGTAATTGTCCTGGAAAAAGCAGGCAGAGATCCCCAATTGGTAAGCAATTATTGCCCTATCTCGCTGTTAAACTCAGATTACGAAATCTATGCAACAGTTCTAGCATGCTGTCTGACCAAGGTGGCACCTTTGTTGATACACCCTGATCAATGTGGGTTTGTCAAGGGCAGGTCGACAGCAGATAATGCCAGGCTTTTATGCCATGTCCAGGCAGGTGCTGAGCATGTGAGTCACCCCATTTTAGTTCTATCTCTTGACGCTAAGAAAACGTTCGACCGCTTGGAGTGGTCATTTATGTTCTCAGTTATTGATTGGTTTGGATTCGGGGAAAGATTCATAAAGTTGCTCAGGGTAATGTACGCCCATCCCTTGGTACCATTTGTGTAAATGCCACTCAATCGAAGGTTATAAAGCTCAATCGGGGCACTCAACAGGGTTGCCCTTTATCCCTGTTACTATTTAACCTTGCATTGGAGCCCCTTGCCCTTTTACTAAGACAGAATCCAAAAATTCATGGAGTATGCATCGCTGGCAAAGAAGTTAAACTCTCGGCCTATGCCAATGATTTACTACTATTCACTACCCCAGACTCTGTGTCAGAAATACTTTCCCAGACTGAGCAATATTCTCAACTTTCAGGGTGTAGAATCAACTGATCAAAGTCCATTCCTTTTCCATTAAACCCATATTTGCAAAAAAGGGACATGACACAATTCCCCTTTCTATGGTAATCAAAAATGGTCAAATATTTAGGGGTACAATACTGCGAGACAATTAAGTTTAACTCCACAGCCCTGCTATCTAAAATCCGGGCCATGACTACTAAATGGTCCCCCTTGGCTCTTTCTTGGTGGGGTAGGCTAGAGACAATCAAAATGACCATTGTCCCAAAGATAAACTATATACTAGAAATGCTGCCATGCTATCTACCAGCACATATCTATGGCCAGATAGAGGGTCTGCTAAGCCAGTACCTATGGAATAATAAGCCTCCCAGAATAGCTCTGAAGAAGCTCAAAGCTAGAAAAGAAGAAGGTGGAGTCAATTTCCCAGATTTTCGGTCATATCACAGCACCTTCTTCCTTAAGCAGGGTTCTAGATGGACATAGCAGCTAACGGAGCAAAGTCCAGTTTGGCTGGCCCTGGAAGAGAAGCTTGCTGCTCCTTTCCCTAGGAAGGTGCTGGCTGATACGCTTCTGCTGTATAAGGTTGCTTCATTGGTGATTTCGGGACACGCAGAAAGCCTTCTTAACCCTTATACGCACATTGAGTGAGGACGATGGAATAGCTGAGTCCACCCCTCTGTGGCACAATCCATTGTTCAAGATTCAACGTGAAACGTATGCCTGGAGCCAGTGGTACTCGCGTGGTATCTGGTACTTAGGTCAGCTTATAGAAGGGGGAGCATGGAAGAAATTTGACACTCTGCAACGGGAGTTTAACATCCCGGGATCATTATACTTCCAATGGTTACAAATTAGGCACTGTGTCGGGATAACCGGGACAGACTTTAAGCGAGTAGGTAAGGAGAAGGGCATTGAGCCTATTATCCAGAAAGTCACACAAGCGACAGGGATCACCTCCCAGTACTATAAAATACTGTCCCAAAAAGCTCCCTCCCAGATAATAGGTCTGCAGCATGTTTGGAGTCACGACACAGGGGTTGCCCTTTCCAGACCACAAAGGGAGAATTTTGGGCAAAACAAGCCCGAGTGTCTAAATTGGCTTCTATTACCCAATCGCTCTTTTTTTTTGCTCACAGAGCATATTTTACCCCAGCCAGAATGGCTAGGCGGGACCGTGCTGCTAGTAATAAATGCTGGTCCTGTCTGCAAGCCATAGGTACCTTAGACCATTTAGTGTTTAAGTGTCCTTGTGTCCAGGCCTTTTGGTCTCAGGTGTGGGAATGGATTCAAAGGATTCTGTGTTTTAAAGCCCCCCTCTCCTGGGCCATACTAGTATTTTGCTCAGCTACAGAGATACCCTCCCTTAAAAAGGAATCCCATTTTCTGCTAGATTTTATGGTGGGGTTGCTTTACACCTAATTGTATTGAATTGGAAGCATACATATGATGCTGATTGGCTAGCATGGTGGAATCTTGGATGTGTGTACAGCAAGTATGAACAAATGCCCAGAAAAGGTACACCACATGTTCAAACTAAGTATTTGAAATGGAAGGATTTGAACGATTTTGTGGCGCCTGCTTGTTGCTCAGTCTTTGTAAATGCTCAAGCTATTTAACCTGGTGATTAGCCACCAGTTGGCAGTTATGTTAGCTGCTGATGGACTCTGGAGGGGGGGGGGGGTAATGCAGGGTAGGTGGGTTTTACCTTGTACGTTGGTACTTAATTGTTATGGTTTGTTTGCAGTGGTTTTCGTCTTTTTTTTCTGTATGGTGTTGAAAAGCTAAATAAAACTTTTAAAAAACAAACAAAAAAACATGTAAATACCCCTAAGCGGGATATTCAGCGGCACTAACATGGTTAGTGCCACTGAATTTTCCCAAGTAATGCCACTATATGTCGGGAATATTCCGGGGGCGGTACCCAGGGATAACCATGCAGCGGCGATATTCAGCCGCTGCCCAGTTATCCCTCAGTGGTGAAAGTTAGGTGCAGCAAAAGTTGTCTTAACTTTCACCACTGGAGTTAACCGGGCAGTGGCTGAATATCGCCACTATATGGTTAGCTTCTGTGCTTTGTGTGGCTATGTTGCAACCCTGGATATTCAATGCCAGTGGCTGAATTGAATATCCGGGGTTAAAGTTCGTCGGCATAAGTATAGGCATTTCCTTCTTCTTGCAGAACTCGTATCTACCCCTCACACTCCACCAGAAATATCCAGCTAATTTTCATCATGTTTGATCAGTACTTTCAGAAGTAGGCTGCCACTTCCCTTGCTCCCTTAATACCAGGTGCAGTAAGTCTGCAAAGCATCACATACCAAAAAAGCCCTTCTCCTTCACTGTATTAACCATATTCTTCCTGCTATCACAATTTGTCTCTTTCCAGTATAGCTGCCAGCTGTCCATAATTGCCCTTATTTCTGTTAAGATATAGGCTGAGATATGGCGATATTATCTATTACCTACGTGAGGAGCACAGCCCACTTGCACGCTGATACTGGTGCACTCCCTCCATACCTTAAGCCTTCCCATGCCTCATTCAGCTGCCATCAGTGTGCTTTAAGGAGAGGTAAACACAAGTAGTGTTCATATTACTCCAGACATCATTGAAATGTACACTGCTACCCTTTGTCTTGGCCAGGTGTGCCTGTATTTAGAACAATATTGATTATACAGGATGAAGATCACCCATCTACTAAAATTTGGCAAGGGGCAATTGGGAGCTAAGATGTACAGTAGCCTCTTAAACCCAATGTTCTCAACCACCTGCAGGGACTGCTGATCTAGAGTAATCGTTTCCCCAAGGCACCATGTTACCACCCTCAATGCTGCCTGTTGATTGCACCATGACAATAATGGCAAACTGTCCCAGCTCCTCCATGCTGATTTGCTTAGATGGTTTTTGAGGCTGCTGGCCTGCCACCATACTGGGAGAAGATACTGGGGCTTAGCTTGGGAAATAGATGTCCACATTTCTATAGCTTTCGTTACACTGTACTTGAAGTTTAGGATGTAGCCTCCAGCCTAGTATCAATTTATTTTATTTACATTCTTTTATATACCGCACTATTCTGCATCAGTGGGGTTTACATTGAACAAACTGAAGTTACATTGAACAGGGCATTATAACTTGGAGATAATTATTTTACAGGGAACATGGGCTATGGAGGGTTAAGTGGCTTGCCCAAGACCACAAGGAGCACCTGTGGGACTAGAAACCCCAGTCCTTCTGGCCCAAGGTTGCTGTCCTATAGTGGGATTTGAACCCCCAGCCTTCCGGCCTGAAGTACCTTGCCCAAACCACTAGGCCACTCCTCCACTCTAGAGACTCTAGAGACAGAAAGCCTGAGAGATTTTTTAAACTCATCCTTTTCTGCCACTGTGACAGAAATAGTACTGTCTGTCTCTTTTTCTGATCCTTGTCGCTACTATTTCTCTCTAATTAAGCAGTCAGTCTCTTTGATTCTAGAGGAAAATGTCTAAGAGATTTTTAAATCCCACTGGGAATTAGAAAATTGTTGTTATTGTTGTTAAGCGCCGTTGAGTAGGTGTCAACTCATGGTGACCCTCTGGACAGTTATCCTAAACTGTGTTCAGTCTTCAGTCAAGCAACTCAATGTTGATAGACTGGCACCCATAGCTGCTGTTACTGTTTCGATCCATTTCATTTCTGGTCTTCCTCTTTTGCATTGACCTTCAACCTTGCCAAGCTTGATGTCTTTCTCTAATGATCTCTGTCTTCGCATAATGTGTCCAAAATATGAAAGTTGAAGTCTTGTCATCTGAGCTTCTAAAGAAAGCTTAGGTTTGATCTCCTCTGGTACTGACTGGTTTGTTCTTCAGCTTTTGAGCAGCTGAGCAATGTTTCTTGACCTGATGCAGGGGTACTACAGTTATTACCCCAAAACGTGCCACGTGTGATTTTTAGCATTGCTGACTAGATGGAAATTACTACAGCCTTCAGTTAAGTGAATACTGATTTTTATTAATTTTTTTGAATGATTAAAAGGAAACGCCACAGCGGTGTGAGGGTTTTCTCCTCTCTACTGGGCTGGCAATTCCGACAAATAAAAAAGTACATACAGCTTTGTTTTTTGGTAATTTTGGGGCCTAGTTTTGTTGTAAGGATTCTTGATACACTGGGCTTAGGTATCTTATATTTTGGTGTGGTTTGTTCTTCAGGCAGTCCATGGTATAAGTAGTATTCGTCGCCAGCACCATAATTCAAAAGCATGAATTTTCTTCCTGTCTTTTTTTCACTGTCCAACTTTCATATCCATATGACATTATTGAAAATACCATGGCTTGAACAAGTCAAATCTTTGTATGGAGAGAGGCATCTCTGCTCTTGAGAATCTTGTCTAGGTCCTTCATAGCCATTCTGCCAAGAACAATGCATCATCAGATTTCTTGACTGTCATTTCTTTATTTATTATTGATCCAAGCAGGTTAAAGTTGTCTACTATTTGAATTTTTTTTTCATTAACGATGAACCTATTGATTTTGCCAGTTGTCAGGATATTTGTCTTCTTTACATTAAGCTGCAGGTCCATTTTAGGACTATGTTCCTTGATCTTGAGCAGCAAATGTTTCAGATCAACTTCACTTTCAGCCAGCATAGCGAAGGTTGTTGATGAGTCTTCCACCAGTCTTCACACCTCTGTTGTCTTCATACAATCCTGCTTCCCTGATGAATTTTTCTGCATATAAATTAAACAGGTAGGGGGAAAGTATGCAGCCTTGTCGTACACCTTTGCTGATTTTAAGACATTCTGTTTCTCCTTGAAGGACTACCAAAAGGGACTGCTACTTCTGGTGCAAGATGTGCACTTGTAAGTATTTACTTCTGGGAAATTTTCTAAATCTTGGGGATAAAGGAATTAGAATCCAGTGTATTTGTTAACTCAGTCAGGGCCTAATATCAGCAAAGAACGTTTAGTTTAAATTTAAAACTCAGCAAGTAGCTTTCAGTTTCATTTTAAAACGCAGCAGAGAGCTTTAAGTTTAAATTTAAAACCCCAGCAGAGAGCTTTCCGTTTAAATGCAGAACCCAGCAGAGAGCCTTTAGTTTAAATATGGAACTCAGCAGCTCACTTGAATTTCACTTCCTTTACAGCCTGTCTCAATGCACAAAGAACAGGGATTGCACAGCAACAAAAGCTTTCCTTTCAGGTATGATGACGCCTCTACCCACTGGCAAAGCTACTCACAATGCTTCCATTCTTCCTTATCTTCCCATGGGCCTACAATTTCTAGCACACGTCAGTCCTCAGTAGGCACCTAACCAAATATCTAATAGTTATCATAGCCCTAAATAACCTCTGCCATTTTCTAAACCATCCCTTTCACTTTGCCAATTCCATTATGATTTCCCATAAAGCTATCTCCCATGGTCACTCCTACCTTACTCACACCTTTGCCCCTTAGTTTATACATGCACATTCCAAGCTCACAACATTCCTACCCATTCTTTTTTCTGCCATCTTTTTCACACCACCCCGCTCTTAGAACTATGCTACTCTTTACTGTAACAACTCATTAATCACTAAGAGAGACCTGTATAGCTAAGCTTTTGTCCTATGCACTCAAGGCCCCTTCCTTATTGTGTATCAGGAGAGCCACAGGCCCCTCATGTACCTCATCCTGACCAACTCTGGTATGTAGATACAGGGCCAAGATCAGCACCCTCACAGCCAGCAGGGAGACAGATGAAGCTGCGGGGCCTCCACTCACATGAGCAAGACAGCAACAGCTGATGGGGCTGAACAACAGGCCCCATTTTTTCGTTTCTCTCTCTGTGCCTCTCCTGGTAGGGCCTCTTTCCTTTTATCCTTGTGAGATAAAGATGGAGCTCAGGACATGATCCTCCATTTGGGGGTCTTCCTCCTCCTTGCTGCTAGGGAGCTGCCTTTGACTATCATACAGTAGAAATGACCACTGCACCAACTCTTGCTGTTGTTCAGAGACTAACCACATCTTCTCCTTCTTAACCCAGCAGGAATGGCACCATAGTTACTATGCTAAAGCAACTAGGGCAGCCGGTCACCATCATGAAGGGGGAGTTCAGGGAAGTGGGAATGACTATGGAGAGGATGTTTCAGAGGCAGTTTCGCCAAATGGGTTAGTTTTGTGCATATCATGATAGTCATGAATCTCATTTCTAAGCCAGTGTATGTGGAGTATGTTCTCAGTCTCTCAAATTCACTGCTAATGCTCGGCATAGTACCAAAGAGAGTTTCCTTCTGGAGTTTGTAAGATGTAATATATATATGGGTAGTTTCTCAAGATGGGCTCGGAAATTCTTCTTTATCAAGCCTGCAACTTCCAATATGATGTGAAATATTTCTATATCTATCTGCCACGTTTTTTTGGTCTCTGACTGCATTTCTTGGTACTTCAGGATCTTCTCCCTCTCCACTTGATTCACAGAATAATCACTTGGAACGAAACCTCTATTATCAGTGCCATTCTGGTGTTTTTCTCCTTTATCACTGTCGGGTTTCTTTGCACCCAGTTTCTTATCCGTCAGAATGGGAATGTTCCAAGTGATCATAACCAGTCTCTGTAATGCTCTTAGGATATTCTATGTTCATTAACAGATGCTGAATCCGATTTTTCTGATTCCTTCCACCTCCTCTTCATGCCCCCATCCAGTTCCCTTAATTCCATTTCTAGCAGCTTGTACCTCTCCTCTTCTTCTCCTTGGGTCCTTCATGGTCTCTCCTGTTTTATATAACTAGTACATGTTTCCTCTCCTCTGCTTTTAAGATTGCATATAATCTTTATCTTTATTTAGAGGCTTAATATACCGCTCAATGCAACAGCGTCTGAGCGGTTTACAAGGTATGTAAAACTGCTTGGAAAAGGAAAAGAACACCAGTTATATTATAGGACAGACAAGAAAAAGGTTAGAGAACTATAGGGAAAGTCAAGAGTCAGGCAGATTGAGAGAAGTCACCGGGGAGGTGGGGAAAGAGGGGAGGGGGTGGGGGAAGATCAAAGGCTAAGCAGAAGAGATGAGTTTTCAGGCGAGCCTTAAAGGTTTTCAAAGAGGGTTCCAGGTGGAGGTCCGGCGGGAGCGAATTCCAGAGACAGGGACCGAGGAAGTAGAAGGCAGAGGAGCGTGTGGATTCAAGGTGGGCTTGAGAAGGGGAGGGCAAGGTCAGGCGATTTGCATGGATTGAACGGAGAGAGCGGTGGGGAGTGTGGAGGTGGATCAAATCAGCAAGGTAGAGGGGGGTGCCAGTGTAAATAGATTTGTGGATGAAGGTGAGGAACTTATATTGTATACGGAAAGGGACAGGAAGCCAATGCAGACGTATGAGAAGTGGGGTGATATGGTCAAAGCGGGAGGAACAAGTGAGGAATGGAAATGGGCTGATGCAGGGGGATGGGAGAATGGGACTAGAAGGGAGCGGATGCTGGGTGGGCCTGGAACTAGAAGGGAGCTGATGTTGATGAGGACTAGAAGGGGATGGACCTGGAGGAGTGAGGATGGAGAGGGGAAATGATATTTTGTGTGGGAGGGAAGAAAAATCTACAATTGGCCGGGTATTGGGAGAATAAGTGGGGATTGAGAATGGAAGGATGAAATTTGAGTGGATGAAAAAGAAATGGAGGAAAGAGCAAAAGGGGAATATCAGTATGTTGAAGCAGATGTAGAGAGAGAATGGGAAAAAAACTAGAAGAGAGAAGAAAGGACAAATGGACAGCAGACAATGGAGAGTTAGCGGAAGACACAAAGAAACCAGAAGAAGTGACTGGAACAATTGCAACTGAAAAATAAAATGCACAAACAACAAAAGGTAGAAAATACTTTTTTATTTTGAATTTATTATCTGGAATATGTCAGCCCTGGGAAATGTGCATTGCTAATGTCTTTGCGTTTTTGTTTAGTACAAGAGGAAATTAATTTATAGCTTTATTTCTCCAGTATTGTAAATTCCAAATTTGGCTTTTGGGCTTCCCCATTTAATTATTGTCTTTGTATTTCTAAATTGTGATTCCTTGTTGTTTGTTTGATGATGGTCTATGTTCTGCATGTGCAACTGAGCAAGGTATTCTATTTATGTAGTTTCTGTTTGACAGTGCCACTTGTTCTCTTTCCCCAGTAGGAGATGTATTGATATTCTCAGAGATGTATTGGTCTAAAATTTGCAGTGTTGCCTTTTGATAGGTAGGCATTGGTGCTTTGTGAGTCCTGGTAGTGCTGTTATGATACGGTGGGTTTGCTATGGGTTTTAAATGGGCAGTGTTTATAATACATCTTAATGAGCCTGGCGGTTGGCACTGGAGTATAGTAATGTAGAAATCTGGTAGTCTTTCTTTATCCAGACACTCATTAAGAGGCAAAGGTTTGCACATGTTAACATTATGCAAAGAGGCCCCTGCAATGAGTTTCCACACGTGGCCCCGCACCCCCGCCCCCCTTGTGCCGCTTCTGCAGAAGGATGCTGGGTTGCATACAGAGAAGAACTACCAGGAGAAAGAAAGAGATACTAATGCCACTGTAGAAGTCACTGGTGAGGCCTCACTTGGAATATTGTGTTCAGTTTTGGAGACCATATCTTGCAAAGGATATAAAAAGACTGGAAACAGTTCAGAGGAGGGTGACCAGAAGGATTTGGAGCCTGCGCCAAAAGATGTATGAGAAGAGACTGGAAGACCTTAATAGAGAAGAGGAGGGAGAGGGGAGATATGATACAGACCTTTAAATACTTATATTAATGAACAAACAAACCTTTTTCAAAGATGGGGAAGCTGTAATACTAGAGGGCATAACATGAAGCTGCAAGGGAGTAAACTGGAAGGCAATGTCAGGAAATACTTTTTCACTGAAAGGGTGGTGGATGCTTGGAATGCCCTCCCGATGGCAGTGGTGGGGGCAAAGACAGTGACAGAATTCAAAATGGCATGGGACAGACACAGTGGATCCCTTTATAGCAACAGGATAAAATCAAAATAAACATAACTATCTCTTATATCTCAACAAATAGGGATGACCTACATAGAGCGTCGGGTACACCCCTAAACAAAGGCATGGGGAGGGGTGACCTGCAGAGAGAGGCAGGTGCATCTACTCTTGTCACCTTACTGGACAGACCAGATAGATCATGCTGGTTTTTATCTGCCATCATATACTATGTTACTATATTATAATTTTTACTTTCCGTAAGTATTAAGGCAGTTTTTCAGCAGGTAAATACTCATATGTGCAGATTTCTCATCAGCACTCTGGGGTCCTTTCTCAGGACTCTAGTCAGAGAGCCTCTGGCAAAGATAGACCCAGAGTACCCAATCATCAGATGTGCAGAAAAACCTCTGAAGCAAAATATGCTGATGAAAGGGAATGTGACAGACATTAGGGCTAACCTGTAGGCATATGCAAGCAGTATGGATGGTCATCTGAAAGAATCATAGAGCACCTAGCTCCATTCAAGTGTCTGACTCCTTTCTGTCCAGTGCTTCCCGTCCCATGCACATCCTCTTTCATGTCCATCTGCTTAGTTGTCTCATCTTCCTCCCTGACTCTCTGCTCACTCTTCTCAATCTTCCTCACCCTCTGAATAGTAGCCTCCTCCTCTGTTTTCTCTCTCACTCCTGAGGGTGACTCGTCTTTCCTAACTTCACAGAAATGGCAAGGTGTACTTTAGAGAACATGAAGAAGGCATATAGGAGGATTGTGAAAAATTTAAGAAGACCTTGAGGAATTAGGAAACAGTGTACAAATGGCAGATAAAATTGAATGTGGACAAGTGTAAAGTTAAGAACTTAGTGAAGAACAACCCCAACTATAGCTACATAATGCAAAGTTCCACCTTAGGAGTCACTACTCAGGAAAAGGATTCAGGTATCATCATGAGAATACATTGAAATCGTCTTCTCTTTGTGCGGCAGTGGCATGAAAACAAATAGAAGGGTAGAAAATATAAGGAAAGGCATGGGAAATAAAGCAAAGGATCTTATAATGCCTCTGTATCACTCCATAGTACGATCACACCTTGAACAATGTGTGCAGTTCTGGTCACAGCATCTAAAAAAAGGATATAACAGAATTAGAAAAGATAGAGAGAAGACAACCATGATGATAAAGGGGATGGAAAGTTACCCCTATGAGGAAAGGCTTAAAAGGTTAAGGCTCTTCAGCTTGGGAAGAGGCAGCTGAGGGAGAGATATGATAGATGTCTATAAAATAATGAGTGGTGTAGAACAAGTAAATGTAGATCAGTTGTTTACTCCTTCAAAAAGTACAAAGACCAGAGGACATGGAATGAAACTACAAAGTAGTACATTTAAGATTAATTGGAGGAAACATTTGTTCACTCAACGCATAATTAAGATCTGGAATTTGTTGCTGGAGGATGTAGTAAAAGCTGTTAGTGTAGCTGGGTTTAAAAAAAGTTTTGAAAGTTCCTGGAGGAAATGTCCATAAACCTGTCTACCTTTTGCGATCCTGCCAGGCGCTTGTTACTTGCACCGACCACCATTGGAAACAGGATATTGGGCTTGATGGATGTTTGGTGTGACCCAGTGTGACATATCTTATGTTCTTGATTGCTTATCTAAAAGGCATCTGTAATGGGGTATATAGGAAGTTACCTGTCCATCTCCAAAGGGATTTTCAGCAGTACACCTTAAAAGAATCTAAGGCTTAGAAATCAGGGCTGGGAAGGATTAAGAAGCCAACTGTGTGCACAGGGGAGAGGAGAGGCCCTTGGAGAGAGAAGCACCTCCAAGCAGGGCTGGTAGAGGAGTCTGGCTGTGCGGTAGGAACGGGGAACCAATATTCCCTCTAATTTTCTGTAGGCTGTGTGTGCATAAAATATCAGCTGTGCATCTTTTGAAGGAAGGTTAAATTTTTGTGCGCCACATAACGACACTCGGAGTTATATACTTTAAAATTTGACTACATGTCAGAATACAGTATGTACACCACATTGATTGCACTAGAAAATATTGTAGAACTTGTGAAAACCATAAATACACAACAACTTTTAAATTTTAAGATGTCTGTGTTGTTTTCTATCAGAATCAGAACCGTAATTTTTGTGCGCTCTGGTGTAAAGTATGTGCGCTCACTCGGCAAGGTGTGTGCGCGCGCACACGCGCACAGCTTAGAGGGAACAGTGCGGGGAACCATACTCACAAGCACCGAAGCCCAAGTGACTGCCTGGATTGCGGACTGCCTTTACTTTGTGGGTCAGGGAAAGGGCACTGAAAACCAGCCTGTGAACAGAACAGGCTGGGGAATGATGGATGAGTAGCTTAAGAACAATAAAAGCAGTATTGTTTGGCCCTGAACTGTTGTTTGCCTGCTATTTTAAAAGCCCCTTGCCACTGCATTCCTCGCTGTACCACAGCGTCTACTAGTAATATTGTCGCTCTCAAAGTAGTCAAGTGTTATTTGTCTTATTGTATGTTGTCACAGGGTAGATGCAGCAGAGCCCATGGAAACAAGCGAAAATGCAGGCAGTGAGACAGATTATGACAGTTCAGAGGAACACAGGGTAGGATGTTGCCATAGGCAACCCAAACAAAACAGCTCACGTGCAAGGGAAACATGCCCAAGCAGCAGAAAGGCTAAGAAATTAGAAACTAATGGAAGCCAGCTGGGAGTGGGTGGAGCTGACACGCACGTAGAAAAGCTCAGTGCACGTGGAGTTAGACAGAGTCAGTGTGAGGAAGAGAGCCAGTGTGTGCAAAGGAGCCTGTTTGAGAAGCAGAGCCAGCGTGGGCAAGGGAGCCCGTGTGAGAAGCAGAGCCTGTTTGAGAGACAGAGCCAGCTTGAGAACCCAAGCAAGAGATGGAGTGAGCGTGGGAGCAGGAGTGAAAGTGAGAGTGAGAGTGAAGGTGAGAGAGGGAAGACACACGCAAGACACAGCAGGAATGGAATAGAACCCGATTGGAGCACGGGAGCAAGCAGCTGTGAGGCTGAAAGCCAAAGATATAATGGGAGAAACTCTAATTGGAAGGGAGCTGAGGGCAGAGCTCTGAAAGCATCAAAGCCCAGCAGAAGCTATCAGAAAGGTAACCAAACATTTAATTGTGAAGGTAGCTGGAGGAAGCCTGAAGAAAGTTTTTATACAAACAATTGGCATAAAGAGAGTAAAGCTTTTATACCTGAGCATAAGCCTGTGTCTAGAAGAAGATTCAAAGACAGGAGCCAGGAGAAGTTTTTACTGGATTTTACTCCGGCGTCGGTAGCAGCTGAGCACAGCCTGAGTCAAAGACTGTTTAAAGCTAGCCCTACTGTTTCTAGTAGAGGGAAAAGTGAAACTAAGAATTTCCTCTATCTCCCACCGCATTTGAGAAGCTCCCAGGGTAGACACTCCAAGGAATACGGTAGCAGCTTAGCCAGCATTCTCACCCAGAAGGAAAGAGACTTCCTGAATAGTAGGGGGAGACGGTTCAGTAACGTACCATATGCTGCAAGGGATGAGTCCTTAACGGAAGAGCCCGAAGAGATGCAATGTGAGGTGCAGGGAGATAATGTAAGTAGTGATTACATGGACTGCACGCTCACGGTCTCTGATAATATATTGTCTCTGAGATAAACGAATTGAATTGCCAAGCTTGAAAGCCACAAAGGAAATGATCTTTGTATGCTGGAAAGAACTGTTTTGAATACTTTTTCATTTACTTGTTTAAAGCTGAAAATAAACAATTTCTGTTCTCATTTTTTACTTTGTTTTTGCCCAAGTGGGGCTGTATATGCTTTTGTTTTGCTCACCCAAAAGAAACCTCTTGGAAGGGGAATAAAACCTTTTGAGCCTTACCTAGGTGCCACAACTGATTCTTTGACTACATATCCCAGAGGGCCAAGCAAGGCTCTGGGCTGGGCCTAGGCTTGATGATATAATGGGAGTATGACAATGTACACCGCATTGCTGTTCTTTTTTCGAAAGGTGGTATAACAAATGTTTTAGCTAATTAAATTAAAATACCTGATTGTGCCAGAAGACACAGTTTCTGAAGAGGAATATGGATTAGGATTTTAAAATGAGTTACAAGAGCTGTGGGATGGACTATGAATTTTATTGATAAAAAGAAGAGTGCTTTTAAAAAGAGAGAAATTAAGGGAAGAGGAGAGATGGAGTTATATATAATTTTGAAATGAGTAGAAGAGCCATCTGGAGGTTATTTGAAACATCTGGGTATGTTTAACCTTCAGGAATAACAGGGTTCAAGTTGATAAAGTGGAGGGTTCAGGTTGATGAAGTGGATTGTAAAATAATGAAACATATATGCGTTTGTGCCTATAAAATATCCTCTTAAATTATAGTTTCTTTTTATTGCTCCCAGGATCTCATTGGATTCTCACTCTCTTGAGTACTACGTAGCACACATCATTACATTGTTTTTAATTAGGCTTTGGGGTATATATTTTTGTTTTCTTTTCATTTTTATATTTTGTATTTTTCTGTTTCAAGTGTACACTTAAATTTTGTTGAAATAAAAATTAACACTAGAAATTAAAATTATCCTTTTAAAGAGAAGTTATGTATTAACTAATAGTTGCACAAATAGTTGTTCCAGGAATTTACTGCATTTTCCAAGACTTTGTCTGAAAGACTTTTATACTTTGGTATGGTAACTCACTGGTGTCAAGCAGTCTACATTATAGAAAACCTGTGATATTGGATATTAGAAGTGCTTCTGTTCCCACAATGGAGGAATATCTCATGTTAACTTACTCATCAGAAACAACAATATATTTCCACTTGTCAGACAATACAACCTGCAGATCTGAATAAAGAAGTTGAATGGAAAGCATGCCTTCAATTAAATTATTTTTTTGTATCTCATTTCTACATGTTTCAATTTCACACTTTTGCTCTTAACATCTGAAATAGCTTGACAGACAGCATATAATGATGGTGTCCAGTGATTGGGTGAATGTGGATTTTCCATTTAAGTTGACCAATCAGTGTGAGCAGCCTTTAGAATGGATCTTGAACAGACTTCTGTTGTGCATAAACCTGTCTTTCATCTGTGCAGTGATGTTCATAATAATTTGGCAGTTTGTGAAGAGATGACTGCCAATACTGAAATATTTTTAAAACGATAATAACGGCAATGATATAAATGGAACTTCTGCCAGAGATTACATCAAACTTATGCAGCCCTAACAAGCAATACATAGTCTGATGTTGGAGGTAACAAAGAAGTGCTGTTCCTGCACCTGTAAGCATGGTAAAACTAGCAGAAAGCTGGGAGAAAGATTTTTCCTGTGTTTTACTGTCCTAAGGAATGCTATCCCTCCCCACCAGCAGCTAATGGAGTTGTATCTGAGTTTTCAGAAATATCATAAGGCTTGGTTTTTGATGCTTTCAGGATAGGATGGGTGCATTTCATTTTTAAATGTTTCATATCTTCTGTGGAGACTGATTGTATTGTTTTATGTTATGTAAGGTCCACCTCCCTGAAGGAATCAGGAGAGGGCACATAACATAGAAACATAGAAACATAGAAATATGATGACAGAAAAAGATCACATGGCCTATCTAGTCTGTCCTTCCATAACAACTATGACAGTCCCCTTTTCACCTTTAGAGAGCCCCTGTGTTTGTCCCATGCTTTTTTGAATTCAGTTACTGTCCTCATCTCTACCACCTCCACTGGGAGACTATTCCACAGATCCACTACTCTTTCCATAAAGAAATATTTCCGCACATCACTCCTGAATCTATCTCCCTTCACCCTCATCCCATGTCCCCTCGTAGCAGAACTTGCTTTCAATTGAAAGAGGCTCTCTCCCTGAACATTTATTCCACGGAGGTATTTAAACATCTCAATCATATCACCTCTATCCCACCTTTCCTCTAAGGTGTACATATTAAGATCCTTCAGTCTGTCCTCATATGCTTTATAATGAAGACCACTAATCATTTTAGTAGCCACCCTCTGCACCGACTCCATCCTGTTCACATCCTTTTGAAGGTGCGGTCTCCAGAATTGCACACTATACTCCAAATGAGGTCGCACCAAAGACTTATACAGAGGCATTATCACCTCCTTTCTTCTGCTAGCCATTCCTCTCCGTATGCATCCAAGCATCCTTCTAGCTTTTGCCGTCGTCTTTTCTACCTGCTTAGCTACTTTAAGATCATCAGACACAACCATGCCTAGGTCCCGCTCTTCTTTAGTGGACAAAAGTACTTCACCCCCTATACTATATTGCTCCCTTGGATTGCTGCAGCCCAAATGTATGACCTTACATTTTTTAACATTAAATCCCAGCTGCCAAATTCTAGACCATTCTTCAAGTTTAGCTAGATCCCTTCTCATGGAGTGGAGGAGTGGCCTAGTGGTTGGGGCAAGGTACTTCGGGCCAGAAGGTCGGGGGTTCAAATCCCACTAGAGGACAGCAACCTTGGGCCGGAAGGACTGGGGTTTCTAGTCCCACAGGTGCTCCTTGTGGTCTTGGGCAAGCCACTTAACCCTCCATAGCCCATGTTCCCTGTAAAATAGTTCTCTGTGTGCTGTGCTTTCCTGTCTAATCAATGTGTTTATACCTCAAAAATTTCCTGTCATGATTTGACAATTTCCAATCTGTAATCAAACCGCTGCTGATCACTGGAAGTAGCAGTATACAAATGTATACTAAATAAATAAAATAAAAATCTACCCCTTCCTGGGTGTCTACTCTATTGCAGATTTTGGTATCATCCGCAAAGAGGCAAACCTTACCTGAAAGCCCTTCTGCAATATCACTAACAAAGATGTTAAAAAGAATCGGACCAAGGACTGATCCCTGGGGCACACCACTGATAACATCCTTCTCCTCAGAGTGAGCTCCATTTACTTGTACTCTTTGTCTCCTCCCACCCAACCAATTTCTAACCCAAGCAGTAACTTTAGGGTCCATCCCTAGGGTGCTCAGTTTGTTTATAAGTCGCCTGTGAGGAACAGTGTCAAAGGCTTTACTGAAATCTAAATACACCACATCTAGGGCTCTCCCTCGGTCCAACTCCCCGGTCACCCAGTCAAAGAAATCAATCAGATTTGTCTGACAAGACCTGCCTCTGGTGAATCCATGCTGCCTCGGATCCTGTAATCCGCTGGACTCCAGAAACCTCACTATTTTCTCTTTCAGCAGCGTTTCCAATTATTTACTCACCACCGAAGTTAAACTAACCGGCCTGTAGTTTTCAACCACATCCTTACTTCCGCTTTTGTGTAAAGGCACCACATGAGCCTCTCTCCAGTCCTTTGGCACCACTCCCGACTCCAACGAGGCATTGAAAAGGTCAATCAGTGGAGCTGCTAGAACGTCCCCAAGTTCCCTCAGTATTCTCGGGTGTATCCCATCCGGTCCCATCGCTTTGTCTACTTTAAGTTGAGATAGTTTCTCACGAACACAGTCTTTCGAAAATTGTTCAAGATGTCCATTGCTTCTATTCCTATTTAAGGGTGTTTTCTGAGGTCCTGCTCCTGGTTCTTCATCTGTGAACACAGAACAAAAATATTTGTTAAGCAATTCCGCTTTATCCTTATCAGCTTCTACATATTCCTCCCTTGCACCCTTGAGTCTGACAATACCACTCTTGCCCTTCCTCTTCTCACTAATATATCTGAAAAATGTCTTATCCCCCCATTTTATTGCATTGGCTATTTCCTCCTCCTTTTGAATCTTTGCCTTCTTGTCTACTTTGCTAGCTTCTCTAAATTTTTCCAAATACAGATGCCTGTCTTCCTCTTTCTGTGATCTCTTGTATTTCATGAAGGCCTCCCTCTTTTTCTTCACTTTTTCAGCTACTTCTTTTGAAAACCATAGCGGTTTCCTTTTCCTTTTACCTTTATTTACCATTTTAACAAAATGGTTGGTTGCCCTTAAAATATCCCCTTTCAGTTTTTCCCACTGTTTTTCTACATCCCTCAGCTGTTCCCATCCAACTAATGACTCCCTGAGGTATTGGCCCATCTTCGCAAAGTTAGTCTTCCTAAAGTCTAAGATCCTCGCCTTTGAATGGATTCTAACAGTCCTAGTCCTAACACTGAACCACACCATCTGGTGATCACTGGATGCAAAATGATCTCCCACTACAACATCAGAAACACTTTCACCATTGGTAAGCACCAAGTCCAGTATGGCCCCTTCACGTGTGGGGTCTGTTACCAATTGCCTGAATAGTTCTCCCTGTAGAGAATCCAGGATCTCCTTACTTCTAGATGATACTGCAGCAGGAATGTGCCAATCAACATCTGGCATATTGAAATCTCCTATCAGTAGTACTTCCCCTTTCCTAGCAATGCTGCGCATGTCTTCAATTAACTCTCTGTCCACCTCTTCCTCTTGTGAGGGAGGTCTGTATATCACACCAATGTAAATAGATTTCTCTTTCCCTCTTTCTAGTTTAACCCACAATGCCTCCCCTCTCCCTTTTAAGCTCTGTAATTCCAAAGCTTTAATAGTAGTTTTTACATATAGTGCCACTCCTCCTCCCCTACTTCCTACCCTGTCCTTTCTGAATAAAGTATAGCCAGGTATAGTTACATCCCAATGATGGTTTTCTGTGAACCATGTTTCTGTAACTGCCATTAAATCCAAGTCAGCCACTCCCACCAAAGCTTCAACATCAGGGATCTTATTTCCCATGCTACGGGCATTTATACACACTGCTTTCTATATGTTACCCCTGTTACCCATTTCCATAAAGTTATTTAATGTATCACCTACCTGGGGGCTTTCACTTACCTGGGGGTTTTATTCACCCATCCCCAACGAATCTAGTTTAAAGCCCTCTTCAGTAGATTAGCCAGTCTACTACTGAAGACGCGCTGACCTTTCTTGGACAGATGGATGCCATCTCTGCTCTGCAACCCTTGGAACAGCATCCCATGGTCTAGGAAACCAAAACGCTCTCGATGACACCATCCACGCAGCCATGTTGATTGCTGTGGGGTTGAGGTGGAAGGGAGTTGGGCTGTAGGGTAGGATGGGTGGAGAAGGCTTGAGTGGGAAAGGAAGAAATGGGGTGGGCTTAGAAGGCAGCATACCTGGGGGGCGGAGCCTGATGCCGAGCAGAGCGGACGTCTAGTGCGGTGGCTCTGAGGAGACCTTGTCAAAACCTGAACAAAAGTGCCGCTGAAATTTTACTACGTCCCCTGAAATTCTCCCAGGTACCTTCCTGATGGCGGGCCCCAAGCCGCAGCGATTGGATTTTGCCGGCGCTGTAAATAGCAGCGCTAAAAGGACTAAAACTGAGCCCATCTCTCCAGGAAAAACAATGGCGGCCACACGTGAAGGGCCGGATGCCCATCTCGAACTACTTACGGAGATCCGGGGGGTAAGAGAGCTTGTCAAGGCTAACGGTGCGGCGCTGAGCTCAGTGCACGAAGAACTCGCTGGGCTCAATACTAAGTTTGAGAGCCTCTCAGTGAGGCAGGACAAGGCGGAGGCAGCACTTGCTAACCATGAGGCCCGTCTGGAAACGCTCACTAAGCTGGAAAGGCAACTCACAGTGCTCCAACGGGAGGTGGAGGACAGTAATAATTGCGCACGTCGCAATAATGTGCGGGTGATAGGCCTTCCGGAGGGAGCGGAGGGTAAAGATATGCGGGCCTTCTTATACAAGGCGATCCCCGAGATCCTGCACTGTACCTTTGACAAGGACTTTGAAATTGATCGCGCTCATCGCATCCCCTCCAACACGATGCCGCACAACTCTAAGCCACGACCCATCATTTTCCGCACCCTACGCTATCAGCAGGCAGCGCAGATCCTGGAGCTGGCGCGGGCAAGGGCACCGGTGGAATTCGAGGGGCGCCGACTTTCCTTCTTTCCGGACTTAGCCAAGCACACTGTGAACAGGCGCAAAAGACTCCTGGACTACCGTCCTCGGCTCCAGCAACTCCAGGCCCGGTTCGGCCTCCTCTACCCTGCGCGAATGAGGGTCACCTTACATAATCACACTCGCACTTTTGAAGATCCAGAAGCGCTTGGTCGGTTCCTGGAGGAGAAGGAAGCTATGCAGATGCATTGAGCTGCGGATAGCTATTGTCCTATCATTGTATAGTAGGCTTTGCCTCCTGAACGACGCTGTGAGCTTAACAGCATATCCATATGCTTCTCCAGGCTGTGTGCCCTTTTAAGCTTTGGCGCTTTTGTCGCAAGAATAGCTGTTAGTATGGATGGGGAGATGGGGCCATATATGTATCGCTGTTTTCTCCATCTTCTCATGATATATGATAATATTGTTTGTTCAATATAACCTGTTGTAGATTATCATATGTTTCTCTTTTTACACCTCCAACCTCTATCTTTTCAGAGAGATTAAGATTGCCTGCAGAATCCACTTGTCTGCGGTGCGGGCCCACCGTGGCTTATCTGGGTCTCCTGAGCCAGCCCTGCCGGCCTGAGCTCACCAGTGATATTTCAGGGTTTAGCCTCTCCTCCAGGGTCCTATTATCTCACAATGTTTGTCAGGTTAACGGCACTCCGTTATTGCAATATTGCCAAGACAGGTTGTCTCGTTATATCGATTGTCCCCTATGCAATGTCATGCTTTCCACTCAGGCCCAATGGGGTCTCTTTGATACCCAGTTTTAATGGCTCCGTGTAAAATTGTATCTCTCAATGTACAAGGTATCAACAGCCCGATCAAGAGGCGAAAAATTCTCGACTATGCACGCCGTGAACGGGCTGATATACTGCTACTTCAAGAGACGCATTTAAACTCGTTGGAGTCCTTGAAACTTGGTCAGCGACCCTATCAGGTTATAGCATTTTCTCCGGCCATTAGGAAACATAATGGTGTTGCCATTCTCGCCAAAAAGTCCCTTAAGCTTACCGTGTTAAGCCACTGTTCAGATGCAGAGGGTCGTTGGACAAAAGCTGAAATGACCTTAGGCGGGTTGGAGCTGGTCCTTATGTGTCTATATGCCCCCTCCATGGACAATATCGATTTTTTTCTTGCAGTTGCGAAAGAGCTACAGGGGGATTGTGGGAAGGCGATTATCGTTGGTGGAGATTTTAACCAAACCCTAGACCCTCTCATTGATCGCCAACCTCCCCGATCGATTAGGCGGTCTAAGGGGCAACTTTTTCTTGCCTCCATGATCCAAGAACTAGCTTTAGTTGACATCTGGCGCTTACAGCATCCACAGGAGCTGGAATTTACTTATTTCTCAGCGCCGCATGCGTCGCAATCTCGCATTGATTTTTTCCTAGTCTCCAAAACTTTAGTCCCCAATCTGGGCCCTGCTACCCTTCACTCAATTCACATCTCGGACCATGCTCCAATTTCGCTGATCATGCAAGATGACTCCCTACGATGCCCGACTCTAGATTGGATTCTGGATAGATCTCTCTTAGATATTCCCGAATTTCACATAGAGCTAAAAGCTGCTATCTCTGAATACTTTCAGTTCAACTCCTCACAGGCCACTTCCACCTGGGCTTGGTGGGAGGGTTTTAAGGCCACGGTCAGGGCGGTCATTACTAGCTTTAGTATACGATTAAAAAAGCAAAGTAAACAGCGGCTGCAAGACCTTGAGCAGCAGATTAAAGCGGGGGAAAGGGTCCTCACACGACGCACTGACCCCTGTATTTTAGTGAGGCTTCGGCGATTAAGATTTCAATACAATACTCTTATGACTATGGCGGCCTCTCAGAGTGTGCGGCGGCTGCAAGGTAGTTATTACCGTGAAAGTAATAAAGCCGGTAAGCACTTAGCGACCACATTAAAGGGTAAGAGGGAGACCAAACGTGTCTGTGCCATTAAGAACTTGCGGGGATCAGACTTGGTTGTCCAAGACTCCCTGATAGCCGAGGCATTCCGGGATTATTATTCACACTTATATCGCTCGGAGCGGGAGTTCTCGCAGGAGGGCTTTGAGCACTTAGTTGCCGCTCTTCAGCGACCTACTCTCTCTGAGGAACATCGAAAGGCACTAGATGCTCCCATATCAGCGGAGGAGATAAGGCGGGCAATAGCATCTATGGCTTCGGGCAAGGCTGCTGGGCCGGATGGGCTACCTGTTGAATTCTATAAGAGCTTCGACGCAGTCCTTGCCTCCCCTTTGGAGCAGTATTTCCGACTCCTATCTGCCGCGGGACAGCAAACTGGTACTTTTGCGACGGCTAATTTAGTGGTGTTTGAGAAACCGGGTCGTGACCCTCAATTGGTCACCAATTATCGCCCCATCTCGCTGCTTAACGCTGATTATAAGATTTATGCCACTGTTTTATCTGCTCGGCTCTCTGGGATACTACCGACCCTAATCCACCCTGATCAATGCGGCTTTACTGAAGGCCGTTCGACTGCTGATAATGCACGGCTCTTATGTCATGTATTGTTGGGAGCCGACGAGATGGCGAAACCGTTAATTGGCCTCTCATTAGATGCAGAGAAGGCCTTCGACCGGTTAGAATGGCCTTTTCTTTTTGCGTCCCTTCGTTGGTTCGGCTTCGGCGATGTTTTTTTGAGAGCCTTGGAGGTGCTCTATACTTCTCCTACCGCGCGGATTTGTGTCAACGGGGTTGCTTCAGCCCCTCTCGTTTTGCGGCGGGGTACCCGTCAAGGTTGCCCGCTATCCCCCATGCTTTTTAATCTTGCAATGGAGCCCTTAGCCCTTCTTATTCGCCAGACTCCAGTTATCCGGGGCGCTTTGGTCGCGGGGCAGGAAGTCAAACTCTCTGCTTACGCGGATGATCTTCTCCTCTTCGCCACGCCTGATTCAATCCCCAAGATCTTGGAGCAAATTGAGAATTATTCGCAATATTCAGGTTATAAAATTAACTGGTCCAAATCGGTCATGTTCCCGCTAAATAAATGGGTCTTCAAAGGCGATCTCTGTGATTATCCTTTTCTGTGGGAATCGGGCGCGGGTGAAGTATCTAGGAGTCCGTTATCGTTACCCTTTTGAAGAAACGATGAAGTGTAACGCTGACACGATCCTTGCTCTGACTCGAGAGTTAACTACGCGGTGGTCTCCCCTCACGCTCTCTTGGTGGGGTCGGCTAGAAACTATTAAAATGATGATTGTTCCCAAAATCAATTACTTTCTGGAGATGCTTCCCTGCTATTTCCCCGCGCATATTTATCAGTGTCTCGAGCGGATGCTTTTGCAGTTTTTGTGGAAAAATAAGACGTCGAGGATCGCGAAGGAAAAACTAAAACTCTCCCATGAGCAGGGTGGTGTAAATTTCCCCAGTTTCAAAAATTATCATCACGCTTTCCTGCTCAAGCAAGGATCTCGCTGGCTGTACTCTTCCACTTTTGTGCGGCCGGTTTGGGTTGCCCTGGAGGAAAAGCTATTGGCTCCTATCCCGCTGGAGTATGCCCCGGGGATGCAATTTCCTAATACTTCCCAGATTCCTGTAATTATCCTAGATACCCTCAAGGCTTTTCAATCCTTTATCACACTGAGAGATCTCGCAGGCAGCTCTCAAGCCCAACTCCCCATATGGAATAATCCTTTGTTTAAAATTCAGAAAAAGAGCTTTGCCTGGTGTACTTGGTATTCCCGGGGAGTGTGGAGAGTGTGTCAATTGCAAGCTGTTAGCAGGTGGAAGACCTTTGAGGAGATTAGTCAGGAATTTAGTCTCCCCCTAACTTGCCAATTTCAGTGGATCCAGCTGCGACACTGTCTAGTAGGAGCGGGGCTAAAGCCGGGGCAGAACTCTGGCACCGAGGGTGCCCTTGATATCCTCTGTGCATTTAGCCAAGCACAGGGAGTAGTATCTCAGATTTATAAGAGGTTGACGCGATCCCCATCCCAATTGATGGAGAAAGTTCAAAAGAAATGGGAACGAGAGACTGGGAGGGGGCTCTCTGATCTCCAATGGAGGAAGTTCTGGCGCAAGCAAGTCAGAGTGACCAGATCCGCCTCCATGACCCAGACACTGTTTTACTTTGCTCATCAGTGTTTTTACACACCAGCTAAGCTGGCACGCTGGAGGGGCACTTGCAGCCCACTCTGTTGGACTTGTGGTGCCGAGGTTGGCACTCTAAGGCATATTGTATATGAGTGCAGGGGGGTGCAGACCTTCTGGGAATCCATTTGGGAGCAAGTCCAATTTATTTTGCGATTCAGGGAGCCCCTCTCTTGGCAGGTAATAGGCCTACGGTCCGCAGCCGATTTACCTTCATTACCTAAGGACGGTACTTTTCTGCTGGATTTCATGATCGGCATAGCGATCTGTCTAATTATCGGCCGCTGGAAAGATACCGCCCATATTACTGTCCATGAATGGTGGAATCGCGTCAGCCTTTATAGTCAATTTGAGCAGCCTTCTAGTAAGTCAAAGCAGATGCTTGGGAAGCATGCTCTCAAATGGCAACTCTTAAATGATTATATTGCATCAGCCAAATTAAGCAGATAACTTGGACTTGGTTTGGCAGACTCCTCCTTAAGGAATCTTGCTACTTTGAACCCTGGAGGGGAGTGCTGGGGAGGGATATGGGGCGGGGGGGGGGGGGGGGGTTTTGAATTGTTGTTTAGTGATAGCTCTATCTGTATTTGTATTTAGGATGTAGATGTATGTTTTTGTGTGTACTGTTTTGTTTTCTAAAAACGAAAATAAAGATTTCAAAAAAAAAAAAAAAAAGAAGGCAGCATACCTTGCAAATGGCAGATGGCAATAGAGATGTCCTTGTAGGCAGAGGTGGTGCACGTAGCATCGAGAAGATGGTGGGGAGGGGGGGTCTCTCCTGACCACCATGTCAAAGTGCAGGGACATGTTTCTGTTCTCTCATTTTTTTCGCTCAGTGTGCCATCCTCTTTGAGGAACTTGTATTCTGCTCTTATTTGCAGGTGCTCAAGGGGTACTGGCTTCAAATGGGCCATGGGTTGCAGGAAGCAAGGCTTTCCCCTCTGGGTATGACCAGGGAGTGGAGGTGTGGGTTTTAGATAATGCAGCATATTGTCTGGGCCCTGGAAGAGGGTCCATGTCAAATTTCCATGAGGGACCTGGAGTCCAGTGGCATAGCTGAGCCTGCAGGTAAACAGAATGGAGCAGGCACTGTCAGTGCTGCTAGGCAGAGACGTGAGGTAGTGGTTTGAGGAAGGCAGGCTGTGGACTCGAGGCTGGAGAAAAATTTGAAGCAGTAAACAGCAGTTTCTCTGAGGCTGTGGCCTACAATGACTGCCAGCTTCCCGTAGGTCCTGGTGCCTAAACAGCCTGTGGGCAGTCAGGAGAGCTGGATTGCCAGTGACGATGGGCAGATTTAAGAGGTCATGGTTTGGGGAGCACAGGCCATGTTTGAGCCTAGAAAAGGCTGATAATCAGTAAAAGAGCAGCTGTTTCCAAGGTAATGGTATGTGGCATCTGCCGGCTTCCTCCTGGTCGTAATGACCATTTTGTATGTGCTAGGATTATGACTCAGGAGCAAGGAGGCTGAGTCAGGTAGTTTCAGGCATAACTGAATGAAGGAGGAGGGGGCTTGAGAGGTTCAAAGAAAGTGGCTTGGGTGCTATTTGGGTCTGGACTGAGGGATTGTGAGATTAATGAAGTTGAGGGAAGAGTGACTGGAGAAAGGCCAACCAGTAGGAAACAAGGGTCTGAGGGCATCAAAAAGGAAATGGGGTGGGGGAGTGGTGTCCTGAATTAAAGAGACACTAAGATATGCAAGAGTAGCCTAATGGTTAGAGCACTGGCTTGGGAAGCCAAACAACCAGGGTTTGATTCTCACTAGCACTCCTTGGGCAAGTCACTTAACACTCCATTGCCTCAGAAAAATCCAAGTACATTGCTCTGAGAGTCCTTTAAAATTGGAAGTAGGATGGCTGTTTTTCAGGACTCTGGGTCAATATCAGTAGATACACTGGTATTCAGAATGGTGTGTAAATATGGAAGAAGGCTGAGGGATAGTTCACCAATCCAAGGAGATGTAATAGGATCTAAGGAAGAAGTGGTCTTTTACATTGATTGAAATGTTTAGAAAAGTTACAGTGATGAGACTGGAGCAAAGATTGACCAGTAGTGAGCCATACATGGAGATTGATGTCTTTTCATAATGGAGTCGGATAGTTGGAAAGTTGGGTAAGAAGGCAGGAAATCTTTAAATTGCTGGACTTTATCTGAAAAGTATGCTAGATCTTCAGCAGATGGGCCTAACCAAGGAAGGTTAGGTTTGGGACTGGGTACTCAAGTGGGTCACTACTGAGAAAATTGCTTTAGCAGAATGTGCATAGTCATTAATGATAGAGGAAAAATGCTGATGCTTAGCCTCCCGAACTTTAGAATGCTAATAGATGTGGCAATTATTAAAGAAGAGCAGGGAGACTAAAGACCCAGTTTTGTGCCATCGCCGTTCCGCAGCTCGAGTGTGGCAGCAGAGGAGATGGAGTCCATTGTGGAACCACTTATGAGAATGCCAAGTGTGATGTGAACAAATATTCAGGGAGACAACCTGATCAAAGGCCTGAGAGAGAATTTCTTGCCAGATGGTGGCCTGAGACTGCAGAGATAAAGATCCGAAGATTTCAGGAAACAGTGAGGCAGCAGACGGAAATGCTTCCACAGTAATACAGGAAAGATTTCCATATTTATAAACAGATGCAGGATGACGGTGAGAAGAGCTATGAGGATAAGATAGTAGCAAATCAAACAGAAAAAGAGCATGATCTGTCCAAGGTAGGGGGATCAATTGTATGTCAGAAAACAGTAGACTAGAGTCCTTATGAGTAATCACAAAATTAAGAATATACCCATCAGACTGCATGAGTGAGTGAACACATTGTATAATACAGTAGTCTAAAAAGAAATACAGAACAAATGGTCAAAGACAGCATTAAAACCTCTTAAGATTAGGAGATTTGGGTGTATGTTAATCCATCTCCAGGTCTACCTGACTTAATTTACTCCCAATACTTCCAAAGTCCATGTTTGGTGGGATCCCTTTCTATGCTGGGGTCTGCCCCCCTTCTGGGCAATTGTCCCCTCCCTGGGTCCAAAGTAGCCCTCAGCAGGGTTCTTTGTATCAACACAAATGTGAATGATATTCAAATTAAGTCAAGAATATGCAAATTATGTCTTCCCAATGTCCTTCAGTTTAGACAAACATATACATCGAGCATTACAATAAATTCCCCCCCCCCCCCTTTAAGTCTCGGATTCAGCCGGGGTGCGTCCCAGGTGTGGAATTACCTGGACTCCCTGCCACCTCCCATGTAAGCTGCATGTTGCTATTACCACCCCAAGTCTGGTGGGTTATCCACCAGCTGAATATCCATCGGTGTCTCGTCAAAGGATTAGTTGTTGCTCATTTCCCAGCTCCATCTCCTTCTCCAGCTGGGGTCTATCTCCATGGGGGTCTGGGCCAAGTCCTTCTCATACCAGGTGTTATCAGGGAGCCAGGCCCAATGTTTCTTGGCTGGGGAGGGAACAGGGGTTTGGCCCCAGGATGTCCTTGTTTGCTGCTCCAGGGGGCTCCTCCTAGAGGGGTTCATACATCCAGGGCTAGCTGAGGCCCCCTGGAAGTCCTGCAATGATGTTATAGTATAACCATAAGATCTAAAATAGATTGTTGGATAGCATGGCAGGAAGATTGCTGAAGAGAGGGGTACAATAGAGGAGTAGAAATGGACATTAGGAACCATGCCAAGTGATACAAGCAGTGATTCAGCCTCAGGGATCTATTGGATAGAAAGCTCTGATAATTTCAATGAAGAACAACAGATAATAGTGACCCTGGTGCCCTTATGAGCTGCTCTAGAAACTGATTCTACCAGAAAACCAGGGGGCAGACATCAGTAAAAATAGGGTTCCTCAACATTGCTGACTCATGTTTCAGTGAGACAGAGCATGTCAAGGGCATAATGCGATAAAAGGTCAGAGATAACTGCCAATTTAGATTTCATAGATTTACAATTTACCAAAGCTATATTGAGAGGCCAAGCATGATGAGCAGGCAAAGAAAAACGGGGCACTGGTTGCCTAGAACAACAAATCCAGTTACCAGAGCAGCGTCCCTGGATAGGAAAGTTTATGTCACCAAGAAGGCAGGTAGCCAAGAAGTCCAGATAACTGGAATGGAGGTCATAGCTGAGGCGGTATTGGTAGAAATTTCAAACTGCTGGACCTCTAGCCAAAGAGTGGTTAGGAGCAAACACTTCAGCAACGCCCTAGGAGTTGTCCCAAGGAGCTCACCCAAGGAACAGGACCTGTTCCTGCTCCTTGGGTGCACTCCTTTGGCATGTGAATGCCACTACAGCACTGAGATATAATGTTGTGGGTAAGGGAGTCACCTTGGTCACATTGGGATCAGCTATGGGGCTTCCTATTGCCTGGAGGGAACTTTCAATCATCAGCAGACAAACAGAACCTGAAAAAGTAAGGCAAGCTTTAACAACAGCTAACATAGAGAAATAATGAACAACAAACCTCTTCCAAAGACGGGGAAGCTGTAAAACTAGAAGGCATAACATGAAGCTGCAAGCTGGTAAATTGAAAAGCAATGTCAGGAAATATTTTTTCACTGAAAGGGTGGTGGATGCTTGGAATGCCCTCCCGATGGAAGTGGTGGGGCAAATACAGTGACAGAATTCAAAATGGCATGGGACAGACACAGTGGATCCCTTTACAGCAAGAGAATAAAATCAAAATAAACTGAAACATCTAATTTCTCAACAAATAGGGGTGTCCCACATGGAGTGGTGGGTTCACCCCTAAACAAAGACATGGGGAGGGGTGGCCTGCACAGAGTGGCAGGTGCACCTCTGGACAAAGACTCCTGGTAGGTGCACCCCTAAGCAAAGACATGGGGAGGGGTGCACCTGCTCCTGCCATCTTACTCCTGCCATCTTACTGGGCAGACTAGATGGACCATACTGGTCTTTATCTGCTGTCATTTACTATGTTACTATGTTACATACAAATAATAATAATAAAGTGAACAAACAGATGCACCTTCAGTGCTATGATATAACATTGTGGGTAATGGAATCACTTTGGTGATGTCAGGATCAGCTATAGGGCTTCCTATTGGCTAGAGGGAACATTCAATATCGCCATTGCTCAGTTAGTGATAGGTGTCGCCAGAGGCGTAGTGTGGGGGGTGCAGGGGGGGCCGGCCGCACCGGGCGCAACATGGGGGGGGGGCGCTCGCACTCGCAGCTCTCTGTTGCCGATGAGGGGGAAAGGCAGGTTCCTATGATACATGTTGGCGCGTACGCCATCTGGTGGTGGCACTGCAAAGAGGTTTGCGCTATAGCCCTCGAGCCCGCAGTCCTGGGAGTCGCATTGTTCTTGGCAAACCCTCGGCAACAAAGCGCAGGCGATGCGATTGACCCCCTCTAGGTAGCTATTTCACACAAGCTGCCGGGGCGGGGTGGGAGGGGGACTGTTTATCGCGTCATCGCCCCTCGATCTCAATGTAAAGCTGGGGTTGGGGTCGGATCGCCCTGTGCGCTCGAGAAGGCGGAGCTGCAGGGCGGCATCGCGAGTTTCTGGTTCCGGATCTCCTCCTCTTCCCTGCTGTTGGGCGTTTAACCATGCTTGTCGGGCTCTTGCTGCTGTGCTGTTCGTTTCCCTGGACTCCGGCTCAGCGAGGTCAGTGCTGACGATCGCTCCCTCCCGGGGTAGGATCACGGTCGGCTCCCCCGCGCAAAGAAGCTCCCCGGCGGCTAAAATCCACGGGTTAGGGGGCGCAAATTACTTGCCTTGCCCCGGGTGCTGACAACTCACGCTACGCCACTGGGTGTCGCCTCTGCTGTGCCCCGGAATATCCTGATACTAATCGCTTAGCAAACCTGGATATTCAATGCAGGGGCCAGCTATGACCCCGGCATTGAATATCTGGGGTTTACATTCAGACGTACCAACGCAAGAGCTCTTCCCTACATAACAGACTCCAGCATAAACAGGATACTGATCCCCCTCCCTCTTCTCCTCCTCCCTCATATACCCCGCCTCAACCTCCTGGATGGAAACCAACTACCTCAGCATAAACCTTAAAAAAACGGAAGCAATGTTCGTAACAAGGACACCTATGACTGAGGACACTTACCCAACAACAATCACAGTCAACAAAACAACCATACCTGTTAAAAAAGAGGTCAAATACCTAGGTGTAATAATAGACTACACTCTCACCATGTTACCACACATAAAACAGACAGTAAAAACCATATTCTACAAACTCAAACCCATACAACACCTAAGGCCTCTACGCGAAACACATGACTTTAGATCTGTAGTCAGTACACTCATCACACCCCACTTCGACTATTGCAATAGTCTCCTAATTGGCCTTCCACAAAAAAACACCTACCTGCTACAAAGAGCCCAGAATATCTGCGCAAAAGTAATTGCCAAAGCTCGCCTAACTGACCACGTAACCCCAATACTGCTAGAATTACACTGGCTCCCTATAAATAGCCGAATCAGATATAAAATAATCCTAACAACCTTCAAACTCATAAACGGCATCGCCCCTTCACATCTGTCCACACTGCTGCACGCTCCAACTGAAACGAGAACTCACAGACAAAACGCAGCCCACTCCCTTAACACACCAGAAGCCTTCAGGAAGTCTAAGAAAACTACAAGCTCCAGAGCATTCTCATTCGCTGCCCCTATGCTCTGGAACGATCTCCCAATAGACCTTCGCATCATAAAAGACCTCTCTCAATTCAGGAAAGAACTAAAAACTTACCTATTTTCTGAACACTTTGAAATCCCCTACCCCCCAAGTCCAGCTCCACAGCAACCACGGTCACACAAACACAAAACCCCTGAAATTACAATTAACTAACTCATAACAGTCCCCCGCCACACACACTCCTGACTTACGACAAAAAAAGGAAATTAATTCCAATACCTACACATGCCCAATAACTATCCAACTCTGTAACACACTATACATAGCCTCTGTAAATAGCCAATGTAAATAGTTTGACAGTTGTTTGTATTATTACCTGTACATAGTTGAATTCTACTGTTCAATGTAAATGTATACAGATGTAAGAACATAAGAACATAAGATATGCCATACTGGGTCAGACCAGGGTCCATCAAGCCCAATATTCTGTTTCCAACAGTGGCCAATCTAGGTCATACGTACCTAGCAGTATCCCCAAGAGACACAAGTTCCACAATGCTTGTACTGGGTCAAGCATTGATATCTTCGGTCACTTCTTAATAATGGTTTATGGACCTTTCCTCAAGGAACTTGTCCAAACCTTTTTTAAACCCAGCTACACTAACAGCCTTTACTACATCCTCCGGTAACAAATTCCAGAGTTTGATTACACGTTGAGTGAAAAAATATTTTCTTTTATTAGTCTTAAATAGTTTACCCTGTAGCTTCATTGCATGTCCCCTAGTCGTTCTATATTCTGATAACGTAAACAATCGATCTACGTTTACCCATTCCACTCCGTTCATTAATTTATAGAGTTCTATCATATCTCCCCTCAGCCGTCTCTTTTCCAGGTTAAAGAGCCCCAACCTTTTTAGCCTTTCTTCATAGGAGTATCCTTCCATCCCCTTTACCATTTTCGTGGCTCTTCTCTGAACCTTTTCTAAAATCGCTATATCCTTTTTAAGATACGGCGACCAGAACTGCACACAATATTCAAGGTGCGGTCTCACCATGGAACGATATAGAGGCATCATAATATCTTTTGTGTACAAGTTTGTTAAACTGTTCCATGTAACCGCCCTTGATCTCTGGAAGGGGCGGTATAAAAGAAATAGATAAATAAATAAATAAATGTTAAGGTACATAACCAAAGATCTAATAAATACTAATAGACATACCACTGTAATGTGGATATCATTGCTCCTGTAAGTAATTTCCACTGTACATATTGTACACACCTGCATACAAGTTACATTGTTATATGGCACCTTTTAATTGCACACAATATTCAAGGCGTAGTGACACCATGGAGCAATACAGAGGTATCATAATATTCTTCATTTTACTCTCCATTCCTTTCTTCATAATTCCCAGCATTATATTTGCTTTCTTGGCTGCCGCTGCACACGGGGCAGAGGGTTTCAATGTATTATCCATGATGATGTCTAAATCCTTTTCCTGGGTGGAGGTTCCTAATGTGCAACCTTATATTGTGTAACCGTAATTTGGGTTGTTCTTTCCTAAGTGCATAACTTTGCACCTGTCCACATTAAACATCATCTGCCATTTGGATACCCAGTCTCCCAATGTATCAAGATCCTCTTGCAATTTTTTAGAACCGTCTTGTGTTTTAACAACTTTAAATAATTTGGTATTATCTGCAAATTTGATCACCTCACTCATTATTCCTCTTTCTGGGTCATTTATAAATATGTTAAAAAGCTGGGGGCCCAGCACAGATCTCTGGGGTACTCCACTAGTCAATTTGCTCCACTGAGAAAATTGGCTATTAAGCCCTATTCTGTTTTCTATCTTTCAACCAGTTCCTAATTCACAATAGTATGCCTTCTATCCCATGACTTTTTAATTTCGCCAAGAGTTTCTCATCAGGAACCTTATGAAAGGCTTTCTGAAAATCCAGGTACACTATATCAACAAGCTCACCTTTATCTTCCTGTTTATTTAGCAATGCTTATATTCCACTTTTCACTAGGTCAAAGTGGTGCACATTCAGGTATGGCATATATTTCCCTTGTCCCTGAAGGGCTCACAAACTACATTATGAACCTGAGGCAACAGAGGGTTAAATGGCTTGCCCAAGACTACAAGGAACACCTGTGGAACTAGAAACTCCAGTCCCTCCAGCCTAAGGTAACTGTTCTCCAGTAGGATTCAAACTCCCAGCCCTCCAACCTGCGCTAACTTGGTTGGGGCAAGTTACACCTTCAAAAAACTATGAGATTGGTGAGGCAAGACTTTCCTTAGCTAAATCCATGTTGGTTTTCTGCTTTTAAACCATGACTATCTACATGTTCAGTAATTTTCAGTAATTTTGTTTTTTATAATGGTTTCTACCATTTTGCCTGGTACCAATGTTAGGCTCACTGGTCTGTAGTTTCACGGATCACCCCTGGAACCCTTTTTAAAAATTGATGTTACATTAGTCACTCTCCAATCTTCAGATATTACAGATGATTTTAATGATAGATCACAGCTATAGTAGTTTCACAATATCATATTTCAGTTATTTCAGCACTCTGGGATGCATGTCATCCATTCCAGGTAATTTGCTGCTCTTTAGCAAAAGGTTCATTCAGTCTCTCCGCTATAGCCTTGTCCTCTCTCAGTGAACCTTCCACCCCTCCATCATTTATTTATTTATTTATTTATTACAGTTTCTTATATACCGCGCTATTTAGAATCAGCGCGGTTTACATCATAACAAAACGACCATTACGACAAACTGTCAGGTTTTACATTGAACAGGAGTACAAACTTGGATAACTGGGTTAACTATATACATAATCTATCTACACTGCAGTGTGCGGGCATTTCTAGATTGGGTTATTTCTGACTCCCTCACAGATGTTTTGCTATGAATATACTTGAAAAGGTTTTTATTATGCGCTTTTGCTTCCACGGCAAGCTTCTTTTCAAATGTTCTCTTTGCCTGCCTTATTAATGCTTTGCATTTAACTTGCCACTACTTATGTTGTTTCCTGTTTTCTTCATTTGGTTCTTTTTTTCCATTTTCTGAAAGATTCAGGAAAGCACAGGACAAGCATCGAGGATCTATGAAGGAGAAGAAGGGGTTGCAGAGACTTGGTTGCTGGTTTCTGCTGATGTTTTCTGTGTTTCTAGGTGATTCTTGGAGATATAAAACAAAATAAGTTTAATGCTAATGAGGTCAATTTAATGTAGCAAATTAGATATAGAGTTGTGCTGGGAATCAGAGAATGATGATATACTGTACAGTAGCCTTGATATGAAGATTGTAATAGTTGCTTATTTGCTTGTGTTCCTAGATAATGGCACTGAATCAATACACCGGTATAATTAATAGAGCTCTAGCAGCAGCAGACAAACTGTGAAGAGATCTAATTAATGTCATTCCAAAAACTGCAATGAATGGATGCACTGAATGTTGAATCATTTAGAAAGGGTGATCTTGCGTTCCTTTCAAGCAGGAAGGGGCAGGGAGTTAGTAGAGGACCTGGTACATAGGTATAGGGAGATTGATGGAAGAGCATCAGTGATCAAACAGCACACTTTAACATGAGCAAACGGAGAAAAGAGCGGCACAAGTCTTCTCAGACTTCAATGAATACTACCTTTGTTCAAATGGAAGAGCACCTTAAAGATGAACAAACAGAATGGGTAAGTCTGTGTATAGCAGACAAATAGTGAACTAAGTTAAAAGAAGCTACAGTAAGGACTAAACATCCGTATGTTAAGAAAGGAAGAGAAAGAGGAGAAAGACTGGTGAGGTTTTTCAAAGGCAGTGGCTGAGAAAGTAATAGTGAAATGACGAAAATTCAAAAAAGCAAACGACATCTGCAAAAGAGAACAGGGAGGAATATCTGAAAAAGCTGAGAGAACCAGGAAAGGCAGTTGAGGAAGCAAATGTATGAACAGAAAAAAAGATCATTAAGGCAAAAAAGCAAGTAGGCAGGACTTTTTTCAGGGATGTTGGTGAAAGGAAGAAGTGCAAAAGTATAGATAGAGTGGAAAGCGAAAAGGGAAAGGAAGCAATGCTAAACAAATAGCTTTTTTAGTAGAGAAGAAACTACAGATAGTAAGAAGGGGTATTTGTAGTAGATGCCGCACCTTTTACAGAACAGAGCGCCCAAAACTAGCAACGCTAAACAGTGAACAAGGCTATGGAGTCAGATGGCATACATATTCTTGGATGTTAAGACAGTTCAGGTGCAGAAATCCTACGGAGCACCATGTGCACTAATGGGAATAGAGACTCGGGCAATCAAGCCTTTCTTCCTATGGGTATCTTCCATCCCCTTTATCATTTTGATGACTCTTCTTTGCACCTTTTCTAATTCTGATATATTCTCTTTTAGGTATAGTGACCAGAATTATATACAGTGTTCAAGGTGTGATTGCACCATGGAGAATCACAGAGGCATTATAAAATCCTTTTTTCCCCTCCATCCATTCCTTTCTTTATGATTCCTAGCATTCTGTTGGATTTATTTTTTTATTTAACATTTCTTATATACTGCCTTTCATGATATCAAGGTGGTTTACATTGAACAAACTGAAATTACATTGAACAGGGCATTATAACTTGGAGATAACTAGTTACAGGGAACATGGGCAATGGAGGGTTAAGTGGCTTGCCCAAGACCACAAGCTGTGGGACTAGAAACTCCAGTCCTTCCGGCCCAAGGTTGCTGTCCTCTAGTGGGATTTGAATCCCCAACCTTCTGGCCTGAAGTACCTTGCCCCAACCACTAGGCCACTCCTCCACTCTCTGCTGCAGCTGTACACTGAACACAGGATTTCAATATATTATCCACGATGATGCCTACAGTAGATCCCTTACCTGAGCTGTGATTCCCAATATGGAACCTTGCACTGTGTAACCATAATTTGTTGGTTCTTCTTACTTAAATGCATAAATTTACACTTGTCCACATTAAATTACATCTGCCATTTTGACACCCAGGGGATCATTTTAAAAGGCTTAGTCATGATTTAGGGCAACTGAAAACGTGCACATGGATGACAAAATCACAGAGATGTCACCCAAAGCCATTTACAGACATCTCCAGTGCAGGGTGTCCAAGTAGGTAAGGGAGTGTGGTGGAGGTGCAATGGACTACACATCCCCTTTTGATTTCAGGAACAACGGAGATATCTGCAGGCAGGTCAAGGTTTAGATTAGCTATAGACAGAAATAGGCATCAGAACAGTGCTTGTTTTGACCTTAAAACATCCAGAGAGTGTAGAGAAGATAGAGAGTTAAGTGACGAGTCTAAGATCACAAAGAACTACATTGGGATTTGAACATTGGCTATGCTGCTCCCAACCCACTACTTTAACCATAATGCTATTAGATATCCATGTTCTGAGATGGTGCTCAGGGGACATCTATGTAGACATCTCTATGGACGTCCATATTGGGCACGCCCATATTTCTGAAATCATGCCTGAACTTGCATGTGCCTGCTTTTTTTCAGATATTCTGGCTTTGACGTCCCAGATTGCACTGGGACATCTCACTGTAAAATGTGCCTTCCAGTCTCCCAATTTCTCAAGGTCCTCTTGCAATTGTTCACACTCCTCTGCCTAGGGAAGAAGAGAGACAAGGATTATGAAAGACATTCAGATACCTTATGGATATAAATATTGCTTAAGAAAAGCACTTACTTCGAAGGATAGAATGCACTAGAACAAGAGGCCATTGATTGACTCATCAAGGGGGCAGATGCAGGAAATATGTCTTCACAGAAATGTTTGTAAAACGCATGGAACATCCTCTAAATGGAGGTGATGGGAATAGAACCAGCAATACAAAGCATAATGGACAGAAAGCTTGTTCACAAATTATTTTTGCCTTGGTTAAAGAATGAAAGATTCCTCTAAACTTGCCATCAGTTTACTAATCTTAAATTCATAAAGAACATATCATTCAGTTCTCAGCAGTACAACATAGGATGAAATTAGTGGGAAATTAACACATAGGGTCCTATTCAATAAAACACACACAAAACCAATTTTAGCACTGGCTTGCAGAAAAACATGAACTAGCATGTTGAAAATCCACTACATGAGGATTGCCGAAATATTTGCATGCTTGCTGTAAACCATGCTAGAAATCACATGCTAATTTTATTACTGTGAACAGTAATACTAAATCCACTCATAAGCTAGCACCATCATACTACTCGTATCTAGTGTGAGCACATTAGCTAGCAAGAGTTTGCTAATCAGCAGGGTCTCAGTCAAGCTATTTAACATGAGAACAGAACAGAAGTATCATGTACGAGGGATTTTACTTACATTAGCCATGCTTAGTACACTCTCTCTTACAGCCGCCTCCCGCTTTTGCAGTTGCATGCTTTTGAGTGATGTCAGGCAGGGAAGCCAGAGAAGATATCAGAAGCTTCGACAATAGATTTGGCCATGAGTCTGCATTACATTTTGCACATTTTAGTGTGCATTTTCTTTCATTGTACTAATAGGAACGGAGCTAGTTAGCATTCTTTTGCATCTCATTATGTCACTCACATAGAATTCGCATTAACTCCAAATCAAACTATTTAACAGTTCAATGGTGTTTTTAGCCAGTGAGGGGGGGCAAGGATCACCATAAAAAATAATAAATGTAACACTCTCAACTTGAAAAAAATGTGCAAAAATGATATTTAACTAACAAGAGAGGAATAGAATCTATGACGCTAGTGTAAGGGGATTGGGTGTCTCAGCCTTGCATCCTTTTCCTGAGATTTTGTTAATTAAACTCAATCAGCAAGATAAATTCTCCACTACCAGACACTTTGGAATAAGACAACACCCAACAAAAAGACATTCTGAATCTATGTTGCAAACCTTTCAAACCAAAACAGCACTTGCTCCCAGTCCTGAAACCGTAAAATTTCTACCTAGGAAAGGCAGCGGTGCAGAAATTACACCAAGCTCTAAAATACCAATAGATCTCCAGTTGGGAAAAATGAATAAGTCTCACTGCTCTAGATCTTCACACAGAAGCTAAACACCAGTAATATTCCTCACATCAGTCACCCATGCAGACGCACAGGTCCTCATCTAGAATATAAGATCACAAATTCAAAATTCTAAAAAATCATGTCTCTTTCAGCAAGATATTCAGTGGCACTAACGCGGTTAGTGCCGCTGAATGTCCGTGGGCACTCAGGTACTGTATGCCCCAGTGCTAACCGGTTAGGAACAAGGCATGCTGGAGGCGTTCCGGGGCGGCACCCATTGCTAACCGGGCAGCGGTGATATTTGAGCCACTTCTCAATTAGCGACATGCAACGAAAGTAAAACCCAGCAAGAGCTGGCCTTACGTTAGCTGTAGAAGCTAACCGGAAACAGTTCAATATCACCACTGCCCGGTTAGCTTCTGGGTGCTGCGACCAACCCAGCATTGACTATCCAGGTCTAAGGTTCAGCATTGGTGGCTAGCTGCCAGCGCTGAATTTCGGGCCCTCAGACTCTACATGCATTGGAAACACTGCATCTCCTCCTTACTGAAGCTGACATATTCCAGTTACTAAATTTAAACTGTTTTCTACTGTTTGTTGCATGGGCATTCTTTTTCTATCCATGTTGCTCCAGTTTGATTTTTCTTGCCTTCAGTTTCTTTTTTCCATTTTCTCCAAACTCTTTTTTTCATTTTCTCTTTCTTCTCTCTACTGTTGGCTTCATTTTCTCTTCTACATATGCATCTGACATTGATCGTCCAATTTCTCTGTCTCTCTATTCACTCATAACCAGGGCTTTTTTTGAGGGGGTACGCGGTGGTACCAAGTACCGGCACCTTTTCCATTGCCGGCTAAAATTGACCCACAGTCCTCATGTATTAATGAAAGAGTCTGGCATATGAGTACCGGTAACTTTTTTCATGACTACATTTCACCTCTTTCTCCCCTTCTAGTTCTGTTCATCTCCCCACTTTACCTTTTCACTGCCCCCTTTCAGTCCTTCATCTCCTCTTCACCAGTCTCCAGATATCTGGATCCCTTGTCCTTGTACCACAACTGCTGCCCTGCTGCCTCATTTTTTTGGTTCTCCTACCCCCTACTATTCCAAAATTTGCTCTTTCTCTCCAGCTAATCCCTTCAAGATTTTCCATCCCCATCTCTTCTCTCTCTCCTTGCCACATCTCTTATTGTCTTGCACCCTCCTTACTGCCTCTTTTTCTTATCCCCACAATTTTCTGCCTATCTACTGTCATTCTACCTCCCATTACCTCCCTTCCCAGCCCATCTTCCCCTTTCTCATTTCCTCCCCAGTCCTCCCATCCCCCACATTCTTATTCATTCTCCAGAATACTTCTCACCCAGTTTGTCTTTCAGTCACTTCCTAGTCCCCCATTTCAACCTTTTGTATTAACTCCCTCCCTAGCCCTCTTCTACTTTCATCTGCCTTTCATCTTTTGCCAGCTCAAGATTTTTCTCTATTGCTTACCCGTTCTCCTGGCTACAGTCCCTCTTCTCTCTCTTACACCCATCAAGTTTCCCATCCCTTCCCCCTTTTATCCCCTTCCCACACTGTTTCAGTCTGTCCCTTTCTACTGCCTCTTATCTCCTCGCAAATCCTCTTGGTCCTTCATACTATCGCCTGCCCTCAGTCCCCATCTCACATCCGTAGCCTTGTTCAAACCCCACTGCTAATACCCACAACCAACATAAGAACAGAGGATATGTCATACTGTCAAAACAAAGGTCCATCGAACTCAATATCCTGCTTCCAAAAGTGGCCAAGCCAGGTCACATGTACATGTCAGATTCCCAAAATGTAGACTGATTCCATGTTGCTTATCCTAGGGGTAAGCAGTAGATTTTCCCAGTCCACTTTGGTAATGGTTTATGGAATTTTCCTCCAGGAACTTGTCCAAATCTCTTTTAAAACCTGCTACGCTAACATTTTTTACTACATCCTCTGGTAACGAATTCCAGAGTTTGATTACACAAGAGTGAAAACATATATTCTCCAATTGGTCTTAAATGTATCTTACAGGCCAATATTTATATACCATATCATATCTCCCCTCACGTTGCCAGTTCTCTGTTCCATTCTCCACTGATAGTTCTAATTCGCAGTGTCACACCCTTTAGACTAGACCAGACTCATACTCATACAACCTTCCAAATCCCATCTCATTCCACCCTCTAATCCCTAGTGCCTGCTATCTTCACCCTCTACTACTTATGCCTCAGTCACTCATTCCAATCCCCCATTTACCTCTTCTCCACCAATCACAATACCTGCTTCCCTTGCCCACCTAGGTCCAAATCGTGCAGAGATGAGGGTTCTGGATTTGTTAGGAACTGGGGAACATTCTGGGGAAAGGAGGGGCTCTTCCGAAGGGATAGGCTTCACCTTAACCAGGATGGAACCAGGCTGCTGGCATTAACCTTTAAAAAGGAGATAGAGCAGCTTTTAAACTAGATAATAGGGGAAAGTTGACAGTCGCCCAAGAGCGGATGGTTCAGAAGAATGTATCCTTGAAGGATACTACCAAAAGCAGAGAGGTTCCAAAAAAGAGTAAAGTAGCCCAAATGTCCTCGAGTATGAAGCAGACAGAGCTTAAAGATCCCAAATTACCCATGTCTACCAATAGCCAAATTAATATGAATAAAATACAGTCTCTAAAATGCTTGTATGCAAATGCTAGAAGTCTAAAAAATAAGATGGGAGAGTTAGAATATATAGCACTAAATTAAAGATTAGATATGATTGGACTATCAGAGACATGGTGGAAGGAGGACAACCAGTGGGACACTGTGATACCTGGGTACAAACTATATCGTAATGATAGAGCTGATCAAATTGGTGGAGGGGTTGCACTCTATGTTAGAGAGGGCACTGAGTCAGAAAGGACTAAAGTTTTGCAGGAAACAAAATTTGCTGTAGAATCTCTATGGATTGAAATTCCATGTAAAAAGGGGAAGGCGATGGCAGTGGAGGTGTACTATCGACCGCCTGGCCAGAATGAACAAATGGATGATGAAATGCTCAAAGAAATCAAGGAAGCTAACAAAGGTTACAGTGCAGTAATAATAATGGGTGATTTCAATTACCCCGGTATCGACTGGGTCAGTGTCACGGCAGGACATGCTAGGGAGATAAAGTTCCTAGATGAAATAAATGACTGCTTCTTGCAGCAGCTGGTTTATGAACTGACCAGAGGGGAAGCCATATTAGACCTAGTCCTTAGTGGAAAACCAGATCTAGTGCAAGAGATAAGGTTGTTGGAGCCACTTGGCAATAGTGATCATAGCATAATCGCCTTTGATTTAGTGGAGGAGGGATAGTAAGGAAATCCACAGTACTACCTTTTAACTTTCGAAAGGGAGACTATGATAAAATGAGGAAGACAGTTAAGAAAAAACTAAAAGGAGCAGGTGCAAAGGTTAAAGACTTACATCAAGCTTGGGTGTTGTTGAAAAATACTATATTGGAAGCCCAGAACAGCTGTATTCCACGCTTTAAGAAAAGTGGAAGGAAGTCCAAAAAACTGCCAGCATGGTTTAAAGGTGAGGTCAGAGAGGCTGTTGTTGCCAAAAAAGCATCTTTCAGGAAATTGAAAAAAGAGCCAAACGACGAAACCTGGAAACAGCACAAGCACTGGCAAGTCAAATGCAAGGCATTGATAAGGCAGGCAAAGGGAGAATTTGAGAAGAAGCTTGCTGCAGAAACAAAAACGTGAAATAAAGACTTTTTCAAGTACATTTGTAGCAAAAAACCTGTGAGAGAGTCAGTTGGTCCATTAGATGATAGAGGGGTTAAAGGGGCACTGAGAGGGACAAGGCGATAGCGGAGAGACTGAATAAATTCTTTGCTTCGGTCTTTACTGAGGAAGATGTAGGGATGTTACCCATGACTGAAGTGGTATTTAAAGGTGTGGAAGAATTGAAGGAAATATCGATACATCGGGAAGATGTATTACAACTATTAGATAAACTGAAGAGTAGCAAATCACCTGGGCCGGATGGTATGCATCCAAGGGTGTTGAAAGAACTGAAATATGAGATTGCAGACCTGCTATTAGTAATCTGTGAACTATAATTAAAATCATCTCTAATACCTGAAGATTGGAGGATCGCCAATGTAACACCAATTTTTAAAAAGGGTTCCAGGGGTGATCCGGGAACCTACAGACCGGTGAGCCTGATGTCAGTACCGGGACAAATGGTAGAAACCATTATAAAGAATAAAATTACTCAGCATGTAGATAGTCATGGCCTAATGTGAGACAGCCAACATAGCTTTAGACAAGGAAGATCTTCTCTTACTAATCTGTTATGTTTTTTTGAAGGTGTGAATAAACAGGTGGACAAAGGTGAGTCAGCTGATATAGTGTATCTGGACTTTCAGAAAGCCTTTGACAAGGTCCCTCATCAGAGACTTTTGGCAAAACTAAAGAGTCATGGGATAGGAGGCAGTGTACTATTGTGGATCAGGAACTGGTTAAAAGATAGAAAGCAGAGGGTAGAGCTAAATGGCCAATTTTCCCAATGGAGAAAAGTGAATAGTGGTGTACCCATGGATCTGTGCTGGGTCCGCTGCTTTTTGACATATTCATAAATGACCTGGAAAGTGGAATGAGTGAGGTTATCAAATCTGCAGATGACACAAAACTATTTAAAGTTGTTAAAACCCAAGAGGATTGTGGAAAATTGCAAGAGAATCTTGATATAATTGGAAGACAGGGCATCAAAATGGCAGATGAAATTTAATGTGGACAAGTGCAAAGTTATGCACCTAGGGAAGAACAACCCAAACTATGGTTACACGATGCAAGGTTCCACATTAGGAACCACCACCCAGGAAAAAGATTTAGGTGTCATTGTGGATAACATGTTAAAACCCTAGGCCCAATGTGCAGCGGCAGCCAAGAGAGCAAATAGAATGCTAGGTATCATAAGGAAATGAATGGAAAATAAAACAAAAGATATTATAATGCCTCTATATCGTTCCATGGTGAGACCGCACCTTGAATATTGTGTGCAATTCTGGTCGCCCGTATCTTAAAAAGGATATAGCAATTTTAGAAAAGGTTCAGAGAAGAGCCACCAAAATGGTAAGGGGGATGGAAGGATACCCCTATGAAGAAAGGCTAAAAAGGTTAGGGCTCTTTAACCTGGAAAAGAGACCGCTGAGGGGAGATATGATAGAAGTCTATAAATTAATGAACGGAGTGGAACGGGTAAACATAGATCGATTGTTTACGTTATCAGAATATAGAAAGACTTGGGGACATGCAATGAAGCTACAGGGTAAACTATTTAAGACTAATAAAAGAAAATATTTTTTCACTCAATGTGTAATCAAACTCTGGAATTTGTTACCGGAGGATGTAGTAAAGGCTGTTAGTGTAGCTGGGTTTAAAAAAGGTTTGGACAAGTTCCTGGAGGAAAGGTCCATAAACCATTATTAAAAAGGGACCCAGGATATCAATGCTTGACCCAGTACAAGCATTGTGGAACCTGTGTCTTTTGGGGAAACTGCTAGGTACGTATGACCTAGATTGGCCACTGTTGGAAACAGGATACTGGGCTTGGTGGACCTTGGTCTGACCCAGTATGGCATATCTTATGTTCTTAAGTTCTAATTTTCCAGTCCTTGCTCACCCAATATTCCAGTCAACACTAACCCCCTATCTCCTAGTTGCTGCTTTCCACAATCACCCTCTCTTCCTATGCTTCCCAGCCTCCCCCCCCCCCCCCCACACACACACACAGATCCCACTCAGGTGCTGCCCTCCTCCAACCCCATCTTACTTCAGTGCTGCAGGACTAAGGTTACCAGATTGTTTTCAGACAAATCCGGGACATGTATCCAAAGTGTGTGGGGGAGGGAAGGGACTCCTTAGTTCTAAATTTGAGCAGAAAGGCGTGGAGAAGAAAAAAAGAGCCATTACTCTGCTCTTCAATCTATTCCATGACAGCAAGTAGGCAAATCAACAGAAAAGTAGAAACAGTGATGCATTTCTTCTGTATTTTGCAAAATATAAATATACTGGATAGTTATTCTAAAAATTTGAACATATTTTCACTTTAGTGATTTGCCTATCCACAATGTAACACCAATTTTTAAAAAGGGTTCCAGGGGTGATCTGGGAAACTACAGACTGCTATGATGTCAGTACTGGGAAAAATGGTAGAAATCATTAGAAAGAACAAAATTACTGAACATGTAAATAGTCATGGCTTAATGGGAGACAGCCAACATGACTTTTATACAAGAAAGATCTTACCTTACTAATCTGTTATGTTTTTTTGTAGGTGTGAATAAACAGTTAGAGAAAGGCGAGTCGGTTGTTATAGTGTATCTGGACTTTCAAAAAGCCTTTGACAAGGTCCCTCATGAGAGACTTTTGGCAAAACTAAAAAGTCATGGGATAGGAGGCAGTGTACTATTGTGGACCAAGAACTGGTTAATAGCCAATTTTCCCAAAGGAGAAAGGTGAATAATGGAGTACCCCAGGAATGTGTGCTGGGTCCGCTGCTTTTTAACATATTCATAAATGACCTGGAAATGGGAATAACAAGTAAGGTTATCAAATTTACAGATGACACAAATCTATTTAAAGCTGTTAAAACCCATGAGGATTGTGGAAAATTGCAAGAGGATTTTGATAAATTGGAAGGCTGGGCATACCCTCTCATTTAGTGCTATATATTCTAACTCTCCCATCTTATTTTTTAGACTTCTAGTATTTGCATACAAGCATTTTAGAGACTGTATTTTATTCATATTAATCTGGCTATTGGTAGGCATGGGTAATTTGGAATCTTTAAGCTCTGTCTGCGCCATACTCAAGGGCATTTGGGGCTAATTTACTCTTTTATGGAAACTCTCTGCTTTTGGTAGTATCCTTCAAGGATACATTCTCCTAACCATGCGCTCTTGGGTGACTGTCAGCTTTCCCCTATTAACTAGTTTAAAAGCTGCTCTATCTCCTTTTTAAAGATAATGCCAGCAGCCTGGTTCCATCCCAGTTAAGGTGAAGCCCATTCCTTTGGAAGAGCCCCTCCTTTCCTTAGAATGTTCCCCAGTTCCTAACAAATCCAAAACCCTCATCCTTGCGCCATTGTCTCATCCATGCATTGAGAATCTGGAGCTCTGCTGCCTTTTGTGTCCTGCTCGTGGAACGGGAAGCATTTGGGAGAACGCTACCCTAGAAGGTCTGGATGTCAACTTCCTACCTAAAAGCCTAAATTTAGCCTCCAGAACCTCCCTACCACAGTTTCCTATGTCATTGGTACCGACATGTACCAAGAAAGCAGATTCCTCCCCAGCACTATCTAAGACCTTATTTAGGTGGCGCGTGAAAGGAATGGAAAATTTAAAAAAGGATATTATAATGCCTCCATATCGTTCCATGGTGAGACTGCACCTTGAATATTGTGTGCAATTCTGGTCGCCATATCTTAAAAAGGATATAGCATTATTAGAAAAGGTACAGAGAAGAGCCACCAAAATGGTAAAGGGGATAGAAGGATGCCCTTATGAAGAGAGGCTAAAAAGGTTAGGGCTCTTCAACCTGGAAAAGAGACGGCAAGGGGAGATATGATAGAGGTCTATAAATTAATGAATGGAGTGGAACGGGTAAACGTAGATTGATTGTTTACATCATCAGAATATAGAAAGTCTAGGGGACATTCAATGAAGCTACAGGGTAACCTATTTAAGACTAAGGGGTATGTTTATTAAACACCGCACAATTGCGCATCCGCACAATAGCGCACGGAAAGCAGCACTTAAGTGCTCTTAAGCGCCCCGCACACGTGCAGGTCACCCCCGCACACGTGCGCGGCACACTAACGGGCCCCACACAAGTACGTGCCTGCAAATGTCCGATAGAGGCGTGGAAAGGCTAACGGAGGGCGGAGGAAGGCTCCCGAGGGGCGGAGAGACGGGTGCAATGGGCGGGGAAGGGGAGGGGAGAGGTCCCTCGCACATTATCGGGGCCGAATTTCCATTGCATTTAAAGGGAAGAGAAACCATTTCCGTCAGCAATGTACAGCAAAACCGGGGAAACCTACAAAACGTGAGCAGTGTGATACACGTGCACAGAACAAAATAGCAAATATAAATTGAAAAAGACCACAACAAAATTCTAAAAAATTATAATCCAGCTGGGAAACAGTGATATTAATGGGCAACAATAAAAAACACTCCCAGGAAAGCCCCCCAAAAAAGAAATGATTTTTGGAAGGGTCTACGGAGTGGAGACCCTTCCAAAAATCATTTCCTTTTTTGGGAGCTTTGCTGGGAGTGTTTTCTATGGTCGCCCATTAATACCACTGTTGCCCAGCTTGGTTATATTTTTTCCCCCTTTTTTCACGGTCATTTGCGGGGTGTATTTGCACGTTTGCCCCCAGACAAGGTGAATGAGCCCACAGTACAAATGTGCAGAGCAGGGTTTAGGATTCCGCCGGCCAGGTTTTCCATCCCCAGGGACAGCACTGTCTCTGTGGCCACAGTGTGGTGCAACGGACAGAGCCAGTACCTACAGGACCAGAGAATCACAGGTTCAAATCCCAGCTGGGGCTCCTGTCAACCCAGTCCCCATATTTTACCCACCACTAAACAGAGATAGTAAAGACACTTCTATATTGCAGAGAACATAAGCGTGTCTCAAACACCCATATTTTACCCTACACCGCACACTCACCATTACAATGGGCATTACTGACAGCTGAGTCCCACAAATGCAGTCCTGGAGTGCCACAACTCAAGCAGGTCACATGCTTTTCTAAGATAAGGACATGCCAGCATGTTGGCAGAAGGGTACAGGTGGTGGCAGGGGCAGTGGCTGCTAGCCATAGCACACAGTGGCCTAGCCATGTGCAGGCTGGCACCGTCCACTGCAACAGACAGGCCCTGTCAGATGTACAGTCATGGACGTCCCAGGGAACTCAGCCAATCTGTGGCTACATGGTGGTGCAGTGCACACAGACAGTGTGTGCAAGAACAGAAGGTCACAGGTTCAAATTTCAGCTGGGGCTACTGCCAATCCTGTCCACAAATGTTTCCCACAACTAAACCATGATAGTAAGCACAAACCTTTATTGCTGAGGACATACGCATTGGTAATACGCCTATCTTTTACCACACCAAGCACAGACACCATGAACAGGGGCATTACCTAGAGCAGAGTCTCCGATATGCAGCCCTAGAGGACCACAAACCATTCAGGCTCTATGCTGCTTCTAATACAAATGCCGGTGCTGCATATTTTTGCACCACCCCCATGGCATGTAGATGTAGCTCATGCATAGTCATGAGGTACAGCAGGAAAACCCGAACAGTGTTCGGCACACCAGGACTGGAGTTGGGAACCTCTGCCGTAAAGCAGCAGCCAACAGGGGCAGACACACCCACACCCACAGGCCCCATTGGCCAATGCCTCCTGGAGGGGCAGGACATTGGGCCCTGCGTGCATCTCCCAATACTAGCACCTGCATACCTTAGCAATGCCACCCTACACCTGGGTATACGGTACACAGCTCTCAAACGTTTGCTATGAGTCCTGGCAGATAGACATTACTACGTTAAGCACAGTTTGCTCTGTGAGCTCCATCATAAAAATCTTTCTGATGTCTGCGGTGTGTGCTTCAGGTCTGGCCTGTGACAGTGGTCACCACCCTGGGGAGTGACCCACAACAGTATTGCGTACCATATCCATGCCTGTACTGTGCCCATGACTGGTGTGGTGGGCAAGGCTGATAAACTCCTCTATAGTAGCACAATGCTGCATATGTGTGGGAGTGTGTGTCTGTCTATACAGTGTGTGTTGGCTGCAAACACCTTCCACAGCCCACACTGCCAGCACAGTTGCCAGCATTGGCCTGCCAATGTGCATAATGAGCAGCAAGGTACCATGGTGGGCTGGCCAGGATGCATCTGCACAGGGCATAGGGCACTGCCTCGGACATTGTCGTGCCCAGCAACCACCTACACAGACAGGGTGACCTCTGTCTGTCCTGCTGTGGGATCACTCTCACCCTGACTGTGCAGTGACCACAGCATGTCTAGGCACCCCCATAGTGCTATATAGTATTTCTCTCATGTGATATATCTGGGTTTCCTTCTGGGGCTCAGTCACTGACTTATCTGCTGGTTTGCACTGCCATCCCAGTTCTGGGTGCATGCATTTCCACCAGGACCAACTAGCTGACTGTTTTCAGCTGGTCTGTGTCTTAATGGAGTGCCTTGCAGGGTGCAGCAGCTGAAGGCTTGCTGCAGGAGAATATCAGATAGTGGTGGGGTGCAGCTTAGCATAACCAGGTGTAATGTCTGTCTGATATTGTCTTGTGGATGTGTAAAGAGCTGCTTTGACTGCCCTGTAGGGTGTCTGTTCCCCAGCAGGACTAGGGTTGATGGTCCACTCTACTGCCACCATTGCAGGGAGGTAGAATGTAGATCTGTTGATGGGAGACCCTGTTCTTCAACCTTGGGGGGGGGGGGTGTTGGTACATAGGCCACCTAGGTGTCCATAAGGGGTTTCCCTGACTAAGACAGAAGGAGATATCCAAGGTGTTTCTTCAGAATCTACCTATCTCACAGATTAATACTGCTTTGAAGCTCTGGCATGGCCTCTTTGAGCCATGGAGGGTGTTGTGGACCTGGTCCTGAGCGCCTCTTCACACCCTCAGGGTGAGCACAGGACCCACACAATGTGACGGTGTGTAGCTACTCTGTGCCAGTAAAACGCCCGGTCAGTACCCCCTACCAGGCCGAGGCGCTGTGTGGGTGCACACGGCCACTTCCCCCTACCAGGCCGGGGAGCTTTTGGGGTGCATTCCCCATCTTGTGTTCATCTGTGGACAGCTGATTTGCATGTGCAGTGCATCATGGGTATGGGTGGCCTAGCCCTATCCTGGTTACCACAGCAGACTGTCTGTGTGGTGACGTGCAGGCTCTCTGCAGCCAGCCAGGGGCTTGCTGGCAGCTATAGAGTTGTAGCCCAATGGTTACGTCACTCCCTATGGAGACAGAGCTCATGGGTTCAGACCCACAGTGGGGTTATTTGATAGGGTGGTCCAAAGTTTGTTTTTATTTAATGTACATATATTGATGCCAGCACAAACACCCTCAGTGTACTGTACCCATAGGGTGCCTCTGAGAGTGCTTTATAGGGCGCCCTATAGGGCACCTTATGGTTGCCGTCCATATAAGGTGCACTGTACATTATCCTGTGACGCAACATATATGGTGCCCTATAGGGGACATTCTAGGGTGCCTTGGCGTACAGTGAACTTTAACATGTGCCTTATGGGCCGCCTTATGTTAACATGCTTTGAGAGTGCGTTTGCTAGTACTGATACATAAAATAAAACTAATATGCCTCCTACAGCACTCATCCCCATAATATGTACTGCCTCAGCCAGCCTTGTTCACTGGGCACTGTGAGGGATTGAACCCCTGATGCTTGCACCATTGGTCAGTGTCATAACCATTGTGCTGTGGCTCTGTTCCTGTGTTTGGACATTGCCGCACTGCCTTAGGCCTTAGAAACTTAGCAGCGCACCGCCATCTGCCACCCAAACCGCACAAAATTAACAGCACAACGCCTAATGCCCACAATTTACAGTGCTATGCCTTATGACGCCCACACCTAACAGCGCACCGCCTAATGACGCCCAAAATTAACAGTGCGCCGCCTTATGCCGCACAAAATTAATATGCCTCCTACAGCACTTTTACCCATTAAAGTTAATGCCTCAGACAACATTTCTTGTTGCGCACAATGGGGGATTGAACCCCTGGCCCCTGCACCATTGGTCTGTGTCTTCACCGTTGTACTACAGCTCTGTTCTTTTCTGTGCCCAGCAGCGCGCCACTTAGCCTTCCCACGTGCTAATGTGGACCCCGCACATTAGCGCGCCGCGCACAAGTACAGTCGCTGCCTCTCTTTTTTTTTCTTTTTTCTGCCTGAACCGCCCACTCCTTATATGGCACAGGCACACTACCACGGCCCCGCACAATTTCGGAGTTTAGTAAACATACCCCTAAATAAGAGAAAATATTTTTTCACTCAACGTGTAATCAAACTCTGGAATTTGTTACTGGAGGATGTAGTAAAAGCTGTTAGTGTAGCTGGGTTTAAAAAAGGTTTGGACAAATTCCTGGAGGAAAGGTCCATAAAGGTAAGGTCCAAATTCCTGGAGGAAAGGTCCATAAACCATTATTAAAAGGGACCCAATGTAACACCAATTTTGCCAATGTAACACCAATTTTTAAAAAGGGTTCCAGGGGTGATCCGGGAAACTACAGACCGGTGAGCCTGACGTCAGTACCGGGAAAAATGGTAGACACCATCAAAAAGAATAAAATTACTCAGCATGTAGATAGTCATGACCTAATGGGAGACAGCCAACATGGCTTTAGACAAGGAAGATCTTGTCTTACTAATCTGTTATGTTTTTTTGAAGGAGTGAATAATCAGGTGGACAAAGGTGAGTCGGTTGATATTGTATATCTGGACTTTCAGAAAGCCTTTGACAAGGCCCCTCATGAGAGACATTTGGCAAAACTAAAGAGTCATGGGATAGGAGGCAGTGTACTATTGTGGATCAGGAACTGGTTAAAAGATAGAAAGCAGAGGGTAGGGCTAAATGGCCAGTTTTCCCAATGGAGAAAGGTGAATAGTGGTGTACCCCAGGGATCTGCTGGAAGTACTGCTGGTCTCTGCACCCCTGGTTAGTTCTTCTGGTGCTGCATCGTTGCTCCTGGGTGATGGGTGTGGTGGGCCAGTGGTGTCCCTGGAGGCACCGGTGGAGGAAGAGGAGGGGGTATTCATCCACACAGGCATGGCCCTGGGGTAGGACAGGCATACCTCTGGGGGGCCCACACTTGCAGCATAAAACCCACCTTTGGTCCACGGGGGCATGCCACCCCCACAGTGCAGAATGCATGCCTTCCCTTTTGCCCACCTCCAGCCAGCTCTGTTCTCCCCCACACATGCCCTGTTGTGGCTTGCCAGCCCCCCTGGCAATGGGCACGCACAGGGGGCAGTGTGGGCAGGCATACAATGTGCATCTGTGGCCACCACTGGGGGTGTATGCCCCTGTACTGCCCATCTGAGCCATGTCCTGGCCATGTGTGTGTGCACTTGCATTTATTGTGGGCCGACTGGTGAATACACGGGATAGTGACACAGGGAAATGGCACAGTTGCCTAGAGTACATTCCCATCATTGCGCACAGAGAGTCCACCAACAGATGGTCTGCCTACACCAATCCAGAAGCCAAGGCTGCTGCCCCCTGCATATTTTGGGCTCCACTGTATACCCTACTGACCTATCTTGTCTGCCAGGTGCTCCCTGATTCACTGCAGCTGATTTGGTCTCTTATGGTGCAGTGTATGAAAGGGCCTCGAGGTTGCATCACACACCATATTCACTGTGTGAGAGAGGGGGGGGACACACATGGACTCAGTTGGGTGCTTCCATATCGCCTGTTGTGCATACCTTTATCCTGTCTCAATCTGGTGACCTGCCGATCTTGGGAGCAGAGGCATACCCATGGATGGCAGGTGTGGGGTGCATATGATGGTTTAACTCTGGCATCTGCCACCATATTCCCTGGCCCTTTGACATATGCCCTGTGCCAACAGCAACAGTGTCATCTGGGCCACTGCCTCACCTGTATCACTCCTCTGGCCCCTTCTGCCACCTCTGCAGTCCTCCCCCTCCCTTGATCCTATCTGTTGCCCGCAGGCTTTCCTTGGCACCATGGTACTTGGTTTTGGGCCATGTGTGGCCTTGGCTGTGGGCATGTGTCATGTTAGGAGGCATCCACTGCCTCAGGGGACACATCACTGCATGGTTTGTTATGCGCCATGCAGGACAGGGTGTTGTGGTTTGTGCATGCTTATGTTCTGTGGCATCACATCATTGACATGCTACCACAGCCAGAAAGGGGGTGGCTGGCAGTGGTGGCAGATCCACTTGCAGGGACACACGGGTGACACATATGTGGATTCTGCTACTGGCCCCCTCAGACCCCTGTGCCGGGATCGCAGGGGCTGGGAGGTGGGGAAGGTGTCCAGCCACAGGGGGCTCTTGCACAGGCATCCCGAGGGACCTGCGTGACAGTGTCATCTATGCATGGGTATGTCAGATGGGCGATACACAGGTTCATGCATACTTGCCGTCCCTCTTCTCTGGTCGCTGGTTTGGACACATACATGGGTATCACATGTCAACCTTAGGCGTAGAGCCTGGATTCTTGGCCATGCACCTACCATCTATGCCGCAATGGGTGCTTGCTGCTGTGCTCGGTTTGTGCAGCATTTTCATTGCTTGCCCGTTTTGGAGGCGCATGACTCACGATTCAAGCACTTTTCCTAAACAGGCAACTTTCTGTGGATATGGCCAGCCTCAGCACCTTGTTGAAAATCGGGCCCCTAATTACTAAGGTGTGCTAATGTTAACACACGTTATTTTAACACAGGCCCCATGCTATTCAATGAGACCTGCTAATAGTAATGCATATTAATGGTGGATTAACACACATTAATGTGAATGCACTGTAGTAACTAGATCTCTAAGAAAATTATTCTCCTTAATCCCCTGCTGACTATTTCCTTGCACAACATGAAAATGTGCACAAAGTGTTGACTCAGAACTTAAATGTATAGGTTTGCAAATGGCCCAGCTCATTTGGAAGTGCAAAATTGGCAGTTCTACGTGGAAGCTGTTACTAGTTACACTCAGTTTTCCCACTTTTAGATTTGTGAGATGATTCCTCCTGCATGTCCTTATGCGTGTTTTACAAAAGGCTCCATACTTGGCAAAGCCTTTTGTAAAGTACTGCAGGAATCTCAATTCCAATCTCAACGTGCTATGTAAAAAGGGCCTTTAAATTTTCAGATGAAAGAAGATCTAAAGTTAGATGCTAAAAACTGTATGTTTATAAATTTAAGACTGCCATTCATTTACCTAGATTTATGAGCCGTATTTATGAGCCTAGTATTGAAAATCAGTACTAAGCTGCTAACATTTTTTCCTTGCTCTAAATCCAGCCCTGTTGCCACCACCTTTTTATGCTCCTAAATTTAGGAGTTTACTGAAATTTTGGGGCCCTTTCATTAAAGCGTGCTGAGTGATTAATGTGCGGTTTAGCATGCATTAACTGTCAGCGCAGGGCTTCGGTTACTGTTACAGTGCAGGTATGACCATTACCGTTTGCTAATAGCTGTAGCAACTGCAAATCGCATAATAGGGTGGCCAACGGACAGGTTAGGGGAAGAGAGTAGGCATGGAGGCTACTTTGTGGTTAGCATATCACGTGCTGTCAATGTTGTAATTAGTGGGGGTGTACTTATCAACACCTCAATGAGTGGCATTAAGTGCACCTCCGTTAATTATGAATACCACTGCCACTGGTTAGGTGATATGTCCATGTGGAAACTGCTGGGAACATTCTGGCTACATCCCTTACAGTTACTGTTGAGACTTTGCACTTACCATGCGTTCATTTTAGCGCTAAATGTGCATTAATTTCGAAAACTAATACACTCTAGTAAGAGAGCCCCTTTGAGTATAAATTTAGGCACTTAGTAAATTTAAGACATAAATCTCAATGTCAGGAACATAAATCCTTTCACTATTGGGCCATACTATTTTTTATCCTAGTCAATATTCACCAACAATTCCATATTTTTAACTGAAATGTTGCTGCAGTTACTTAAACTGCACAGGACCTTCCAGACTCATGTGGTTTCAACCATGAGTTGGAACAATGCCTCCCTCCCCCACACTGGACTTGGAGTGTAATAAACTGGGAACCTTTGAAACATTCTATTTATTTGCTGGGGTTTATAACCCCACACTATTTAAATGCTTGTCTCAAAATTCAGGTAGGCCAATTTTCAAAGCCTCTTCCATACTTAAAAGGGGGTGTTTGCAAACTGCCCATCCCCTTTTCTTAAGTCCCCCATGCATAGGTTTTACCTGCAGATAGAGGAGGTATTCCCGGAGGCATGGTTGGGCAGAAGCACACACTTATATACATATTTTAAGATTTCAAAATGCATGCACACAAGCAGGCACCAGAAAAGTATTCACACAACTAGCAGGTGCAGATTTATGTGCACGTTATTCCAGAATCTATTTTCAAGGAGCAGAGTTTCTCTTCGAAAATGGATGTAAAATCCTTGGGTAAAAAGTGCCCGCAGAGTTGACAGATACAAACACATTTTGACAATTTACCCTCAAGGTTAGCAAGCGAGAGAAACCCTATGAATGGAGATATGCGTGTAAGTGGTTTTCAAATGTGTTTTCTACAAGGAGTAGGGGCTGTCGTAGTGTAATAAAAATCTCCATTTCACCTAAGGTTCTCCCTTGGCAGCTCTGAAGTATATTCATTTACATATGCTTTGTCTTGGTCAAGTCTGGATATGTGTGTGTGTATGTGTGTAAAGTGCTTATTATGTAAATCACCCAATGTTATGAATAGAGTGATCTCTGCTATAGCTCTTTTCTTTTTTAAATTAGCTTGGTGAATGAGGGCTACCAATAATAGCAGAATACCCAGGAGATAACATTTCAGATAGTTTTGCCCAATATATTTCTGGCTTCAAATAACAAGTACTTGAAATCCAAGGGTTTCCAGGAGCGAAATATTGATGCGTTGATATCTCCTTAAGGGTTGTTGTCTAGTGATTTCATGATTTGCGGCCCTTGATAATATGATAACAGAGCTTCGATAAAACATCTGTCAATCATCATTTAGCAGCGTGAGCCAGGGAAACAGCGAGAGGTAATTGCCATATTGAGATAGTCAGCTTTACCCTGCTTATTGTGTAATCAATCCGCAGGTTTGCCTGCCAACACTTTGAAAAATAAATAGTGACATTTGAGATGGAACAGCATTTGACATCATGTGCACTCAGCCTCCCATAGCACAGAACAGATGAGCACTTGGAAGTTCTTCTTCGGTGGAAAGTTCTCAAACAGCAGTTTTAAAATCCATTTCTGGAGTACATTTTGCATGTGGATGTGTATCCACGTATAGCGAGGACAGTCTTTTACAGACCTTTACACATGGATAAAAACGACAGAGCCACGTAAACGCCGGCACTTACATGTGAGCATGAGTTGTTTTGCAGGCTTGTATGCGTAAATGCTGCTAATTAATCATAGAGGCCATTATCTTTCCACCGATTGGAAGGGGGAACTAAACAATGGGGGATTTAGGAGGTTAATTCTTTAATATCCCTATAAAAGGCTGCACAAATCAATCTGTTCTTAAAAACCAATACATGCCAGGAACACGTGTAAATCCCAACATGGACTTTTTTGTCATATACAGCATGCATTTTCTTTATGAAATAAGAAATATGCATATGGGCTTTTGACGAGCCCTGGCCATGTCCTAGCCACATACTCCCAACAAGCCCCCTTAAAAATTTCTAAATAACGAGAGCATCCATGGATAAATCGAGGTATTTCTAAAATCACCATTTACACGTGGATGCCAGTTCCATATGTAAATGCCTGAGTTTGCATGTGGAAATTGTGATCAAGGCTTCTAAAATGACCTTCAAAGGTTAAGGGAGGTAATTACTAAAGTGCTTTACAGAAATAATGTACGTTATTTGGCCCTTAACACGTTAAAGGGCAATAACGTGCGTTATTCTACCATAAGGCTTAAATCACTACCACAAAATGCATTGACTACTAATCAGATGCAAAGCATTAAAATGCATGCAAAACACTTCATCAGTATTCAAAGCTGGTGTAATTTTCCACCAGGAGCATCAGGCCGCTCACATGAGTCCTAATGATCCTGGCCACTTTCTTAAAGGGGTCATGTGTATAAAGTGCAATTGGTGATCCAGGCCAGCTCTAGGTTCAAAATGGTCCCATAACCCCCTAGTGGTAGTCTTGCGGTACTACCATTGAGGTCAACCCCACAGATAGTACTTCAAGATTACCACTAGAGGATCACAGGTGCCATTTTGAACCCAGCATTGACCCAGATAGGATCAAGTGTGGGTCGCTCTTTGGGGGGTGAGAGGTGGGAGCCATGTGTGGGGAGGGGGTTATTTGGGTGCAGGTGCCTTGACTACATGGTGTTACTGGGGGATTACGACCCCCAGACCACTTATTAACTTTATACACATGGCTCCTTTAAGAAACTGTACGGGAGTATCGGGCCACATGTTAGAGACTGATGCTCCTGGCAGGGATAAAGATAGTGTTATTTTTCCCTTGGAATAACAAAGCTTGATGTGCTCACCGCAAGCTACATTATTCCTTTATCCAAGACACTTTTCATTGTCTCGTATTTGTACTCTATCATCTTGAGCAGCTGAGCACATGGATTCCACATTTTGTTCACACTCTGCTCTGCTCCCTTCCCTGTCTAACCACAAAGCTTTGCAGTGTTCTAAATAACTACCATTATTAGCATGGCCATTTCCCCAATATCCAGCCTCTCAAGACCCCTGAATAACCTGCCATACTGAGCTGGTTAAGTGAGCACTTGCACTTTTACTAGGACTTCTTAGATGCTGATAGTCAGCAGAGCTATAAATGTATTTTAAAGAAAGAAAGGAACAAAGTTGTCTATATCTTTACATGAATATTGTCACCCAGCAGACCTGGTTGAGAAAAGGGAAAGTGTTTTAAATGAAGGAAAAAGTGCATATAAGCCGCAATATCTGGAGGAACCAGGTAGAGGGAGCCAGAGAGACTCCAGAGCCACTATAGAACCACGCCCCACTGAGCATGATGTAATGCCAGCCAGCTTCCAATCCAGGTGCACAGAGGAACTTCTTAAGAAGGCTCTAGAAGACAGGAAGGGGAGCAGAGGGAGCAGAGGTGGCAAGGGCAGCAAGAGCGGCGGTGACAAGACCGGTAGTGGCAAGAGAGGAATTGGCAGCAGATGGAAAGGCAGCTGTGAAGACAGTTGGAGTGACGGATGGAGAGGAAACAGCAAGAGTAAATGCAGCAGGACTGTGTATAGCTGGAAGCAAGGCAAGACAGAGGGAAGATTGGAATGCAAACCTGAATATTCCCTTGCCAAAAGATCACCTAAAGGGAAAGGTGAGGGTCTGAGAGCTAAGGAGGAACCGGAGGAGGTTTCAGCTCCTAGGGAGGTAAAAGCTGTTTGTCCAGAGTGGTCAAGGCATTACTGCAGTTGTTGTCCAGAATCCACAGGGTCACAGCAGGAAGCCCTAAGACGTGCTAAACAGGCCAGCCAAAGGAGAGACTGGTATAGGCCTCAACCTTCGCTGGAGTCCAAGAGGCCAAGCTCCCAAGGTAAAGCTTTTATTGAATCAAGATATAGAAAAAGCTTGTATGATAAGAAAGGCTTGGATAATAGATGTTTGTATAAGACTGCCACAAAAGCTCCAAGGAGAGAGAACTTTTCTCCATGTAGAATAGCACGAAGCCGACACCCTAAGAATAATCCAGAACATTGGGCTGTGCTGGAAAAGCTATACAGAGAGCCTGAGTATAGGATACCTGAACCCAGGGACACAGAGTCCGAGGTGTCCACCTACGAGCAAATGCAAGTGGACCTGGCCAGTGAGGCTTCGGATAACGAAATGGATTGCACATATTGTACTAGTGGAAGCCTGGAGTCTGTGCCAGACTTGTATGCGGCATGAGTTATTGCCTAGAATATTGTTTAATTGAAGCCCAGCACTACTGTGAAGATAACAGTGTGTCTTTAAGCTTTTTGTTTCACTTTTCTTACCTGAATGAAGAACTTTTGCGTTTGTTGTTAACCAATCCTTTGGACCCTAGCGTAAAGGGAAATAAACGCCTTTATTTTCCCACCACTTGTGCATATGTTTCTTTGAAGATTAGGACCAGGAAACAAATAAGGCCAAAAGTGAAGTAGGCCGCAGGATTACTGGCCAAATCTTCTCCCCATAATTTTTATTTCCGAGCGCTGCTTATACGCCAGGGCGGTGCTCGCGACAATCTTTGGCTATCTTATCTGTATAAGTCAGATCACTATTTTTGTGGTCGATTTACACTGATAAATTTATTCATAGAAGAGCACATTTTAGAAAGGACATCTGGCTACAAATAGGGATGTGCAGGTCAAAACATCCGATATACAGCAGGAGGGGCAACCTAGAAGGTGGTCACGCATAAGTGCCTTGTAAAATTGTCCTTTCTCTACCCTAAAAATACACGTGTCCACATAATAGAAAAAACATGCACCGATTATGAACTAGCAATGTGCAAGAAGTCTCCGCATTTTAGAAACTTGACTGTGATGTATATGCGTGTCAACGGAATAGGGGACATAGATACGCATGCTGCCCTATCACAGAATGTGACCATGAACCACAAACAAAGCCCACAATAAGGTACCTAGGTGTTACACTAGATCAAAACCTCGACAAGAAGGAACATATAGCCAATACTCTAAGATCAATATACTACAAGATCCGTTCACTCAGACATCTTCGTCCAATACTTGAACCAGAAGATTTCTGTACCATCTTCCAGGCTCTGATCATGCCTCACTTGGATTATGCAAATGTCATTTTACTAGGCCTTCCTCAAGCCACCTTGAACCCCTTACAGCTCGCAGTGCATAGTGCAGCGAGGGTTCTACATGGGGCATCTAGGAGTGACCATGTGACACCCCTTTTGATGCAGTTACACTGGCTTCCTATTCACGCTAGGATCATCTTCAAGACATTGTTAATGACCTTCAAGGCTGTAAACAATCTCTTCTCCACATCTTTAACCAACCTCATCAAACCCATAATCCCGAACAGATCAAGAAGATCAACAGCTGTAAATATGCTCACGATGCCTCGAGAACTCACAAGATGTACCACAACGGCAGCAAACAGGGCTTTCAGTCTCCGTGCTCCAAAACTTTGGAACGCCTTGCCAACAAACATTAGAGCAATTACTAGCCTAATGCAATTTAGAAAGGCCCTCAAACACTACTTATTCCTCAAATACTTCCCAACGATCTCAGAAACATGCCCCCTCTCGAAGACCGATAGTGACACCAAATCAGCTAGTGAGCCATGATACCGCACATAGCAAGCTGCCTTATGTCCACTAATTATACATTTTATCTTCTGTAACCTGATGATGTAAATAGTTATATTCGCATGCCAAGTTGGCTATCCTGTTAAGTGTAATTCCCTGTTTTATCCAAGTTTGTAATCCTGTTTTATTGTAAAATCAGATACATGTTTATGTTCTGAATTTTTTTGTTTGATGTAAACCGCGCTGATGTCAAATAGTGCGGTTTATAAGAAATGTAAAATAAATAAATAAAATAAAATGTATCTCTCCTCCTTACTTGTCCCAATCTGCCATGTTGTAAATGGGATGTATTGCAGCACAGGTGCCTAGCGAAATGCATGTTCTACATACTGGCAGGTATCTTTGAAGAGTGAAATGTATCAGCAGAGTGAATGGGCATTTCCCTCTTCATTATACTGTTATATTGCTGAAAAGAGCATCTTTACTAATCCTGTAGCAGGTTTAGCCATGGACAACCTGGATATCAGATGTGCAGCACTGGTTGGAAATCGTGTGTGTACAGACATTTTATTTATTTATTTACATTCTCTTATATACCGCGCTATTCTGCATCAGTACGGTTTACATTGAACAAACTGAAATTACATTGAACAGGGCATTATAACTTGGAGATAACTATTTTACAGGGAACATGGGCTATGGAGGGTTAAATGGCTTGCCCAAGACCACAAGGAGCACCTGTGGGACTAGAAACCCCAGTCCTTCCGGCCCAAGGTTGCTGTCATCTAGTGGGATTTGAACCCCCGACCTTCCGGCCTGAAGTACCTTGCCCCAAACACTAGGCCACTCCTCCACTCCACTTTCACTGACCAACCCCCGCCACTCACACAGCTGACTTGGATGAGATCGCACCTACTTGCGTATCGTCTAGCTTTCTAAAATGGTTCTGGGGGCATCATTGTGATTTGCACATCTGAAAATCCATTTTCACATGTCCAAATCACGAATAGAGCTTCTAGACCCTCACAGCGGCTGAACATTACCACTAAACAGAAAAATGTAGGTTCCACCCCCAGACCATTCCTAGCCCTTCCTTAATATATATGGATAAATTTTAACTGAATAGCGACAATACAGGTAAATTTTGTCTGGCAGCTAGGTCTATTTAAAAAAAAATTAACCAACAACTTTATGTTGTTAGCAACTAGTGCTGACGGCAAAATTCTTTTCAGTATTGTCCCCTTAGTTATTACTCTCCTTGCAGCCTACCAGACATATCCAGCTGCTAGATGAATCTATCAGACTCAGCTGTGGCTGTTGCCTAGCATTCTGTCTAGTACATTTCCTGTGTAGCATTTCAGCTAGGGCTTTTGTTTTTGAAGTTAGCACCCAGCTCGACATACTCTGTCTTTGCCACCCAGCCCAAGTAATAGATATATGAAGAACACAGGTGTATATGGGTATTTTTTTATTTAATATTTATAAATTTATACAAAACATATCAAGAATACAATCTTGAAACAGAAACTGAGCTGGGTATGGCAAACACAACAACATATGACTTAAAAAGTCCCACAAATATAACATGCAATAAAGATTCTCAATACCCAGCCCACTCTAGCCCCCAAAACAGGGAGGATACTATAAAAAGAAAACAAAAACCCATTGATTAAATCTGAGAGGAAATAATCAAGTATACCTAACAGTCAGTACCTAACATGCTCAGACAGAGGCAGAGGAGGGGGCCTCCACAATCTCCGGATGATGAGCATTTATTAAGCTCATCAATTGGGAAGGTTCATAAAAAATATACGAATCAGACTTATATTTAATCAGACACTTGCAAGGAAACTTAAGAAAAAAGAACCCTCCCAATTGCTGAGCCCCAGGATGCAAAAGGAGAAATTACCGTCGCCTCCTCTGAGTTTCCCTGGAGAGATCCGGAAACATACGGAAAGTTAGCATTGTTATCTGACAAGGAATGGCTTATGAAGAACAGCTTCATAAGCCATTCCTTGTCAGATAACAATGCTAACGTAATTAATAAAGTAGAGGATACTACATTTTCTTCTTGTGAAGATTCCAACATAGCCATCACATTTAAGACATCAACATTAGATAACCCTCTAACTACCCCAGGCACCACATCTTTTTTCCCAGATGGTAAATAATACATCTTGGCTATAGGGGGTGGGATTCAGGGGGAATACCCAAATTCTCAATCAGATAGGTTTGAAACATATCCCTTGCAGAAATTGTTGCTACTCTGGGAAAATTAACCAAACAAAGGTTCACAGCTCGAGTTGCATTTTCCAACGTCTCCAATTTGAGACGCAAAGGTATTATACACTTCTTGAATGAATCCACATCATTCTCAATAGCTAATATCTTAGCTTGTAGACTAGAAACATCCGCCTGAAGAGATGAGATCTTTACAACATTTTCCTGAATAATGGTTACATTGTTAGAAACCTGAGTCGCCAAGCTGGTCATCCGCGGGGCCAAATCTTCCCAAAGCTGCATAATAGCCCTGCTGTTCAACCTCTACCTAAGACCAGTCTGCGCAATATTCCAACAACACAAAATCAACTACCACCTATATGCAGATGATATCATGCTGTACATGCAAAAAGACGCAAGCAACCCCAACTATAGTAACGTGGAAGCATGCCTAAAGGAAACGCAAACTTGGCTACAACAGAACAACATGAGCATAAATCACAAAAAAACAGAAGTAATATTTGTAAACAAAAAAACAGACTTCAGTCCACCCCCAACAATACTCCTGAACAACAATTCATACAACATCAAGCAAGAAATAAAATATCTGGGCATGACACTTGACAAAATTCTTAAGATGGAAACCCATCAAAGACTGCTAAACCGGGCTGTATTCTACAAACTAAGAATACTCCAACCACTACGTAACATCATTGAACAGTCTGATTTCCGAACAGAGACCCAAGCACTGGTCATGCCTCACCTGGACTACTGTAATGGCATCCTCCAAGGACTACCCAAAAAAACCCTCAACATACTTCAAATGGCACAGAATGTCACTGCCCGATTTATAATGAAAGTGCGTGTCTCCGAAAACATCACGCCAATACTGATTGAACTCCACTGGCTCCCCATTCATGCCGGCATAAGATATAAAGTAATAGTAGCAATATTTAAACTGATCCACAACATAGCCCCGTCTTACCTCTCCACACTTATCACAACCCAACCACCCAACAGAACCAGGAGGACACACAACTTAAACAATTTGTGCGTCTCACAGAACCTACGCAATACCAAAATCCTCACTAGCAGCAGAGCGTTCACATACACAGCGCCCGCTCAATGGAACAACCTACCACATGAACTAAGAAGCAACAATGATTTGCAAGACTTTCGGAAACACTTCAAAACCTATTTATTTCAAGAGTATTACAATTGATCTAATACAACTGCGCTATATAAATTACCTGAAGCACAAAGCTCGGATATGCAACCTGAAGCACAAAACTCGGAAATGCAACCTATAATTATATTTAAATATATATATATATATATACAGATATAATAGCACACAAACCTGAAACGCAAACCACAAATATGCAACCTGTAAATATGTATATACAACATTTCAAATGATTTACTGTACAAATCCAATTATGTGTTATGAAAAGAAAATGTATAAATGATCACTGTGTGAAGTTTTGATGTGAACCACTACTGATTGCTGGAAGAAGTGGTATATAAATGTAACCAAATAAATAAATATAAAATAAAATATAGCTTCCAGGTTACAACCTCCGAGGTAACAGAAGACGCCGAGGGAACAGTCTCCACATTACCAGTTGCAACTGTTAAACAGCTCGGCAGTGGAGCGGGCGCCAACAGACCAAGAACTGATCCATCCCTTCCCTCTGCCATTTCTGCCAAGACCTCTGCCCTCTGACGTCGTTCCAAGGGGACACCAGAGACCAAGCCTCGTTCCAAAACTGGTCTCTGCCTGCTGACGGAATCCGACGACTCAATGCCCTCCACCTGACTCTCCAGGATGATGGTTTCCTGCCAAGGGACCTTCGAGGCCCGAACTAAGCCCAGGGAGTAAGAATCTTCAACCGAAGCAGACACCGAGGACTCCACCTCCGATGGCTGCAATGTCGAGCTGTGCTCCCCTTCTCCAACCAACTGTCGCGGCACAGAGGTGTCCAACGGCCCAACTGGAACTAAAGGTAAAGGTGTATAGACCCGAGGGGCTATAGAAGGCTGTTTAGCCCCTCTAGTCTTCCATTTCTTCCCCACAGAAAACCCGTGCCGTGCAGCACACCTATACAATCGCCATCTTAGATCCTCGTAGGTGGGTATTTCAGGCTTGTATACTGAAATAAAAATCCTTTTGGTTTGTTTTTTAATCAGTTATTATTTATTTATTGCAATTCAGTTGTGTTTGAGTCACTGGAACTCATTCATTTCCTTTGCATTTATTCCCATTAAAGTTCATTTTGAACTCTAGCAGTGAACCTTTCCATTTAATTGTTATGAAATTTGCATGAAAGCTACTGACAGACATCAGCAGCAGAGACAACAGACACCAAGAATGGCCAGAAGACTCCAAGGCACCAAAAGAGGGGCAAAAGAGCATCAGAACAGTGCCATGAGCACCCCAAGACACAGAGAAGGGCAAAACCAGCACCAACAGTGGTAAGAACGTGCTACACACCATAAAAGGAGCAAAGTAACATCTACAGTGGCAGGAACACCCCAAATCATTGAGAAAAGGGCAAAGTAGCACCTGATGCACTGCTGAGTATTGAGGAGTTTAGCACAGGATACTCTGCTAGTGACTCGTGCTAACCAGTCAGCACATTAGTGAGCAGAGACAGGGTGGGTTAGGGGTGTAACATGGGCATTGATGATGCATCACAGTTAGCACTGGGCTTATGGGTGTGCACTAATTGTGACTGTTGCTGTTAGCATTGGTGCACATAATACTGACATGGGATATAAAAAGGTCCTTCTAAGCTGCCACTAAGAATTTCTAAGATGCTTATATATATTAATATACTAGCGTAGCCACCATTTTGAGACATTTTTGCAATCATGGCCTGTCTGTTTCTTATTCCCCTAACAGGCCTGTTTCCTTTTCTCCTGGACAGGCCTAAAAAGCAGGCTACAGTACAACTAGAAGACATTCCTTTATTCCTCAAAGCTTGACACAGCTGCATGCTGTGAAGCAGTCAGCAACTCACAGTGGGAATTTAGTAAAGGACAGACAGACTGTTTCTCCTAGGACAAGCAGGATGAGTCAGCCACAATAGGTGTCGTCATCCGATGGCGCCGAGACGTAAGTACTACTCTCTATAGCTCAGAAGGGTTTTGCCCTTCTGAGCATGGGCCACCCAGGCCACCCCCCCCCGGGTCCGCCCCTAGCCAGCCACTCTTCATTCTTCCGCCTTGCCAACAAGACGGATTTTCCTACACTCTCTTCATCAAACATCTAATTTCCCGAAAACAGTAATTTAAGCAATTTTGCAAAGACAGAAACTCCAATCAACCTCTATTATACCCAAACCCAGTTTTAAAATATGTCCTTCCTGCTCCAGAAAGATGAACTCCACGGACACCCATGTTTGTTGCTTGAGATGCCTCGGAGTCTCACACAGGGTGGAGGACTGCACTCACTGTGCAAGAATGTCCCCCCATGCCAGGAAATTCAGAAAACATGCCCTCCGGGATCTTCTTCAAGAGGTAGGAACTTCAGCGCTGCAAGCTCCTGCTGACCATGCTGCTGCTGACCACATGGCCGCCCATGCTGCCCCCGATGCTCTTCCGATGCAGCCAACCTCCTCTGCAGCTTCGGATGTGCCCTCCCTGGCCTCAATCCACAGCCGCGAGGCTCCTGCCTCCCACTCCAGGCTTCTGACTCTTCCTGCAGCTTCTTCTCAGCCACGGGCTTCTCAGCCACGGGCAGGGCATGCAGGCAGCCATCTTGCCTTCCTTCTCCGGCCCCGCCCCCCATGGTGCCATTGATCGGCGCCACAGCAACGAGTCCTCCCCTGACTCCACCCCTGTGGTGCCATTGGACGGCGCCATGGCAACGGGACTGCATCACGGACTGCATCACCAGGCAGCCCAGGACACTTCCCCCTGTACTGGCAAGCCTCTCTGTCGGCACGGAGACACCCACGCCGACATAGCAGAGGTTCAGGAAGACAGCACAGGCACAGGAGGAGGCACTCAAAGGGCAGTTCTTTAAGCAGCAGCCCAGCCCCAAAGAGACATCACAGACATCGCAGGCACAGAAGCAGCAGCAGACACAGAAGCAGCAGCAGCAGACACAGAAGCAGCAGACATGCTCACAAGAGGTACTACAGGCATAGGAGCAGGGACAAGCACATATCCTCCCACAGACACATCTATGCACCCTCCAGCAGCCCCTCCTATGTTCTTCCCCCCTCCTCTGACTCAGAACCCAGGGAGGGTGGGGAGACCGCCATCCAGACCCCCATGCTGCTTGAGGCACAGGACAAAGTTCAACACCCAGACTTAACGCAGATTTCAAACTTTCTCTCCAGCCTCTTTGACCTTGGGGCAAATAATCAAGCACCTACCTCTACTTCATCGGACCCGAAGGTCCCTAGATCACTAGCCACATCCACAAAGCCTATACCTACAGAGACGGCTCCCCTGCCCTCCTGTAACGCTGCTGTCCCAACTGACCCTGGGCCACCTATGACTGCAGAAACCTCGGGGCTCGATTTAGCGCCCGCACCGGCAGATCCCACCACCAGCATCCCAGAGAACCTCACTTATCCCGTATTTCTCCGCAAACTGGCATCAGCTATGGACCTCCCTACTACTGGACAGCCCTCAGACCAGCGTCCAGAAATCCAAGCAGCTCGGAAATTCCTCGAGACCCCGAAATCCCCTGCAATGATTCCAGTGCATCTCCTACTGCATGAGAACCTCCTCCAGCTTTGGCAAAGCCCCAGTCGGGACCCCCCCCCTCTACATGCAAACTGGACTTAAAATACCAAGTCCAATCCTCTCCAGGATTCGACAAGACCCAACTCTCATACCAATCCATCATGGTGGAGTCTGCCCTTAAGTGCTCAAAGTCCATGCGGACACATTCCAACAACCCCCCAGGCAGAGATCTTAAGCTTCTCGACGATATTGGCAAGAAGACTTTCCAAGGTGCCATGCTCAGCGCAAGAATCTCTGCTCACCAACTACAGCATGCCCTCTACCAGGACGTCCTCCTAGAGTGCTTGAAAGACGTCATCTCAGCCCTGCCACAGGACAGTCAGCCTTCCGCCAATACCTCTTTAGCAGACCTATAGGAATGCACGAAGCACCAAGTGCGAGCATCCTTCAATTCCTTTGATGCGGCCGCACGCACAGCTGTGACTGCTATCTCTGCCCGCAGACTCACCTGGCTCTGGGCCTCCGGTTTCAGAGAAGATACCCATGACCGCATCGCTGATGCCCCATGTACTGGTGACTCTCTGTTTGGAGACAGAGTCAATGATATGGTCTCCACTATAAAGGACAACTGCACCACACTTCAGACCCTCGCTGACGAGGGCCTTGAGTGCAACAACCGCAAGAGCTCCTACCAGCAGAGACAGTACCACACTTCAAAATGGCAATACACTACGTACCGGAAGTGGCAACAGCCACGGTACAAGTCACAACAGCAGTATTCCTCCTACCGCAATAAGCCCCACCAGCGAGACCGGATACAACAAAAGGCCCCCCAAGCTGAGCCAATGAAACAAAGCCAGCCTTTTTGGCAAACAATGCACAGTCTGCCCCCCACCCCCGGGGGCCGGTTCACCACCTTCCTCCCAGCATGGGAGTCCATCACGACAGACAAGTGGGTACTACAAATAATCAGGAGCAGGTACCGCATCAGGTTCCATTCTACTCCATGCCAACGAAACCCCCCCCCCCCCCAAGAGAGCGGACCCCATATCGCCCACAGGTCTGTCTCAAGAAATATCCTACCTCTTGACTTCCAAAGCAATCGAGCCTGTGACACCGGAAGAAATTCACACTGGCTTCTACTCCAGATACTTTATGGTTCCCAAGAGGTCAGGTGGTTCGCGCCCCATCCTCGACCTGCGCAAACTCAACAAATTCATAGTCAAGGAAAAGTTCCATATGTATTCCCTTGGGTCCATCCTCCCCCTCATCCAGAAGGGGGAGTGGCTTTCATCCCTGGACCCAATGGACGCCTACACCTACATCAGCATCCACAAGGACCACCGCAAGTTCCTCCGCTTCCAGATCCAGGGGAGACACTTCCAGTACAAGGTCCTCCCCTTCAGCCTCTCTCCGGCACCAAGAGTTTTCACCAAATGTGTCATTGTGGCAGCTGCTCACCTACGCAAACAGGGCATATGCGTCTTCCCATACCTGGATGACTGGCTGATTTCAGCACCATCCATACGGGAAGCCACAACATCGACGTGGCGGACCATCGCCCTTCTGTCATCTCTGGGCTTCCAGATCAACTACCAAAAGTTGCACCCGTGACCCATGCAACGCCTCAAGTTCATCAGAGCTATAATAGACACCAAAGCTCACGGGCATTTCTGTCTCCCCCTCGAAGGGACTCCATCATCCACCTGATAAAACAAGTCACGGAGACGGGTCACACGCATGTGAGGACACTCCTACGCCTTCTGGAACACATGGCAGCCTCTACCCAGGTCGTACTCCTGGTGAAGCTATACATTCGCCACTTGCAATGGCACCTGAGGTCATACTGGAACCAGCACTCACACTCCCTCAGCTCCTCCATCTGCATGGACACTGCAGTCAAAGTGTCCCTCCTCTGGTGGACCCGCAAGAAGAACCTGGCACAGGGACGCTCACTATGGCAGCCCCCAACTCAGCTGTCCATAACCACGGACGCCTCCCCATCCGGCTGGGGGGCATACTGCCTTCATCTCCGCACCCAGGAAGCATGGATGGCACGGGAGCGGAATCAACACATCAACCTCCTGGAACTCAGGGCAATCCGACATGCCCTTCAGGCCTTCTGGAGTCAGACCCATGGAAAACACATCCTCCTTTGGACAGACAACCAGGTGGCCATGTTCTATATAAACAAACAGGGGGGTACAGGCTCACGTGCACTCTGCAGGGAAGCTCTGAAGATCTGGATCTTTGCTCTGCACAACCGGTGCCACATCCAGACTTCTTACCTGCCAGGGCTCCAGAACGAGCTAGAAGACCACCTCAGCCGACAGCTCAGCCCACACGAATGGGCACTCAATGGCCAAGTGACCCTCACTATCTTCCAGCGGTGGGGTCAACCGCAGATAGACTTTTTGCCACGGAAGAGAACACCAAATGCAACCTCTTCTGCTCAAAACGGCCGTCCCCCAGCAGCACCGCCCCGGATGCATTCAATGTGTTCTGGGGGGACTGGTCACTGGTGTATGCCTTCCCGCCATTTCCACTGATACCACTGACCCTGCAATGGATCATTTCGGACAGGGTACAGGCCATCCTCATAGCCCCCTTCTGGCCCCGCCAGGGATGGTTTCCGCTCCTCAGCCGCTTAGCACGGGAAGCACCTCTTCGCCTTCCCCCTACGGCCGGACCTCATCTCTCAGGACGACGGCAACACCATGCACCCCAATCTACAGACCCTGTCCTTGGCAGCATGGAGGCTGAACGGGTCACTCTAACACCGCTCCACCTCCTGCCAGAGGTCGTGCAAATGGTGCTTGCAGCACGCCGTCCGTCTACTAGAAAGTCATACGGCTTGAAGTGGCGACGCTTCTCCTCCTGGTGTTCTGCCATGCAGCTCAATCCTTTCTCCTGCCCCACATCGCAGGTGCTGCAATATCTGACAGAACTCACCCAGAAGGGTCTGCAACCTCAGTCACTATGAGTTCACCTGGCAGCAATCGCAGCTTTTCACGACCGCTGCGATGACACTTCCATCGCGGCCCAACCCATCGTCGCTCGGTTCATGAGAGGACTCACCAACCTGTACCCTCCGTGCAAGGACCCGATCCCCCACTGGGATCTCAACACCATCCTCGGCCAACTCACACTTCCCCCTTTTGAGCCCTTGACTACAGCGGACATGAAATATGTCTCATGGAAAACTCTGTTCCTGGTCGCCATCACATCAGCTCAACGAATCAGTGAGTTGTAAGCATTGGTGATGCACCCACCCTACACACAGATCACCAATGACAGAGCCACCCTCTGGATGCATCCCAAATTTGTGCCGAAGGTGGTCTCGGCCTTTCACATGAATCAGTCCATAGAGCTGCCTAGCTTCCTTCCAGAACCCCACTCCACTGCAGAGGAACAGAGACTACACACCTTGGACTGCATCAGAGCTCTCCGCATCTACCTCCAACGGACTGCGCCCCACCGCTCGGGCACACAGCTCTTCGTCTCCTATGACCCCAACAAACCCGGGCATCCTGTCTCCAAACGGACCCTGTCCCTCTGGCTCTCAGCCTGCATCGCCTTCTGCCTTGGGTGGGCAGGAGCTGAGTCTGCACCTCCAGTCAACGTGCACCAGCTACGGGCAATGGCCTCCTCCATTTCCAACCTGAGATCCATCCCAGTCGCGGATATCTGCAAAGCCGCCACTTAGTCATCACCTCATACGTTCCAGAGACACTACTGCCGCGACCTCTCCAGCGAAGACCTTGCTTTTGGTCGGGCAGTCTTGACCTCAGCGGACCGGCGCTGCCTGTAGCACGATCCGATCCACATCTGTGGTTGTGATTCCCCGCAGTACCTGCACTGACGTTTGCTCTGTTACTGCACTGCGTGCACAGCTACTTGCACTGTTTACATTGTTACTTGCACTGTGTTTCGCACATTGTTCTGCACCTTGTTTTGCATATTTGCAGTTTACACTGTTACTTGCACATTGTTTTGCACATTGTTCTGTACCTTGTTTTCCATATTTGCACTGTTGAACCTGTTTACATTGTAATTGCACGGTGTTTTGCATACTAACTATTGCCCTCTGTGCAAGGGCAACCGCCAGCTTTAATAAAGCAGGCATATTGTCCTTGGTCACCGCCTGGTCTCCTTCTTGATCTCCCTTGCACCACAGCTCCACATAGCTAGGGATGCACCTATTGTGGCTGACTCATCCTGCTTGTCCTAGGAGAAAATGAGGTTACTTACCTGTAACAGGAGTTCTCCGTGGACAGCAGGATAAGTCAGCCACACATCCCAACCTCCTCCCCTGCAAGGTACCGGTCTAAATCCCACGGGTGCACGCCCCTAGCAGTTGACAGTTGGTAACTCAGTGGCTGGCTAGGGGCGGACCTAGCCAGCCACTAGGGGGGGTGGCCTAAGCTCAGACGGGCAAAGCCCTTCTGAGCTATAGAGAGTAGTACTTCTGTCTCGGCGCCATCGGATGACGACACCTATTGTGGCTGACTTATCCTGCTGTCCACGGAGAACTCCTGTTACAGGTAAGTAACCTCGTTTTCTCTTAGCACAGATCCCCCTTACTGTAAAAGCAAGTTAGAAATAATTGCAATTATGTTCACGATGTCACCCCAGTTCTCACCTCCTTATCTTGTGTTTGGGCATCAGAACTCATGTCCAAAACCTTAGTTCTCATGTATATCCCTTAAGAGTTTATTGGGACACTTTGGTCAAAGTGATACTTACATCCCTCCTTCCTCACACCCCTCTGTATTCCACATTTTATCTCACCTCTCTTCAACATGCCTTTTGTTCCTAAAGGAAATAGCCTGTAAAATAATTTGCTTTGTCCATGGGAAAAGTTCTAAGATACATTATAGCCCATCTACTTTCCTTGTACCAGAAAAAGTATAAAAAGTCTGTACTTTGCCATTGATGGGGTCACTTGTGGTTCAATTACTTGTGACCCTTTGCTATAGCAAAGAATAAATTCGCTTTTGCCTTGCAGATTGGTGTTTTCTGTCTATTTTCCCCACTGAAGTTTGGACCCGATTGGGGGCGGCTCTCACAACAATACCACCTCAATGGGCCCAATTGGGGGTGGCTCTCACAACAATACCAACTCAATTGGCGGCAGAGTTGACAGAGCTATAAAAGTCATTCTTCTCATACCAGATACATATGGGGTTCTTCTCATACCAGACATCCATCCCTGCTATTTGTGCCTTCTCCCGGCTGCGACTAACTTCCCCAGCGGTCGTGCGGGGAAGTTATATGGGGGTGAGGAAGGGGCGGAGTCTGGGCAAGCGGTCACCAGCTCTAGACGCACAGGGCCAATTCTAATGTCAGCCCTCTACATCCAGGGTCAGCGACATGTGTGGGGAAGATAGAGCAGCTTTTAAACTAGATATTAGGGGAAAGCCGACAGTCATCCAAGAGCGGATGGTTCGGAAGAATGTATCCTTGAAGGATACGACCAAAAGCAGAGAGGTTCCACAAAAGAGTAAAGTAGCCCAAATGCCCTCAAGTATGGAGCAGACAGAGCTTAAAGACCCCAATTTACCCATGTCTAACAATAGCCAAATTAACATGAATAAAATACATTCTCACTTGGTTTGCAGCTTGTCGTGCTGTGAGGGCTTGCGTGCATCAGTGATGCTGAGAGCTAAACTATCGGTAGTTTAACTACTGGCAGGGTCTCCCAAGATGGACAGGTCTCAGCTGAGGTGCCAGACGAAGACAAACCACCCATCTGGGCAGCAGCGAATGGGATAGTGTTGACGGCGGAGGATCACATTTCTGTGACAACGGCAACAACACCAAACTTAAACTGCGCGGAAGGAAGGCCCGGCAATCTACTTCTGTATCTTGCCATGAAAACCCAATGGATAGTTACAACAAAACAAATTGTGCTATGGTGCTGGAAGATGAGACTCCCAGGTCGGAAGGCACTCAACTAGCTACTGGGGAAGAGCTGAAGACTTTTCAGAGTAAAGCCAGCATTTATGATGTGGTTGGATCAAAGCCCTCGGGAAGTCTGACTGCTGATGTAGCTGCGCATGAAATGAGAGTCAGAAGCTGTAAAGATGTCTTACACATTGGAACATGGAACGTACGAAGCATGAACCAAGGGAAGTTGGAGGTGGTCAAGAATGAAATGGAACGTGTACAACTGATCTGTTGGGTGTCAGCGAACTGAAATGGACTGGCATCGGGCACTTTGCATCAGATGATCACATGGTCTACTATGCTGGAAATGAAAGACAAAGAAGAAATGGTGTTGCATTTATAATAAAGAAGAAACTTGCAAGAACTGTAATGAAATACAATGCAGTCAGCGAACGCTTAATCTCTATTCGTCTACGAGGATTGCCTATCAACACAACTATAATTCAAGTATATGCCCCAACAACAGTTGCAGAAGAGAATGAAATTGAAGAGTTCTATGAACAAGTACAAGCTGAAATTGACAGAACATGCAAACAGGATATCCTGATAGTCATGGGTGACTGGAACGCAAAAGTTGGCAACAAAGAAGAAGGCAAAGTAGTTGGAAAATATGGACTTGGCAACATAAATGAAGCTGGAGAAAGATTGATAGAATTCTGCAAGACCAATGATCTATTCATCTCAAACACCTTCTTCCAGCAACACAAGCGACGACTGTACACATGGACTTCACCCAATGGATTGTATAAAAATCAAATTGACTACATCTGTGGAAGTCAACGATGGAAAAGCTCTGTAACATCAACAAAGACAAAACCTGGAGCTGACTGTGGTACAGATCATCAACTACTAGTATGCAAACTCAAGCTAAAGTTGAAAAAGAGCAAACCACTCATGAATGCACCAAAATATGACCTTGAGAATATACCACTGGAATTTAAAGACTGCCTGCAAAATCGATTTGCTGCTTTAGATACAAATGACAGAGCTCCGGAAGAGTTATGGAATGACATCAAGAAGGTTGTGCTGGAAGAAAGCGAGAAGTCTCTACAAAAGGTGAAAAATCAAAAACGGCCAAAATGGATGACGGAAGAAGAAACTCTGAAAATTGCCCAGAAACGCAGAGAAGCTAAAGCCAAAGGAGAAAGAAAGACAATCGCAGAACTCAACAGAGATTTCCAACGTGCAGCAAGACAGGACAAGGAAAAGTACTACAATGACACTTGCAAGGAAATAGAAGCAGAAACTATTAGAGGAAGAACAAGATCGGCTTTCCTAAAGCTGCGAGAGTTAAAGAAAAAGTTCCAGCCCCGAATTGGAATGTTACAAGATGCTCAAGGTTCTATGTTGAATGATGCTGAGAAGATCAAGAAAAGGTGGAAGGAATATACAGAGTTTTTATATGATAAAGATCAAGTGGACCAACAGCCGTTTCAACCTATACCTTATGATCAGGAACCATTGGTGATGAAAGAAGAAGTTGAAGCAGCATTGAAAGCCTTATCAAAGAACAAAGCACCAGGCATTGATAGCATTCCCATAGAAGTATTGCAGCAATCTGATGCAGCTGTTACCGTACTTACAAGGCTCTGCCAAGAAATATGGAAGACAACATCATGGCCAACTGACTGGAAAAGATCTGTGTTTATACCAATACTAAAGAAAGGTGATCCAACTGACTGTGGAAATTATCGCACAATCGCTCTGATCCCACATGCCAGCAAGATTCTACTGAAGATTATTCAAAAGAGACTACAGCCATACCTAGAACAAGAACTACCTGAAGTGCAAGCAGGGTTCAGGAAAGGGCGAGGAACGAGAGACATCATTGCGGATGTGAGATGGATCCTTGAAAAGACTAAAGAATACCAAAAGGATATCTATTTGTGCTTTATCGACTATAGCAAGGCTTTTGACTGTGTAAACCATGAGAAACTCTGGGCCACATTAAGAAGCATGGGTATACCAGAACACCTGATCGTTCTCTTGCGTAATCTGTACATTGATCAAGAAGCAAACAGTTCGAACGGAACAAGGAGAAACAGAATGGTTTAAAATAAGCAAAGGTGTAAGACAAGGCTGCATACTTTCCCCCTACCTGTTTAATTTATATGCAGAACAAATCATCAGAGAAGCAGGACTGTATGAAGACAACAGAGGTGTGAAGATTGGTGGAAGACTCATCAACAACCTTCGCTATGCTGATGATACCACATTACTGGCTGAAAGCGAAGATGATCTGAAACATTTGCTTCTCACAATCAAAGAACATAGTCTCAAAATGGGCCTGCACCTTAATGTAAAGAAGACAAAGATCATGACAACTGGCATAATCAACAGGTTCATCGTTGAAGGAGAAGAAATTGAAATTGTGAACAACTTTAACCTACTTGGATCAACTATCAATAAAGAAGCAACAAGCAGTCAAGAAATCAGACGACGCATTGCTCTTGGCAGAATGGCTATGAAAGACCTAGATAAGATTCTCAAGAGCAGAGATGTGTCTCTCCATACAAAGATTCGACTTGTTCAAGCCATGGTATTTTCAATAACATCATATGGATGTGAAAGCTGGACAGTGAAAAAGACAGACAGGAAGAAAATTGATGCCTTTGAATTATGGTGCTGGCGGCGAATACTGTGTATACCATGGACTGCCCGAAGAACAAACCAGTCGGTACTAGAGGAGATCAAACCTAAGCTTTCTTTAGAAGCTCAGATGACAAGACTTCGACTTTCATACTTCGGACACATCATGCGAAGAGAGAGATCATTAGAGAAAGACATCATGCTTGGCAAGATAGAAGGTCAACGCAAAAGAGGAAGGCCAGCAATGAGATGGATCGCTACAATAACAGCAGCTACGGGTACCAGTCTGTCGTCAATGAGCCGCCTGACTGAAGACCGAACACAATTTAGGATAGCTATCCAGAGGGTCGCCATGAGTCGACTCCGACTCGACGGCACTTAACAACAACAACAACAACAACAACAAAATACATTCTCTAAAATGCTTGTATGCAAATGCTAGAAGACCAAAGAATAAGATGGGAGAGTTACAATATATAGCACTAAATGAAAGGTTAGATATGATTGGAATATCAGAGACATGGTGGAAGGAGGACAACCAGTGGGACACTGTGATACCTGGGTACAAACTATATCGTAATGATAGAGCTGATCAAATTGGTGGAGGGGTTGCCCTCTATGTTAGAGAGGGCATTGACTCAGAAAGGATTAAAGTTTTGCAGGAAACAAAATCTGCTGTAGAATCTATATGGATTGAAATTCCATATAAAAGGGGGAAGGCGATGGCAGTGGGGGTGTACTATCGAGCGCCTGGCCAGAATGACCAAATGGATGATGAAATGCTCAAAGAAATCAAGGAAGCTAACAAACGTTACAGCGCAGTAATAATAATGGGTGATTTCAATTACCCCGGTATCGACTGGGTCAGTGTCACGTCAAGACATGCTAGGGAGATAAAGTTCCTAGATGAAATAAATGACTGATTCTTGGAGCAGCTGGTTCATGAACTGACCAGAGGGGACGCCATATTAGACCTAGTCCTTAGTGGAACACCAGATCTAGTGCAAGAGATAAGGGTGTTGGGGCCACTTGGCAATAGTGATCATAGCATGACCGCCTTTGATTTAATTAGTGGAGGAGGGATAGTAAGGAAATCCACAGAACTACCATTTAACTTTCGAAAGGGAGACTATGATAAAATGATGAAAACAGTTAAGAAAAAAATAAAAGGAGCAGTTGCAAAGGTTAAAGTCGTACATCAAGCTTGGGTGTTGTTGAAAAATACTATCTTGGAAGTCCAGACCAGCTGTATTCCACACTTTAAGAAAAGTGGAAGGAAGTCCAAAAAACTGCCAGCATGGTTTAAAAGTGAGGTCAGAGAGGCTGTTGTTGCCAAAAAAGCATCTTTCAGGAAATGGAAAAAAGAGCCAAACGACGAAACCTGGAAACAGCACAAGCACTGGCAAGTCAAATGCAAGGCATTAATAAGGTAGGCAAAGAGAGAATTTGAGAAGAAGCTTGCTGCGGAAGCAAAAACGCGAAATAAAGACCTTTTCATGTACATTCGTAGCAAAAAACCTGTGAGAGAGTCAGTTGGTCCATTAGATGATAAAGGGGTTAAAGGAGCACTAAGAGGCGACAAGGCGATAGCGGAGAGACTGAATGAATTCTTTGCTTCGGTCTTTACTGAGGAAGATGTAGGGATGTTACCCATGACTGAAGTGGTATTTAAAGGTGCGGAAGAATTGAAGGAAATATCGATACATCGGGAAGATGTCTTACAACTATTAGATAAACTGCAGAGTAGCAAATCACCTGGGCCGGATGGTATACATCCAAGGGTGTTGAAAGAACTGAAATATGAGATTGAAGAACTGCTATCAGTAATCTGTGAACTATCATTAAAATCATCTCTAATACCTGAAGATTGGAGGATCGCCAATGTAACACCAATTTTTAAAAAGGGTTCCGGGGTGATCCGGGAAACTACAGACCGGTGAGCCTCACGTCAGTACCGGGAAAAATGGTAGAAACCATCATAAAGAATAAAATTACTCTGCATGTAGATAGTCACAACCTAATGGGAGACAGCCAACATGGCTTTAGACAAGGAAGATCTTGTCTTACTAATCTGTTATGTTTTTTTGAAGGAGTGAATAATCAGGTGGACAAAGGTGAGTCGGTTGATATCTGGACTTTCAGAAAGCCTTTGACAAGGTCCCTCATCAGAGACTTTTGGCAAAACTAAAGAGTCATGGGATAGGAGGCAGTGTACTGTTGTGGATCAGGAACTGGTTAAAAGATAGAAAGCAGAGGGTAGGGCTAAGTGGCCAATTTTCCCAATGGAGAAAGGTGAATAGTGGTGTACCCCAGGGATCTGTGCTGGGTCCGCTGCTTTTTGACATATTCATAAATGACCTGGAAAATGGAATAACGAGTGAGGTTATCAAATTTGCAGATGACACAAAACTATTTAAAGTTGTTAAAACCCAAGAGGATTGTGAAAAATTGCAAGAGGATCTTGATAAATTGGAAGACTGGGCATCAAAATGGCAGATGAAATTTAATGTGGACAAGTGCAAGGTTATGCACCTAGGGAAGAACAACCCAAACTATGGTTACACGATGCAAGGTTCCACATGAGGAACCACCACCCAGGAAAAAGATTTAGGTGTCATTGTGGATACTGTCAGACGGCTGCCTGGGTGAGAATCTTCACAGTCTTGACAAGTGCATATCTCTATATGATTTTGCAAGGTATTGTGGACAATGTAGTTCATTCACACCAGACACAGCTGCTGACAATAATTTAGTTGTGCTCTTGGGTAAAGCCAATAAGATATTTATTTATGGGGTTATTTCTCCCAACACAGATATGCTTGGTAGCACATAAATTAGGTTACATGTTTCAGTGTTAACTTGGAAAAACAAAGTCAAAATCAGAAAAACAACAAATGAAAAGCCACAAAGCAAGAAACAAACTGTTCTTTTCAGGTTAACTTCTGATTACTTCCCACATAGATACAGAAGTGATTCTCTCCTAGCTCACAAGCAATTAGGTAAGGCTTAATTGCTAGCAGTCACCAGCTGAAACCCCTTAGCTGGCTTGCCTTCCACAGTGTGGGTCAAATCCTGCTTTAGGAGCTTTTCTGAGTAGATTAAAGAACAAATTTGTATTTCTTTGTGATGGTTGCTGTACTTTATAACAGAAAGTTACCAACGGAGTTTAGATAGAGAGCAGTCCATATAAACAGGATCCTCATCTGCTATTATTCCCCCTTGTTCAACAAGCATGGGTTCAATATCATGGATTGGCACAGATGAATCTCTCAATGGAGCATTTTCAGGAGAATACTTGTTTCCCTGCTGTCTTTCAAGGTTATAGCTAGGGCATAGATCAGTGTTCATACCTGAGCTTCCATTGCTGCTAGAGTTCCTCTCTATATAGCCTGGCCAGTATGTAGTCCAGTTCTTATGTCCAGCCTTCCAATCCAGATCCCTGGACACTGGATCTCTCTTCACATACCTTCTGGCACGGGTCTTAGGGTCCCTTCCACGTGCAGCCGTCTCCCTCACAGGTAGCCTCTGGTGATTCCTAGCTCTGCAGCACCATTCCTCTGGTTTTCCCCAGTCCAATGGTGTATGCTGGCCCTTGGAATACCTCCCAGTATACGTACTGCTTTGGACTCTTCTAGACCTCTCAAAGGCTTTTCTCTTCCTTCTTCCAAAGGGTCTCTTTCCCTCTCTGTCCGTCCGGTTTGGCTTCTGCTTCTGATGATCCTTCAGATGAAACTGATGATCAAACTCAAGCTGATTCTCAGGATACTGAGGACAATTCTCTGGATATCCAAGGTGATCATGAAGATGGTCATCTGTAGAATAAACTCTACTCTTATTCTGCTTGGATGAGTGCTCCTCCCTAATACAGCGCAGCTGTGCTGAATCAGGCCCTGCCCTTTGAGATGAGTGCTTAGGGATTACCTCATAGCCCTCATGATTGAACACACGTTTCCCCACTTCAGCTCCTCTAAGGGCTGTTGGAAACCTGGTGCATTCTGGGACTGGTAGTCTTTTATGGCAAAATTCTGTTTTCTTATTTCTACCAGAACTGACAGGTTGCTTGTTCAGAGTCACTTCACCTTTTCTATAGCTCCTTCCTGAGCTATGATAAGCTTCCTTATCACAATACCATGTTAAAACCCTCGGCCCAGTGTGCAGCGGCGGCCAAGAGAGCAAATAGAATGCTAGGTATGATAAGGAAAGGAATGGAAAATAAAACAAAAGATATTATAATGCCTCTATATTGTTCCATGGTGAGACCGCACCTTGAATATTGTGTGCAATTCTGGTCGCCGTATCTTAAAAAGGATATAGCGATTTTAGAAAAGGTACAGAGAAGAGCCACCAAAATGGTAAAGGGGATGGAAAGATACTCCTATGAAGAAAGGCTAAAAAGGTTAGGGCTCTTTAGCCTGGAAAAGAGACGGCTGAGGGGAGATATGATAGAAATCTATAAATTAATGAACGGAGTGGAACGGGTAAACGTAGATCGGTTGTTTACATTATCAGAATATAGAAAGACTAGGGGACATGCAATGAAGCTACAGGGTAAACTATTTAAGACTAATAAAAGAAAATATTTTTTCACCCAACGTGTAATCAAACTCTGGAATTTGTTACCGGAGGATGTAGTAAAGGCTGTTAGTGTAGCTGGGTTTAAAAAAGGTTTGGACAAGTTCCATTATTAAGAAGTGACCGAAGATATCAATGCTTGACCCAGTACAGGCATTGTGGAACTTGTGTCTCTTGGGGAAACTGCTAGGTACATATGACCTAGATTGGCCACTGTTGGAAACAGAATACTGGGTTTGATGGACCTTGGTCTGACCCAATATGGCATATCTTATGTTCTTATGAGTTGGAATAACTTCCCTGGACGTTATTAAAGTAACATAGTAACATAGTAGATGATGGCAGATAAAGACCAGCATGGTCCATCTAGTCTGCCAACAAGATGGCAAGAGTAGGTGCAGGCCACCCCTCCCCATGTCTTTGTTTAGGGGTCAACCCACCACTCCATGTAGGACAACCCTATTTGTTGAGACGTTAGATGGTTCAGAAGTTATATGTTTCCATTTATTTTGTTTTTATCCTGTAGCTGTAAAGGGTTCCACTGTGTTTGTCCCATGCCATTTTGAATTCCGTCACCGTGTTTGCCCCCACCACTTCCATCGGGAGGGCATTCCAAGCATCTACCACCCTTTCAGTGAAAAAATATTTCCTAACATTGCCTTTCAATTTACCACCTTGCAGCTTCATGTTATGCCCTCTAGTTTTACAGCTTCCCCCTCTTTGAAAGAGGTTTGTTTGTTCATCATTTCTCTTTAAGTATTTAAAAGTCTGAATCATATCTCCCCTGTCCCTCCTCTCCTCCAAAGTGTACATATTTAGGTCTTCAAGTCTCTTTTCATAAGGCTTCTGTCGCAGGTTCCGAATCATTTTGGTCGCCTTCCTCTGAACAGTTTCCAGTCTTTTTACATCTTTTGCAAGATATGGTCTCCAAATCTGAACACAGTATTCCAAGTGAAGCCTCACCAGTGACTTCTACAGTGGCATAAGCACCTCTTCCTTTCTGCTGGTAATCCCTCTTTGTATGCAGCCCAACATCCTCTTGGCTTTTGCCACCGCCTTGTCGCACTGTTTTGCCACCTTGAGATCATCAGAGTTAATTACACCAAGGTCTTTCTCCTGAACCGTGCACACCAACCTCTCGCCCCCTATCGCGTATATTTCCCTTGGATTTCTGCTACCCAAGTGCATGACTGCACTTTTTCACATTAAATCTTAGTTGCCAAGCATTAGACCATTCTTCCAATTTTTGTAGATCTTTCCTCATGTTAACCACTCCCTCGGAGGAGTCCACTCTGTTGCAAATTTTTGTGTCATCTGCAAAAAGACAAACATTTCCATTCAGTCCTTCAGCAATATCACTCACAAATACATTGAACAGTGCCGGGCCCAGGACCGAACCCTGGGGCACCCCGCTAATCACCTTCCTTTCATCCGAGTGAGCTCCATGTACCATCACCTTCTGTTGTCTGTCAGTCAACCAATTTCTAATCCAGTTTACCATCTTGGGGCCCATCCCCAAGCTACTGAGTTTATTGACAAGTCTCCTATGAGGAACAGTATCAAAGGCTTTGCTGAAATCCAGGTAGATGACATCCACTGCATGCTCCTGATCTAGTTCCTTGGTCATCCAGTCAAGGAACTCAATCAGATTTGTTTGGCAAGACCCTCCTTCGGTAAAACCATGTTGCCTCGGATCTTGCAACCTGTTGGTTTGGAGAAAGTTCACTATTTGCTCTTTCAGGAGCGCTTCCATTACTTTTCCTGCCACCGAGGTAAGGCTCACGGGCCTGTAGTTTGACACTTCTTCCGTGTCACCACTTTTGTGTAGAGCTACGATATCAGCCATTCTCCAGTCCTGAGGAACCTCTCCTGTTTGCAAGGATCTGTTGAAGACATCCTTTAATAGTTCTGCAAGAACCTCTCTGAGCTCTTTCAGTATCCTGGGATTTATCCCATCCGGTCCCATGGCTTTGTCCACTTTCAGTTTAGCAAGTTTTTCTAACACATCATCTTCTGTGAATGGTGTGATATCTACTTCATTCCCATTTTTATATTTGGGAGTCACAGCTGGTCCATCTCCAGGATTTTCTTTAGTAAAAACTGAGCAGAAGTATTTGTTTAGCAATTTCGCTTTTTCAATGTCACTTTCCACGAGTCCTTTCCCAGCACTTCTGAGTCCTGCAATTCCAACTCTGATCTTCTTCCTTTCCCGAATATACCTGAAAAAGCTTTGTCACCGCCCTTATCATCTTTAGCCATCTTTTCCTCTACCTTTGGTTTTGCTTTCCTTATTTCTCTTTTTGACTCTTTGAGTTTGATCCTGTATTCATTTCTGTGTTCTTCTGTTTGCAAGCTTTTGAATTTTATGAAAGCTGTGTTTTTTGCCTTTTTTTGAGCAGTCACTTCTTTGGAAAACCAAATAGGTCTCCTTCTCCTCTTGTTTTTATTTACTTTTCTTACATATTTATCTGTTGCCCCTTTGATTGCCACCTTTAGTTTAGCCCATTGCAATTCCACTTCCCTTATCTCCTTCCACTTCCCTTATCTCCTCCTTTAGGTACTCGGCCATTTTTTTGAAGTCAGTGTTTTTGAAGTTTAGGACTTTGAGCTTGCTATGATTGGCCTGTACCATGGCTTTTATCTCAAACCACACCGTGTGATGATCACTGTTGCTCACAGGGGCGCTCACGTAGGCATTCGACACGCTATCACCGTTGGTGAGCACTAAATCCAGCGTTGAGCTTTCCCTAGTTGGTTCCATCACCATTTGTCTAAGTAATGCATCTTGGAGAGCATCCACAATTGTTTTGCTTCTTTCCAGATCTGCAGAAGGAGTAATCCAATCCACATCAGGTAGATAAAGTCACCCGATATGATCACTTCCCCCTTTGTGGCTATCTTGGCAATATCTATAATCAATCTGTTATCTCTTTCTTCAATTTGAGTTGGAGGTCTGTAGACTACAGCAATATGGATGACAGTGCCATCTCCTCTTTCCAACACAATCCAGAGCGCTTCTTCTTTTCCCCATGTCCCCTGCATTTCAGTAGCTTTAATATTGCTTTTGACATACAAGGCTACTCCTCTTCCTTTTCCATTTTCTCTGTCTCTTCTGAATAGATTATAGCCAGCATGGCTATATCCCAATCATGTGATTCATTAAACCATGTTTCTGTAATGGCCACAATGTCCAAATCCATTTCCACAATTAGGGCTTCCAGGTCCGGAACTTTGTTGGCTAAGCTTCGAGCATTTGTGCTCGTTGCTTTCCAGCATTTACCTTGCTTGTGTGTATTTTGCATTGATTTTGTTCTGCCCACTTCACCCCACTTGTTTTTGATGTGTGGTTTAAAAGTGTGGCTGTTTCTGAGGTTATTCTGCTTTTGCAGGAGGTGGCTTGCAGATCTTGACCTTCCACATCCATCACCCCCTTTTCCTAGTTTAAATGCATAGCCACATACTGCCTGAATTTTTCACTTAGGATTCTTTTCCCTGCGACAGAGAGATGTAGTCCATCAGCACAGTATAGTCCCTTGCTGGTCCATCTGTTTCCCCAGTCGCCAATAAATCTGAATCCTTCTTGTTTGCTCCAGGTCTGGAGCCATGTATTAAAGCAGTTAATACGATGCAGCCTTTTTGTCCCCTTACCAAGAACAGGTAGAACTTCTGAGAATGCAACAGTGTTAACAATGGGCTTGAGTTTCTCTCCCAGAGATTGGAAGTCCTTTTGGACTGTAGAGGCACTGTTTCTAGCCAGGTCATTTGTGCCCAAGTGGATAACGACATCAAGTTTGGAGTGTTCACTTTTTTTGCTAAGTACTTCAACAACTTGGTTTGTATTCCTGCTGGCTGTCGAGCCTGGTAGGCACATGACTATCTTCTCTCCTTTGAACTGTGTTCCCAAGTTGGTGCCTCTAATGATGGAATCTTCAAGTAGTAGTAGTTTTCAGTTTGTTGAGGTTTTCTTCATATTTGATGCTCTAGCAGGAGATTGGGCATTGTCTGACTCATTTAAGGGCCCTTCAGTTTCTTTGGATTGGGCATCCTCATTAGCCAAGGCAGAGAAGGCATTGTGCAGGGATATCTCTTGATGTATAGGATTTCTCTGCATTACAGGTCGCAATCTACCAGAACCCACTGTCCTCCATTTGTTCCTGGGGTGTTTGATTGCTTGTGGGGGCGGTGGTGGACTTTGCTCAGTTTGTATCCTAGAAGAGGTGTGCTTCAGTGCAGCCAGTCCCTCCCTCAGTAGAGTCACTTCTTTATGCATGGCAGCTAGGTCTTTCCTTAGTAGAGTCAGTTCTTCATGCATGGCAGATGACTTGAGGCACATAAAGTGTATGCCTGGGATGAGGATGGGGCAGGGAGGGCCAGAGGACATTCCCTGCAGCCCGACCCTGGCCTTAGGAGGCCAGGTCGTGGGTCGGGCTGTGGGGAATAAGCAGTTGTTGCCAGCAGCCAGCATCGCAGCATTTAAATGGAGCCACAGTGCCATGGCAACCTGACACCATGGCGTTGTGGCTCCATTTAAAAGCCCTGACTGAGTTAGCCGAGCTTTTCATGTACATGCAGGCCAGACTGAATCACAATTCCGGCCTGCACGTACATGACTGTTCGTGATTCTGATCTCGCGGGGCTAGTTGTGCCTGTGGGATCAGAATCGCAATCCCCTCTCTACATCCGGCTCAGACCGGACATACAGAGGGGATCTACGTGCGGGGCGGAATCAGGATCATAGAGTGAGCACTTGTCCTTAGAGTCCTATCAGCACTCCTTTCCTTTACTCTCTCAGCTATTTTTAAACACTTTCCCTTCAGAAGAAATTTCAAGCAAAGAGCTATCTCCTAAAGCAACCTTAATGTTTGAAATCCAACAGAACTGACTTCTAAATGTTGATGCTCTAAGATTTCTGTGGATGATATGAGGGACATCCACTTAACTTCAGCATTGAATATATAAGGAGCCACTAAAATCAAATTTAAAAAAAATCCAGTAGTTTTCTCTCCTATCCCTCAGATCATCATGATCACCTCCCTTCACATCAGCAGTGACATTTACTTCTAGTAAGTGACCTGATTGGTTGAATGTGCCTCTGACTGGTACCGGAAGTACTTATACTAACGGTGCCATATTGTTTGTTTCTAGATGTTGAGCAGCAGCATTGAAGAATATCATTTGAGAAGTAATAGAAGAAGTAATTCCATGTAGTGATTATGGACTGCTAGGGTAGAGTATGCCCTGATGCAGAAAGCTTGCTTTCAAAACATGATATCATGTCAGGAGAAATGAAGAGTCAAGCCAACAGACAGATAAATTGACTGTTCCCATCTTTGATGACAATTTGAATGTGTGTTTAATTGAAGGAGGATGATTACACAGGATATTTAGGTCCTGATATTGTAAAGGATCTACTAACCATGTTAATCGCCTTGGCCGGGATATTCGGCGGCACTAACATGATTGTGGATTATATTCTATACTGAATACAAAAGGTGTGCGTGCTCCTCTTCCTCGTTCCTATCAGTTATTGGAGTTGCTATCAGCATTCACTTATTTTTGATTGTAAACCGCTTTGCCTTTTTTATAACTAAAGGCAGTATAACAAATAAATAAACTATAAATTGTAAATTAAAAAATAACGGGATAGGAGGTTGTGTACTATTGTGGATTAGGAACTGGTTAAAAGATAGAAAACAGAGAGTAGGGCTAAATGGCCAATTTTCTCAATAGAGAAAGGTTAATAGTGGAGAATCGCGGGGATCTCTGCTAGGCCCGCTGCTTTTTAACATATTCATAGATGACATGGAAATGGGAATAACGAGTGAGATGGTCAAATTTCAGATGACACAAAATTTGTCAAAGTTGTGAAAAATTGCAAAAAGACCTTAATAAATTGGGAAACTGGGCATCCAAATGAAAGATGAAATTTCATATGGACAAGTATAAAATGATGTACTTAAGGGCTCATTCTGTCCCAGATGTAGATCCCCTCTGTACGTCCAGTCTGAACCGGACGTACAGAAGGGATCACGATTCTAATCCCACGGGGCACGACTAGCCCCGTGGGATCAGAATCACAATCAGTCATGTATGTGCAGGCCGGGGCTGTGATTCAGTCTGGCCTGCACATAAATGACATGCCCGATTAACTCAGTCAGGGCTTTTAAATGGAGCTGCGGCGCCATGGCGTCCGATTGCCATGGCACCCTGACTCCATTTAAAAGCTGCAATGCCGGCCGTCAGATAAAAGTGTTTATTCCCCACAGCCTGACCCCCTATCTGTCCTCTGCCCCCCCCCCCCCCCCCCCGATCTGCACCCTGGCAGTAAAAAACAAAAAATGTCCAGGGAAGTTATTCCACCTCGGAAGTGGAATAACTTTCCCGCACATGTTGCCAGCCCTGGACGTACAGGGCTGACATTAGAATCGGCCCTGTATGTCCAGGGCTAACGACTGCCCAGAGTCTGTCCCGTTCCCCGCCCCTTCCCTGCCCCCGTCTAACCTCCCCGTACAACTGGCGGGGAAGTTAGACGTGGCCAGAGAAGGCATAAATTGTGGGGATGGAAGTCCATCCCCACTATTCGTGGCACAGAATCGAGCCCTTAAGGAAGAACAATCCAAGTGATAGTTACACGATGCAAGGTTCCACATTAGAAATCACCACCCAGGAAAAGGATCTGGGCATCATCATGGATAATACTTTGAAACTCTCTGCCCAGTGTGCTGCTGCGGCCAAGAAAGCAAATAAAATGCTAGGAATCATAAGGAAAGTAATAGAAAATAAAACCAAATATATTATAATGTCTTTGTATTGCTCCATGGTGTGACTACACGTTTAATACCATATCTTAAAAAGGAAATTACAGAACTGGAAAAGTACAGAGAAGAGCCACCAAAATGGTAAAGGCGATGGAGAGATACCCCCTATAAGGAAAGACTTAAAAGGTTAGGACTCTTCAACATGGAAAACAGATGGCTGAGGAGAGAGATGATAGAGGTATATAAAATAATGAATGGAGTGGAACAGGTAAACATAGATTAATTGTTCACTCATTCAGAAATTAGAAAGACAAGGGGATACACAATGAAGCTAAAATATAACACATTTTAGTTTCATTGTGCGTAGTAAGACTAATTGGAAAAATTATTTTTTTCACTGAACACGTAATCATACTGAAATTAAATACTGGAGGATGTAGTAAAAGCTGTTAGTGTAGCTAGGTATAAAATAGGTTTGGACAAGTTCCTGGAGGAAAAGTACATAGGCCATTGATAAAAAGGACTAGCGAAATCCACTGCTTACCTTGGGATAAGCAGCATGGAATCTGTGTACCTTCATGGGAACCTGACAGATACTTGTGACCTGGAAAGGCTGCTTTTGGAAACAGGATACTGTGCAGGCAAAGCAATTTGTTTACAAAAAAATTTGTTTTGTTTTGTTTTGTTTGCTTGTGTTTTTTTAATCACTTTCCAGGTTTCATTAATAGTGTGCCCTATGGGCATACAGCATGTACTGTTGCATAATAGGGCACACTATTACCGAAACCTGGGAAGTGATAAAATAGTGGTATTTCCTTCCAAGCAAATGCACATCCCTGTCATAACCCGAGGTCGGGCAGAATAAGCATCTATTTATTGGGGGTATTTGGCTCATGCCTTTTCAGTAGTAGCTCACAGTAAGTTACGTCCAGGTACTGTGGGTATTTCCCTACCCCAGAGAGCTTATCAGCTAATTCTGTACCTAAAGCATACGAGGGTTAAAAGACTTCCCCACAGTCACAAGGAGCAGCATGGGATTTGAACCCTGGCTTCAGTCAGCTACTCAGTAGCCACTAAGCTATTCATTAAGATAATAAATCTTGGATGTCTTTTGCTTGAACTCTGATCGCAACTTGAAGCTGCTGCCTTGATTCTGTACTATTAAGAAGCAAATCAATGAGGTGAAATCAAATGATGAAACGGTGCCAAAAAGTAAAGCCAATAGAAGTGACCGACTGGACCTCATCAGGATAAAGAAAATTATCCACGTTCAGTATTTGTCTTTGATAGAGGAAGAAAATCTACTTGAAGTGCTGAAAAATCCTACCTGTGTACAAGGGACACAAGAGGAAAAGCAGTAGACTAAGGGGAATGGAATTGTTTCTGCTATAATCTAGGAAAACCCTCTGAGAGGTTGCTGATAGCAAACATGCTATTTTTGAAAATTGTATCAGTTTCTTGATATTTTTCATTTCTTAACATCAAAGTTGCTAATTAACTTTGTTAGCTCATATTACGATATACATAAACAGTTTTTCAACATTACAGTGACTGTATGAGTTGAATATTCAATGACATCAACATTCAACAGGGTCAACCGGCTAAGCAAGTTTTTGCACGCTTCACGTCGGTAAAAGCAGAATTCTGTTGGTAAAATAAAAATAAGAAAATAAGGTGATACCTTTTTATTGGACTAACTTAATACATTTTGGACTAGCTTTGGAAGGTTAAAGCCTTCTTCCTCACGTCAGGACAGTAAAATCACGTAATGATGACTGCCTGGCCTCTGCATGCATCAAGGTGTTCCTTTACCTCCTGGGAGACATGCACGGAGAGGAGGGGGAGGGGATATGTGCACTGACTCAGCATATTCTTCTCGCTCCTATATCTGCTGAGCAATGGAGTGAGGCAAGCTCTGTGGAGTGCTTGCGGAGCTGCCACGTCCAAGAAAGGACATCTAAAGCCAGTCCTGGATTTCTAGCAACCTCTTCTTGCTGCATGATGGGGCCTGCGGCATTGATTTCAATGGGAAGAATTTGGGACTACAAGTGCTATAGCACTTTGGGATGTCAGTTCAAAAATAGGCCAGTCCAAAAAGTCTCCTTCCTGGAAATGAAAAACTCGCCAGCTCTGTGACTGTCCACATACATGTCAATGTCACTTTGGCTGTCACTTTTCAGTGTGTACATAAGGAGAATAATTTACTCACAAACATGGCTATTTGCACGGGTAAATACTGTAGACAATTTGGAAATTGATCACCCTTTATATGGGCAAAAGCATGTGTGGAATACTTTGAAATAGCTAGTTAGTGTCACTGAATATATTAGCATAAATTATAACATAAGTCTACATGGAAGCACCAAAGATCAGGGTTTCTACATAGAAAGTGTATGTATAAGCCCCCAAATATCATATAGATTGTGGATTTGGCTTGGAGAGCCCAAATTATACCCGTTTTTTCTACATCCAAGTCAAAAGTATAAACTAAGCCCAGAATGACATCCATCATCTCCCCTTCCCTCTCACCTGAGGGGGGGGGGGCTCAGTGACCCCTTCATTTTTTAAAATGGTAGCACAGGTTCCAGGAAGTTGCCTCAAAGGGGGCAGTAGTTGCAGGTCATTAGTGCGCAGGTGCATTAAGGCCCGCCGCAGGGCCAAAGTGGCTTGCTCTGAGCCTCTGCCACTACTTTGAAAAATGATAGAGGGGCTGCCGTTCCACCTACCTGGGTCTGCTGCCCTAGGTGGCTGCCTGGTTTACTTAGTGGGTGTGGCAACCCCGAAAACCTAGAGGAGCCAGATATCATCACCAGTACATATACTTTATACAGATTTGAAGCACCACCCCAGAATGCCCCAGCCCCACCCTCCCTGCTGTACAATAGTTTTATACCATATGACGACACAGAATTTGAAAAAAAAAAATAGCACTTAGACATTTGGTACAGTGCCGAATATCTAAGAGCTTTTTAAATATTGACACCGACACGTGAACTTTCACATGCGTTTTTGTGCAGGCATTCCCGGGGAAGGGATGGGCCGGAGAAGGCAAGGATATTTCGTATTTGCAAAACTAGGCACATTGTTTTGGCCAGGAAGAGTAACCAAAGAAAAAGCAGGTGACATTTTTGTGGGTGCTTTTTCTTTGGACTGTTTCCAAAGGAAAAATATGGCATCAATTTCCTTTAAGAATCAGTGCAAAATCCATAGCTAAAAGTACCTATGGGCTTTGCAGCATCCATCAGAGTTTGGAAGATTTTCCTCGTAAGACACTGACCGTTTTTTCACTATCACGGACAGGATTATCCTTTTTTTGGGGGGGAGGGGAGGGGGAGAGGATAGAAAGCATGTTTGTTTTTCATCTCTAGCAGAGACATTGATTTCTTCTAGCCAGTAGAAAGATAAGTATAGGTTAAGGCTACATTGCTTGAAAAAGGGACCTCAGTGCTACTGGATCATTCAACATCTATCAGCCTAATGGAATGTGTCATTATGAGCCACCTGTTTTCTTCTGTTTTGTCATAGCAGCTGCCCTACTAGCTGTGTGGCAGACGAGGGTGAACCCGATCTAAGAGCCTTTTTTTTACAGTCTTTTCACCATTTGCTCATGGAATTTAATATCAGAGTTCTTTGATGGGGATCAGCAACCACTGGGATGGACTCTTAGGGGCTGGATGGACTCTTAGGGGCTTGTTTACAAAGCCGCGGTAGCAGTTCGCGGTCGTTATCGGAGCTGCGGCCCCATTGAAATCAATGGGGTCGCGGCTCCGATAACGATCGCGAACCGCTACCGCAGCTTTGTAAACAAGCCCCTTAAAGTGTGTTCCACTGTTGATGTAAGGAATATGTGACCAATCAATTTACAATACTACCTCATTCTAAGTTTGTAGGGTGACTTCTTTATCCTATGAAGAACCGTTAGCATCCCTCCTAGCAATATTTAATAGGCTACTTAACTATAACAATATGTATATTGTGATAGGGCTGAAGCCACTGAAAGCAAAAACTTAGAAATAAACGCTGTTCCTTACAAAGCAGTTAACATGCAGAAGATGCAGTTCCCTTGCAGAGCAGCTAGAGGGAGCAGGCATGAACCTACAGAGGCTGAGCTAACACACCCGGGTACTGATTGTGCAGGAGCTAATCAGCTCCACCTGAGGGGTAGCCCAGGAAACTCAAAAGTAAAAGGCCTTTATAAGCAGAGGGCCAGCTCAGAAGGAAGGAGAGAGGAAGGAACCTCGGAAGGGAGCTCAGGAGGGAGCTCAGAAGGGAGTTCAGAGGAGAGCTCAGAAAGAAAGAGAGAAAGGAGCAGACCCAAAAGAGCCGGAGTGAGAGAGAGACCTGGGAGAGACAGACTGGAAAGAGATCTGCTTGGAAGAAATCCCAAAGACAGAGAGCTCAGAAGGAGAGAGCCCAGCCGGGAGAGAGGCCTCTGCTCACCAGGAGGGTCTGAAACAGGATTAAAAGGTACTGGAAGAAAAAGTCCTGACAGGAGATTTACTTATACTAAGAAGCCAGGAAGCCTGGAATCTTTACAGGGTCTTCCCAAGCTACAGAGAGGACAGACAGTACCCAGGAGGCTTCCAGAGGGAGTCTGCAAAGGAGACCGTGGCCAGAGAGAGGTGCCTGAGTGGGCAAGTAACAGACGCCCTGACTTCACGAAGCCAAGGTACGGTGACTATTTTTTCTCAAGGAAAGGCCCAGCTCCTAGAATGTTTTTAAAACCAGATAATCAGCCTAAGAGAAAAGGAAGCCGGCAGGAGTCCTTTAAGCCATCATGTAGGGGCATAGGGACAAACCCTGCTATTTACCTGAAAGCCGTAGAACAGCCTAGCTGGAAGCTAGGGAGAAGAAGGACTGACTTTCAAACCACAGCAGCCAGGGAAAGCTCAAGTACAGAAGGAGGCAAAAAATGAAACAGAGTCCATGCAGCTGGAGCATGTAGACTCAGTTACATTGTCCCAGGAAGAAGTAATGGACTGCTCGGTTTGTGTGGCAGGGAGTTTTGAGTCACTCCCCGAGCTGTAACTTATTTAGACAAGCTCTGATATTGTTTTGTTCATGTTGAGCGAAAGAGAAAAAGCTCACTAATTTTACTTTGCTCCGAAGTTTGGAAAACCCTGTGTTGTTTTTGCAAGAAGCTGTGAAGTATGTAACAGTTCACTTGTTTAACTATGCTTTGGTAAAAACCCTAAACCACAAAAAACAAGCACTCAACACTTGAAAACCCTAAACTAAAGAAGAGTGACAACAACAAATTAATGAACTAACGCAAAAAATAATTATTAACAAACATATTTTTTGTTGGAAGATCGGCCATGAGGTTAAAAGCCATAAGGTTAGAAGCCTCTCGAAGCCGTTACTTCCATTTTAATCGATTTTATTGTAGTCCAATAAAATAAGCCCACACAAGAGCCAAAATAAGGTGCTAAAAAAACCACAACTTGGTACCACCTTTAAAACATCAATGTACATAGAGAAAGCAATTATTTGGAGACACTTTGACTTATCTGAACCGCCATTGATTGTTGATTAAAGTCCGTTTAAAGCAACGCACAGTTCCAGACGTTCCAACAGCTTTCTCAAACTCCGAAAAAAAGACGAAGTGGGAATAATGACTTCCAAAAAGATGAAAATTGCAAAAGCAGTTATCCAAAAGTACACAGCACTGCGTTTCGGGCAAATTTACATTCCATGCCCTGTGTCAATGCTTAGTTGAACTGCCAAAAATGAAAGCAACCAAACAGCACCTCCACCACTCCGAGACGCCGGCGCATGCTCATTACAGATCCGAGACTTGCAGGAAGGTTCAATCATTAAATAACAAGGTAAGCCAATAGGCAAAAAACTGATATCCATAACTAGCTTGTACAGGCTGACAAAAAATACTGAGGCTCACCAAAAACATACTGTGGCAAACTTTTAAAGAATACTAATCCAATCCAGCTCTCTGTTAAGTCCCAATGGTTCAACAGTAGACCAAGTAAAAATCCATCTCTGTTCCAAAACTTGAAGTGATTGCTCACGGTCACCTCCCCTCGGATTCTCAGGTACTTTATCAAGCACTCGCCAGGTCAAATCGTCAAAAGAATGATGATGATCTTAACCAGCATTTTTCAACCACTGTGCCGCGGCACACTAGTGTGCCGTGAGATATTGTCTGGTATGCCGTGGGAAAAATTCCAATTTCATCCGTAACATGTGGCCTCGGCTCACAAATTAGGGTTGCCAACCGGCCGGTTTTCAGCCGGCCTGGCCGGTTTTTCCATGGCCAGGCCGGCTGCCGGCACAGTTGTAAAACCGGCTTTTGTGCCGAAGTCCGCGGCGCGAACGCGATCGCGATTCCCTATAGCAGTGCAGCCGCTGGTTCTGCTTTGTACAGAGCAGCGGCTGCACTACACTTACATTGAAAAGTAAAGAGAAACTGTGTCAGGAGCCCTCCGATCATGCAGAGCCCGAGGAAGTGATGTCATGGGGTCGGGCTCCTCACAGGCTGTCTTTCCTTTTCAAATTAACTTTAGCTGCAATAAAGTTAATTTGAAAAGGAAAGACAGCCTGTGAGGAGCCCGCCCCCATGACATCACTTCCTCGGGCTCTGCGATGACCGGAAGGCTCCTGACACAGTTTCTCTTTACTTTTCAATGTAAGTGTAGTGCAGCCGCTGCTCTGTACAAAGCAGAAGCAGCGGCTTGGGCAAAGGGTGTGTGTGTGTGTGTGAGTGAACCAGCAAGGGGGGGGAGTGTGAGTGAACCAGCAAGGGGGGGGGAGTGTGAGTGAACCAGCAAGGGGGGGGGGAGTGTGAGTGAACCAGCAGTGGAGGGGGGGGGGGGGGAGTGAACAACCAACGGGGGGGGGGGCGATGGTGTGAGTGAACCAGCAGGGGAGGGGGGTACGTGTGTGAGTGACCCAGCAGGAGGGGTGAGTAAGTGACAGGGGGGTGGGTGAGTGAACCAGCAGTGGAGGGGGGGGGGGTGGTGTGAGTGAACCAGCAGGGGAGGGGGGTTGGTGTGAACCCAGCAGGGGAGGGGGGTTGGTGTGAGTGTTTGATTCCTATTCAAGAGAATTACTTTATATATAGTCAATATAGGCACAGAGGTAAATTTTTTTAACATTTTCTAATGGTGGTGTGCCTCGTGATTTTTTTCATGAAAAAAGTGTACCTTTGCACAAAAAAGGTTGAAAAACACTGATCTAAACAATGCTGTACAATCGGAGCTGATAAAGTACCTGCCCTAAGTCTGGAAGCATGTTCACCAAGACAGATTCGCACAGGGCGGACCGTCCGCCCAATGTATAAAAGATTACAAGGGCAAACCAGAACATATACCACATAAGGAGTTGAACAAGTGGTATGCCAATGGGCTTTGTGAACCAAATTAGAACTTGGCACCAACCATTCAGTGCCCGTTATAGATTGTGAACAATAAACGCAGGAAGAGCACAAAAAATGACCAACTTTAGAAGAATTCCCCCATGCACATCTTTCTAGAGGGGAAGACGTCAGCCCAACCATATCACGAAGATTTGATCCCCTGGAGTGTGCTATTTGCAGTCGACCCTGAAAACACGGGTGCAATTGTAACACATGCCAATGTTTAAGAAGAATTTTTCTAACATGGTGAGTATGAGACATGTAAGGAAGAACACCCACAATCGTTTGTGAATGAACAGCAGAATTCAGATCACTTAAGGACTTCAAATCAGATGATGGAAACAGCCATTCCCGATGAGTAAATTTGGCTCTCAAAAAAGCTTGCTTGATAACTTTTTTGGGATAACCACGCCGGGCAAGCCGAAGGGAGAGGTCGTGAGCATGTTATAAAAAATCCTCAAATTCAGAACAGATCCATCGAAGCCTAAGAAATTGGCGATAAGGAAGGCCTTTCTTCAAAGACAGTGGATGAAAACTGGTAAAAGTAAGGAGTGTGTTTCGCTGAACTGGTTTACGAAATAATGTTGTTTGAAGAACGTTATGTCTTTTGTACACAAGTACATCAATAAATTCCAGTTGAAATAAATGATGATGCATAGTGAAGGACAAATTACACCTCAAAGAATTTAACCAATTCAAAAATGATTGTAAGGCAGATTCGGTACTTGTCCATAAGAAAAAAATATCATCAAGAAACCGTACCCAAAGTGCCACATTGGTAAACCAAGGCGATGGATAAACCTGAGACTCTTCAAATTCCGCCATATACAATGTGGCTATTGATGGAGCTACTGTTGCTCCCATTGCAATTCCCTGAATTTGATGGTAAAACTGTTTCTCAAATTGAAAATAATTTTTAGTGAGCACCAAATGTACCAACTCCTGAAAAAAGGAACGAGGGATGCGATCAGGTAGAGAAATAGGCAGCTGAGAAATAACAGATAAGGCTTGATCCTGATCAATATTAGTGTACATTGCAGTGACATCTAGTGAAACCAACCACCAAGCATCAACATCCCCCTGAACCTGTTGAAGTTTCATAATAAAATGGGATGTATCCTTCAAAAATGATGGTACAGCCTGGGCACACGGCTGCAAAAAGTTATCACAAAATTTGGAAAGAGGTTCCAACACGGACCCACGACAAGACACTATTGGTCTGCCTGGAGGACTCACCAAAGACTTATGTATTTTAGGAACTGTGTATATAATAGGAATGACTGGATGTTTAACAGCCAAAAAGTTAAATTCTCGCTTGGTGATCCAAGCTGAAGACAATGCTTGCTGCAACAGTTGGAAAATTTGAGATTGTAAATCACCAAACGGATTGACAGAAATTTTAGCATAATAAGCACTATCATTTAACTGATCCAAAAGATGTTGTCTATACTGAAAAAAGGATGCACCACAGTTGCACCCCCCTTATCGGCTTTCCGAATTACGAGATCATGATTATTACGTAATTCCCGGACCGCAAGCCATTGCTTGCGAGACAAGTTATGATACGGGGATTTCAAACTTGATGATTCCATCGCTGCCAGGTCATTAAGCACCAGTTTCTGATATGTTTGAAGAAGGGGGTCCGTGACACCTTGAGGTATCCACTTAGAAGGTGCCCGAACCACTGAAATGTCCGGGCCCATTTCATGAGTTGCACAAAAATGGGTAACCAGTAACTTCCGAAAAAAACGGTGTAAAGCTATATGCATACGAAAAGAATCATAATGAGTTACTGGTACAAACGAGAGACCAAGATCTAAAATTGATTGTTGATCAACCGTTAATGGAACCTAAGAAATATTAACTACTGTTGTTTGGAACGGTTCCGAGTGATCGGGCCCTGAAAGTTGTTGTGCTGTTGATGGCCGTCTGGTGGCTTCCACAGACGATCGGATTGAAAACCCTCTCTGGGCTTCCACGTCCGACCACGGCCACGACCTCGGGACCGACCCTGGTGAAAAACCTGCTGCTGACGTTGATTAGGGGGAGAAAAAGAAGCCGACTGACCCCCTTGATCAGATTCATCCGAACAAATCTCAAAGGAATCAAAAGTAACTCTCTTTGGAGGGGCCTCCCCTTTCTTCATCCAAGTGTAAACCTGGTCAAGCTCATAGTCCTTTTTATCTCTATTAAATTTCTTGATTTTAACTGATTTTTTGTAATCCCGATATTGATCCAATTGTAGCTGAATGTCTTCCATACGTGAAATGAATCGATCTTTTGAAATTGTGGAACGTAAATGTTCATCCAAAGTTTTAACCTCTTGTTCCAATTTGATGGATTCCGTATTCAATCTCTTGCCCAATAAGGCAATAAGATCCATACTGCACTTATTAAGAATGCTGTTCCATTTCATATAGAATTCTTGATCATCAGTAAACATTTTAGGGGGCTTTAAAACCCGCAATCCCCGAGGACTCATCATGGATTTTAAATATTGAATCATAGTAGCTTCATGAAGAGAAACCCGGATTAACTTCTTTTTTAAATCCACATATTCAGTAAAAGATGAAGAAAATGCAGACGCCTCAGAATCATCAAACAGAGACGGCTGCTGGGCTAGTCTCTGAATCTGTGCATCCGAAAATGCAGAGACAGCCTGACTAGCAGCCTGATTAACACTCAATGATGAATCCTTACTGCCCTCTACTTGAGAGGAAGGCAACTTGGTAGTCATGTTGAAAAATTGTTGAAACGGTATACCAAAACCACAAAAAACAAGCACTCAGCACTTGAAAACCCTAAACTAAAGAAGAGTGACAATCAACAAATTAATGAACTAACGCAAAACAAAATATTAACAAACATATTTTTTGTCGGAAGATCGGCCATGAGGTTAAAAGCCATAAGGTTAGAAGCCTCTCAAAGCCATTACTTCCATTTTAATCGATTTTATTGTAGTCCAATAAAATAAGCCCACACAAGAGCCAAAATAAGGTGGTAAAAAAACCACAACTTGGTACCACCTTTAAAACATCAATGTACATAGAGAAAGCAATTATTTGGAGATACTTTGACTTATCTGAACCGCCATTGATTGTTGATTAAAATCCGTTTAAAGCAACACACAGTTACAGATGTTCCAACAGCTTTCTCAAACTCCGAAAAAAAGACGAACTTTAATCAACAATCAACAATAATATATCTGAAAAATGTCTTATCCCCCCATTTTATTGCATTGGCTATTTCCTCCTCCTTTTGAATCTTTGCCTTCTTGACTACTTTGCTAGCTTCTCTAAGTTTTTCCAAATACAGATGCCTGTCTTCCACTCTCTCTGATCTCTTGTATTTCATGAAGGCCTCCCTCTTTTTCTTCACTTTTTCAGCTACTTCCTTCGAAAACCATAGCGGTCTCCTGTTCCTTTTGCCTTTATTTACCATTTTAACAAAAAGGTTGGTTGCCTTTAAAATACCCCCTTTCAGTTTTGCCTACTGTTTTTCTACATCCCCCAGCTGTTCCCATCCTACTAACGACTCTCTGAGGTATTGGCCCATCTTTGCAAAGTTAGTCTTCCTAAAGTCTAAGATCTTCACCTTGGAATGAATTCTAACAGCCCTAGTCCTAATACTGAACCACACCATCTGGTGATCACTGGATGCAAAATGATCTCCCACTACAACATCAGAAACACTTTCACCATTGGTAAGCACCAAGTCCTGTATGGCCCCTTCACGTGTGGGGTCTGTTACCAATTGCCTGAATAGTTCTCCCTGTAGAGAATCCAGGATCTCCTTACTTCTAGATGATACTGCAGCAGGAATGTGCCAATCAACATCTGGCATATTGAAATCTCCTAGCAGTAGCACTTCCCCTTTCCTAGCAATGCTGCGTATGTCTTCAATTAACTCTCTGTCCACCTCTTCCTCTTGTGAGGGAGGTCTGTATATCACACCAATGCAAACAGATTTCTCTTTCCCTCTTTCTAGTTTAACCCACAATGCCTCCTCTCTCCCTTTTAAGCTCTGTAATTCCAAAGCTTTAATAGTAGTTTTTACATATAGTGCCACTCCTCCTCCCCTTCTTCCTACCCTGTCCTTTCTGAATAAAGTATAGCCAGGTATAGTTACATCCCAATCATGGTTTTCTGTGAACCATGTTTCTGTAACTGGCACTAAATCCAAGTCAGCTACTCCCACCAAAGCTTCAACTATTTAAGACTAATAAAAGAAAATATTTTTTTCACTCAACGTGTAATCAAACTCTGTAATTTGTTACCGGAGGATGTAGTAAAGGCTGTTAGTGTAGCTGGGTTTAAAAAGGGTTTGGACAAGTTCCTGGAGGAAAGGTCCATAAACCATTATTAAGAAGGGACCCAGGATATCAATGCTTGAACCAATACAAGCATTGTGGAACCTGTGTCCCTTGGGGAAACTGCTAGGTACATATGACCTAGATTGGCCACTGTTGGAAACAGAATACTGGGCTTGATGGACCTTGGTCTGACACAGTATGGCATATCTTATGTTCTTATCAGGGATCTTATTTCCCATGCTACAGGCATTAATACACACTGCTTTCCATATGTTACCCCTGTTACCCATTTCCATAAAGGTATTTAATGTATCACCTACCTGGGGGCTTTCACTTACCTGGGGGCTTTCTTCACCCATCCCCAACGAATCTAGTTTAAAGCCCTCTTCAGTAGATTAGCCAGTCTACTACTGAAGATGCGTTGACCTTTCTTGGACAGATGGATGCCATCTCTGCTCTGCAACCCTTGGAACAGCATCCCATGGTCTAGGAAACCAAAACGCTCTCGATGACACCATCCACGCAGCCATGCATTCATCTCCAGGATGCGAGCCTCTCTGCCTTGGCCTTTACCCTCAACAGTGAGGATTGAAGAGAACACCACCTGTGCACCTAACTGCTTCACCCTCTGTCCCAGAGCCATGAAGTCACTTTTGATACGTTCCGAGGTATACCTGGCAGTATCATTTGTTCCAACATGGATTAGCAACATTGGGTAATAGTCAGTGGACTTGATTAGTCTCGGCAAACTCTCCGTAACATATTGGATTTTGGCACCAGGCAGACAGCATACCTCTCTGGACATCAAGTCTGGTCGGCAGATGGACGCCTCAGTACCCCTCAGAAGCGAGTCTCCAACCACCACGACCCTTCGTTTCCTTCTGGTCACTGATTCTGCAACTTTGGGGTACTTGAACTCTGGTTCTTCCCTTTCCATGGATGCTTTCACCTCCTCCACTTCCAGGGCTGCATAATGGTTCTTCAATTCAAGGGCTGGAGAAGTTGGATTGGTGATTTTGCATACCCTGGTGACTTGTGTCCAACCATCGAAATTCTGTTGGCACCCATCTTCTCTTGTGCTGGAGAGCTTGGTTGCTGCAAGAAGCATCTCATCAATGTACTTATCACTGTCTTGAATGCTCCTCAGCCTCGCCACCTCCTCTCTGAGTTCCTCCACTTGTTTCCTCAGAGCTTCAGCATGCAGGCACCCTGCACATGGAACTGGTCCTTCAACTGGCATTAGGACCTCTGTCTGGACCGAGGCAGAAGCTGGTTTTTTTTAAAAATTTTTATTTATACAATTTCAATATAACCGCAAGATACACACTTGTTACAGTAAAGAATGTTACAAAGGAAACCAAACTTACAGGTAAGGGGGAACCCTTATCCCATCAAGATAATAAGAATCAAACATTCACTAGCCCACACCATTATGTGTCTTATTACCTATGACTTTTCTTTAGATTTGTGTCTTGCCTGTCTCCCCCTTTTTGTGGGCTAGAGGCAGAAGCTGTAACGGGGGCAACAGCTTTAGCAATACGATTTTTCCCAGCCATTGTTCTGTTCGTGGAGCTTAGGTATCTGTTAAAGCAGAAGAGAGAGATTTACCAAGTACCAGCCGGTTTCCCAGCTGTCCTTTCAGAGGAAAAGCAGTTAAATCTCTTTAATTATATTCAAAATGTGCTGGTCCATTTCTCTGTGATTTGTTAAAGGGGGAGGTGCCCTATAAAGCAAGACTGCTCACTAGGGGTGGGTGGGAGTCAGGTGGGTAGGGAGGGAACTAACACCTGATTAGGTGTTAGCAGTTTCCAAACCTGAGGAGGTTACTAGAGTTCAGCAACCTACTGTGTTCAAGGAAAGTTCCCCTAAAGCACCAAAAAGAAAGTAACCTTGCTTTAAAAAATATACAAAAAAACCTTTTAAGAGCTCCCAGTCAGAGAGCTAGCAATGTAATATAATAAAAACAAACAAACAAACCCTCAAATCCTTACTGTTTGTTGATCTGTAGAGCCCTGGTTAGGAAAGCCTCAACAGGTATCAACCATCAACAACTATCTGCCCACTAAAAACAGCTACAATCTCAACAAAACTTCAACAACTTTGTGCCTACCACCTCTCCACCAGATATCAACCACTGGTCATCCTTTCAAACCATCACTAACAAAGAGATTGAAAATATTCTATCAATGATTAACATCTCCACCTCACCATTTGAGCCATCCCTGGCTAACTGAATAAAAGCCTCAAAGAATGAACTCAGCCCATTCCTCACCAAACCAACAAGGAAAAAGGCTAAACTGTCTCAAACTCTCCTCTATCTGTCCCACTTTAAAAAAAACGGACTTCAACCCCTCAGACCCCACATCCTATAGACCCATTGCTAGACTCCCATTTCTGCTTCAAACACAAATTAAAGAATGAATTGCGATTATCTAAGCGGATTTCATGTTTAAAATTTCAGAAGAGGGGGAACGGAAAGGTCCTTGATGCAAAATACGGGGTTGGTTAACCACAGCAGAGGTTCACCTCCTGGGTTCCACCCCACTAAAGTCTGAGACCTGTTCCCTGATTATGGTATTTTCTTGAGCATTGTGGAGTGGAGCAATTATTATATTATTTAGACTCCCATTTCTAGCAAAATTCATCGAGAAAACCATGCAACTCCAGCTCCAAGACCACATTGATGAAAACTGTCTACTTGATGCACAACAACATGGCTTCAGACCGCTGCATGGAGTGAAAGCTCTAATGACATCACCTATCAACACTCTAACCCAAGGGATACAAGACCGCTCAAAAACATACCAAATGATATTCTTAGACATATCTGCAGCATTCGATAAAGTCAACCATGGCATACTCCTGCAGCGATTGCAGTCATATGGCATCAGAGACACAGTCTTCAAATGATTTCAATCTTACCTCACTAACAGACACCAACAGATAAAAATAGGCATGAACACCTCCAACAAATACAAACAAACTCAAGTTCTACCCCAAGGTTCCACACTCTCTACACCTTTTTTCAACATATACCTCCAACCCATCTGCTCAGTCATTAAAAAACATGAGATCACATCATGCTATATTATCCACTACTCACCAAACAATCATCTTACACTCAAATCCAGAACTGCTTCAAATAAATCTCCAACTGGCTCACAATAAACAACCTATCAATAAACTACAAAAAAAAAAGCTATGGTTATTACAAGAGACTCTTCATTCACCCCACCAACCACAATCACACTAAACAACATCCAGATAAATATTCAACCAAAGCTAAATATCTAGGGATAACTCTTGACCAGCAACTTTCCTTCAAAAATCATATTAAAAAACCAGCCAACACAGTATACCTCAAAATTAAAACCCTTCAACGATTCTGTCCACTCCTTGAACCAGAAGACTTCTGCTCAACACTCCAAGCCCTTACTCTCCCTCATGCTGACTACTGCAATAATATCTACCAAGGACTATTGCAGGTTACCCTCCTCCCCCTCCAATCTGCACTCCACACAGTCGCATGCACAATCGAGAAAGCTACTAAGTTTGACCACATTACCCCTATCCTAAAGCAGTTCCACTGGCTGCCCCTCACAAGTAGAATTATATACAAAACCTTGCTACTAACACACAAAGCACTACACTCACTCCCACCCCCACCCTTCTACAATCCCTCCTTCAGAAGTTCTCCACAAACAGACCACAAAGATCTGCCACATCCAACAAGCTCAAAATACCACAATCTAAAACAAAGCTCAAACAACATACCTGCCAAAGAGTATTTGAACTCGCCACACCATCCCTTCGGAACTCTCTACCTGACACTCTAAGGAACATCACCAATCTTCCTTCCTTCTGCAAACATTTCAAAACCCACTTACTTACCGAACACTTTGGACCCATGACCTAACATACCCACAAATGTGACAAAATGCGACTGACACGTATAACAGAACCTGCAACTGTAAATAGTTAAAGAACATACCACTATGTATAGCTGTTCTAATTGTATTTAGTTTGATGGTTGAAAATGGTTTAGCCAACATATATGTTATGTAATTATGATGTCACATATTATACTTAATAATGTTTAACTGTTTACTATAATGTTATCCAGTTCTATGTATTTAGTTACTTATCTGTTCCCTGTAAAAACTGTTTCTGTTCAATGTAAACTGCTTTGACCCGGTGAAAAGCGGTATATAAGCATAGTTAAATAAATAAATAAACAAACATACATTCATTTTTGGGTGTCTCTCTTGCTTCCTTGAAGCAACTTCAGGCACTATACCAATGTGGGTCTGGCTTCCATACCAGTTGTCCTCCTGGCAGGATTCTGCTGACAAAAAAATTGTCTTGCTCTCAGGTCTTTTCCTACAGCTAGAACCTTATGCTTCCTGATAGATAGTACATTTTATCACTGTTTAAACTGTCCATTCATTTATGGTAGCTTGTATTACTGCATCATCATTTATGCAGGCAGTGAAGGTTGAATCAGGCTTCATGTGATAGATCTCATCTCTCATCTACTCATCTCCCTTCAATTCTACCACACTCTTGATTTCTAGGTTTAGGTTTGCATGTGGTTATGCTTGATTCCAGATTTCTCAAACTCTCCTCCTTACCAGATTTTCTGAGCATGACCAAGCTAGTAACTTATGGTTACTTGGGCAACCTGGCTTCACCCATGGATTCCTCTTTCAATGATTTGTATACTGGCATACTGGATAAGTCAGGCTCTTCACAGCATCCAGTTCCCAAGTTTCCACCATGATCACTCATTTTATCCTGGCCACCAGAGCCAAGGCTGCTCCTGGGAGATGACAACTGGTGTAGTTCTGCACTACTAAGGGACCGCATATTGGATATAACTGATGCTGGGCCCTCTATCAGTGATTCCAAAGCCAAACTCACATAGTCAAGGAGGTTGTTGAGCATAGGTAGTCTGGAATCAGTCATTCCTTATTTGTTCACTGGTCAATGATAGGCTTTCACTTTCTCTAACCAAGATACAGCTGCAAATCGGCAGTCCAAATGCAAAAGGGGTCTGCACTAGCATCAGCTTACATGTCTCTTTATGAACATGCTGAATAAGTCCCCATCCTTGACTGTGAGTCTTTGGCTTTCCAGGACTGCCTGCACTGAGTGAAACAAAGGCTGCTGAGTAGTTACTGGTTCCTCAGGACTCTCACTGCTTTTGAGTGTGGCGGTAAACAACTGGTGGGCTGTGGCCTCTTGGGTTCTCTCTGTCCATGTCACTGTGGAGCTTTCTGGGGGAGAGGTACTCCCTCCCTGGTATTAATCCCACTGGTCTGGTTGGTAGAGTTATAGCTTCCTACACTGCCACTGCTGCAACAAGTTGCCTAACTGGGTGCAGGTCCCTCAGCTGTTCGTGGTAGACTTGAAACTTCACTGGCATTGGTAAATGAGGCCTTATTTAATTGTTTTTTATTTTATTTAATGGGGGTTTTTTACCTCTTTATCCGTTAGTCAAAGTGGTTTACAGTAAAACATGATAAATGGTTTACATTATAATATAAGTGATTACAATAAACAGGGAGCATGAAACTTGGAAATTAAATTAACATTAGTAACTTGGTTAAACATTCAGGAAGGTTACAGTTTTATGGTAGGTTATGGCTTCTCCTTGCTGGGCTATGTAATAGTTCTGTGGAGGCCAAATCTAATCAGGATACTTCCAGGCCATCTGGACATCCAAAAAATGGATGGCCTGAATGTGTACCTGATTCTGCACCCATAGGAGCTAGACGTTCCTGTGGGTGCAGAATTGGGCATTTAGACAGGCCAGACATGCCCCGATTCCACAATGCAGGAAGTATAATCAGTTCACAGGCTAGCCCTCCCTATGCTTCTTCTGGAGCCCCAGTGCCGTGGCGTTTCATCACCATGGCACGCAGGAGCGCTGAATGGCCCAACAGTGTGAGTATGCATTTCCCCCACTGCCCGAACCTCGGTGGGAGATACCAGGGCCACGATCATGCAGCAGGGGCCTACCTGCCTCTGCGCCTTATGAGGGGGGGGGGGGTTCCTGGCCCAATCTCCAGCAATTATCAGACTTATTCCAAATCGGGGTGGAATAAGTCCATCATCCATCTTTGCACCACCGGATGTACAGGGTCATGACCGGAATAGGCCCTGTACAAATGGATTGTGCGGCCCGCCCCCGCTCTGCCCACACTTCATGCCATCCTCACCCATTCGGAGCTCCCCCACAAAGCCCCTGTACATGCAGGGAGCTCTTGGGGCAGAATAGGCACACAGTGAATAGCGGGGGTCGTACGTCCAAACTTGACGTACATCCCCCACTATTCACTGTCCAGAATGACCCCCTTAGTGTTCTGTGTACAGGAAAGATTTTAGTTTCTTTCTAAAGTCTTGGATGTCCTTTGTGGACCTGATGTCTTCTGGTAGGGAGTTCCATAATGCTGGTGCTGATAGGGAAAAGGCTCTTTTACATGTGGCTTGTTTGGTTTTTGTTTGGGCATTGGGGGTGATGAGCAGGGTTTTATTATTGGTTCTTCTAGGTCGGATTTCAGGGTCTCTTGAGACCAGCATTTGTAGTATGTCTGCTGATTTGTGATGTAAGATTTTGAATATGATGAGTATTGTCTTGAATTTGGTATGTAATTACATTGGGAGCCAGTGCAGTTGACACAGGAGGGGTGTTATGTGGTGGTATTTTACCGACCCTGTAATGATGCATGCTGCTGTGTATTGGGACATTTGCAAAGGGTGAATGGTGTTTTGGGAGGTCTTGGTATATTATTTATTTATTTATTTATTTAACAGTTCTTCTATACCGCTCTATTTTAGATCAGAGCGGTTTACATTTAACATCAACTATACAACACAGGGAACTTTGAGTTGTATTTACAATAAACAGGGAGATCAACTTGGAAGTAACTGGGGGAAACTATGTACATTCTATAACTCTATACATTGTATTACACTGGTACCTGATTTCAGGCAGAACATATTAAACTGTAGTAGTCCAGAAGTGGTAGTGGTGTTATAGTAGCTTGGCAGATGGTCCAGAAGTCGTTTTGGTTGAGCAGAAGTTTTAGTTTCTGGATGATTTTCATCTTGTAATATGCATTCTCTGTGGTTTTATTTATATGTGATTGCAGGTTGAAGTTTTAGTCTAGTGGGACTCCCAGACATCTCACTTCATTCTTTACCATTAAATTACCCTGTAATAGTTTTATAGTTATTGGGGGAACAAATGTTGTGTTTCTAGTAATGTTGAGAACCTCTATTGTTTTGTAATTTATGTTTTGGTTGTGTGTGTTTAGAGACTTTATCATGGCCTCCAAGCATATGGTTATTGTTGAGTATCTGGGTTTGTCTATATTGAATGGCATGTATATCACGATCAGTGAAAAACAACTGCCTAAGGGCTAACTACACTAACAAAAATCACACTTAGTAAATACCAATAATAATTATTTTCTCAAAAAAATCCTTATATGAATACTTTCCACAATTCCTAAAATATTACAAAACTCAATAAAGCTCAATAAGGCATCAATGACCTCAGGATGGCTTAAACCCTACATGTGGTGAATAAATCACCATAGGGAAATAGCGGCGCTCACATCATAGGTCTGAAGCCTTTTTTTTTTTTACTTTTATTAACTTATACAAATTTATTATTAAATACTAAATTCAATACTACCCATAAAAGTACTTTTAGGGATTCTACAAAAATATCACCACAGGGAAATAGCGGACGCTCACATCATAGGTCTCAAGCCTTTTTTTTTTTTACTTTTATTAACTTATACAAATTTATTATTAAATACTAAATTCAATACTACCCATAAAAGTACTTTTAGGGATTCTACAAAAATATCACCACAGGGAAATAGCGGACGCTCACATCATAGGTCTCAAGCCTTTTTTTTTTTTACTTTTATTAACTTATACAAATTTATTATTAAATACTAAATTCAATACTACCCATAAAAGTACTTTTAGGGATTCTACAAAAATATCAATAAAGCTACCAAAACACAATAAAAAACAAGCATCTATACTTCTATATACAGCCAGAGCCCACGGGTTGTCAGTCCGTTGTCCTAAAACAAAATCAACAAAAATCTTTTTAGATAGAAGTATCTGCATGCCATTAAAATAGTATACATTCACATATTTGAGCAACTTCATGGGTTCAGCATATTTCGGTAATCGCAAATCTTGAACTCAGCAGCAACCAGAAAACAGCAATCAGAAATGTCTACCGTTGCGGCAAAACACCCAACAAAAGCTTTTGTTTTACCAAATTGGCTTCTTCAGGTGTTATGAATACCTTAGTTGCTAAATATAGTAGCAAACCAGACATACAAAATGTCTTTTGTTACTTCAAACATTAGACATAAAGAATGCCTTCCGCCGCTCAACTTTTAGGAATTGTGGAATGTATATCATGATGCCATCTGTATATAGATGGTATATCACATTGTGGTTTGTTATGATGTCGCAGATGGGTTGTATATAAAGATTGAATAGCAAGAAGGAGAGAGATGAACCTTGTGGGATACCCTGGTGTTGTCTAAATGGACTTGATTTGTTTGATCGTCTCTGACATGTTGCTGCTGGCAGTCCAGGTATGAGTGAAACCATATAAGGTTGGAGTTCTTGAGGCCTATTTCTCTTAGTCCAACTCCAGTGACTTGGTGAAGGACTGATGGAATCTTCCAATTGCAAATCCGAGGACTCATCAGAACTGAAGAACTGCTTGTGCCAAAAATGACAGTGCAGGATCATTGGCACAAGGGCATGCTCATGCAGAAGACAATGAGCATGGCCCACTGGCACTTCTCCTTTGATGGAGAGTTGGAATTTGGACTTTAACTGAAGCAACATCTCTAATGGTCAATGACCTTATTGAGGCCTGGGGTCTCATTGACTCATTGATAGCTCATTGACTCTCATTCTCTGGCACTTCAGTTAAGGGCTGGTGGCCACTATATGGCTCAAAGCATAGTCACTCCTTTGATCTACTTACAGACTCCTCTCAGTAATAACTTGGGACCCTTTTCAAGGGCGCCGATCCTCCTGTGAAGTAAAGTGGGCTGATTTTCACTATGGACGAGCATATGCTCTTGAAGCAAAGTGACACTTCCTTTTCTACCACCTGCTAGCAATCCTTTTTGTGAATGGGAAAAATAGTAATTGAGGAGATGGAGTTTCTGCAAAGTGTTGTTGTTATAGGAGGTATGGTGGCATGGGTCTAAGGGTCATGTTGGAGCCACCTACTCCTTGTTCTGAGGTCTGTTTTCTCCTTTCTTACTTTTTTGTCAGGAGAAGATTTTTGTTTAAGAAGACATCTATCCTCCTAGTAGATTTCCTGTGCTATGAAGTTTGGTGAGAATATTGGAGTGTTTTAAGCATTAGTATTGAGTAATTACATCCTATATCAGCATACTCCCACGTTCTTGGCGCACACACACATCCCAGCACAGGTGCACTACTGAGCCTGCCAGCCAATGGGAAACTGCTGATTCAAAGTTTTCCAAAGAAAGGAAGCTTTTACAAATACTTTTTCCATTTGAAAACACTGTGATTGTACTAAAAAGATGTCCAAAACCACAGCGATTCGACTTTCCATGATTTTTACTGCTGACTGCCATTTTCCTGCTCATTCCTTTTGCTTTCTGTCCATACTTCACAGTAATAGGTCAGCGCAGTCCCAAAACAGCTTCACTCTGCCACTTTCACATTTATGCTCTTTAGCCAAGAGTCCCAAAATGTATCAGTGTCCTTTTTAAGTGCCAATTAAGTCCTTGTTGTTCAGGCACCACTTGTATAAGCTCCTTTCTTGTAGTCCTAGCAGCTGTCCTACTAGATACTTGGAAGACAAGAGTGAACATCAATCCAAGAACCTTCTAATGCAGTCTTTCAGTCTTCTGCTCATGGAATTTAGTATCAGGGTTCTTTGAATGGGACCAGCACTCGACACTGTCACACCTCTTCCCTTCTCAAATAAGAGTCCAGGCCAGAATTTGTATTCTTGACAAATCTATATGGTCTTGTACCAGAGCGATCTCAAAGCAATATATCGTAAAATTCCTACTCTCTATCACTTTACTTGTGATCAGTTTCTCTATGAGTCTGGGTCCAAATCGCGGGGTTTGCTGTTTACGGGTCTCAGACTTACAATGGCATTAATTTCTGGGTTTTTTCAATCCCCAGTGACATGCCTGTTAGCATCAATGACCCTTCACAATACCCGTAAACCCCTCCTTTTTTTTTAAATCCATCAACAAAATATTTAATTTGCTGTTTGATTTTCTACTTAGCTTGCAATGTTGTGGAGTTCTATAATGATACTGCAGTCATTCTATTAAGTCTGAAAGTCCCGACGCTGCTGTTGAAGCGCCTCTGATGGAGGAAGAGGACAACTATTTAACCAGCCTGATAGCAGAATCAACTGTAGTAATCATGGAGTGACAGACTGTCCTCATGTCCACTGTTCTTCATTACTATATTTGTTTATACTGTACTTGTCAAGACAGCAACTAAGAAATCTTCCGCAAGTCTCTCAAAACCCTCTTGTTCACGGAGTCCTACGGCCAAATAACGTAATTTTCCAAGCACTGATCTCCACTGCAATCGACCCATCGACAACCACACTCAGATGAGAACTAAATGTAGATAGTCTGCATGTTTATATGTCTGACCCCCTTTCCTGTTAAATGTATCCCTACAAATCTGTGTTAACCACTTTGATTGAAGGATAAGGTGGTATACAAAACTGGCTAAATAAATAAATCGTGTTCAGAATGACTGCCCTCCATGACTCCATGAATGCTTCTTCCACCACGGAGAGGAGGGGAAACCTCCTCTGTAGTTAATGTTCCAGTGCTGGCACCAAAATACTCAATGCCAGAACTCTCCCCATTCTGGTGGCCTAGACTTCTGACACCTCTACTGCTCCTGTCCTGGTACTCCTCTATTGTTTTCCATTCTATTTGGGTGTTGTGTTGGTCCTTCTGACATAATTTAGGGCCTTTCAGCCAATCTAGTTACTACGCTATGTTGCTCCTCCTGGCAAAATGTAGAATTTTCCAGCCAATTAAGTTACTGTGGCAATAGTTGTTAGAGAAACAGCCTAGCACCCACGAGATTTGTGTTTGACTCCTACTGGCACTCCTTGTGACCTTGGGCAAGTCCCTTTACCCTCCATTGCCTCAGAAGACAAGTCCTAGCAATCTACTTCATCATACCTTCCCAAGAAAATCCAGGTGCTGCTAGGTTGCCAGGAGTCAGCTCTGACTACATGGCACTTAAAAAAAAAAAAGATTAGAAAGACTTGGATGGTACACTATGAGCCCAATTCCATCCTGGATTTCCAGGCCCTCTGTGCACCCCGTCAGAACAAGACTCACAGAGGGAGTTGCAATTTTGATCCCATGGGGCACAACTAACCCCACGGGATCAGAATCGCAAACAGGCCTGTATGTGGAGGTCAAGACCCCGATTCCATCTGGCCTGCACATACAGTAAGGGCTTTACAATGGAGGCGTGGTGCCATGGCATCCAGTTGCCATGGCACTGCAGCTCCATTGAAAAGCTGCAATCCCCAGCTGCTGGCTCCCAAAGTGCTTTCCGCACAGCCCGACCCCTGATCTGGCCTCCCAAGGCCAGGGTCGATCTGCGGGAATGCTCTCTGCCCCCTGCCATCCATTCCCAGCCCCAGGCCTGCTGTTCCTTTCACATCGGGGAACTTATTCAGAGGCGGAATTAGTTCCCCGTCAAAGCTGTCAGCCTCGGACATACAGGGCCGACATTGGAATCGGCCCTGTATGTCTGGGACCAACAACCGCCCACTGCCCGCCCTAACACTGCCCCTGATCCGCCCCTTTCCTGCCCCCATCTACCTTCCCTGTACAAGACCGAGGAAGGTAGACGAAACAGAAAAGGCATGAATAACGGGGATGGATTCCCGCTATTTTTGCCACAGAATGACCCCATATAAGAATAAGGGAACCTTTTATTAAAGTGTCCTAAGTAGTTAGCGTGCAAATTAGCACATGCTGTTGGAACATGCCTACGGTAACTGTTACCATCCTGGCATGGCAGTGCACATTAATTGACATGTTAATTGCATGTCTTCTTGTTGGGCACTATCAGGACAGAGAATGGGCATAGCAGCCGATGAGAGCTAGCATGCGAGAAGGTACAATGTGTTAGCTGTCAATAGGTGGCTAAGTTCAGCCACGCTACTGCCCTCAAGTAGTGCAGCCACTGCATCAATCCCAGGCCAAGAATAAACACTTGCGGCAATGTGGGATGACAGATGCACTCTCCTACCTTCCCGATCCCATGTCCAATCAGCGTGTACAAACTCGAATCCCCTTCTCACCATGACAAAGGCCTGATCCAATGGGCTAAACACTGGGTTCCCTGGTGCCATGTGTTAGCAATGTGCCAAAAGCAGAGGGGGAGGGGCACATGCTTCTTGAAGTTGGTGCAGACCTCCTTGCTGGTTTCAGGTCACACCACATGCTACTGACATGCTTTTTAGTAAACATGTCCCCAGGCTCTCCATCAAAAATGACTTGGGTACATCTTTTAACATAGATGCAATTCAGACCGAGTGGTCCACACTTCAACTAGCATTTGAAAATTTATCTCCTTAAGGTAGAAGGGGCAGTGGGGCTGTACAAGGCATTTTTATGACCGGTGTCTCTATATATCTGTCTGTCTTGAAAAAGTGAGTGTGTGTGTCTAAGGGTTATGTTTACTAAACTGCGGTAATGTAGTATAGGTAATGTTACCGCATGGTAACGTCACTTAATGCAACATTAACATGCGGTAACGTTACCTAATGTAACATTAATGCACGGTTACCGGCAGCAGTAAATGTCCCAGAGGGTGGAGAGAAGGCGGACAGAAGGGGTCAATGGATGGAGAGTGGGCGGGGAGAAGCCCCTGCTACAGTAACGCTGGAACAATAAGGCCAGAACTTTACCACCAGTGAAAACCTGTCGGTAAATGCACTTTTGTAGGAGAGAGAGATCATTTCAGTGCCAGCAATGTACAGCACAGACAGGGAGCCCAAGAAAAGTGAGAGTAGTGTTCCAATTGCAGCAGCAGCATAGTGCCCAAGTATGAAAGGGCACTATGGTGATGGTGCAAATGGGGCAAGGGGGCTGCAGGCAGGACATGCAGTGGGGGCAGCAGGGGCACAGGGTGGACTAGGCCATCACATAGTTGGCACCTAGGAACACAGAAACTGGATAACAGCAAGACAGTATCTGACCGTGATCAAACATGGTCCATAGTCTGTGTTCCATAGTGTCCCATGCAGGGGACATGTACCCATCAGGCACCCCAAAGGTTACACAAAGTACCACTATGCCTGTAACGGGGCAAGAAGTGCACATCTGGGGACCACTCTAACAAGGGTTTACGGACCTTCCCCAGGATGTGTCCCAAACTGTTCGTAAACCCAGCTAAACAAACACTCTTTACCACAGTGCTGTGGAGGTGTAGCCTACTGGTTAGGTCAATAAATCCTTAGGCAGGGGTCATGGGTTCAGTTCCCTTTTGTTTTCTTTTTATGCCAAACAACCAAGGTACACTTTAATGCATGTTAAACAGTCCATTACTCCCTTTACGCCTGAAAGCCCTCTATCTTATATGGCTTCAGATACCTTAACACTGCGCTTACCGCTGGTAACTTTACCATGATTTAGTAAACATACCCCTCAGTGTTTTACACATACACACACACTGTTTCAAGACAGACAGATATACGAAGGGGTACCCCAAAAAAACAGGAATAACATTGCCGTGGGCGGAGCTTGTGTAGTGCGCACTTCTGCCGCTAGGCGTGTATAGTGCAACTCATTGTCAGTTCAGTGCCGCCTGTGTTGTCGACCTGGCTTGTTCTGTTCATCTGCAGTGATTGTTTTTGCTAGCGCTGTTTTGTTCTTGTTTCTTTTTTTATGATGACAAGTTTAAGTGAACAACGTGCAGCTGTGAAATTTTGTTTTCTACTCGGTAAAAATGCTGCTGAAACTGTTTTAATGTTGAAAACAGCTTATCAAGATGACGCTATGGGAAAAAGTCAAGTGTACCAGTGGTTTGCTCGGTTTAAAAATGGCAACATGTCGATTGATGACAAACCTCGTTCTGGGCATCCATCAACTGCCCGAATCGATGAAAATATTGAAAAAATTAGAGAGCTTGTGCTCACAGACCATCGACAGACAATTGATCAACTGTCAGAGATTAGTGGGTTATCTTGGAGCTCGGTTCAGCGAATTTTAACGGAAGATTTGGGAATGAAAAGGGTTGCTGCCAAGTTTGTTCCTCGGGTTCTGACTGACAATCAAAAGGAACATCGAGTTGAAACATGTCGTGTTTTGAAACAACAGCTTGAAACTGATCCAGATTTTCTGTCAAAGGTCATTACAGGTGATGAGTCATGGTGCTATGGTTACGACCCAGAAACAAAGCAACAGTCAAGCCAATGGAAGACGTCATCGTCACCCCGTCCAAAAAAATGTCGTCAAGTCAAATCAATATATCGTAAAATTCCTACGCTCTATCACTTTACTTGTGATCAGTTTCTCTATGAGTCTGGGTCCAATTCACGGGGTTTGCTATTTACGGGTCTCAGACTTACAATGGCATTAATTTCTGGGTTTTTTCAATTCCCAGTGACATGCCTGTTAGCATCAATGACCCTTCACAATACCCGTAAACCCCTCCTTTTTTTTAAATCCATCAACAAAATATTTAATTTGCTGTTTGATTTTCTACTTAGCTTGCAATGTTGTGGAGTTCTATAATGATACTGCAGTCATTCTATTAAGTCTGAAAGTCCCGATGCTGCTGTTGAAACCATTGGCCAGATAGCTAAAATGGCAAATCCCACATGTTTGTACCATTGCAAGCTAAGTAGAAAATCAAACAGCAAATTAAATATTTTGTTGATGGATTTAAAAAAAAGGAGGGGTTTACGGGTATTATGAAGGGTCATTGATGCTAACAGGCATGTCACTGGGGATTGAAAAAACCCAGAAATTAATGCCATTGTAAGTCTGAGACCCGTAAATAGCAAACCCCACGATTTGGACCCAGACTCATAGAGAATTTGTATTCTGACAAAAGGTTTATTTACAAATTTAGGATCATTGAACAATAACAATAACAACTGGCAGAGGCAATAAGCAAGTTACAAGTTATAAGTTACAAGTTCTTAATCAAAATGGTTACATGTAGATTACTTCTTTCTCATCTCGGGTATGTTACCACACTCCCTTCAATTACTCTTTATTTTAAGCTGAACAGTTATTGCATTCTTCACCACTCCTGCACCTTTGTTACTTAGTCTGGTTTCCCTGAGTGGGAAGTCCTATCCCTCCTGTTTCTAGCACTCTCTATCAGTGTACCTGAAACTGGTAGCTGAAGATCCTCGAAATTGCTGTGCAGGGCTCCTGGCTGTGATAGATTTGAAGGCTGAGTTGTTGGTACACTTCTTAGAACCTCGTTCTTCTGCTGTTGGAGGATAGAGCTTTTCCTACTGTTTACACAGGCAGAGACAATCTCTTTCTGAGATAGTGGAATGTCGGCAGGTTTTGAGTAGGCATAAACCCTCACTTCTCTTCCCTATGCTGCTGCTCTAAGCCTGCTGATTCCCCTGGATAGTATGAAGAACTGTATACCCAAGACACTTGCCCAAACAGCAGACACCCTTGTTCCCTTCTGGTGCAGTGGCTGTGTGCAGAACACAGAGTTCTGTCTTTGGGAGTAGTTTATATATGACTTAAATTTCCCCTCCCAGAGCATCTCCCAGCATAATGTGACTGGCAGAAAGAATCTTCCCATGTTCTAGAAAACACTGGGCTTTTTTTCCAACTTACATTGTAGTAATTTAGTAGAGTCATAGGATGGTGCTGCTGCTCACACAGTAAGATCCAAGCAGTCTCTACACTCGTTTCTCTCAAAGTAATTTTAGATTTTAGCCAATAACAATCGACAAAGCCCTGAATCAGGTTGCTGCATTCAACTGCTGATTTAAATATGTGATCATACTGTCTGCCATACCTAGATCAAAGTGAAATGAAGACAGCACAAATATATCTGACAAAGTTATCAGGGTTTAGAAAATAGAATCTGGCAATAAATATGGTAATCAGGTAATGTGAAACATATAGCACAAAGTTCTTTCAAAATGAAGTCTCAGAATTGAAGACCAGCTTTGAGAATTTGCAGCATTAAGGGAGAATTATGATTGAAATGAAACATTTTAATGACATTTAAACAATTTTTAATGGGAATTGAATAGTTTCTCTGCATAAGCAAAAGGTATTTTAATGAAAAAGCTATATAGTATAGTATGCATTGAATGAAAAGGTTACTACGGCAGCTTGAATAAAAGCAGAGAACTTGTTGGCAACGGTTTTAGGTTTTAATTACTCCCTCTCATTACAACCAATTTATTAATTGGCTAATCCTCTGTGCTTTTTCTCCAATTATTTCCGCACTGAGAATAATAGTGAGGCAGGCTTGGAACTAGGGCAGATCATTCACTATACAAATGCATCCCACATGTTTGTACCAAATGCCTCACTATGATCTGTGCCTCAACTCCAATACTCAAGCGCCTCCAACAATGATACCCTCTAAAGAAGAGGAAGGGATTGTGGAGCTTAATAGTTGGTATGAATGTGCAGACTGAATAGGCCATATGGTCTTTATCTGCCATCATTTTCTATATTTCTATGAATATGCATGAGAGAGATTTGCAGACAATGGAGATAGCAAGCAAGCAAATCTCTCTCATGCATATTCATTAGGGAAATCCAGAAAACCTGGCCTGTTGGAGGGTCATGAAGTCTGGGAATGAATGTGAAAGTCTCTAAAGTGTATGTATCTGATACAGAGAGAGACTTTTGACTTTTAAAAATACTTTTATTTCAGTACAAAAGCAAAAAAAAAAAAAATAACGAATTTACATAGAGAATTCCATTGGTATTAAAAATGGTTTACAAATTCATAAACAACTTACCCTCCATAATTTTGCAAAGTTAACTTTTTGATGGCCTTTGTTGTTTAAGGGGGCCACATTCAGCGGCGGCAGCGGCCAGCATTCATAAAGCGGCTGTCCTTTGCTTCTTTAAGTTATGCCCAGATATTCAGTACTGGGGCCTTTCCCAGCCAGCCGCACTGAATATCCGGTCTGGCTGAATGGGGTTTTAGCTAGCTGGTCAGCGGTGATATTCAGCCATTGGCCAGATAGCTAAAATGGCAAATGCTAGAACAGCCTTTAGTTAGCCAATTGACGGCTCAATATTGCCACTGACCGGCCAACTTATGTCATTGCCCCAACTCCGCCCCCAGAATACCCACATTAATCCTTTCAAATATGCCCCCTACATTTTTAAATATCATGAATCATTTTATAGTCTAATTTAAATTTGAAACAATCAAGAAATGGAAAACGGTGAGGGCCCTTTTACTAAGTTTTTGCTCTTACTGCATGTTTTCAGTAAAAATTAACTATCGGGGGTGTTTCCAGCATGTTCCCTGCTTTTACCACACAGAAAAGCCCCTTACCCCATGTGAAGGTTATTCACAATTACTATGGGTGCACATAACGCTGCCTATTGAGGTACCCACACTAACTGCAACATTCAAAATTAACAGGCGTTAAGTATAGTATGCTAACTGCAATGTGCAATCCATGCTCCCTTTCTACCCATAGCCTGCCCAATCCCCATCACGTTGAGTGACGAGCAACTAATGCAGGAATTAGCATCCCCTCCCCTCCCAGAACACAAATAGCAAGCCTTAAGCAACCACCTTAAGGAACCCAAATAGGCCTCCCACAAGACTATTGCTGGGGGTTATAGCTGCTATTTCAATAGCCTCTGTATCCAGGGCAGGCACAAAGGGACATCATTCCTGCTCCAATGACTGCTAGACTACCAGGGATCCCACAGTTAAGACCAGAAAGGGGGGGGGGCAGGACTCTGGGGATGGGGGAGGGTTATGGAGGGCCTTGGGATGGGGCTGGAGTCTGTTTGAGAGTCAGGGGACCCTGGAGAGGTTCTTTATGGTTTGTTGCTTGCTTTCTGGGAGGCAGGTGCTAAAGGGAGGGAGGATTATCTTGGGGGGGGGGGGTATATGCCAAGGGTCTGCTTGTGGGGGAATACTCAGGTGAGGACTTGTGCTTCAAGGGGGCTCATGTCCAGGGGAAGCTCCTGGGAGATATGTGCCAGGAGGTGCACCATCACGGTGCCTATGCTTTTATTTTTAAATGGATAGTGAACTGCCGGTAGCATGCCTGTACTTAACGCCATCTCCTAAGGTGATATTAAGTGCAACCTTGCTATTGGCCATTGGGACAGCTTGTGTGCAGCAACATCTTATATTTATTTATTTATTTAACTAATTTTATATACCACAAATTTAGGAGTCTACCCAGTTTACAGAGAACAACATCTCAAAAGGCTCACATGGAACAAAATTAGAAAAAAAGGAAAAAAACAAAACAAAAATGACAATAAAGGCATCATAGAAAAAAACTAATCTGAGAATTAAATTGAAACATTTGAGAAATATTCATTAAATAGGAAAGTCTCGAGTGCTAGGCTGAGTGGAGGAGGAGCCTAGTGGTTAGGGCAACAGCCTAAGAGCAGAAAGGCTAGGGCACAAATCCTATTGCTACTCTTTGGACAAACCATTGAACCCTCTGCTGTCTCAGGTACAGACTTAGATTGAGAGCCCTCTGGGGACAGGGGAATGCCTACTGCACCTGAATGTAGCTACTACTGGAAAGCTATGAGCTAAATACTACTAATAAATCAAAGTCACATTCTCTGACCTGATGCTGCCCTGCTCAGAGCGATTAGTGTGGGATTTCTATCATGCTGGTTTTTAACGCACAGTAGCCTGCCCTAACGGTTAGCATGCACTGAAACATGCAATAACTATTAGCACATTTTAGTTAGCATGCTCAGGGACATACTTGCTGTTCCTGTATGTTATTTGCCTTGAACTATTACTGGAAAAGCAAAAGCTAAATACAACTAACTAAATAACTACAACCCTTTCCTTTTCAACCACGGGGGTTAATTAATTACAAGATCCAACTATGATTAAATTTGTTTCAACCTTTAGCAATATGAAGGGGAAGTGATGTCACCTGACAATATGGTGGTGTGAATCCAGAGCTCCTCATTCCCCGTAGCATAAATTGTGCGATTGAGGTCTTTGACGTATGCTAAACCTACCTGAACTGGTGCCAGAAGATCTGTGGACTGAAGTGCTAGGGTGGGGAAAAAGAAAGGACCTGATTTAAAAGAATTTGTGCTTGATAAAATAGCTACTCCTTGGAGGGAAAGCAAGATGGTGCAGGCTGATATTGTCCGAGGTTGGGAGCAAGCTGATGAAGGTGAGTACAAGCTGATGGGAGCGGAAGAGCTATGAAACTGGCTGGTGGAATTAAAAGGTGAAATACAAAGCATGCGAGGAGACTTTGAAACACTAGCGGCAGACCTCTGAGCTGAGCTCCATGACACGGGCCAACGAATTGAGATGGTGGAAGAACAAGTGGGGGAGCAGGGGGAGACAGTGAAGGAGCTGGATGAAAGTAATGGAGAGAAATAATGTTAAAGTTAGAGGATATTGAAAACAGGAACCGGAGAAGCAATTTATGCTTTAGAGAGGTCCCAGATGAACCAGAATACCAAGATTATTCAGCAGTTGTGATTCAAATCATTCAGCAATTCTGGCACACCAGAAGGGCTCTGGTAATAGAAATGGACAGAGCGCATAGAGCCCTAGGACTGGCTAGGACCAATCTACCTCGGGACATAATTGTATGCTTCCACAAATACTCCATAAAAGAGCAGATGAAAGACAGAGCCTGTAGGGACAATGGTCTCACTCGGAGGGGCCACAAAATTGACATCTTTGAAGACTTCTCACCAATCATGCTGCAGCAAAGACACAAACTGTGCAATATCACTATGAAACTACAAAATGGGGGAATAAAATACAACTGGCAGTTCCCTTTTGCCATCACTATCACCAGGGAGGGACGAACCTTGTGGGCTCAAACAAGAGCAGAGGTTTTGGCAGCACTTCAAGATTTGGAAGTTGAGGGAATTGGGCATATTGTGAAAGAACGGCCTCCCGGACAGCGTAAAGTAACTGCGTGGCAGTGAGCGGAAGGAGGGAGAAGACTGAGAAGACAGTAGGGCACCTCAAGAGAAGACCATATCTTGGACACTAATGACTGAGAAACATGGCTGAAATGGAGGCAATATAGTCTCAGTGCCAGGGGAGTATAGAATGGGTGAATATCAGTGCAAAGTGCACAAAATGAGAGGGGCATGCTTAATATTTTAATAGGTTTGATATGCTTTATATGCTCATGATAAGTGTTAAAGATATAATAAGTTCAGTATAATAAAGTTGCTAATACCCATAAAGTTTAGATCTGGTTTGAAATGGGGAGTTGGGGGGGGGGGGAGGTGGGTATATGTGATCAAAGGGGAATGGGAAGGATAAGAGGGGACCTAGCTAGGAGAGTGTGAGGTGGGGAGAGCGGATGCAAGGTGAATGCGTGGAGTGAAAGGGAGAATGGAGCTGCGAATGTGTATGCACCAATGAGGAAGATAAGGTAGGCATAGCACCAGCAAGCACAGTGGAGTACAGGAGGGATGACCATCGGTGCAAAGTGCGCAGTGAGAGAAGGGCATGTCTCTTATGTATTAGGTTTGGTATGTGTATCTTATGGTATTTGCAAATGTGACTTGATGTACCTACTTAATTGTTAAAGATATGCTGTAGTCAATGTAATAAGATTGATATTATTGTAAAGTTTAGATATAGATTGGAATGGGGGAAGGAGGGCATACATGGATTAAGGGGAATGGATAGACCAAGAGGGGACCTAGTCAAGAGGGTAGGGGGGGGGGAGTGGACCCAAGGTGAATGCGTGGGGAAGGGAGAGAGGGAGGGAGCGAGGATAGAGACGCGATGTGAGACCGGACAGGGTTGCTGGGTAGGAGGAGTGGAATGGGGGCTTTAAGGGGCAAGGGCGAGAGAAACTAGTTGGATGGAAGAAGGGGAGCAAGACTCAGGGGGGTGATGATCAGGGAGGAGGAGCTACCCAGAGAGAGGAGGCAGCCTGTTAAAGCAAGGGGAGGGGTGGGAGGGATGGAATGGGAAGAGGGGGGAGGGGAATGGGGGGGAAGACGCGCAACAGATGCTAAAGATTGATGAGGGTACTATACAATGGGGGAACTAAATTTGGGTGCAATAAATGTACAGGGACTAAACCTCCCACACAAAAGGCAATTATTGTTTAAAGAGCTAAATCGACTACAGCTGGACATACTAGGAATACAGGAGACAAATCTCCGCCGATGCGACCAAGGGCTTCTGAGGCACAAACTCTATCAGAGAGGCTATTTTGCCTCAGAGAGGGGAGTGGGGAAAGCAGGAGGAATTGTGTTGTTGTTTTAGAATACAGTAGCATTTGAAGAGGAGGGAAGGGCGACTGATAGGGAAGGCAAATATGTGACAGTGAAGGGGAAGATCCAAGGAAAAGGCCTTACCTTTATAAGTGTGTATGCCCCTAACCAGGGACAGGGGGATTTTTTTTTTAATGAATGGGTGTTGAACTTTCAGGCTTCTTAGAAGATGTGGTGGTAGGGGATTTTAACATTGTGTTAAGCCCAGGTATGAATAGTATAGGGGGAAGGACCGTAGGGGAGCATCATCATAGGCAGTGACTAAAAGAACTCATTCATTTGTGCTGCATTTGTGGTGTTTATCCAACTGCTGGAGGGAGAAATTCCCCCTGAGTAGGGTGTCCTCGCACCACTCAGTACACCATAGCTCCTCAGAGAGGATCAATTTGATTTTGGTCTCAACCTGGGTTCTGGACCAGGTAAGCAGGGTAGAATATGAGCCACCAACATGAGCAGATCATGGCCTAGAATGGATGGAGTTGAAGGGCTGGGGGATTCAGCTGGGCATTCGGTTTTGGTGCATGAATGATAACTTGCTATGTGAGGTAGGCCTAGTGGAAGAAGTGAATTGTGATATAAAGGAATTCTTTGAGAACAACGACAGGAGGAGGTCAGAGGGGAGGTTGTATGGGATGCCTTTAAAGCATACCTAAGAGGCTGGTTTATTAGGTGAGGCGCATAGAAGAAGAGACAAAAGGGGCATGAGATGCAGATAGCGGTGAGCCAGCTCCAGGAGTTGGAGAAACAATATGCGCAAGGGAAGGAGGAGGCGGTCTGGGGGAAATGATGGTGGCCTGGACTAAGGTGAGGAATATCCAAGCGGAGGCACTAGCATACCGATTACAGTGTGTGCATCAGAGACTGTATGAGCATGGTAATAAGCCCGACGCACAAAGCTGAAAAGTTATGCAGGTTCAATATTCAGTGGTAAAGATTAAGAAAGCAGATGGAACGTGGCTCGCAGGGGATGGAGAGATAAGAGAGGAATTTAAGGAATTTTATCAATGCTTGTATAGCAGGGAAGGGAAGGACACCAAGGGTAACCTTGAGAAATATTTGGAAGGGTTGGATTTACCGGTTCTCTCTGAGGATGAGCGGGGATGTGTGGATAAACCGATCGAGCCCAAGGAGGTCACTGAGGCTATCAAAGCACTGGCAAATGATAAGTCACCAGGGCTGGATGGTTTAACAGTGCGAGTCTACAAGAAGTTTCAGGATGCACTAACTCCAAGGCTACTCAAGGTGTACAATGGGATCTTAGAGGGGGGGGAACGATTAACTGGGACTATGAGGCAGGCTGGGATTAGCATTTGCTTCCTACCAACCTATCTCCCTCTTCAACTTGAATGCAAAGATTCTGGCACGGATTCTTGCGATGAGGTTGGGGGTCCATATGCCTAAATTGATAGAGGGTGACCAAACAGGGTTTGTGAAAGGACATCTGGTAGCGTATAATGTTAAGAAAGTTGTAATCTTGTGTCAGTGGGCGAAGCATGAGGATCTTCCAGCGCTAATATTAGCAACTGACGCTGAGAAGGCCTTTGACTAGGTGAACTGGGCATTCCTGTGGATAACAATGAGAAAGGTGGGAATAGGAGACAACTTCCTTAGGTGGGTACAAGCACTAAACACGTGCCCTGAGGCAGCAGTAAAAATTAACGGGGGTACACCAAATTTTTCAAATTACAGCAGAGAATGTGACAGGGCTGCCTGCTCTTCTCCTTACTGTTTAACCTGTCTGTAGAACCTTTTACAACGAAAATCAGGACACGACAGGGTCTTGATTTTCCAGGTACAACGGGAAGAATATAAAATATCCCTTTTCGTGGACGATATATTGCTGACACTAACGGAGGCTGATAGTTCCCTTAAGTGCATCATGGCAGAACTAGAGCGGTACCAACAAGTGTCAGGTTTTAAAGCAAATTTGGAGAAAATGGAGACAATTAATATTTCAAACCTTACCAGTTCATGTACCTAATCTGACCATTCTAATAGCGCAACGTAAATTTCTCTGCTTCATATGGAACCATCGACCCCCAAGGGTAGCAAAGGAAGCTTTATATAGGACACATCAGGAGGGAGGGTTGGTAGTTCCAAATTTGATATGGTATTATCAAGTGGCACAGAACACTAATGTGGTATATTGGCAGAAGGGAGGTCAGCGTAAGCGGATTAAAGTGGTACAGGCCAAGTGCCTGGATGTGCCCTTACAGTATTTAACCTGAATACAGAAGTCCCCAGGGCCGATACACAGTCCAATTGTACAAGAAGTAGAGGCTATATGGAGAGGTCAAGGAAGGAGAGTGAGGCAAAAGTGGGGTATACGGTGGTCACCCCTCCAACCTATATGTAATAACGTTGCCTTTCCCCCTGGTTTACAGGATGCACTGTTTCAGAGATGGGAGAAGCAAGGGTTAGGTGTACTCTATCAGTTATGCCACATTGAGGCCCTATGGCAAAATACAAACAGAGTATGGCTTGTCACATTGAGATTTTTAGGTCTTTCTACAAGTGAGGCACTGGGTACAGGCAGGGGACCTGGAAGGAATTGTTCGGAAGGACTGACCGATTTTGAGAGGATGCGCTGGAAGCCCTTGGCGCAGTGAGGTTATCTTTTGAAAATATACCGCCTGTTACAAGCAGCTGCAAACTCCCAGAAATTAGTATGCCAACAATGCTGGGAAGCAGACCTGGGAAAGGAACTGTCCAAAGAAGAATGGGGAAAAGTATCAGAAGGCCTATCGCAGGGTCATGTTTCAGCTAGTCATAAGGAAAATGGATACAAAGTATTCTATAGATGCTACATGACACCGGTACACCTACACAAACAAATTAGCAGTGTACCCGAGACGTGTTGGAGGGGTGTGCCAAGAAGGGCACTCTCCTGCCCATGTGGTGGACATGTGAGCCAATAAAGCAGTTCTGAGAGACATTACATTGTAAGGTAGAAGACATAATGAGTGAACCTGTAAGTTGGAACAAGGAAAGCATCTTGTTGGGGGTGGAAGGGGAAGGTTGGCGGTGGAAGAAAGGGAAGTTTTTATGGAAGTGTGTGGTGGCAGCTTGATGTGAAATTGCTGCCCATTGGCAATCGAAGATTCAGCTCACCAAAGAACGCTGGGAAATAAGGCTGCACGATATTTATATGTTGTAAAAGCTAACTGCAATACAGAGAGAACGGCTGCAGGAATTTGAAAAGGTATGGAAGTTATTTTTGAGGCACCGGGGCAGCATCATCTCACTCAGGGGAGAGAGATGGCTCGACTTAACCATGAAGAGAGCAAAGGGGAAGACCAAAGATAAAGGCTTTAGATGTGGTCTCGAAAGGCTTAGCGACAATGCTGGGGGAGGAAAGGGAGGGAGGGAGGGAGAGGGAGAGGGAGAAGGTGGGGGGAGAACAGAAGATTTGCTTTGGGGAACAAACATTGTTGTATCTTTTAAGGTAAATTGTTCTTTTTTTTTTTATACGAATTTAATAATTTTGACATCCAGACAATAATCCTGAATGAAATGGATAAATGGAGAACATCAAATAAAAAAAAACAAAGAAACAGAAAACCATCACATACTCATTTTTCCCATTATCAGACCCCAAAACCAGGAAATAGGGGAGTACTAGGAAATAATCTAACAATAATGACATAGATATCCTAGCCATTAAATTCACAAATTCAAATAGGCAAATGGGAGACTCACACGTCCGCTGTATGAGAAGTCACAACAACCTCAACATCACTCACTTCCTTAGCCTCCAAGAAAGCTAACAGCTGCTTGGGCTCAAAAAATAAATACGTCTTTTGTTTAAAATTAACATAACATTTAACAGGAAATTTAAGTTGGAAGGAAGCGCCCAAGGCCAAAGTCCTAGGGCGAAGAGTCAAAAACTCCTTCCTTCTCAATTGTGTAATTCGTGATAAATCAGGAAATACTCTTACTCTTGAGCCCATAAAAACTTTGTTAGCATTTCTAAAATACAGTTTAAGAATAAACATTTTATCAGTCTCCAAAGCAAATGTGGCAAGGAGGGTGGTTCTTTCTATTACAATCTCCAAGGAACTCTCAAGGAGACCCGTAAGATCCCCCATCCCCAGATACGAGGGGGAGGCCTCATCTAGTCCACCTCTACCTCCCAAGGATAAGTACTGGGCCCTAGTCAAAGGGGGGTACTGCTCTGGGGGGATTTTTAACACCTCCCCAAAGTACTTCCGCAGCATCTCCACCGCTGACAATACTGGTGACCTAGGAAAACTCAGGAACCGGAGATTGCAACGGCGAACCTGGTTTTCTAGGTACTCCATCTTCCTAGCAGCTACAGTACTATCCTTTAGCTGAGCATGAACCAGACCACGCAACTGCCCCACCTCCTTCTCCAGGGTGGTAACCCTACTAACTTGCACTTCATGAGCCTTAGAAAGAGAATCACAAGAATCTCTAACCACATTAAGGTCCATCTGAAACATCCCACAAAGTCTGTTCATAGAGTGATTCAAGGACACCAATCCTTCCCATAGCGTTTCCATAGTATATACCGCAGGTCTCACCAAAGCTGGAACCACTGGAAGCTCTTCCCTCGTCACCGGGACTTCAGGCACAGGCCGCTCTGCTGACACTACCAACTCACACCTCCGACCCCGACCTGTATCCACCGGAGGGGAAATCAACTCAGTAGTTGTACCTCCTATGTCCTCCAAAGTCGGCGTACTCGTTGAGACCAACTCCGGGATCAAAGCAACTGCCGAGGATAAGCTTCCAGGACGCGGCGGTGGTGTCCGCTCCTCAGGTGAAAGCCAGACACCCAACACGCTCTGGGGTGACACTCCTCCCTCTGCCCCAGCCAAAGATGCCGCTCCAGCACGGGGCTCGAAACCACACTGCCCAAGCGTACTCTGACCCACAGAGTTCGATGTTCTCTCGCCCGGAGGTAAGGCAACTTGCTTCCGCTTTCTCCGACCCATCCCGCGGTCGCCGCTCCACAGGCTCGCGAAATTCGAGACAGAAGCTCACTGCTCCGCGCACACATCCGCCATCTTGGTTACTCCCCCAAGGTAAATTGTTCTAACTGTTAATGTGAACTGTTCTAAATGTTAGAGTGTAAATAAGACTTGTTAAAACTAATAAAAAGTTAAATTTAAAAAAAATAAATCTTTAGCAATCTGCCCTTAACAAGTCACTTCATTAGTGTCCTATCCATTTCCACATCCAATTCAGAGGGTGGAGTGGCCTAGTGGTTGGGGGTTCAAATCCCACTAGAGGACTGCAACCTTGGGCCGGAAGGACTGGGGTTTCTAGTCCCACAGGTGCTCCTTGTGGTCTTGGGCAAGTCACTTAACCCTCCATAGCCCATGTTCCCTGTAAAATAGTTATCTCCAAGTTATAATGCCCTGTTCCATGTAATTTCAATTTGTTCAATGTAAACTGCCTTGATATCATGAAAGGTGGTATATAAGAAATGATAAATAAATAAAATTCAAACTTCTCCTCCTGACATATAAGTGCATTCACTCTCTATCTCTGCCAACTCTAGATTCTGTTCATTCCATCTTGCTGCACCATATGACTAGAACACTCTACCCCAGTCAGTACAGTAACATAGAAACATAGAAACATGATGACAGAAAAAGACCACAAGGCCCATCTAGTCTGTCCTTCCATAACAACTACAACAGTCCACTTTTTACCTTTAGAGATCCTATGTGTTGGTCCCATGCTTTTTTGAATTCAGTTACTGTCCTCATCTCTACCACCTCCACTGGGAGACTATTCCACGGATCCACTACTCTTTCCGTAAAGAAATATTTCCGCATATCACTCCTGAATCTATCTCCCTTCACCCTCATCCCATGTCCCCTCGTCGCAGAACTTGCTTTCAATTGAAAGAGGCTCTCTCCCTGAACATTTATGCCACGGAGGTATTTAAACATCTCAATCATATCACCTCTATCCCGCCTTTTCTCTAAGGTGTACATATTAAGATCCTTAAGTCTGTCCTCATATGCTTTATAATGAAGACCACTAATCATCTTAGTAGCAACCCTCTGCACCGACTCCATCCTGTTCACATCCTTTTGAAGGTGCGGTCTCCAGAATTGCACACCATACTCCAAATGAGGTCGCACCAAAGACTTATACAGAGGCATTATCACCTCCTTTTTTCTGCTAGCCATTCCTCTCCGTATGCACCCAAGCATCCTTCTAGCATTTGCTGTCGCCTTTTCTACCTGTTTAGCTACTTTAAGATCATCGGACACAACTACGCCTAGGTCCCGCTCTTCTTTAGTGGACAAAAGTACTTCACCTCCTATACTGTATTGCTCCCTTGGATTGCTGCAGCCCAAATGCATGACCTTACATTTTTTATTTATTTATTTATTTTATTTATTTATTTATTACAGTTTCTTATATACCGCGCTATTTAGAATCAGCGCGGTTTACATCATAACAAAACGACCATAACGACAAACTGTCAGGTTTTACATTGAACAGGAGTACAAACTTGGATAACTGGGTTAACTATATACATAAACTATCTACACTGCAGTGTGATTTTTTAACATTAAATCCCAGTTGCCAAATTCTAGACCATTCTTCAAGCTTAGCTAGATCCCTCCTCATGTTATCTACACCTTCCTGGGTGTCTACTCTATTGCAGATTTTGGTATCATCCGCAAAGAGGCAAACCTTACCCGACAGCCCTTCCGCTATATCACTAACAAAGATGTTAAAAAGAATCGGACCAAGGACAGATCCCTGGGGCACACCACTGGTAACATCCTTCTCCTCAGAGTGAGCTCCATTTACTTGTACTCTTTGTCGCCTCCCACCCAACCAATTTCTAACCCAAGCAGTAACTTTAGGGTCCATCCCTAGGGTGCTCAGTTTGTTTATAAGTCGCCTGTGAGGAACAGTGTCAAAGGCTTTACTGAAATCTAAATACACCACATCTAGAGCTCTCCCGCGGTCCAACTCCCTGGTCACCCAGTCAAAGAAATCAATCAGATTTGTCTGACAAGACCTGCCTCTGGTGAATCCATGCTGCCTCGGATCCTGTAATCCGCTGGACTCCAGAAACATCACTATTTTCTCTTTCAACAGCGTTTCCATTAGTTTACTCACCACTGAAGTTAAACTAACTGGCCTGTAGTTTTCAACCACATCCTTACTACTGCTTTTGTGTAAAGGCACCACATGAGCCTCTCTCCAGTCCTTTGGCACCACTCCCGACTCCAACGAGGCATTGAAAAGGTCAGTCAGTGGAGTTGCTAGAACGTCCCCAAGTTCCCTCAGTATTCTAGGGTGTATCCCATCCGGTCCCATCGCTTTGTCTATTTTAAGTTGAGCTAGTTTCTCACGAACACAGTCTTCTGAAAATTGTTCAAGATGTCCCTCGCTTCTGTTCTTATTTGTGGGTGTTTTCTGAGGTCCTGCTCCTGGTTCTTCATCTGTAAACACAGAACAAAAATATTTGTTAAGCAATTCCGCTTTATCCTTATCAGCTTCTACATATTCCCCCCCTGCACCCTTGAGTCTGACAATACCACTTTTTCCCTTCCTCTTCTCACTAATATATCTGAAAAATGTCTTATCCCCCCATTTTATTGCATTGGCTATTTCCTCCTCCTTTTGAATCTTTGCCTTCTTGACTACTTTTCTAGCTTCTCTAAGTTTTTCCAAATACAGATGCCTGTCTTCCTCTCTCTGTGATCTCTTGTATTTCATGAAGGCCTCCCTCTTTTTCTTCACTTTTTCAGCTACTTCCTTCGAAAACCATAGCGGTCTCCTGTTCCTTTTGCCTTTATTTACCTTTTTAACAAAAAGGTTGGTTGCCTTTAAAATACCCCCTTTCAGTTTTGCCCACTGTTTTTCTACATCCCCCAGCTGTTCCCATCCCACTAACGACTCCCTGAGGTATTGGCCCATCTTTGCAAAGTTAGTCTTCCTAAAGTCTAAGATCTTCACCTTGGAATGGATTCTAACAGCCCTAGTCCTAATACTGAACCACACCATCTGGTGATCACTGGATGCAAAATGATCTCCCACTACAACATCAGAAACACTTTCTCCATTGGTAAGCACCAAGTCCAGTATGGCCCCTTCACGTGTGGGGTCTGTTACCAATTGCCTGAATAGTTCTCCCTGTAGAGAATCCAGGATCTCCTTACTCCTAGATGATACTGCAGCAGGAATGTGCCAATCAACATCTGGCATATTGAAATCTCCTAGAAGTAGCACTTCCCCTTTCCTAGCAATGCTGCGTATGTCTTCAATTAACTCTCTGTCCACCTCTTCCTCTTGTGAGGGAGGTCTGTATAGCACACCAATGCAAATAGATTTCTCTTTCCCTCTCTCTAGTTTAACCTACAATGCCTCCTCTCTCCCTTTTAAGCTCTGTAATTCCAAAGCTTTAATAGTAGTTTTTACATATAGTGCCACTCCTCCTCCCCTTCTTCCTACCCTGTCCTTTCTGAATAAAGTATAGCCAGGTATAGTTACATCCCAGTCATGGTTTTCTGTGAACCATGTTTCTGTAACTGCCACTAAATCCAAGTCAGCCACTCCCACCAAAGCTTCAACTTCAGAGATCTTATTTCCCATGCTACGGGCATTAATACACACTGCTTTCCATATGTTACCCCTGCTACCTATTTCCATAAAGGTATTTAATGTATCACTTACCTGGGGGCTTTCACTTACCGGGGGGCTTTCTTCACCCATCCCCAACGAATCTAGTTTAAAGCCCTCTTCAGTAGATTAGCCAGTCTACTACCAAAGATGCGTTGACCTTTCTTGGACAGATGGATGCCATCTCTGCTCTGCAACCCTTGGAACAGCATCCCATGGTCTAGGAAACCAAAACGCTCTCGAAGACACCATCCACGCAGCCATGCATTAATCTCCAGGATGCGAGCCTCTCTGCCTTGGCCCATCCCTGGTCTCTGCCTTGACTCCATCCCTGGTCCTATAAAAATCCACTCCTTCAAGTCTGCCTATGGATCCTGACCTCCTTATTCTCCTGTTTACCCACCCTTGCATGTTACAGCCACTTCCCCAGGGTTTACCCTGGTCCCCTGTTTGTTGTTTTTGTCTGGAATAGGTCACAAGCTCTATTAAGCAGAGACTGTCTCTAATAGCAGTAGTAACAACTTCATATCTGAATCAGGTTTAATAATTTTAGAAAATAAAATAGTGGCCCTTGTACTTATAGTTAAACTGTGGCTAAGAGTAACGTATCTCCTTTCCGGTCTTTGTACCAAGATAATTCCTTGGGATTTAGCTCACTCCTTTTCAGTGGTAGTTCAAAGTGAGATATATTCAGCTATAGTACGTATTTTCCTGTTCCTGGAGGGCTTACAGTATAAGGGCCCCTTTTACTAAAGTATATTTTTTGCCCTTAACACGCATTTAGCACTAAAACTAACATTTGTTAAGTGCAAAGCCTCCACATTGGGGGCATGCCAGCAAGTTCCTAGTAGTTAACGCATGGATGCATGCCTTAACGCATGGTGCAAATACTGCAGCTGCAGTTAACTCCATCTATTGAAGTGTCATTAGTTGCGCCCTGTGATACTGCGGACCCTCTGACAGAAAGAAAAGAAGTTTTAAATCTTGAAAAAAACAAGATTTACATGCAATTTCCTGAAGGTCCACATAGAGGGAGCAGGAGAGCAAGCCTGGAAGCAGAGGAACCACGCCTCTATGGGCAGGACCTTGAATCAGTTAGTCCCGATTTAAGCAGGGACAGAGCTCAGTTATGCAGAGCAGATCGGAGAGACAGAGACGGAGCCAGAGTGAGCGTCAAAGCCGGACTGGAAAGAGCAGCTCGGAGAGTTGGAGTCACTGTCAGACCTAGAACAGCTCAAGGAGTTGAAGCAGCTTGGAGAGCAGGCCAGAGAGTAGGCCGAGAAGCAGACCAAGGAATAACTCATAGAGCAGGCCGAGGTGAAGGCCCAAGAGCAGGCCTAGAGGAAGGCCAGCTACAACTGGAAGGAGCAGCATTGCAGAGAGCAGCCAAGGAAGGAGGTGCTCTCCCTTCCAGCCTGAAAGGAAGCCCTATCCAGGGAGAAGGACTGGGATACAAGCTAAGGAAGAGATATCCGGTTGCAAGGAATATCCAAGGAGAAAAAGGTACTTTTAAAAGTTTTTATAAAAGTAACCTGAAAGAGGAATGGAAAGCTCAGAGGCCTGGGGAACAGGGAAGTGCTGAGAGGGCGCGGCCAGTAGCCAACTGCCACAGGGGTGGAAGTGGAGGACAAGCGCCTCAGCAGCAGCCATGCCTCAGAGGAGTTACTCCCCATTCTAAAAGAGGAAAGACAACCAGGGAACACTTGAGCCTGCAAGAAGTGGAGGACATTCAGGCTAGGCCTCAAGCCTTTCCCAAAAGAGACTGCAGGAACTTTAAAGGTGGAACAGTGGTTGCCTGCAAGTGTTTACCTAAGCCTAGCACAAGAGAGAAACAAAGGAATAACTTTTATCTGTATGATAAGGACACTTTTATGCCAAAAGTACCAGATAATCTCTCTAGGAAAAAGGCTAGTAATATTAAAAGCTGGGATAAGCGAACTTTTAATCCTGTAGCAGAAGAAAATCCAGGGTTCTACAATATAGCTAAAAGCCGACGCCCCAAACTGACAAGCCAACATTGGAACACAGTATGGCATGCTTTTAGAAAGCCTGAATCCAACCTTCCTGAGGTTTCAGATTCGGACCCCTCAGAGATGGAGTGGATGCCAGGGGAATCTGAGGTTAATGAGGCCGTGGAACCCATGGATTGTAATTATTGCACAATAGGAAAGTTTTAAGTTATTGGGAGCACCAAATGTATGAAGAGAATACAAGATGCTTTATGTTTTGAGTTTGTGAAGATTAACAATGTTACATTGAATGTTTTTGTGAATTGCACTTGATACAAGAAAGGATACAGCCCTGTTATTTTTCTCAACCGCATATTTTGAACCGTTTGCGTAAAGGTGAAATAAATGCCTTTTCTTTTTCCCTACACTTGGCTAAATGTTGCTTTATTGGGAAGTTGACCACGAGGCTGACACAGAGGGCCGCTACCTCATGACCCTCGGAACAGGTCAACCCTGATACCCCTGTTCTTATGAGCTCCCCAGCCCCGTGGAACCACTACGCCGCCACCAGAGGGGGCTGCGGGGGACAGCCCACGCCAACTGCAACATTGACAGAGTGTGATATATCCTCCTGCGCTAGCTGCAGGGTGGTCATCACGCCCACTCTCCACCCCTGAATCTTCCGTTCATCACCCCAACACACGCTCAGCAGTTAGTTCGTGAATCAGCACCTGGTAACTGTCAAGCCCCCATGGTAACATGAAACGTGCATGAACTGCTTAGCGCACTTTAGCAAAAAGTCTCATAAGTTTGCACCTGAGGTAATGGAGGGTTAAGTGACTTGCCCAAGCGCACAAGGAACATTAGTGGGATTTGAACTATGATTTCCTTGGTTCTCAGCCCATTGCTTTAACCACTGCCTATTCCTCCCTGTGCTTATATTGAAACAATCCAACAAACAGGGAAACAGACAAACATATACATTTTTGTTGGAACGTAACCATGGGGAACAAGTCCTCTCGAGGTGTACACCTCAAGAGGACTTGTTCTCCATGGTGTACGTTCCAACAAAAATGTATATGTTTGTCTGTTTCCCTGTTTGTTGGAATGTTTTAGTGGGAGATAGTTTAAGGTTAGTTAATAATTTCTATATTGAAACAATAGCAAGGAAAAACACAACTCTTCAGTCTGTACCAATCTATTGATTCTCTTCATCAACATGCATTTCTTGTAACAGAAAGATATCACTTTATTTTAGTTTTTTGCAAAAACAGTAGTTTGTTCATGTTTCTATATCCACTGATATTCAGGTTTGCACAGGTAAATTTATTGCACTTTGTATATACAGTAAATGTACTGAAATACCAGGTAAAGCATCCAGAAAAACAATACTTAAAATAAGACATAGAAAAACGTTTTACTAATCTCCATCATTTTTGCTTTTTATGAGTTTACGAGCTTTACTCATCAGTTTTTAAAATCTGAACTTTTTTTGTTAACACAACTCTGAGACTGAAATTTTGCTTCAAACGTGTTTAGCAGAAATCAGAAATAAATTCAACTCTGGAAAAGTCAGTTTTACCTCCACAACTTGCTTTGCCTTGATTTCACTGAGAAACCTTTTAATACTTTCTAGTGAATAAGTCCCTTCAGTGTGCTGCCCAACTGCTAAATCAAAACTCTGGGAATCAGAGACATCCTCATCATGTTACAACTCTAGCTCACACTAGGTCCTACTTGCTGATCTGTGTTAGCTGTTAACACAACAGTTAATGCATGTTTTAACAGTTACCATGCTCTTCCTTAGTAGTTAACATGCACAAGTCCAGGTCAGGACATGGAGAATTCCAAAAGTATTTTACAAGAAGCACTGCCCAACTTAGAGCCTATTGTACAGTTGTGGTCAAAATTATTGGCACCCTTGCATTTTAGGTATGGTGTATATAATATCTTGAGAAATAATTGGAAATATTCCAACTGTATGTCATCATAATATTTTAATAGTATGTTCAAAGATATACAACAACAAAAAAGATGTCTATGCAACTTAGACGTAGCAATTTCTGACTTAAAAACAAAATATGACCTGAACAGGATTAATGGCACCCTTCACTAATATTTGTTTGCACAGCCCTTGGCAGCCTCCAAACATTTTTTGTAGCCATCTATAAGTTTCATACATCTGTCTGCTGATAGTTTCTCCCACTCTTCAACTGCAATTTGTTCCAGCTCATGAATGTTTCCAGGATTCCTTTTACCAATGGCAGATTTCAGTTCTTTCCAAAGGTTCTCAAATGGACTGAGATCAGGACTCATAGTTGGCCAGTTTAAAACAATTTGTTCCTTTTTAACCATTCTTTTGAACTTTTGGATGTATGTTTTGGGTCATTGTCCTGCTGGAGGACCCATGACCTTCGACCCAGACCTAGCTTTCTGACACTAGGTAGCACATTTCACTCCAAAATACCTCAGTAGCCCTCTGACTTCATGATTCCTTTAAGACATTCCAGGCCTCCAATTCCTGAGGCAGCAAAACATCCCCCCAACATAATGGATCCTCCATCATACTTAATTGTAGGAAGGGTGTTTTTTTCCTTATAAGCTTCATTTCTTCACCTGTACATGTATCACTGGTCTGCATTGCCAAAGAGCTGAAGTTTGGTTTCTTCTGTCCACAGAACATTTTCCCAGAAGAATTATGGTTTCTCAAGGGGGGTTTGGGCAAAGATCAAGCATGCTTTTTTATGTCTGTCTTTGAGCAGTGGGGTCCTCCTTGCCCATGAAGTCCTTCTTTGTTTAGTGAACAGTGTATGGTGTGGGTTAAAATTACACCGCCAGATTGCCCCAGGTCAGCCTTAAGCTCTTTAGATTTTGTACATGGTGTTTTTTCCACAGCTTGCACTAACCTTCAAAAACCTCTTGCATTAATTTTTCTCTTCCCACCACATCCTGGTACGTTCTTGACAGTTCTATGATCACAAAATTTATTAATAACATTGCAAACTATAGACACATGAATCCCAAGGTCTTTGGAGACAACCTTGTACCCCTTTGAAGTTTGATGTCTGGTGATAATGGCTTTTCTGATGGTCTCAGGCAACTCTCTTGTCTTCACCACTGTGAAAATAGAAGAGGGAGTGAATGTTGCCATTTTAAAAATTAGAGCCATCATTCATTGGTTGATTCAAGTCATGTGAGTACTGACAACTGATCACAGGTGCATTTAATTTTACTGCAAGGGGAACGTGGGAACTTCCTTTGGGGGCGGGACGCTGCTGCATGGGAAGGCTCCGCAGTGGCTGGCTGATCTCACGCTAGTACAGCCGCGGCTCCAAGAAGCAGGAGCCGCGGCTGCTATAGAGGAGAGGTGAGTCTGCCGCTGCCGAGAAGTGGACTCAGCAGCGGCAGAAATTTGAGCGTTATTATTTTCCTGGGGGCCAGGACTGGAAAGGGGGGGGTCTAGGACTGGTAATGGGCTATGGGGGGTTAGGACTGGTAATGGGCAGATGGGAGGCTAGCACTGGAAATGAGCTAGGACTGGTAATGGACTGATTGGGGGGCTAGGACTAGAGTGGGCTGAAGGGGGATAGGACTGGAAATGGGCGCTAATGGGGGAGGGGAGCAGAGTGCTGCTGGCCCTAGAAGAAAACTAGGGCTAGGGTACAAATGGGCTGATGCGGGATGGTAGAATAGGACTGGAAGGGAGCGGATAATGAGAGGGTGTGCCAGGGGAAGGAGGGGGCACAAAGGGAGCTGACATGGGGGAAGGAGGGGGCTGGAAAGGAGCTGACACCTGGGATGTACTGAAGGGGGACTGGAAGGGAGCTGACATTTGGGGATGGGAGTGGTAGGTGGTTGGGTAATGGGGAGGAGGCTGGAAGGGAGCTGACATGCAAATGGCACTGGAAGGGGGATGGACAGAGGATAGGGCAACTGGAAGGGAGCTGACTGGGGGGGTGGCACTGAGAGTGGACGTGAGCTGATATCTGGGATGGTATTTGGACTAGAAGGGGCTGGACAGTGAGGAAAGAGGGGCACTAAAAGGGAATGGACACCAGTTGCAGTCATGGGACTGCAAGGCGGTTGACATTGGAAGGTACTGGGAGGGAAGGACTGGAAAGGGGGCTGATACTGGGGAGGGTTACTGGAACTGGAAATGGGCTGATGGAAGGAAGTGAAGAAAACAAAAGAAGATATAAGAAAAGGCAGATGGACCATAGACCACAGAAAGAGAGCTAAGAGAAGACAGGAAAGCTGAAGCCTCAGATCAGGACCAGCATGATCAGAGAATAAAATGGTCAGACAACAAAGGTAGAAAAAATAATTTTATTTAATTTTAGTGATTTGGATTTTGTGCTATTTTTATATTTTACACAGTATTAGGGAACTGCATCTCTTATTTATCTGATATTGCACTGTATGTGGACTCTGGCTTCTTGGGGTTTCAATTTAAATTTAGTCTACATATTTTTATTTTTACTTTAGATTGTGGTTACTTATTCTGTACTTGGTGAGGGTCGATGTTGCGAGTGTTTGACTGAGGTCAGGTGTTCTGTTAACATGGAGTTTGTACATAAAGATCTATACTGTACTGTAGTAATTTGACTTGTTCAGCTTTTCAAATGGGTGTATGGATGTTCCAGGGCCCACTGTAGTATTTACAGTGATGCTTTTTTTGGATGGGCTCCTTATGTGAATTTTGGAAGTTTGTACTGATATGGTATGGTATGGTAGGTTTGCTCTTTGTTGTAGGGTTTTGTATTAGTTCACAATATGCCTGGTACTGGAAAATAGTGGTGGTGGTTGTTGTTGTTAGTGAGATGATCAGAATCAGATTTCTTTTTTTAAATATTGAGTTCTGTGGGTGAATGTCCTGGTTCTGCTCTGCACCTACTGTGACTGCAGAATATATGTTAAAAAAGAAAAAGCAAGAACCATAATGCAGTTTATAACAACAAAATAAAAATGAGTTATAATTTAGTTTTATAAACTGTGCTGTTGGTTCTTGCTGTCTTTTAGTTCCTTGGTGTGCAAACGGGACCGTAACTAGCCCTGAGCAAGCAGTGCAGCTGCACAGGGCAGAAAAGTTTGGGGGGTGCATTTCGGCTGTCTGCTATTGCCCTGCCGCTGCTGGCAAGACAATAGCAGGCAGACGAAATGCGCTCCCTAAGCCTTTTTGCAGCACTTTAAGCAGGTCTGGTCCCTCCCTTCTCCGATGCCATGTCAGACTAGGGAGGGACAGATCTTCTTAAAGTGCCGGCGCCTTTCAGATTGGGCACATGCCCCCTCCTCCTCCCCATACCTCCGTCCAGCGCTGCCTGCTCTTTCCCTGCTGCTGGCACCTCCGTGAAAAAAACAGAGGGTGGCAGCAGCAGGGAAAGAGCAGGCAGCGCTGGATGGAGGTATGGGGGAGAGGGGGGCGTGTGTCCGAGCTGCAAGTCACACAGGGTGCGATTGCAGCTCGATATGGCCCTGTGTGCAAACATCTTGCATTTCCTCCATATAATCGAATCTGCTTTTTGGTTTGGTTCAGTCATTGATTGGATTTCTGAAAAAGCCCTGCCCCCTCTAAGGTGGGGGGGGGGGGGCGCCTTTTCATGCTTCGCCTCAGGCAGCAGATTGCCTTGAGCCGCCCCTGCCCCTTCTCATCCAAAACAGAAGAGAGTATAGTGTTACAGCAAGCAACTGCCTCATCGACAGACTCAGATGGCATACTGGCTGAGAGAGATGAGACATCAGCCCAAGATTCATAAATATACTAGTTAAGACTGGCGAAGAATGTGGTTTCTCTTTCTTCTTACTTTCTTAAGACTATTTGCTAATTGTATGCCAAATACAACTCCCCCCCCCCTCCATGCCTCCAAAATTAATTGAATCACCAACCCAGACAGTATCAATTTGAATTTGTCAATTTGAGAGTATAATGCCACCCGCTACTTGAAGAATAATTTCAGATTCCCCTAAACACTCATTATTAAATGATGAAACTCAAGTAAGGGAAATACCTTAAAAATTATTGTGAAGACATGTGGAGTGGAGTAAAAATTGCAGTGTAAAGATCCAATGAAGATACTAGGAAGCATCGTTTAAATATTAACTGTAGCTTTCAGCCTAGCGCCTCATGCCCCCTTATGAGATTCTGTGGTACTGCAGCATCTAGGCAGTTGCCTATAAGAAGCAGCGTGCCAACTGTTCTTTGTTAAACTAACTTATTTCCAGAGCAAATGCTGCTGGGACCTTTGTAGTTGTGGTTAATAAGCAGTCCGAGTAGTTTTTGGCAGTTCACAGGAAATTTATTAATTTTATCTTGTTTCATCAAACTTAGCAAAGTAAACTTCTCTTTGGAACATGAACAAGGTGTAACAGAAATAATGATGAGTAACTCAAATAGCTTCCTTCAGCAAACTGGAAATTAATGCTTTAAACAGTGCTGAATAAAACAAATTGTAATCCTTTCTTTTCTTTCAGGATTCACAAACATTCAGAGCATTTAAACACAGTTCTGAGGGGGCGGAGCCTGATGTCCAGCGGGTAGGACGCTTTGCGTTGAAGCTCCCGAGAGGCCTACTTAGAATCCTGACTTAATACCTATACAAATTTACTATTTCGCTCCGAGCTGACCGGGGCACCTCGGGGGGGATGGCGGCCCATAAACCAGCGCGCTTGGACTTCGGGTCTCCTTCTTCTTCTCACGGAAAACGCTCCAAAACAGAGGTGTCCTCCCCACAGAAGATGGCCCCATTTCGTGAAAACCCCGAAATGCACCTGGAGATTTTGGAGGAAATACGCGGCGTGAAGGAATTGGTGCAGTCCAATGGAGAAGCGCTTCGAGCCATGCGAGAAGACTTTGGAGTGCTCCAGGACCGACTTGAAAGTCTTTCATTACGGCAGGACAACATGGCGGGGGTCCTCGACTCGCACGAGGTGCGCTTGGGCAAACTGGACAAGGCTGAGCGCCAGATACAGAATCTTCAAAAGGAGTTAGAAGATAGCAATAATCGAGCCCGTCGCAACAATGTGAGGCTCCTCGGAATGCCGGAGGGGGTGGAAGCAGGAGATATAAGAGAATTCTTGCTCAAAACTCTTCCCTCCTTGCTGAAGATCACTTTTCACAGAGAACTGGAAATCGATCGAGCACACCGTGTTCCTGCCCACATGGCGCTCAACCGCACGACCCCCCGGCCTATTATCTTTAGCTTGCTACGATATCAACAAGTGGAACAAATTTTACATGTTGCCCGAGCGAATCATCATTTGGAATTTGAAGGTCGTAAGGTCTCCTTCTTTCCTGATTTGGCAAAGCCTACCGTTGACCGTCGGAAGAAACTCCTTGCTTTTCGCCCTCGACTTCAACAGTTACAGGCTCGCTTTGGCCTGTTGTATCCAGCGAAGCTCCGAGTGACTCTCCACAACCAAACCAGGACGTTCGAAGATCCTGATCTACTATCAACATTTTTAGACTCCAAAGAAGCAGAGCAGATGCGCTAATCCCAAATCTTGGACTCTTATCTGCCGGCTCTATCCGCCATTTTGAAGGGCCCGATGCGGCGGTCATAGCCAAGCACAGAAATAGCCTGGACTTTCTTTCTTTCTCTATATGACTTTTGTTTTTTGGTCTCCTATCCCTTCATGATGTGTGCCTCGGTCGGATTCGGAGCACGCACAGTCCTACAGGTTATGTGTTTTTTCAATTTCGGCCTTCTCTGGGGTTTCTCCCCGCAGACACATGGTCGCCAGTAATTTTGGGGTTTTGCTTCTCCTCTACCGTACTGCGGTTTTCTTTGTTAATGTGGGGCGCTTCATTGTATTATATTAGCTTATTTTTCCTATGTCATGTGTACAGCCAGATACAGTCAGCTTGAGGGACATAGTGAAATTATGTGTGCTATCATGCTCAGAATTTTTAACTTTTCTGAATGGCCTTATGTAAAATCTTATCATTCACCGTCAAAGGCATTAATGGTCCACTCAAAGGAAAGAAAATCCTTAGCTATCTTAGCCATGAGCATGTTGATTTAGTGTTTCTTCAGGAAACGCATTTAAACTCTGCTGAAACACTGAAACTCAATGCTAAGCCTCACATGGTAGCTGCCTATTCTCCCACCGTTTCCAAATGGTACGGGATAACCATTCTGGTTAAGAAGTCTTTGCACGCTACTGTACCTGATATTAGCGCTGACAAGGAGGGTAGATGGGCCCGTGTACACCTTGAGGTTGGAGATAGTGAATTCACGTGTATTTGCATTATGCCCCGAATGTGGACAACCCTGCTTACTATGCAAGTATTGCGCAGTTGGCCTTGGCCTCTGCCAATGCTCCATTAATACTTGGTGGCGATTTTACTCAAGTGTTCCCTCAATCTTTTCTTCTCAAACACGGTGCTCGTTGGTTGGAAGATCCAGTACCGAGTAGACCTGTGTGGCTAGATATAGAAGCGGGCCTTTGCAAACCGATTCCTCTTACCTTTCTCCCTGGTATGACTCTCCCATCAGACTCCCACTATCCACCAATGCTTTTAGACACTTTAGGTGCCTTTAATACTCTTATGCAATCTTTAGACTCCCGACTCTGGTCAGTGCAACTTCAGCATCGCCTTCGGAGCATTAGAGTACTCCCGCCATCGGCATTCCCTACATAAGGTTGATTGGAGACTTTCCGATCTCTCGGTAGTTCACCGGGTGTAGCATCCAACTTTACTAAACCTTATGTAATGCTATAACTAGAGATACCCCTATAGCGCAGAAAGTATGGGAGAGAGAATTGCATGTGACTTTGACCTCGGAGTAATGGAGCCTTATCTGGCGTAGAGGGACACGGGTTCCCGATCCGCCTCACTCACTCAGACCCTCTTCTTTCTAGCCCACCGGTGTTTTTACACTTCTCACAGATTAGACAAATGGAACACTACTCAGGGCAATGGTTGCTGGACACGTCCTGCGGCCATTGGTTCATTGCCTCATGTTATGCATGAATATCCCGCACTACAGTATTACTGGCGTCGGGTCTGGGGTCGTATTTAGTCTATCTCGCACTCTCAGGAGCCCCTTTCTTGGAGGATAGTGGGACTTCGCCCAGTTGCGGGGATCCCCTCTCTCCCAAAAATGGCTTATCTCCTTTCGAACTTTATGCTTGGCATTGCTATTTCCCTAATTAAGTAATACTGGAAAATTAGCTCCCTTCTGAGCCCCAATGAATGGTGGAATCATGCCTGTCTTTACAGTAAATATGAACAAATACCTCGTCTGTTCGCTTCCTCCGTTCAGACTCCTTCTCATTGGTCTCAATGGAAGATGCTCAATGACTATGTACATTTTGCTAAATGCTCTCATCTGACTGTCTAACTTTGTATATATCTCTGTCCCATGATCATGCTGTATTGTAGATACTCTTTTGATCGTTTGATGTATAATCACTGTTAATTGGAAGCGCTCACATGCTGATATAATTGGGTAGAGAAGAAGCATCGGGGTGGGGGGTAATGGGTTTACTTTTCCTTATTGTATACTTGTTTTGTCTCTTTTGGTGTGTTGTTTCTTTTGTTTGTTGCAAAATGAAAATAAAAGTTTAAAAAAAAAATAAACACAGTTCTGAATTCTTTCTTTTAAACCAGCAATTCAGCTTTTCTTCTTGTTAAACATAAGCTGTTGAGCAATCCATTATAGAATCTGAGTCGTGGTCTAATTCAGCTAATTCTGTTTCCATGTCCTCTATTTCATCCTGAAACAGCTCTGGGTTTCTATCAGCATAACCTGTCTTCAGTTGTTGCATTAATTTAAACACTTTATCCCAGGGATTTCTTTTTCTCCCCTCAGAGTTTATATATGCATTGCAGGGCTTTGTATCTCTAGGCAAAACACTCACATGACTCTGCTGTCTCTGCTGGCTTCTATGCACAGACTTCCTTTCAGGCTTTACAGAAGAATAAATCTCCCCTTCAGAATCCTCAGCAGCCTCACTGCTATCTGAGCTGTATTCTACAATTCTCCCAGAGTTTTGGCTCCTACCTTCACAAGGGTTTGCAAACTCTGTACAGCTGTACCTGGTAGAAGAGCTGCCATTAGAATCCTTTCTGTGCTGAGGGTTAGACTTGCTCTGCCATTCCCCTGGCTTTGGCTTCTGAACTCTCTGCCGTGATTTCTGTGCTTGCTCAGTCCAAGACTCCTGTCTGGACTCTGCTTCTCCTAATGCTTCAACCTCTGCTTCTGCCTCTGCCAATGCTTCCCATCCTAACTCTCTTTGCTTCTGAGAGCTTAAATCTTTGAGTGTGAGAGGCGTTTTCCTAGCTCTTCCCCCCACGTGTTTCTCATTTGCATTTTGTGTTGCCATGGAGGCAGGGTGTGGCCTGTACTCAGCACTCTAAATCATGTGGCTTTTCTCTCTAGGTGTTGATTTAACTGATTGCCTGCCTGAGCCATGCTTTGACTCAGAAGAAAAAGTTTTAAAACCAACCCTTTTTCTATGCCTGTCAGTGTCCTCATTACCACAATTCCTACATTTCTTTTGCGATTTAGAAGCAACGTGTTTATATTAGAAGGTTGGGGATAAGGACATTCTGTGAGAGGTTTTTTTGAATGTGAAAGGAAAGAATGTGTCATTGCCTGACACACCCGATGTTGGACAGAGAGAAATAAATGACAATGAGCAAGCTGAAGGTGATATATTTTTATTGGACTAATTATTCACTTGTGACTTGCTCTTGAAAGCTATGCTTGCTTCATTAGATCACAGCGCACAAAGTGCTCAGAATGAAGTTGCCCAGTAATAATATGCGAGCTGTAGATAAGTACTGATCCTAATCTCTCGTAGCCATCTTAATCCTTAGATTTATTCTTGTTAATCTGTGGGTTTTTCCTGCCTTCAGTTGTTTTGTTACCACTTCTCCGTTGTTGGGGACTAAAGATGTCTCTTGTTTGTTATTTAGTTAAAGAGAGTGCTTCTTTTGTATTTTCACAAGTATTCATCTTTGCTGTAAACATTGTTGATTGATGTTTAAATTGTAAAATTGCATAAATAGAAAATAAAATAAAAAAAAAAGAATGAAGTTGCCCAAACTATAGGCAAGGAAACGATAGGTTGTATTATGATGCCAGAAAAAGAAATTTGCAGTAAGTTAAAAGGCAAATTTTAGAAAGGTTGGTTCTGCGGTTGCAGTGATGTCCAATTGAAAATGTTTGCAAAGCTATGTAGACTTTAGAAGAGAGGGTGTGCTTGTGTAAGGCTAATGTAAAATTGACATATTATCACTCTTCAAAATGGACGTGAGTTTCAAACCATAGAAGAAAGTGCAGCAATGCACAGGGAGGGAGATCCACATGCAGTGGGAAAAATCAATGGAGGACATTCAGTAAAACTCACAAGTAAATGTCAATACGCGTTGCAGCTTTACCATGTTGAACGACTGGACATGCAACCACTCAATCAATAACAGAGGACTCCATCTTTACTTCATTTCAAGTGGGAGGGGTTACATTGGGTATTAAGGGGGCTATCCCCTTCATCCATCCTGTAAAAGGATGGCCAAAAGAAACACTAAGAACATAAGAACATAAGATATGTCATACTGGGTCAGACCAAGGTCCATCAAGCCCAGTATCCTGTTTCCAACAGTGGCCAATCTAGGTCATAGGTACCTAGCAGTTTCCCCAAAAGACACAGGTTCCACAATGCTTGTATTGGGGCAAGCAGTGATATTCCGACTCTCTTTTAATAATGGTTTATAGACCTTGCCTCCAGGAACTTGTCCAAACCTTTTTTAAACCTAGCTACAATAACAGCTTTTACTAAATCCTCTGGTAACAAATTCCAGAGTCTGATTACACATTGAGTGAAAAGAATATTTTCTCTTATTAGTATTAAATAAGTTACCCTATAGCTTCATTGCATGCCCCCTAGTCTTTCTATATTCTGATGACGTAAACAATCAATCTAGGGTTACCCATTCCACTCCATTCATTAATTTATAGACCTCTATATCTCCCCTCAGCCGTCTCTTTTCCAGGTTGAAGATCCCTAACCTTTTTAGCCTCTCTTCATAGGGGTATCTTTCCATCCCCTTTAGCATTTTGGTGGCTCTTCTCTGTACTTTTTCTAATAACGCTATATCCTTTTTAAGATACGGCAACCAGAATTGCACACAGTATTCAAGGTACGGTCGCACCATGGAACGATACAGAGGCATTATAAAACCTTTGTTTTATTTTCCATTCCTTTTCTTATGATACCTAACATTCTATTTCCTCTCTTGGCCGCCGCTGTACACTGGGCGGAGGGTTTCAACATGTTATCCATGATGACACCTAAATCTTTTTCCTGGGTGGCGGTTCCTAGTGTGGAAACTTGCATCATGTAACCATAGTTTGGGTTGTTCTTTCCTAAGTGCATGATTTTGCACTTGTCCACATTAAATTTCATCTGCCTGGAAACAGCACAAGCACTGGCAAGTCAAATGCAAGGCATTGATAAGGCAGGCAAAGAGAGAATTTGAGAAGAAGCTTGCTGCGGAAGCAAAAACGCGAAATAAAGACCTTTTCAAGTACATTCGTAGCAAAAAACCTGTGAGAGAGTCAGTTGGTCCATTAGATGATAAAGGGGTTAAAGGAGCACTAAGAGGCGACACGGCGATAGCGGAGAGACTGAATGAATTCTTTGCTTCGGTCTTTACTGAGGAAGATGTAGGGATGTTACCCATGACTGAAGTGGTATTTAAAGGTGTGGAAGAATTGAAGGAAATATCGATACATCGGGAAGATGTCTTACAACTATTAGATAAACTGAAGAGTAGCAAATCACCTGAGCCGGATGGTATACATTCAAGGGTGTTGAAAGAACTGAAATTTGAGATTGCAGACCTGCTATCAGTAATCTGTGAACTATCAGTAAAATCATCTCTAATACCTGAGGATTGGAGGATCGCCAATGTAACACCAATTTTTAAAAAGGGTTCGAGGGGTGATCCGGGAAACTACAGACCGGTGAGCCTGACATCAGTACCGGGAAAAATGGTAGAAACCATCATAAAGAATAAAATTACTCAGCATGTAGATAGTCACGACCTAATGGGAGACAGCCAACATGGCTTTAGACAAGGAAGATCTTGTCTTACTAATCTGTTATGTTTTTTTGAAGGAGTGAATAAACAGGTGGACAAAGGCGAGTCGGTTGATATTGTGTATCTGGACTTTCAGAAAGCCTTTGACAAGGTCCCTCATGAGAGACTTTTGGCAAAACTAAAGAGTCATGGGATAGGAGGCAGTGTACTATTGTGGATCAGGAACTGGTTAAAAGATAGAAAGCAGAGGGTAGGGCTAAATGGCCAGTTTTCCCAATGGAGAAAGGTGAATAGTGGTGTACCCCAGGGATCTGTGCTGGGTCCGCTGCTTTTTGGCATATTCATAAATGATCTGGAAAGTGGAATAATGAGTGAGGTTATCAAATTTGCAGATGACACAAAACTATTTAAAGTTGTTAAAACCCAGGAGGATTGTGGAAAATTGCAAGAGGATCTTGATAAATTGGAAGACTGGGCATCAAAATGGCAGATGAAATTTAATGTGGAGAAGTGCAAGGTTATGCACCTAGGGAAGAACAACCCAAACTATGGTTACACGATGCAAGGTTCCACATTAGGAACCACCACCCAGGAAAAAGATTTAGGCGTCATTGTGGATACCATGTTAAAACCCTCGGCCCAGTGTGCAGCGGCGGCCAAGAGAGCAAATAGAATGCTAGGTATGATAAGGAAAGGAATGGAAAATAAAACAACAGATATTATAATGCCTCTATATCGTTCCATGGTGAGACCGCACCTTGAATATTGTGTGCAATTCTGGTCGCCGTATCTTAAAAAGGATATAGCGATTTTAGAAAAGGTTCAGAGAAGAGCCACCAAAATGGTAAAGGGGATGGAAGGCTACTCCTATGAAGAAAGGCTAAAAAGGTTGGGGCTCTTTAACCTGGAAAAGAGACGGCTGAGGGGAGATATGATAGAAGTCTATAAATTAATGAACGGAGTGGAACGGGTAAACGTAGATCGATTGTTTACCTTATCAGAATATAGAAAGACTAGGGGACATGCAATGAAGCTACAGGGTAAACTATTTAAGACTAATAAAAGAAAATATTTTTTCACTCAACGTGTAATCAAACTCTGGAATTTGTTACCGGAGGATGTAGTAAAGGCTGTTAGTGTAGCTGGGTTTAAAAAAGGTTTGGACAAGTTCCTGGAGGAAAGGTCCATAAACCATTATTAAGAAGGGACCCAGGATATCAATGCTTGAACCAATACAAGCATTTTGGAACCTGTGTCCCTTGGGGAAACTGCTAGGTACGTATGACCTAGATTGGCCACTGTTGGAAACAGAATACTGGGCTTGATGGACCTTGGTCTGACCCAGTATGGCATATCTTATGTTCTTATGTTCTTATGCCATTTTGGATGCCCAGTCTTCCAATTTATCAAGATACTCTTGCAATTTTCCACAATCCTCATGGGCTTTAACAGCTTTAAATAGTTTCATGTCATCTGCAAATTTGATAACGTCATTTGTTATTCCCATTTCCAGGTCATTTATGAATATGTTAAAAAGCAGAGGACCTAGCACAGATCCCTGGGGTACTCCACTATTCACCTTCTCCATTGGGAAAATTGGCCATTTAGCCCTACCCTCTGCTTTCTATCTTTTAACCAGTTCCTGATCCATATGACTTTTTAATTTTGCCAAAAGTCACTGTTGAGGGATCTTGTCAAAGACTTTCTGAAAGTCCAGATACACTATATCAACCGACTCACCTTTGTCTACCTGTTTATTCACACCTTCAAAAAAACACAACAGATTAGTAAGACAAGATCTTCCTTTGCTAAAGCCATGTTGTCTGTCTTCCATTAAGCCATGACTATCTACATGTTTAGTAATTTTGTTCTTTATGATGGTTTCTATAATTTTTTCCAGTACTGACGTCAGGATCACCAGTCTGTAGTTTCTCGGATCACCCCTGGAACTCTTTTTAAAAATTGGTGTTACATTGGCAATCCTCCAATCTTCAGGTATTACAGATGATTTTAATGATAGTTCACAGATTACTAATAGCAGGTCTGCGATCTCATATTCCAGTTCTTTCAACACCTTTGGATGTATACAATCTAGTCCAGGTGATTTGCTACTCTTCAGTTTATCAAATAGTTGTAATACTTCTTCCCGGTGTATCAATATTACTTTCAATTCTTCCGCAGTATCACCTTTAAATACCACTTCAGTCATGGGTAACATCCCTACATCTTCCTCAGTAAAGACTGAAGCAAAGAATTCATTCAGGCTCTCCGCTATTGCTTTGTCCCCCCTTAGTGCCCCTTTTACCCTTCTATCATCTAATGGTCCAACTGACTCTCTCACAGTTTTGTTTTGTTTTTGCAATGAATGTACTTGAAAAAGTCTTTATTACTCGTTTTTGCTTCCACCTCAAGCTTCTTTTCAAATTCTCTATTTGCCTGCCTTATCAATGCCTTGCATTTAACTTGCCAGTGCTTGTGCTGTTTCCAGTTTGCGTCATTTGATTCTTTTTTCCATTTCCTGAAAGATGCTCTTTCGGCAACAACAGCCTCTCTGACCTCACCTTTAAACCATGCTGGCAGTTTTTTGGACTTCATCTACTTTTCTTTAAGCCTGGACTACATCTGGTCTGGGCTTCCAAGATAGTAGTTTTTAAACAACACCCAAGCTTGATGTAAGTCTTTAACCTTTGCAACTGCTCCTATTAGTTTTTTCTTAACTAATTTCCTTATTTTATTATAGTTTCCTTTTTGAAAGTTAAAAGGTAGTACTGTGTATTTCCTTACCATCCCTCCTCCATTAATTAAAAGAAACTACTGAACATTTGTGTAACACTACACGACACCTTAGAGAATCCTGTTCATGCCACAGAGCAGGTGTAAATCTGGACGTGGACAATTTGGGCTTTACACAAGCATCCCTTTTATGAAATGGGTCTACACATGTTTTTTTTGTCCTTCCTAAACCAGGCCCCTGACATGTCCCAGACACACCCCCATGTAACTTAGACATGATTGGGACAGCAATGTTTTGCAAAGGTCTGGGTATTCACTAGGTGTCTGCAGATTGTATTCACAAATACTGCATGAGCCACCAGGGTGTTTCAGGACTTCAACAATTTATTCATAAGGATCCTAAAGAATGATATTCAAGACACTCAAGAGGAGAAACCCACTGACAATCTCCATCATTGGTTTGCTTCCCACTTAGGTAGTTCCTGCAACCTCTCTCCTGACTAGATTTATTATTATTATCCATATATGTTTCTTAGCTAAAAAGGTGGCTGTACTCATCTGTAAGCTCTCTCATGAATACATGAGATCCATGGGTCAGTTTTAGCAGGTAATGACAGAGGTGCCAGTACTCAGTACCACTGATTCCCTCTCAAAAGAAGCCCTGATTATTATTTATTTATTCATATTTAGCAGACATCTTTTCATTTGTAACTCAAGGTGTGTTACATTCAGGTACAGTATCTATTTTCCTATCCTCAGGAGTTCTTTTGAGGCTTTTAATGTTATTATTTTTCACCTGCTGTTATTGTACATTGGTTGATTATATGGCTTATTTGGATTTATGTACTTTACATGGACTGGGGTAAGAACTTCCAGTTTATTAATATTTTGTTTTTTATGCAGTAAGGATGTGTGATATTGGTATATTTTGACCTTTTTATGAACTTTGCATGATTCTTATAGCATTCTTTTGGTTAACATTTATTAATTGATATAGATATTTATTGAGGGTAGATATGTTTTGATTTTATTACAGATTTTATCATATCGCTGATGAAGACTGATGCCAAAGCATGACTATGTTGGGCTTTATCTATGTGTTATAATTGTATTTTACTTTTTGCTTTTGTTGTTTTCTGTAATTACACTCTGTCTTAGTATTAAAGACTTCCAATTATATATGTATATTTCTATTTATCCGCGGTGGAGTTACTTTATTTATTATTTCAGTGTGGTTAGGTTTTGGCACTTACTACGTGTTGTGTGTAAATTTAACACTCCGTAAGTGCAAAGGCTGTATGGTTACTGTCGGAGGCATGCCCTGTATCTGCCCTGCAGTCACCACACAGGGAAGCTTCATACTCCACATATCCTGGCTTAGGAGTGAGGTTCATGACTGCCATGGTATGTGCAAAACTAACCCATTTGGAGAAATTGCCCCGTGGGAAGCTATTCTTTGCATAGTAAATGCTCTGGCAGATAGTGCGGTAAGGGCATCAATGCTATTTACCACAACGCCATGTACGAATATACCATGATCCCCACTGAGTATCCCTACCAGTATTTCAACCTCCCTCTAATCCCCTTATCAGAATCCATACCCCCCCCCCCCATCTGATCACTCCCCCTCCTTAGCATCAAATCCCCCACCCTCCCCAAGGAGGCACAAAACCCTCCCTACCCCACATCCTCCTTTGCACTTACAGAGGCTTTCCCAGGTGGTTTAGTGGAAGGGCAGAAGAGATCTCTTGACAATCAGGCCTCCTTATCCTCATGATCAAAATGACGGCTCTGATCCCTTGCAGAAGTCTCGCAGTACTACTACTAGGAGTGAAGCTACCAAATGAAGACAAATAAGTGTTCTGCAGGAGTTTCTCTTTAATATTTATTTGGAAGGTCAGTGGGTACTTTAATAGCCAAAGAGATTTCCTCTGTTCGGGATACTAAAAGTTGCCCCCTAAATGACAAAGATCATAGTTTCAAGTGCCTCAGTTTGCACGCACACACAAAAACAGATGTCTGATAACTAAAATGTGTTTTGATCTACTAGTAGGAATGTCTTGGTATTTATTTATGTAGCTGGGCTTATATACCTCTTAATCTGAAAGTCAAAGCGGTTTACAGAAAACGGTGAGCCAACATGGCTTTACATAGAACAAAAACTTAAAACTAAGGGAAGATAAATGAGAGGATGAATAGAAGGGTAATTAGTACATACACATTGAAAGTTTGCCTAATTCGTATAAACTTTTTAATACACTGCGTGTTGAGTACTCTCATCAGTTGCAAAATGGTATGAAAGGTCATTTGAAATAACCTGTAGCAGAAAAGGAAATTCCTTTTAAAATGCCAAATTACTACAATGTTATCACATAAACAACCCCTCTTATTCATTTTAGAAACATTTTAGGAAATAGGAGGGCTGTGCCCAGTGTGGTATGCTTGGTATGCAGTTACTTGTGGGTGACTATAATTAATCAGACCAAGATTGGCCAACTTCCTGCGTTTATCTGTGCTGCCTCACAGATAGCTTATTCTAGACCTAAGAAATTCACTGTAGAAGTTGCTCGATACACTTTTTAAAGAATTTCTTTACATTTTTGATAAATAAAGAGACTTGAAAACACTACTTATTAAGTTATAATTATTCAAGAGCACAAAAGTGGGAGAATGTAAGGTTAGGACAACAACCCTGATATATGCTTTCTCAAGTCTGCTGTACATAAATGTTATCCTTTTAGTTACTCAGAAAATACAGGCATTCATTTAAGGCGCTCTGTTTAACGTTAAAGGGGTTCTCACTCTAGTTTACCAAGAATAGTCTATGGGCAATAAGAAGCATTCATTTAATTCATAAATGCATTGACAATAAGCTGCTGTATTTTTACTATTTTTTAAAACTGTATCATGTAGATCTGTTTGTTTTTAGGGTATGGAGAAAAGGGATTGAATGAGTAGCTTAACAGAGCAATAAACAAGCCAGGAAAGCAATGTTCAAATTCTACTGCCACTCCTTGTGACCTTGGGCAAGTCATGATTCAACCCTCCTTCGCATCAGCTGCAAACTTAGATTGTAAACCCTCTAGGAACAGGAAAATCCCTCTTATACCTGAATGTAACTTGCCTTGAGCTGTATCTGAAAAAGTTGTGAGCCCAATCCAAAACACCTTTTCTCTCACCTCAGGAAGGAAGTGGTAAGTGCATCCTGCCAACTGCTTCATATACTGGGGGATTTGGACTGTTGGTTTTGGTTAATATTCAACGAATGCCAACAGACGGTTGAAAAGAATATGAGACTTGTAAAGGAAAATATAGCTTTTTTTTTGTTGGCTTGCTTTTACTGTAGTATTTATGCATGCCACTGGAAATTCTCAAAGATCATTCAGATGAGGTCAGTTTACTTTCCTTTTCAGCAACAATATAAAAAGCCAGTAGACTGTTATTTTGGAGCACAGGAATTATATTTGGTTTCATTTGTAGCTTGGCTTTCCTCTGTGGTTGAGTCTGCTTTCAGAGTCTGAGGGGGTCTGTGGCCTTGCAATAGGACAGAAGATGGACAGACAAGATGGGCCTTGAGGTTGTCCTTTGCGATCATTTCTATCTGTACAACAATAGTCAGTTTTAAGACTCAGCCATACAAGACCACCAAGCTAGAAATGAAATTAAATCTAATTTCTGTGCTAATCCCTCCTTCTTCAGAGATTCTCTGTTCTTGAATTCAGCTACAATTCTTGTCTCCACCACCTCCCCTGGGAGGCTGATCAGCGCATTCACCACCCTTTCTGTAAATAAATATTTCTTCTGATTAATTACTCCTTATGACTACATAGTAACATAGTAACTTAGTATATGATGGCAGATAAAGACCAGTATGGTCCATCTAGTCTGCCCAGCAAGGCAGCAAGAGTAGGTGCACTTGCCGCTCCGTGCAGGTCAGCCCTCCCCATGCCTTTGTTTAGGGGTGAACCCACTGCTCTGTGTAGGTCACCCCTATTTGTTCAGATATAAGAGGTAGTTATGCTTATTTTGATTTTATCCTGTTGCTATAAAGGGATCCACTGTGTCTCTCCCATGCCATTTTGAATTCTGTCACTATGTTTGCCCCCACCACTTCCATCGGGAGGGTATTCCAAGCATCCACCACTCTTTCAGTGAAAAAGTATTTCCTGACATTGCCTCTCAGTTTAACCCCTTGCAGCTTAATGTTATCCCCTCTAGTTTTACAGTTTCCCCGCCTTTGGGAGAGGTTTGTTTGTCCATTAATACTCTTTAAGTATTTATCATTTGTATAGACTACAAGGCATACACAACATCTATCCCTTTTCACCTAAATCCTACGTCTTCTCATTACAGAGCTTCTTTTTAACAGGAAGAAGGCCACCTTCTGTGCTTTTATAGCACAGAAATATTTAAATAATCTATCATATTTCCCATCTCCTGCCTTTCCTCTAAAGTATATATATTGAAATCTTTAAATCTATCCCCATATGCCTTATGACAAAGACCACTGTCCATTTTAGTAGCTGCCCTCTGGACCAATTCCATCCTGTTTATATCCTTTTGAGGATGCAGTCTCCAGAATTGTACATAGTATTCCAAATGAGGTCTCACCAAAGATTTATCCAAAGACACTGTCACCCTCTTTTTCCTGCTGGCCATTCCTCTCCCTATGCACCTAAGCATCCTTCTGGCTTTTGCTGTTGCCTTTTCTACCTGACTTCATAATCCCTCTTCAGAGTGTCTAGCCTGTTACAGATTTTGGTATCATCCGCAAAGAAATATACTTTTCCCGGCAGACCTTCCTAAATATCACTTACAAAATATTAAAAAAAACAAAACAAAACAAGACCAAGGGCTGATCTCTGTGGGTAGAGAGAGAGAGGAAGAGAGAGAGAGTGAATCCTTAAATTCCTAGGATCTTGGTCTTTACTTCCAGTTCTCGAGGGCATCAACAGGCCAGGTTTTCAGGATATCCCTGATGAATATGCATGAGAAAGAGTCACAAGCCCACTAACTGTGATACTGCAAATCAGAGCATAGGTGAAAGGCTAAGCCCAGGGAAGGGTGGAGCAGTGCAGGAACTGAGAAAAGCAGTGGTGGTTGGACTGCAGCAGGACACGGTGTGGAGCAGAAGCTGGACCGGTGTGGCTTTGGTAGAACAGGAACTAGCGCAAAGCTGGATGAGTAACAGGAACTGGAAGTCTAGGCAGCTAGCGAAGTTGACGAAAACTCTCTACTTGGTAGTAAAGAGGAGTTGTGAGGCAGTAAATGCAGCTCAGGCCCACTGCTAACTCTTGATCCAACAAAGTTGTGTCTTGCTAAGCTTCCTGAAATATGGTGGCTCATAAGGCATACCTCTTGCTTGTCCAAAGTACTCCTGCATGGGGGTGAACATCCCTCTTATGTTGCTTGCAGACTAAGTAGCCAGACTTGAACTCAGTTTCTGTTCTTTCTGTAGCTCCAGCTATACCACCCTGAGGTCATGGGCTGGAACCCCAGCATGGCTGACAGTTGGCCTGTTTTGCAGTCCTCAAAGACTGGTAGCACTGGTCAACAAAACTTTACAAAAGTCATGTTACTGAAATAAAAATAGTCATTTCTTATCAATTTTTATATGCTGAACACGAATATGACAGTGAAATTGCAAAGTTGGCTCTAGTTTTTTTGTAATCTACAAGAATTAATCTTTACATCACGAATGCATGTCAATAGTAAATATAATAGGTCTTCGGTAAATATCTCTAAAAAAACAAGTCATAGACTACTTCTTAGATTTTTTTCGCCTATCTCTTGTACGGCTGTTCGGGAGCTTCTCTGGGGATTTCCAGCATTGTAGTGGACCATTTTCCCTGGTATCTTTGCTCCATCGTTGCGATATCCTGGTGAAAACGTTCGTCCTGTTCATCACTAACCATACCACAGTTATCAGGAAAGAAATCGAGATGGGAATCAAGGAAATGGATCTTTACAGACATATTGCAGCCAGGTTTCCGATACTGCATCAGCATGTCTTCTTCTAGTTCCTTGTAATTTTCTGCCCTAACATTCCCAAGAAAGTTTGCTGACACTAGGCGAAAAGCATTCCATGCTTGTTTCGCATCACCCTGCAGCAAGTTGTTGAACCGGTCATCTTTGAAGAGCTCTCGAATCTGAGAACCCACAAAAACTCCCTCTTTAATCTTTCCTTCACTGAGTCGAGGGAATTTTTAATGCAGGTATCGGAAAGCTGGCGAAGTGTGGTCCATGGCTTTCACAAAGTTTTTCATCAAACCTAGTTTGAAGTGAAGGGGTGATAGCAGGATTTTGTGAGCCTCAACCAAAGCTGGATGCTGGATATTCTTCTCTCCAACTGTTACATTTTGTCTGTGATTCCATTCCTTACGCAAGTAGTGCCAATCTCTTGTTCGGCTATCTCATTCACATAAAAAATACATGTATTTTATATATCCCTGCTGCAGTCCCATTAAAAGGGCAACTACCTTCAGGTCACCACAGAGGTGCCAGCTGTACTTGTTATAGTTAATGGAAGTCAGTAGATGCTTTACGTTATCGTATGTCTCTTTCATGTGGACGGCATGCGCTACTGGAATAGATGGAAGACGGTTCCATTGTTCAAAAGCACAGCCTTCAGACTCATTTTAGAAGAGTCTATAAATAGTCTCCAGTCTTGTGGGTCATGAGTGATTTTTAAGGCATTTATGAGGCTTTCAATATCAGAACAGAATACCAGATTACTTTCCTTTCTGAAGAAAGGCTCCAACTGCTGGTGGTGCTTTCGATATGAAGTAATGTTGACATCTTCTTCTAGAAGATTCCATTGTTGGAGTCTTGATCCTAGCAATTCTGCCTTGTTCTTGGATAAGTCCAAATCATGAACCAGGTCATTTAGTTCTTCCTGTGTTATTCTGTGTGGAGTTGATATGCATTCCAGTGAAAATCTGGATCACTGCATGCTGACAGACCAGGAGAAGAACAGGTTGGCTCACCCTTGTCCTCATCAGATGAATCAAGAGAATATTCTGATGGAGGTTCTGGAATAGGAAGTCCCTCACCATGTGGAACCAATGTTCCCTCTAATTTTCTGTAGGCTGTGTGCGCATAAAATATCAGCTGAGCAGCTTTTGAAGGAAGGTTAAATTTTTGTGCACCACATTAACGACACTCGAAGTTATATACTTTAAAATTTAAGTACACTTCAGAATACAGTATGTACACCACATTAATTTTAATCAAATTAAATGAAAATAGACGATTACTAAATGAAGCGGAAAATTTCTAGTAATTACAATCACAACTTTTAAATTTTAAGATGTCTGTGTTGTTTTCAATCAGAACCGTTAATTTTTGTGCGCTCTGCTGTAAAGTATGTGCGCTCACTCAGCGAGGTGTGTGCGCGCACACACGAGCACAGCTTAGAGGGAACAGTGTGTGGAACTGGTCTCAATGCAGATGATGTGTGCATGTTGGTATTATGCAACGTGATGCAATATTGCATCATTCAAGGCTTATTTGGGATGTTGTTGATATCCTACTGGATAAATTTACCCGGTGAAACGTCAAAAATGAACTACATGCAATATCTTCAAAACGACAGCCAATAAATTTTTTTTAATGTTATATTCATGTTCAGCTCACCATGATACTACAGATTAGGGCTTTTTAAAGTCAGTAACAATTTCAATGTTGACCAGTGTAATGAAGACAAAGGTTCTAGAAGGAATTAATTGCTTATATTTAGCATTTATATAGAAATTTATGGGAATGAAGGGAACCTAGACCTGTCACAAATTCAGTGAGACCAAAGGAAAATTCTGCATTTTGAGTGTTAAAAATAGGGGGCGAGAGGTTGGTGTGCACATACCAGGAGATGGACCTCGGAGTGATTACCTCTGAGGATCTCAAGGTGGCAAAACAGTATGACAAGGCAGAGGCAAAAGCCAGAAGGATGCTGGGTTGCATGCAGAAAGGAATTACCAGCAGAGAGGAAGAGGTACTAATGATACTGTACAAGTCGCTGGTGAGGCCTCACTTGGAATATTGTGTTCTGTTTTGGAGACCATATCTCGCACAGTTCAGAGGAAGTCGACCAAATGATTTGGAGCCTGCGTCAGAAGACGTATGAGAACAGACTTGAAGACCTAAATACTTACACTTTGGAGGAGAGGAGGGACAGGGGAGATATGATTCAAACCTTTAAATACTTAAAAGAGTATTAATGAACAAACCTCTTCCAAAGACGAGGAAGCTGTTAAAATAGAGGGCATAACATGAAGCTGCAAACAGGGGCGGCCCCAGAGGGGTGAGGGGCCATGTGCGGAGGTTGTGAGGCCTCATTTGTATGAGGAACCTCATTTGTGTAAATATTTGCATATTGTTAACATGTGCTTTTAGTGAACATGCCTCTTAATGAGTGTCTGAATAAAGAAAGACTAACAGATTTCTACACTACTATATTGCAGTGACAACCCCCAGGCCCATTAGGAAGTACTACAAACACTGATCATTTAGAACCCATAGCAAATCCACCGTATCATAACAGAACTATCAGGACTCACAAAGCACCAAACCCTACCTATCAAAAAGCAATACTGCAGATATTAAAACCAGTACATCTCAGAGAATACCAATACATCTCACTGGGGGAAAGAGAACAAGTGGGACTGTCAAATAGAAACAATATGAACAGAATACCTCAACTTGGTTACACATGCAGAACCTAGACTGTCACCACACAAAGAACAAGGGATCACATCTTAGAAATAGGAAGATGATAATTAAACTGGGAACCCCAAAAGCCAAATATGAAATGTACAACACTGAAGAAATAAAACTATAAATTAATTTCCGCTTGCACTAAACAAAAACGCTTGCACTAAAGCAAAACACACTTCCCAGACCTAACATATTCCAGTTAATAAATTCAAAATAAAAAGTATTTTTCTACCTTCTGTTTGGGATTTTATTTTTCAGTTGCAATAGCTCCAGTCACTTTCTTCTGGTTTCTTCGTGTCTTCTGCGAGCTATCCATTTGTCCTTTCTTCTCTTTTAGATGTTTTCCATTCTCTCTCTATATCTGCTTTAACAAACTGATCTTTCCCCTTTTGCTCTTTCCCCCTTTTCTTTCCTTATTCCTTTATCATCCACTCAAATTTCATCCTTCCATTCTCAATCCCCACTTAATCTCCCAATACCCAGCTCATCGTAGATTTTTCTTCCCTCCCACACAAAATATCTTTTCTCCTCTCCATTCTCATTCCCAATCCCCAACCCTTTCTAGTCCTCCCCCAAAATCAGCTCCCTTATAGATCTAGACCCACCCAACATCCACTTCCTTCTAGTCCCAATCTCCCAAGCCCCCACATCAGACCATTTCCAGTCCTAACCCCCCATATGCTTTTTTCCAGTTCCATTCCAGCCCCATCAGCTCATTTCCACTCCAAGCTCCCCCATCAGCCAATTTCCAGTCCTAGCCCCCTTATCAGCCCATTTCCAGCCGTATTCCATCTCCCCCTCAGCCCGCTTCCAGTCTTATTCCAGCCCCCTTCAGTCCATTTGCAGTCCAAGCTCCCCCATTAGCCCATTTCCAGTCCTATTCCAGCCCCCATCAGCCCATTTCCAATCCTAACCCTCATATGCTGTTTTCCAGTTCCATTCCAGCCCCCCATCAGCCCATTTCCACTCCAAGCTCCCCTATCAGACAATTTCCAACCACCTCATCAGCCCATTTCTAGTGCTAGCCCCCCCATCACAGCCCATTTCCAGTCCACGTTTCCCTCACATCACAGCCTATTTCCAGTTCTAGGCCCCCCCATCATTACAGCCCATTTGAAGTCCTAGCCCCCCAATCACAGTTCATTTCCAATCCAAGTTCCCCCTTCACAGCCCATCCAGTCCTAGCCCCCCCATTATAGCCCCTTTGCAGTCTTAGCCTCCCCCATCACAACCCATTTCCAGCCCCAGTTCCCCCTCCCTTGATCACAGCTAATCCAGCCCTACCCCCCCCCCCCCCGAACAGCCACATGGACATCTAAGGGACTGCAGAGCTGGGGAAGCCCGCGCGAGGCCCCAGCTCCCTCTGCACAGCCACCAGCATGAAGAGTCTTTTCCCTCATGCTGGCAGCTGTATCTGTGAAGCCGCGGATGCTGGGAAAGGTTAAAAGGCATTACCTTTAACCTCTCCCAGCATTCACAGCTTCTCAGATACAGCCGCCAGCATGAGGGGAAAGACTCCTCACACTGGCGGCTGTGTAGAGGAAGCCGGTGCCTCGCGCGGGCTTCCCCAGCTCCCTCTGCAGCCGTCCACATTGTGCAATAATGGAGTAAGCGCGGGGCCCTGTACGAACAACATTATCACACAATGGATGGGCCAGCCCTGTCTGCAAGGGGGTAAACTAAAAGGCAATCTCAGGAAATACTTCTTCACTGAAAGGATGGTAGATGATTGGAATGCCCTCCCGATAGAAGTGGTGGGGGCAAATACAGTGACAGAATTCAAAATGACATTTATTTATTTTATTTATTTATTTCAAATCATTTTTATTGAATTTTTCACACAAGATACATACAGCTATACGAAATCCAACTGAACACTATCCCCCCAACCCCATAAACAAACAGAAAACAAGCCAGGATACGGAGCCCCGGAAATCTGAAAAGGGTGACAGCCCGCTCCATCCCTCCCCCCCCCATCCCAACAGCACAGATAAGCCCCCCCCCCAAGGGGGCACCATAGGTACATTAGTGCAAAGTACATTAATACACATATAATATAAGCATTACATCAATTAAGTAGGTAGGAAGCATCGGTCCGTCCAGCGTGGAGAAAACCGGTGAAGCTCCCCCGCACCCCCCACAGACACTACCACCCCCAGCATCCAAAGGGAGGCAAACCACATGATAGGCGCAGGAATACATTGTGGCTGGGAGTCCCCCCCCTAGGGATTACCCCTACTACACATTAAGCAGCCCCCCCGTCCCCGAGGGGATAACTGAGAAGTCATGGGGGACCATAGGTCCAGGAACCCCTCCCAACACTTGCCCCCTTTCTGCTGAGCTGTGGATTTTTCCATGCATAGCAAATCAACCATAGAATTCTCCCAAAGCGCCAGACAAGGAGGTGAGGGATCTACCCAATGCCTCAGCAGGGCCCGTTTGACCAACAGAAACCCCCTCTCAAGCAGTGCTCGTTGCATAAAGGAGAACCGCTCATATCCCATCTCCCAGTTATGAAATAAACAAACCTCTCGTTGTAAAACCTCACCCGACCTCAACCACCCCTGGAGTTTTTTACAAACGTGTACCCATACGGCACGCACCTTCGGGCATCCCCAAAATTTATGAGTCAGTGTTCCGGGACCACCCCCACACTACTGACAGGTAGAGGATGGCTGCAGGCCGGCGTAATAGGCCCACTTATCACTGGCATACGCACGCCATAGAAATTTATACTGCATTTCCTGGAGATACACCCACACCGGCCCATTCTGTATTCCCTCAAAGGCGACCCGCAACATCTCCGTCGTCATTTCCTCAATCCCATCATCCCGCCACCTGTCTGTGAGCTCTTGAAAAAACCCGGGGCCCCCAATGGGTCGAAGCACCTTACGCATGGTCGGCTCTCCCGATCGACCCTCCTCTAACTGTTCCAAGATAATCCGTGGCGATTCAGAAGCGAGCCATAGTTTCCCACCCCCGACCCCCGAGGAAGAAGTTAAATAGGAGCGGACTTGCAAATAACCATAAAAGTCCTGATGGCGAATCCGAAATCGGCGCTGCACCTGTTGAAAACTATCCAAGATGCCAGTATCGCCAGAGTAAAGATCACCTAAGCACACAAGCCCCCTCTCCATCCATTGCCAAAAAATATTGTGATGTGCATAGCCGGGGGCAAACTCCGGATTACCCACCAGCGGCAGCAATGGTGACCTAGACCAGTCCCACCCATATCGCTTACATAGCAGTTTCCAAGCCGCACGTAAAGCCCCCAGATATCCCCCGCCGATCCCAGCCCGAATCACCCGTGGAAGTTGACCAACATGCAAAAGATACAGACCATGATAGGGAGCCAGCGCCTCCACCAACTGCCTAACCGGGGCACAGCCCTCCCCCTCCAGCAGCGCCCGTATATGCCGGGCCAGATAGCGGAGATTATAGTTGTGCAAAGAGGGCAATTCTAAGCCCCCCTCCTCTCGCCTGCTCATTAAAGCTTGAAGGGGGATTCGCGCCCTCCGACCCCCCCACAGGAACCCCCGCAAGCATTGTTCAAAGCGCTTCCAGTCTTTATCCAAGACCCATATTGGCAGCGTGCGTAACACATAAAGCCATCTGGGAAACTCCACCATGACAAACAATGCAATCCGTCCTCTCAACGATAATGGGAGACTCCGCCAGCCAGCAAAAGTTCGACTACTTCTCTCCAACAGACCAGGGATATTGGCATGGTATAGGCGGGCAGGTCGATCAGGGAGTTGGATCCCCAGATATTTGATCGCCCCCTCTGCCCACACTAAGGGGAACGCCCCTTCCCAATGCGGTCGGACCTTCCCCCCGACGTCAAGCACCTCCGACTTCATAGTGTTCACTTTCAAACCTGAAAAGCCTCCAAAGTCCTGTATCAGGTGTAGCACGCGCACTAAGGACCTGGGCAGCTTCGTAAGACTCAACAACATATCATCGGCAAAGGCACTAACGCGAATATCTTCGCCTCCTAAGCACATACCGGCAATCTCTGGGTCTGTCCGCATCGCCCGCAAGAGCGGTTCCAAAGTCAACACAAAAAGCAGCGGGGACAAACGGCAGCCCTGCCGCATGCCGCGCTCTAACACAAAAGGCTCCGAAAAGACACCATTCGAGCCCACTCGTGCCATGGGTTGAGCATACAACACTTGCACCCAGCCTACAAAGTCACCGTGCAGACTGAAAGCGGACAACGCATCCCACATATAGACCCAGGCCACTCTATCAAACGCCTTTTCAGCGTCCAAACTGACCAAAAGTAGAGCCTCATCATTATGTAGACAGTGTTCCATTCCCAAAAGCAGCCTGGCAATATTCCGAGAGGCCTCCCTCCCCTGCACAAAGCCGACCTGGCTAGGATCAACAAGAGACGGTAAGAGAGGTGCGAGCCTAGCTGCTAGCACTGAAGCCAAGATTTTCATATCACAGTTAATGAGAGAGATTGGGCGGTATGAGGCCGGGTCTAACAAGTCTTTCCCTGGCTTCGGGATCACAGTTATATCCGCACAACGCATATCTCGGGGGAAAATACCTTGTGCACGGGCCTCCTCAAACATCACCACCATAGATGGAGCAAGATGCGGGGCCAAGATTTTATAATATTCCATACTAAAACCATCTGGGCCCAGAGCCTTATGAGACTTCCCCCGTGCTATCACTGCCAGGAGCTCCGACACCCTCAACGGTGAATTTAGCTGCTCCAAATCCGAGGCCGAGAGTCTGGGAAGGGACAGGTTGTGAAGAAAGGTTACCCCTTGTCCATAGTCCTGGGCCTCCTCACTATATAGCTGCTTATAGAAGGCTCGGAAAATCTGCGCAATGTGCTTAGGCTGGTGTTGTAAAGCACCACTCTGGTCGCGGAGTACAGGAATAAACCGATTGCCACGAGGGTCCCGCACTAATCTAGCCAATAGCTTCCCCGCCCTATTACCATATAAGTGGAGTTGATGCTTATAGTAATGCAGCGAAAACGAAGCTCTCCACTGAAGCAGAGCATTGAGCGCCGCTTGCGCGTTGGCAAGGTCCTGCTGGAAAACACTATCGCCACCCCGAGACACCCGACGCTGCAGCGTGCGTAGGGTGCGCTCCGCTACCACAATACTACGGTTCAAATGCTTACGCCGCGACACCATATAAGAGATAATCACACCTCTCATCACCGCCTTACTAGCCTCCCAAAATAACATCGGGGGGCAATTGGGGATATCATTGAAGAGGGCATATTCCTCCCACTGTTTTAAGAGAAATACCCGGAAAGCCTCATCCTCCCACAGGAAAGCCGGAAATCTCCATCCCATTCTCTCTGGCCCCTGACACTCCCAAGTAATCCAGACCATACCATGATCCGAAACAGCAATGGGCTCTATTTCCGCCTGTCCAACCCGGGGAAGCCCACCCTCACTAACAAGTATATAGTCAATACGGGACCAAGTAAGATGTGCTCTCGATTGATGTGTGTATTCCCGCATCCCTGGGTGTAAGACCCGCCAAACATCCACAAGGGCCCCCACCCTGCACAGATAGCTAATCCCTCTACGTGACCATGCTCCCTCTCCCCCCCGAGAAGACTTATCCAAATGGGGATCATGCGGGCAGTTGAAATCTCCAGCCACAATGACCTTTGCCCCCTCCGCATGTTTTAGCAGGCTTATCAAGTGGGTAAAAAAGACATGATCATATACATTAGGTGCATAGACATTCAAAATCCATATTGGTTCATTGTACAATTGGCCCTTCAACAAAACATACCGCCCTTGAGGGTCGGCTTGTATCCCCTTCACTTCAAAAGAGACCCCCTTCCTCACTAACACCACCACTCCCGCTTTCTTCGTACCCGACTCTGCTCCATAAGCCACCTCCACCCAATCCCGGGCAAGGTTCCTGTGCTCCACAGCGCTCAAGTGTGTCTCCTGCAGCAGGGCAATGTGGGCGCCCTTTCTCTTGAGCCCCTGGAGAATTTTTGTACGTTTAATCGGAGACCCAATGCCTCCCACATTCCAAGAAATTATCTTGATCTCAGGCATGGGTCAATACAGAAGATAACCATTGGCGATATCGCTTATTCTGCTCCCAGAGGTGCCCAGCCTCACCTCCAGGAACCACTCCCATCCCCACCGTTGCACTAAAGTCCCAAGAGTTGAAAAACCTATCACCCCCCTGTAGGGTCATCCAAAAAGGAGAAGTGTGCTGTCCCCTTCCCATATCCCCACCCACCAACCCGCCCAGCTGTACCTCACCTCCCTCCCCCTTCCCATCCCTCCCCCTATCTCTCCCACCCCCCGCCTCCCACTGCCCCCCACCCCATTCCAGAACCTACGTCCCCTCTACCTACCTACCTCCCCACCCCCACGTTACAAACTATCACCCCAACCGCTAAGGTCGGGGCTGGACTCCGGGCTTGGCCCTACAGGGCCGCCCCAACCCCCCCGGCGTTGGTCAAACCATTACACATGGTACCCTACGCATCAACTAGTAAGCGATACTCCAAACAAGCAGCAGACATCCACACCAGGCATCATACATCCATAGAGCCTTGGCCGGCTCTGTCATCCCCCACCGGTACAATAGAAGGCATCTGATCCCCCCTCCCCCCATGTACAGTAAGCATCCACCCATATCACCAAACACATTTAACAGCATAATCCAAACTGGTTACTAGGTGTGGCTATCTACAAGACAAACCATGCCAGAAAGTCCATCTGAAGCAAAGGCCCCCCAGGACCACCCGGATGTCGCAAAACGCCATAGTCTCAAGTGCTCTCCTCCCGAACTGGCGATTCTGCTGGTCCCGTGCTCAGAGCGTCCAAGAAGGACTTCGCGTCCCCGACCGTTGTAAAGGCATGATTAATACCAGAGTGCGAAATTCTCAGGGTAGCGGGAAACGCTAGCGTGAACCGCATTTTCCTCCAGAAGAGATCAGAGCAAATCGGCGCGAATCCCTTTCGCTTGGCAGCAACGGCTGCAGAGTAATCCTGAAAAAGTAAGAGTTTGTGATTTTCAAAAGATACTTCACGCTTCTGCCGAAATGCCTGGAGAATTTGCAGCTTGTGCTGAAAGTTCAAAATTCGGGCAATCACCACCCGCGGGCGCGGGCGGGACTCGAGTCGCGGCCCCAGTCTGTGCACGCGCTCCACTTTCAGCTGACCCACTAAAACGTCTAGGCCCAAAGTTTTAGGTAGCCAAGATTCCACCAAGGGCAGAAGGAGAGCATCAGTAGTAGACTCCGGAATCCCCACAATCCTTATATTGTTCCTCCGGGATCGATTCTCGAGGTCCTCAACCTTCTCCATTAAGGCTGCCAACTGTACATGTTGTGCCTCGTGCTCTCTAGCCCTGCTGCTCCCAGCGTCTTCCAGCGCAGAAACTCGGTGTTCCACCTCCTCCACTCTTTGACCCAGTTCAGCCAGCGTCGTTCCCACAGAGTCTAGCTTACTAAGAATGCGGTCAAATTTAGGGTCCAGGAGTTTTACGACCTCTTTGGCCAGTTCTTCCGTTGCGGAATCAACACTCTCCGCTCCCGGTGAGGCCGGATTAGTACCTCCAGGCAGCATGGCCCCGGCTCGGGTAACTTTCTCCCGCTCTTTCTTCGGCGGTGGAGGCATTTTTCGCAGCGGTTTCGTTGCCACCGTGCCCCGTATTAGTTGCGCAGCAGTTTGAAGCAAAGTCACACACCTTCCACGGGTATAAATTGTAAAGAATAATCGTTAAAGCTGAGGCGGCCCCGGAGCGAGCAGAGAACACGTCCTCACTCGCTCATGTGCCACCGGAAGTCCCTTATTTTATTTATTTATTTATTTACATTTCTTATATACCGTGCTATTTGGTATCAGTGTGGTTTACAAATAACAAAGATTTTGCATCAGAACAGAGGATCTTTTGCTTACATTGAAACAGGGATTGCAACTTGGGACTGAAACAAAGGTAACTATATACAAATCAATAATGGTGGTTGTAAAACTATTTACAGTTTATAATGCACATGGGACAGACACAGTGGATCCCTTTACAGCAACAAGATAAACTCAAAATAAGCATAACTATCTCTTATATCTGAACAAATAGGGGTGACTTACACAGAGCGGTGGGTACACCCCTAAACAAAAGTATGGGGAAGGGCAACCTGAACGTAGCGGCAGGTGCACCTACTCTTGCCGCCTTGCTGGACAAACTAGATGGACCATAGTGGTCTTTATCTGCCATCAGATACTGCCATCATAAAACCATCACCTTAATACACAAAGTTCTACACAATGAATCCGCCCCCTGCCTACTCTCGCTCCTTTCAAAACTAAACTCCACCAGACCACGTAGATCAAACACAACATATATTTTAAACATATCAACACAAAAGAAAAAGTACACACAATCCACATATGATCCTATTCCCTCTACCCTCCCCACATCAGATCTCCAAAGCTAATCAAATTAAACCCCATCTAAAACTAATCAAAACTAAACCCCACCTTCTCCAGTCCTCCTCCCCCCTCACCTTCTCCCCTCCTCCTCCCTCCACTTCCCTCTCCTCCTACTTCTCATCTCCCAATGTAAGTATGTAAATAGTTCTTTTGAAAAGGTTCTACCATTGTTCAAACCATTGTTGTTCCTTGTAAAACAGCTGTGAATACACTGTTACAAATTGTTCATTGTAAACTGTTTTGAATTGCAGAAAAATTGTATATCAAAAATGTTAAATAAATTTACTATGGGGCTTGTTTACAAAGCCGCGGTAGCGGTTCGCGATCGTTATTGGAGCAGCGGCCCCATTGATTTCAATTGATTTCAATGGGGCCGCGGCTCCGATAACGATCGCGAATCGCTACCGCGGCTTTGTAAACAAGCCCCTATGTTACTTTCAGAGCACAGCACATAGGGGTTTTCCCTCAATGCTGCACTTTTCTTCTGCCTTATTGCCATTGCTACTGGTCCCAGAGAGATGTGGAAATGGAGAGGGTGGGAGATCAGAGGCCGACCTTTTTCATGGGCACTTTCTGCACCCATCAAAGTTTGGTGATTTAGGTGACCACCTAGTATAACAAATGGTAACACCAGCTCTGCTTCCAGAGTACCCCGAGTCCCATCTTCCCCTCATTACTTCTAAGTCGATTTCAATGTCCTATTGCCATTCCATGCTGCTTAGTTTCACCAGCCCTCCAGGAGTATGGACCAAACAAGTGAGCAATGTGTGCCTTTGAGTCAGTGCTGACTCCTGGCAACCCAGCAGTTTTCTTGGCAATGTGACCATAAGTAGTTTGCTAGTCCTTTCTCCCGAGGCAATGGAGGGTTAAGTGACATGCTCAAGACTACAAGGAATGCCAGTGAGAATCAAACCCTGGTCTCTTGGTTACCAACCCATTGCTCTAACCATTACATTTCACCAGCCCTCCAGGAGTATGGACCATTTGCATGAAAAGGACAAAACTTCCATATTGTCACATGAATATATATATTACAAAAACAGCATGTGAATTCACATTTGCAGCTAGACCAATATTCCGAAAATTAATATTTTTTTGTTTGTTTGCTACATTCTTCCAGCTCCTTTCTAGTTCCAGCTGTTGGAAACAAGGCTTGGATCTTGTGCTATGATTCTTTATTTGCAATTACCCGGAAACTTTTCTCCCTATTTTATATCTTCCCCAACACATCTAGCCTGGTCATTAAAGTGCAGACCTCACCTTTCACTACCCCTGCAATCATAAGCCCTGAATTGGGATACCCCATGTAGCATAAGAACATAAGATATGCCATACTGGGTCAGACCAAGGTCCATCAAGCCCAGTATCCTGTTTCCAACAGTGGCCAATCTAGGTCATACGTACCTAGCAGTTTCCCCAAAAGACACAGGTTCCACAATGCTTGTAGTGGGTCAAGTAGTGATATCCTGGGTCCCTTCTTAATAATGGTTTAGGTCCCTTCTTAATAATGGTTTAATAATTGTACTCAAGACTGCTGCGAAGAAAGGCCAGAGCTGCTACCCTAGTACAAGGAGCCTCTCCGAGCCCTCTTATAGGGCGTGTTATCGACAGTATGTTGAACCTGATATCCCAGCAGGGCTGGTTTGCTACCTTTTTTGCTGCCCTGTTTGAGTGATTACTGCACTGCCCCCCCTTACCCCACCCCACCTTGATTTCAATGGAGCCCTTCATAAGCCTTGTCGTAATAAGTGTTTGGATGTCTGAATATTATTGACATGTGTAGTGGAGTTAGAAGAAGGCTACCTGATTTTTATATGACTACCCTCCAGTGCCAACTATCAGGTACATTAAGAAGTACTACATATTCCTGTTAAAAGACTACTAAGAGCCTATAGGAAACCTGATATCCCCATAACAGCACTAATTCCAATGTTCACAGAGCAAGGAATCTACCTATGAGAAAAAGGCACAACAAATATTCCAATGGACCCTAGAGCACCAATACAACTCCTATTGGAACACAGAACATGCTGGACTGGTACAAGTCTGTAAACAGAACCTACATACTCGCAGAATGTCTCAGTCATATGCATTACACAGACAGACTCTCACTCCATGCAGAATAAATGATCACAGAAATATATAACCAAAATTGAAACTGGAAACGAAGATGTCAGACTGCAAGCAGTGCAATGCAGGAGAAACATATGCAGAAATTAATTTTCTCCTATACTGAGCAAAGTACAAAGATATGAGAGATGCACATGTCCAAAGCTAACATATTCCAATCATTAAACAGAAAATAAAATAAAAAAAAGTCAACCTTTCTCAGCATTTTTTCTAATTCTGTTGATCTCTACCTTGCTTTCCTCTTGTCTGTCTTCTAAATCCTTTTCCATGGTCTCCTTTCCATTTCCCATTTCTTGTCTCCTCCTCTCTACTTCACTTACTACCCTATATTTGTCTTCAAGGAGTGGCGGAGTAGCCTAGTGGTCAGAGCAGTGGCCTGTGACTGAGAAACCAGGGTGCAGTTCTTACTGGCACTCCTTGCGATCTTGGGCAAGTCACTTTACCCTCCATTGCCTTGGAAGGAAGGCCTGCTGATCATACCAAAGGCTGCTGTGTAACCAAGGATATGCATTGCATCAGTCTCCAAAATTAACCTCTTTTCTGCCTCTCTCCACTCATAGGTAGACTTCACTTCCTCTCCCCCTTTTCCCTCTCTGTCATTCTCTTTTCACATCACCAACCTAGTAATCAGCTTTTCATCTCCAGTCTCATCCCATTTTTCTCTCCCCCTTTCCCCCATTTTTCTCCCTCTCATTTACCCACTCCCTAGACCTCTGTACTTAACTCCTTCCCAAATCTTATTTACTTTCCTGACTTCATCATCTCACCAGCCCGAGTCCTTCTGTTTCTCATTCCCTCCTTGTCCTCCAGCTCTTTTATATGCTTACCTTCCTCTACCCAGTCTCCCATTACTTGTCTCTTCTCCAAGCTGATTTCCTCTCTCTCTTCCTATCACAGATCCAACTCTTTTCTATTCCTCGCCTCTTCTGCAACACCCTCCCCATTCTTTCTGGTTGCCAAAGCTGACATTTTCCAATCAAACTGAAAATCAAGTGCGTTTTTCTGTCTGGACAAGTTATCTTTCAAATCACACTGGCCCCAGTCTCTCTATGTTTTCTTCTCCTTGGTCTTCTGACTTCTTTACCAAGATCTCCTTTCAATTTCCCAATTCTTGCCTCATGTCTCACCTACTTCCCCTATATCTTTCATTCCATTTCATTTTTCTCTCTGTATCCACTTGCAGTTAGATCCCATGTCCTTCCCAGTCCTCAGTCTCCTCCTTTTCTCCTCTTGCCTACTTAAGAGCTTTCCAATTCCCATTCTCGTCCTTTCCTAAACTCTCCCCATCTCACTCCTTTACCAGTACTTTCACATTCTAAGTCTCTTGTCTTCATCTCACATGTCCAACCACATCTTTCACTCCCCACCTTTAGACCCTATGCAATCACTGAATCCCTTCTATTCTGTTCTCACTAATCCCAAGCCCTTGTTCATCCAAGCCTCCACCCAGTTTCTAAGACTTTACTATTCCCCCATCCCCAGTCCCTGAGTTCCCATTTTCATAAGTCCCCACTCAGTCCCCTAGTCCCTAGGCTCTCAGATCACACTTCCCAGTCTTATCCCTGACCCAATCCGAGTGTCCACCCTCCCCATCCTAATCCATGAATCTTCATCCAATACTCCCCCAAAATCCCTAAATTGTCATTTCTATCCACCTTGACTTGGAAACAGAAAGCTACTCTTCCCTGGGCCCCACACCATCAAGCCCCTACTCCGTTCTCAGCCCAGCAGAAGAGCTGTGCCAGCAATCAGTGGCTTCAAACCCCACAGCTACTCCTGCTATCTATCCCTCTGTTCTCCTTTTCCTCCAGGCTTAGATCAACAGAGAAAGGATAGGAGAGGCATTGAGACCTGGAGGAGCTAGCTTTTACTGGCTGAGGATAATAGGGGGATGTAAACTACACTCCAGGCGAACCTAGCAGCTGGTTGCAAAAATCAAGCAGTGGAAGTGGCAGCTGTTTCTGTTCCGGCATATTGGCATCTTTCCTAACCATCCCTCCCTACGTGTTCTGGTGTCTCCCCCTCTCTCTGTCCTAAGATCTCCTCCTCTTGTCCTCCTCCCCTGTAGGCCTCCCTCCCTTTAAAGCTATTATCATCACGGGCAATGACCTGAGGTGCCTTCTCCCTGTCCCAGCAGCATCAGCGCAGAAAGTAACACATCGTCCTGTGGAGCCTCGCACTGAAGCACTCTGTAGCCTCTGTTGGTCCCAACCCCTACAGCAGCAGGAAGTGTGCATCAGTGGGGGCAGAACTGGCAGAGGCTACAGAGCGCTTCAGTGTAAGGCTCCACAGGACGATGTGTTACTTTCTGCGCTGATGCTGTCATGGCAAAGGGAAGGCATCGCGGCCCATGATGGCAAAGAGATTTGAAGGGAGGGAGGGAAGCCCATGGGGAGGAGGGCAAGAGGAGGAGATGTTGGGACAGAGAGAGGAAGAAACACTGGAACATGTGGGGAGGGGTTATTAGGAAAGATGCAGAAACACTTGGGGAGGGAGGGGTGGAAGAGAGATGAGAAAGGGAGTTGCTGAAAGGACGGTGCACGGCAGCGCTGCTTCTTTGTTTTCAATCCCACTACAGGCAGAGTCTGGTGGTGCACGGCACACAACGTTTCTTAAGTTGATGGTGCTGTGTGATCTTCTCTGCCCAACTCAGCACCATAAATCCTTGCCGCCCCTTCAGAGCTGCCACCCTGTGCAAGTGCATCATTTGCACTGTGGGTTGCACCGGCTCTGTATCCCAGAAGCATGGGGTGTCCCCATATCAAAAACAGGGTGTTGTCTGTCCTCTTTTGGTCCAAAAAACAATAGAAATGGAAAACAGGTTATTCAACAAATAGCGGCATTACAACTTTGAAACCTGCTACAACATATGTATAGTATAGTCATAGCTATTCATAGACGAACAATGCAAGTGTAGGGAAAGGACACATTAACTCTATATTGATGCATCAAATTGCCCCTTCCACGTCTACAGACTTATTTTTGAGAGCAACGTGTTGTGATTGCCATTTGAGCCTATTTGAATACAGGCTTTCAGCTGACTGGATGAAAGGAACATAGCTATTGAAAGCTGGCCACAGACCTACAACTTGTTTCTTTACTCCTAATTCTGCAAACTGCTACTAGGAATGGCCATCTTTTGTGGTTCATGCCTAGGACTGTGCAAAGCAAAAGGTTTTATGTGCATTTTTTTATTTTTCAAACTTCTCCCTGATTTTCAGGCCACTTATAGTTTCATTCCAGGCATTTGTTTTAGTAAAAATAATTAACATCCATTAGAACTTTTTATGTTTAAATCTTTTTTATTCAGGCAGACGGGATTGAGGGGGAAATAGCGGAGGGAGGGATGGGACTGCTAGAACTTTTTAAGGCACACAAATTGATTGTGTGCATGCTAATTCATAGGTGAACTTGCATTAAATAAATTTTGCATGAACTAATATTTTTAAGGCACCTAATGAACCAAATGCATGCTAATGACTGCACATCCCTACCTGAGTCTTCTGTCTGTCTGTGCTGGCGTTCTTTATGAGTTTTGTCTCCTGAGCTGCTGTCATCAATGAGCTAGTTCATAGTTCTTTTCTTTTCCTTTCCCTGTCTTGAATATTTTTTTATTCTTTTGTACCTCTCATATCAATGTAATGATCCATGGAATAAGGTTTAAGTCTCTGCATATTGGAAAGTTGGATGCAGGAAGGAACCAAGTGGGGATCCTTGTATGGTCAACTATCCAAGATGGTGGTGTGACAAGGACAAAGATGAGACTGACTGTTCTGAATAAGGCTGACAGCGAGGACATGTCATTAATGTGGACTGAATAACTGGACTGACTCGATAGCTGAATTGGCCTTTTCCTGCCATCATCTACTGTGTCACTATTGTTGTTTTGGAATGTCCAAGACTTAAATATTAATGTCCAGGACACTCCTGCAAGCAGCTAGGGTTGAAAATTCAGAAGCAGTTATTAAAACAGAATATTAACTGGTGATTTGGGTTTATGTTCTTAGCAGCTTCTTCTTAGCTTCAAGTATTCCTGGAGACTCTAGTCTAAACAGTGTTTGCAAGGTCAGGGTATAAGAAAACAGACAGGATGAGCAAGACTTATAATTATACATGAGCATGCAGTTTCTAAGTAAACACAATAACATTTTTTAAGTCTGCATTTGGATGTGCCATTGAATTATTATTAGTATTATTTTTCTCTTTTTTTCTTTTTAAAGAACTGAATGAAATTAACTAGCATACAGAAACCGTTTACACATGTATTAAAAAGCAAACTTTATCACCCTTTTAAAAGTAAATTTCCCAGTTGTGATTTTCAGCTGTTTACTTTATGAAACATGTCTGTCTGTTCTTCTTGAAAAGTGGAAGTGTGTGCTTTTGACCCAACTGTTGGGTTAAGATTGCCGGGTCTTTCTCTACAACATGAAAAAGTCCCTGAATCAGTCCAAAAATGATATCTACTAATATTTTTGTCAGACACCACCGAGGGAGGATTAGATTTTAACTGATTCACACCAGACTGCTGAAGTCCATGTTATTCTTATTATTCCTTTTCCACAGCACCAGGTAGTCCAAGGTGTTTTCTCATCCAAGAATTAGCCAGGCCCAGTGTTGCTTAGTTTATGAGATTAGGCACATTCAGGGTAGCGAAGCCATAGTCTTCTTAATCAGGCTCATTTATTGACAATTGTCCTTCCAGTCCTGACTTGTAGGGATTATTTTAGAAGCCTCATTTGCGATTTTAGAAAGGGCTAAATTTACACATGGATGTTGTTGTTGTTGTTAAGTGCTGTTGAGTTGGTGCCGACTAATGGCGACCCTCTGGATAGCTGTCCTAAACTATATTCAATCTTCAGACATCATGCTTGACAAGGTAAAAGGTCAACGAAAAAGAGGAAGGAAGCAATGAGATGAATTAATACAATAACAGCAGCTATGGGTGCCACTCTGTCAACAATGAGCCACCTGACTGAAGACCGAACACAGTTTAGGACAACTATCCAGAGGGTCGCCATGAGTCAACACCAACTCAACGGCATTTAACAGCAGCCGCCTCTGTAGTTAATTTGTGGCATTTACATGCATAGGCTTGGAAAATGACCCATATAAAGGTGTAAGTGCTGGCACTTGTATGTGTGCGTGGTGAAATACCAGCTTCCATGTGTAAGTTGTCAAGATCCCTCCATTGATTTTTCTTGTGTAAATTTATAGAATGACTCTTGCCACTTGCACTCCTGCATGTTCTTATACATATTTTAGAAAAGGCTCCACATTTTGCAGACACTTTCCTAAAATATTACTGTAATTGCGTACATCACAACAGTTCTGATCTCCGCTCACTATCTAAAATGTGCCTCTGTCTCCCAGTTACAGTAAGACTGATGTACCAAGAAGATACTGCTATAATGTAGCAGTGGGGTGGCAGGCGAGTAAATGCATCACCACTGCTCCTCTTGGTCTTAGCAAGTAAAGTAACTCATGCAGACTGACCCCCATCTCCAAAAAATGTGCAGAAAATGCTAGTGCTCTGAAATTGATTGATGGCAAGGCGATGGCAGTGGGGGTGTACTATTGACCGCCTGGCCAGAATGAACAAATGGATGATGAAATGCTCAAAGAAATCAAGGAAGCTAACAAAAGTCACAGCACAGTAATAATAATGGGTGATTTCAATTACCCCGGTATCGACTGGGTCAGTGTCACGGCAGGACATGCTAGGGAGATAAAGTTCCTAGATGACATAAATGACTGTTGCTTGGAGCAGCTGGTTCATGAACCGACCAGAGGGGAAGCCATATTGGACCTAGTCCTTAGTGGAACACCAGATCTAGTGCAAGAGATAAGGGTGTTGGGGCCACTTGCCAATAGTGATCATAGCATGATCACGTTTGATTAATTAGTGGAGGAGGGATAGTAAGGAAATCCACAGTACTACCTTTTAACTTTCAAAACGAAGACTATGATAAAAAGAGGAAAATACTTAAGAAAAAACTAAAAGGAGCGGTTGCAAAGCTTAAAGACTTGCATCAAGCTTGGGTGTTGTTTAAAAATACTATCCTGGAAACCCAGACCAGCTGTATTCCATGCATTAAGAAAAGTGGAAGAAAGTCCAAAAAACTTGCAGCATGATTTAAAGGTGAGGTCAGAGAGGCTGTTGCTGCCAAAAAAGCATCTTTCAGGAAATGGAAAAAAAAATCCCATACGACGAAAACTGGAAACAGCACAAGCACTGGCAAGTTAAATGCAAAACATTGATAAGGCAGGCAAAGCGAGAATTTGAGAAGAAACTTGCTATGGAAGCAAAAACACGAAATAAAGATTTTTTCAAGTACACTCATAGCAAAAAGCCTGTGTGAGAGTCAATTGTACCGTTAGATGATAGAGAGGTAAAAGGGGCAGTAAGAGGAGACAAGGCTACAGCGGAGAGACTGAATGAATTCTTTGCTTCGGTCTTTACTGAGGAAGATGTAGGGATGTTACCCAAGACTGAAGTGTTATTTAAAGGTGATACTACAGAGGATTTGAAAGAAATATCGCTACACTGGGAAGATGTATTACAACTATTTGATAAACTGAATAGTAGCAAATCACCTGGACCAGATGGTATACATCCAAGGGTGTTGAAAGAACTGAAATATGAGATTGCAAATCTGCTATTAGTAATCTGTGAACTTTCATTGCAATCATTTGTAATACCTGAAGATTGGAGGATCGCCAATGTAACGCCAATTTTTAAAAAGGGTTCCAGGGGTAATCCGGGAAACTATAGACCAGTGAGCCTGACGTCAGTACCGGGAAAAATGGTAGAAACCATCATAAAGAACAAAATTACTCAGCATATAGATAGTCATGGCCTAATAGGAGACAGCCAACATGGCTTTAGATGAGGAAGATCTTGTCTTACTAATCTGTTATGTTTTTTTGAAGGTGTGAATAATCAGGTAGACAAAGGTGAGTCGGTTGATATAGTGTATCTGGACTTTCAGAAAGCCTTTCACAAGGTCCCTCATCAGAGACTTTTGGCAAAACTAAAAAGTCATGGGATAGGAGGCAGTGTACTATTGTGGATCAGGAACTGGTTAAAAGATAGAAAGCAGAGGGTAGGGCTAAATGGCCAATTTTCCCAATGGAAAAAGGTGAATAGTGGAGTTCCCCAGGGATCTGTACTGGGTCCGCTGCTTTTTGACATAATTATAAATGACCTGGAAAAGGGAATAACTAGTGAGGTTATCAAATTTGCAGATGACACAAAACTGTTTAAAGTTGTTAAAACCAAAGGGGATTGTGGAAAACTGCAGGAGAATCTGGATAAATTGGAAGGCTGGGCATCCAAATGGCAGATGAAATTTAATATGGACAAGTGCAAAGTTATGCACCTAGGAAAGAACAACCCACACTTTGGTTACACGATGCAAGAACATAAGATATGCCATACTGGGTCAGACCAAGGTCCATCAAGCCCAGTATTCTGTTTCCAACAGTGGCCAATCTAGGTCATATGTACCTAGCAGTTTCCCCAAGAGACACAAGTTCCACAATGCTTGTACTGGGTCAAGCATTGATATCTTCGGTCACTTCTTAATAATGGTTTATGGACCTTTCCTCCAGGAACTTGTCCAAACCTTTTTTAAACCCAGCTACACTAACAGCCGGTAACAAATTCCAGAGTTTTCTTACACGTTGAGTGAAAAAATATTTTCTTTTATTAGTCTTAAATAGTTTACCCTGTAGCTTCACTGCATGTCCCCTAGTCTTTCTATATTCTGATAACGTAAATAATCAATTTACGTTTACCTGTTCCACTCCGTTCATTAATTTATAAACTTCTATCATATCTCCCCTCAGCCGTCTCTTTTCCAGGTTAAAGAGCCCTAACCTTTTTAGCCTTTCTTCATAGGAGTATCCTTCCATCCCCTTTACCATTTTGGGGGCTCTTCTCTGAACCTTTTCTAAAATCGCTATATCCTTTTTAAGATACGGCGACCAGAATTGCACACAATATTCAAGGTGCGGTCTCACCATGGAACGATATAGAGGCATTATAATATATTTTGTTTTATTTTCCATTCCTTTCCTTATCATACCTAGCATAGTATTTGCTCTCTTGGCCGCCGCTGCACACTGGGCCGAGGGTTTTAACATGGTATCCACAATGACGCCTAAATCTTTTTCCTGGGTGGTGGTTCCTAATGTGGAACCTTGCATCGTGTAACCATAGTTTGGGTTGTTCTTCCCTAGGTGCATAACCTTGCACTTGTCCACATTAAATTTCATCTGCCATTTTGATGCCCAGTCTTCCAATTTATCAAGATCCTCTTGCAAGTTTTCACAATCCTCTTGGTTTTTTTTTTTTTTTAATATTTATAACTTTATACACAATTATTCAAGAAATATATCTTGAAAAAGAAATTACAGCAGGAAAAGGAAAATACATCAAGAGTCAATTAAGTCCATCAAATTAATACAGGTAACATACATAAACATTCCCCACCTATCCTAGCCCACCATATAGGGGATACCTAGAAAGAAATAAACATTCATCAAAATACGAAGGAAAAAAAGTGTACCATACAGTCAGATCCTAAATCACGCTTATCCTAAACTGAAGGAGGATCCGGTCCAGCCTCAGGATGTCGGGAATTAATGAAGTCCAGTAATTGGGAAGGCTCATAAAAAATATAAGAATGTGACTGATATTTAATCAGACACTTACAGGGGAACTTCAAAAAAAAGAGCCCACCCAACTGTTGAACCCCAGGTTCTTAATAAGAGGAAATCACGCCGCCTCTTCTGAGTCTCTCTGGATATATCTGGAAACATAGAGACCTTTAGACCTTTAAACAACATATGCCGTTTCTTAAAAAACATCCTTTATCAGACAACAAAGCTAACGTAATCAGTAAAGTAGATAGAACTACATGTTGCTCCTGAGAAGATTCCAGAATTTCAGTTACATTGAGGACTTCAGCACTAACCACCCCTGGAACCACCCCACCTCCCACTACTCTTTTCCCAGTGGGAAGATAATATACTTTAACAATGGGGGGGTGGGACTCAAGAGGGATACCTAAATTCTCTACTAAATAAGAATGAAACATATCCCTAGGAGAAATCAACTCTACTTTGGGAAAATTAATCATGCGAATATTTGTAGCTCGAATCACGTTCTCCAACATCTCCAACTTAAACCGCATTGGGGCAACATTCTTCCTAAAACACTCCATATCCCGCTCCAAAGACACATTATTTGCACGAACGTCTGAAATCTCAGTCCGAAGCAGAGAAATATTCTCAACATTCTCCCGTATATTATCAGTATTACTCGAAACCTGAGTCACCAAACTGTTAATCTTCGAAACCAGTTCATCTCGTAGTTGCATAATCGCGGCCCAGATATACTTCAGGGTCACCACTTCTGGGACTTCCTGTGCCAAAGCAGAAACAGAAACAGAGACATGCTGTTCAACTAGTAAACTCTGCAATCCACCCGATACTGGGGCAGGAACCGACTGGGTAGGCACAAGGCTCACACCCACACCTCCATCTGCATGTCTCTCCACTGAATCCCCACCCGAACACAAATCCGGGGGGGCCAGGTGGTCCTGGTCACAGACGCCGACAACTCTCTGCTCCAAGATAGCATCCAGCAGATAATCTCCCTCTTCCGGGTTGCTCACAGCGCCAGCATCTGACCGAGGGACCTTGGAGACTCGGGTTAAGCCAGGGGAGAAAGAATCACTGCCCGAGGCGGACAGCAAGGACTCCATCTCCAACCGCCGCTCAGCCGAGCCACTCTCCCCATCTAACGCTGACTGTCGTGGCACAGGCGAAACAAAGGCATCCATCGGACCCAAAACTATCAAAGGTAATGGTGTAGAAGCCTGGGGTGCCGTTGATGGCTGTTTGGCTTCCCTAGGCTTGCGCTTCTTCCCCATACGGATCGCCGTGTCACTGGCACACTCCTTCAAAGTGCCATCTTGGATTCCCCTCAACTCACATCCTCTTGGGTTTTAACAACTTTAAATAGTTTTGTGTCATCTGCAAATTTGATAACCTCACTCGTTATTCCACTTTCCAGGTCATTTATGAATATGTCAAAAAGCAGCGGACCCAGCACAGATCCCTGGGGTACACCACTATTCACCTTTCTCCATTGGGAAAATTGGCCATTTAGCCCTACCCTCTGCTTTCTATCTTTTAACTAGTTCCTGATCCACAATAGTACACTGCCTCCTATCCCATGACTCTTTAGTTTTGCCAAATGTCTCTGATGAGGGACCTTGTCAGAGGCTTTCTGAAAGTCCAGATACACAATATCAACCGACTCACCTTTGTCCACCTGTTTATTCACTCCTTCAAGAAAACATAATAGATTAGTAAGACAAGATCTTCCTTGTCTAAAGCCATGTTGGCTGTCTCCCATTAGGTTGTGACTATCTACATGCTGAGTAATTTTATTCTTTATGATGGTTTCTACCATTTTTCCTGGTACTGACGTCAGGCTCACCGGTCTGTAGTTTCCCGGATCACCCCTGGAACCCTTTTTAAAAATTGGCGATCCTCCAATCTTCAGGTATTAGAGATGATTTTAATGATAGTTCACAGATTAGATAGCAGGTTTGCAATCTCATATTTCAGTTCTTTCAACACCCTTGGATGTATACCACATTGGATGTATACCACAAGGTTCCACATTGGGAATCACCAACCAGAAAAAGATTTAGGCGTCATCGTGGATAACATGTTAAAACCCTCCGCCCAGTGCGCAGCAGCGGCCAAGAAAGCAAAGAATGCTAGGTATCATAAGGAAAGGAAAGGAATGGAAAATAAAACAAAGGATATTATAATGCCTCTGTATCATTCCATGGTACGACCGCACCTTGAATATTGTGTGCAATTCTGGTTGCTGTATCTTAAAAAGGATATAGCGTTATTAGAAAAGGTACAGAGAAGAACCACCAAAATGGTAAAGGGGAGGGAAGGCTACTCCTATGAAGAGAGGCTACAAAGGTTAGGGCTCTTCAACCTGGAAAAGAGACAGCTGAGGGGAGATATGATAGAGGTTTATAAATTAATGAATGGAGTGGAACGGGTAAACATAGATCGATTGTTTACGCTATCAGAATACAGAAAGACTAGGGGACATGTAATGAAGCTACAGGGTAAACTATTTAAGACAAATAAGAGAAAATATTTTTTCACTCAACGTGTAATCAAACTCTGGAATTTGTTACCGGAGTATGTAGTAAAGGCTGTTAGTGCAGCTGGGTTTAAATAAAGTTTGGACAAGTTCCTGGAGGAAAGGTCTATAAACCATTATTAAAAAGGGACCCAGGATATCAATGCTTGACCCAATACAAGCATTGTGGAACCTGTGTCTCTTGGGGATACTGCTAGGTACGTATGACCTAGATTGGCCACTGTTGGAAACAGGAAACTGAGCTTGATGGACCTTGGTCTGAACCAGTATGGCATATCTTATGTTCTTATGTTATGTTCTTTCTAGAGCTCTTCTCAGTGATCATGGATTGGCTACCTCCGGCCCCAGTGAATAATAATCTGGGTATTTAAATACCCCTCATTAATATATATGTAATAGATTCAATTATATGCAAATCTATGTGCATACAAATCTACCTCTTGCATTTCATTAGGGACAGTCTGTCAACACAACCAAACTGGTGTCCATAGGGGCTGAAGGGAGAATGCTGCAATGACGAACAAGGAACAGTGATGCAATGAACTTGACTTTCACTAGTTCCTGCCTCAGAGCTCCCACTTGTCGCTGACACTGCCAAGCTTGCCACTAGATTAGTGTTGTGGTAACTGATGCAATTTCTCAGGGATGATGTCCCTAGAAGGGTGCCCTTTCCTCTTCAATATCAAAATCATATTCTCTTTCGTGATCTATTACAAAGGTCTGCATACTTTCATTTGATGGTAGTCAAAAAATGTTTACTCACCCAGGACATTCTATCAGCAGATAGTACTGTTGGGAAAAAGGGTCACCTGCTTTCTGCTTTCTGCCTCCTCCCAGAGCTGTTGGCACTGTCACGCCAGTGGTGGAGGTAGGCAATTTGGTGCTGCATGGGAGTTTATTTCCATGACCTACCAGTTCTCTCCAGTGATGCACCATTCATGCTCAGAGGATATCCTTAACTGAGTGTTAATTCGGTACTGTTGAATATAGGCAGATAAAGGCATTCAAATAACATATCTAGACATCTTATACCTGCTGTATCTGTACCTGACATCTGAATAACTCTAAGAGGCTATTGGTTCAATATCACCGCTATCTGATTCAAGTTTAAACCCACCTCTACCGTGCCCCCATCACTTCCTCATTTTTAAATTTATTTATTATAACACACAGAGCACTTAGCAATTGATTCCATCATTATGTCCTTTAAACATGCAGTAGAACAAACATGAAACATAGAAACAGGACAAGAGAAAAGGACCACATTGCCTTTAGAGATCCTCTGTGTTTGTCCCATGCTTCTTTGAATTCAGATACTGTCCTCATCTCTACAACGTCCACTGGGAGGCTATTCCATGGATCCACCACTCTTTCCATAAAGAAATATTTCCACATATCACGCCTGTATCTATCCTCTCTCACCCTCATCCCATGTCCCCTCGTAGCAGAGCTTGCTTTCAATCGAAAGAGACTCTCCTCCTGTGCATTTATGCCATGGAGTTATTTAAACATCTCAATCATATCACCTCTATCCCGCCTTTCCTCTAAGGAATATATATTAAGATCGTTAAGTCTGCCCTCATATGCTTTATAATGAAGATCACTAACCATTTTAGTAACCACCCTCTGCACTGACTCCAGCCTGTTTATATCCTTTTGAAGCTGCATTCTCCAGAACTGCACACAATACTCCAAATGAAGTCGCACCAAAGACTTATACAAAGGCACTAACACCTCCTTTCTTTTGCTGCACCAAGCATCCTTCTAGCTTTTACTTTTGCCTTTTCTACCTGTTTAGCTACTTTAAGATCATCAGACACAATCACACCTGGGTCTCACTCTTTTTTAGTGGACAAAAGTACTTCACCCCCTATACTTTATCGCTCCCTTGGATTGTTGCAGCCCAAATGAATGACCTTGAATTTTTTAACATTAGATCTCAGCTGCCAAATTCTAGACCATTCTTCAAGCTTAGCTAGATCCCTCCTCCTGTTATCTATACCTTCTTGGGTGTCTACTCTAATGCAGATTTTGGTATCATCCACAAAGATGCAAAACTTACGCGACAGCCCTTCCGCTATATCACTAACAAAGATATTAAAAAGAATCGGACCAAGGACAAATCCCTGGGGCACACCACTGGTAAACTCCTTCTCTTCAGAGTGAGCTCCATTGTTGCCTCCCACTCAACCAATTTCTAACCCAAGCAGTAACTTTAGAGTCCATCCCTAGGGTACTCAGTTTGTTTATAAGTTGCTGTAAGGAATGGAGTCAAAAGCTTTACTGAAATCTAAATATTCCACATCTAGGGCTCTCCCTCAGTCCAACTCCCTGGTCACCCAGTCAAAGAAATCAAACAGATTTGTCTGATAAGACCTGCCTCTGGTGAATCCACGTTGCCTCGGATCCTGTAATCCACTGGACTCCAGAAACCTCACTATTTTCTCTTTCAGCAGCACTTCCAATAATTTACTCACCACCGAAGTTAAATTAACCTACCTGTAGTTTTCAACCACATCCTTACTTCCACTTTTGTGTATAGGGATCACATGTGCCTCTCTCCAGTCCTTTGGCACCACTTCTGACTCCAATGAGGCATTGAAAAGATCAGTCAGTAGAGCTGCTAGAATGTCCCCAAGTTCCCTCAGTATTCTAGGGTGTATCCCATCTGGTCCCATCACTTTGTCTACTTTAAGTTTAGCTAGTTTCTCATGAACACAGTCTTCTGAAAATTGTTCAAGATGCCCCTCGCTTCTGCTCCTGTGTGTGGGTGTTTTCTGTGTTCCTGCTCCTGGTTCTTCATCTGTGAACATAGGACAGAAATATTTGTTAAGCAATTCCGCTTTATCCTCATCAGCTTCTACATATTCTTCCCCTTCACCGTTGTGTCTGACAATGCCCTTCCTCTTCTCACTAACATATTTGAAAAATGTCTTATCCTCCCATTTTATTGCATTGGCTATTTCCGACTCTTTTTGAATCATTGCTTTCCTGACTACTTTGCTAGCTTCTCTAAGTTTTTCCAAATATAAATGCCTGTCTTAATCTCTCTGTGATCTCTTGTATTTCATAAAGGCCTCCCTCTTTTTCTTTACCTTTTCAGCTACTTCTTTCGAAAACTATAGCGGTCTTCTTTTCCTTTTACCTTTACTTACCATTCTAACAAAAAGGTTGGTGGCCCTTAAAATATCCCCTTTCAGTTTTGCCCACTGTTTTCCTACATCCCCCTAGCTGTTCCCGTCCTGCTAACGACTCCCTGAGGTATTGGCCCATCTTGGAAAAGTTAGTTTTCCTAAAGTCTAAGACCCTCGATTTTGAATGGATTTTTGCATCCCTAGTTCTAATACTGAACCACACCATTTGGTGATCACTGGATGCAAAATAATCTCCCACTATAACATCAGAAACACTTTCATCATTGCTAAGCACCAAGTCCAGTATGGTCCCTTCACGTGTGGGTTCTGTTATCAGTTGTCTGAATAGTTCTCCCTGTAGAGAATCCAGGATCTCCTTACTTCTAGATGATACTGCAGCAGGAATGTGCCAATCAACATCTGTCATATTGAAATTCCTTATCAGTAGCACTTCCCATATCCTAGCAATGCTGCATATGTCTTCAATTAACTCTCCGTCCACCTCTTCTTCTTGTTTAGGGAGGTCTGTATATCACACCAATGCAAATAGATTTCTCTTTCCTTCTTTCTAGTTTAACCCACAGTTCCTCCTCTCTCCCCTTTTAAGCTCTGAAGTTCCAAAGCTTTATTATTATTTTTTTTACATATAGTGCCACTCCTCCTCTTCTTCGCACCGTGTCCTTTCTGAATAAAGTATAACCTGGTATAGTTACATTCCAGTCATGGTTTTCTGTGAACCATGTTTCTGTAACTGCCACTAAATCCAAGTTAGCCTCTCCCATTAAAGCTTCAACATCTGGGATCTTATTTCCCATGCTATGGGCATTTATACATACCACTTTCCATAAGTTGCCCCTTTTACCCATTTCCATAAAGGTATTTAATGTTTCACTTACCTGGGGGCTTTCTTCACCCATCCCCAATGAATCTAGTTTAAAGCCCTCTTCAGTAGATTAACCAGACTGCTACTGAAGATACGTCAACCTTACTTAGACAGATGGAAGCCATCTCTGCTCTGCAACCCTTGGAACAGCATCCCATGGTCCAGGAAACCAAAACACTCTCAATGACACCATCCACGCAGCCATGCATTCATCTCCAGGACGCGAGCTTCTCTGCCTTGGCCTTTAACCTCAACAGGGAGGATTGAAGAGAACACCACCTGTGCACCTATCTGCTTCACCTTCTGTCCCAGAGCCATGAAGTCACTTTTGATACACTCAAAGGGATACCGGGCAGTATCATTTTTACCAACATGGATTAGCAACATTGGGTAATAGTCAGTGGATTTGATGGATCTCGTCAATCTCTCCGTAACATCTTGGATTTTGGCACCTGGCAGACAGCATACCTCTCAGGACATCAAGTCTGGTTGGCAGATGGATGCCTTAGTACCCCTCAGAAAAGAGCACTTTTGCAACTAACGCCAGGTGTTAGCTGCAAAGGTTTACCACACTTTAGTGAACATATCCTAGAGTGGAATACCATCATTTAAAACCACTATTCAGAAGCTGTGTTGTGTGTTTTGATAAAGCTTGTTGTATTGCTTCAACATCATCATGCCCATAGGATGCCTAGTAAGCTGGGAATGGGTAGATTTAATCAGGTCTGGGACACTGAGGGGCTGACCACCACTATGTGTAAGCTCTCAAATTGCGTACAATGATTGATTCCGGTTTATTATTTCAGAAATTTGCCTGCCCCATTGCAGACTTCAAAACCAGATGGTTAGGTCAGGCCAAGTAGAAGCGAAGAGTGTTTTAATGGCAATCTTCCATCTCTGTAAAGTGGGACAGCATTTAGCAGTGACTGATAAGTACCGTTTATTACTTTTTAAAGTGCTGTGATTTCACTGAACAATTTGTATGAACAGCAGCAATGTAACTGTGGGTATGAGTCATGACTTATGAAACTTTTGACGGTGAAGGAGTAAGTTTTAAAAAAAGTTAATGAAGGAGGAAAAGAAGATCCATATATTTCTTGGTTTACAGACTGAATAAAAGTATTGCCTAGAGATTCTTAAAGGGACTGATGAATGATATGGGGAGCTGAGGTGATAGCATTCACCGTGATCTATAAATATGGCTCCAATTTAATGGTACCTAAAAGTATTTACAAATTCTATAATAATTTATTTGATGGTTATTTGGGAAGGAGCTATTTCACCATGGGCCCGATTCTGTTCTGGACGTGCCGGTGCTCTGTGTGCCTGATCAGAACTGAATGCACAGAATGAGACAGGATTCTGATCCCACGGGGCATGTCTAGCCCCATGGGATCAGAATCACATCCAGGCCTGTATGTGCAGGTCGGGACCCTGATTCTGGTTGGCCTGCACATACAGGCCTTCTCTGGCTAACTCAATCAGAACTCCTGAATGGAACCGTGGCGCCATGATCCCCGGCCACTGGAAAAAAAGCTTCATTCCCCACAGCCCAACCCCTGATCTGGTTCCCAAGGCCAGGGTTAGGCTGTGGAGAATCCCCTCTACCCCTTCCTACTTCCTCCGATGACGGGCCCGCCATCCTCTGCCAAAAAAACCAATAAGAGAGCTTTCTCACACTCTGCTCCAATACTCTGGAACAATTTACCTGACAACATTCGCCTACTGTCCGACATAAAAGAATTTAAAAAAAAATTAAAAACTCACTTATTTACATTACACTATAATACACTCCCAAAACAGAATTCTCAAAGGGATACAGGCTAACATTTATTTTTAATATTATATACCCTATTTTCAAAAATAAATGACACTAATACACTAATTTAACCATACTACACACTCATTTACATGATGATTAATAATTTAACTAGCAATGTATATATGTTCTAATATGTTATACTTGTAATGTTACAATTTTCCTTGTAAATTATAATTATCTGTTCTATGTAAAATGTCCTGGTATATCTCATACCAATTAACCTACTGTTACATGTAAACCGCACTTGAAACAAGGGAAAGAGCGGTATATAAATAACTGTTAAATAAATAAATAAATAAATAAATAAACTAGGGGAACTTATTCCACCTCAGAGGTGGAATAAGTTCCCCGATCAGACCACCAGCTAGACATACAAGGCCGACATTGGAATTGGCCCTGTACGTCTGGGGCTGTCGACCACCCACTACCCACTCTAATTCCGTCCCTGCAATGCTTCTTTCCCACCCCCGTCTAACCTCCCCATACAACATGCGGGGAAGTTAGTCAGGGTCGAATAGTGAGGATAGTTGGAATGACCCTGTGTGTGTGTGTGTTTTGTGGTGGGTATTTATTTTTTCTTCTTATTTTCAGGGATTTTGTGTTTAAGTTGAGATTGCTAAATAGTGGGTAGGCAATCCTCTATACTAACAATGCAATGTGTGCCTTTGAGTCAGTGCTGACTCCTGGCACCTCAGCAGCATCTGTGTTTTCTTAGCAGTGTGACCAGAAGCAGATTGTCAGGCCTTTCTTCCGAGGCAATGGCCCAAGGCCACAAAGAGTGCTAGTGAGAATTGAACAGTGGTATTTTGCTTATCAAGCCCATGCTCTAACCACTAGACTACTCCTATACAATGCTCTGTACTATTCTTCCATATATTGGGAGCACTGCTTCCATTTGAGGTCTATGTAGCCCTGCGCACTCCTCAGTGGTCCTCCTTATCCTCCTTAGCATCTCACAGTGCATAAATCTATGGATAAATGTGTAGCGGCTACACATTAGGAGGCAATTTTATAAGGGGGTGCATACAGGGCCATGCCAAGCGCTATGTGAGTGGTGTGGCTGCATAGGATGCAAGCATAGAAAGGGCGCCAATATCATCACTGTGCTTCCAGGAAGCTCAAAAAAAGTGCATTACTACATGGGGGAAAGGGGAGCACCAGATCCGTTAGTCACGCAGGGCACCTTTCTAGCTTGGTACAATCCTGTGCGCAAAATACTTTAAGTGGTAAAGTACACACTACTTCCCGCTGTTTTAGTCACATATGCTTACTTACAGCCTCTTACTAAATGGCACTCAGTATAAAAGTGAGATTGGGAGAGGGGTGGCCTCAGACTGCTCGGCTGCAAGATACATAGTCTGTCCTAGATCATGATTACATCCCATTTATGCCTTAACCATGTCCCCTTAGTTCTACCCTTTGCTGTATTTGTCTGTCTGAGATAGTGAATTCTTTTGAGTAGGGTCTGTCACTTATATGTATATTACAGCACTGTGCAGGCCTCGTAGCACTATACAAGTATTAATAGTATAAAGGTAAGTATTAATAGTATAAAGGTATGCACATTGATTTGATGGCATGTACAGCGCTTGCACAGTGGGCAATCACCTGGCGCTGATCCTCTTGCTGGTTTTGCTATGAGCTGGCACTAATACCAGCACCGGAGCACTCTTATAGAAGGAGGATAGAGAAGGCGAAACACTTTGGCTCCGATATTGAACTGCCTGGACCTTCGAAGGGCTATGCACCAATGGGCGCATAGCCCTTCCCGCTGACCTCCAAACTGGATATTCAGTGCTGAGGCACTGGCATTGACTATCCGGTGATTTCTGCCAAAGCTGGTAGCCGCCTATCTTTAAGGTGCTGATCACTAACGGGCAGCAGCCGATATCGCTGCTGCATGGTTAGCACCAGTCTCCACCTCTGCTCTGCCCTGGAGCACCCCCAACATTTATTTATTTATTTAGCTGCATTTATATCCTGCTTTTCACCGGGTCAAAGCGGTTGGAGGATACATTTAACATGAGGGGATATGACACACATAGACTAATACTTACAGGGAACACGGGCAATGGAGGGTTAAGTGGCTTGCCCAAGGCCACAAGGAGCACCTGTGGGACTAGAAACCCCAGTCCTTCCAGCCCAAGGTTGCTGTCCTCTAGTGGGATTTGAACCACCAACCTTCCGGCCTGTAGTACCTTGCCCCAACCACTAGGCCACTCCTCCCTCCCCATTGTCAACATGCCTCGATGCTAACCAGATAGCGCCGGGGCATGTAGATGCCATTGAATATCCCCAGCTAAGGTATTTACACGGTTTACTGGGCTTTAAACAGTGTACATGCCTTTTGAATATCGGGCCCTTTCTCATCAGACTTATGAGTAACTGAATAAGAATCTTCAAGCAAATTCAAAAAGGTCTTATGACTTGCTGAGAAAAGAAACCTGCACAGCTAGACACCCAGAAGAGCTTACTAGGCTTTAAGGTCCCTGCAATTCATTCAGGCTTTGTCAGTCCTTCCCAGAGCCTGAAGTGGGTAAATAACTGACAATCATGTACAACAGGATAAAAACCTGCCAATAAAGTCTTTCTATGGTCTAGTACAGCCTCTTCATGTTAAAGCAGTTCAAACCACAAGCCAAATATAAAAGGAAGTTCTACAATGTCACAAGGTTTTCAGACCTTCCCCTTCTTGCTAGATTTATTGGCTACAATCAAGCCAGCCCTAGACTGACAGAATCTGTCTAGCAGCTTTCTAGTTCACAAAACAAACATATATTTGTCTTTTCTCAGAATCTTTGCCAAGCAAAAACAAACATTACCAAAAGAGCAGCAAGGAAGTAAAAGGTACCCTCTCTCTCTCTGCCCCCTAATTACCTGCTTGCAAATAAACCCTGGAGATAGAGCAGAGAATGGAGGTCTGACTCACATCACCATGATTGCTGAGCTTCAGTCACTCCTCCCCCTCATACCTTCCCCAAACAAGTGAGCAAAAATAAAGTTCACGACATACCCAGCTCATTCAGCTTTCATAACTTCCTCATGAAAAAGGGCTTGGGAAAGCAGTCTGGAGTCTCTGCCTCAGTCTGGCCCAACCACTAGGCAAACTAGAAAGCCACCCAGGGTGGCAGCTTCTGAAGGGGACAGCAGGGTATTGAAACCTAAACAATTGATTCTGATAGCCAGGAGGGGCATACGGTTTAAGGTTTACCTAGGGCACCACACCTTGAGCCATCTCCGTTTGTTTACAGGGTTCCTTCGGGGCTGTCTGGCTCCAGAAATCGGGCTGTCAGTTGGTTCCAGATGCACACAACAATCTTTCTCCTGTCCTGTGTTGACTCCATTGTATGCAGGGATATGTAGTTCTGATTTCTCTATTGCACACCATAAGAAAAGCAAAACTACAAGTCCCTGCATGCATTGGGGTAAACCCAGGACTGGATCAAGCCTGTCAGGCACATTGGAGCCAGTTGGCAACCTTATCCAGGAAAGAATGCTTTTCAGGGCTTTTAAACACCTCCCTGCTAAGCTGCAGGCTCTAAGCTGTATATAATAAAGCCAATTCTGTTTGGGGCATGTCCGGCCCATCCTGATGTCCAAAATCTGGACAGGCTGGACTTGCACCTGATTCTGCACCCGCGGGAGCTAGACGCTCCCATGGGAGCAGAATCAGGTGCAACGGACCTGGACTGGCAGGACTTTCCCTGATCCTGGCCCACTATACATCCGGCCTGATCCCCCTACAAATCAGCCATGACTCCTGCATGGAGCCCAGTGCCGTGGTATCCTGTTTCCATGGCACTGGGACACCATGCAGAAGTCCCGATTGCCCACATTCTGATAGATAACCGTTTCCTTGCTGCCCGACTCCCAAAGCAGCCTGCCATGTCCAGGATCAGGAAGTGGGGAACCCCTACTGCACCTCACTTGCTTTCGGCGGCCCGCAGGTGGTGATTCCCTACCTCCGGGGGGACTTATTCCCTTACCTCCAAGGTGTAATAAGTCCCCCATTTAAGTCGGCAGCCCCGGACATACATGGCCGCAACTGGAATCAGGCCTGTATGTCCAGGGTCAGGTCATGCTTCCAGCCCGCCCCTGCCCATCGCCGTCCTGAGTTCCCTGCATGACTCCTCTATATGTGTGGGAGCTCAGGATTGGGAATCGGTCTCTGGCAAATCAGACGTTGATCCCCACTAAACACAACGTGGAATGACCCTTGATGTGTTTCCAAGGAAACTTCGGGCACGATATTCGAAAGGCAGTTAGACGGCTTACATCCCTGTAAACTGTGTAACTGTGGCTGAGAGTGATATTTCCCCGAATTTCCCCGATTATGGCCTTTTCGTGCCCCGATGCTAACCGTTTAGCATCGGGGTGTGTCGGGGCATTCTGGGGAGGAGCAGAGGTGGAGATGATCGATAACCGAGCAGCAGTGATATTGCATGCTGCCCAGTTAGCAACCTGCACCTAAAAGATAGGTGAGGAAAAACCTTGCCTATCTTTTAGGCACAGGAGCTAACCAGGCAGCATGCAATTTCACTGCTACCCGGTTAGCTACTCTGGGTTCTGCCGTGTGCAGCAAACCACGGGTGTTCAATGCTGGGGCCACATATGACCCTGCCATTGAATATCCGGGATTAGGGGTCGGCAGGTACAGCTATGTGCCATAGTGGCATATAGCATGCCCAAGTGAATATCGGGACATTCCTGTCTATGTTCCCTCCCACTGTTTCCTGGGTTACAACTAACTCCCTTCCCTCCAGTGATTGGCTTTAGGCTGCATCACATATTGATTATGCCAGCGTTTTTCAACCACTGTGCCGCGGCACACTAGTGTGCCGTGAGATATTGTCTGGTGTACCGTGGGAAAAATTCCAATTTCATCCGTAACATGTGGCCTCGGCTCACAAATTAGGGTTGCCAACCGGCCGGTTTTCAGCCGGCCTGGCCGGTTTTTCCATGGCCAGGCCGGCTGCCGGCACAGTTGTAAAACCGGCCATTGAAAAGCCGGTTTTTTGCTCTGGCCGCAAGATCGGGAGCGGCCAGAGCAAAAAAACGGCTTTTGTGCCGAAGTCCGCGGCGCGAACGCGATTCCCTATAGCAGTGCAGCCGCTGGTTCTGCTTTGTACAGAGCAGCGGCTGCACTACACTTACATTGAAAAGTAAAGAGAAACTGTGTCAGGAGCCCTCCGATCATGCAGAGCCCGAGGAAGTGATGTCATGGGGGCGGGCTCCTCACAGGCTGTCTTTCCTTTTCAAATTAACTTTAGCTGTAATAAAGTTAATTTGAAAAGGAAAGACAGCCTGTGAGTAGCCCGCCCCCAAGACATCACTTCCTCGGGCTCTGCGATGACCGGAGGGCTCCTGACACAGTTTCTCTTTACTTTTCAATGTAAGTGTAGTGCAGCCGCTGCTCTGTACAAAGCAGAAGCAGCGGCTTGGGCAGAGGGGGGTGTGTGTGAGTGAACCAGCAAGGGGGGGGGGAGTGTGAGTGAACCAGCAGTGGAGGGGGGGTGGTGTGAGTGAACCAGCAAGGGGGGGGCGATGGTGTGAGTGAACCAGCAGGGGAGGGGGGGTAAGTGAGTGAGTGACCCAGCAGGAGGGGTAAGTGACAGGGGGGTGGGTGAGTGAACCAGCAGTGGAGGGGGGGGGGTGGTGTGAGTGAACCAGCAGGGGAGGGGGGTTGGTGTGAACCAGCAGGGGAGGGGGGTTGGTGTGAGTGTTTGATTCCTATTCAAGAGAATTACTTTATATATAGTCAATATAGGCACAGAGGTAAATTTTTTTAACATTTTCTAATGGTGGTGTGCCTCGTGATTTTTTTCATGAAAAAAGTGTGCCTTTGCACAAAAAAGGTTGAAAAACACTGGATTATGCTTCCAAGTGAACCTCCTGTCCTCTCCCCTCCCCCCTCCTGTTGCTCATTCCCTGCCTACTAGAGATTGCTCAAGGATGTCCTAAGGAGCATTGGCAACCCCTTGCTGAGGTCTGGCAGACTTTCCTGCTTGCAGGGACTGTCTCTACATCTGTTCTTTCCTAGACAGGAAGGAACTCTTGCCATGAAAGGGGATCTATGACCAGGTTTGGGTATCCTGCTTTTCCCCAGGGAAGCTCTTCTTTTTTTGGGCAAAAATATAGTGGTTTCCACAAGTATATTTATTTTATTTACATTCTCTTATATACTGTGCTATTCTGCATCAGTGTGGTTTACATTGAACAAACTGAAATTACATTGAACAGGGCATTATAACTTGGAGATAACTATTTTACAGGGAACATGGGCTATGGAGGGTTCAGTGGCTTGCCCAAGACCACAAGGAGCACCTGTGGGACTAGAAACCCCAGTCCTTCTGGCCCAAGGTTGCTGTCCTCTAGTGGGATTTGAACCTCTGACCTTCTGGCCTGAAGTACCTTGCCCCAACCACTAGGCCACTCCTCCACTTAATTATAAAATGCTATAATTTACATGTGTACTTGGAAAATGTAGGTGTGGTCATTTCTTCCAGCTCTAGAGCTGTTGTAGGTGATTGTGCCTTAAGTTAAGGTGCGTTTTCTGCCTCATGCGCTAGTATTTTATAAAGAAAAGTAGGCTCCCACTTTTACTTTAGAAAATAATGCCTAGGTAGGTGCTTTTTTACTGCTTAAAACTAGGTGTACCCCCTTAAAAAATTACTCTCCAGAGCTGTGTAGTCAGTTCATTTGGGTTCCAAAAATATAATGTGCGCACAAATCACTTGTACACATGTATACCTATAAACTAAAACGCATACAATGGGGCATGTTTACTAAAGGTTAAAGTGTTTAAGTAAACTTAACATGCACTAAGTGCTGCTACTGCCCATTCGTTTCTATGGGCATTGTGGCACTTAACGAGTATTAAACTTTTGTAAACATGCCCCTATGTGTCTAAAAAAATTAAAACTTAAACTAACAAAATGTCCAAAATCAAGATAATTTCATTTTAAATTAGCACAAACTGAAATTTCTTTGGCTATGTACAGTCCTACTGGATGTTGAGATGTCCAGCCAAAAGTTATCTATTTATTGGCCTTAGATATTTAAAAATTAATATTCATCTTGTTAACTCTCAAAGTTAATTAGTTGGATGACTTTGAATATTGACCCCCTACTGTTCTAGAGAATTCAGTGGTGTACCCTGCAGAAGGAAGAAAGCAATTGTGGAGTCATTTGCATGAGTCTATAGACTTCTCCTCTAAGAAGAAAGGAAAGGGAAGCAAATATTTTCCATGCCCAAAATATTTAATAGTCAAGGACGTGTGGTAAGAGCTCCCAAAGAAGTGCTCACTCTAGGTATTTCCAGGAAAGGAAAGACTCCTATCCTTGGAGCAAGAGACTTTCAATGAGATTTGTCCAGATGGGATCTGGGTCACTCCGCAGCTCTCCACTGTGATTCTACAAAGGCAAAGGTTAAGTAGTTATATTATCGACTTACCCATTTAGTGTGGTGAGTCATCAACACGCTATTTCACATTTGAAAGAATAATTTGGATCAACGCTATATCAGAGATGCCAAGTCACATAAGAATATGAAACATGTTTTCAGTCCCACTCTCCGCTCACATGCTCTTTCCCACTCTACATCTTACTTTCTTTCCTTCTTCCCGCATCTTTACCTACCTGCTTCTCCAATTACTACTGCCTACAATTAGCTTCCATCCGCCCCATGTACTTCCATCTCGGTTGGCAAGGTTTGCTAGTTAAAGAGCCTCCAGCCATTCCACACACCTCTTGCTGCTACTGCAGGTGCTCCACAAAACAGCCGTAGTACTTGCAACCTTCTTGCTTCTGTTACTGCACCCCTTCCCTGGGTCTGGCCTCCTTCCTGCCTCAGGCCTGCTCTTAGCCCAGGCAGCACCTGCCTCCCGCTAACTCTGGTTGTTTTGGCCTCCAGGAGATATCCTCAGTGGGGTAGGGTTGCCAACTTTTTCACCGAGAAAAACCCGACACCTGTGGCTCGCCATGCTCCACCCATTCTCCACCCCCAGCCCCACCCCTGCCCTGCCCCACCCCCCCCCCCTCAGTGCTGGTTCACTCACCCCCCCCTCCCCTCAGTGCTGGTTCACGCACTCACACCCCCCTGCTGACTCACTCATCCCCCCTCCCCTGCTGGTTCACTCACCCCCCTCCCCTGCTGGTTCACTCACACCACCCCTCCCCTCCCTGCTGGTTCACTCACCCACCCCCCTGTCACTCACTCACCCCCTCCCCTGCTGGTTCACTCACACCAACCCTCCCCCCGTGCTGGTTCACTCACACCACCCCCCCCCCTCCACTGCTGGTTCACTCACCCACCCCCCTGTCACTTACTGAACCCTCCTGCTGTGTCTCTCTCTCACCCCCCCTCCCCTGCTGGTTCACTCACACCAACCCCCCCTCCTGCTGGTTCACTCACACCAACCCCCCCTCCACTGCTGGTTCACTCACACCACCCCCCCCCCCCCTTGCGGGTTCACTCACACCAACACCCCCCCCCCTGCTGGTTCACTCACCCCACCACTCCCCCCCCCCTCCCCGCCCAAGCCGTTTTTTCTGCTTTGTACAGAACAGCGGATACAATACACTTACTTTGAAAAGTAAAGACAAACTGTGTGAGGAGCCCTCCGGTCATCGCAGCACCCGAGGAAGTGATGTCATGGGGGCGGGCTCCTCACAGGTTGTCTTTCCTTTTCAAATTAACTTTATTGCAGCTAAAGTTAATTTGAAAAGGAAAGACAACCTGTGAGGAGCCCGTCCCCATGACATCACTTCCTCGGGCTCTGCGATAACCGGAGAGGCTCCTCACACAGTTTATCTTTAGTTTTCAATGTAAGTGTATTGCAGCCACTGCTCTGTACAAAGCAGAAGCAGCGGCTGCACTGCTATGGGGAATTGCGTTCGCGTTCACGCCGCGGACTTCGGGACAAAAGCCGTTTTTTTGCTCTGGCCGCTCCCGATCTTGCGGCCAGAGCAAAAAACCGGCTTTTCAATGGCCGGTTTTACATCTGTGCCGGCAGCCGGCCTGGCCATGGAAAAACCGGTCAGGCTGACTGAAAACCGGCCGGTTGGCAACCCTACAGTGGGGCCAAAACAGATTGGCATGAACTCCTCACAACACCCCTGCCGCATGTACGCATTAGCTCTAGTGAAAGGAATCACAAATAAAGTATGGTAATATATGCCCATTACAAATTATTGTCTAGCATTTCGTTTTTAGTTATTGACCCCACATACCACTTTCCCACATGGCCTCAAAGAATTTTCTGCAGATGTCTGTGCAGGTGAAAACTACATAATCATTTTTCCTGAACACATATTTAGTAAATCAGAACCACAAAAATCAGAAGGATGAAAAGAAAAGGTACTTAAACCTTGAAAACAAATGTGTTGCCAATATTTCCCTTTTATACCCGCCCTTCTTCCTCCTGCCTCATTGTTTGTAAAGCTCAATTCAAGTAAGAAAAAAAGAAGTTGTCTGGCTCATTGAGATCTGTGTATGACTGGAACCTCCACGACCCTGCGCTTTGCAAAGTTCACAAAGAATTTCACAAACCTCAGTGATCAGGCACGTCATAAGAAGTCTTATCAGCTGCCTGTAGCATGTTGCACAATTTCCAAAGCCTGACAGGAGGAAACTATGATTTCAGTTCAGGAGTAAACTCTGACTACAGTTATTGATACAGTAATTACTGAAATAATACTGGTTAGCTCCAGAAAAAAATGATGGTTGTAGATTGTCACTTGCCTCATTTTATTCAGCATCTTTTTACTGTTCTCTGGGCTCCCAGCCGTTGGCTTCTTTTAAGTTATTCAGCAGGTTTCCTAAATGTGCAAAGAAAACAAGTAAGATTTGAGGAAGAGTCCACACTCCCTTACAGGGCTGAATCTTCTCTCTGTCCGTCACTATTCTGTCAGTCCCTCCTATATATTTTCCAGTGGTGAAGGGGGTTCTTCAAGGTCCGAGTGCTAGTGTGATTGAAAGTTGCTTGAAAACCTTAGAAAAGATGGATTGGTATTAAAATATAATGTTATAGAGAAATTGTGTAGAACGAGAATAGACAGAAATGCAGGTGGTGGTTTGGCCTTAGCTATAGCCAGTTTTATAAGCACAGATGAAATATGATCTAAATCCACGAGGAGTGGTCTCCAGGGCCCAGGGACCAATTTTTACATTTGTGCCCCCTCCCATCACTCAGATATCTCAAAGACCCCATGCTTTTGTTTTTTGAACTTCCTCTTCCTCCAGTTCCCCCCTTAGCACAGATGCCTAGGGTGGTCCATCACAAAGATTGAGATTTACCATCCCATTGAGTGAGTATGAAAGCTAAAGAATAAGGTTTTCTCACGGCACATCAGCAGTTTAAATCTGAAAAGATCTGCATGTTTGTCTTGCAAATGAAAGAAGTACCAGAAAATGATATTTAACTTTCTTTGGAGTGATGTAAATATTTCTAGCAGAACTAGGACATTTCTCTGTATAGAACTCACCATACCAAAGAAAAAAAATTGATTCTGGTTTAATCTTTGTAACAACATAATCCCTCTCCAGTACCAGGCGTATTGTGACGTAATACAACACCCTTCAAAAGTCGCTCAGGATTTTCAGAACGCATTTGACAAAGACCCTCATGACTTTGGGGAAATTAAAAAGTCATGAGACAGGAGAACATAAGAACATAAAAAAAGCCATACATACAGAGTCAGACCAAGGTCTAACAGTGGCCCATACAGTGAATTAATTTATTTGGAGCAACATTAGACATTTAAACTCTACTCAATTGAGCCACATGGAATGAATAAGGAGATAAGAGTGGTCTACATTGCTGTGATCTACTATAAGTGTTCTATGGAATGAAAGGTATGTAACTGGAACAGGAAATAGAAACCGGCAACTCATCAGAGAGACGCAATGGGTGTCAGGAGAGCGGTGAAGAGAAAAATGGTGAAGCAACAGAAAAATGGAGCATAAGCTAAGAGCCTCCAACACCAGATGAGTAAAAATGTTAACCCCCTGAAGCAGGATTGCTAATATTCCATATTACACAATCTGAAACAACGCTGTGTCGGGGTGCAGCAGTTTTTAATTAAGAACGTGTGATTTAGTATTGACTAAAGATAAAAAAGGACTCAAGTGAGTAAGAGCATTGCTTTGTAGCTGTGCAAGAACAGAGTCCACCAAAAAAGGTTTTTCAGTGAAGGGAATTAGGCTTGAAAGGGGCCTTATAGCTATATTCATATATCATCATTGGCTGGCTGTTTCTAAGCGGTTACAGTTTAAACTTTTGACCCTTGCTCACAAGGTGTTCCATAATAACATACCATCCTCTCTCTCTTCTGTCCTCACTTTCCATACTCCTGCCTGGGCACTTCACGCTCTGCACCGTAACCGACTTCATATACCCCGCTCCAATCCACTGTCGTTTTTGTGCTCTTCTTCAAAGTTCTGTTTCTTTGGAATACATGACCTCTGCATCTCTGACTGGAAACTGCGTACAAAAAGTTCAAAATTGGCCTAAAGATTCACCTCTTTCAGCAAGCTTTTAACTGTCCTTCTTGGTCAAAAGCCAGGGGATCACAATTTTACCATTCAGACTCCCACTCCCCTCTTTTTCACCCTTCCCTTATCTTTCCTATAAATATCAGAGTTCCTGTCTTTTATTTATTATTTTAATTGTAAACTGCCTTGCCTGTAATAAAAAATCTAACTTACCCTAATTATAAAACTCTATAATTTACGTGTGTTCTTTACAAATTTAGGTGTGGGCATTTACACAAGCCCTAGAGCTGGTATATGGTTTATTGAAACTTTATACATTGCCCTGAGGGTTCTGAAATAGACTGGGAATGTTTATGACTTTTTAGAACCACCCCAGACACACTTCTGCCACACCCCTCTGCCTGCATGGAAGTCTCCATGATCTGGATAGCCGCATGTACTTTTTCAGATGTCCAAAACACATCTAAGCCTTTTAAATTGACCTCTTTAGTTAGGGACCTTCATCCTCCTGGACACTGCTTCATAGAGTTTCCTCATCATCATGGAAGGGAAGAAATTCTTTCCTTCCCCTCCTATATCGCACTTGAAAGCACAGCCCCTTGACTGCTTTCCACTGCCCCCTCAGGACCATGTCCCCACCTCTGATTATGGTACCCACAGCACTCACTAAGTTCCCTAAATATATTCATGCTCAATCCTGGGAATGAGATTTTTTCCCTCAAATTTACATTACTACACCTGAATCCTCTGAGAAGCTCTCCATTTCCTACAGAAATTACATGAAAATACTATGAAAGGGCCTAAAGGATCTCTACATTTAAAAAGCCAAAAGGGAAGAAGACAAAGTCAATGCGGACAGAACAGTGGTACAGCTGCATTAAGCTTCCAAGAAGAGGAGTCAAGGTCAATGAACATAAACTAGCAGCAAAGTTCCGATATATTCTTAGGAAAGGGAAACCAGAAGATTGGCTGAGTCATGAGGTCCTTATCTGCCAACATCTACTATGTATATCACTATACTTTTAAACCCCGACTCCCACTCGCACAAACCGAAAAAAAGAGATCAAAGAGAAAAAAGCTCAACAGTATGAACACATAGTCATCTCATTTATAGAAAATAAGTGTAGCAGCATTGAAACAGTCACTGTAAATCCACCTCTAAAACCACAATGATTCATTTTTTTCATTTCCTGTTGTATAGATATCAGTCATGTGCTTCTATGTCAGACTTGAACAGTAATGATCTCTAGATGAGAGCAGCAATAGCTTCCTATATTCAGAGACTGCATGGTTCTCATGGAATTAGTAAATGATAAAAGCATGTTTTTCTGTGTTTTGTGCTTTTCAACAAATGTAATGTTGGAAAGAAGCATGAAAAAATATTGAAGTCTGCTGTATAAGCAGGTGAAGAAGTTAAATAAATTCCTTGCTGAGTAGTCATGGAGAGTGTTCTGCTGCAAGTTGGTGGGGGCTGAGAGGACCTTTGGAGCTCTGTCAGTCACGGCATAATGAGGAACCCCACTGAAAGTGGCACTGGAGCCACACCAACTTGTTAAAAATTGATCCTGGGACAGCAGCAGTGTATAAGCTGCTTATGGTGAAGGAAGCTTTCTAGTGGTGAGGAGGGGAGGTTTTCCTCCTCCTCTTTGCAATTTATGAATATGGATTTTCCCTAGCCATAAAAGAAACAGTGGAACAAGTGCTGTTGGAGTGAAGGACAGCAGGGCAATCGTCCATTCATCCGATTTCAAGGGAGGGTGAATGATTGGCCATTATAATTCATCTGAGTTGACACCTTCTGAGTTTTCTATATCCAAAGGTTAGTCATTTGTTCCATCATTAGGCATGACCCTTGTTAAATGAGGCTGGATTTGGAGAAGGTTTTGTGGACTACAACTTTAAACTTTTTTTTAATGATAAACCAACTTGTAATTCGGGCAGAATACTGATGGTTAGGGAGAAATCACATTGAATGCCTCCTGGAACCATGGATCCTGCTATTTCAGTTTTCAAACAATTACTTTTAAAGGATATGGAAACTTTAAGGCAATTACATATGAGATGGTCTTCTAATTTGAATAAGGCTAAGAGATTGGCTATGACTGATCAATCTGTGGTAATTAAGATGCCTGAAAAGGAGGGTGTAATTGTTCTTTGGGAACCGAACTGGCGACTTTAAGAACATAAAAACATGATATGCCATACTGGGTCAGACCAAGGTCCATCAAGCCCAGTATCCTGTTTTCAACAGTGGCCAATCTAGATCACAAGTACCTAGCAGTTTCCCCAAAAGGCACAGGTTCCACAATGCTTGTATTGGGTCAAGCAGTGGATATTCTGGGTACCCTTTAATAATGGTTTATGGACCCCTCCTACAGGAACTTATCCAAACCCTTTTTAAACCCGGCTACACTAACAGCTTTTACTACATCCTCCGGTAGCAAATTCCAGAGTTTAATTAAACTTTGAGTGAAAAAATATTTTCTCTTATTAGTCTTAAATAGGCCACTCTGTAATTTCATTGCATGCCCCCTAGTCTTTCTCTATTTTAATGGTGTAAACAATCAATCTACGTTTACCCATAAGAACATAAGATATGCCATACTGGGTCAGACCAAGGTCCATCAAGCCCAGTATTCTGTTTCCAACAGTGGCCAATCTAGGTCATATGTACCTAGCAGTTTCCCCAAGGGACACAGGTTCCACAATGCTTGCTTTGGTTCAAGCATTGATATCCTGGGTCCCTTCTTAATAATGGTTTATGGACCTTTCCTCCAGGAACTTGTCCAAACCTTTTTTAAACACGTTCCACTCCATTCATTAATTTATAGACCTCTATCATATCTCCCCTCAGCCGTCTCTTTTACAGGTTGAAGAGCCCTAACCTTTTAGCCTCTCTTCATAGGGGTATGCTTCCATCCCCTTCACCATTTTGGTGGCCCTTCTATGTACCTTTTCTATATCCTTTTTAAGATATGGTGACCAGAATTGCACACAATATTGGATGTGCCCGGTCACACCATGGAACGATACGGAGGCATTATAATATCCTTTGTTTTATTTTCCATTCTATTTGCTCTCTTGGCCGCTGCTGCACACTGGGTAGAAGGTTTTAACATGTTATCCATGATGACGCCTAAATCTTTTTCCTGGGTGGTGGCTCCTAATGTGGAACCTTGCATCATGTAACAGTAGTTTGGGTTTTTCTTTCCTAGGTGCATAACTTTGCACTTGTCCACATTAAATTTTATCTGCCATTTTGATGCCCGGTCTTCCAATTTATCAAGGTCCTCTTGAAATTTTTCACAATCCTCATGGGTTTTAACAACTTTTTTTTTTTAATTTCTTTATTTACATTTTCAAACAAATTACAACAAAAGCAAAAAAAAAATCCAATTAAACTGATAATCCTCTTTGAACATAAGAGCAAAAATCAAGGCTTTAACAGCCTTCCCCAACCTTAACCCTCCCTTCACCATGTGATTCTCAAAACTTATGAAATAAGCACAAAAAGGGGACCTACAAGGGCTATGACTCCACACCAGCTCCTCACCATGTGATAACATGATGGCTTGACTAATTGCCCCTTAATTTACACCATATCTTGCTTTAGAGATGTAAGTATTTAGGGGTTTTCACTTGAGGAGGGTGAAAGGCATGGGAGTTGTGCCATAACATGGCATTTGTTCATATTTGCAGCATAAGCACAAACGGTTCCACGATTCGTTCCAGGTAAGCTCTGCAGAATTTTCCAGTTTGCAATAATGAGATGCAGAGCCACTCCCATCATGAAGTCAAATAAAAAATGACAATCCCTCTATAACGATGAGATGCCAATTGTTGACTGAAAAACAATCACAGACCAAGAGAGAGTGGCCCTGAATCCCAAGACCTCTTGGATTCAGTTCCAGATCAAAATCCAATAGGACTGAATATTAGGGCAGTCATATAAAACATGTCTTAAAGTGCCAGCATCACTCTGACAAGACCAACATTCATTTCCAACTGTTTTATCCCATTTAGCAACCTTTATCGGGGTAAAATGAGCTCTGTATGCAATAAAGTATAAAGCTTGTGAAATAGAGGCAGACTGAGATACTCTATTTGTCTTGCTCCAGAATTTCATCCATGATTCCGGAGAAGGAGTCTCCCCTGTATCATGTTTCCATATCCGCTGAACACCAATGGACTGTGGGGTGTGGTTCTGAATGACCAATTTACTTTATAATAGTAAGAAGCCACCCCAGGAGCCAATTGGGCTGAACCTATAATGTTCAACAACCCTCATTCTTAAGATTTAATATCAATAGGGGATTTCTCTATACAATGTCTCAGCTGAATCCACAGGAAGTATAAGGATTTAGGCAGTCAAACTCCTGCTGTAGACAAACAAAAGGCTTCCACTTGCCATCTAATATCAGTTGGCCTATGGCCCAAATACCCCTACTGAACCATTGTTGCCATGCAAATGGACTTTGATGAATTTTTAAGAAAGGACTCTGCCAGATGGGGATTAGTTTCAGTAAGCATTCCTCCTTAGGAATTGCCCTCGCTAGCTGCTGAAAGGCCATCTGAGTGTCTGCTATTACCCTGTGAGACTTCAACCTCTCAGAAGACACAATGCCAGGGAGGAGATTCAAGGGGAACGGAGCACTTAATTTCTCCTCCAAGTCAAGCCATGCTGGGCATTTTCCCCCAGCCCCCTCTACCCATTTTGAACCTTGTTTTAGTAGAAAAGCGCAATGGTAGGCCTGAAAATCAGGGAAGTTCACACCCTCTTCCTCTTTTTTAGACTTAAGCTTCCTAAGAGCAATTCTAGGCGGTTTATTTTTCCATAAGAATTGGACAAGAGTCCTTTCAACTTGACGATAACTATTACTTGTAAGAAAGACTGGTAACATTTCTAACACATAGAACACTTTAGGAGTGATAGTCATTTTTATTGCTTCAAGACGACCCCACCAAGAAAGATAGACCAGCGACCACTTCCCAGTTATATTACAAACCATATAAAGGAGCTCCCCTTCATTGAACAGTAAAGTTTCACTAAGTGGATAGCAATAGTGGACTCCCAAGTACTTCACCATTTTAGGCTCCCAGTTAAAGGGAAAATGTATTTATTTATTTATTTATTTAGACAGATTTGTATAACACCTTTTCCTTCAATCAAGGAGGTCACATCACATGACGGTTAGAGGGTTACATTTGACATTAGGGTACGTGTACATAATTAGACAATACAGTTAAAATCCTCTAGATCCGCCCTACAAACCCTTGAATTTAAAGGGAATGCTACAGACTTTGACCAATTGATTTTATAACCTGATAATCCTGAATACTGATCTATCAACTCTAGAATAGCCGGTATAGAGCTGGACATGGTAAACAGCAGTAATTCATCAGCGTATGCAGAAACTTTAATTTCCAAGTAGCTATAGACACACCTTTAACTGCAAGACTTTGTCTTAACAATAGGGCCAAAGGTTCCAAGGACAGATTGAAAAGGATGGGTGAAAGGGGGCAACCCTGACAGGTGCCATGCCCCAAAAGAAAATCTTTAGACTGAGTCGCATTCACAGAGATATTAGCACTTGGTTTCGCATACATTAGTTTGATCAATTTACAGAAACCCTCACCAAACCCAAACCACTTCAGAACAGCAAACAAGAAAGGTCACTCCAGTCGATCAAATGCTTTTTCTGTGTCTAGCGATAATCCCACAAGTGGGCTTTCTATTCTTTCTGCATCTTCCAAAATGTGACACAGCACTCTAGCATTATCGGCTGTGGAGCATCCCTCAGTGAAGCCACATTGGTCTGGATGTATCAAAGAAGGGATCAATTTGGAGAGACGACCAGCTAAAATGGCTGCAAAAATTTTATAATGTGCATTTAGTAATGAAATTGGGCAGTAGTTACTAACCAATTGAGGGTCCATCCTGGGTTTTTCAAGAACCACAATGTTTGCAGAGGCAAACGCTCCAGTCTGGGCCTCGGCTTCCAAAAGAAGCTTGTAGTTTTGTTGAAGATATGAGCCTAAGATTTTGGAAAAGGTTTTATAAAATTTAACCGGAAGGCCATCTGGGCCATTAGCCTTGCCCACTTGCATAGAGTTAATAGCCTGGATAATTTCCATGACCGTAATCTGTTTATCTAGTCCTGCTACCATATCCTGATCTAACATCTGCCTCTGTGTATTGGCCAGTAATCTATCAAAATCCTCCTCAGAGAAAGGCCTCTGTGATATCAGAATCCTTGACAATCAATTGTTGCACCTGAGGATCTCTCAAAGCAGTGATGCAGGAAGCTTCCTTATGGCCTTTTAATGAGTTAGCTAGTAATCGTCCGGCCCTGTTACCTTCCAAGTAGTACTGCCCTTTCTGCACTTGAATATTCTATGAAGCCTCAGTAGACAAAATCGAGTTATATCTAAATCTAAGATGCTGTAACCATATCAAAATATTAGGACCAGTTTTCTGACCTTTGATGTGTTCTCCCACTTTAATCTGCTTGCCTAAAGATTCAAGTTCTGCTTTACACTGCTTGGCCTGTCGTATAGAAAAACTGGTAATGGTGGCCCGCATATTAGCTTTAAATCCTTCCCACCATGCCCAACTCGAGGTATCCTGAGGTAAATTAAACTGAAAATACTCCTCTATAGCCAACAGGATGGTTTCCTGGAACTCCTGGCTGCCGAGAAGAGTTCTATCAAAGTGCCAACATGAATGAGATGGGCTGCTCGTTGAGTCAAATAGGGTGAATGAGACTGCAGAATAATCAGAGATATGAGCCGCATGTATATTGGACTCACTAATTCTAGAGCATAGTCCTTTGGAGACTAGGAAGTAGTCTATGAGTGATACTGAGTTATGAGGGGGAGAGCAGAAAGTGTATTCTTTGTCTATAAGGTGTTGCAACCACCATATGTCTATCAGTCCCAATTCTTGCATTAGAGACAAAAGAACAGGGTGATCTTTGGGGACCTTATTAGTTCTCACTGGACTCCTGTCTAACAAGGAGTCTAGTAGGAGGTTGAAGTCTCCCCCCACAATAGTTGGATATCTGGATACCTCTTGTGCCAAGGCCACAATGGATCAAAAGAAGGCAGGGCAATCTATATTAGGAGCATATATATTAATTAAGGCCAGTTCTGTGGATCCTATTTTAAGGACAACCATTGTCCACCGCCCTTCTGTATCAGATCTAGTTTGTATTACAATGGGGGATAGAGATTTCCTTACAAGGATGGCTACCCCCTTTTTTTTTTTGATTGGCAGCAGAAAAAGCCACTAGTGAAAAGGGTTTTATATCTAATTTTAATGAATCCTTCACATTCAAAAGTGTCTCTTGTAGCAGTAGGATGTCAGCACTTTCCTTGCGTCCATATAAGAATATCTTTTTCCTCTTTATGGGATTGTTAATGCCCTTAACATTCAGTGAGACTCTCTTAAAGGAAGACATATTGACAATATAATACAAAATGACAGTCAAATGTTGCAGAAACATACCAAGTTGTAACATATGATTTTACATTTTTGATCCACACCTTAAAAGCCCTCACAATGATAGCTGCACTTATAGCCCAAGAGAAAAAACACAAAAGGAAAAGCCACTGCTTAGCCATAGCCCCTGTGGAAGATCGCTCAAAATAAAAACACATACGTAGTTCTAACAAAACCACCAAAACCCTGGGGAGCTATAACAACTCAAAACTTAGCAGGTGAGCCCAAAGGGACAGGACAGGCATGGAGGGAAAAACAAACTAGTTTACTTCAACTCTTCTGCCATTTAAATTAACTTAAACCACACACTACCCGTTCCAGAAACAGGAAACAGTGTCCCCAAACCTGGAGCACCAAAGGTTATAGCAAAACTGCCCCCACCAAAACAATTTATGATCACAAAAGGCCACATGTATGTAGGCAAGGGCCGCCCGCTCCTCCAAGCCCTGCTGCCTTCCCAACCACAACAGACACCACAAACAACACAAAACACAAAAAGAACACAACACAACAGAGAGAAGGAAACAAAGGGTAAGACATTATTGACCAAGACATTACCCTGGAGTTCCTCCAAGAGAGTCACATCAAATGGCACATCAAATGTCAACTCTGCATGATTGAATGTCAACTCTGCATGGATGAGTCGATACTTCACGACCTCAGACCAGTCAAAACAGTCAACAGTGGCCAATCTAGGTCACAAGTTGACCATATCAACTTTGCTTGCTTCTCAACGGCCCTGAACCGCTCCCCATGCATTGCCACCACACTCTCCACCTTCTCCAGTCTGACCATAATTGACTCCAAAGTATTTTTCAAGGCGCTGATATCCTCCTGCATTGTGCACAACGAGTCTCCATTAGCTTTGACCAAGTCCTTAACAGCGTGAATCTCAGCCAGAAGTTCTTTTAAGGCCTCAGGGCAATCTCTGATGACCGCCATCTTGTGAGGTGAGAGAGGCTCCATTTTGGTTCTCTTTGCACTGGCGTTTTGAGGTATTTGGTAATCCAGCCGCATCGGCTTGGGGCCAGACCGAATGATATCAGAGTAGGTAGGATTTTCTTAGTTAAAGACTGCTGAAGTAAGGATTCTTGACCATTGCCCTCCGGAACACAGCTATTACACGACCATCTTGTCCGATGCTAGGCTCCTGGGTTTTAACAACTTTGAATAGTTTTGTGTCATCTGCAAATTTGATAACATCACTCATTATTCCCATTTCCAGGTCATTTATGAATACATTAAAAAGCAGCAGACCCAGAACAGATCCATGATGTATTCCACTATTCACCTTTCTCTATTGGGAAAATTGGCCATTTAGCCCTACCCTCTGTTTTCTGTCTTTTAACCAGGTCCTGATCCACAATAGTAAGCTGCCTCCTATCCCATGACTTTTTAATTTTGCCAAAAATCTCTGATGAGGGAACTTGTCAAAGGCTTTCTGAAAGTCCAGATACTGCGATGCTTCCGCTTGGGCCCAAGAGCACACAAGCAGGAAACAGCCTTATGTTGTCCACTTTTTGAATAAAGCTTCCCTTGTTGTCACCAGAGGTATTCTGGGACTTGTAGTTAGTTTATTCTTCTAGGACAAATTGTAGTTGTGAGTTGGTGGTTCAAGGCAGCAAGAAAATTTATTTTGTGGGGATTTTCAGGGCATTTAAGCTCAATACACAAACAAGGCAAAAAGGATGCTTCTCCAACATAAAGGATAAATCAGGTAACAGAGAATGACGTAACAAAACCACTTTTCACTGTTCAGCTGTTCTTATTCCCATGAGCTTACACCGAGGACTGCCTCCTGTGGTCATTCAACAGAAATACAGATAAACTTGCAACAGCTGTGATTTTCTTTTCTCAAAGCAACTTCTAAGCACTGCTTCTTAGCTTTAGAAGGCAATTAAGCTTAGTAAAACACAGTATTAGCTTTCCTTAATTCTAAGCAGGTATTTCACTTATTCTCTATATTGTTTCACAGTCTCTCAGCTCAGTTCAATAAGCCAGACTCTTCTTTTAAACACAATGAGCAATCCATTGGTACAGGTTCACACTCAGAGCTTGGCAAACAGGAATCTATTTGAATTCCTTCTATGGCATCAGGATATATGGTATCTCTATCAAAGTTAAAAACTCTCCCAGACTTTCTCTCCTTTAGAAATTCCTGGAACTGATTCCGCAGCAATTCAGCCTGTAAAGGCACAGTTGTATTAGGGGAGTGAATATTTCCCTCAGCAAACAACTCTCTCAGTGCTTCTAGCTTTGAAGACCCAGCTGTTCTGCTTTTATCAGGGCTATGACTTTTCCCATACATAAAATTTTCCATCCACCTCTTAGCAGTAGACGGTGAGGGCTCTGCTTCCTGGACCTTAGCAATATAAAACTGTTTCTCTGTGGATTTCTCAGCTCTGAGACTGCCGGCTTTACCTTGGGGATGGTTCCTCAGACAAGCGCTGATTTCTTTCTTCCTGGGATCCTCCAGGGTCCGAAATTCAGCCTCCTTATGTCCTTCTCCAGTCCCTCTTGGGTAGCTGCTTTCCTGGGAGTTTTCTTCTTTCTTTCTCCTCCAGCTATGCTCAGCCTTGCTCTCTCTGTTGTTCTTTGCCTTCCTCCTTCCCCCCTTGTTCTGCTCTGCTCGTGGTTTTAAGAACCATTGGCTGCTAGGCACTCCCTGTTCTCTGCACCTGTATGACCAATCATCAGGCAAGCTTGTCTCCACCCCTGAGCTAGGGTGTGGCCTGACCTTAGCAGGGAGCTGGGTTTTTTTCCTGATCTGGCTTACAAGTCTTATGCACAAGTGAACTGTCATTCATTTCAAAGGGGAAACTAGGATTTTCTTCCACTTCCATGTCTTCCTGGGAGCTTTCATCACTACAATACACTATATCAACCGACTCACCTTTGTCTACCTGTTTATTCACACCTTCAAAAAAACATAACAGATTAGTAAGACAAGACCTTCCTTGGTTAAAGCCATGTTGGCTGTCTCCCATTAAGCAATTTTGGTCTTTATGATTGTTTCTACCATTTTTTATGGTACTAATGTCAGGCTCACTGGTCTGTAGCTTTCTGGATCACCCCTGGGACCCTTTTTAAAAATTGGCGTTACATTGGCCATCCTCAAATCTTCAGGTATTACAGATGATTTTAATGATAGTTCACAGATTACTTATAGCAGGTCTGAAATCTCATATTTCAGTTCTTTCAACACCCTTGGATGTATATCATCCAGTCCAGGTGATTTGCTACACTTCAGTTTATCAAATAGTTGTAACACATCTTCCCAGTGTATCAATATTTCTTTTACTTCTTCTGCAGCATCACCTTTAAATACCATTTCAGTCATGGGTAACATCCCTACATCTTCCTCAGTAAAGACCGAAGCAAATAATTCATTCAGTCTCTCTGCTATGGCCTTGTCCCCTCTTAATGCCCTTTAAACCCCTCTATCATCTAATGGTCCAACTGATTCTCTCGCAGGTTTTTTGCTATGAATGTACTTGAAAAAGTCTTTATTATGCGTTTTTGCATAATAGCAAGCTTTTTCTCAAATTCTCTTTGCCTGCCTTATCAATGCCTTGCATCTAACTTGCCAGTGCTTGTGGTGTTTCCAGTTTTTGTCATTTGACTCCTATTCCCATTTCCAGAAAGATGTTTTTTTGGCAACAACAGTTTCTCTGAACTCACCTTTGTACCATGCTGGCAATTTTTTGGACTTCCTTCCACTTTTCTTAAAGTGTGGCATACAGCTGGTCTGGGCTTCCAAGACAGTATTTTTAAACAACACCCAAGCTTGATGTAAATCTTTAACCTTTGTAACTGCTCCTTTTAGTTTTTTCTTAACTATTTTCCCCATTTTATCATAGTCTCCCTTTTGAAAGTTAAAAGGTAATACTGTGGATTTCCTTACTCTCCCTCCTCCATTTATTAAATCAAACGCGATCATGCTATGATCACTATTGCCAAGTGGCCCCAACACCCTTAGCTCTTGCACCAGATCTTGTGTTCCACTAATGACTAGATCCAAAATGGCTTCTCCTCTGGTTGGTTCATGAAGCAGCTGCTCCAAAAAGCAGTCATTTATTTCATCTAAAAACTTTATCTGCCTGTCATGACACGGACCCAATCGATACCGGGGTAATTGAAATCAGCCATTATTTTTACTGTGCTGTAACTTTTATTAACTTCCCTGATTTCTTTGAGCATTTCATCATCCATTTGTTCATTCTGGCCAGGTGGTCGATAGTACACCCCCACTGCCATCGCCTTCCCCTTCCCTTTTTTACATGGAATTTCAATCCATAGAGATTCTACAGTGAATTTTGTTTCCTGCATAACTTTAATCCTTTGTGACTCAATGCCCTCTCTAACATAGAATGCAACCCCTCCACCATATGAATTTGATCTGCTTTATCTTTACGATAAAGTTTGTACCCAGGTATCATAGTATCCCACTGGTTGTCCTCCTTCCACCATGTCTCTGAGATACCAATCATATCAAATCTCTCATTTAGTGCTATATATTCTACCTCTCCCATCTTATTTTTTAGATTTCTAGCATTTGCATACAAGCATTCTAGAGGCTATATTTTATTCATATTAATCTGGTTTATCAGTAGGCAGGGTTAATTTGGAATCTTTAAGCTCTATCTGCTCTGTACTCAAGGGCATTTGGGCTACTTTAGTCTTTATTGGAACCTCTCTGCTAATATACCCTAACTTCAATTTTTTGCTAGTACACTTCACTGCCCCGAAGCAAGGCAGTTCTAATGCCCTGAAGCAAGTCAACTTCACTGCCCTGAAGGCAGCCATCAGTGCGGAAACAAGCTCCTCTCCAAAGGCAGCATTATCATGTGGGAACAGTGTGACATTTAAAAAAGATCCCCCTAGGCAGACACCCTCCTGGCAGGCCCATGCCTATGCGAGATCCTTAGAGTGGATCTTAACTGGAGAATAGGAATCTACATTTAATAAAGACCACAGTACCGATAACTCATAATTTGAATACCCTGATGTATCAACTTAAAAGTAAGCTGGATTAATGAATAAAGGATTCAGGCAGTAAACAGAGTTTAGTGCATATACAACCTGCAGAAGACACAGAAGCCTAAAATAAACAAAATAAAACTACAACAAATAAGAAAAAAGAGAAAAAAAACCCAAACCAAAATGTTAACCATACATGCAACAATTTGCATAATATTAGATATCATTATCCAAGGCTATGGTTTCAACGGAGTAGGGAACACATATTTTAAAGGAAGAAACAGAAATCTACAATCATTTATACAAATTAAATGTATAGATTCAATATCACACAATAGAAAAGACCAAAACAATAAAGCCCAGAAAATAAAATGTACACTCATCAATGCATGCTCAGCACAGAATAAAACAATCTAGACATCATCAGCCTGATTCCGTGCCTTCCGCCGCCGCGTCTAACTTCCCCGCCGGTTGTATGGGGAAGTTAGACTGGGGCGGGGAAGGGGCATCTCAGGGGCGGAATCTGGGTGGCAGTGGGCAGTCACCGGCCCTGGACATATAGGGTTGATTAATGTCGGCCCTGTATGACCAGGGATGGTGACATATGCGGGAATGTTCTTCCACCTCCAAGTTATAATAACTTCCCTGGACATGTCTTTTGTTCAATGCTGGGACGCTGATGGGGCAGAGGGGTCCGGAGGACATTCTCCACAGCCTGACCCTAGCCTTTAGGAGGTCAGATCATGGGTCAGGTTGCGGGGAATAAGCTTTATTTTCCAGCAGCCGGCATCGCAGCCGGCATCGTGCCATGGCTCCATTGAACATCCTTGACTGAGTTAGCCAGGAAGATCCTGTACGTGCAGGCCAGACTGAATTGCAGTCCTGGCCTGCACATAAAGGACTGTTTGTGATTCTGATCCCGCGGGGCTAGACAAATTATGGCATGTTCAATTGCCCTAGAAAAAAAAGAGGAAGAGAAGTAGTAATCCTAACAAAAAGTGACTTATACTTTAATAAATTGGCGGAAAGCACAGATGGACTTGATATGCTTACCATTTCAAACAAATTCCTGACAATTTGCTTTATATAGAGAGCCCCAATATCTACAGAGGACCTCTCGGCCATTCTAGAAATAGTATGCAAAAACACCACACAAAAGAAAATCTCATTCCCTTAGGAGATTTCAACATTGCTTCAGCACTGATTTATTTATTATTATTGACAGGTTTTTTATATCACTTTATCATTTCTGTCAAAGTGGTTTACATTGTAACTTAAACTTGGTAATGCACATTAATAGGGACATTGATAACTTGGATTTTTCTGAGGCATTGGAGGGTTATGTGACTTGTGTAAGGCTACCAGGAGTGCTAGTATGATTCAAACCCTGGTCTCTTTGATGTTTAAGCCAGCTCTTTAACCATTATGCTACTCCTCCACTCCTGATGAAGCAAGCTAGCTCATTTATTGAAGCCATGAAATTAACAGATAATTAACAGAACTATTCATGAAAAAGGAGCCGCGCTAAATCTCATTTTTACTCCCAATAAGAAGATAGAGCATAAAAAATTACAATATTCTAGCTGACCACTGTGCCATGGTCTGATCACATAATGATTAATTTCCAGGTTCCACACAAGGAAACATAAACCAACAACAACAACTAATGAACACTAAATCATTAATTTCAACATTTTGACAAAAAAACATTCATAAATGAAATTACTCCACAACTGGATGAAGATACAAACAAAATTGACACACTCACAAGAAATTGGAATAAAATCATAGGTAAAATAGCATCAGCTCCACAAGAAAATCGAAACACGAGAAAAACAAAATCAGCTGCATGGTTTACTTTGGACCTAAGAGAAATGAAACAAAAACTTGGAAAGATTGAACACAAATTGACACAATCAAAACTAATAAATGATAGAAACATATACATGGACAAGCTCCACGAACATGATTGACACAAGTAAGAAAAATTACTACAAAAAGATGATAATGAGCTCACTCAATCGCCCAAAGGAACTATTTAACATAGTTAATTCACTGGTGAGACCTCTCAGGCAAAATAATGAGACAGTGTTAAATGCTCACAAATTCTGGCTGAATTCTTTCAGACAACTTTCAAATCGCCACACCAAATTGACAACACTACAACATTCCACTTCAACCAATGCTTCCTGGCAGTCATTCAGCTCCATTACAGACAACAAAGAGAACATAATATGAACCTTTATACCCTTGTGCAGTAAGCTGGATGAAAATAGCTAGAACTGAGCTAGCACCGACACTAGCAAAGATAACACAGCTATCTCTCATTCAGGGATATATGCCTGCTAGCCTAAAGATGACCTCTGCACACCCAGTACTAAAGAACTATATGCTCGATAAAATGACCCTGCCTTTTACATTATTCAGCCTACCCTTCACAGCAAAACTAATAAAAAATGTAACACAACAGCAACTACAAGAACACATCAACACACATGTGCCGCTGCACCCACAACAACATGGTTATGGTTATGGTTATGGTTATGCTTACCATTTATTGGATACTGCATAACTGTAATTACAAACTATGCCATTTACAAGCTTTAAAATACTTAAAATAAGATAAAAAAGATAAGAACTCCATTTTTGTATAATAAATAAAGAAAAATTAAGTAAAGGAAATATAGAAAAAGAAAATGGAGAAGGGAAAACGTGGCTTCAAACCAAACCATCTGAAGCCTCTCTTATGTTCTTATGTTCTCTTATATGCAACATAGAACAACTGAGCCAAATGGAAAAACACACAAAATATGCTAACGTACTCATAGACGTCGGAAAGGTTGGACCACACAGGCCCTGGCCCACCAAAAATCATGGTGTGGCATGGCAGGCAGCAGGTGGCCTGCGGGCAAAAGAAGAAAAGCCCCTTCCAGTCTGCCAGCGGGAGATCGGAACAGCGCAGGCAGTCAGGAAGGATCTTTGCTATGATCGCTGCTTCTCTTCTTCTTCTGCTTGGAGGGGAGGGGGGGTAGGATCCCCATGGGCAGCCTACTGCTGCCGGCCGCAATTATTTCAAAGACTCTTCCTGTCTGCCCGCAAGGACTCTTCCTGTCTGCCCGCAAGGGATCCCATCTCCCATGGACAGAAGAAAAGCCACGATTCATGGCAAAGACCCTTCCTGAGAACAGCAATGGTCTCTGTCTGCGAGGCGGGGTGTGGGTGTAGTTAGGGCAGAGCTTGGGGTGATTCTTGGCTCCCCACAAATAAAAAGCCCTTCCACTTCTCCTGACTGTACCAATTGAAAAAAAAAAAGCAGCATTTTGTCTGTGCCCAAGCATTCTCATTATATGCCCCAGGACTTTGGAATGCACTATCTGAAAAGATATGAACTACTGCTCATCTCACAACCTTCCACAAAGAGCTACAAGGGCATTTATTCATAGAACAGTTTGGAGACAAAAGATAGGCAACCTGACGGACTATTTACATAAACATTAGCTCTGCTGAAGCTTATGTTAATATACTATCAATGAAGCAATGAATTCTGATCCCTAGAACTGTAACAAAGATTGCTGTTCCCTTTACTAAAACAGCTGTACAAACATATAGTCAGTAATACACCTAATAAAAGAGTCGTTTATGTATAGCTGTTACATATCTTTATACCTGTACTTCCAGCTACAACAGCCTGTTCATAGTTCAATGTAATGCTCTAAAATTGCTATTTGTAAACCGCTTTGACTTGGAGAAAAGCGACATAGAAAAATAGTCAACAAAATAAATAAACATTGGGGGCAGGAAATCAATAAATCAGCATTCTGATACCGGCAAAGTTTTGATGGGACATTACAGATATGGTCATTGTTTAGCATGCAGGAATATTTTTATTGTTGAAGCCCTTTGTAAATCCAGGGGATGGGAGAGAATATGTTCTGAGAAAATTTACCACTTGTGCTACATCATTTGTTGTATATGTCATCAAGTGCCCATATGGGGGCAAGACAAGAATGTTTTGTACATATATTGCTGAAAGCCATAGTGCACTTAAAAATGGATGCATTAAATTACCTTTGGTTAAACATTGTCTAACTCAGAGTCATATCTTCAGTATGTTACAATGTCATATGATTGAAGCAATTCCATCAGATCGACGGGGTGGTGATAAAATGAAGTCATTAGCCCGTTTGGAGCAACATTGGATTTTTTTGTTTATGCTTTTTGGAGCCTCATGGGTTAAATTGCCAACACTGAATGGATTGCTTTATATGAACTGTGTTGCAGTGATTGGTTATTTGAGGGTCAGCTGTTTTTTCATGGCGTCTTTTTGAACCGTGGCCATCTTTTGGAAATTGTGGGACTGAGAAGAAGTAACATAAGGCCATCTGAGCTATAAGTTTTTAATGTTTTTTGTGTTCACAGATTTAACCTTATGTCTGATTTTTGCTAATTTGCTTTTTTACTATAAGCTTTGATGCAGCTTTGAGTAACATGCATGATTTGACCTAATCAATAGTTCTCGTTGTTTGAAAGAACTTCTGTCATCATATGAAGAAGTTTATTACTTCCATGTTGCCCTTGGAGTGTGGAAGAGATAAGGACTCAATTTATTTAAGTACTGCTATCTGCCTCACGTTTTGGAATGATTAGGGGTATTGGAAGCAAGTTATGAAGGTTGAATGAATTAGACTCTTTTGTGCATGGGAACATCATATGGCTGGTAATTTCTTCTTGTTTTCACAAGCAAGCCTTTTCCTGAGGCTAATATCAAAAACTCTTTTGGTGCACTTGAGATGAGAACACATAAATAAGAATGTTACAATAATAATTTTTTTTGTTTTATTTTGCTTCTTTGGAAAAGGTGATCAGTTATTTTTAAGAAACATTTTTTTGAAACTCAATGTCAAGAGTTTTTTCTCACCTGTGATGGCAATATAAGGAGATAAACCCATTATAATACCAGTGTATATGAGGTTTATATAAGCTGAGGTTTGCCGCTGCAGCGGTGGAGCCAAAGGTGAAGCAGGGCAAGGAGGCCGCACTGTATATAGAAAAATAGAAGTAGGTCAGCAGAAAAAGACCACATGGCCTATCTAGTCTGCCCTTCCATATCAAATGCCAAATTCCCTTTTTTCCCTTTAGAGATCTTCTGTGTTTGTCTCATGCTTTCTTGAATTCATATACTGTTCTTGTATCTACTACCTCCACTGGGAGGCTATTCTACACATCTACCCTTCTTTCTGTAAAGAAATATTTCTGCATATTACTCCTGAGTCTATCCCCTTTCACTCTCATCTTACACCCTATCTTTGCAGAGCTTACTTTCAATTCAAAGAGGCTTTCCTCTTGTGCATTTATGCCATGGAGATATTCAAATGTCTCTATCATATCTCCCCTATCCCACTTTTCCTCTAACGTATACATATTAAGATCTTTAAGACTGTCTCCATATGGTTTATAATGAAGACGACTGACCATTTTAGTAGCCATCCTCTGCACTGACTGCATCCTATTTATATCCTTTTGAAGGTGCGGTCTCCAGAATTGTACACAATACTCCAAATGAGGTTGCACCAAAGACTTATACAGAGGCACTAACACCTTCTTTCTTCTGCTGCACCAAGCATCCTTCTTGCTTTTCCTGTTGCCTTTTCTACCTGTTTAGCTACTTTAAGATCATCAGACACAATCACACCTGGGTCTCACTCTTTTTTAGTGGACAAAAGTACTTCACCCCCTATACTATATCATTCCCTTGGATTGCTGCAGCCCAAATGCATGAACTTGCATTTTTTAACATTAAATCTCAGCTGCCAAATTCTAGACCATTCTTCAAGCTTAGCTAGATCCCTCCTCATGCATGATTTTCTCCCAGTTGGTGAGAGGTCTTACGTGTGCACTAGGTGCAAGGAGCACTTTGCTCTCAGGGAACGAGTCCGTTCTCTAGAGGCTAGAGTAGCAGACTTGGAAAACATAAGAAAGACAGAGAGGTACACAGACAAGACCCACAGGGATATAGTCCTGAAGTTCCACCTCCAGTCTGGCAGCATCCCTGTTGCCATGGAGAAGAGAGGTCACTTGATAGGAGAGAATCACCCAGGTGTGGCAGGACGTGATCCTGTAACTAGGACCAGTCCTCAATGTGATGTAAAACCCTCTCACACTGAGGACGTTTCTCCAGGGCCATGTGCCCATAAGGGAAGGGTTAGGACAGCTGTTATAGTTGGTGATTCAATCATTAGGCATGTAGATAGCTGGGTGGCTGCTGGACGTGAGGATCGCCTGGTAACATGCCTGCCTGGTGCGAAGGTAGCGGACCTCACACACCGCCTAGATAAGATCTTAGATAGTGCTGGGGAGGAGTCTGCTGTCTTGGTATGTGTCAGTACCAATGACATAGGAAAATGTGGTATGGAGGTTCTGGAGGCTAAATTTAAGCTTTTAGGTAGGAAGTTGAAATCCAGAACTTCTGGGGTAGCGTTCTCCGAAATGCTTCCCGTTCCACGTGCAGGACCCAAAAGGCAGGCAGAGCTCCGGAGTCTCAATGAGTGGATGAGACGATGGGGCAAAGGATGAGGGTTTTGGATTTGTTAGGAACTGGGGAACATTCTGGGGAAAGGAGGGGCTCTTCCGAAGGGATGGACTTCACATTAACCAGGATGGAACCAGACTGCTGGCATTAACCTTTAAAAAGGAGATAGAGAAGCTCTTAAACTAGAAAATAGGGGAAAGCCGACAGTCGCCCAAGAGCGAATGGTTTGGAAGAAGGTATCCTTGAAGGATACTACCAAAAGCAGTGAGGTTCCAAAAAAGAGTAAAGTACCCCAAATGCCTTTGAGTATGGTGCAGAAAGAGCATAAAGATTCCAAATTACCCATGCCTACCAATAGCCAGATTAATATTAATAAAATACAGTCTCTAAAATGCCTGTATGCAAATGCTAGAAGTCTAAACAATAAGATGGGAGAGTTAGAATATTTTATTTATTTATTTAGTATACATTTGTATACCGCTACTTCCAGCGATCAGCAGGCGGTTTTGATTACAGATTGGAAATTGTCAAATCATGACAGGAAATATTTGAGGTATAAACACATTGATTAGACAGGAAAGCACAGCACACACAGAGAACTATTTTACAGGGAACATATAGCACTAAATGAGAGGTTAGATATGATTGCAATCTCAGAGACATGGTGGAAGGAGAATAACCAGTGGGACACTGTGATAGCCGGATACAAACTATATCATAATGATAGAACTGATCAAATTGGTGGAGGGGTTGCAATCTATGTTAGAGAGGGCATTGAGTCAGAAAGGATTAAAGTTTTGCAGGAAACAAAATTTGCTGTAGAATCTCTATGGATTAAAATTCCATGTATTTAAGGGGAAGGTGATGGCAGTGGGGGTGTACTATCGACCGCCTGATCAGAATGAACAAACAGATAATGAAATGCTCAAAGAAATCAAGGAAGCTAACAAGTCACAGCAGAGTAATAATAATGGGCGATTTCAATTACCCCGGTATCGAATGGGTCAGTGTCACAGCAGGACATGCTAGGGAGATAAAGTTTCTAAATGAAATAAATGACTGCTTCTTGGAGCAGCTGGTTCAGAGGAAGCCATACTGGACCTAGTCCTTAGTGGAACACCAGATCTGGTGCAAGAAATAAGGGTGTTGGGACCACTTGGCAATAGTGATCATAGCATGATCGTGTTTCATTTTATTAATAGAGGAGGGATAGTAAAGAAATCCACAGTACTACCTTTTAACTTTCGAAAGGGAGACTATGATAAAATGAGGAATATAGTTAAGAAAAAACTAAAAGGAGCGGTTGCAAAGGTTAAAGACTTACATCAAGCTTGGGTGTTCTTTAAAAATACTATCCTGGAAGCCCAGACCAGCTATATTCCATGCATTAAGAAAAGTGGAAGAAAGTCCAAAAAACTGCCAGCATGGTTTAAAGGTGAGGTCAGAGAGGCTGTTGCTGCCAAAAAAGCATCTTTCAGGAAATGGAAAAAAGAGCCAAACGAAGAAAACTGGAAACAGCACAAGCACTGACAAGTTAAATGCAAAGCATTGATAAGGCAGGCAAAGCGAGAATCTGAGAAGAAACTTGCTCTGGAAGCAAAAACATAAAATAAAGACTTTTTCAAGTACATTCGTGGCAAAAGTCTGTGAGAGAGTCAATTGGACCATTAGATGATAGAGGGGTAAAAGGGGCAGTAAGAGGAGACAAGGCTATAGAGGAGAGACTGAATGAATTCTTTGCTTCGGTCTTTACTGAGGAAGATGTAGGGATGTTACCCAAGACTGAAGTGGTATTTAAAGGTGATACTGCAGAGGAATTGAGAGAAATATCGCTACACGGGAAGATGTATTACAACTATTTGATAAACTGAATAGTAGTAAATCACCTGGACCGGATGGTATACATCCAAGAGTGTTGAAAGAACTGAAATATGAGATTGCAGACCTGCTATTAGTAATCTGTGAACTTTCATTAAAATCATCTGTAATACCTGAAGATTGGAGGATCGCCAATGTAATGGCAATTTTTAAAAAGGGTTCCAGGGGTGAGCCGGGAAATTACAGACCGGTGAGCCTGACGTCAGTACCGGGGAAAATGGTAGAAACCATCATAAAGAACAAAATTACACAGCATGTAGATAGTCATGGCCTAATGGGAGACAGCTAACATGGCTTTAGACAAGGAAGATCTTGTCTTACTAATCTGATATGTTTCTTTTGAAGGTGTGAATAAACAGGTAGACAAAGGTGAGTCAGTTGATATAGTGTATCTGGACTTTCAGAAAGCCTTTGACAAGGTCCCTCATCAGAGACTTTTGGCAAAACTAAAAAGTCATGGGATAGGAGGCAGTGTACTATTGTGGATCGGGAACTGGTTAAAAAATAGAAAGCAGAGGGTAGGGCTAAATGGCCAATTTTCCCAGTGGAGAAAGGTGAATAGTGGAGTACCCCAGAGATCTGTACTGGGTCCGCTACTTTTTGACATATTCATAAATGACCTGGAAAAGGGAATAACTAGTGAGGTTATCAAATTTTAAGACGACACAAAACTGTTTAAAGTTCTTAAAATCCAAGAGGACTGTGGTAAACTGCAGGAGGATCTGGATAAATTGGAAGACTGGGCATCCAAATGGCAGATGAAATTTAATGTGGACAAGTGCAAAGTTATGCACCTAGGAAAGAACAACCCACACTATGGTTACACAATGCAAGGTTCCACATTGGGAACCACCACCCAGGAAAAGGATTTAGGAGTCATCATGGATAACATGTTAAAACCCTCCGCTCAGTGTGCAGCAGCAGCCAAGAAAGCAAATAGAATGCTAGGTATCATAAGGAAAGGAATGGAAAATAAAACAAAGGATATTATAATGCCTCTGTATAGTTCCATGTTACGATCGCACCTTGAATATTGTGTGCAATTCTGGTTGCCGTATCTTAAAAAGGATATAGCGTTATTAGAAAAGGTACAGAGAAGAGCCACCAAAATGGTAAAGGGGATGGAAGGCTACTCCTATGAAGAGAGGCTACAAAGGTTAGGGCTCTTCAACCTGGAAAAGAGATGGCTGAGGGGAGATATGATAGAGGTCTATAAATTAATGAATGGAGTGGAATGGGTAAACGTAGATTGATTGTTTACGCTATCAGAATATAGAAAGACTAGGGGACATGTAATGAAGCTACAGGGTAAACTATTTAAGACAAATAAGAGAAAATATTTTTTCACTCAACGTGTAATCAAACTCTAGAATTTGTTACCAGAGGATGTAGCAAGAGCTGTTAGTGTAGCTGGGTTTAAAAAAGGTTTGGACAAGTTCCTGGAGGAAAGGTCCATAAACCATTATTAAAAAGGGGCCCAGGATATCAATGCTTGACCCAATACAAGCATTGTGGAACCTGTGTCTCTTGGGAATACTGCTAGGTACATATGACCTAGATTGGCCACTTTTGGAAACAGGATACTGGGCTTGATGGACCTTGGTCTGACCCAGTATGGCATATCTTATGTTCTTATGGAGTGGAGGAGTAGCCTAGTGGTTAGAACACTGGCTTGATAACCAAGCAACCAGGGTTTGATTCCCACTAGCACTCCTTGTGGCCTTGGGCAAGTCACTTAACCCTCCATTGCCTCGGAAGAAAGGCATAGCAATCTACTTCCGGTGACACTGCCAAGAAAACCCAGGAGCTTCTGGGTCACCAGGAGTCAGGACTGACTCAAAGGCACACATTGCATTTTGCCCAAAGAGGCAAATCATACCTGACAGCCTTTCACAATATCACCAACAAAGATGTTAAAAAGAATCAGACCAAGGACAGATCCCTGTGGCACACCGCCTGTAACATCCTTCTCCTCAGAGTGAGCTCCATTTATCTGTACACTTTGTCGTCTCCCACTTAACTAAGTTTTAACCCATTCAGTCACTTTAGTGTCCATCCCTAGGGTACTCAATTTATTTATAAGTTGCCTGTGAGGAGCGGTGTCAAAGGTTTGCTGAAATCCCAGTACAGCACATCTAGGGTTCTCCCTCCGTTCAACTCTCTGATCACCCAGTCAAAGAAATCAGATATGTCTGACAAGATCTACCTCTGTTAAATCCATGCTGTCTCAGATCCTGCAATCCATTGGACTCCAGAAACCTATCTTCTGTTTTAACAGCATTTCCATTAATTTATTCACCACAGAGGTCAGACTAAGTGGCCTGTAGTTCTCAACTTCATCCTTACTTCCACTTTTGTGTAAAGGGACCAGCTGTGCCTTTCTCCAGTCCTCTGGGACCACCACCGACCCTAAAGAACCATTGAAAGGGTCAGTCAGTTGAGTGGTTAAAACGTCCCCAAGTTCTTTCAATATTTTTGGATGTATCCTATCTGACCCCATCGCTTTGTCTACTTTTAGATTAACTAGTTCTTGCAATGAGGACAGGCCAGGGCAGCTCAAGACAGAAGTGGTGTTTGGGTCAAATAACTTTTAAAAGAAGGTAAAGCCACAGTCTACCTTTTGGGAACCTGACGGGTACTTGTGACCTGGAATGGCCACTGTTAAAAACAAGATACTGGGCTCGATGGACATTTGGTCTGATCCAGTATGGCATCTCTTACATTCTTATGTTCACAATTCATGGCTGTGGTGGGAAGCAGCTAGATCAGGGGCTAGCAAGTGACACAGTTTTCGGGTGGTGGAAAAGGCTGAAGGGCTGGGTCAGAAACAGTCTCCAGGCCATGAGGAGGGGAGAAGTAGAGGGGAAAAAATACAAATAAATGAAAGAGCGCCATGTTCATAGCCAGACTGTATCTAGAGGTTTCAGAGCAGCATATACTAAAAAACAGAAAAAGACAAAAAAATCAGTTAAATAATAGAAACAATATAAAAATCAATTAAAACTGTTAATACATGTGCATAACACAGAGGTACATGGAAATATAAAATAAGGAATAAAACATACCACACTTGCAGAATGTACAGTGTTCTTAATGTGTGAAACAATAGTCTGTCTGTAGGTACTTTTCCTCTTTGCTAGAAGACCGCTGTTGTTCACCCCCTCCTAAAGAACTCTTCTCATAACCCATCTGTTCTTAGTAACTATCGTCTGGTATCTAATCGCTCCGTCCTTTCTAAAATTCTTGAAAAACAGATATTTCCCCAGCATTTATTGTGGTGGAGTGGCCTAATGGTTTAGAGCACTGGCTTGGAAGCCAAGAGATCACACTTTGATTCCCACCAGCACTCCTTGTGGCCAGGGGCGGCCCAAGGGGGGTGCGGGGCCATGTGCGGAGACTCGGTGCGGGACCTCATTTGCAAAAGGGGCCTCATTTGCATACATACTTGCATAATGTTACCATACACTAACTTTTAGTAAACATGCCTCTTAATGAGTGTATGGATAAAGAAAGACTAAAAGATTTCTACATTACTATAATCCAGTGCCAACTGCCAGGCACATTAGGAACTACTACATTAGAACCCATAGCAAACCCACCGTATTGTAACAGCACTGCCAGGACTCACAAAGCACCATACTCTATCTATCAAAAGGCAACACTGCAAATATTAAACCAATACATTTCAGAGAATAACAATACATGACCTACTGGGGAAAGAGAACAAGGGCAATGTCAAATAGGAATTACACAAACAGAATACCTCAGCTCAGTTACACATGCAGAACATAGACCGTCACCAAACAAGGAATCACAATTTAGAAACAGGAAGACAATAATTAAACTGGGAACCCCAAAAGCCAAACTTGGAATGTACAACACTGTAGAAATAAAACTATAAATTAATTTCCTCTTCTACTAAACAAAGCGCAGATGTTAATGATGCACATTTCCCAGAGCTGACATATTCAAGTTAATAAATTCAAAAGAGATATCATTCTACCTTTTGTGCACTTTTTTTCAGTTGCAATTGCTCCAGCCACTTTCTTCTGGTTTCTTCGTGTCTTCTGCTAACTCTCCATCATCTGCTGTCCATTTGTCCTTTCTTCTCTCTTCTAGTTTTTTTTTTTCCATTCTCTCTCTACATCTGCTTTAACATACTAATCTTTCTCCTTTTGCTCTTTCCTCATTCCTACTTCATCCACTCAAATTTTACCCCTCCATCCTCAATCCCCCATACTCTTCTAATACCCGGCCAATTGTAGATTTTTCTTCCCTCCCACACAAAATATTTTTCCCCTCTCCATTTCACTCTCCCAGCCCCATCCCATTCTAATCCTCCTCCAAAATCAGCTCCCTTCTAATTCCAGCCCCATCCAGCATTCGCTCCCTTCTAGTCCCTGCATCAGCCCATTTCCAGTCCTAGCCCCCCCCATCAGCCCATTTCCAGTCCTAGCTCCCCTGTCCATTTCCAGTCCTATCCAAGTCCCTCCTTCAGCTCATTTCCAATCCCAACCCCCCATCAGCCCATTTCTAGTCCTTTTCTAGCCCCATCATCAGCCCATGTCAAATCCTAGCTCCTCTCCACTCAGCCCATTTCAATGCAAGCCCTCTAGAGCCTACTTCCAGTTCTAGCCCCTCCATGAGTCCATTTCAATCTAAGCTCCCAACACAGCCCATTTCCAATCTTAGCTCCCCCAAGAACCCATTTTCAGTCCTATCCTAGCCCCTCCATCAGCCCATTTCCTGTCCTAGCTTCCCCCCACTCAGCCCATTTCCAGTCCTAGCTCCCTCCCCTCACAGCCCATTTCCATTCCAAGCCCCCCTCCCCATCAGCTATTTGCAGTTCAAACTTCCCCTTCCACTCAGCCCATTTCCAGTCCTAGCCCCCCATAGCCCATTACCAGTCCTAAACCCACCCCCCCCATCAGCCCACAGCACATTACAGTCCTAACTCCATCAACCCATTTCCAGTCCTAGCCCCCCCCCATAGCCCATTACCAGTCCTAACCCCCCCATTAGCCCACAGCACATTGCCAGTCCTAACCACATCAGCCCACCTCAAGTCCTAACCGCTCCATCAGCCCATTTCCAGTCCTAGCCCCCCCCATAGCCATTACCAGTCCTTACCCCCCTCCATCAGCCCAAAGCACATTACTAGTCCTAACCCCATCAGCCCACCTTAAGTCCTAAACCCCCCTCCATCTCATTATCAGTCCTAACCCCCCTCCCTCCCATCAGCCAAGGGAAAATTAAAACTTAAAAAAATAAGCTGGCTGCTGCTGCTGCCGCAGCAGTGGCAGCAGCAGAATCGAGTGTCCCGTGGGGCCCCACTGCCTGGCAGAGCACTCCCTCCCTCCCTCCCTACCTGCTTGCTTGCCTCAGTCCCTCTCCGCTTTGGCTTAGAGACGCAAAGGGAGAGTTTCTCCCTCACGGCTCTGTTAAGCCCGCTGGGTTTTATGGGAAATTTCCCATCTGCCCCGGTGGGCTTAACAGAGTCGCGAGGGAGAAGCTCTCCCTTTGCGGCTCTAAGCCGAAGCGGAGAGGGACTGAGGGAGGCAAGCAGGCAGGGAGGGAGGGAGGGAGTGCTCTGCCAGGCAGTGGGGCCCCACGGGACACTCGATTCTGCTGCTGCCGCGGTGGCGGCAGCAGCAGCAGCCGCCAGCTTTTTTTTTTTTTAATTTACTTTTAAAGCGGAATGTTCTTTGCGCGGGGCCCCCTGAAATGCGGGGCCCTGTGCAAAAAACATTCTCGCTCAATGGACGGGCTGGCCCTGTTTGTGGCCTTGGGTAAGTCACTTAATTCTCCATTGCCTCAGAAAAAAATCCAAGTTATCATTTCCACTGTTTAATGTACATTGCCAAGTTTAAGTTACAATGTTAACTGCTTTGATAGATATGATAAAGTGGTATAAAAAACTGTTAAATAAATAAATAAAACTTTCCCAACATCTGGAGCACAGTAATTTTCTGCACCCCTGAGAGTCTGGTTTCTGTGCTGGCCATGGCATGGAAACCATCCTACTTTCTGTACTCAATGAAGTTACGGAATCTTGGGACAAGGGTAATATCTCTCTTGCTGTCTCTCTTGATCTTTCATGTGCTTTTGATCTTGTTAACCACTCTCTTCTTTCATGTCTCTCTTCGCCGAGTTATGTGGAACTGTACTTCACTGGTTTGAAATTTTTCTCTCATTGCGCTCTTTCTTCATTTCCTTTTAGGCTACATCCTCCTCCTGTGTTCCCCTTCCGTATGGCATTCCCCAAGATTCGTTCCTGGCTCCCCTATTATTCAGTGTTTTCATTGCCCCTTTGGCTACTCTTGTTCAGCAGCAGGGTGTCTCTGCATACTATTATGCAGACAACATTCTTCTGCTCTTTCATTTTTCTTAATCTTCCCCTGATCTGACCCCAGTGAATTAGTTCCTTTCCCTGGTAGCCTCCTGGCTGTGTGCTAATCATTTTAAGCTTAACTCCATTAAAACCTCTGCTTTTCAGGGCCCCCCTTCTCCTCCTTCTTTAACCCCCTTCTTTAGATGACTTTTAAATTCCTTGTGTTCCCTCTGTTAAATATCTTGGGGTTATCTTGGATTCTTCACTCATCTTCAACAAATACATTGGCTGGTGGTTAAGTGGTCTTTCTTTGAACTTAGGCAAATATGTTCTATTTGGTCAGTTCTCTCTTATTCTTCTCTTGTCACCCTTCTCCTGGCTTTGATGATTGCATGACTAGACTATTGTAACATCATCTATTCTGGTCTACCCTGCTATCAATTAAATGTCTACAATCAGTACAAAACACAGCTATCCACCTTCTTCACCACACATCCAGGAATAAGCATATATCTCCCCTTCTTATTAAGTCACACTAGCTCCCACTATCTCATCGCACACGATTCAGACTCTTCACTATTATCAGTAAGGTCTTACATTCCAGCTCCCCAGCTTATCTATCTTCCTCTCTCATCCCTTATACCACCTCCTGTATCCTTTGCTCAGTTCATGGTAATTGTTTGTGTCTTCCCCTTCCATCACAAGCCCATCTTGAGTCCACTCGTCATACTGCATTTTATTTCTTGGGTCCTAATCTTTGGAACTTGCTCCCTGCTGGTCTCCATCTTGAACACTTATATTAAGTCTGCTTTAAAAACTCAATAAACTATAAACCATAAACTTATTACAAAGTGTGGATGGAAGCACTTTTTAGAATATGCTACTCTGATTTACATTTTTACTGTAAATATAGACCCTTTTAGGAATTATTTTTAAAGTCTTTTTTAGTGATATAGCGGAAGGGCTGTCGGGTTGATTTGCCTCTTTGCTGAGCGTGTGTGTGTGTGTGTGTGTGTGTGTGTGTGTGTGTGTGTGGAAAATAGGGTGACAGGAGAGATTCTGGATACAGGGGGAGTAGGAAAACCTTGCATTTTTTAACATTAAATCTCAGCTGCCAAATTCTAGATCATTCTTCCAACTTAGCTAGACCCCTCCTCATGTTATCTACACCTTCCTGGGTGTCTACTCTATTGCAGATTTTGGAATCTTCCACAAAGAAGCAAATCTTACCTAACAGCAATACCGCAATATCACTCACAAAGATGTTAAAAAGAATCAGACCAAGGACAGATCCCCAGGGCACACCACTGGTAACCTCCTTCTCCTCTGAATGATCTCCATTTACCTGAAGCCTTTATCGCCTCCCACTCAACCAATTTCTAACCCAAGCAGGAACTTTAGGGTCCATCCCTAGGGTGCTCAGTTTGTTTATAAGTTGCCTGTGAGGAACGGTGTCAAAGGCTTTACTGAAATCTAAATATACCACATCTACGGTTCTACCTCTGTCAAATTCTCTGGTCATCCAGTCAAAGAAATCAATCAGATTTGTCTGACAAGACCTGCCTCTGGTGAATCCATGCTGCCTCGGATCCAGTAATCTGTTGACTGCAGAAACCTCATCATTTTCTATTTCAGCAGTGTTTCCAATAATTTACTCACCACCAAGGTTAAACTAACAGCCCTATAGTTTTCAATAGCATCCTTACTTCTGCTTTTGCATAAAGTGACCACATGTACCCCTCTCCAGTCCTCTGGCACCACACCTGACTCCAATGAGCATTGAAAAGGTCAGCCAGTGGAGCTGCTATAACGTTCCAAATTCCCTCAGTATTCTCGGGTATATCCAATCCGTCCCATTGCTTTGTCTAATTTAAGTTTAGCTAGTTCTTCACAAACACAGTCTTCTGAAAATTAATCAAGATGCCCCTCACTTCTGTTCCGGTTTGTGGGTGTTTTCTGAGATCCTGTTCCTGGTTCTTCATCTGTGAACATAGAACAGAAATATTTGATAAGCAAATCCGCTTTATCCTCATCAGCTTCTATATATTCCTTCCCTGCACCCTTGAGTCTGACAATACCACTTTTGCCCTTCCTCTTTTCACTAACATATCTGAAAAACATCTTATCCCCTCATTTTATTGCATTGGCTATTTCCTCCTCTTTTTTAATCTTTGCTTTACTGGCTACTTTGCTAGCTTCTCTAAGTTTTTCCAAATATAGATGATTGTCTTCCTCTCTCTGTGTTCTCTTAAGAACATAAGATATGCCATACTGGGTCAGACCAAGGTCCATCAAGCCCAGTATCCTGTTTCCAACAGTGGCCAATCTAGGTCATACGTACCTAGCAGTTTCCCCAAAAGATACAGGTTCCACAGTGCTTGCATTGGGTCAAGCAGTGATATGCTGGGTCCCCTTTTAATAATGGTTTATGGACCTTTCCTCCAGGAACTTGTCCAAACCTTTTTTAAACCCAGCTACACTAACAGCTTTTACTACATCCTCCAGTAACAAATTCCAGAGTTTGATTATACGTTGAGTGAAAAAATATTTTCTCTTATTAGTCTTAAATAGTTTACCCTGTAACTTCATTGCATGTCCCCTAGTCTTTCTATATTCTGATAAGGTAAACAATCGATCTACGTTTACCCGTTCCACTCCGTTCATTAATTTATAGACTTCTATCATATCTCCCCTCAGCCATCTCTTTTCAAAGTTAAAGAGCCCTAACCTTTTTAGCCTTTCTTCATAGGGGTATCCTTCCATCCCCTTTACCATTTTGGTGGCTCTTCTCTGAACCTTTTCTAAGAATGCTATATCCTTTTTTTTTCCATTTATCTTTTTATTAAATTTATTCCATATATGATACAAACTGCTTCTTAGCTCAACATTGTACATTTTTTAACATCAATCTACCATCCACCTTGCTGTCATCCCCTAGTATCCAATACAACATTACATAATACCTAGTCTTCAACCACCCCCACACTTCCCTCCCCTCGATATTTCCTCCTTCACTGATGCTTGCTTACTATCTCACCATTATTCTCTCATATTCATCACATTATATACATATGCTTTTGCCAGTTGTTTCAATATCAGTCATTATGCTTTTAACAGTTTTGCAGTAATCATCACTCCTTCTCTCCTGCTTTCCATTTTTCCAAACATTTCTAAATACGCTTCCACTGTTCCTCACTCTTATCACCTTTCCCATGTCTCAATCCTGTCAGTCTATGCATCAAACACAGATTCACCATTCTTCTGGTAAAACCTGCACTCTGACGTTTCCCCGACCCTGTCCAGTGTTGTTCTATCTCGCTTCTTGCTGCCGCTATACAGTGATTCAATATGCCCCTTTCCCTCTCTGATACATCCTCCTCCAGTTGATGCAACAGGCAGATCTCTGGTGCTTTCTATGTCCTATCATTTCATAAATTCTCAATAACATCTCATCCCAATATCCCTGAATCTGCTTGCACTTCCGCCACATGTGTAACATATCCCCTCTCTACACATCTTTCCCAGATAGTGGTTAAGGAGGGAATTAGGGATTTGAGGGTATGAAAGACTTATACGGGCTAACCAATAACGGCTATATCCTTTATAAGATACGGCAACCAGAATTGCACACAATATTCAAGGTGTGGTCGCACCATGGAACGATACAGAGGCATTATAATAACCTTTGTTTTATTTTCCATTCCTTTCCTTATGATACCTAGCATTCTATTTGCTCTCTTGGCTGCCGCTGCACACTGGGCAGAGGGTTTTAACATGTTATCCACGATGACGCCTAAATCTTTTTCCTAGGTGGTAGTTCCTAATGTGGAACCTTGCATCGTGTAACCATAGTTTGGGTTGTTCTTCCCTAGGTGCATAACTTTGCACTTGTCCACAATCCTCATGGGTTTTAACAACTTTAAATAGTTTTGTGTCATCTGCAAATTTGATAACCTCACTCGTTATTCCCTTTTCCAGGTCATTTATGAATATGTCAAAAAGCAGCAGACCCAGCACAGATCCCTGGGGTACACCACTATTCACCTTTCTCCATTGGGAAAATTGGCCATTTAGCCCTACCCTCCGCTTTCTATTTTTTAACCATTTCCTGATCCACAATAGTACACTGCCTCCTATCCCATGACTCCGTAGTTTTGCCAAAAGCCTCTGATGAGGGACCTTGTCAAAGGCTTTCTGAAAGTCCAAATTCACTGTATCAACCGACTCACCTTTGTCTACCTGTTTATTCACACCTTCAAAAAAACCTAACAGATTGGTAAGACACGATCTTCCTTGTCTAAAGCCATGTTGGCTGTCTCCCATTAAGCCATGATTATCTACATGTTCAGCAATTTTGTTCTTTATGATGGTTTCTACCATTTTTCCCAGTATTGACATCAGGCTCACTGTTCTGTAGTTTCCCGGATCACCCCTGGAACCCCTTTTTAAAAATTGACGTTACGTTTGCCATCCTCCAATCTTCAGGTATTATAGATTATTTTAATGATAGTTCACAGATTACTAATAGCAGGTCTGCAATCTCATATTTCAATTCTTTCATGAAGGACTCCCTCCTTTTTTCACCTTTTCAGCTACTTCTTTCAAAAACCATAGCAGTCTCTTTTTCCTTTTACCTTTATTTACCATATTAACAAAAAGGGTTTTTGCCCTTAAAATATCCTCTTTCAGTTTTGCCCACTGTTTTTCTACATTCCTAAGCTGTTCCCATCCAGTTAACGACTCCTTAAAGTACTGGCCCAGGCAAAGTTATTTTTCATAAAGTCTAAGAACCTTGCTTTTGAATGGATTTTATCAGCCCTGGTCCTAAAACTGAACCACACCATCTGGTGATCATTGGATGCAAAATGATTTCCCACTAAAACATCAGAAAAACGTTCACCATTGGTAAGCAGCAAGTCCAGTATGGCCCCTTCACGTGTGGATTTGTTTTTTAATTTTTAATTTATTTATTTTATTTAAACAGATTTCTATACCGCCTTTTCCTACAATCAAGGCAGTCTACACAGCAAACAATCAACAAAATACTGTGTCTAGTGTGTGCATGCATTGAGTAGTGAGTGCATGTTTGTGTAGCTGGTCGTTGATTCTTGGTGAGCCATTTACAATGTGCGCTATTTATAATACTATGTACATCAGGACTTTACTTCAATACTATAATCAGGTCTTGAGGGTAGGGTGTTGAGTTAGGGTATACACTGTTTAAGTGATGTCACCATAGTGCTCTATGAAGAGGGTCATCTTTAGCAGTTTCCTGAAGTCCTTAATGTCTGTTGTTGATCGTAGTTCATTAGGGAAGGCATTCCAAATTGTTGGTGACGCCTTTGATAAGGCTCGTTTTTCGGTGTCCTTGCGTACCTTGTTGATGTCTTTAGGTGTATTGACTCGGTTGGATGTGCCTCTCCTCCTCAGTCTTGTGCTGCTGTCAGGGTGTATGAGTGGGTGTAGGCTGAAAGCTGATGACTGTTGTTTGATTTTGAATATGTTTATGACTGTCTTGTATCTGATGCAGGAGCTGATTGGTGGAGATCTTTTAGAGTGGGTGTGATGTGTTCTTGTCTTGTGGTGCCAGTTATTATGCGTGCTGCAGTGTTTTGCGCCAATTGCAGTGGCCTGATAGTCTGTTTTGTTAGGCCAAGATAGATTGGATTGCAGAAGTCTAGGATTGGGGTTATTAGAGCCTGACAGACTGTGCGGAAGTGTTCCTGAGAGAGGAAGGGCTTGAGGCGTCAGACAAGTCTCATCCTGTGGTATGCATTTTTGGTGGTTCTGCTGATATGGGACTGCAGGTTCAGTTCTTTGTCCAGGGTCACTCTGAGGTATTTCACTTCTGGTTGTATGGGTATGGTTGTGTTGTCTATCTTGATGTTGCAAGGGGGGATAAAGTCGGAGTTTCGTGTGATGATTAGAGACTCGGTCTTGCTGTAGTTTATGGTCAAGTTGTCCTGAAACCAGCTGTTCATGTGCATGAGACATTCTGTTATCTTTGTGTAGTCTGGGTTGTCGAGGGTGATTGGTGTGTATATCATTATGTTATCCGCATAGCTTGTGTATTTTATCCTGTGTTTTTTATGATGCTGCATATTGGCTGGATGTAGAGGTTAAATAATCATGCTGATAGGGCGGATCCTTGAGGTACGCCTTGCATGACCTGTATGGGTCGGGACTTATCTTGACCTGTATCTGTCTGTCCGTTAAGTAGGAGTGGAACCATCTCAGTGTGGCTCAGTGTAATCCAATGTTCTGTAATCTTGCTAGTAGAGTTCTGTGGTCAACTGTGTCAAATGCTGATGAAATGTCAATGAAGATCATGAGTATTCCATTCTTGCTGTTGTCTATGAGGTGTAGTATGTCGTTAAATAGGTATAGCAGGGGTGTTTCGACTCCGTGGTTGGGACAGAAACCATGTTGGTTGAGGTCCAGTTGTGCATGGTTGTCGATGTGGTCTTGTAGTTGATGTAGTTGATGCAGGTGATCTCGCCCCTCTCCATCGTCGGACTCCCGAGAGGGGCGAGATCACCTGCCTGCCTCCGGCCCAATCGGGGCTGTGGGAGGAGAGCAGCAGCTCCTTTAACTTGAAACCACCGACAGGCAGGCCCGCGCCTGTCAGGCCCGCGCCTGTCAGGCCCGCGCCTTAGGGCCTCGCCAGAGGGCCCTTTGGCGTGGCCCTTAGGTGGGGCACGACTTGCAAATCAAAACAGAGCTCACAGATAAGTCAGCACTAGGATGTTCATCGTAACTCATGCCTTATACTCAAGCAAGCCATCTCACTAGAAGATAATTCATGAGACACCCAGTAACCCGGTAACATTGTATACTATCTCTAGATACCTTGTCTTCTAATGCTAAGCAACCTGTTTAATAGTGTATACTGAATTGATATTATTCCAGTCTTGCTCTAGTCATTTTGATTGTTTACTTATCTTGCCTTTGTTTAGCTACATATTTTGAACACATCCTAGTGTGCACAGATACTACCTAGTACCATTACACTGGTTCACTAGCTATATCTTCACCATGCTACCATATTGTGTAACCTCATGCCCCTTTACCCTTTCTCTCTGTTATATGTTAATAGCTTTAACTTATGACACCCTAGCCCTTACTTCACCCCACAATGCTATTCCAATCCTTCATAGACCATGGAGAAGATATTTCGACCTCCCCAACTATCAAACTGAAACACCACGGTGCCCACCTGGTCCACATATTATCTATGTTGCCCTACAGCAGCACAACCCTTCTCAGCGGGCACAGCTTCTCCATCCCTCTAACCTTAAATGTGCACTAATAAATGCTCGATCAATACAGAAAAAATGGCCAGCATTAAAAGATATTCTCTCAGCCCATAACCTCGATATCCTATGTGTCACTGAGACCTGCCTATCCACCTCTGACTCTGTGCTCCTTCACCAGATTGTTCCTCCCAACTTCATAGCTCACTCATGTCACAGAACTGACCACCGTGGTGGAGGGGTACTCATCTTATCTAAATCTGACTTTAGATTTCAGCTTGTAGCCTCAAGCAGCACTTCAACCCTTGACTCTGTTACCATTGCAAATAAGCAGATCACTATCAATTTACTCTATAGAACACCATCCTCATCACCAGACGATTTAGCCACAATAATTGATCTTGCCTGCAACTCTTCGAGCCCGCACACCTTAAACTGGGTGTTAGGCGACCTTAACCTCCCAACCATTCAAGACAGCCATACCAATGCCTTTATCGATGCTCTCAGTGAACTAGGCTATGTTCAGTTGGTCGACACCCCTACCCATTGTCACCAGCAGTGGCTAAAGAAGTGTTGGTTAGCTAGATACACTACTGGCCCTGACCTTTCTATGAAAGAAAGTGTAGTTGCGACTGAATGGTCAGGTTTAAACAAGGATTTATTCCCCTCCCGGGGTTTTGCTGGATTTCCAAAAATGATACAACTTCCAAACTCAAAAGGTAGCCATGCTTCTGGCATAAACAAATGGTGAAAGAGAAGTACAGCTTCTTGCTTAACAAAATCAAATAACAAAGCAAAACAGTTAATCAGATAAACAGCTGGGCAGTTTCCTCTGTGCACGCTTATTCTCTCTAAGCAGGCTTATCTGCTTTTAACGTAGAGAGGTCTCCTCAGTAGTTAATAGAGAGCAGTCCATCTTTTCATCATAAGACAAACATTCATTTTGATCAATGCACATAGGCTCCTCAACTGCCTTGTCTTCTCTATGGCAAAGAGTTTGCAACTTCCTCCAGTCAGTGACTGGCTTCTCTTCAATACTCTCACCACGGTAAGGTAGATAATTATCTGGCACTTGGTAAAACTGCTTTGTAATCTTTCTACTGGGTTTTCCTCTTGGCAGTTTTCTGCCAGGCTTTAAATACAAATACTCAGATTCCTCATTCATGCATATATCTTCAAGCACTTCACTATCTCTTTCACAAGGATGTGAATATCTTAAAACATTCTGGCTTTCATTAGCAAAGAGTCTCTTACCAGCTGCTCTACGCTCTCTCCACTGACTGCTGTCTCTGGGAGATCCCTCCTGCGTCACTGCACAGGGCTTTCTGTAGTTAAGCTCTCGGATGGAAAATGGTTTTCTGCTTTGCTTCCAAGCCCTGCTTGGCTTCCTATTCCAGGCCTCACAGGAAACAGGGTTAGGCTGAAAGTGTTCTGACCTTTTGTTGAAGAGTTTCAGGTTTTCTCTAACCTGCCAAGTTTCACAAGCACTCTCTGCTTCTGAGTCTTCAAAACCTCCGTCAGCATTCATACAGGAGTCAAACTCAGCCTCTCTTCCTGGATTCTCTCTCTCCTGAACACGATCATAATCCCGCTCTCCGGCCCATTCCCTGACTTGCTCTAACTCTGCTTGCCTGCCATGCTTCTTATACAGAGTTAGGGGCGTTTTTCTGCACATGTGCAAAGTGTTTCCTTCAGTGTTTGGGGAGTGTCTGTTGGCTGGGCGTGCCTTCAGGCCTCGTGGCTCAGCCTGCTCTGGTTGCCTATAGCAACTATGAAGCTTTTTCTCTCCCTTCCTGTCAGAGTCTGTGCTGAACTCTTCAGCTTTTTGTGTCTTAAAGCTATAGGGCAGATTTTCAGTGTTACACATCCCCCTTCTTAAGACATTACGAGCTGCTGACGTCCCCGTCGGACAGCGCGTAATTCTATCCGAGCGGAACCTTTTGCTCACTACCTGCACTAGTCTTACGTCTGCTGATCTTTCTCTCCAAGGCTTCAGCAGGTTTAAATGGTATGTCTGGTGGCGCCCATTTTCATGTTCCACCCTGTAGGACACAGGACCTACCTGATCAATTATTGTGGCCGGGCCTTTCCATCTGGCCTCGAACTTTGGACCAGCATTCGCTACCTGGATTACCACTCTATCCCCTATGGATAACTTCCTGGTTCTAGTTCCCCGGTCATAGTATTTCTTCTGCCGGCGTTGGCTGGCCTGCAGATTGTCCATAGACACTCGAGAAGTCCGTTCTAAACGGTTCCTGAGGTCTTTCAGGAATTGGGGTACCCCTATTTCTGTCTCCTCCGGTGCAACCCACTGCTCCCGAAGGATATCTAAAATCCCTCTCGGGGTCCTACCAAATAGGAGTTCGTAGGGTGATGCCCCCAACGATGTCTGCACGCGTTCCCTACAGGCGTACAGGACGAATGGGAGGACATTGTCCCATTCTACCATATTACCTCCTAAGCTCCGCCTTAACATTTGCTTTAGGGACTGGTTCATGCGTTCCACCAACCCGTTGGACTGGGGGTGGTACGCCGAAGTGCGGATATGTTTTATCCCGAAGGCGTCCCAAAGCATGGCCAGATGTCTCGAGGTGAAATTGGTTCCTTGATCCGTTAGGATTTCCTGAGGAAAGCCAATTTCACAAAATAGCTTTATGAGCTCTATTGAGATTGTCCGTGCTGAAATATTGCGCAGGGGTATTGCCCACGGAAACCTGGTCGCGTGATCCATGATCACCAGGATATATTGGAAGCCCCTTGGGGTTCGTATTAATGGGCCTACAATATCCATGGCTAACTTCCTCACTGGGGTTGCAATGGTGGGTGGCGTAACCATTGGTACTGGCTTTGGCCTGGCAGCTGCAACTCGTTGGCATGCTGGACAGGACTCACAATACCGGGTTGTTTCCTTAAACACCCCCGGCCAGTAAAAGCGAGCCAGCACCTGGTCCAATGTCCCTTGGACACCTTTATGGCTGCCAACAGGGTGGTCATGCGCCAATCTTAATACTACTGATTTAAAAGTAGTTGGTACCACCAATTGCTTGCGCACCGTCCCCGTCCTGGGATCCGCGCTCTCCCTGTATAGTAGTTCGCTTTCTAAAAAGAACCTGGGCAAAATGGTCCTGGCCTCCCGAGCATATTCGAATGCCCTTTTCAATGCGGGATCCCCCTGCTGTTCTTTGGGGAAGGAAGGGAATTTCCTTACCAGCTCTGCTGGCACCCAAGGTAAACCCTCCCCGGCCTCCAGGTCTGTTCTTCCCTGCGACCTTTGTCTTCTCTCCTGCCTTCGTCTTGCCCTATCCTTCCTAACCTTTTTGGGAAGGTCAATTAACTCTTCATTAGAGGGGAGTATATTCTGGGGTTCCTCATCTTGGTCGGGCTCTGGCTCTGGAATTACATCCTTATCTTGGGGCTCTTCATCTGGCTCCCATATGGGACCTGTCCCTGCCTCTGAGACCTTACTTTGGGACCTAGTAGAAACTAGACCTACCCTTTCATCTAACTTTTCCTTAAGAGCTTGTTGAAAGGAGGGCCAATCCCTGCCTAGCACCACTTCCCTGGGAAGGTTCGGGATCACCACTACAGGTATCTTTTCTTTTCTACCTAGTCCTTCTACCATCACATCATACAAGGAATAATAAGAGGGGATTCCATCCATACCTTTCATACGCACAGAAGGGGGTATTTGGCATAGAACCAAAGGATTATTAGTCAACATGGCCTGCCACATCTTGGAGGAGACCATACTTTGGTCGGCTCCTGTATCAAGGAGTGCGACTGCCTTTACACCCTCTACTCGGACGTCTATAAGAAATCCTCCCCCAGGGTCCTTCTCTCCCGCTGCAATTAGGGCAACACGTTCTTTGCAGTCCCTATGTACATGACCATTTTTTCCACAGTGGAAACATCTTATCACATTATTATAGCCTTTTACAATTTCTTTTGGGACCTTAGAAGCATAAGCTTTCCTTACACCAGGCATCCTTTCCATGCCGGTTACTCTTATCACATTATCTCTAGAAGCTCCGGCCAATGCAGCCTCAAAATAGCATTCGGTCATTTCCGCTGCTTCTCTAGTAGACTTACATTTTTGTAACAGCAGGAAAGCTTTTACTTCGGCGGGTACGGCTTCAAAGTACTGCTCTAGCAGCACAGCATCCATTAAGGTTTCTACCGTGGCCCTTTCTGGAGCCAACCACTTTGCTGCTAAACCTTTCAACCTTTGCATTAAAGCTTTAGGTGTCTCCTGGGGCAAGAGCCTTGCCCCCCTAAAAAGTCGGCGATAATGTGTAGGTGTTAAACCTAGCCTATCTTGAACTGCCAATTTTACATCTGGGTAACTGGACGCTAGGCCAGCGGGCATCGCCTTATAGGCCGCCAATGCCTCTCCAGTTAACGACATGGCGAATCTGACTGCCCATTGGTCTAGAGGCCATTTAGCCGCCTGAGCGATTCGCTCGAATGCGTCAGAATAATCATCAAAGTTATCACTTTTTTGTAAAGGTCCTAGTGCCAATGCACCATAGTGTTGTACTCCTACCGCCGCTGGTACCGGTACACTTTCCTCCTCAGCAGTAGTAGTCCGCTGCAGTAGCGTGGTCACCAAGTCCAACAGGGGCTTTTGTTGCGCAGCCAGTGCTGCCATAGTCCTGTCCTGGGCCTGTCGTGCCAGCTCACTTTGTGCCTTCCACTGCTCTTCCATCCATCGCATCATTTCTTTTGGGTCCATCTTGGCGCTTGCGGTATACCTGTATAGGCGAGAAAAAAAACAGAGGGCCCACCAAGTGCGGCACACAATATATTTCTTCCTCCCTATCTGCTTTTATCCAGGTATCTCTCTCCCCCTTTCTCCACAATCCTTACCACCCGTGCCCAGCCACTTGTACCTTAGCACGGTGTAGGATCTTATTTTGAGAAAGGTTCTCTGCGCCTCCGTCCGGTCAGCTTGTGGATGTCCACACAGTATCAGGATTTTCTTCCTCTCAGGATTTCCTTTGCTGCTGTGGTTTTTTTTTTTTTTCTTCTTCAGCCAATCTGTTTCTCTTTTGAAAAACTTTGGGTAGTAGTAGTCTTTTTTTTTTCTTTTTTTTTTTCAAAAATCCAACGTGTTACGCCATTTTATATGTCACCAGCAGTGGCTAAAGAAGTGTTGGTTAGCTAGATACACTACTGGCCCTGACCTTTCTATGAAAGAAAGTGTAGTTGCGACTGAATGGTCAGGTTTAAACAAGGATTTATTCCCCTCCCGGGGTTTTGCTGGATTTCCAAAAATGATACAACTTCCAAACTCAAAAGGTAGCCATGCTTCTGGCATAAACAAATGGTGAAAGAGAAGTACAGCTTCTTGCTTAACAAAATCAAATAACAAAGCAAAACAGTTAATCAGATAAACAGCTGGGCAGTTTCCTCTGTGCACGCTTATTCTCTCTAAGCAGGCTTATCTGCTTTTAACGTAGAGAGGTCTCCTCAGTAGTTAATAGAGAGCAGTCCATCTTTTCATCATAAGACAAACATTCATTTTGATCAATGCACATAGGCTCCTCAACTGCCTTGTCTTCTCTATGGCAAAGAGTTTGCAACTTCCTCCAGTCAGTGACTGGCTTCTCTTCAATACTCTCACCACGGTAAGGTAGATAATTATCTGGCACTTGGTAAAACTGCTTTGTAATCTTTCTACTGGGTTTTCCTCTTGGCAGTTTTCTGCCAGGCTTTAAATACAAATACTCAGATTCCTCATTCATGCATATATCTTCAAGCACTTCACTATCTCTTTCACAAGGATGTGAATATCTTAAAACATTCTGGCTTTCATTAGCAAAGAGTCTCTTACCAGCTGCTCTACGCTCTCTCCACTGACTGCTGTCTCTGGGAGATCCCTCCTGCGTCACTGCACAGGGCTTTCTGTAGTTAAGCTCTCGGATGGAAAATGGTTTTCTGCTTTGCTTCCAAGCCCTGCTTGGCTTCCTATTCCAGGCCTCACAGGAAACAGGGTTAGGCTGAAAGTGTTCTGACCTTTTGTTGAAGAGTTTCAGGTTTTCTCTAACCTGCCAAGTTTCACAAGCACTCTCTGCTTCTGAGTCTTCAAAACCTCCGTCAGCATTCATACAGGAGTCAAACTCAGCCTCTCTTCCTGGATTCTCTCTCTCCTGAACACGATCATAATCCCACTCTCCGGCCCATTCCCTAGCTTGCTCTAACTCTGCTTGCCTGCCATGCTTCTTATACAGAGTTAGGGGCGTTTTTCTGCACATGTGCAAAGTGTTTCCTTCAGTGTTTGGGGAGTGTCTGTTGGCTGGGCGTGCCTTCAGGCCTCGTGGCTCAGCCTGCTCTGGTTGCCTATAGCAACTATGAAGCTTTTTCTCTCCCTTCCTGTCAGAGTCTGTGCTGAACTCTTCAGCTTTTTGTGTCTTAAAGCTATAGGGCAGATTTTCGGTGTTACACCATACAAGAGGTAACACACTGGATCTTATATTTGCACCACAATCAACTCTTAACCATTGGCACAATTCCTACCTAAATTCAATCTCAGTACCTTGGTCTGATCATCTCCTGATACTATTCCAGATGCCAATATGCTCCAGCTCTTCCAAGACATTACCAGTAGATGATCCCACCCCAGAACATGTGAAGTGCTTTCACCCTTTTAACAGAGAGGACATCCTAAAGAGGACACAGAACCTACTTTGCCCTCCTGAAAAAAGCCTTGAGGACATGGTCGATTTTTGGATCTCTTGCCTAGATGCTGTGATCCACTCTCCTTCCACAATCAAGGTACCTCATAAGAAAATAATGCACCATGGTACTCCCCAGAGCTACGGAAATCACTCCTCCTCCTCAGACAGCTAGAAAGACGGTGGTGACGATCAAGAACAGCTAAAAACCATGATGCATTCATAGCACAATTAAGAAGACATCGCTCATCCGTATCTTCTAGTATGAAACAATATTATGCAAGTAGACTACAGCGCTCCCTCAACAAACCTCACGAGCTCTTCCACATTGTGAAAACCTTAGCAAAGGAACCTTCTCAGGGTACCTTGCCCCACCTAGACCCTCAGGAATATGCCAACTACTTACGAAGCAAAAGTAACCAGCTCGCTCTAACCTCTAAGCCCCTCATTCCAGCTAACACTCCCTACGCCGTCCCTCTACCCTCACCTAACCAATTCTCATGTGAGACTCAACACACTCTTTCATCCTTCTCCACCCCAACTGACAGAGTCATTCAAGACACTATCTTAAAAATAAACACCACAACATCACCTTCTGACCCCTGTCCAGCTTCCTGGATAAAGTCACTACGGGCGGATCTCAGCCCATTTCTAGCTAAAATGATAGATGTATCATTCTCTACTGGGATTTTCCCTCAAACCCTGAAGCAGACTTCCATCAGACCTCTCCTAAAAAACAGCAAGTTGGACCCCTCCATGATGGAATCCTACCGACCCATCTCCAGCATTCCTCTCCTATCGAAAATCATTGAAAAGATTACCCAACGCCAATTACAAGATCATATAGATACCAATGCACCCTTGCATCCCTGTCAGCACGGATTTCGTGAATCACATGGTGTTGAAACACTACTGACATCCCTGTTTAATGCTCTAACCATAGGCCTGGACAACATCAGACAAGGTTTTGCTTTAATCTTCATGGACATTGCCGCTGCCTTTGACACTGTCGATCATGAAGTACTCCTGTCACGACTTAGAGAGAAGGGAGTTCACGGATCAGCTCTATCTTGGTGCGCTTCATACCTCAGAGACCGTTGGCAACATGTCCGTTCTGGATCTTCCACCTCTGACCCCTTCCCTCAAACAAAAGGTGTGCCACAAGGCTCCTCCCTTTCCGCCTTGCTGTTCAACGTCTATATGCAGCCTATCTGTGACCTTATCCACTCTTTTAACATCAACTGCCTGGTCTATGCTGATGACGTCTTGATGTATATGATAATCTCAACAGAACACCTAGACCTCTCCCCACTAATCCAGCGCTTTGATGCAGTCACAGACTGGCTAAATGCACAAATGCTTAAGATAAACTTAAAAAAGACAGAATTCCTCTTCGTCACCAGGAACCCTGCATTTACCCCACCAATGTCCATCAAGGTGTGTGACGCAGAACTCCTCTGCAAGACTACAGTGAGATACCTGGGGGTTACACTTGATCAGCAACTCAATATGAAGGTTCATATCAGCAACGTAGCAAAATCTGTCTATCATAAAATCCGGACCCTTCGTTATCTGCGTCAGCTGCTAGAGCCAGATGACTTCCGATCAGTCTTTCAGGCCCTAATAATGCCTCACCTTGACTAAGCCAATGCAATACTACATGGCCTACCAAAGAGCACGATTAACCCCTTACAACTGGCTATGAACTCAGCTGCAAGAATCCTTCATGGAGCCTCTAAGAGAACCCACATCACTCCAATACTGAAACAGTTACATTGGCTGCCTATACAATCTAGGATCTCTTTCAAGATCCTAACTATGACTCATAAAGCGATCAATAACTACTCTGCGTCTGCTATCACTGACCTGATATCAATTACACCCCCTAATCGAGCAAGGAGATCGACCGCCTCCAACTCTCTCGTATTACCGAAGGCAATCACGAAGTGCTCTCAAGTCACTAGATCCAGAGCCTTCTCCTACTTTGCACCATCATGTTGGAACGCCCTACCATTAGGCATCAGAACCATCAGTGACCTCTCCCAGTTCAGGAAGGCACTGAAGCATCACCTATTTCTGCAGCACTACGATGTTTCGGACACCCCCCCATACCAACCCACCACCACACTCCAGGCCAATACCTTAAACCCATGCACTTCACATTCTTAATCTGCAGAACTGTAATCTCACTTCGCACCTCCTCTCACCTAGAAAAATTTACCTAGTTTCACGTAACTCTACATATAGCTGCATTTAGTTGCTTTGTACATAGTTCTCATGTTCACTGTTTCACTATTCAAGAAACCTGTTTAATGTATATCCAAGTTTATTTTACCTGTTCATTGTAAGCACAGATCAATTATTTGAGACGTGTGGTTTTATGTTCATTGTAAACCGCACTGATGTCGAATAGCGCGGTATAAAAGAAACTGTAATAAAAAAAAATAATAAATGTTGTACCGCTTTCTCAATAATCTTAGCCAGTAGAGGGATGCTTGAGATAGGTCTGTAGGCTGCTGGGTTATTCTTGTCGAGTGGTTATTTCTTCGGGATTGGTCTTATTGTGGCGAGTTTTAGCTGGTCTGGCATGATTCCTTGGGTTAGTGAGTTATTCACCATGGTGTGGATGAAGTTTGACTTTGTCGCCTTAATCCATGTAACTGGGCATGGGTCTGTTGGGGCCGTGCTTGTGTTGAGTGCGGTGATGATGTGTGAGATCTGCTCTGTGGATGGGTTGCTGAATTTGTCCCAAGTTTTTCTTGAGTGAGTGGTTGGTTTGGTGCTTGTGTCTCTTTTCCGTTGTGAAGCTGAATGGAATTTTTCTTGGATATGGTCTGCGAATGCTTGTGGGTCTATTTGCACTTCGCTCTCGATTTTCTGTTCCTTGGTGAGGGTTTTCACAATTTCGAAGAGCTCTCTCGGTTTGTTGTTTGATTTGAGTATAATGTTAGTGTGGTATTCTTTCTTTGTTTGGTCGATGAGTTCGTTGTATTCTTTTTGTTAAGTATAGTGCCTGAGTGTTGGGCGACTTGGTGTGTCTCCATCGCCGTTCTAACTTCCTTAGTTCCCTCTTCTCTTTCCATATGATTTTTGAGTACCAGGGTGTGTGATGTGCTTTGGTGTGGCAATCTTTTTTGGGTCTGTATTCGGTGGCTTTGGCAGCAGCATTGATGACTCTGTTCCATTTTCTGATTTGTTCATCTAGCTCCTCTTCTTCCGTGTTCAGGTGGGGTAGAGTGTCCTGTAGAAATTGGTCCCTATCGAAGCTTTTAAATCTTCTTTGTGCTGGTGGGTTGTCCATGTTCTCGTCGTGGTTTTGCCCTTGTGGCATAAACTTTATTTTGATTATGTGATAGTCAGACCATGGTACAGGTGTGACATTGGGTGTTGATATGTTACCTCTGTCCAATAGAAAATTGGGAGCGAATAAGAGGTCTGGTGATGATCCGTGTCTGTGTGTCGGTGTATTGATAAGTTGGGTATATTGTAAGGATCCCATAGCTCGTAGGAAAGCTTCTGCATCCTTTGTGTTGGTAGATTTTAGGTTGAAGTCTCCTAATAGCAGTGGTTTGTGATTTGTGTTGATGGCCCAGACCTCTTCTAGAGTGGAGGCTAGTTCATTTGGTGGCACATTCGGGGCTCTGTAGGTGAGGCATAAGGCCATCCATTTGTTTTCTACAGTGATGGTGTTGCATTGGTTTGTGTTTGAGGCACTTCATGACTTGAATTTTAGGCTGTTCCTTGTGATGATCAAGACCCCTCCTCCTCTCTGTTGTGCGCAAGGGCAGTTGAATGCTGAGTAGGTGGATGGTACTAATTGATTGAATAGTACGTTATCGGTGGGGGTGAGCCATGTTTCTGTGTTGCACAGTTGCTGATCTTCTATGTGGTCTGCTATTGTGTTAATTTTGTTTCGTATGGATCTGGCGTTGATAAGCTCTATTGTGATTGTGGCTGGGGTGTTTAGTGGTCTCTGTGCTTCGTTTGGGTTTGTGTGCTTGTTGGACTTGTGCCTGTTTTGCCTCTTGTGCTTTGTTGTCTTGTGTGAGTTCCATTGTGTATACTGGGGGTGTGCGTAGAGCAGTGCTGACTGCCATGGAGTGCTTGTTAGTAGGTTGTGGTTGGTTGCCTGAAGTGGCAGGAGTTGGGTGAGGAGGAGGCTGATGGGCAGTATCAGGGTTGTGTACATGTTTTCTCCGTCAGATTTTAGTGGATGACTGCACTTACTTTGATCTGCTGTTGGTTTTCGTTGCTTTGTTGGCTGTGGTCGCCTGCTGTTGGTGGGTTTGTTGCAGTTGTTGTCTGTGGTTGCTTCTGTGGCCACACCTAAGGGCCATGCCAAAGGGACCTCTGGCGAGGCCCTCGGGCATGGGCCTGCCAGTCGCGAGCGTGCCCTGCTGGGCTGCCACTTTTAAAGATGCTCCCACTGCCCCGATTGGGCAGGAGCTTCTGAGCAGGAGGTTTTCCCGCTCAGGCACTCTACCCGATCGGGGGAGCTTTGATGTCCGGCGGGTGGGTGGTGGAGGAGCAGCGGTGCCTGTTTTGCTGGGCCGCTGCTTTTAAAGATGCTCTCACTGCCCCGATTGGGCAGGAGCTTCTGTTACCAGCTGCCTGAATAGATCTCCCTGTAGAGAATCCAGGATCTCCTTACTTCGAGATAATACTGCAGCAGGGACGTGTCAATCAACATCTGGCATATTAAAATCTCCTATCAGAAGCACGTCCCCTTTCCTAGCAATGCTGCGTATGTCTTCAATTAAATCTCTGTCTACCTCTTCTCCCTTTGAGGGAGGTCTGTATATCACGCCAATGCAAATAGTTTTCTCTTTCCCTCTTTCTAGTTTTACCCACAGTGCCTCCTCTCTCCCTTTTAAGCTCTGTATTTCCATAGCTTTAATATTATTTTTTACATATAGTGCCACTCCTCCTCCCCATCTTCCTACCCTATCCTTTCTGAATAAAGTATAGCCAGGTATAGTTGCATCCCAATCATGGTTGTCTGTGAACCATATCTCTGTTACTGCCACGAAATCCAAGTCAGCATCCCCCATTAAAGCCTCAACATCTGAGATCTTATTTCCTATGCTATGGGCATTTATACACACTGCTTTCCTTATGTTGCTCTTTTTACCCCTTTCCATAAAGGTATTTAATGTTTCATTTACCTGGGAGTTTTCACTTACCTGGGGGCTTTCTTCACTCATCCCCAGTGAATCTAGTTTAAAGCCCTCTTCAGTAGGTTAGCCAGTCTGCTACTGAAGACACGTTGACCCTTCTTGGACAGATGGATGCCATCTCTGCTCTGCAAACCTTGGATTTCTATATGGATGCCAGCACAGGTGTCCATAGTGGAGGTGTCTATGTTTCTAAAACTGGGCCAAAACATAGAAAGCAAGCTCTGCTACGAGGAGACATAGGATGAGTGTGAAAGGGGATAGGAGTAATGTGTGGAAATATTTCTTTACAGAAAGAGTTGTAGATGCATGGAATAGTCTTCCAATGGAGGTGGTAGAAATGAGGATAGTATCACAATTCAAAAAAGCATGGGACAAACACAGAAGATCTCTAAAGGTAAAAAGGTGACTGTTGTAGTGGTTGATATGGAAAGGCAGACTAGACAGGTCATGTGTTATTTTTCTGCTGCCATGTTTCTATGTTTCTAAATCCCTGGTGTACTCCATTATATCACCTTCCTCCACTGTGAAAATTGACCATTTATCCCTATTTTTCTATCTCTCAACCAGTTTCTAATCCTCAATAGAACATTGCTTTCTGTGCCATGATTTTTTAACTTCCTCAGGAGTCTCTTTGTCAAACACTTTCTGAAAGTTAAATACACTATGGGCCTGATCCAGCAAGGAGGCTGTATTTATTTTTCTTTATTTAGATGGATTTATATACCGCTTTATCCTGAAATCAAAATGGATTACACAGCAAACAAATCAAGTGGCAGGGTGCTTGGATGTGGGCATGCAGTGATAAATCGCGGCGTGTGTGCATGAGTGATGTGAGGTTGATTGCGTGGTGAGCTAGAGTGATGTGAGGTTGATTGCGTGGTGAGCTAGATATATATATATAGTATGAGCTATGTACATGAACTATTTACATTTGTACATTTTGGTGGCAGAGAGTATGTCCTGATGGGACGTCCAGCCCTGCTATCTGCCTTCACCGTATGCCACCTCCAGGCCCCTCTGCATGCACAGAGCCACAGTGCGTGTTGTGGGGGATGGGGGTGGCATGCGGCAGAGAGTGGGCAGAGTGTGGGTGGAACCAACCCCCAGATGTACAGGGCCGATTTCGGTTACAGCCCTTTACATTCAGGGATCGCTGGGGAGATGGCCAGCTTATTCCACCATGGAGGTACAATAAGCACTGGCCGCCACTTCAAATCAGCCGGCCAGCCCCCAATAGCGACGACGGCAAGCAGGGTGAGTCTCCACCACCCAATCCGGGGCCTGGCTGCCCCTGTCAGGGTTGGACAGTAGGCAAACAGAGCTCCAAGGCAGCAGACAAGTTGTGCTATGGGGAGGATGTCCCCGCGGCAATGCAGGGGCACAACAGGCTGTCTCCCAGGTCCCAATCCTGTACCCAAGGGGGCTGTTTTGCTCCCACGATGCAGAATTGGGCACTGATGGGCATGTCCTGGTTGAGGCCATCCAGGTGGCCCTGGATGTGCCCCAACAAGGATCAGGCTCTATATCAACTGGCTTACATTTATCCATGTGTTTATTCATGCCTTCAAAGAAAAGGAGTAGATTAGCGAGGCAAGATTTCCCTTGGCTAAATCCATGTTGATTTTGCTCTATTAAATCATGTTTGTGAAGTTTCCAGTAATTTTGTTCTTAATAATGGTTTTCACCATCTTTCCTGGCACAGAGCTTAGGTTCACTGGTCTGTAGTTTTCCAGATCACCTCTGGAGCTCTTTTTAAAAATAGGTGTTATGTTGGCCATCCTCCAATTTCTAGTACTATAGACAATTTCAATGATAGGTTAAATATCAGTAATAGTAGTTCTGCGATTTCATCTTTGAGTTCTCTCAGCACTCGGGTACATGCTATCCAATCCAGGTGAGTTGCTGCTCTTTAATTTATCATTCGTTTGACTACATCTTCCAGGTTCACTGAGAGTTCATTTTGATCTTCTGACTCATCACCGTTAAATACACTTTCTGCCATGGGTATCTTCCTCACATCTTCCTCAATAAAGACTAAAGAAAACTCATTTAGTCTTTCAGTTATAGCCTCATCCTCCCTGAGTACCCTTGTACCCCCTTGATCATTTAATGGTCCATCTGACTCCTTCTCTGACTTTTTGCTTTATATATCCCCAAAAAAGTTTTTATTGTACGTTTTTCACTCCATGACAACCTTCTTTTCAAATTATTTTTTTTGCCTTCCTTATTAGTGTCTTTCATTTAACTTGCCAGTGCTTATGCTGTTTCCTATTTTATTAATTGGTTCCTTTTTCCATTTTTGAAGGATGTTTTTTTTGGCTTTGATAACTTCTTTCACCTCACCTTTTAAATTAAGATGGCTGTTCTTTCGCCTTCCTCTGCCTTTCTTAATGTATGGGATACATCTGGTCTGGGCTTCCAAGATTATATTTTAAACAATGCCCACATGTGATATAAATGCTTGATGTTTACAACTGTTCCTTTTAGGGGGTCTTTTACTTAGGGTGCTAGCTGGAAGCATGTGTTCTGGCGCATATTAAAGGTGTGCTGGAAAACATATTGCCAGATAGTGCAGGGTCAAGACAGCACAGGATGATTCCCACACTAACTGTGCATTCTGCATTAGAGGCATGAGTGGGCAGGGTGGGACAGAGTGGCCATGGTGAGCTCAGCACAGTTAATGCTGTATTGACACTGCACACTAACTGCATTAGTGCGGGCTCACTTAACGCCACCTCAATAGTTGGTTTTAGGTGCACCCATGCTAATACAGCACACACTATGGGACAGGGCTCCATTTGATCTGCCAGGGAAATCCTCTCCCTGACCCCAATATTTAATGCGGGAGTGTTGCACCTAACACACCATGGTTTTGGCACTAATAGCATGTTAGGTGCAACACCTTAGTGCCCATTAGTAAAAGACCCTTTTAGTTTTTTCTAACCATTTTCCTCATTTTATCATAGTCTTCTTCTTCTTAAAAATCAAACACCTACACAGTAGATCTCTTTTGCTTATTTGCTCCAGTTATGAAGTGAAATGTGATCATATTATTATGATCACTAGTGTCGAGTGGTCCCAACATGGTTAGCTCCTTTAACAAATCCTGTGTTCCACAAAGAAATAAAAGTTTTGTTTACTAAAGGTTTTCTCCATTTTGTGTCTGAGGGAAAAATGGTTAATAACCAGAGCTCTAAGTTTAAAATAGCTCTTTCTCTAACCGAATGTTCCATGAACAAGTAATGTATTTCATCTAGGAACTTTACCTCCCTAGCACACCCTGATGTGATGGTTATCCAATCAATATTGGGGTAATCAAATGCAATATATTCCATTGGTTTCAGTATTGTCTCCTAGCAACCCAGTAGCCCCTAGGTTTTTTGGTAAAGTGTGACTAGAAGTAGATTGCCAGGCCTTTCTTCAAAGGCAATGGAATAAAGTGACTTGCCAAGGCCACCCATGGGCATTAAACCCTGGTCTTTTGGACATCAGACCGCTGCTCTAACCACAAGGTTACCCCTCCACTCCAGGGGGTAATTGCAATCACATTTTGTTAGCTTCCCTAGTTTCTGATAACATTTCATCATCTGTCTGCTTTTTCTGTCCAGGCAGATGGTAGCAAACTCCTACCCAGGGCCGGCCCGTCCATTGAGCAAGAATGTTTTTTGCACAGGGCCCCGCGTTTCAGGGGGCCCCACGCAAACAACATTCTTCAGCATCGCAAGTTAAAAAACAAACAAAAAAAAAACGGTTGCTTCTGCCGCGGCAGCATCAAGAGCTCTGCCGCGGCAGCATCAAGAGCTCTGCCGCGGGGCCCCCCCCTGCCCGGCAGAGCCTCCCTGCCCGGCAGAGCCTCCCTGCATCTCTGCTTTCTTCCAGTCACAAAACGCGGGCTTCTTTCAGAGCCGCGAGAGTTTCCTTTCTCGCGGCTCTGTTAATCCCGCCGAGGGTGATGGGAAATCCCATCAGCCCCGGCGGGATTAACAGAGCCGCGAGAAAAGAAACTCTCGCGGCTCTGAAAGAAGCCCGCGTTTTGTGACTTGAAGAAAGCAGAGATGCAGGGAGGCTCTGCCGGGCAGGGGGGGGGCCCCGCGGCAGAGCTCTTGATGCTGCCGCGGCAGAAGCAGCCGGTTTGGGGTTTTTTTGTTGTTTTAATTTGGGATGATAGGGGAGAAGGGGGTTTAGGACTGGTAATGGGCTATGGGAGGGGGGGAGGCCAAACTGGAAGTGGGCTGATGAGGGGGGGGGGTTAGGAAAGGTAAAGGGCCATGGGGGGGTGGTTAGGACTGGTAATGGGCCATGGGGGGGGTCAGGACTGGTAATGGGCCATGGGGGGGCTAACTGGGCTGATGGGGGGGGTTAGGACAGGTAATTGTCAGAAGGGGGGCCTAATAATGGACGTGGGCGGATAGGGGGGGGTTAGGACTGGTAATGGGCCAGGGGGGGGGGGTGGGGGTTAGGACTGGTAATGGGCCATGGGGGGGGGGATGCTAGGACAAGTAATGTGCTGGTGGGGGGGGGGGTTAGGACTGGTAATGGGCTATGGGGGGGCTAAGTGGGCTGATGGGGGGGGTTAGGACTGGTAATGGGCCGGGGGGGGGAGGCTAAGACTGGAAGTGGGCTGATGGGGGGGGTTAGGACTGGTAATGGGCTGATGGGGGGGCTAAGACTGGAAGTGGGCTGATGGGGGGGGGGGGTTAGGACTGGTCATGGGCCATGGGGGGGGTCAGGCTGGTAATGGGCCATGGGGGGGCTAAGTGGGCTGATGGGGGGGGGGTGGGTTAGGACTGGTCATGGGCTGAGGGGGGGGCTAAGACTGGAAGTGGGCTGATGGGGGGGTTAGGACTGGTAATGGGCCATGCGGGGGGTCAGGACTGGTAATGGGCCATGGGGGGGGAGGCTAAGACTGGAAGTGGGCTGATGGGGGGGGTTAGGACTGGTAATGGGCTATGGGGGGCTAAGTGGGCTGATGGGGGGGGTTAGGACTGGTAATGGGCCGGGGGGGGGGAGGCTAAGACTGGAAGTGGGCTGATGGGGGGGGGGGTTAGGACTGGTAATGGGCCATGGGGGGAGGCTAAGACTGGAAGTGGGCTGATGGGGGGGGGTTAGGACTGGTAATGGGCTATGGGGGGGGCTAAGTGTGCTGATGGGGGGTTAGGACTGGTAATGGGATATGGGGGGGCTAAGACTGGAAGTGGGCTGATGGGGGGGTTAGGACTGGTAATGGGCTATGGGGGGGGGGGCTAAGGATGGACGTGGGCTGGTGGTGGTGGTGGTGGTGGGGGGGTGTTAGGACTGGTAATGGGCTAGGGGGGGGGCTAGGACTGGAAATGGGCTGATGGGGGGGTTAGGACTGGTAATGGGCTATGGGGGGGGGGCTAAGACTGGAAATAGGCTGATGGGGGAGCTACGACTGGAAATAGGGTGATGGGGGTTAGGACGTAATGGGCTATGGGGGGGGGGGTTAGGACTAGTAATGGGCTATGAGGAGGCTAGGACTGGAAATTGGCTGAGTGGAAGGAGGGCTTGAACTGCAAATAGCTGATGGGGACGGGGCTTGGAATGGAAATGGGTTGTGAGGGGGAGGGAGCTAGGACTGGAAATGGGTGAGTGGGGGGGGCTAGGACAGGAAATGGGCTGATGGAGGGGCTAGAATAGGACTGGAAATTGGCTGGGGGGGGGGTGCTAAGATTGGAAATGGGCTGTGGTGGGGGTTTGGATTGAAATGGACTCATGAAGGGGCTAGAACTGGAAGTAGGCTCATTGGCTTGGATTGGAAATGGGCTGAGTGGAGGGGAGCTAGGATTTGACATGGGCTGATGGTGGGGCTAGGAAAGGACTAGAAATGGGCTCATGGGGGACTGGGATTGGAAATGAGCTGATGGAGGGACTCAGATGGGACTGCAAATAGATGGGGGAGCTAGGACTGGAAATGGGCTTATGGGAGGCTAGGACTGGAAATGGGCTGATGCGGGGACTAGAAGGGAGCGGATGCTGGGTGGGACTGGAACTAGAATGGAGCTGATGTTGGGGGAGGATTAGAATGGGATGGAGCTGGGAAAGTGAAATGGAGAGTGAAAAAATATTTTGTGTGGGAGAGAAGACAAATCTAAAATTGTCCGGATATTGGGAGAGTAAGTGGGGATTGAGGATGGAGGAGTAAAATTTGAGTGGATGAAATAGGAATGAGGAAAGAGCAAAAGGAGAAAGATTAGTATGTTAAAGCAGATGTAGAGAGAGAATGTTTAGTACAAGAGCAAATTAATGTATAGTTTTATTTCTACAGTGTTGTGCATTCCAAGTTTGGCTTTTGGGATTCCCAGTTTAATTATTGTCTTCCTGTTTCTAAATTGTGATTCCTTGTTTGGTGATGGTATATGTTCTGCATGTGTAGCTGAGCTGAGGTATTCTGTTTATGTAATTCCTATTTGACATTGCCACTTGTTCTCTTTCCCCAGTAGGTCATGTATTGTTGTTCTCTGAAATGTATTAGTTTAATATTTGCAGCGTTTCCTTTTGATAGTTAGGGTATGGTGCTTTATGAGTCCTGGTAGTGCTGTTAGGATACGGCGGGTTTGCTATGGGTTCTAAATGGGCAGTGTTTGTAGTAGTTTCCTAATGTGTCTGGCGGTTGGCACTGGATTATAGTAATGTAGAAGTCTTTTAGTCTTTCTTTATTCATACACTCATTAAGAGGCATGTTTACTAAAAGTTTGTGTATGGTAACATTATGCAAATATTTATGCAAATGAGGCCCCGCACCGAGTCTCCGCACATGGCCCCGCACCCCCCTTGGGCCGCCCCTGCTCCTACCACTACTATATTTTCTTCCCCTTCACACATGGAATTTCTATCCAGACGAATTCAGTGGCTCATTTTATTTCCTGCAGAATTTTATTCTACTTCACTCAATGCTCTCTTTAATTTATAGCACCATCCCTCCACCAATTTGATCCATCTTATCATTACAATATAATTTACACCTTAGCATCACAGTATCCCATTAGTTATCTTCCTTCCACCAGGTATCCAAAAGATGCCTATTATATTTATCTCTTCATTTAGTGCTATATATTCTAATTCTCCTAATTTATTTTTCAGGCTTCTAGTATTTGCATAGAGACATTTCAAGTATGCTTGCTTGAATTTACAACTTTTATTGCTATGTTTCATCTCGTTCTGGTGTTTATTTAAAGGCACCTGCGCTATTTTAGCCTTTATGGATGGATGGGAGGAGTGGTCTAGTGGTTAGGGACAAGGTACTTCAGGCCAGAGAGCCAGGGGTTCAAGTCCCACCTGGGGACAGCAATCTCAGGCCAGAGGGACTGGGATTTCTAGTCCTATAGGCACTCCTTGTGGTCTTGAGCAAATCACTTCACCCTCCATTGCCCATGTTCCCTGTAAGTATTAGCATATGTGTGTCATATCCCTTCATGTTAAATGTATCCCCCAATTGACCACTTTGACCCAGTGAAAAGCAGGATATAAATAAATAAAGTTATGGCAACCTCTCTATTGGTTATGATCTCCTTCCAGGTGGCCTTTTTCCACCAAGGCAGCACCGAGGACGCCAGACTGGAAGTAGGCAGGGATGGCTCAAGGCAATCTACTGCCTGAGGCAAAGGATGAAAGGGTGCCCCCCCCACTCCCCCATAGAGGGGGGCGAGGCTTTTTCAGAACTCCAGTCAGGTACTGAACCAAACCAAAAAGCCGATTAGATTATATGGAGGAAATGCAAGATGTTTGCACACCATAGAACTAAAAAAGAGCGAGAACCAACAGCACAGTTTATAAAACTAAATTATAACTCATTTTTATTTTGTTGTTATAAACTGCATTATGGTTCTTGCTTTTTCTTTTTCAACATACATTTTGCATCCACAGTGGGTGCAGAGCAGAACCAGGACCTTCACCCACAGAACTCAATATCTTAAAAGAAAAAAATTCTGATTCTGATAATCTCACCAACAACAACAACACAACAAACATTCTCCAGTACCAGGCATATTGTGAACTAATACAAAAGCCTACAATAAAAATCGAATCTACCATACCATACTATATCAGCACAAACTTACAAAACTCATATAAGGAGCCCATCTACAAAAGCATCACTGTAAATACTACAGTGGGCCCTGGAAAATCCATACACCTATTTGAAAAGCTGAACAAGTCAAATTACTACAGTACAGCATAGATCTTTATGTACAAAGTCCATGTTAACAGAACACCTGGCCTCAGTCACACACTCAGAACACAGACCCTCACCAAGTACAGAATAAGTAACCACAATCTAAAGTAAAAATAAAAATATGTAGACAAAATTTAAACAAAACCCCAAGAAGCCAGACTCCACATGCAGTGCAACATCAGATAAATAAGAGATACAGTTTCCCCATACTGTGTAAAATATAAAGATAGCACAAAGTCCAGTCACTAAAATTAAATCTTTTTTTTTTCTACCTTTGTTGTCTGACCATTTTATTCTCTGATCATGCTGGTCCCGATCTGAGGCTTCTGCTTTCTTGTCTTCTCTTAGCTCTCTTTCTGTGGTCTATGGTCCATTTGCCATTTCTTATCTCTTCTTTTGTTTTCTTCACTTCCTTCCATCAGCCCATTTCCAGTTCCAGTAACCCTCCCCAGTATCAGCCCCCTTTCCAGTCCTCCCCTCCCAGTACCTTCCAATGTCAACCATCTTGCATTCCTACGACTGCCACTGGTGTCCATTCCCTTCCAGTCCCCCTCCTTCCCCACTGTCCAGCCCCTTCTAGTCGAAATACTATTCCAGGTATCAGCTCACGTCCACTCTCAGTGCCACCCCCCCCCGCCCCAGTTGGCTCCTTTCCAGTCACCCTACCCTCTGTCCATCTCCCTTCCAGTGCCATTCACACATGTCAGCTCCTTTCCAGCTTCTTCCCCATTACCCAGCCACCTACCACTCCCATCCCCAAGTGTCAGCTCCCTTCCAGTCCCACTCCAGTATATCCCAGGTGTCAGCTCCATTCCAGCCCCCTCCTTCCCCTGCCATATCAGCTCCTTTCCAGCACCCTCCTTCCCCTGTGTCAGCTCCCTTCCTGCCCCTTCCTTCTCCTGACAGAACCTCTCAGTATCCGCTCCCTTCCAGTCCTATTCTCCCATCCCCCCTAGTTTTCTTTCAGGGTCAGCGGCACTTTTCTCCCCTCCCCATTAGCCATTTCCAGTTCTATCCCTCTTATCAGCCCACTCCAGTCCTAGCCCCCCCAATCAGCCCATTACCAGTTCTAGCTTATTTCCAGTGCTAGCCCCCCCATTAGCCCATTATGTCCTAGTCCCCCAATAAGTCCATTTCCAATCCCAGTCCCCCAATCAGCCCATTTTACTGCCCTAGACCCCCTAATCAGCCCATTTCCAGGCCTAACCCCACCAATCAGCCCATTACCAGTCCTAGTCCCCCCCCATCAGCCCATTTCCATTCTTAACCCCCCATCAGCTCATTTCCAGTTTTATCCCCTGATAGCCCATTACCAGTCCTAGCCCCCTTCCGATCAGCCTATTTCAATTCTTAACCCATCAGCCCATTTCCAGTTCTAACCCCCCGTTCAGCTCATTACCAGTCCTAGCCCCCCCCCCCGATCAGCCTATTTCCATTCTTAACCACCATCACTCCTTTTCCAGTACTAGCCCTCCCCCATCAGTCAATTACTATTTCCAATGCTACCCCCTCCCAGCCCAGCCCAGACCCAGACCTTCTCAAGGAAAATTTTAAAAAAAAAAAAAGCCCCGGTCGGAGAAGCTGCTGCCATGAGCTGCGGCAGCAGCAGAATGAAGTGCCCCGCAGCCCCCTTGCCGCCCCGGAAGAGCCTGACATTCCATTTACCCCGTGCCGGCTCAGCATTGCATACTCTTCCTTCATGGCTCTGCAAAGCTGAGCCAGTGCGGGGGAAATGGAATGTCAGGCTCTTCCGGGGCTGCAAGGGGGCCATGGGGCACTTCATTTCTGCCTCTGAAGCAGCACAGCAGCAGCAGCTTCTCTGACCGGGGTTTATTTTTGTTTTTGTTTTGATATTGAAGGCCGAGTGAGGCAGTGTTTTTGGGGGATTTTTTGCCACCCCCAAAACGTTGCCGCCTGAGGCCACTGCCTCACTCGGTCTCATTATAGAGCTGCCCCTGGAAGTAGGACTTCTCTACTATGTCCCTCAAGATCTGTTCTATGTATCTCTCTGTTTGCTTCAGTTCCTCCAAGTTTGCTATTCTAGCCTCCAGAGATCAGACCCATTCTCTGAGAACCAGAAGCTCTTTGAAATGAGGGTAAACATATGGCCTCTCACCAAATGGAAGATAATCATGCATGTGACACTCAATGAAAAAGACTGAATAGACCCCATCTTGCTACTGGAATGCAGTCTGCATCTTTGTATTGATGAGTTGTTTAGTTGTTTAGAGTTGCCAAGGGGTAGGAATACAGACTACTTCAAGGGTTTTTTTTGGTATATTATCTGAATGTTATGTGATTTCTGCTCACTGAACTACTAAAAATCTATTAAGTATTAATCACCTGCTGATAAAAATATCCTGCGATAACCAATTTCAATCCTAATTGGGAAAATTATAAATTAAGGGGTGAGCCTAAGGTGATTGAAGCTGGGGAGGAGTGGGTAGGAAAAGATTAACTACCTTGGGATTTTTTTGTGTTTAATCTCTAAAAGGCCTACCTACAACCTAAGGCAAATTAAATCTAAAGCTTTTAGCTAAGAGGGCTATTTTGGAAGTTCTGTCCGTGGTTAGGAAATTCAAAATTGGACATAAAGACATCTTTAGAGCCATTTTAATGCTGGGTCCGTGAATGTCCCCAGTGTGAGGACATCCAAGTCTGAACAGGGGCATGGTGGAGGCATTGCTGGGGCACCCCTCCGACATTCCCCACTTGGTCTTAGAAATGCCAGGAGCATCCAGTGTTGTGTATAAGTTTAGACCTGTTCCAGGTGGCTGAAAAGTGCTTGTTTTGGTTTAAAAACATCCAGAGAAGGAAGTACTCCACCATCATCAGTATTCAGCAGAATTGTGATAATAGCAGCAGTAGGATTTGAGCCATTGCTTCCCTGCTCCTAGTACACTACTCTAGCCATTAGGCTCTGAAATACTATTCTGGAGACGTCTATGTAGACACCCCCACAGACGTACATATCGGGTACATCTGAATTCGTGAAATCATGTCTGCACCTACTACTACTACTACTACTACTACTACTTTTTTTTCAGACATTTTGGCTTAGTCATCCCAGATTATATTTGGACGTCTCTTCTAAAATTCCCCTCCACGCCAACAGCTACTTTATGCTTTTAAAGAATTTAAAATAAAGAATTTTTCACAATAATCCACAAACTCTTATCCCAAGCTTTAAGTTACCTGTCATGCTCACTTATTCACAGAGACTTCTTTAGCTCTCAGATTCCCCTCAGGAAAAAACAAACATGGAAAGCATAGGATCAAAGGCTTTATGGTAAGCTATGTTAATGAAGAAGGGAAGAAGGGGTAATATTTTTTGGTTTTGTATTTTATTTAATGTTTGATTGCCCATAATAACTAATATCTAAGTGGGTTATGATATACATTTACACCATATCTAAAAAAGGGATAAATTAAAAAATGTAAAATATTATTCACATTTTGTATTTGTTAATTTATCCCTTTTGTAGATATGGTAAAAAATGTATATTGTAACCCACTTAGATATTTAATAGTTATAACGAGTAATCAGACTATAAATAAAATATAAAAGCAAAATGACACTAAACTTATATTCAGGGATTGGTATACACAAGCATGGAAATTCAATAGAACTGACAAAGAAAAAACATTCTCACTCTTAAGAGACCTCATGTTTGCTTTCTGTCAATGGCAGCTTTGCTGCTGAAATGCTCCAGCCTTTAGCTGTTTAATCAGCTGCAGCAGGCACTATAGAAATAACATGCAAGGACTAATGAGTTGTTGTAAATAATGAGAGTGGAGCCTGATCTTAGTTGTCTTCCCATTGCCACAGCAGCAGAGAAAAAGATTGCGCCCAATGTTCAAAAAAGCTGAACTCCTAAATTTGAAGACTAATTTTACATAGCACATTGAGAAAGGAACTGAGAAATCAAGGTCAAGATGTGCTGACTGCTGGCACTATTTTATAAAAGGCTCTGCTGATTCTGGAGCCTTTTGTAAAAACAGTTATAAGAACATGCAGGAGTGACATCAATTTGCCACCATGTGCAAAGGGAGAAGTCAGTTTAAAAAACTATACATGGGAAAACAGAGCGTACGTAACACCACAGCTTTCACAAGAAAGTGCCAGTACTTCCATGTGGCATTGGCGATTTTGTAAATTCTACATGCACGTGCTGGCAGTTCTATGTGTAACCAGGCCATTTTGCATATGTAAAACTGCTGCCAATTAAGTAGTGAGGCCACAATTTTTTTATTTTTTAAGTTTGGAGGAGGAATTCAACAATAGACATATTCTCTAAGTTCCTCATGTAAAGCCCTAGCCGAAACTGTGGGTGATATGGGACATGAAATTTCCAATCAATGGCAAACATCTGAGTAATCTGTTGTAACACCTTAGAGGTGAACGCTGGTCCCTGATCAGAATCTATAAAAAGGGGACACCCAAAGCGGGGAATAACTTCCTTACAGAGAATTTTTGCTACTGTTCTGGCATCTTCCTTAGTTGTGGGAAAAGCCTCAGGTTTTCAAAGTGGCCAATCTACAATAACCAACAAATACTTATAACCCCCTATCGATCATGGCATACATGTGAAATCTACTTGTAGGGCCTGAAACGGGCCTTGGGGTAAATGTTGCAATTGTCCTATTGCTTTTCCCTTCTGAACATTATTCCTAGCACATACTAAGCATTGACTCAGTTGTGATTCTACTAAATGAGGCAAATCTCTACAAACAAATATTTCCTGTAACTCCTTAAGAACCGTCTTTCTGTTTTTATGCCCTACCCCATGTACTTGACCAATTAAGGGAAGGGCTGCCGCTTTCGGTAGCCATCTTCGCCCCCCTTTTTCCTGCCAAATCTGTGCTGAATTTAAACTCATATGCTATTCCCAATACATAATATCCTCGGGATCTGCAGCAGCCTGCAAGTGGTGCAGAGGAAAAGAATGCTCAAGAGGGGAAACATAATACTCAGACAGTAAAGGATCAGACAAATAATAAAAAACTGTCGGCATGCCCTGAGAGATATTATTACTACGTAAGAGTTCAATTTGGGCTTGTGCACACTGTTTGGCTGCAAGATCAGCTAAGGCATTACCTTGAGAGGCAATAGAAGTGTCATATCTGTGTGCGGTACATTTAATAATGGCGACTTCTTTGGGTTTACATAAAGCGGCCAGTAGTTCATTAACCAATTGTGCATGAGAAATTGTTTTACCGTCTGCCATTTTCCAACCCCTACGCCCCCATAAGAGACCAAAATCATGCACCACCCCAAAGGCATACCTGGAATCTGTATAAATGTTAACACGTTTATCAGCAAATAATTCACAGGCTCTAGTAAGTGCTACCAATTCTGCAGCTTGTGCAGAACCATAAGGTAATAACTGGGCTTCATGCAAAATATTTGGGAGTTCTACAATGGCATAAGAAGCAATGTAGGCATTGTCTGTGGGACGGACACAGCTCCCATCCACAAATATATGTGGAGCGTCCGGGAGCGGGGAGGAGGGCAAATCAGGACGTACTGACGTCTCAAAGTTAATCAACTTTAAGCAATCATGTTCTTCTTGGGGCAATTCAGAATCATCTACTGGGCACATTCAGGTCTGCAAGGCCAGCATCGGGGTAAAGGCAGCAGATTGCTGTTTAACCGACAACCCTTCAGTAGTTGTTAAAATTACCTCATGCCCACTAAGGCGCTGAGCTGTCATGTGTTGCGTAGTAAGGTTCTTTAACACATTTAAAACAGAATGGTAGAAAACAGAATAGTCTCATGAGACAGGGTAATCGGGATAGTCATCTGTTGGCAATAGCCAAAGCCGCCAGGGCTCGCAAACATGCAGGCATACCCTGTACCTGGAGGAGCAATTTTTTCGATAAATATGTGACTGGGCGCATTCCTCCCCCCCCCCCCCCCCCATGGTCTTGGGCCAAAATAGCTGCCATAGTTCCTCCCTCTTCCCTTACATATAAGTAAAACATTTTCCCATAGTCGGGTAGTCCAAGTGTAGGAGCCGATATAAGCAGCTTTTTTAAAAGTAGCAAATGCAGAAAGCATTTCTTCGGTCCATTCAATAGATGCAGAGCCTGGTAACTGCAAAGTAGCCCTTCGCAATATGGAATCCCAATAAGCACAGTCCGGGATCCAAGCGCGACAGAAGGATACTAATCCAAGGAAAGCCAGCATTTGTGTCACTGTTATTGGAGGAGATAATTTTATAATTGCCTGTACTCGGGCGGGAGAGAGCGCCCGATTTCCGGGGGACAGCACAAACCCCAAGTAGGTAACAGGCTCACAACACCACTGGAGCTTTTTTAAAGAAGCCTTATGTCCATGGGAGGCTAAATGGAAGAGCAAGGATGCAGATTCATTTTCACATTTTGTGATTGTTTTCGAACATAACAACAAATCGTCCATATACTGGAGAAGGGTGGAGGAACAAGGCAGATGCCACATTTCAATTGATGCCTTAAGAACAAGAGAATACGCCGCTGGGGAATCAATGTATCCCTGCGGCAGGCGAGTCCAGGTATATTGTTTGCCTGCATGTGTGAAAGCCATAAGAGGCTGCGTGATAGGATCCAGGGGTATACTAAAAAAGGCATTAGCTAAATCAATAACCGTAAAGCATTTGGCTTCCGTAGGAATAAGAGTAAGTAGCCCGGAAATATCGGGCATCACCGGTGCCAGCGGGACAACAAGCTGATTTATGGCCCGTAAATCCTGGGTAAAACGGAACCCATCCCCCTAAGGGACGGGATTCACGGGAGTATTATAAGGAGAAACAGTAGGAACTACAATACTTGCTGCGACAAAATCCTGGATCATGGACTGCAAAGCAGTTTCCTTAGGGCCAGACAAATGATACTGTCGGATACAAATGACAGCTTGAGGATCCTTCAAACGTGCCACGTATGGCATACAGGGGACCAACCTGGGGTCAGTTGGGGAGGTGGCTCAGAGTTTAGGAGGAACCTTAGACAACCCATGCGTCTCTGTAGAAATCATATTTAATAAAAAAGGAGAGTGCAAGGCAAAAGAGCCATCTGAATTACTAATAGTTACTGCTTCTAAGCGACACAACAGGTCCCGCCCCAGGAGACTCACTGGACAGGAGGTAATAATTGTAAATGAATGTGTAAACAGAACAGTATTGTTACCAAGCGCGGAGACAGATAACGGGGGTATAATCCACGTGGGGGTAGAGGTTCCATTTATCCCAACTGAGGCAGGTCCTGGCGTTAAGGGTTCCCTACAAACAGAAGCATGCAACATAGAGCAAGTCTCTCCCATATCAATTACAAAGGAGACTTGCTGGCCATTAATGCACAACGTACAACAAGGGGGCTCCTTCCATCCACCCGTTAACTGAACCCAGATCAGAACCGTTGCCTCAGGGCAGCCCTATGAGCGTTGTGGGGGCTGTTGCCATGTAATAGGGATAACAGGGGTTGTGGGGCTACTAGATGGGGGAGGGAGTGGTGCTGATGGCGTTGCAGGAGGGGGAAAGGCCCACCCCCCTGAGTCAGCACGGGGACGCTACCTGCCGCATGGGGGCACTCATTTTTCCAATGTCCTGGTTGCTTACATTGAAAACAAATCTGATTCCTAGATATTCCCTACCCTATTCCTCTTCCACCACTCCGCCCGCCTCGAAACCGGCCCCGCTGTCCCCTCCACCCCCGAGACTGCGACCACTGAGGCCCCGGGGGTTGATATCCCCCGGGGTAGGATTGCTGGCAACCAATATCCTGCTGCCAAGCATGAAAAATTTTACCTTTCTTAATATCCATATCTGCAAAGCATCCCGCCGCTTCCTTCGTTAATATTACCTTCTCCAATTCTGCCAGAGTCATGCTAAAACAAGCATCTATCATTCGCTTACATGCTACAGTCACTTCGGGGCGCATAGCCCCAAACAGCGTCTGAATATACATCGAAGCCATCAGGCCTTCCTGTGATAAACCTGCCTCCTCCTTCCAACACTTACGAAACCTTCGCACAAACTGTGAAACTCCTTCCCCTGGTTCCTGCATGCATGCAATAGATGCAGCAAGATTCTGTTTCACCCCAAATAAATGCTCAAACTCTTCTAACACTTCGTCCCACATCTTTTTTATCACCTCGGGATATCGGAGGGGGTAATTAGAATCATCTGGCATCTCATAAGGATTCGTCAGTGACTTAACTCTAGAAAAATCAAATGGGGTTTCTTCATCATACCCCAGGACACCCTCAATAATGAGGTGGTAGTCCTGCGCCGTGCACTGCAAACCACGAGTCATATGTTGCAAGTAGTGCACAGTGGCAGCTGGTGTTTTCATGGGGTTCGGGGAATGCTGTAAAATAGAAGAAAGGATGGCAGAATCCAGGGGCTTAACAACAAGCTGGTTACCAGTTAAAAAAGGATACTGGGTGTATATATGGCCCTTAGAGGTAGGGTCTCCTGTCACTCTATCACTGTTAGAAGTTCTCACGTCATTTGAATCCAGCTTATGAAAGGGGTTATGAGGGCTAAGCCCATCCCTATGAGCCCTAGCCCTACTCTGTTCCTGTCCCCCCCCCCCCGATCTTCAGATGAAGGCATCGGAAGGGGGGAATTAGGGGGGGTAATGAGGGACTCCAGCGGGGAAAAAGGGACCAGGGAAGCGGCGAACCCTCCAGCCTCCACTCGCATCCCCAAACCACCAGTAGAGACCTCCTGGGATGTCTTACACAATTGGGGATACATGTTTTCCCTTAGGGCTATTTTGGAGGCAGTACCCAGGCGAGTCAAGCACCGGTAGGTGCTGACCATTATAATAAGGAGCCAGTTGTATCCATAAAGTACCACATTCCTTCATATAAGATGTTGGCCATTTCGGGTCTCCGGAATAAAAGGGAAAAGCTGTCTTATCCCCTAGACACAATCCCCAAATCATATCTAAATGCCAGGCAGAGAAGCTACCCTCCCTGGAAAAAGGATTTGAGCTATGTAAACCTTCTGTCCACCCCGCCATATTATCCAACCAGGGATTAGTATAATAACCCCCTGCCACTCTGTCTACGTATTCCTTCGGCGTCTCCCCATCTGCCGGGGGTTCATCGGGTGGGACCGGGGTACGGCGAGAATAGGATGCCTTCTTAGCTGCAGTTTTAAACCTTATCACAACATTTGGCTGCGCACGCACTCCTGCGGATTCTGGAGCGGTCCCCTTACCTTGGGACCCCCCCCCCTCCATCCTCTAATTAATATCCAACAATCGCACGCTTGGCCACTTGCTTTCTGCCAACAGCCGTCACTAGCGCTATCACTTCAGGCTGAGGCAGGGGCGCCTTGCCAAGCTCACACAAGCCACAGAGAAGGAAAAGGGTATTACCATGGACCCAGCAGGACGTCCCCGTTATGCATAGCGCTACCAAAGCGCATTCCCGAGACGAGCTACCAAAATGACGTCAATTTAGGAAGCCAGGAAATCCCAGTGCAGTTATCAAAGCTACGTCAATTTAGGAAGTCTGGAAATCCCAGTGCAATGGGGAAATCCTCACTTCTGACACCAAATTGCTAGTGTGGGTTATTCCTTTCCCAGCACTATATACCACTTACTCTCGGGACATCCGTTAATCCCCTGGGCCGAGGAATCACCTTACTTTCTCTGTCTGGAATTCCAGGGGAACAAACACACACACTCGCATATAAGTAGTATGTAAGTTTATTCCACAGGTTAGAGGGGCTGTCTGTCTTTTATACATTAACAGAAACATATGCATACATCATCAACTCATCCCCTGAGGCCCACCACAGCTTATCAGTAACTTCACAGATGTTAGTCGTCTCCGTGTAGAACAATCAATTTGTCTTAGCACAGCACATTCCTTTCCATATACAGATATGTACAGGATTCCCATTTTCCCCTGCGGGCCTCCTAGTCCTCCTGTACACACACACTTTAAGCCTTATTTTCCCCAATCAAAAAGTATATGCGTTCATTTCATAGTGTGTACTTTCACTGTGGGTGTGCACATGGGCAGAGCTTGGGTAGATCCTAAGTGCAGCAGACAAATACATGTGTTGATTAATGCTATAATGTATGTGTGTATTTGAACATGTAGACATAGTAGGTTATACAAGCTTTAGGACTTGTGTAAATGATCACACTTTAAATTAAGATGTGTTTTTAGACAGTTATGATGGCATTTTTTAAAGAAAAGTAGGCATCTACTTTTCTCAATAAAATAGGTTTAAAATGGATGTGTTTTGGCTGCCGTAAACTAGGTGTCCTGTAATACAATTATCCACCATATGTTTCTCTCTAAGCACAAGTCTAACCTCTATGTCTGGGTCCAGTAGCTCTTCACAACCTTCTTAAATCATTGACAATGACCAACCATGAAGGTCCGACTTTTATTTTTTGTTTTATTTATTTATTTTATTTCTTCAATTTTTATTCCTGTCTTCTCAAACTGCTCAGGAAGGGTTACAAATTGCATACATAATAATAACAAATAACATAGCACAGACTGACAATACCTCATCACAACACATTAATTCTATTCTTCATAAAATTTTAAAAAAGGAAAAAAACAAACCAGAGCAATTGATTTCCAAAATCGTATAATGTCATTCATATCTCAGGAAAAAGGCATATTTTTATCGCCTTCCAAAAATATAACAGATTATCCATAGAATGGTAACTTTTTGGTTTTCCATTGCACAGTAATGGCAGAGAGCGTAATTGCACATTCACTTTAGGATGAAACTGTTTGCAAGAAGGAACCACTAGTAAACAATCTCTGAAATGTTCTCTGTAATGTTCTGTTGAAGTTGTAATGTAGACCGCTTTGATACTATGAAAGGCGGTATAGAAATCTTGTTAAATAAAATAAAATAAATAAATAAAATAAATCTGATTGAGACCTCAAAGTACGGATTGGGGCATACTTCTGCAATTTAAGTAGAACATAATTTGGAAGCTGAGTATGGAAATATTTAAAAGGCAAAACAAACATTGTAAAGATACAGTGCTTCGCAATTGGTAACCAATGAAGTAAATTTAAAGTACATTTTATTTCCTGATGTTGCTTTTAAATTTACCTGCATGAAGTAAATTTAAAAGCAACATCAGGAAATACTTTTTCACTGAAAGGGTAGTGGATGCCTGGAATGCCCTCCCGAAAGAGGTGGTGAGAACAAAACCAGTGGCAGAATTTAAAAAGGCATGGGACAGACACAGAGGATCACTACTTAGCAAGAAGATAGTATCAAAACAAACATAAACAACTTCTAAATGAAGATGGATAACCTGTCTGGAGCAGCATGTACAATTCTGGCACCTTACTGGGCAGACTAGATCATCCATGCTGGTCTTTATCGGCTGTCACTTACTATGTTACTATCCTTTTCTAGAAGGATGGGCTTCCAGTTTGTGGATCTTGCTTGATCCAGATACTGTGGAAACAGGAAAGAGGACATCCTCCACAAACAGTAAACAGCACACCAAAGGAGCAGAGAAGAACCACGGCCACACCAATTGTACCTTCTCCGATAGAAGACTTTATTCAAAAACCCAACTTGGCCAAGTTTCAGCACAAATGCCTGTGTTAGAGATCACTATAAAACATCTGTGTTTTGCCTGATATATAGGTCTTTGTCTGAGTACAGATGACATTGTTTGTTTGCATTTTTGTCAAGTCAAATTTGATCAAGATATATTCATATTGACCCCTGACACAGGCATTTGTGCCCATTTGGGTACTTGTATCTGTGAAGGTACAATTGGTGAGGCCGTGGTTCCTCTCCACTCCTTCAGTGTGCTGGTCCAAATACTGTGCCATTTTTATGTTTTCCCAAGAAAAAGTTATCATGAAGGAAGTATGATACCACATTGTAATGCGTTAAAAGAAACTCAAGATATTTTTGCCTTGGTTTACTTAGCAATGTCGGAGGAGAGTTTTTCGCACGATCATCTGAATTCGTTGCACACAATGACTAAACAAAATTACTGCACTTTAATGTGTTGATTCCCAAATATCTGCATATACCTATATGGAACACCTTTACTGTATGTATCAAAACTCTTTCACCGAGATGATTGGGGCACAGACAAAAAGCGCCACACACAATCTGTTACTTCAGTTTCCAAAACGATCATCATTCATCTTGTCTTCAGTACAGCAGACTGCTGTAATGTAAGACAAATAGACTATAAGCAATCATTAGTTATAATGCCATGGGAAATAGTTACAGTGCTTTCGCAGTATGCATTTATTGTAGATGTTTGTAGTTCAAATATATTTAAAACAATCAAAAGATATGGGACGTGAAAGCTATCATTCTATATTCGACACTGGAGTGCTCACTGCAGGCCATATATGAAACCATGTGCGGTGCCATTTAGACCAAGCCTAATCTCGTCATCTCCTCCTGTAAGCTCACTTCATACTTATCATATCGTGGCTGGTTTCTACCTAATGGGTGTGAGAGGAATTTCTGACAAAGAAACCAAAACAGGGCAAGGCATTTCCTTAATTACTGTGCAGACAGTACCAGGTATGGACATAAACACAGCACCAGACAGCAGGATTTAAAAAAAAAAACCACTTTAAAAAGAGGATGTGTTAGTATAACTTCAAGGGCACTTAATAGACTGTTCTAGTCAGAAACGGGGCTGCATGGAAATCTTAATTTCCCCCTTTTTTCCTGGATAAATATGTGTTGAAGTTTAAGTCATGGAGACATGGAGTGGAAAAGCCTAGTGGTTGGAGCAATAAGCTGCAAGTCAGGGAAACCAGGGTTCAGATCCCACTGCTGTTCCTTGTGATCTTGGGCAAGTCACTTAACCCTCTATTGTCTCAGGTGCGAAATTGAGCTTGAAAGCCCTTGGGGGACAGGGAAATACTTAGGGGTCCTTTTACTAAATGCCGCTAAGGTTTCACACTTAACAAGCGCTACCAAAGTACGTTAAGTGCAAAGCCTTTGAGTTAGCTGTCGGGGAGGGGGGGGGGCATGACCAGTATGTTCCTGGCAGCTGATGTGTGACTGGGTATCATAATGAGTGGCAAAGTAACATGGGTGTACCTAAAGATAACTATATAGGGTACCAGTAAGTGAACCACGCTGTCGCATTAACTTCACTCGCATGCTAATGTGTTCACTATGCCCATGCTCCGCCTCCAACCTGCCCATTGTCCTCATTAGCATACGAGTGCCAGGTAATATGTGTTTCAGCAGTCGGTAGCTGTGCATTCCCGCACATTAGGATTCACCATGGCCAGTTACCATTCACTAAAACGCATATTAATTGCTAGCAGTATTTAGTAAGAAGAGACCCTTAACATATCTGAATGCAACATCGTAACAATTTGTAATTCACAATTTGTTCTAGATTAGAGCTCAACTGGAGACAGATCTCTTAAAGATCTCCAAATGTTCCATAAAGAAATTAAATTATTCCTGTTCATTGAACATTATGGTAACTATCCCGACAATAATGAAATTTACCCGACATAACAATTATTTTAACCCGGGACTGCTCATTCCCATTCCAACCGACCTAATCGTTATCCAAGATTTTCCCACATTTAATTACTGCTAATCATAGCTAAAATGTATATATGTTGAATATAAAATATGCTTATCTGTAAATAGTTGACCAACAGTTAAAGCGTTTCTTTGTTCTAAGTTATAATGTAACTCACCTGTTCACTGTTCAGTGTAAACCCCCCTTGATCTTTCGAAGGGGCGGTATAGAAAAACTTATAAATAAATAAATAAAGTAAAAAATAAAAGGAACTTTGTATTTAATTTAATAAACTGTTCAAATCACAGTAATGTAGGTTTCCTTCATGCCTATGTAGGCAAGTTATATTTCAGTCCAGAAGGAGGACTGTCCATGTTCTAGAGCCTGGAACAGTATCACTGTGTTGCTTTTTCATAGGTAGTAAGGTTGTTGTTGTTGTTTGAATTCTAGGAGTTTCTTCCAAATATGATTTTTGCAGGATTTGCAGGATTATAATTGTCATAATTGTTATAATTGTTAGTGTGCTCTTTTACCTCATTTGTATCTTTGTGCACTACTGTTCAGCTTTTCTCAGCTGAATAACTTATACTCACCCCTGTCCCCTCTACCCACCCACCCCCTGGCACTCAGCCTCTTATAGCTGTCATTTGCTCATTACCTCACTTATTCACAGGTGCACCTAATCCCCTGTGGTCTCTTGTATTTTTCTCTAATTGCTTACCTTCAAACTTCTGTACCTTAGTTCTTCCCTTATTCGACCATCACCTGCTAAGCTTCACTCTTCATCACCCACTGCCTCAACCTCATCCTTTCTTCTTCACCCTCTTTAGAAATCGTCATACTATTGACCCTTTGGTTCTCTCTTCGACTGTTTCATGACCCCTTTCCTCACTATGTCATCTGAGTCTGTTGACGAGGCAGTAGCTTCCTATAACACTGCACTCCCCTCTGCTCTGGATGCTCTCACTCTGCCTATGCCACATCTTGTGAGGGATACTATACCCCAGCCCTGGTTCTCCTCTTTTCTCTCCCATTGCTCTTTCAATGTTTGTTCTGGTGGATCCTCCTGTGCTGCTATCCCATTCTCAGTTGGTGTACACCAAAGATCTGTCTTGGTTCCACTCCTTTTCTCTCTCTAAACCCAGTCCGTTGGTGTACTTATCTCTTCCCATGGCTTTCACTACCATTTTTATGCTGATGACTCCCAGATCTACCTCTCAACACCAGAAATCTCTTTGGCAATCCAGACCCGGATCTCTGCCTGCTTTTCTGACATTGCTGCTTGGATGTCTAAACGCCACTTTCAATTGAACATGGCCTAAAACCTCCTCTCCCCTCTTCTCTTCCTCCTTTCTCTTTCTCTGTGGATAACTCTCTACTCCTCCCTGTTTCCTCAGCTCGCAACCTTGGGGTCATCTTTAACTCTTCTCTCTCCTTCTCCACACACATTCATCTGATAGCTAAGACATGCTGTTTCTTTCTCTATAGCAACAACAAAATCCACCGCTTTCTGAACACACAACTAAGACACTTACCCATTCCTTAATCACCTCCTGTCTTGACTATTGTAATCTACTCCTTGTTGGTCTCCCGCTGAATCATCTCTCTCACCTGCAATCTGTTCAACACTCTGCTTTGTGGCTAATTTTCTGCCTGCCTCGTCATGCTCATATTACCCTTCTTCTCAAGTCACTTCATTGGCTCCCTATCCTTTTCCGCATCCAGTTCAAACTTCTCCTGCTGACCTATAAGTGCATTCACTCTGCTGCTCCTCACTACTCTCCTCCACACTCCTTTCCTCTCTTATACCTCCCTACACTCCTCCCCAGAAACTCCGCTCCTTTGGCAAATTGCTTCTATCTGTGCCCTTCTCTTCAATTGATAACTCCAGAATTCTCTCCTTTAACCTTGCTGCTCTTTATGCCTGGAACAAGCTACCTGAGTCTGTACATCATGCGCCATCTCTAGTTCTTTTCAAATCCAGGCTGAAAACTCACCTCTTCGCTGCCGCTTTTGGATCTTGATTCACCTGATCTTGTTTGTGTTTCCTTACCATTCCCCCTAGATCTATCCCTGTCTACACCTACTGTGCTGTCTGTCTTAACTAGATTGTAAACTCTGATGTTTAGGGACTGACTCTTACATGTTTGCATCTCTGTGTATGTCTTCTAGTGCTATACAAATGCTCAGTAGTAGGAGGAGGAGGATTTTATGTTACTTTTCAGACTGCCTAATAACTTTTCACTATTTATCTTCTTCACCCTTTGTCTCTCACATTTTTATTCTCTCTCTCTCCCCATATTTGTCAATCTCCTTTTTGTTTCACTTATTTTCCATGTTTTATTCACACTACCATCCCTTTCCCACCCTATCATGTTTCAGAATTTCCAGTTTTTATTTTCTTCAGCTTCTCCTCTTAATCTTTCCCTTTTCCTGTCTCTTCTGCTTAGTTCCTCTCTCTCTCTGTGCAGAAGCTAAGAGATAGGATGTTCTGTTATGTCCTATGGAATAATCTTCTTGGTGAGCTAAGACAGCAGAAAGATTACTGCAATTTAAATATAGGAAGGAGTGGAAGGCCTTTCCAGCTGTTTAGCATGTAGTGTCATGCCCTAGCCCTCCTCCTCAGGCTAAGAGGGTTAGGGTTGCCATTATGTTCTCCTTATAGAAGGTGGTATAAACTAATTTGTTCCAGCTTAGCCTGATGGGAGTGGTAGTTCTCTTGCCTTCTAAGAAGAAATAGTCATGAAACCAGTGGTAAAGGCAAAGATGACAAAATGTATTCCCCAAACAAACGGTTCTATGCAGGTTGCATCAGGATAATTCTTCAGTTGTTTGCTCAAGGTTATTTACACAAGTATGCTGGCTGAGCTTCACACTCTACTCAAAAGTGCAACTGCTTAACAGATAAAGAAAAACATAGCAGCTTCCTTCAACAAAGAAAAATATTCTCTTTTCCTTTGTCTTCCCTCAGCTCTCCAATATACACTAGCAAAGGGATTCAATGTCATCAGCTAAACACAACGTACAGTCCATAGGTACTTCAGATGTTAATGAATCATTCTCATTACAGTCCACTTGCATTTCCTCCAACTCCTGAACTGCAGTGTTTTGCTTCAAGCTACTATCATATGTCTTAGGGTAACTCCTCCCTAAGGGGTTCTGTGTCTCCTTTGAGCACAGCTCTATGAGATAGGGATTACAGGTACCTGAGGTTGTGGAGACTCCTCTCTGGCTCTGTTCAGCAATCTCTCTCCAGCTATAGGATAGCAGTCTCTGGTTCCCTTGTTGGAGTTCCTCCCTGGAGCTCTGTCCCGGTTCCCTGTTCCAGGCTAGGCTTTGTAGACTCTTGGACTGAGTCCTGGGCTCTCACCTCTGAACTCTCTGAACCTTTCTATCCGGCACTGGGGTTTGAAGATTTCTCTTCTCCCCTTCTGCTCTGATTGCTTCACCTCCACTTCTCCAGCTGTGTCTCCTCCTGTGTTCCCTCTCGTGTGCTGTCGTCGTTGTTCTCCTGTCTCTTCCTTGTTCTTCCCTTCTCCTCCTGCTTCCTCGTCCTCCTCCTGACTCTCTCTCTATCCAGGGTTTATATTCCTGCTCTCTGAGCCATGTCTCTGCCTCTCTGGACAGGTGTCTGTAATTAGGTTCCAAGCTTGCTACTACGTCAGCAGAGCTTGGGTGTGGCAGCCTAGCTTCAGTTTCTCTGTGCTTGCTTTCTTTTGGCAAACGCTGAAACATGTGTACTGCAGGGATGTCACTTTTCTTAAAGGTAAAATCATTCTTTTCTTCTACTTCCATATGCTCACTAGAGGCTTCCTCATCACAGTAGGGAGCAGTCTCTTATGCACACATAATACACGGATGTATTTACATGTCTCTATCATATCTCATCTATCCCACCTTTTCCTTTAGCATATACATATTAAGATTTTTAAGCCTGTCCCCATATGTTTTATAACAAAGACCGCTAACCATTTTAATAGCCATCCCCTGTACCAACTCCATCCTGTTTGTATCCTTTTGACTGTGTGGTCTCCAGAATTGCACACTGAGGAAGCCTTAGTTGCACTTATACTACTTGCACCGAGCCCTTATGTTAGTTTCTGCCGACAATACAGATATCTGCATGTGAGAGGTCTTTTTTCTCGCCTCACTCTGGAGTTAAAATTTTGAGAGAGAAATCCTGTAAACCTAAGAGTAATGGGTAAAAACATTTTTTTGACTACATATGTCTGTTTTTATTTTGTACTGATATATTCCCTACTTGGTGAAGATCTCTCTCTGTTCTGCATATGTGTGACTGAGGCTACATATTCTGTTAGTATGGAGTTTCTATGTAGGAGGCAGTAGTAATCTGGCTTATTCAATTTCTCAATAGGAATATGGATTTTCTAGAGCCCACTACAATATTTATGGTGCTGCCCTTTTCTGGGTACGCTCCATGTTGTGTGAGTTTTGGAAGTTAGTGATGTTTATGGAATAGTAGATTTGCTCTATAGGTCTTGTACTCTGCATTCTTGCTGTAGACAACTGTTGGTTGGAGCCGGGGGGGGGGGGGGGTTACTGAAATATGGATTGTCTTTGAGATTTGCAGTTTTGCATTTTTATGCTGCCGGACTGAAATTTAAAATAATTTTTCAATTCAGATTCAAGTACATTTCAAATTTTAAGGGAATTTATCAGATTAATTTTGTTTAGTAGCCTGATAGCTTCACCACTGCTGAGTTCTGGACTTTTCCAGCTCTAGCACAATCCAATCCAGCCTTTGAATTCATGGCTACCAGGATTAGTTTTTCTCATTTTATATCTTCCCTCTTCATCAATAATCTGGTCATAGCTAAATAAATCTGATGTGCGGATACTTATAATGGTTTGATGGGGGGGGTATGTAAGTGGCTTTTAATTAATCACATTTAATGTTTATTATTATGTTTGTTTAATTGTAACATCTACATTGCATTTTACTACATTGCATGTGCATGTTTGGAAGCTGCCTAGGATTTTAGATGGGTGGTGTATACATTTTAAAATAAAGTATAGCAAATTCAAGTAGAGGAGTAGCTGCTTAATACCCAACAGATCAAGGGTTTAATTCCCACTGGCACTCCTTGTGACCTTATGTAAGTCACTTTACTTTCCATTGCCTTGGAAAGAAAAAGCCTGGCAATCTACTTCTCATGGTACATTGTAAAGAAAACCAAGAAGCAGCTAGGTCACTGGGAGTCAGCAATAAAAAAACAAAAAATACTAAACTTATGTGAGTGATGCTGCAATGACCCTGCATCACCCTCATGCCTGCCCGGGGTAGGAGGTGGAGGAGATCAGAAACCTCCGATTTGGACCAGCCTGATCAGAGAATAAAATGGTCACACAACAAAGGTAGAAGGGAATTTTATTTCCAATTTAATGATCAGACTTGGTGCTATGTTTATATTTTAAACAGTACATGGAAATGCATCTCTTTCTATTTCTCTGGTATTGCATTGTTTGCAGAATCTGGCTTTTTGGGGTTGCAGTTTAATTTTTATCTATATGTTTATGTTTACGTTATGGTCACCTATTCTGTACTTGGTGATGGTCTGTGGTCTGAATGTGTGACCAAGGCCAGGTGTTCAGTTAACATCGAGTCTGTACTTAGAGATCTATACTGTAGTAATCTGAATTATTCAGCTTTTCAAATAGGTGTTGGATGTTCCAGGACCCACTGCAATATTTACAGGGATACCTTTTTGGGGTAGGCTCCTTATGTGAGTTTTTGAAGTTGTGATGGTATGGTATAATATGGTATGGTATGATAGATTTGCTCTATAGATCCTTGGTGATTTTTTTGTAAGGTTTTGTGTTAGTTCACAATATGCTTGGTACTGGAAAGTGTTTGTTAGTGAGATGATCAGAATCAGATTCTTTTTTTAGATATTGAGTTCTGTGGGTGAATGTCCTAGTTCTGCTCTGCTCCCATTGTTGAGGGAGGGGGTTTTGTGAATGCAAAATATATTCAAAAAGAAAAAGCAAGCACCATAATGTGGGTTATAACAACAAAATATAAATGAATTATAATTTGGTGTTATAAACTGTGCTGTGGTTCTCACTTTTTCTTTTAGTTCCTTGGTGTGTGAACATCTTACATTTCCTCCATATAATCTAATCGGCTTTTTGGTTTGGTTCAGTCCCTGACTGGAGTTTTGAGAAAGATCCCCTCCCTGCTCCCGGGCAGGGGGGGGGGGTAGGGGGTGCCATCTTATCCCTCACCTCAGGCAGCAGATTGCCTTGAGCATCCCCTGAGGCTGAGTCTTAATAGTAGCACAATGTCTATCCATTGGACCCTAGAATCCTTGTTTTAAATGTTATTTTATAGTGCTCTGCTGTCATGTTTTTATGACTAAGGAGGTAAAGTTATGTACCATCAATGCACATAAGTCATTTTTTTCAATGACTTATGTGCTTGGATGAGTCTTTATGCATGTTCTTTAGCCAGTTGCTATTTTTTAAATAGGCACGTCAGGTCGATGACACATACTTTCAGTTTGGGCGTACAAAGGGCTGGGGTCTGCGTGGAGCGCACCCCACATGTAAGTACTAAAACACAATAATTTATGTGCATTCTTTAGAAATCTAGGACCAGGCATTTATGCCAGCCCTAGGGCTGCAGTAAGTGCTTATGCCTAGATTTAATAAATGTTTTTGGACACTAACATCCCTATTTTATAAAGGAAGGTTGGTGTCCACTTTTCTTTATAAAATAGGTTTCAGATAGGCACAATCTGGGTACCTAAAACTAGGCACCTGGCCCTCCATATGCTTGTATTGCTGCCTCTGTTATCCTTGGCCTTGCACAACACAGTGTGAAAATAAACAGAGTGTAATCACAGCAGAAGCAAAATTAATGGGCATAAAATCACTGTACTGGAAAAGGCATCACAGTCTTTTTTACAAGATTCTGCTAATTGTTTCCTATGCACCTCTTAAAGAAGATGCTCTAAGCTCATGGACTAGATTAGAGACTGCCTGAGTGACAGACAACAGTGGCTGCTGATGAACAGAATTCACTCTGAGAAAGAAGAGTAATTATTGAAGTGCCTCGGGGATCTGTCCTGGGGCCAGTTCTGTTCAATATTTTTGCAAGCAGGATTGCAGAAAGGCCAAAGGGAAAAGTCTGCCTTGCTGTAGATGACACAAAAATTTGCATCAGAGTAGAGATTTCTCTTAACAGAATGAAAAAATAAGTTGAGAAAGTTCAAAGACTGGTCACGTGCTTGGCAGGAATTTAGTACAGAAAAGTTCAGACTTATGTATTTGTGGTGGAGAAAAACAAGGGAAAAGTATATAATGGAGATGAGCTAATATGTGGATTAACTACTATAACTGCAGTGTGACCAAAAGGAAAAAAGAAAAATTCATACATTGCCCATGACATAAAGTTGTCCACTCTCTGCCTCAGCACTCAAACTAATGATGATGGTAGTTATAATGCAGCCACTTCAGATGAAGATGACACCTTTGGTGCAATTAAAAGCCACAGTGAACCTGTTTATGAACTCACTGCAGCAAGAAGAAGGCACAAAAGCTAATGAAAAAATTTAAGAGGATTAACTATAATGACCCTCACTTGGTTTGCAGCTTGTCATGCAGTGAGGGCTTGTGTGCATCAGTGATGCTGAGGGCTAAGGTATCGGTAGCTTAACTACTGGCAGGGTCTTCCAGGATGGACAGGTCTCAGCTGAGGTGCCAGACCAAGAAAAACCAACCATCTGGGCAGCAGCAGAATAGGACGGTGTTGGCGGCGGAGGATCATATATCTGTGACAACAGCAACAACACTAGAATTACCTGCGCAGAAGAAAAATCTGGAAATCTACTTCCATATCTTGCCACAAAAACCCAATGGATAGTCACAACAAAACAAATTGCACTATAGTAGTGGAAGATGAGATCCCCCAGGTCAGAAAGCACTCAGCTGGCTACTGGGCAGGAGCTGAAGATTTTCCAGAATAAAGCCAGTGTTTATGATGTGGTTGGATCAAAGCCCTCAGGATGTCTGACTGCTGATGTAGCTGCGCATGAAATGAGAGTCAGAAGCTGCAAAGATGTCTTACATATTGGGACATGGAACATACGAAGCATGAACCAAGGGAAGTTGGAGGAGGTCAAGAATGAAATGGAACGTGTACAACTCGATCTGTTGGGACTAGCATTGGGCACTTTGCATCTGATGATCACACGGTCTACTATGCTGGAAATGAAAGACAAAGAAGAAATGGTGTTGTATTTATACTTAAGAAACTTACAAGAACTGTAATGAAATACAGTGCAATCAGTGAATGCTTAATTTCTATTTGTCTACCAGGAATGCCCATCAATGCAATTATAATTCAAGTATATGCCCCAACAACAGCTGCTGAAGAGGGTGGCATTGATGAGTTCCATGAACAAGTACAAGCTGAAATTAAATTGCAAACAGGATGTCTTGATAGTCTTGGGTGACAGGAATGCAAAAGTTGGAAAAAAAAAGAAGGCAAAGAGGTTGGAAAATATGGACATGGAAACAGAAATGAAGTTGGAGAAAGACTAATAGAATTCTGCAAGACCAGTGATCTATTCATCTCAAACACCTTCTTCCAGCAACACAAGCTGTGACTGTACACATGGACTTCACCCAATGCATTGTACAAGAATCAAATTGACTACATCTGTGGAAGTCAATGATGGAAAAGCTCAATAACATCAACAAAGACAAAGCCTGGAGATAACTGCGGTACAGCTCACCAACTACTAGTATGCAAACTACTAGTATGCAAACTCAAGACCCTCATAACAGGCCAACTTCTCAATGAAATAACAAGCAGTTCCAAGTACTATTGTACCACCTTTGTATATAGTTAACCATGATATCCCTTATCAGATAACCCTCCATTGTATTTAGTTTCCCCTATTTTCGCCAAGTTATACTTCCTGTTAAATGTAACTGACCAGACATATGTAAACTGTCGGATGTTTTCTGTTCAATGTAAACCGCGCTGATGTCTAATAGTGCGGTATATAAGAATTGTTAATAAATAAATAAATAAATAAATAAAATAAGCTAAAGTTGAAAAAGAGCAAGCCACTCATTAATGTAGCAAAATATGACCTTGAGAATATACCACCGGAATTTAAAGACTGCCTGCAAAATTGATTTGCTGCTTTAGTTTCAAAAGACAGAGTTCCAGAAGAATTATGGGATAACATCAAGAAGATCATGTTGAAAGAAAGTGAGAAGTCTCTACAAAAGGTCAAAAAGCAAAAATGACCAAAATGGATTACTGAAGAAACTCTGAAAATTGCCCAGAAACACAAAGAAGCTAAAGCCAGAGGAGAGGCAATCACAGAATTCAACAGAGAAATCCAACGTGCAGCAAGACAAGACAAGGAGAAGTACTACAATGATGCATGCAAGGAAATAGAAGCAGAACGTATTAGAGGGAGAACAAGATTGGCTTTCCTGAAGCTACAAGAGTTAAAGAAAAATTCCAGCCTCATATTGGAATGTTAGAAGCTGCTTAAGGATCCCTTGTGAATGATGCTGAGAAGTTCAAGAAAAGGTGGAAAGAATATACAGAGTCATTATACAATAAAGATCAAGAGGACCAATAGCCATTTCAAACTATACCTTATGATCAGGAACCATTGATGATGAATGAAAAAGTCAAAGCAGTATTGAAAGCCGTATCAAACAACAAAGCACCGGGCATTGATGGCATTACCACTGAAGTATTAAAGCAATCTCATGTAGTTGTTAACATACTTACAAGACTCTGCCAGGAAATTTGGAAGATAACATCATAGCCAACTGACTGGAAAAGATCTGTGTTTATACCAATGATAAAGAAAGGCATTCCAAATGACTGGAAATCATCACACAATCACTCTGATCCTACATGCCAGCAAGATCCTACTCAAGATTATTCAGCAGAAACTACAACCATACCTGGAACAAGAACTGCCTGAAATGCAAGCAGGGTTCAGGAAAGGACAAGGAATGAGAGACATCATCGCAGATGTGAGATGGATCTTTGGAAAGACAAAAAAATACTAAAATGCTTCCATGGCTAGCATGCTTCCATGGCTGGAAATAGTAATAATGAGTGAGATGATCAAATTTACAGATTACACAAAATTATTCAAAGTTGTTAAAACCCAAGAGAATTGTGAAAAATGGCAAGAGGAGCTTGATAAATTGGAAGTCTGGGCATCCAAATGACAGATGAAATTTAATATGGACAAGTGCAAAGTTATGCACTTAGGAAAGAACAACACATCTCTGATGCCAGGTACCACTTTAGAAACTACCACCCAGGAAAAAGATTTGGACATCATGGATAATACATTGAAACCCTCTGCCCAGTGTGCAGCAGAGACCAAGAGAGCAATATCATACAAGGAATCATAAGGAAAAGAATGGAGAATAAATCAAGGATATTATAATACCTCTGTATCGTTCCATGGTTCGACCGCACCTTGAATATTGTGTGCAATTCTGGTCGCTATATCTTAAAAGGGATATTGTGGAATTAGAAAAAGGTACAGAGAAGAACCACCAAAATGGTAAAAGGGATAGAAGGATACCACTATGAGGAAAGGCTTAAAAGGTTAGGGCTCTTCAACTTGGAAAAAAGAAGGCTGAGGGGAAATATGATAGAGGTCTATAAATTAATGAGTGGAGTGGAATGGGTTAACGTAGACCAGTTGTTTATGGCTTCAAATGTTGAAAGAATAGAGGACATGCAATGAAGCTACAGTGTAGCTCATTTAAGACTAAAAAGAGAAAATACATTTTTACTCAATGCATAATCAAATTCTGGAATTCGTTACTGGAAGATGTAGTAAAAGCTGTTAGTGTAGCTGGGTTTAAAAAAGATTTGGACAAGTTCCTGGAGGAAAGGTCCATAAACCATTATTAAAGAGGACCTGGGAAATCCACTGCTTGCCCCAGGATGAGCATTGTGGAACCTGTGTGCCTTTTGCGAACCTGCCAGGTGTTTGTGACCTGGATTGGCCACTGTTGGAAACAGGATACTGGGCTTGATGGACCTCGGTCTGACCCAGTATGGCATTTCTTATGTTCTTCTGTAACCTTTACATTGATCAAGAAGTAACAATTCAAATGGAACAAGGAGAAACAGAATGGTTTAAAATCAGCAAAGGTGTTCAACAAGGCTGCATACTTCCCCCCTACCTGTTTAATTTATATACAGAACAAATCATCAGAGAAGCAGGACTGTATTTAGACAACCGAGGTGTGAGGATTGGTGGAAGACTCATCAACAACCTTCACTATGCTGTTGATACCTCATTACTGGCTGAAAGTGAAGACAGTCTGAAACATTTGCTTCTCAAGATCAAGGAACTGCCTGTACCTTAATGTAAAGAAGACAAAGATCCTGACAACTGGCAAAATCAATAAGTTCATTGTTGATGGAGAAGAAATTGAAATAGTGGACAACTTTAACCTACTTAGAAGAACTATCAAAAAAGAAACAACAAGCTGCCAAGAAATCCGAAGATGCTTTGCTTTTGGCAGAATGGCTATGAAGCACCTAGACAAGATTCTCAAAAGCAGAGATGTCTCTCTTCATGCAAAGATTTGCCTTGTTAAGTCATGGTACTTTCTATAACATCATATGGATGCAAAAGTTGGACAGTGAAAAAGATAGACAGGAAGAAAATTGATGCCTTTGAATTATGGTGCTGGTGGCGTATAGTGTGTATACCATGGACTGCCCAAAGAACAAACAAGTCAGTACTGGAGGAGATCAAACCTAAGCTTTCTTTAGAAGCTCAAATGACAAAAGACTTTGACTTTCATACTTTGGACACATTATGTGAATGGAGAGATCGTTTGAGAAAGACATCTTGCTTGGCAAGGTAGAAAGTCAAACCAAGAGAGGAGGACCAGTAATGAGATGGATCGATACAATAACAGCAGCTATGGGTGCCACTCTGTCAACAATGAGCCACCTGATTGAAGACCGAACACAGTTTAGGAAACTATCCAGACGATCGCCATGAGTCGACACCAACTCAGCAGAGATCGGGGCATGTAGACCCCCAGAAATCCCTGAGCAGCCAAAGGTAAAGCCCTGCCACCCAATCCCAGTCCTGGTTGCCCCTGCCGGGGGCTGGGCAATGGGGAAAGAAGAGCGGAACTAGTGTCTTGCTGCCTGTGTTCCTGTTGGGTGTCCCGGTGCCATGGCACAGGGCTAAATGGCACTGGTGCTCCAGCAGGAGCATAGGGAGGGCTGGATGGGGAGGTGGTTTTTGTCCCACTCTGCAGAATCGGGGCATATCCAGCCTGTGTAATTACCCGATTCTGCACCCACGTTAATGTCTAAATTCCGCGGGTGCAGAATCGGGTACACATTTAGGCCATCCATATTTTGGATATCTGACGGCCTGGACATGCTCCGATTGGAATTGCCATCCACATCAACAGGCTCACCTTTGTCATTATTGTTGTTAAGTGCATCACCTTTATCTATCTGTTTATTCACACCTTCAAAAAATATAACAGATTAGTAAGACGAGACTTTCCTTGGCTAAATCCATGTTAGCTTTCTCCCATTAAACCATGACTATCTACATGTTAAATAATTTTTTTCTTTATAATGGTTTCTACCATTTTGTCTGGTACCAACGTCAGGCTCACCGATCTGTAGTTTCCTGGATCACCCCTGGAACCCTTTTTAAAAATTAGTATTACACTGACCATTCTCCAATCTTCAAGTACTACAGATGATTTTAATGAGTTCACAGAATACTAATAGTAGATCTTCAGTCTCATATTTTGGTTCTTTCAACACCTTCAGATGTATACCATCCAGTCCAGGTGATTTGCTACTCTTTAGTTTAATAAATAGTTATAATACATCTTCCCGGTTTACTGATATTTCTTTCAACTCTTCCGAGACATCCCCTTTAAATAGCATTTCAGGCAGGGGTAACTTCTATACATCTTCTTCAGAAAAGACCATATCAAAGAAATCATTCAGTGTCTCCTCTATGGCCTTGTCCTCCCTTAGCGCCTCTTTTACCCTTCTATCATCTAATGGTCCAACTGAATCTCTCACAGTTTTTTTGCTACGAATGTACTTGAAAAAGGTTTTATTATTTGTTTCTGCTTCCACAGCAAGCTTTATTTTTTTCAAAATATTTCTTTGCTTGTCTTTTCAATGCCTTGCATCTAACTTGTCAGTGCTTATGTTGTTTCCCATTTTCGTCATTTGGCTTCTTTTTCCATTTCCTGAAAGATGCTTTTTTGGCTACAGAAGCCTCTTTTACCTCACCTTTAAATACATCTGGTCTGGGCTTCCAAGATAGTATTTTTGAACAATGCCCACACTTGATATAACCCTGTAACCTTTGCAACTGCTCCTTTTAGTTTTTTCTTAACTAGTTTCCTCATTTTATTATAATCTCCCTTTTGAAAGTGAAAAGGAAGTACAATGGATTTCCTTGATGTCCTCCCTCCATTTAATAAATCAAATGCAAACATGCTATAATCACTATTGCCAAGTGGCCCCAACACCCTTATCTCTTGCATCAGATCCAGTATTCTATTAAAGACTAGGTCCAAAATATCTTCCCCTCTTGTCGATTCATGAACCAGCTGCTCCAAGAAGCAGTCATTTATTTAATCTAGAATCTTTACCTCCCTAGCATGTCCTGCTGTGACATTGACCCAGTCAATACTGGGGTAATTGAAATCACCCATTAGTACTGTGTCATAACTTTTCGTTAGCTTCTCTGATTTCTTTTAGCATTTCATCATCCATCTATTCATTCTGGCCAGGCAGTCGGTAGTACATCCCCACTGCCATTGACTTTCCCTTTTTACATGGAATTTCTATCCATAGAGATTCCTGCAAAATTTTAATGCTTTATGACTCAGTGCCCTCTCTAACATAGAGCACAACCCCTCCATCAATTTGATCTACACTGTCATTGTGATATAGTTTGTACCGCGTTGTATCATGGTGTCCCTTTGGTTGTCCTCCTTCCACCTGTCTCTGAGATGCCAATTATATCTAACATTTCATTTAGTGCTATATATTCTAGCTCTCCCATCTTATTTGTTAGACTTCTTGCATTTGCATACAGGCATTTTAGAGATTTATTTTATTATAATTAATCGGCTCCAGGGGGAATTTGGAATCTTTCAGCTCTGTCTGCTCTGCTCTTAAAGTCATCTGGGTTACTTTTATCTTTTTTGGAACCTCTCTGACATGATTCCCTAACATCCCTCTTTTGCTAGTATCCTTCAAGGATACATTCTTCCGAACCATGTGTTCTTGGATGACCTTCGGCCTTCCCCTTTATCTAGTTTAAAAACTGTTCTGTCTCCTTTTTAAAGGTTAATGTCAGCAACCTGGTTCTACCCTGGTTAAGATGGGGCCCATCCTTTCGGAACCCCTCTCCCCCTCCCCCCCCCCCACCTTCCCCAGAATTTTTCCCAGTTCCTAACAAATACAGTTGGACTTTTAGAAAATTGCCAGGGGCTGCATGCCTAGATCTGTAGTGAGTACTTAAGCAAACTCCCAAGGTTTAGAGCATAAAAAATAGAAACATATGATGAGAGGGGTGATAGCAAAGGGCACCCTGGAAACATTGGTGCTCTAGATGATTGCCTAGTTCACCTATTGGGTCTCAATGGCCCTGAGTAGAACTTATAATCTATGTGAAGCCTAATGAGGTGGCCTCATAGGGAATTTTTAGGACCATTAAACTCTCCCATGGGTTATCTCTGGGCGAAGTCAATACTGCTGTTGAAGTATTCCTGGAGCCACCTCCAGGTCAGATGCATGACACACTGGTGTCTTGAATGCCCCCATATTGGGAATAGATTTTTATTTTTCTCATTCGGAGGATGAGCTCCACAAAGAGAAAAATTTAATCGCCGGGAAATTTAGCTTGTTTTCCCATGAAGGCAGGGCCAGCAACCCAAATTCAAATGAGTTGAAGTGCATGGAAGATTACAGTGGTGATTTCACATGCACCATGCCTGTGTGTGTGGCTGGGCCTGGTGGTTGAGGTGCATTCTATGCAGAACTCTGCTTTATATGCACCCATTGTACACATGATAAATGTGTGTACATATAGCCATGCAGTCATAGCACTTAGGGTTCCACCCATGTGAAATGCTGTCCTGTTGCCAGAGTTACAGTACATTATGGATTCATGACTGGGTTAAAGACAATCATATTAACTAAGGCATAATTTCTCAGTCAGGCCCTGGTCCTTGGGTGGTTTCTTCTCCAAGGCCAATTTTCAACTGTGGTTCCTTCTGCTTTTTTCCAGTTTACTTTCATCCTTACCCCACAATCCACCACACATTCCTATTCACACCAGTCCATTTAATCCACCCCCCTTCCCCAACAGGCTCCTCGGATTCCCTCCCCTTCTTTCTGTGTCCTCTCCTCTCTAGCATATTTCTTTAGGTTTGCCAGAAAGGGCTGCCATGATTTCTGGCTGTTGGGTTTACATCCTAGCTGATCTTTCAACATTCAAAATATACTGTTTATTTTAGCTAGATGTACTAAGAACATAAGATATGCAATACTGAATCAGACCAAGGTCCATCAAGCCCATTATCCTGTTTCCAACAGTGGCCAATCCAGGTCACAAGTACTTGGCAGGGTCCCAAAAAGGTTTGTATTTATGTTTATTAAAACTTAATAGACTGCCCTTTTCAGGGACATCAGAGCAGTTAACAGTAAAATAAAATAAAATAATATATAACATTTGGAAAAGAAAGAAAACTCTAATAAAATATAGGAAGGATAACAGGAGAGAGGAATGCAATAAGAGGAAGGAGAATACACAGGAGTAAAGATGGGGGGGGGGGGGGAGGGGTTAGGAGCTGTCAGGGCAGGAGGTCGAAGGCTTTACGGAAGAGATAGGTCTTGACCTGATCCGAGGGGAGACTATTCCATAAGGAGGGGTACGAGGAAGTAGAATGCAGAGTGGCGTGTAGATTCCAGATGAGCCGCTGTGGAGAAAACAGAGGGCAACAGCAGAAAGGTAAGAGAAAAAAGTGGTTGGATGGAGGTGCGGGGGCGGGGGGGGGGGGGGCACACACCACATGTGAAAGTCACCCAGGGCGCAATTCTGGCTCGGTACTTATCTATGTATTTTAATTCTGTATTAATACAAATCTGTTTGTCATAATTTTTTCCCCTTGGGGTGCAGATGGAGTGGGGGGCCCTCTGGCCCTATGAAACCCGTGCTGCAGCGCCCGCCCCCTGTAACATCACTTCCTTTTGAGTGAGGGCTTCGCACACGTTTTCTTTTGTTTTTAAATTAACTTTATTGCAGCTGCTGCTCTGTAAGAAGCAGGAGCGGTGGATGCAAGCAGGGCTGGACCGTCCATTGAGCAAGAATGTTTTTTTGCACAGGGCCCCACGTTTCAGGGGGCCCCGCGCAAAGAACATTCTGCTTTTTTTAAAATTACATTTAAAAAAAAGCTGACTCTGGCTCCTGCCGCTGCCGCTGCCACCGCAGCAGTGGCAGAATGAAGTGTCCCGCGGGGCCTCCTCTGCACGCTGAGCCCCTCTGCAAGGGCTTTCAGATTCGCGAAGGGAGAGTGTCTCCCTCGCGTCTCTGTTAAGCCCGCAGGGGCTAATGGGAAATTTCCCATCAGCCCCTCGCGTCTAAAGGGGCAGATGGGAAATTTCCCATTAGCCCCTGCGGGCTTAACAGAGACGCGAGGGAGACACTCTCCCTTCGCGAATCTGAAAGCCCTTGCAGAGGGGCTCAGCGTGCAGAGGAGGCCCCGCGGGACACTTCATTCTACCGCTGCCATGGTGGCAGCAGCAGCGGCAGCAGCCAGAGCCAGCTTTTCTTTTTTTTTTAAATTTTGCCATAAGCCGACGGGGGGTGGGTGGGGGGGGTTAGGACTGGTAATGGGCGGGCTGGGGGGTTAAGACTGGCAATGGGCTATGGGGGGGGCTAGGACAGGAAATGGGCTGATGGGGAGGGGTTAGGACTGGTTATGGGCTGTGGGCTGTTGGGGGGGGGGATAGGACTGGTAATGGGCTATAGGAGGGGTGTTAAGACTGGTAATGGGCTGTGGGCTGATAGGGGCTGTCTGGAAATGGGGCAATGGGGGGTTAGGACTGGTAATGGGCTATGGGGGGGGGGGGTTAGGACTGATAATGGGCTGTGGGGGGGCTAGGACCGGAAATGGGCTGATGGGGAGGGGTTAGGACTGGTAATGGGCGGTGGGCTGTTGGGGGGGTTAGGACTGGTAATGGGCTATAGGGGGGGTGTTAAGACTGGTAATGGGCTGATGGGGCTGTCTGGAAATGGGGTGATGGGGGGTTAGGACTGGTAATGGGCTAGGGGGGGGTTAGGACTGATAATGGGCTATGGGGGGGCTAGGACAGGAAATGGGCTGATGGGGAGGGGATAGGACTGGTAATGGGCTGTGGGCTGTTGGGGGGGTTAGGACTGGTAATGGGCTATGGGGGGGTTAAGACTGGTAATGGGCTGTGGGCTGATGGGGGCTGTCTGGAAATGAGGTGATGGGGGGTTAGGACTGCTAATGGGCTATGGGGGGTTATGACTGATAATGGGCTATGGGGGGCTAGGATAGGAAATGGGCTGATGGGGAGGGGTTAGGACTTGAGGAGGGCTGCTGTGGTTAGGACTGGTAATGGGCTGTGGGCTGATGGGGGGGGGGGTTAGGACTAGCAATGAGCTATGGGGGGCTGACTGGAAATGGGCTGATGGGGTTAAGACTGGAAGTGGGCTGATGGGGGGTTAGGACTGGTAATGGGTTATAGGGGGGGCTTAAACTGAAAATGGGGTGAAGGGGAGTTAGGACTGGAAGTGGGTTGATGGGGGGCTAGGACTGGTAATGGGTTGGGAGGTTGCTATGACTGGAAATGGGCTGAGTGGAAGGGGAGGCTTGAACTGCAAATACCTGATGGGGAGGGAGCTTGGAATAGAAATGGGCTGTGAGGGAAGGGAGCTAGGACTGAAAATGGGCTGATGGAGCAGCTAGGATAGGACTGGAAATGGGCTGTTGGGGGGAGTTAAGATTGGAAATGGGCTGTGGTGGGGGCTTGAATTGAAATGGACTCATGGAGGGGCTAGAACTGGAAGTAGGCTCATGGGGGGCTTGGACTGGAATTGGGCTGAGTGGAGGGGAGCTAGGATTTGACATGGGCTGATGGTGGGGCTAGGAAATGACTAGAAATGGGCTGATGGGGGCTAGGATTGGAAATGAGCTGATGAAGGGACTCAGACTGAAAATGGATGGGGGATCTAGGACTGGAAATGGGTTGATGGGGGGCTAGGACTGGAAATGGGCTGATGCAGGGACTAGAAGGGAATGGATGCTGGGTGAGACTGGAACTAGAAGGGTGCTGATGTTGGGGGAGAATTAGAATGGGATGGGGCTGGGAGAGTAAAATGGAGAGGGAAAAAATATTTTGTGGGGGAGGGATAAAAAATCTACAATTGGCCGGCTATTGGGAGAGTAAGTGGGGACTGAGGATGGAGGGGTAAAATTTGTGTGGATGAAATAGGAATGAGGAAAGAGCAAATGGAGAAAGATGAGTATGTCAAAGCAGATGTAGAGAGAGAGAATGGAAAAAAAAACCTAGAAGAGAGAAGAAAGAACAAATGGACAGCAGACGATGGACAGTTAGCAGAAAACATGAAGAAACCAGAAGAAAGTGGCTGGAACAATTGCAACTGAAAAAAATGCACAAAAGGTAGAAAGATATCTCTTTATTTTGAATTTATTAGCTGGAATATGAAAGCTCTGGGAAATGTGCATCATTAACGTCTGCGCTTTGTTTGGTACAAGAGGAATAATTTATAGTTTTATTGCTACAGTGTTGTTGTACATTCCAAGTTTGGCTTTTGGGGTTCCCAGTTTAATTATTGCCTTCCTGTTTCTAAATTGTGATTCCTTGTTTGGTGATGGTCTATGTTCTGCATGTGTAACTGAGCTGAGGTATTCTATTTATGTAATTCCTATTTGACATTGCCACTTGTTCTCTTTCCCCAGTATTCTCTGAAATGTATTGGTTTAATATTTGCAGTGTTGCCTTTTGATAGGTAGGGTATGGTGCTTTGTGAGTCCTGGTAATGCTGTCAGGATACGGCGGGTTTGCTATGGGTTCTAAATGGGCAGCGTTTGTAGTAGTTCCTAATGTGCCTGGCGGTTGGCACTGGATTATAGTAATGTAGAAATCTTTTAGTCTTTCTTTATCCATACACTCATTAAGAGACATGTTTACTAAAAGTTAGTGTATGGTAACATTATGCAAATATTTATGCAAATAAGGCCACTTATGCAAATGAGGCCCCGCACCGAGTCTCCGCACATGGCCCCGCACCCCCCTTGGGCCGCCCCTGGCTGCAAGGGGAAGGTGAAGCTGCACTGGGGGGGGGGGGGGTGAAGCTGCACTGGGGGGGGGGCAGAAGGCTCCGCACAAGTTTAATTTTGTTTTAAAATTAGCTTCATTGTAGCCGCTGCTCTGTAAAAAGCAAGAGCAGAGGCTGCAAGGGGAAAGAGGTGACAGAAGGGACTGACAGAGGAAAGGTGAGGGCTGGAAGAGGGGGGAAGGAGGTGGCAGGAAGGGAGCTGACAGAGGGGGTAAGGAGGGGGCTCAAAGGGAGCTGAAACCTGGGGATGGTACTGGTAGGTGATTGGTTTATGGGGAGGAGGCTGGAAGGAAGGGGGCACTGAGACTGGAAGGGAGCAGAAACGTGGGATGGCACTGGAAGAGTGGAAATGAGCTGATACCTGGAATGTTATTTGGACTAGAAGGAGCTGGACAGTGAGGAAGGAGGGGGACTAGAAGGGAATGGACACCACTGGCAGTCCTGGGAATGCAAGGGGATTGACATTGGAATGCAATGAGAGGGGAGGACTGGAAAGGGGGCTGATACTGGGGATGGTTACTGGGACTGGAAATAGGCTGATGGAAGGAAGTGAGGAAAACAAGACAAGAAATGGCAAATGGACTAAAGACCATAGAAAGAGAGCTAAGAGAAGACAGAGGAAAGCAGAAGCCTCAGGTTGTGACCAGCATGATCAGAGAATAAAATGTCCAGACAACAAAGGTAGAAAAAATAATTTTATTTTCAATTTAATGATTGGACTTTGCACTACCTTTTTATTTTACACAGTATGGGGAACTGCGTCTCTTATTTATCTGATATTGCACTGCCTGCAGAGTCTTTCTTCTTGGGGTTTCAGTTTAATTTTTGTATATATATTTCTCTTATTGTTTTGAGCTCATTTATTGATGAAGGCCTGTCTGTATTGTGTGTGTGTGTGTACAACCAATGCTGGGTGTTCTGTCAGTATAGAATTTCTGTTTAAGAATGTGTAGTAATCTTGCTTGTTCAGTTTGCATATTGCCCTCTCTGCAATTTTTGGGGGGACAGGAGGTAGAGCAAGGGTGAGGTGGGGGCGGGGCAGGAGCAGGGCAGGGGTGGGGAAAGAGCGGGGCGGGGGTGGGCATGGATGGAGCATGACTAGTCACAGGTGGTGGGTTTTTCTCTTTCAAAACGTTGGCAACCCTAGAGGGGAAAGAGAATTGTAAATACAAGGGGGGAGACCTAAGGCCAGAGCTGCAGTGTGTGGGCAGCAGAAAGACAGGAGGGGAGATCATATGACTAGTTCACAATTATCAGCCTGGCCTTCAACTAAATGTAGGTAACAGATGGAAACCATAATGTCCTCCCTGTGGTCGGCACAAAAGCTTCACTGCCAACCGCAGAAAGCATCTTCTTTTGCTTAGGTCACAACATATGCAGCCCTCTTTGGGAAGAATAATGAAACAAATGTTGGTATGATACACAAAAGAAATAGTAGTAGTAGTAGTATTTAGCTCACGTCTCTCCAGTAGTATTTCAAGGCAAGTTAGTACAACACAAGGCCTCCCCAATGTAGCTATCCTAAACAAATCACTTGCCCCAAAGTACTGGTTCTGTTAACACATGTACTACCAAGACCTTCTAGAGCCGTTGCAGATAGAACCTATGAGCGACAGCCACACTCAATGAGAAGTAACTTTCAATGACTGTTCTCAAGAACTTGTTCTCCTTCAGAGCATCAGCAACAGCGGTTGGCATGCAAATGTCAAGTTCAGGATGCAGGTCTGGATCAATGACAGCTGGCATGCCATAGTGCAGAGTGACATTGTGGAGCATACAAGAATGTACCCCTAGAAGGATCCAGTCAAAGAAATGGCTGTTCAGCACCCAGAAGGTACACTCTATGACAGAACTTGTTGTAATATGCACCTTGATATATTGTCTCTCCACCAGTGTACAAGGCACTGGAAAAGGGGAAGGGGGGAGGGGTGTCAGCATCCATGGCTTGCAGCGATATCCAGCATCACCTACCAAAGGAAAAATATAGATAGAACATTTTTTTGCTTCTCCCCAGGAAGCGGTGCAAATGTTTTCCTCTATACTTCCAGCTGTGGTTCCAGTACAAATCATGATCACCACCCCCCTTTCCACCACCATCTTGCCTGCTCCCCTGAGCCCCCTCCTAGTTTGTCCCTGCCTGTGCATCCAGGGGGGCATAATGGCGAAGAGAAATGTGTCTTACTGTGCACAATACTTACCTAGAAATGAGTCATTGCCACACTTTTCCTCCATGAAATTGCATCAGAGTGCAAAGTTGGACAAACTTTATCAGTCATGACAGCTCTCTAGGAACTTGGAGAAAACATTTAGGATTTTTATATGCACATTGCACACCACTTGATTATTCAGCGAATGAAAGCATTTCATGTTGTGGAATACCTTCCCTCTATCCAATGAGACTGTAAGAACGATGTAGCTACAACCTATTGTTCCAATCACATTTGGCATGCCAGCAGTATTGGAAAATTCAGCCTTCATCTCCTGCCACCATGCCCGTTGCTCTGATTACTGTATATAGCCTCAAACACATTTTTTCAAGGCCTTCAATACTTGGTTACAATGTCATGAAAAGGACGATTGACCCACACCATGGGTAACCCCCACAGCATTCTGAAATGGCCTGTTACTGAGGAAATGTAGGTGCTTAACAACTTTACCAGCCTGGTATGGCATGGCTAGCAGCAGAGGCAGGATCTATGTCACCCCTAATTTCCTCTTAGAGGGACAAAATTGCCCTTGTGCACAGGTGGTAGTTAAGAACCACATTGTGCTCTGTCTGTCCCTCTAGTGATGCCCTTCTCTAATATAGTCATTTTCTTGCCTGTTTGTAGGGTCTTACAATTTCTTGAGCCTGCTCCCCTTCCCCCTCCTTGGTTCCGTTACAATGATCTCTGTTTAGAGGTATGCTCTCACTTTCATCTCCTGCTCCCAGCTGCTTGTATACATTCACTAGCAACAAATGAAGTTGAGGATAGCTTGCATCTACACAGAATATACCCGTTTTGTTCAATATAATGCCAGCGCAGCACTTTTACTTCCCCTTGGACCATGAGCTAAATCCTCTGTGCTAGCAGATCCTGCACTTGGCCTTCCAGCCCACCAGAAGGTAAGGAATGTGGTCTCCCCCTACACATAAACCAGCCTATTGTATTTTACCTAAAGGGGTCTTAATGGTTGGCTCCACTTGTATTTGTGCCTTGTGGTTATAACTGCTCTCCCTCATGTTTGGAGGGTTTTTTGGGGGCAGATGCACACATTCACAGACTCTTTATTTCAACTTGATTTAATCTGATTTGTGGATAGCAACTGGTTTTGTTTGTTTCAAACTAGGGGGAGGACATAAGGATGGGCAAGGATATATGCACAGAATTAATGAAAAATAGCAACAATGAACCCTAAAGGACACTAATAGCCCAATTCTGTCCTGGATATAGAATCCCTCTGTAAGTCCGGACGTACAGAGGACGTCGTGATTCTGATCCTGCGGGGCATGTCTAGCTCCACGGGATCAGAATCATGAACAGTCCTGTAAATGCAGGCCGGGACTACGATTCAGCCTGGCCTGCACGTACAGGACATGCCCAACTAACTCAGTCAGGGCTTTTAAATGGAGCCACGGTTTTTCGGTGGTTTCACTCTTTCTTTTTTTCCCACTCCTGCACAGTAACCTCCAATTCCGCCTCTTCTGACTCCTTTCCCCTTCTTTGTAGTGTTCCCCAGGGCTCTGTTCTGGCATCTCTTTTGTTCAACATTTTTCTTACACCACTAGCCCTCCTTGTTCAACAATCCAGAATTTCTGCTTATTACTATGCTGATGACATTCTCCTTCTGTACCACACCAATTCACTACAGCCAGACCTCTCTTCCTTCAACATTTCCCTCTCCTCGGTTGCTGATTGGTTTGCCACAAACTGTTTCCACCTTAACCTTGCAAAAACATCTGCCATCTGGTTCACTCATGGAAGTGCCTGCCCTACTATAACATCACTACTTGAAGGTTCCCCCGTTCCTCTAGTACCCACCCTCTGTTATCTCTGGGTTCTTCTCGACTCTGATCTCTCTTTTAGGGACCATATCTCTCAGCTCGTAAAGAAATCCTTCTACCATCTCCGCCATATTAGAGCTATCCGTCCTTTCCTCACCTCCCAGGCATTAACTACGCTCCTGTTGTCTCTAGGTATATCCCATTTAGATTTCTGCAATTCCGTTCTTGCTGGTGTTTCTCATACTCAACTGCACAGACTTCAGCTTGTTCAAAACACGGCAACATGCATTATTACTCATTCCACCTGTCATGAGTACATTACCCCTTTTCTCTTTCAACTTCACTGGCTTCCACTGGAGTATTGTATACACTACAACATCATTACTACAGTTCACCAGGTCATCTACACTCACACCCCACAATATTTGGCAGATCTTTTCCAGTTCCACACCCCTACCCATCAGCTGCGCTCAGCACACATAAATCGTCTTCACCTCCCCTTTCCAGCCCGTGCCCATCTGCAGTCATCAGGTCACTCAGCCTTCTTTTTCCTTGGCTCTGCCCTCTGGAATTCTCTTCCTACCCCTCTCAGACTAGAACAGAACTACGGTACCTTTAAATCACTCCTCAAGACCCATCTCTTCTCCTCTGCCTTCAATCTCCCAGCTCCCACCATGTGACCTTGTGTCTCTTAGGTTGTCTCTTCCCCCTGTCTTTTCCACTTGACTATCTCTCTTTCCTGCCTCGAATTGTAGTTCCTTTCCTTTTCTGGCCTTTGGTCTCTCTGTACTTTTTTTGATTATTGTATACCGCCCTGCTGTTATGAAGGGAGGTCTATCAAATTGAATAAACATAAAAATAAACATAAACATGGCACTGTGGCTCCATTTGAAAGCCGCGGTCCTGCAGCAAATTCCCCGCAGCCTGACCCCTGATTTGGCCACCTACGGCCAGGGTCAGGCTGTGAGAAATGCCCTCGGCCCCCCCTGTCTCATCCATGCCCCAGGACCGCCGATCCACTAGGTCCAGAGAAGTTATTCCACCTCAGAGGTGGAATAATTTCCCCATACAAGTCACTGGCCTTGGACGTACAGGGCTGACATTAGAATCGTCCCTGTATGTCCAGGGCCGGCAACCATCCACCGCCTGCCCTACATCCACCCCCTCTCCGCCCCCTGTATAATTTCACCGTATAACCGGTGGGGAAGTAATACGCCGACGGAGGGCCACAAATATCAGGGATGGACGTCCATCCCCGCTATTCTTGAGACAGAATAACCCCGTAAGCAATTACAGTTTTGCAACTAGAATGATTCCATTATCTCTTCTGATGTCATTCTCTTGCCATTTACCCAGTGACTGACTTGGAATAAGCAATAGGGTTCATAACTATACTAGCATTTGAAAACTCATTTTACTAGGCTTTCATTGCCCAGATAAATGGCTAATAACATGTCACCGCTGTTTGAATGTGGTTGTTTGAATCTTTAAGAGCGTAATTGTCTTCTAATAGATGAGTAAGGAATTATAGCCACGTAACTTATGGCTTGCTTTTCAAGTTGTGTTTTGGCAGTATATCAGAAAAACATTGTATTAGAGATACTATAATTAGTATACGTGCAAGCTGAGCTGGAAGCAGATGCACTCATGTGCAAACCTGTAATAAGAGATGCATCTGCCTACCCAGCATTTCAAATGGGCGTTTTCTCAGAGTGAGGTATATTGTCTCAATTAAATGTCCAATTCACTCTATGAGTATCAAACCCCTATCTATAATGTTGGGTAACGTTAATTGAAATAATGAACTGACTTCACTTTCAGAAATTATGAAGGAAATGGTATTGCAGATTGGTCTCAGACTCTTCGGCACTACCCAGCATTTCAGTAATGTCTGGAGAGCTAAGAGTGTGCATGTGCGTCTTGAGTCCCCAGACGAATGAGAATTTATATTCCTAACCCTTGGCAACAGAGGCATTTCTGGGAATTTAAAAAACTGGGCACAGGTCCATGGGCTCAGACCCATATGGTCTCTCCCTGAGATTTTGATAATAGAATTCAGCAACCATGATCAGTCCTTTTTTCACCCTTCCCCACCCTAAAAATAATCCTGTAAAAAACACATGGGGCACTAGTGGTACTGAGATTCTGCTGACCTTATGGACACAATTTTAAAACTTAGCATCAATTGCATTATAAAAGCAAATGTACTAGGAGAGCTTGCAGTGGTTCCCAAATCTGTCTTGGAAGCTCCTCGGTCAGTCAGGTTTTCAGGATATCCACTATGAATATTCATGAGAGAGATTTGCATACACGGTCTTCACTACATGCAAATCTACCTCTTGCATGCACTGGAGGCAGTGTATGCAAATCTCTCTCATGAATATTCATAGTGAATATCCTGAAAACCCGACCCTGCTGGGGAGCCCCCAGGACAGATTTGTGAACCACTGAAAGGGGATACATTATACTGGTTGTTACTTACATGATCAGGAATGTGCTACCAGTTTCTTATCAAGAGGCTTTCCATAGCTCTAGTCTGCATGCTGAGACATCTCTTGTTTTCACAAAATTATGTAATCCTCCACCACCCCTCCCTATATTACAAAAGCTAAATTATACATAGAAAAATCAATAGCTTAAAAATTAAAACAACATTTCAAGTTGCTGAACTCCTGGAAGATTCTAAGACCTTTTACTGGGTCACCACATAAACAATCTAAAAATACTTCCATCAGCTTTTTGAAATTACGTACGTTTCTTTTTCAGATGTCACACCAGAAACATTGCCCACATCTGAAGAACCAATGTACTCTCAACAGCTCATACCATATTTTTTGTTAATACTTACATAGATCCAATAAAAACCATCACAGGGCCCCCCTCCCAGTACCTTAAACTTTTTTGTCTTTTATATCAGTCTGACCCTGCCCGATGCATCCCATGATGCACTGCAGAGGCCAGGCGCTGCGATGTATCGATATTTCCTTCAATTCTTCCGCACTTTTAAATACCACTTCAGTCATGGGTAAAATCCCTATATCTTCCTCAGTAAAGACCAAAGCAAAGAATTCATTCAGTCTCTCCGCTATCGCCTTGTCACCTCTTAGTCCCCCTTTAACCCTTCTATCATCGAATGGACCAACTGACTCTCTCACAGTTTTTTTGCTACGAATGTACTTGAAAAAGTCTTTATTATGCATTTTTTCTTCCGCAGCAAGCTTTTTCTCAAATTCTCTCTTTGCCTGCCTTATCAATGCCTTCCATTTAACTTTCCAGTGTTTGTGCTGTTTCCAGTTTTCGTCATTTGGCTCTTTTTTCCATTTCCTGAAAGATGCTTTTTTGACAACAACAGCCTCTCTGACCTCACCTTTAAACCATGCTGGCAGTTTTTTGGACTTCCTTCCACTTTTCTTAAAGCGTGGAATACAGCTGGTCTGGGCTTCCAAGACAGTATTTTTCAACAACACCCAAGCTTGATGTAAGTCTTCCACCTTTGCAACTGCTCCTTTTAGTTTTTTCTTAACTATTATGTTCTCAAAATACTAACTACCAAGTCCTCCTCGGTTTCACATGCTCACCTCGAATCAACCCATCTCTTGGCCTTCTTTTTCTTTGTACCATATCTGTGGAATTCTTTATCGGACTGTATACTTCATTGGAGAATACATTTTTCTCAAAGGTTTTGCCTCCCGAAAAATTCTGAGTGATTATGATAGACAACTTCAAACACAAATATAATTTCAGATTGACTGTAATATGTTGGAATTTGGAGAAACATGAAATTAATTTTGACTGAATTTAGTATGTTGAATCGCACAATGATGCTGACATATTGCACTAGTTACCTGAGCTAAAAATGTTTTGCTTCTGATTTTCATTTGTGTTCAGTATCTGATGCTTCTCGTCTCTGTGTCCAACAATAGCGGCCAGGATTGATTGATTCCAGTTGCCCTGATATCACTTTTCCATCATTGCAATGTCCTGGTGAAAACTTTCACCTTGTTCGCCGCTGACTGCATCAAGATTAGCAAGGAAGAAGTCCAAGTGTGAATGCAGAAAATTAATCTTCAGCGACATGGTGCACTACATGGTTTTGTATGCTTGAAGCATGTTGTCAACCTGCTGGACATAGTTTGGGGGCCCTGTATTTGCCAAGAAAATTCTCAAAAACATTCCTGAATGTTTTCCATGTGATGTTCTCAGGCCTTACTAGCAGATCTTCGAACCATTTGTCATAGATGACATGTCTGACTTCTGGACCCACACAAATGCCTTCCTTAATCTTGGCATCACTTATTCTAGGAAACATCTGTCTCAACTATCAAAATCCTTCACTTTCCTTCTTCATCGCTTTCACAAAATTTTTCATCAGTCTGAGTTTTATATGAAGAGGAGGCAAACATATCTTACTTGTGTCGATAAGTAGTTCATGTGGCACATTTTTCTGTCCTGGAGCCAAACACTTATGAGCAGCCAGTTCTTTTTAATGTAATGAGATTCTCTAGCTTGGGAGTCCCATTCGCAAATGAAACAACAGTACTTGGTATACCCGAGCTGCATTCCTAGTAGCAGTGCCACTACTTCTAGATCACCATAGATCATCATAGTTATTGTACTGTATGTGTTTCAACAACAGTTCCATGTTTTCGTAGGTTTCTTTCATATGTGTTGCATAGGCAATAGGTATTGAAGGGTGGTCATTGCCATTATGTAACAAGACAGCTTTCAGGCTTAACAGTGATGAATTGATAAAAAGCACTATTGTTGTGGGTCATGCTCACAAGCCAAAGACATGAACAACCAATCGATGTCAGTGCAGAAACAGATATTCACCAACATGCACCCCCCCACCCCCCAGCTGGTCCACAGAGGCAGTACAGCAAACATGATTAAGCTGGGCTGCCATGGTGCCTTATGCTCCAGTGGCCAGTCGCTCTTCTCTCCCAGCTGAAGTCTCACAATTCATGAGGCTTCAGCTGGAAGAGAAGAGCAACCAGTCCCTGGAGTGCAATGCACCATAGCAACCCAACTTAATCCTAAATTTGCCACACTGCCTCTATGGGCACAGTGAGGGGTGCACCCCCTCCCTGCCAGCACCAGGTGTGGGCCACACCCACCACCCCACCCTTCGTACACCACTGGAAGGTGGTATATCAAAAGCTCAATAAAAATAAACATCATTATTTTTAGCTTCTGTATGGATAGTGTTTGGCCAAAAAGCCCTCTAACCAGTCCGATATTATCCATACAGTGAAGGGGTGGTTGTGTGGGGAAATAAGACGGGGCGGGGAAGGGACAGCTTGGGAGTGGAGTCTGGGCAGAGTTTAGGTGGTCACCGGCCCTGGACGTACAGAGCCAATACAGATTTCAGCCCTGTACGTCCAGAGTCGGTGACATGTGTGGGCAAGTTATTCTACCTCCGAGGTGGAATACCTTCCCTGAACATGTCATTTTGTAAATGCTGAGGATGTGGATGGGGCAGGGGGGCCGGAGGGCATTCCCGGCAGCCCAACCCTGGCCTTAGGAGGCCAGATCGGGGGTCAGGCTGCAGGGAATTGACATTATTTTGCGGCGGTCAGCATCGCAGCTCTTCAATGGAGCTGTGGTGCCATGGCAACATAACGCTATTGCGCTGCAGCTCCATTGAGAAGCCTTGACTGAGTTAGCCAGGACTGAATCGCAGTCCTGGCCTGCATATGCAAGACTGTTCACGATTCTGATCCCGCGGGGCTAGACGTGCCCTGCGGGATCAGAATTGCGATCCCCTCTGTACGCCCAGTTCAGATCAGACGTACAGAAGGGATCGGTGTCCTGGACGGAATCAGGACCTATATGTTTAATTTAGGCCACAGTTCTAAACTAAATGGATTTTTATAGTGCTGGCAACTGCACAATACATGTAAAAAGCATTTCTGACTGTGAAGAGTCATTTTAGAAGCCCTATTTGTGATTTGCACATCTGAAAATGCCCATTCAGGTGTGCAAATCACATCCACGTTCCAAGAGCCATTTTAAAAAGGCCCTAATACACATGTCCAGCAGAATCATGGCTGTGTCACATAGGAGAGTGGTGAACCATGTCTAGGAAGCCTCAGAAAAGATGCAAGTGTGTACCCAATTCAGAACAATGCTGCACGTGGAAAACTGCTAGTGGACATGTCCATATCTAGATCTGCTCTTCGGCACGAATAGGAATTTGGAAAGTGCTTGTTTCAGCCAACTTTCAACACTAGTAATGACAGGGGCATGACATCTTTTTGTTACAATATTTTCCTCCCTCTTAAAGAAGGAAAGCAAGTGAAAATCAGGGCCTCTTTTCATACTGCTGCAATGTTGCACGTCTCCATTCGCAAAATGGCAGATTGAGACGTATATGGGGCAACATATTCACGTCCATCCTCAGAAATACTGTCACAGACACATGTTGCTGGGACTGCTAACATCCATGTTTTACATGTCCATGTTTCCAAAATCAGACAGTCTCCTGCATATGTCTGGGGCTTATTCTGCACGGCCCCATTTCCTTTTTATTTTGTGGGCTGGAAATAGGTTGATTTTAGTAGGTATTTACAAGTATCCACTTTCTCTGCTACGCCTCCTACACAATTCAGATCTTTTGACGAGGACGCAGGGCTAGCCCACAACTTGGCAAACTAGGCAGTTGCTTCAGACAGCTGGGGGTGGCAAAGATCAAGGTATTCAAAGATAAACAATAGAGTCTAACAGCTGGGGGTATAAAACGTAAGGTTTGCCTAGGGCGCCAACATCTTCAATTAACTCTGAGGCCAGTCCTGCTTGGATGTCCCAGATGGCACCTAAATGGCCTTTCTAAAATGTGCTTTCATGTGTTGCCCCCACCTGGAAGAATTCTGGAGTTTGCTGTTATCTTGCGTGACTGTCTTTTTCTCTAGTGTCTGATTCTGTTGCATGTTTTCCCTCTCACTCTTTTCTCTTTGCCTACACTGTCCTGTAAATTGTTGGAGTTCCTTTTTTCCTTTCTCTCAACTTGTCCCTTTATTAGTATGTTTGTAAACCGCTTTGTATACTTGGCAAAATGCGATACAGTAAACTAAATAAACCATAAACTATATTTTGTAGTTAAGTGCCATCAAGTCGGAGTCGACTCATGGCGATCCTCTGGATAGTTGTCCTAAATTGATCTCCTCTAGAACTGACTGGTTTGTTCTTCGGGCAGTCCAGGGTATACACAGTATTCGCCGCCAACACCATAATTTAAAGTGTCACGCCCACCACCACCTAAGCGGCTGCCTAGAGGCAAGGAGCGTGCCTTTTTGTGTCTCTTGTTGATAGGGGAAATCCAGAGCTAAGGCTTCTGGGATATGTAGTTGTGTAAATTAATATTGAGGCCAAAGGTTTTTGAAGGCTAACACAGGAATTTATTTTTCTTCCTTCGCAACAAGGATCATTGTAATCTCAACTCATGCAAAACAAAATAGGATGCTTCTCCAACACAAAAAGAAAACTTCTATGTCCAAATTTCCCCAGTAACTTAAAAGTATACTGCTTCTGCCAGTGTAATACAGAGATATGGGTTTTCCTTTACAATTCCAGCATTCAAGAATAAGGCCTTCGCAGTTCCTGCTCAGTTTGAGCCTTGGTATCTGCTTCTTTCAAAGTGTCCAACATTCAAATCACAGCTTCCAGGCTTTCTCTCTATTCTATGCACTGGAATTGCTTCTGGCCCAAGCGTTTAACATTTAAATCACAGTTTCCACTGTTAACTCCTGGTTTTGCACAGCTTGTACCAGGAAGAATGTATCTTTGAAGGATACTACCAAAAGCAGAGAGGTTCCACAAAAGAGTAAAGTAGCGCAAATGCCCTCAAGTATGGAGCAGACAGAGCTTAAAGATCCCAAATTACCCATGTCTAACAATAGCCAAATTAATATGAATAAAATACAGTCTCTAAAATGCTTGTATGCAAATGCTAGAAGTCTAAAAAATAAGATGGGAGAGTTAGAATATATAGCACTAAATGAAAGGTTAGATATGATTGGAATATCAGAGACATGGTGGAAGGAGGACAACCTGGGTACAAACTATATTGTAATGATAGAGCTGATCAAATTGGTGGAGGGGTTGCTCTCTATGTTAGAGAGGGCATTGAGTCAGAAAGGATTAAAGTTTAGCAGGAAACAAAATCTGCTGTAGAATCTGTGTGGATTGAAATTCCATGTAAAAGGGGGAAGGCAATGGCAGTGGGGGTGTACTATCGAGCGCCTGGCCAGAATGACCAAATGGATGATGAAATGCTCAAAGAAATCAAGGAAGCTAACAAAAGTTACAGCACAGAAATAATAATGGGTGATTTCAACTACCCCAGTATCGACTGGGTCAGTGTCACGTCAGGACATGCTAGGGAGATAAAGTTCCTAGATGAAATAAATGACTGCTTCTTGGAGCAGCTGGTTCATGAACCAACCAGAGGGGAAGCCATATTAGACCTAATCCTTAGTGGAACACCAGATCTAGTGCAAGAGATAAGGTTGTTGGGGCCACTTGGCAATAGTGATCATAGCATGATCGCCTTTGATTTAATTAGTGGAGGAGGGATAGTAAGGAAATCCACAGTACTACCTTTTAACTTTCGAAAGGGAGATTATGATAAAATGAGGAAAGCAGTTAAGAAAAAACTAAAAGGAGCAGTTGCAAAGGTTAAAGACGTACATCAGGCTTGGCTGTTGTTGAAAAATACTATCTTGGAAGCCCAGACCAGCTGTATTCCATGCTTTAAGAAAAGTGGAAGGAAGTCCAAAAAACTGCCAGCATGGTTTAAAGGTGAGGTCAGAGAGGCTGTTGTTGCCAAAAAAGCATCTTTCAGGAAATGGAAAAAAGAGCCAAACGACAAAACCTGGAAACAGCACAAGCACTGGCAAGTCAAATGCAAGGTACTGATAAGGCAGGCAAAGGGAGAATTTGAGAATAAGCTTGCTGCGGAAGCAAAAACGCGAAGTAAAGACCTTTTCAAGTACATTTGTAGGAAAAAACCTGTGAGAGAGTCAGTTGGTCCATTAGATGATAAAGGGGTTAAAGGAGCACTAAGGGGCGACAAGGCGATAGCGGAGAGACTGAATGAATTCTTTGCTTCAGTCTTTACTGAGGAAGATGTAGGGATGTTACCCATGACTGAAGTGGTATTTAAAGGTGCGGAAGAATTGAAGGAAATATCGATACATCAGGAAGATGTATTACAACTATTAGATAAACTGAAGAGTAGCAAATCACCTGGGCCGGATGGTATACATCCAAAGGTGTTGAAAGAACTGAAATACAAGATTTCAGACCTGCTATTAGTAATCTGTGAACTATCATTAAAATCATCTCTAATACCTGAAGATTGGAGGATCGCCAATGTAACACCAATTTTTTAAAAGGGTTCCAGGGGTGATCCTGGAAACTACAGACCGGTGAGCCTGACATCAGTACCGGGAAAAATGATAGAAACCATCATAAAGAATAAAATTACTCAGCATGTAGATAGTCATGACCTAATGGGAGACAGCCAACATGGTTTTAGAAAGGAAGATCTTGTCTTACTAATCTGTTATGTTTTTTTGAAGGAGTGAATAATCAGGTGGACAAAGGTGAGTCAGTTGATATTGTGTATCTGGACTTTAGAAAGCCTTTGACAAGGTCCCTCATGAGAGACTTTTGGCAAAACTAAAGAGTCATGGGATAGGAGGCAGTGTACTATTGTGGATCAGGAACTGGTTAAAAGATAGAAAGCAGAGGGTAGGGCTAAATGGCCAATTTTCCCAATGGAGAAAGGTGAATAGTGGTGTACCCCAAGGATCATCTATGCTGGGTCCGCTGCTTTTTTACATATTCATAAATGACCTGAAAAGTGGAATAACGAGTGAAGTTATCAAATTTGCAGATGACACAAAACTATTTAAAGTTGTTAAAACCCAAGAGGATTGTGGAAAATTGCAAGAGGATCTTGATAAATTGGAAGACTGGGCATCAAAGTGGCAGATGAAATTTAATGTGGACAAGTGCAAGGTTATGCACCTAGGGAAGAACAACCCAAACTATGGTTACACGATGCAAGGTTCCACATTAGGAACCACCACCCAGGAAAAAGATTTAGGCGTCATTGTGGATAACATGTTAAAACCCTCGTCCCAGTGTGCAGCGGCGGCCAAGAGAGCAAATAGAATGCTAGGTATGATAAGGAAAGGAATGGAAAATAAAAAAAAAGATATTATAATGCCTCTATATCGTTCCATGGTGAGACCGCACCTTGAATATTGTGTGCAATTCTGGTCGCCGTATCTTAAAAAGGATATAGCGATTTTAGAAAAGGTACAGAAAAGAGCCACCAAAATGGTAAAGGGGATGGAAGGATACTCCTATGAAGAAAGGCTAAAAATGTTAGGGCTCTTTAACCTGGAAAAGAGACGGCTGAGGGGAGATATGATAGAAGTCTATAAATTAATGAACGGAGTGGAATGGGTAAACGTTGATCGATTGTTTACCTTATCAGAATATAGAAAGACTAGGGGACATGCAATGAAGCTACAGGGTAAACTATTTAAGACTAATAAAAGAAAATATTTTTTCACTCAACGTGTAATCAAACTCTGGAATTTGTTACCGGAGGATGTAGTAAAGGCTGTTAGTGTAGCTGGGTTTACAAAAGGTTTGGACAAGTTCCTGGAGGAAAGGTCCATAAACCATTATTAAGAAGAGACCCAGGATATCAATGCTTGAACCAATACAAGCATTGTGGAACCTGTGTCCCTTGGGGAAACTGCTAGGTACATATGACCTAGACTGGCCACTGTTGGAAGCAGAATACTGGGCTTGATGGACCTTGGTCTGACCCAGTATGGCATATCTTATGTTATGTTCTTATGTTATGTTACCAAGGAAGGTTTAACCTCTTCTAGCAACTCTAAGAGTTTCTCCCAGCGAGACCTTTTTCCACCCTCAGGGATCTTAGCAAGAATATGGAGATCCTTATCTTGCATTAGACGGTTCAGTGAGTCTAACTGGCTTACATTATTCTTAACAGCAGCCCCACGCACAGTCCTGTCCAGAGCTGATGATTTCCTAGCAGCTTCCTGTACTGCTGCACATGTACCTTGCTCCTGGTCAGCAACTCTCCCAGGCAAAACCCTCCTATCTCCAGACCTGGCTGCACTTCCTCTGTAGCACGGGTGTCTTCCTGGAGTGTGGCTTCCTGTGTGCTGGAACCCTGGAGAATCCACTCTGAGGCTATCCCTGGAAAGTTTCTTCCCTTCAGCCCTTCTGAAGGTTCCTTTTCCTTCCTCTTCCCTGGTGGTCTCCCTTCCTTCTGTTCCCTGGGGCTTAAATGAGTGTAGCTGCCCTACCAGTTCTAACTCCTCCCCCAGGTTCCTCCCATTACCTCCCTTGGTTGCCTTGGAGTTTGGGCGTGGTCTGCACTCAGCAGCTATGTATGTTTTTTTTTCTTTTTCTGCACTTTGAAACTCTCCGCTCTCTGAGCTATCTCCCTGGCTGGAGGAAACTGTTTGTTTTTCATCTAATTCCATGGGCTCAGATGTGCCTTCGCCACCACAAAAGGCATCAGTTTTCTTCCTGTCTATCTTTTTCACTGTCCAGCTTTCACATCCATATGATGTTATTGAAAATACCATGGCTTGAACAAGTTGAATCTTTGTTTGGAGAGAGACATCTCTGCTCTTGAGAATCTTGTCTAGGTCTTTCATAGCCATTTTGCCAAGAGCAATGCATCATCGGATTTCTTGACTGCTTGTTGCTTCTTTATTGATAGTTGATCCAAGTAGGTTAAAGTTGTCCACAAATCATCAGAGAAGCAGGATTGTATGAAGACAACAGAGGTGTCAAGATTGGTGGAAGACTCATCAACAACCTTTGCTATGCTGATGATACCACATTACTGGTTGAAAGTGAAGATGATCTGAAACATTTGCTTCTCACGATCAAAGAACATAGTCTCAAAATGGTCCTGCACCTTAATATAAAGAAGACAAAAATTATGACAACTGGCAAAATCAACAAGTTCATCATTGAAGGAGAAGAAATTGAAATCGTGGACAACTTTAAAATAAACCATATAGTGACATTGAATCTATGTAGTAAACACTGGCATGGGATTTTTAATTAATTTGCTCACTACTGCCACAGAAAAATGTCTTTGTGATATCTACAGGGGACATTCCCAGCAATTCCCCTCCAGATACCGCAGTGAAAAGAAGGGATTCATGGTCAGTCAGTACCGAAGATGCAGCTATTACCACTCCTTGGTGCACCCATGGTGTCTGCAACTTTGGTGATTACTGCACATTATTTATGTTGCACAATAATCATGCATTGCAGAAACACCCACTCTCTGCCTTAATCCTACTCAAGCCTGCCATTATCAGGTAAAAGGCAGGCGTTGCAGAAAATTGCTGCAATGTCTGCATTTGGCACGCATTAGTTGCTACTGCAGTACGATCATCCCACATTATTGCAGCAGTAGCAGCTATTGCGTTTTCATGCCTCCAGTAGACATTCCGTACCATACAATGACACAATGTAAGAATGTATACGCTACTCATTATCTTTCTACAGTGGTCTGTAATACATTCTCTATCATTATAGTCTTCATCCCTCCCTTGCATTATTTTAGCTTTCATATGGTTCTTTGCGATTGCATTCAGGCTTGACATGCAATTTCTCTTTTTATGTCTTTATTCTTTCAATCTCTTATATTTAAGTTACATTGCTTTGGTTTGTCCTTGCAAAATGTTTCTCAGATGCACGAGGTCTCCAGTTCGCAGAGTGCCATGCACCTCACCGATTACGGCCCAAAACAGCTTATTCGTTGCCATGGCACTTTCATTTTTTAATTTTCTCGTCCTTTATGGATGTAATCATATTGAGCCTTACAATAGCTCAGTTAGTGCAGGTTTATTATACTCTTGAGGCCGTTGTATGATCTTCTATCGACATGCAGTACTGTATTCCCTGTCTCACGACTAGCCTTACACTAGGAATCAGATAGACGCGGTTGCTTTTAACTCATACACACTTTCACATTTCAGCCCTCTTCAGAGGAAAGAAGCACAGCTCACTGTATGTCTTTTTCTTATTTGGTATTATTCTTTATATACAGTTTTTATCTTTATTTTTATCTTTATCTTTATTAGGAGCTTAATATACCGCTCACACTAAATAGTACCAGAACGGTTTACAATTGTTTAAAAATACATACTGCTTTGAAAAAGAAACAGAATGCCAGCAATTAGACAGGAAAGAGCAAGTAAAGCAGAGGACAGCAGATAAGGGAAGGCTATGACAGAGAGGGAGGGATGCAGACAAGATATCAGCGGGGAGCAGGAGCCAGGGGGGAGAGAGGAGGAGGGAAGTCAAAGGCTGTGCAGAAGAGGTGGGTCTTTAGTTGGACCTTAAAGGTAATGAAGGAGGGTTCCAGGCGGAGGACAGATGGGAGCGAGTTCCAGAGCCTGGGGCCGAGGAAAAAGAAGGTGAAGGAACGAGTGGACTCCAGATGGGCTTGGGATGGAGATAGAAGAGACATACGGTTAGAGTGAATGGAACTAAGGAGTCGATGGGGTGTATGAAGGTGAACCAAATCAGAAAAGTAGAGGGGAGTGCCAGTGTGGATTGATTTGTGAATGAAGATGAGGATCTTGTACTGAATTTGGAATGGAATTGTGAGTCAATGCAAACAGATAGGAATAGGTGTAATGTGATCAGTATGTGAGGCGTGTGTCAGAATACGTGCGGCGGTGTTCTGGATGAGCTGAAGTCAACGTAGCTGGGATTGGGGGAGGCCGGCCAGGGAGACATTGCAGTAGTCCAGGCATGATCTTACAAAGGACAAGAGCAAAGTGGTCAGGGAAGGGGCAGAAAGGAAGGGACGGACTGCGCGGAGTTGCCTCAAGGTATGGAAGGAGCGCTTGGCTACAAATGAGATGAGTTCTTTGCAGAAAAGGGACGAATCAAGTGTGACACTGAGATAGAGCAAAGATGAGACAACAGGAATGGGGGAAGAGGAAAGAAGGGGGTGAGAGGAAGGCTAGGGTGGCTGGAGGTGAACCAGATGGCCAGGGTTTTGGAGGGGTTAACATGCAGGTAGTTTGTGGATAACCAAGAGGCCACACAGGGCAGGCAGGTGTTTAGGGGACCAATATCTGGTGCAGAGGAATCCGTGTGGTGAAGAAGGATGATATCATCTGCATAGTAGTATGTGGAGATACCATATTGCTGAACCAGAAGGGTAAGAGGGGCTAGGAAAACATTAAATAGGAGTGGGGCCAGGACGGATCCCTGTGGGACACTGCAGTGAAGGGGAGTCAGGGGAGGTGACAGATCCCGAGAGAACCGAAAAGGACCTGCTGGTGAGGAAGGAACGAAACTAGAGAAGAACTGTGCCAGAGATACCAATGCTGCGAAGACGGGTGAGAAGGGTGCAGCAATCAAGTAAGTCAAAAGCAGAGGACAGATCAAGGGAAACAGCAATTATGAAGGAGCCATGATCCTGTGCGACGTGCAACTTATTAAGGAGAGAAAGGAGGACAGATTCTGTGCTGTGACCGTGACGGAAACTGGACTGTCGGGGATGGAGGGCAAGACAGGCTTCGAGATGGGAGGAGATCTGGGCAAAGACTAGTTTTTCCAGAAGCTTTGAAGTTTTTAAAATAAACACTGATAATTCAAAGTATCTAGATAAGCAGCATTTACATTTAGACCCATGGTTCTTTGATAGACGATCTGCCCTATAAACTGAGATGATTTAAGAACATTAACCTTACATATTACTTTTTCATAGCAAGCATCTGCAATGCCTCAAACATTACATAGCCCAATCACTTTTTTAATTTAGTTTATCTTATAGTCTAGTCACACTGGGACTGTTTTTTGAGGCCTTGTGTACTTATAGCCATATATTGTTATGTAATTTTAGGAAGACATGATGATAATTATGCATTATCGTCTGGTGGTTCAATTTTCATGTACCGTTTTTTAGTTATGGTTACAATATCAGTTTGATGTTTATTTCTTTAGATTTTTATTACTTTATATGTTAGCATTCTTGTCCTATAATATGCACTGATTGTCCTATTATTTTACTTATTAATGTTATATGGCTCTAAAGAGCATGTGCACAGTTTTCACAATTATGCTTTACGTTATAGACTGGGAAAGTGTTCATTTAGTGCTCCTAACCGCCCTCCTCCAAAGTTTTGGTAACGTATTACTTTTAATATCATTTTTAAGTCACATGTATTTGATTTCCTCTATTACTTATATGCATGTTATTACTTATATGTATATTGTTTTTTAGATACTTTTATGTTTATTTTTTAATTTGTTTTTAATTTATGTTTTAGACCCCTGAGGAAGGCCTAGTGCTGAAACATGTTTAAGATGGGTCCTTCATAAAACAGTGTTGAAGAATACCTTTGGTGTGACTGTGGCTCTTCGCTTTGCACCTGGATTTTGCCATCCTGTGGAGAACGTACCCTCTCCTTTTCTTTAACATTAACATTCTCCTGATGTCCTCCGCGCTCATCCTTGGGGTTATCTTTGACTTTTCTCTCTTTCTCTGCACACATCCAACAGATAGCTAAAACCTGTCATTTCTTTTTCTATAACATCAGCAAAATCTATCCCTTCCTTTCTATCAAGACCCTTATCCATAAAAACATAAGAACATAAGATATGCCATACTGGGTCAGACCAAGGTCCATCAAGCCCAGTATCCTGTTTCCAACAGTGGCCAACCTAGGTCACAAGTACCTAGCAGTTTCCCAAAAGACACAGGTTCCACAATGCTTGTATTGGGGCAAGCAGTGATATCCTGGGTCCCTTTTAATCATGGTTTATTGACCTTTCCTCCAGGAACTTGTCCAAACCTTTTTTAAACCCAGCTACACTAACAGCTTTTACTACATCCTCCGGTAACAAATTCCAGAGTTTGATTACACGTTGAGTGAAAAAATGTTTTCTCTTAAATAGTTTACTCTGTAGGTTCATTGCATGTCCCCTAGTCTTTCTATATTCTGCCACTCTCTAATTACCTTCCGGTTAGGCTATTGCAACCTGTTCCTCACTGGTCTCCTGTTGAACCATCTTTCTTCTCTTCAAGCCATTCAAAATTCAGTCGCACAATTAATCTTCCACCAGTGTCACTAATCTTATATAACCCTTCTTCTCAAGTCACTTCTCTGGTTCCCTATTCATTTCCTCGTCCTGCTCAAACTTCTACTGACCTACAAGTGCATTCATTTTGGGATCCTCATTACCTTTCCTCTCTTATCTCTCTCTGCACCCCTCCTAGGAAACTGCTCATCAAGCATATCACATTTATCTGTGCTCTTCTTTTCCCTGCACCTCTGGACTTTGTTCTTTCTATCTTGCTGCACCATATACCTGGAATAGACAACCTGAATCAATACGGCAGCCTCCATCTCTGATTCTAGTCAAATCCAGTCTAAAAACCCATTTCGTTGAGGCTGCTTTTGGATCCTGACCCCCTTAGTCTCCAGTTTACCACCCATGTTTTGCTATAATCGTTTCCTCTTATTTCTAGCTTAGTCCCCTTTGTGTTGTATTTGTCTGTCTTGGATAGAATTTGAGCTCTTTTGAGTAAGGAATGTCTCTTACTTGTATGTGTACGCCTTGTAGTGCTATACAAATGATAAGTAGTAATAATAGAAGCAGGGGATCCAGATTCTTTTAGAGAAGAGGTTGTAAGGAACAGGGAGTGAGAATGGAAGGGAGTAGGGGATTTTTAAACTACACACAACAAGCTTTAAAAATAGCATCATTAGCTGGGACAGTCATAGATGTGTGAGGTTCCCTGCTGCAAAAACACAAAACAATTATAAAATTCAGTAACCTGTAGTACCAATTCCTGGAAAAATACAGGCACACAAATGTACTATTTCACAAAAGGTTAGTAAATAGGCCCCTGAATTAATGAAGGGTGAAGTGACTTGCCCAAGATCATAGGAAGTATTGGTGGGATTTGAAATCTTGTTTCCCTGGTGGTCAGTCCCTGCTTCCAATTACTGTACTCATCTCTGTATGACTTATTCATTTTCTGTTGTGATTGCTCCCCTCAGTATAAGAAAATATACAGAGGAAGCACTGACGTGTTCATTTCTGGAGGCCATATCTCCATTTTTAGGAAGTTGTAAACCATTTTGAATAAAAATAAATGCATTTATTTAATTATTGGCATGTGTTAACCACAAAACCAAATATCCCTCTGTGCAGTGTACAAAACGTAAAGGTCAAACATAAATACAATATAAATCCCCACAAATACAATCCCTTCCCCAATTCCATCCCAACCATATCATCCCTTTCTCTTCAAAAACTAACTTCAAAACTCTCCATATGCCTGCTGAATAAGGTTAAATGAAGTGTATACAAATGCTACCAAGTTCACAGGTCCCAAATTGTTATTCTTATCTTCTATTCATGTTTTTTTTAACAAAGCTTAAAATGGGAGGAAAAGGACCTCAGTGCAAACAATGGGCTTTATATGGCTGGCCTATCATTGTTATGCCCATTGTTATGCCCATTGTTATGCCCAGATCAATACCATAGCCCAAAGTATCTGAAGAGATTTAAAACAATCATTTATATTTCCAATGCATTGCCTCAAGTTTTAGTTTTCAATGCTTACAACGAAACTCGGATGTCTCAAACTCATTTACCCCAATGCTGACAGCTGCTTTAGGAAGTGATCCAGGGAACTTATCCTATAAAGGCAAACAACCAATCACCTCATACTCTAATATGCTCACAATCTCGTTCTTTATAACTTTAACCCCACAACCATATAAACATGCAGGACATGTGACTATCTACTGTGCATAGTAGCTTTCTTGATCTAAAATCTATGAGCATGTAGCAATGAACCATTCATATTTATGGACCGTGAGCTCTCTCTTCCTAAAGGTCTCCTTACCAGTGCCCTTTTATTGGTATAGCCCTAGCTTCTCTCGAAGAGCGCTCAGCCATCAGACTTACACTAACCTATAGAATATAGAAAAGTTAACCTAATCTCATACCGCTTCAAAATAAAATTCATAACTCACCCAATCTCACAACATACCTCAAATTCCATGGACAGATATGCGTGCTATCGCTATTTGCCACTGGTACCGCATCTTCTGACCTCTCAAACTGCTCAGCAAAAAAGGAGCAATGCCATGCATGTGCTTCAAAAGCCGTGATTTGGCTCGCAGCCCAAGTCACTTGGCGGTGATTCTAGTGCTACATTTTTGCCCATTAGAACACAAACTAAAAGAAGCCCTTAGCCAGTAGTGAGCTAATCTGGAAAGTGACTCAGTACAAAGAAGCATTTATTCAAAATAAATGAAAACGTATTGATTCCAACTTTAGGATTATACTTATAGAAACTTCTTCTTTAACCTGGCAAGAGACTTTGAGTTTTAGTGAAGGCCATGTTAAAGAATTATTATGAGAACCTACTATTTTTGAAGATGATGGACAGACATAAGAACATAAGAACATAAGATATGCCATACTGGGTCAGACCAAGGTCCATCAAGCCCAGTATTCTATTTCCAACAGTGGCCAATCTAGGTCATATGTACCTAGCAGTTTCCCCAAGGGACACAGGTTCCACAATGCTTGTATTGGTTCAAGCATTGATATCCTGGGTCCCTTCTTAATAATGGCTTATGGACCTTTCCTCCAGGAACTTGTCCAAACCTTTTGTAAACCCAGCTACACTAACAGCCTTTACTACATCCTCCGGTAACAAATTCCAGAGTTTGATTACACGTTGAGTGAAAAAATATTTTCTTTTATTAGTCTTAAATAGTTTACCCTGTAGCTTCATTGCATGTCCCCTAGTCTTTCTATATTCTGATAAGGTAAACAATCGATCTACATTTACCCGTTCCACTCCGCTCATTAATTTATAGACTTCTATCATATCTCCCCTCAGCCGTCTCTTTTCCAGGTTAAAGAGTCCTAACCTTTTTAGCCTTTCTTCATAGGAGTATCCTTCCATCCCCTTTACCATTTTGGTGGCCCTTCTCTGAACCTTTTCTAATAACTCTATATCCTTTTTAAGATACAGTGACCAGAATTGCACACAGACCACAGACGTAACATCTTGGTCATCGTTGTTAACTATCTGGAGCAAACTGGTCTGATCTGAGCGATATCGATCAACATTGAATATATTAGGAGACAAAATATTCCGACAGGTCTTCAGATTTTTAAAGAACCATGGCTATTCAAAGATAATCAAAGTTTTATAGATAAATGGAACAAAGTACTGAACAAATCTGCTTTGGATGTGATGGTTGCTATAGTTCATACGATTAAGGATTAGACACAAGATTTAGAAAAGAAGGCTTTTTTTAAAATCAGGAAGTTTGGAAGAAGAGTAATTTCAACAACATGAATGTTTGAAAAAGCAAATAGAACAGCTTAGACTAGATCAGAAGAAGAATAAATTAAATAATATCCCAATTTTAATATGTAAATAGTTTTACTACTGTTCCATCTAACATGTTTCGTAATCTGTAAACCGCCCCTGATCTCTGGAAGGGGCGGAATAGAAGAATGAAATAAATAAATAAAAATAAACATAAACTGAACAGAGAAGAATAGGATTGCGAGGCTTTATCTCCCTGTGGATAAATCCGGATAGAAAATCCAAGAGGAGAGTGGGGTTTGATTTTCCACTGATGAATCCTCGAGTTCCAAGTACTGCTACTCAGCAGAAGATGAGCATTTTTTAGAGCACAGTAGGGGATACAGAAGAAAAGAGGAAGGGGACCATGATGAGGATGGCCATTGGAGCCGGTACAGCCACAACAACAAAGAAGGACTTGTAAACAAAAGAAACAACAGGATCTGCAGTAGTAATCTTTCCAACAAGGTGCTCACACCATTGAACTTGCCGATGAAGTAGAGATGAGGACAGTAGCTGAATTCAAAAAAAGCATGGGACAAAAACAGAGGATCTCTAAAGGGAAAAAGGGGACTGTTGTAATAGTTGATATGGGAGGACAGACTAGATAGGCCATGTGGTCTTTTTCTGCCATCATGTTTCTATGTTTCTGTTTCTCCCTCTATACCAGCATCCTGTAAGATGAGCCTTTGCAAGTGATTGAAGCCTCACTAAAGAGAAGGGGAGATCTGACTAACAAATGTATTGAGTTTGTGATGTCTTTGGATGGGATAGCATTAAGGAAGAATTTGTTTCTGTTTGAAGATAAGATTTCTCAACAAATAGCTGGAGTAGCCATGGGTGCGACTATGGCATCTTCGGTTGCCAACTTATTTATGGCAATGTTTGAGAAGTGCCTTGAGAATTTTCCTTTTCAAGAGAACATTGTGTCCTGGTTAAGATAAATTGATGATGTATTTCTAATGTGGGGTGGGGACGAGAGCTTATTGGGAAAGTTTTGTGGATGGTTGAATGCATGTGATAGTCATATTCAGTTTTCCCTTGCTTATAATAAAGAAGAGATTTCTTATTTAGATATATTGATTAGAAGGGATCAGACATGGTTAGTCACATCAGTCTATAAGAAAGATATGGATGTTGTTGTTAAGTGCCGTCGAGTCGGAGTCGACTCATGGCGACCCTCTGGATAGCTATCCTAAATTGTGTTCGGTCTTGAGTCAGGAGGCTTATTGTTGACAGACTGGTACCCGTAGCCGCTGTTATTGTATCGATCCATCTCATTGCTGGCCTTCCTCTTTTGCGCTGACCTTCTATCTTGCCAAGCATGATGTCTTTCTCTAATGATCTCTCTCTTCGCATGATGTGTCCAAAGTATGAAAGTCAAAGTCTTGTCATCTGAGCTTCTAAAGAAAGCTTAGGTTTGATCTCCTCTAGTACCGACTGGTTTGTTTGTCAGGCAGTCCATGGTATGCGCAGTATTCGCCGCCAGCCCCATAATTCAAAGGCATCAATTTTCTTCCTGTCTATCTTTTTCACTGTCCAGCTTTCACATCCATATGATGTTATTGAAAATACCATGGCTTGAACAAGTCGAATCTTTGTATGGAGAGAGACATCTCTGCTCTTGAGAATCTTATCTAGGTCTTTCATAGCCATTCTGCCAAGAGCAATGTGTCGTCTGATTTCTTGACTGCTTGTTGCTTCTTTATTGATAGTTGATCCAAGTAGGTTAAAGTTGTTCACGATTTCAATTTCTTCTCCTTCAATGATGAACCTGTTGATTATGCCAGTTGTCATGATCTTTGCCTTCTTTACATTAAGGTGCAGGCCCATTTTGAGACTATGTTCTTTGATTGTGAGAAGCAAATGTTTCAGATCATTTTCACTTTCAGCCAGTAATGTGGTATCATCAGCTTAGTGAAGGTTATTGATGAGTCTTCCACCAATCTTCACACCTCTGTTGTCTTCATACAATCCTGCTTCTCTGATGATTTGTTCTGCATATAAATTAAACAGGTAAGGGGAAAGTATGCAGCCTTGTCTTACACCTTTGCTTATTTTAAACCATTCTGTTTCTCCTTGATCTGTTCGAACTGCTGCTTCTTGATCAATGTACAGATTGTGCAAGAGTACGATCAGGTGCTCTGGTATACCCATGCTTCTTATTGTGACCCAGAGTTTCTCATGGTTTACACAGTCAAAAGCCTTGTTATAGTCGATAAAGCACAAATAGATATCCTTTTGGTATTCTTTAGTCTTTTCAAGGATCCATCTCACATCCACTATGATGTCTCTCGTTCCTCACCCTTTCCTGAACCCTGCTTGCACTTCAGGTAGTTCTTGTTCCAGGTATGGTTGTAGTCTCTTTTGAATAATCTTCAGTAGAATCTTTCTGGCATGTGGGATCAGAGCAATTGTGCGATAATTTCCACAGTCAGTTGGATCACCTTTCTTAAGTATTGGTATAAACACAGATCTTTTCCAGTCAGTTGGCCATGATGTTGTCTTCCATATATCTTGGCAGAGGCTTGTAAGTACGGTAACAGCTACATGAGATTGCTGTAATACTTCTATGGGAATGCTATCAATGCCTGGTGCTTTGTTCTTTGATAAGGCTTTCAATGCAGCTTTAACTTCTTCTTTTATCACCAATGGTTCCTGATCATAAGGTACAGGTTGAAACGGCTGTTGGTCCACTTGATCTTTATCATATAAAAGCTCTGTATATTCCTTCCACCTTTTCTTGATCTTCTCAGCATCATTCAGCATAGAACTGTGAGCATCTTGTAACATTCCAATTTGAGGCTGGAACTTTTTCTTTAACTCTTGTAGCTTTAGGAAAGCTGATCTTGTTCTTCCTCTAATAGTTTCTGCTTCTATTTCCTTGCATGTGTCAGTGTAGTACTTTTTCTTGTCCTGTCTTGCTGCATGTTGAAAATCTCTGTTGAGTTCTGTTATTGTCTTGCTGTCTCCTCTGGCTTTAGCTTCTCTGTGTTTCTGGGCAATTTTCAGAGTTGCTTCCATCATCCATTTTGGTCATCTCACCTTTTATTTATTTACATTCTCTTATATACCATGCTATTCTGCATCAGTGTGGTTTACATTGAAGAAACTGAAATTACATTGAACAGGGCATTTTAACTTGGAGATAACTATTTTACAGGGAACACAGGCTATGGAGGGTTAAGTGGCTTGCCCAAGACCACAAGGAGCACCTGTGGGACTAGAAACCCCAGTCCTTCTGGCCCAAGGTTGCTGTCCTCAGTGGGATTTGAACCCCCAACCTTCCAGCCTGAAGTACTTTGCCCCAACCACTAGGCCACTCCTCCACTCCTTTTGTAGAGACTTCTCGCTTTCTTCCAACACAACATTCTTGATGTCATTCCATAACTCTTCTGGAGCTCTGTCATTTGTTTCTAAAGAAGCAAATCAATTTTGCAGGCAGTCTTTAAATTCCAGTGGTATATTCTCAAGGTCATATTTTGCTGCATTCATGAGTGGTTTGCTCTTTTTCAACTTTAGCTTGAGTTTGCATACTAGTAGTTGGTGATCTGTACCACAGTCAGCTCCAGGTTTTGTCTTTGTTGTTGTTATAGAACTTTTCCATCGTTGACTTCCACAGATGTAGTCAATTTGATTTTTATACCATCTATTGGGTGAAGTCCATGTGTACAGTCGCCGCTTATGTTGATGGAAGAAGGTGTTTGAGATGAACAGATATGGATAGGAACACTCTTTTACACTATTCTAGTGCTCATCCAACAGCACTGAAGGATAGTTTACCATTTTCACAGTTTATCAAATATAGACGTAACTGCAGTATTAGAATAGATTTTTACAGCAGTCAGCTAACCTTGTACAAGACTTTTCTCAGCAAGGATACCCCATGAAAATACTTAGAGAGGCTCATAAGAGAGCACTATGCAATGATCGCAAGTGGTTATAGGGATCAGAGAGGGTAATGGATGCTGTCCCAGATTCTGAATTTATCCATTTTGTGACATCTTTCTGATTAGCAACAGCTTGCATAAAATCATTGCTAAACATTTTTCTATATTAAATATCATTCCTGGGTTGGAGGAGAAAAAAGTGAGGATAGTTTTCTCTAGGGGACAAAATTTAAAAGAGATATATGCTGCTTAAAGGGGAGGGGTTTTAGGCTTCCACAATGGTTGAAAAGGGACATAGTGCTTGTGATCAGTATCAGACTTGTGATATCACATTTGACATGACGGATTTTATTTATCAGGGTCAACAGTATGTTCTGAAATAGAAGACTTCCTGTACATCTACATATGTAGCATATATATATTTATTTTTTTTAATGTAAGTTTTCAAGTACTTACCCCCTGGATGTGGGCTATTTGGTTTTGTATGTTTGCTTTGCTTATTTCTGGTTATATTGGGGACTATTCTGAACAGCAAATAGCCATCCCTGACTAAGCTTCCCCGTATGAACAAGGAGTTTGTATGGCGAGGCTTAGTTGGGGGCTGTGCGGAGGTGGAGTTAGGGCAGACAGTGAGCATGGCCCCAGAGGTACAGGGTCGATTCTGAAGTTGACCCTGTACATACGGGGCTGACAGACTGGACAGGAAAATGAAGGAAACATGAAGGAAATATTCATGTGGAGGCACATTCTAATACGTGTGTCCCGTCCTCTGTGCATCTGGTTGGAACTGGACGTACAGGGATAGACCCAATTCTGATCCTGCGGGGCATGTCTAGCCCCCACAGGATCAGAATCGCATCTAAGATCAGTACGTACAGGCTGGTCCCTATTCTGATCGGCCTGCATGTACTGAGTCAAGCCTGGCTAATTCAGTCAGGTTCCTGAATGGAGCCACAGCGCCATGGCATCCGGTTGCCATTGCACCACGACTCCATTCAGAAGCCATGATCCCCAGCCACCGATTACTTTTTTTTTTCCCCACAGCCCGACCCCCGATATGGCCTCCCATGGCCATGGTCAAGCTGCGGGGAATCTTCTGCACCCCCTCACCAATTCGATCACGGCCGTGCCTCCCGCCCCCCAATGTCTAGGGGGACTTATTCCACCTCTGAGGTGGAAGAAGTCCCCTGTCCAGTCTGCCAGCCCCGGACGTACAGGGCTGATTTCAGAATCAGTCCTGTAGAACTGGGGCCACGGACTGCCTACTGTCCGCCCTAACTCCACCTCTGCACCGCCCCTTCTTGCTCCCAACTAAGCCTCGTTGTACAAAGCAAACATAACAGCTCTATCATTACGATATAGTTTGTACCCAGGTATCACAGTGTCCCACTGGTTGTCCTCCTTCCACCATGTCTCTGATATTCCAATCACATCTAACCTCTCATTTAGTGCTATATATTCTAACTCTCCCATCTTATTTTTTAGACTTCTAGCATTTGCATACAAGCATTTTAGAGACTGTATTTTATTCATATTAATTTGGCTATTGGTAGACATGGGTAATCTGGGATCTTTAAGCTCTGTCTGCTCCATACTCGAGGGCATTTGGGCTACTTTACTCTTTTTTGGAACCTCTCTGCTTTTGATAGTATCCTTCAAGGATACATTCTTCCGAACCATCTGCTCTTGGGCGACTGTCGGCTTTCCCCTATTATCTAGTTTAAAAGCTGCTCTATCTCCTTTTTAAAGGTTAATGCCAGCAGCCTGGTTCCATCCCGGTTAAGGTGAAGCCCATCCCTTCGGAAGAGCCCTTCCTTTCCCCAGAATGTACCCCAGTTCCTAACAAATCCAAACCCCTCATCTCTGCACCATTGTCTCATCCACGCATTGAGACTCGGAGCTCTGCCTGCCTTTTGGGTCCTGCACGTGGAACGGGAAGCATTTCGGAGAACGCTTATGTTATGTTCTTATGTATGGTCTTTGTTTTTGAGATATTAACTTGTAGCTGTAATAACTTTGCCCAAACTTCCAACCGTGCCAAACCATCATTATTGGTTGAGTAGTAGTCTATAGAAGATGGAGAAAACACGAGTAACACTGAAATGTCATTGGCATATGAATAAAATGTTAAAGTCCAATTGTTCAAAAGCACATCCCAGGGTTGTTATAATTATGTTATAAAGGATCGGTGACAATGGGGAGCTCTTTGAAACCCCACAATGGGCATCCCATTCAGAGGAGCTATCTTAACCTATCTGTACCCAATATATTCTTTACTTCAAAAAGCCAAAAAAACAATTCCTCACTGAACCAGTAATCCTTATATACTCCAACAGGAGTATTAACACATCATGATCTACTAGATCAAAGGCCGAACTTAAGTCAAATGAAGAAGGACTGCAAGATGACTCTTTGCCAGTGCTACATTTATATCAGAAACTAAAACCCCTAATAATAATTCAGTACTGTAAGCCTTTCTAAACCCAAACTGATAAGCTCTCAAACTATCAAATTTGTCCAGGTAAGAAATTTACTGGTTTGCCACAATTGTAGCTATAGGGCGAAAATTAGTAACCTCAGCCATGCTCAACTTCTTATCCTTTGGGATAGATCTCAAAATAATATCTCCGAGAATGTCTGGATATGTTTTCTGAGTCATAAACTAAACTGTAATTCCATAAAATCATACCCTAAAGTCTTGTGGAGCTTGCATAAGAAAAGTCGAACAGTGATTTGCAGGGGAAAATTTGTTTGCATGCTTATTAAAGATTTCATTAACCTTTTCATATGATGGAATAATAAATTCAGACCTAACAGAGTCTACAAAACAGTAATTCAGTAATTTATCTTTTAAAAATTCCCAAAAATGTTCTATATCAATCTGCCCCTTATAAAAAGTATTATATATATTATCTATAGTATATGACAGCAGATAAAGACCAGCATGGACAATCAAGCAGACGCCTTCATAGAAGCCCTAGATATCCTGGGATACACCCAGTTGGTACAAGAACCAACACACACAAAGGGCAACATTCTCGACCTGATATTCGCCCCACAAATAGTGCTTCAACAAGCACAAAACATCACCTTATCATTAACAGCAGTTCCATGGTCAGATCACAAGCTCATCTCCTTCCAGATTCCGACCCCCCATCAAGTCACAAAGGCCCAGTACGAACTCACGTACAAACACAATCTCAACTGCCAGAAGCTTTCACCCGTTTAACAAAGAACGCATCCTGGCTGAAACAAACACTCTCCTTGACATGACCTCACAAGACCTAGATGTCCTAATTTCCACATGGAACAGCAAACTCAGCGCTATCGCAATCCGTCCCCCCACAGCTAAAGCCCCAAATAAAAGACCATCCGCACCATGGTTCACGGCCGACCTAAGGGAGTCACTAACCCTTCTACGGAGATTGGAAAAGCGCTGGAGGAAATCACGTACCAGCAGTGACCAAGCAGCATACACCCAACACCTACACACACATCGCAGGGCTGTTACAGACAAGATGAAACAACATCACACAGACACCCTGAAACGTTCATTAAACAAGCCGCACGACCTCTTCAACCTGGTCAAATCTCTTGCCAAAGAACCGACCCCAGAGCACCCAGGAACTATACACCCGCAGGATTTTGCTGTCTTTATGCAATCGAAACTATGCAAGACTGATAAAATGGTGATACCGGACCCCCCTGATGCTCAAGTATGCTCAGCGTATCTAACTACCTTTACCACACCATCTAAGAGAACTATTGAAGACACCATCGCTACCCTAAATACTTCCACTGCATACTCAGACCCATGTCCAGCATTCTGGATAAAAGATCTGCGATCCGACCTTGCCCCAATCTTGGCTAAAATGATAGGACTATCTTTTAGCACCGGGTCTTTCCCATCCACGCTCAAACAGACCTCCGTTAGACCGCTGCTTAAGGACACCAAATTAGACCCTCAAAAGGTCGAGTCCTACAGACCCATATCCAGCATCCCGATTCTCGCTAAAATCGTTGAAAAGATAGTCTACAGGCAGCTACAAGATCATGTGGACACCAACGCACCTCTAGATTCATCGCAACATGGATTCAGAGAGTCACATGGAGTGGAAACACTACTCACTACTCTTTTCAACACCATAATCTCAGGCATTGACAACTCACGTACAGGTTTCGCACTCATCTTTTTAGATATAGCTGCAGCCTTCGACTCAGTCCGCCACGAGATTCTCCTGATTCGGCTAAGAGAGAAAGGCATTACCAAAACAGCTCTGGAGTGGTGCAGGTCTTACCTGTCTGGAAGATGGCAACACGTCCGAGCAAATGGAACCACATCCGAGCCATTCCTACAAAGTCAAGGAGTCCCTCAAGGATCCTCCCTATCATCACTTATGTTTAACATCTATATCCAACCCATTTGTAACATCATTAGATTGCTCAACGTGAGTTGTATGATATACGCAGACGATGTCCTACTGTACCTGCCAATATCCCTGGACTGCCCGGACCTCACCCCACTAACTAAGTGTTTCAACGCAATATCCGAATGGCTCCTCTCCCAAAATCTGCGTATCCAACATAAGAAAACGGAGGTCCTGTTATTTCTCCAGAAATCCTGAGTTTACACCACCTAGCCACTTGGAAGTGGACAACGCCGAGTTGCAAGTAAAATCAGCTATACAGTATCTCGGAGTCACCTTGGATCAGAACCTCAACATGAAGCAGCACATAGCCAAAACAGTAAGAGCGATCTACTTCAAAATCAGATCCCTCAGACACATACGCCCCCTACTCGATCTGAGCGACTTCCGCACCATCTATCAAGCCCTCATCATCCCTCATTTTGATTATTCAAACGCCATCCTACAAGGACTCCCTCAGGCAACCTTACATCCCTTACAACTCGCCATGAACAGTGCAGCGCGAATCCTCTTCAGAGCACCAAGGAGAGAGCATATTACACCCCTCCTGAAGCAGCTGCACTGGCTCCCCATTCAAGCCAGGATTAGCTTCAAGACCTTAGTGATGACATTCAAGGCTATCAAGGGACTCTCCTCCTCGTCACTATGTGACCTCATCCAACCACCCACAACCAACAGGCTAAGAAGAACCGCAGTAGCCAACATGCTAGCGATACCGAGAGACATGACAAAATGCTCCAAAGTAACATCAAACAGAGCCTTTAGTCTAAGTGCCCCAAGTCTCTGGAACTCCCTACCACCATACATCAGAGCCATCCCCAACCTGAGCCAGTTCAGGAAGGCCTTAAAACACCTCCTCTTTATTAAATACCTCACAGACTCCCCCGAATCCCAGCCACCATGTATGATCAATGCACAATAACTCCATCTCACATGTATATAGTTACCTATTTCAATGTTCCGCACATGTAGATAGTTTCCCCTGTTATCCAAGTTGATTGCTCCTGTTCATTGTAATGACCTGACTCTAGTTTATTGTCGGATACTGTTTGTTTTTATGTAAACCGCGCTGATCGCAAATAGTGCAGTATATAAGAAATGTAAATAAATAAATAAATAAAATAAATAAAAATCTAGTCTGCCCAGCAAGGTGGCAAGAGTAGGTGCACATGCCGCTCCGTGCAAGTCACTCCTCCCCATGTTTTTTTTAGGGGTGTACCCACCGCTCCGTGCAGGTCATCCCTATTTGTGAGATATAAAAGATACTTAAGTTTATTTTGATTTTATCCTGTTGCTATAAAGGGATCCACTGTGTCCCATGCCATTTTCTTTTGTTGAAAATAATTTGCAAAATGTTGAACCGATAAAATTGGATCTGGTTGTACTTTCATTTTATCCCTTAATAAAGAGGCTGTTTTTAAACGATGAAACCTTATCCTGCTCTGAAAGGAAAGAAACCACCAAAGTGGTTCTCGTAGGAATGTTGTCCTGCGAGTCCATGTGAGAAACTTAATGTAAGTAAAACCATTAGGCAGATGAAAATTTGTATGAGAGAACACAAAAGCAAATTGAATTGCAAGGTAGAAGTGCCACTCTAGTCCAACATTGCCTAAAGCATCAGCACAGATCTGAAAAACTAATGTGTTTTTGTGTTGATCATATTCCCCAGAATGTAAGAGGAGGGGATAGAAATGGAGAATTACTCCAGAGAAAACAACAGTGGATTTTTCAGGCAGTATATCCAGATTATCTGAATAATAGTATTGAATGGAATGTGTGTGGATGAAAGGGAAGCACAGAGGATCAGAGGGCTACCAAGTGAACCCAGCCAGCTGGTTGCGAGTGGAATTTATATTTAAGGTATGCGGACTTAGTTCACTTGGTAGTTTTTTGAAAGGAGATTGGCACCATGGCCTTAAATGCTCATGTTACAACTGTTCAGACTTCCTTTACTGATGTTAAATGTAGAGTGGATGCTTTGGAGAATCAAGTTCAATCTAATATTAAGGGTTCCTCTGTTATTCAAATGAAGATTAAGCACCTTGAAAGTCAGGCTTGCGCTGCACATTTGAGGATTATTAACTTTCCCAGGATGGCTATGTTTTCTGCACATGAAATGTTTAAAAAGTATTTGAGTGATTTGCACATTACGGGTGTTTTTTAAGGGGGATTGAGTGGTTGTTTGAAGGGAGATTTTTGTGTGATTATGATTGGGACCTGTGCTTGTACTATCAGTTGGTTGGACATGGCATAGCATCTAAGGGTACATGTGAAGTGTGTTTGGACAGTGGCGCTTAGTGCTGCAGTATTTGGGGGAATGAACCTGAACTCTTAAGACATTTTGGTTTCAGGAGTGCTTGAGCTTTGCAGGGGTTGGTTGTCCCTCCCGGTCTTTTTGTGTGTATGGGAGATTGTGCTTGGAGGATTTTTGGTGTGCCTGATTGACTGCTGTGTGGATTAATTTTCGATGTGATATGAGAATGTTCCAAATGCTTTGGAAGGAAGGTTGTGTGAGCGGGTATCACTGTTGATCCGGTTACTTAATATTTGTTGAATGTGGAACTCAATTTTAATTGATGGTTACAGGTTGCATTTTGGAGTTTTAAAAAAAGGGGGGGGTGGACCTTTTCTTTGGGGTTCAAATGTGTGTTTTTGTTATTTCTGCAGTTTATGTCCCTGAGGCAGAGCTTTTGTAAAACACTGACAACATCGGAGCTGATGAGACTGCTGAGAGAAACCATTGGGAGAGAAGTAGTATCCCCAATTGAGGGTTTTTTTTCAACACCTACGAGTAGTAACTATCTAAAATATAAATTGAAAATAAAATAAAAAGTATAGGAGGTTTTTTTGTGGTCATTATGTGAGACCGGTGGTAGGCCCTTTAATAGCCATGCTCCAGTAGAAGTCTCCGAGGTCCTTTTTGTCCCTTTAATTTGAATTTGGAAGGTTCTATAGATCTAGATTGTTATACATTTTGAAAATTATTTTTGGAGGGTACAGGTAATTCTGTATTTGTTGAGCACGTCCTCCTCTTTCTGGACTACTGTAATGAGCAGTGTCCCCTTGATCCAGCCTTCCATAAGCAGTCCTCCTGCCTCCCTTCCTATCAGGGATGACCACCTGGAGAAGACACAGTACAGAAGATATTAAGAGAAGCAAATCCAAGAAAGGTAATTCTCAACAAAAGTTCAAGCAGTTTTAATGAAATAAATAACACAAAATGTATAAAAAACCTAAGACGGTCATGGTTCAGTGATAGCCTGCATCCTGCACCAGGGATAATAAGAGTCTTCTCTTGATATATAGATATATGGGGTCTGTTTACTAAACGGTGCTAGCAGCTTCCATGCAAAATCGGAGCCATGGCCCCATTTTATTCAATGGGATCGCAGCTCCGATATTGCATGGAAGCTGCTAGTGCCACTTAGTAAACAGACCCTATACATAGATAGATATACATACACAGAGAGAGAGAAAAAGTAAGAGGGTAAAAGAGAAGAAACAATGGGCCCCAATGTGGAGTTCAATAAGTACTGGTTTTATGCACATATATACCTACATATTTGAGCTCAAATATCATAAAAATATATTTATTCAGAGTTGCTTAAGTCCCTTCAAGACTCTGAGGCCAAGAAAACCTCATTTGGGAAATAGCACTGTGAATAGCTAACCAAACTTGCAAACTTGTTTATTTGAAACATTTTATTTATCAGAAAGTAACTCATTTTCCATACCAGTTGAAATATCTAAATACTTATCTATGTTGTAAGTTCTTTTAAGTCACAATAAAAAAAAATGTTGGCTACATTTAATTACTCTAAGTTATAATTCTTATATATCCTGGCTGTTGTTTCCCAAAGATTTCAAGGGTAGGGAAGATCCATCAGACATAGTGTTCATGCACTATTTGCATAGAAACATGACAGCAGAAAAAGACCTCATGGCCTGTCTAGTCTGCCCTTCCATATCAACTACAAAGCTCCCCCTTTTACCCTTAGAGATCCTTCTGTATTTGTCCCATGCTTTTTTGAATTCAGATACTGGCCTCGTGTCCACTGCCTCCACTGGGAGACTATTCCACCCATCTACCACTCTTTTCGTAAAGAAATATTTCCACATATTACTCCTGAGTCTATCCACTTTCACTCTCATCCTATGTCCCCTCATAGCAGAGCTTGCCTTCAATTGAAAGAGACCCTCCTGTGCATTTATGCCTCAGAGATATTTAAATGTCTTTGTTATATCGCTCCTATCCCACCTTTCCTCTAAAGTATATATAGTAAGATTTTTAAGTCTGTCCTCATATGCTTTATAATGAAGACCACTAATGATTTTAGTAGCCACCCTCTGCACCGACTCCATCCTGTTCACATCCCTTTGAAGGTGCGGTCTCCAGAATTGCACACTATACTCCAAATGAGGTTGCACCAAAGACTTATACAGAGGCATTATCATCTCCTTTTTTCTGCTGGCCATTCCTCTCTGTATGCATCCAAGCATCCTTCTGGCTTTTGCAGTCACCTTTTTTGCCTGTTTAGCTGCTTTAAGATTGTCAGACACAATTATGCCCAGGTCCTGCTCTTATTTTCTGGACAGAAGTACCTCACCCCCTACACTGTACCGCCCCTTTGGATTTTTGCAGCCCAAATGCATGACCCTGCATTAAATTTCAGTTGCCATATTCTAGACCATTCTTCAAGTTTAGCTAGATCCCTCCTCATGTTGTGGACTCCTTCCTGTGTGTCTACTCTATTGCAGATTTTGGTATCATCTACAAACAAGCAAACCTTACCTGACAGTCCTTCTGTAATATTAATGTACATTAAACAGGGATACTGATGACTTGGACTTTTCTGAGAATGGAGGGTTAAGCGATTTGCCCAAGGCCACAAGGAGTGTTAGTGAGAATACAAACTTTGGTCTAATGGTTCCTAAGCCAGTACTCTAACCATTAGGCTACTCCTCCCTCTGAAGAAACATGCAACCATACCATCATCTAGCTAACCATGTAATAACAATTTAAAAGGGGAAACGACTGCTGTATTATCTCCAGAGATGGTAGTGGGCTTGCATTACTACAGGCTGAGTAAGTGGTAGTGCCACACAAAGCACTACCACTTACTCAGAAAGCCTGATAGAAGTGAGCTCCTGTGTGCAGTTGAGGTGAGGCAGCACCAGGTACACAGGGCACATTTCTAGCTTTGTGTGGTCCTGCAACCATCCATTCACAAGTAACTGCAAGACATAAGAGGTCCACCAAAGTAGCACAACACCACATAAACAGAAGAAATCCAGTACTAAAATGTGGTAATAAGGAAGGAATACTTTATTGCAGATAGATTGAACACGCCATAACGCCAGACACAGGCCGTGTTTCAAAATATCTTCTTCAGTGGAATTCAGGCATACTATATCCATAAATACATGAACAAACAATAAATAGATAAACATTAAAATTGTTCATAAATGGATAAAATCAATAAAAACTATTAAATAATAATAAAAAATTAAAAACAATAATCAATGAAATTATGTAATAAATAATCAATATCCATAAACAATAAAATAAATAAAAACAACATAATCAAATATTATTAAACAAATGTTGGAAAAATCCCAAACTCATAATACATTAAATCAAATAAACACTAATAAAAACCATTGATAAAAAAGTGTACATTAATAGAAACAAAACCACAGACACGTTTTAGTACTGGGTTACTGCAAGACATAATACATGCAGATCATAGAGTCATAAAATACGCTTATTGAAGTTACCATACAATTCTAATCTTGTTTTATATGGGTTGCATATAAGTTACCATAAAATTCTAGTCTTGTTTTATATGAGTTGCAAAGGGACATGTTCTAGCTCTGTTTTAGAGAGAAATGTGGAATGTGTGCTACAGAACTAAGAAGTCTGGGGTTTAGATAGAGATTCAACTCTATCTTGTCTGGATGGTTGAGTGATGTTTATGGTAGTTTTTCTGACTGCATTTCATTTATTTCAGAGTGAGAGAACTCCTCACCCCACCATGTTCCTTCACCTGAACTCTGAAAGGAGGATTTGTTTTTTTAATCAACTTATAGCCCACTTAGTTACTACGATGGTAATTCTATCAGGAGCTGTGTAAATTTACACCCTATTAACATGTCTAAATCACAGCATTTTAGTCATTTACATGCATAAATTATATGATCCTAATTCTTTAAGTGCGCGCATGGAAGCCATTGTGCATACTTTCAATGCAGTGGTGCACATGGGCAGAGCTTGGGCGGGGGGGGGGGGGGGGCAGAGCACACATTTCTGCACATATTTTACAGAATATGAGCGAATATGCATAAGATACGCCCCATCCTTTGCACCAGCTGTAGAACTGGTTTAAATTTACATAAGTTAGCGGCCGCTTATGCAGGGCCATTCCCAGAGTTGGCACAAGGTGTTGGCACCCTAGGGAAACCTTAAGCTGTATGCCCCCTTGGCTATCAGAATCTATTGTTTAGCTTTGAATACCATGCTCTTTGCCACCACCACCCCCAAAATGCCACCCTAGGCAACCACCTAGTTTGCCTAATGGTTGGCACAGTCCTGCTCCTACGCTCTGTGCATTGGGTGTCTCTAAGCCCATTTTCACATATCCAAGGAACAAGTAGGTTTTCTAAAATAACCCGCATGATGTTTAATAATGAAAGCATGGTTTCACAGCAGCCCAAAATACAGTGTGGAATGTTTCATTCCATAACAATGAACGAAGCCATCCTAACTTCACCTTGTAATATATATTCTTAATCACACTGGTAACATGAGATTTAAACATTAAGGGCCTGATATTCAAAGGGCATTTACACGGTTTACAGCCCAGTAAACCATGTAAATGCCCTAAATCGGGATATTGAATGGCACTTACATGGTTAGTGCCATTGGATATCCTTTTCAACGCCTGCTATATCCCCGATGCTCTGCGGTTAGCATTTGGGTGTGTTAGGGGCATTCTGGGGTGGAGTGGAGGAAGAGACTGCCGCTAAACGGGTAGCAGCGATATTGCGCCACTACCCAGTTAGTGACCCATGGCTAAAACTGAGCCAGCTCTTGGCTCGTCTAGTTTTAGCCACAGATGCTAACAGGGTAGCGATGCAATATCGCCGCTACTCAGTTAGCCTTAAAAGCGCCAGGGCATGTGCGATGCCGCTGGATATCCGGTGTTAAGGGTTAGCAGGCAGGGCTATGCGCCGTAGTCAGTCTTAAGCTTCAGTTCAGCATCTCTATCTTTCAGAGAGGTTGATGATTCAAATGAGGAATCACATGGTACAAATAGCATCTTTGTTTTCTGATAAGTTGCTGCCAGCCCATGCCTTTTTTTAACTATCCTGTTATTGCACTGAAACAGTCTATTATTGAGGTAACTTGTGTAGCGGCAGAGGTTGTAAATTGGGCTTAGAGCATAATGTCATCTGCATAAGGGTGATAGTGGACAGGACTTAATTACAGTACATCACACAACAGCTGCAAATATAAGTTAGATAATAATGGCAATAGGGCTGATCCCTCTGGAACCCTATCCCACAAATTATATCACTTGGAGGTATCAGATCCCACCCTAACTTGTTTCATCTAGTTAAATATGAGTGAAATCACTGCTTCAATCCCAAGAGATTGAAGATGCGGCAACAAATGTTCATGACATACCAAGTCAAAGGTAGCAGAGTGTCCAGAAAAATCATTACAAACCCTAAACCCAGTTTCTACAGTCCCTGAATCAATCTATCTAGCATAACAGTCATAAACATCTCCACTCTATGGAGCCACTAGAAACCATGTTGCTGTGAATCCAGCAGGGCATGTGGTTCAGTATATGAGGTAATACTGTTTTATTACCTTAGCCAGAAAAGGGAGTCAGGAAATAGGACAAAAAGAGCTTGGTGATGCACACCTAATTGTGACCCTTTTAGAACTAGGCAAGTACTTACCCTCTTCAGACTTGATGACATGGCATACTGTTTGAAGAATAATTGAATGACTGAATGATGACTGGCTTAACTACTTTGAGCCAACCTGAAGGGAAGGGGTCAAGTGGGGATGTACTGTAGTAGTATTTAATTCCATAATTACCTTGCCCACCAATTCACGAGTTATTATATCAAATTCCCTTCATCTCTGAGTGATGCCACTAGAAACCATGGTACCAGTAAAGTCTATGTTATCTTTACATACTTTACTCTCAAAGTACTGCTGCACTGATGACAAAGAGCGCGGTATATAAGAAATGTTAAATAAATAAATAAATAAATAAAAATACTGTACTCTGCCAGGATTTGCACCAGGACATGGGGTGTCTCCTTTTTCAAGGGACTTAGAACCCAATATTGAGAAAGGCGGCAAAGGCGTCTGAATGCCCCATAAAACACATGCTCAAAAAAGGCACGAATCATCATTAAGATGGATTAAACGCGAACAAATACCAAATATGAGGCGTAGATATTGTGCACCAGGTGGCACACAAGCTTGTGTATATGGCCTGCAACCATATTGGTGTAACCCAGGCAGTGTGCACTAAGGCTAAAAATGTCCCTATACGCACCACCACCCAACTGCCCGTGTATCATGCAAATGGCCACCTGCATGGCAAAGTACTCTGTGCCCCAATGGGGTCTGACACATATGTGGGTATCATCTGCAATGCCCATTTAGCGTTGGCTATGGCTCGTGATATCCATGTAATATCTCCATCACCCCCACAAAACACGGGTAGTAAAAGTCCCACACTGCAATGCCCAAGTCAACACGGCTTGGATCCCCATTGGCATACTGTCAAAATGGCAAGCCGGAGATGTCAGGAGAACTTCAGCATGGAGGAGGCAGAGGCCCTAGCATGCATGGTGCTGATGTGGGGGGGGAGGGGTCAGTGCTGTAACCAGGGACCACCACAGGCCAATCTACAGCTGGGCACTCGAATCTGGAGGGCCATCTAGTTGCATCTGTATGGGTGAGTAGGCAATGGGTGCTAGATGATGGGTTGTGGAGGGGCATGAAAGTAGGCAGGCCAAGAGGTGCAGGGCCTCAAACCCGCACACAAGCCTAGGCCTCTAAAGCAAGTCATCAGTTAATGGAGAGCAATCACTGAGAGGAAACTGCACCCAGAACAGCAATTCCATACAACCTTAAGCATCAGAGGCATGCCCAGGGCTCCCACTATAGTAAACAACCAGCCACTTACCCACAAAGCAGACACAATAGCTAATCCCAGAGGAATAATATAGCCAAAGCGATAGGACATGGGTTCAAGTCTGCCATAGTAGCACCAAACCACTACAGAATGCCAGATGTCCATACTATCAGCTTAAATTTTAAGCACTGATAATCTCTGCCATGTGGCAGTCTAAACATACCTATGGTCCCTGGAGTTCAGGGCCCTATGCAAGGAAACTGAGATGTGAAATGTATCATTTCGTGTGTGTCATGGGCTGGACCAGGCAAGTGGCAAAGGCAGCTCCACAGAGAGTTAGAGGGGAATGTTGAACAAGGGTTCCCATGGGAAGATGAAGGATGGTGTGAGGGCAAGGGGAGGATAATGGCATTGTATAGGCAGGGTAGCTATGGAGAAATTTCACTCACCCTTAATTTCCTTTCCTGGAATCCTGCTAGACCAGTCCAGACAAGTGGGTTGTGAGACAGAAAAAGTGTCAGAAGCTTTAATGACTCAGCCCTGGCATACATGATGATTCCTCTAGGGGCCACCTTCAGTATACCTCTAGAAAAGCAGCAGAATGCTTACTGCAACTATACTGTAGCTATATATAGAAGTGCAACTATATACACCAAACAGTGAAGAAACCAACAGACCAGCCAAACAGAAGTGAGGTTCTTAGACACGGCTGGCTGTAGAAGAATGCAGAGAGGGTGGGTCCTAGACTGGTCTAGCAGGATTCCAGGAAAGGAAATTAATGGTGAGTGAAGTTTCTCCTTCCAAAACATCCTGCTAGACCAGTCCAGACAAGTGGGATGTACCAGAGCTACCCACCCTAGGGCAGGAAGAAACGGCCGCCACCACCACCACTTCGACTCCAAATGCTGCTGAATCTCTAGCTTGGAGTAATGCTGTGCGAAGGTGGAGAAGGAAGACCAGGTTGCCACTCGACAAATGTCAAGGAGATCAATATGCGACTGTTCCACCCAAGACACTACCTGAGCTCGCTTGGATTCTCCTAGGACAAGCAGGATGAGTCAGCCACAATTGGTGACGTCGCCGAGACGGAAGTACTCTCCATAGCTCAGAAGGGCTTTTCGCCCTTCTGAGCATGGGCCAACTGGCCCCAACCCCCTGCCCGCCCCTAGCTAGCCAGTTTCAGTTCTTCCGCCTTGCCAGCAAGACGGACTTTTCTACTCTCCACCAAGTTTTAACTTTAAGAAATTCTAATCCTCCTAATCGTATGTATATAACAGTTTTCTTGACTTAATGTTTCCAAAGCTTCCTTCAGAGCCGTCCCGGCGGAACTTAGATTCCTGCGGGCCATGTGCTCCAGACTCAACATCTTAGAAAAGTTCTTACTGTTTGATCAGTTTCAACTTTCGTTTTCTTTTATTCTTACCAGTATGTATATTGCAGTTAACTTGCATTAATGCTCTGTCTAAGCTCCAGACTCAACATCTTAGAAAAGTTCTTACTGTTTGATCAATTTCAACTTCCGTTTCTTTTACTCTTACCAGTATGTATATTGCAGTTAAACTTGCATTAATACTCTGTCTAAACTTCCAGACTCAACATCTTCGAAAAGTTCTTACTGTTAAATCAGTCTCGACTTGCGTTTCTTATCCTTACCAGTATGTATGTTGCAGTTAAACTTGCATTAATACTCTGTCTAAGCTTCTCTCAAATTGCTAGGGCTGCGCTTAAGCTCCTTACCAGCCAGGCGCTCTCAGCAGACGGCATAACAGATGCTCCCTGCGGGCCACTACCCATGGACCTTCGGGGTACTTCTCCGATATCCTGCCAGCTCTGCCGCCGCTCAGGGTGTGCCTAAGGGCCTCCACCCCAGCCGCAGGCTTAAGCCGCCAGCCCTGCCGCCGCTCAGGTTGTGCCTAAGGGCCTCCAACCCCAGCAGCGAGCTTGATGTCCAACGCGACTCAAAGCCTAGAGGATCCTCCGGTGGAAAAGCCCTCGCGGCAGCCGTTGCCTTCCTCACACGTGGGTGAACCATGGGGGCGGCCATCTTTCTGCAACTGTGTACTGCTTGCAAAGCCACGCCCCCTTTGCCGACCTGCACGCTCAAGCTTGGACGACACTGCAAGCTGTATCAACCGGCACAGCATCTTCCGGCTCAACGTCATTCCGCCCACAGCTCCATTGGCAGGCATCACCTCAGGCCGGCCCACTCAGCACAGCGCCACGGGCTGGCACCTTACCCGATTGGACGGCTTTTCAAGTTGGATTGCACGGAACTCCTCTAGCCCGTGCGTGAAATGGCAGCAGCGCCCAACACAGAGGCCTGCTCAATCTATCCCCCTTAGGCGCCGAGACCTCTCGGCGCCATCGGCTCTCTGACTCCACCCCTTCTACCTCGTTGCAGAGATGCCATTGAACCCCTCGGCGCCATTGGCTCCCTCTGACTCCAACCCCTCGGTGCCTTTGACTGGCGCCATCGGGGGTATCCAGGGCTGTTACTGCGCCTTATACCGCCATCCTGGGCAAGCCTTCATCGGCTTATCTGAAGGTGGGGCGGCACGGCTGACTATTCCCGCGCCGTCTCCACCCCTTGCCTTAGACAGCAGTGGAGCACGCTCAACAATTGGGACCCATGGTGCTGAAGCACTATAAGAGCTCACCAGAGCAGATAGAGAGAGCTCCTTGCCCCGGTGCTGAAGCACTATAAGGGCTCACCAGAGCAGAGAGAGAGAACCCCTTGGCCCAGAACCACCAATCAGCTCTAGACTCTGACACCATTAGTGGTGAGCCTCGGGCGCAGACATTCAAAAGCTCTGATAGCGCCAACGGGGACCCCTCCAGCACAAACAATTCGGGCAAGCTCCCGGCCAAAGGCAAAGCAGGTACCCAGAGAAGGGACCTCAGTCTCCAAGGTTACACAGGGAATGGAGCCCTGCAGGAGTAATGGCTCCACCAATAAACTGCTGCCCTTACAAGTTACCGGACATTAGGGCAACACTGAGGGGATGTTGCTGTGAGTGGCGGTGCACCCCCCCCCCCTCCCCATTCAATTTTACCTTTGTGGGGTCCTCACAGTTCCTCTTCTACCACCAAGCATCAGCCACAGCCAAGGTTATACTGGTAGATTACCAGCCATCAGTGGTATGGTCAGATTTAAAACGGTTTCTCCTGCATGTGCAGGTTGACTGAGGTTGGAGTATCAGCCTAGGGTTCAAGAAACAGCTCAGACCCGGATGTCCTGCGTGCATTGTCCACAAAGGGCTGCGGTGGGGTAGAGACCCTGATCCTACGTCCTGGAACCTCAACCAGTGTGACCTAGACCGCTGTGAACAAGGATTCTAGGCAGTGCACACGATTAACAGTCCAAGTCCACATTACACTTCCACTTCTCTACTTCCCGGCTGGACCCCAGGGAGTAGAAAGAAAGGTTTCAGACCCGCTTAGTATCTGGCTCAATCCAGATAGCTAATTATTCAGATTCTAACGGAACAATAGGTACTGGTTCAACCAGGGGCGAACCTCACAGGTCAAGATGGTGTCAGCCAACAACAAGCTGGGCACTCAGTGCCTCAAAACCCTACGCAGCTCTACTTCAGCTCTTCTTCATCGCACCGACTTCAAGACTATACATAATTAGGTCAACCAGCATGGAGTGGAGGAATGGCCTAGTGGTTGCGCCTATGTACTTCAGGCAGGAAAGTTGGGGGTTCAAGTCCTGCTAGAGGACAGCAACCTTGGGCCGGAGGGACTAGGGTCCCTAGTCCCACAGTTGCTCCTTGTGGTCTTGGGCAAGCCTCTTAACCCACCATAGCCCACAGTCCCGGTACAAGAGTTATCTCCAAGTTATAACGCTCTGCTTAATGTAATTTCAGTTGTTCAATGTAAACCACACTGATGCTGAATAGCCCAGTATATAAGAGAATAAATACCATGGTCATATAATAGCCTGACTCACCTGTCCTCTCTGACGGTGTCCGACTGGGGTGTGCTACACCAGGACCTGACTGAGGGTGGGATAACACCACCCGGACAGCAGTGACTCACTGGTAATGGCCTCACCCACCCTCCTCCTACACAGGTTGGCACGTATGGCATCCTCCCTGTCTCCCTAGTGATGACATCCTGGATCGACATCTGTCAAAGGTAGTCGCTGAAGCACCTGTTGTCCTGCATTGACTAGACCAGTATCACTCTGGACAGACCTTCACATAGCCTAGCGTTAGAACCAGTGCCTAGGGCATAATATATCAAAGGTTCTATCCCGCTCAAGCGCAAGCCCACTGGTGCTCTTACGGTGAGCTATTCTCTCCACAACATGTGCCCGTAAAAGATCAAGGGTCAGAGCCCATATATAGATCAAAAGTTTAATCCTGTTAGCGTTCCTCAGGGTCGGGAAATATCTTACAACTCGCCCTATCACCAGCACTCGCACTAAGAAGCCATCCCTGCCTGCCAATGAAAGCAGATCCTGATACGGACGACGAGGCCCAGTGACAGAAGGCCCAATCTTGGCATGGTAATGCTTCTACCCAGTGCCCAGGGCAGCAATTGGATGTCTTCAACCGTCATGCTGCACCAACTGGACCCCTTCCACGAACCCTTCTGTTCATAGCCCCTCAACCGGACATCTTCTCCTGTCAGGTCGCACCAACTGCAACTGGATGTCTTTGCACCAAATGGTACCCTTCTATGAACTACTCACTCACCTCTACCGTAGATCGCATTTAAACTCTGCCCAGAGGGTCCTAGTAGCACAGGCTATCCAGCCTCTATCAGCTCTACATTGCCTCAATCAACCAAGGTGCGAGCCATGCCAGCTCATGTAAGCTGCTGAGAACACCACCCCGAGGGTTCTAGCACAGGCTAACATCGCCCTCAATCTACTGCGGCGTGAGCCAGGTCAGCTCATGTAAGCTGCTGAGATGAAGTGGTTGTCGTTGTTCAGTGCCGTCGAGTTGCCGTTGACTCTTACGATCCTCTGGATAGCTGTCCGAAATAGTCTTCAGTCTCTCCTCAGGCGGCCCATCAGTAGCAGCAAGAAAGGGGTAGCACAATGGTTATACGTTGACTGCTCAACCAGGGGTCATGAGTTCAATCCCTCAGTGGGGTTAATGAGTAAGGCTGTCTGAGGCATTACCCTTTACTATAAAGCAGTGCTGCTAGGGGCATTTTCTTAGCTGCTGCAACTGTATTGATCCATCTCATTGCCGGCCTCCTATTTCGACGGCCAGGATGTCCATCCTCTAATGCTATTCCCTGTGGAATGATTCCCCTTAGACCGGCCTCCGATCCCGACAAGCGAGGATCGGGAAACCACAAGCCTTATGGGTACCCATCTTATGTGCAGTCCTTCCAGGACTGAGCCGCCTCACAGATCAGGAGCGCACCACGCTTCTTGGGGGAAGGGGACTCCACACTCTGGACTGCATCAGGGCCCTGTGCGTCTACTAACAGGACATCACTCCAGTCTCGAGAGACCCTGCATCTGGTTCCTGCACAGTAAGAAGCCTCATCTTGTGAGAGACTAGCTTAGGGGAAGAGCATTGACTACATTTCAAGAGGTCCCTGGTTCTAACCCAGGTGCTCCCTTTCCAGCTCTACTTTAAGTGGCAACAGTGTGGTGCAGGACGCACAGCCAGTGAAGGTCACAAGTTCAAGTCCCAGCTGTGGCTCCCACCAACCCAATTCCCGTAATTAGCCCACTGACACGGGATAATGCACCAATGTCAAGGGGCCCAACCTCTTCGACCCTTCTGTACAGAACAACCCTCCACCAAGGAGACAGCTTACAGCAGCACCTTCAGCCTAAACTGATAGGAGCCCCCTCCAACATGAGAATAATGCACCAGCTACAGACGCAAACCACCCGATTCCTGCACCCACTTGCGTCTGTAGACCCAACCTGGCTGTGTGAGCAGTTGACCACAGTGCAGATGCCAGCAGAGATGTGCAAGCATGCAGGGAATGAGGACACACACCCTGAATGCAGGGCAAGACTGGATTGCCTAGCCCGTAGCATGGCGGTGCACAGCATTCCATTCCAACAGTGACCAACGCAGGCCACGTACAACACTGGCCAATTCAGGTCATGTCTCCCCAGAGACAGTCTTCCAGAGTCACAAGTCCTCAGGGCTGGACCCAGCGGCAGTCTCCCGGTCCCCAATGCCCTGCTACGCTAATGGTTCCCGACAGACCCCTGGGGTGGACCACACAAAAATGGATTTAAAAAAAAAAAATACTGATAAACAAATAAATAGGTAATTACATAAATGAATAAATAATATTAAGAGACGCCTCTCTTATTAGTGGGGTATACACGCCCATTTGCAACGTTCGCACCATTCTCGTTCCCAGTGCTATTGTGGTTGGTCTTCTTCAGACTGCCTGACGGGCCTATTGGTTACCTCACAAGTGTGCCTTGGTTACCTCATAAGTGTTGCACTGCACCCTCTGCACATACGTGCTTCGCGTTCGCAGACCTCTACGGGCCTACTTGCTCTTGTGACAACATGCTGCACCACAGGCTGCCTGCTAGCCTAGCCTGTAGACTAACCCGAAGAAGTGCATCGGCCTCCCCCCTTCCACCACAGCTCAGGGCAGCTTGGGAGGCACCAATTGTGGCTGACTCATCCTGCTTGTCCTAGGAGAAAACGGAGTTACTTACCTGTAACTGGAGTTCTCCGGGGACAGCAAGATAAGTCAGCCACACATACCCGCCCACCTCCCCTGGGAAGGGGTCGGCCTCCGTCCTGGTGCCCGCCTCCTAGCGGCAAAAGGCTCAGCTAGGGACATACTGGCTAGCTAGGGGCGGGCAGGGGGGTGGGGCCAGTTGGCCCATGCTCAGAAGGGCGAAAAGCCCTTCTGAGCTATGGAGAGTACTTCCGTCTCGGCGCCGTCGGATGATGTCACCAATTGTGGCTGACTTATCCTGCTGTCCCCGGAGAACTCCAGTTACAGGTAAGTAACTCCGTTGTGCACCTGAAGTCCTACAGGGACAGGCTTGTTATGCAGAATGTATGCAGACTCAATCATACACACGCTTAGAGACTTAATCCAGCACACGCTTAGAGTGTGCATAGAGGCTATGAGTCCCTTGCAAGGCCACACAAATAGAACAAAGAGGTGGTCCAAGTTCCAAAAGGAGTTGGTTACCATGAGATAATGTCAAAGAACCCAAGAGACATCAATCACCGTGAGGCCCTTATCGCTGCCTGAGCACTTTTCCTTAGAGAAGGAAGGCAGCAGGATGGGCTGATTGACATGGAAGGCTGAAATCACCTTAGGCAGGAATGAGGGCACTGCATGAAGAGATACCCCCTCTGAAGAGGAGAGGAAGGGGTTGTGACAGGAAAGAGCCTGAAGTTCCGAGACATATTGAGCTGAGGTAACGGTGACTAGAAACACTGTCTTCAGGGTCAGATCATGGAGAGTGATGAGCTTGAGAAGCTCAAAGGGTAGCTTCATGAGGCAGTCTAAGTCTTAAGTCCCACTGAAGCACCATCAGCCAGATGGGTGGTCGCAAAGACCAAACTTCCTGGAAAAACCTGCTGACATCAGCATGAGAGGCGATGGAGCACCCTATGACAGGTCCACGGAAGCAAGTGAGCATTGCCAACTGAATGTGTAAGGAGTTTTAGGCAAGACCTTTGTCATAGCCATCCTGTAAAAATACAAGGATGTCTGGTATCTGTACCCACCACGGGGAGACATGGAGGTGTGAACATCGAGATTCGAAAAGATGCCAAGCCCTCGTGTATGCTATGGAGGTAGAGGATTGATGTGCTTTAAGAAGAGTGTCAGCGACATGCCATTAATAACCCTTATGGGTTAGCCAGTGTCTCTCAAGAGCCAGGCGATAAACGAGTAGGGAGCTGGATCATCTAGGTAGACCACTCCCTGCCAGAGGAGCCCCCTGCATGAGCCTAGGGCAAGGGGGAGCATGGTCAGAAGCCGCAACAAGTTGGCATACCACAGTTGGTGAAGCCATTCGAAGGTTACAAGGATCACCTGGCTCAGATACAACTCAATGTTAGCTCAGATACAACTTGGAGTGGAGGAGTGGCCTAGTGGTTGGGGCAAGGTACTTCAGGCCGGAAGGTCAAGGGTTCAAATCCCACTAGAGGACAGCAACCTTGGGCTGGAAGGTCTGGGGTTTCTAGTCCCATAGGTGCTCCTTGTGGTCTTGGGCAAGCCACTTAACCCTCCATAGCCCATGTTCCCTGTAAAATATTTATCTCCAAGTTATAATGCCCTGTTCAATGTAATTTCAGTTTGTTCAATGTAAACCACACTGATGCAGAATAGCACAGTATACAAGAGAATGTAAATAAATAAATAAATGTGCCAGAGAGCTCTACTGATCATTGCACAGAGTGGGAAGAGGTAGAGTAACATTGACATGGCCTTGGCTGAACCAATGCATTGAGCCCTGAGGAGTTGTGGTACCTCCTTAAAAAGATAGAAACCTTGTTGTTGGATGAGATAGCCATCAGGTCAACCCATGGCAGGCCCCATTGGTCCACTATCCTTTGGAAGGTCCAGGGAATGAGTTCCCATTCTCTGTGGTTGAGAGCATGCCGACTGAGGAAGTCGACTTGGATGTTGTCCATGCCCGCAGTGTGTTGTGCCGAGATCATGAGAAGATACTTCTTTGCCCAGGCAAAGAGAATGGTCATTTCCCTTGCTACACTGGGGCAATTGGTGCCTCCCTGTCTGTTGAGGTAGGACACTGTTGTAAAGTTTTCACAAAGGACATGGACTGCCTGACCTTGGAGAAGGGGCAAGAAGTCCAGGAGAGCTAGATGGACTGCCCTAACCTCAAGTCTGTTGATGGCCCTTGTGGCATCCCGGCTTGTCCAAGATCCCTGTATAGTCCTGTTCAAGCAATGGGCTCCCCAGTCAGAGAGGCTGGCATCAGTCATTCACAACATCCATTACGGGCTCTTCAGCAGGACTCCCTGGAGGAGATTGGTTGGGTTGAGCCACCAGCAGAGACTTGAGCGAATTGGGAATTGTAGTAGAAGTCTTTTCTCAAACTCCTTGGAGACAGGAGACCACCAGGACTAGAGCGTGTGGTGTAATGTTGTCTTGCGTGCTCAAGCCCATGGGACTACTTTGACTGTGGCCCCCATGGCCTCTAGGATCTGAGATAATCCCATGCACAAGGGGGGACCAGGAACAAAAAGGCCCAAAGCTAACCAGTGAACTTGTGGAAGCATTCCCTGGTCAGAAAGACCCTACTGAGGCTGGTGTCGAATCATGTTTCCAGAAAGTCCAGGATTTGAGAGGGCTGCAGGCAGCTTTTTGCAGGATTGATATCCATTCGAGAAGCTCCATGAAGACAACCACTTAGGAAACTGCCGCCAATGCATCTGCTCATGATTTTGCCCTGATAAGCCAGTCATTCAGATAGGGGTGGACGCGAATGCCCTGGATGATGAAAGGTGTGTTGGAGTACGAGAAAGGAGGTGCAATGAGTCTGGGATCCAGTCAGCCTACAACCTATTTGTATGTGAACAAACACTGAATGCCGGAATAAATGCTCTGAGAGGGTACTGCAGTGCTGGAGGCCTAGGAGACGGCAGTCCAGAAGATACAGACAGCAGCAGATGAGGCAGAGGCAGTTAGTTACAGTGTGTAGGTGGGGGAAGGGAGGACACGGGTCTCAAATGGTGTGTTAAGCCTACAGAACACCTCATGATGCCAGATATATCTTGCATAAGGATTTAGTTTTGAGGTAGACCCTGGAGTCTCTAAACTGTCGGTTCAAGACCATGAGGCACAGGAATCCAGACATCATCCAATGTCTCCCCAAGGAGGTAGCAGCTGCAGCAGGTGAGTCAGGAGTCATCCATCACAGAAACTCAGTACATTAAAGCACATTCAGACAGGGGGCAAAGCCTAACTCCAGGCAAGATGGATGTGTAAGAGTTTTGCTCCGGAGGGTAATGGTCAAGAATCCTGACTTCTACAGCCTTTAATCAAGCAGATCCTACCTATTTTGGAATCAATCGACTTTGAATATGTCCGGCCCCAAACCGACGTATCTGGATTACCAAGGGTCTCAAAACGCCAGAGCAAAGAGAACCAAAACGGAACCTCTCTCACCTCACAAAATGGCGGTCATCCGAGATTGTCCTGAGGCCTTGCAGGAACTTCTTACTGAAATCCACGCTGTTAAAGACATGGTTAAATCAAATGGAGACTCGCTGAACACAATGCAAGAGGATATTAATGCCTTGAAAAACAGCTTGGAGTCAGTAATGGTGAGATTGGAGGTGGAGAACATAGTGGCAACACATGGGGAGCGATTCAGGGCCATTGAGAAGCAAGCAAAGCTGATCCAGTCACTGCAAAGAGAGTTGGAAGATGGTAATAACCGCGCATGAAGAAACAATATCAGGATCCTGGGAGTCCCCAAGGGAGCTGAAGGTCCAGATATGCTGGCCTTTTTACAATCAATGATCCCGGGTGTGCTGAAAATGAAATTTACCATGCCTTTTGAGATTGAGTGCGCCCATCGAATGCCTACTCAGTCCGTGGTTTCGAGCAAGCATCCACGTCCAATCATCTTAAAAGTTCTGCGATTTCAACAAGTCACACAAATAATGGAAGCAGCCAAGATGCACTCTCCCTTGGAGTATCAGGGGAACAAACTCCTCTTTTTTGCGAAGGTGATGGTAGACCAGAGGAAAAGCTTCTTGGCACTATGCCCACGATTATCACAGCTGCAGGCCCGCTTCGGGCTGCTTTATCCTGCCCACATGAGAGTCACGCTGCACAACCAAACTAGGACTTTTGATGACTCATGGGAGCTATACACGTTTTTGGAGGACAAAGAGCTGGTGCTGATGCGGAGAAAACCTGCCTTGTAATCAGTGGTGGACATAAGTTTTGCAGAAGTTTTCCAATGCTTTTACATGTGGATGTTTGGACTGGTCTGAGTCGTGAAGGTGCGACTTAAATCATGTAGAGTTCACATTCAATGTGGCTCTCTCTGGGCAACTCCAGGATATTGCTTTGGTCACACTGTTCCTCTCTTTGTTTCTTTCTTCTTTGTGCTGTCTGTGGTGTGTGTGGTGATTTGGTGGGCATCGGTACACTGTAATGGCAGCACGACCCTTGCCTATCTACAATGCAATGGTAAGAGCAGTTTTGCTTAAGTGTTTAGAGCCTTGGGTTTGGGGACACTATTACAGAGGTGGGTTGTGCTCAATATAAGAAGCAGCAGAGGAGTTGTAGCGATTTAGTTAGTTATACCCTTCATGCCTGTCTTGCCCCTTTGGGCTCACACGCTAAGTTTAAGATAGTTATAGCCCTCCAGGGTTTTGATGGCTTTTGATGTTTGGAATTATGTGTTTTTCTTCTGAGCGATCTTCTATAAGGGCTATGGTTAAGAGATGGTTTTTTTTGCTTGTGTTTTTTCTTTGGACTATTAATGTAGCCACTATTCTGAATGCTTTTAGGCTGTGGATTAGCAATGTAAAATCATATGATACAACCGGGTATGCTTCTGCAACATTTGTCTATCACAGTATGTTATATTGTCAATATGTCTTTCTTTAAGATAGTCTCACTGAATGTTAAGGGCGTTAATAATCCCATTAAATAGGAAAAAGATATTTTTATATGGGCGCAAAGAAAGTGCTGATATCCTATTTCTGCAAGAGACACATTTGAATGTGAAGGAGTCTTTAAAATTAGATATGAAACCCTTTTCACTAGTGCCTTTTTCAGCTGCTAATCATACAAAAAAGGGGTAGCCATTCTAGTAAGGAAAACCTTATCCCCCACTGTGCTATAAACCAGATCTGATACTGAAGGGCGGTGGGCAAAGATCTACTGAACTGGCCTTAATCAATATTTATAGGTCAATTGACATTGGAAGGCAGGTGGAAACCCTTTGTATGTTTACAGAGTGAGTTTGACCTACCTAAAACCTTATACTTTCAGTGGATTCAGTTAAAACATTGCGTAGCGAAATCCCTCATTGATATCAAATCTCTGCCTGATGAATGGGGGCTACTAAATATCATAGGTACAGCCCAACAGGCCTCAGGGGTGGTTTCTCACTACTATAAATTGGTCGCCCGTCATCCCACCCCACAGTCTATTGATGCTCAATGGATATGGGAACATGACACTGGGGACTCTTTCTCCAGAAGCGTGGGTGAAATTCTGGGGTAAGCTAATTAGAGTCTCTCAGTCTGCTTCTATCTCCCAAGCTCTATATTTTTTTGCACACAGAGATCATTTTACCCCGATAAAGGTTTCCAAGTGGGATAAATCAGTTGGAAATGAATGTTGGTCTTGTCAGAGTGATGTTGGCATTTTAAAACATGTGGTATATGACTGCCCTAATGTTCAGTCCTATTGGATTTCGATTTGGAACCGAATCCAAGAGGTCTTAGGATTCAGGGCCACTCTCTCTTGGTCTATTATAGTTTTCCGGTCAACAATTGGCATCTCGTCGTTACAGAGGGATTGTCATTTTTTATTTGACTTCATGATGGGAGTGGCGCTGCATCTAGTTATTGCCAACTGGAAACATACGCCAGATCTCAGCTGGCATAAATGGTGGAATCGTTTATGCCTATGTTGTAAATACGAACAAATGCCACGTTATGGTACAACCTCCATGCCCTCTACCCTACTTAAGTGGAAACCCCTACATAATTATATTTCTAAAGCATGTTATGGTGTAAATTAAGGGGTAATTAGCTAATCAATCATGCCTTCCATGGTAGAGGGTCCTTTTGGTATGCCATAGCCCTTGTAAGTCTTTTTCTTTGCTTTTATAATCTCCTTTTATGATGATCGCATAGTGAAGGGAGGGTTAATGTTGGGGTAGGCTGTTAAGGCCTTTTTTGCTCTTATGTTTAAAAAGAAGTATTACTTTAATTGTAATTTGTGTTTTTTTGTTGTAATTTGTCTGAAAATGTAAATAAAGAAGTTAAAAAAAAGCACATTCAGACAGTTGCCTACAGCTGGGCCCCAGACTTGCTGTCACAGTGCCACCTGCCTCTTACTACGTATCCATACCACTCCCACTAGCAGTATCACTACACCCCAACTACTGCTGTTATGCTACACTAGCGGAAATAATTGTGGATATACCTGTAAAATTTGAGCTCTCCGCGATAATATCTGTCTTACTTACGTTAATTAAGTATTCTATATATTAGATACTCTATGCAGATTGTTGCCATAACATTTGGGAACATATTACAAACGAATATCATCAACATTTATCAGAAAAAACTTTGATTTGGAGTAAGACAAGGTAATTGATGTCTTTTTCTCAGGAAAATGATATTTTTCATGAAACTGTCGATCCACTTTAAGCAGGTTTTATGCAGAATCTCATGTATAAGCTGATGCTTCAGATAATGTGTTGATAAATGTTGGTGATATTCGTTTGTAATATGTTCCCAAATGTTATGGCAACAATCTGCATAGAGTATCTAATATATAGAATACTTAATTAATGTAAGTAAGACAGATATTATCGCAGAGAGCTCAAATTTTACAGGTGTATCCACAATTTTTTCCGCTAGTGTATGTGCGACAAGGCCCACATACTGCTGTGGACACACCTGGAAACCACACTCCCTGCTCCTCAGCACTTCCAATCTAGGTACAACAGACAACAGAACAGCTGGGGAGTATGAGAATCATGGAGGAATGGTACAGGAACCCACCTTTGTAGAGCAGGTGACAAGAAGGGTATGATTCCACAGCAGAGTGTGAGGAGGCAAGTCTGTATTTCAGAATGGAAAAGAGCCTAACATGACGTCAGAGGTACCAACACACATAGGCAGTTACATCAAAGAGCAGCAGCAAGGTGTGTAGATGTAGTCCATAGTGGGTGGTCATAGCAATGGCCACAAATAGGAATAAGATGACCATGATGAGGCTGATGGACAATGATGCCTGGAGCAGAATCCTGACCAATTTGATCGAAGAGAGGTGACGCATGGGGACAGTTCCAAGGAGGGGATATCACTTGCGTAGACAGCAATGGATTCAACAACGAAATCCAGCCATTTTAGGGTTGTCAGCAAGGAAGGGCCACAGTGCACTGATGTGCCCATGGAGGATATTACAGGTAGTAGCTGGCTGCAATATGGGCCTGGGATTCAGGAGTACATGGTGTGTATGAGGTGTAAATCAGGCAGTCAGGATTTCTAGCATGGAATTGAAAGCCACTGAAGGGCATGAGGACACCCAAGATCTGGGAATGGGGAGGAGAAGGATAAGTCCCACAGCCATAGACAATGTGCTACTATAGCCTAGGTCACATGTGCTCCCCTTTCTATGTGACTGTGCAACATCTAGCTGTGACATGGCAGTTTAGGCCTCATATTCTGAACATGTACTGATCCCGCACTTTTGTATATGCAGCAGAATGGCAGCAGGATGCTCCACAGGTGCCTGCAGACCCTCAGGACCAGCCCGCGCAGGTCAGCTCTGCCACAGCAGCCACCAGTACACCATCACAGCAGCAGCAGGACAGCGCCACCTCTACAAGCACCACAACCACAGCTATATCCTCCACAGATGGGAGCATGGGGTATGAACAGCAAGGCATCTCTGAGATCGGCAAGGAGGAGGAGGAAGAGGACTACGAAGAGGAGGAAGAACACAGGACAGGGGAGGGGGAGGAGGAGGAAATAGATGAGGGGAGGCGGAGAAGGAAGAGGAGGATGAGGATAAAGTCAAGGGGGATGAGTACAAAGGGGATGGAGAAGGGGAGGAGGCAGACAAGGAGGAGCTGCAGGACAGAGACAATGGCAAATATATGAGTGTGCAATATGAAGACATGGCAGAGGGGCCTGAAGCTACTGCAGTAAAGCTTAGGGAAGGTCAGCCTGCAGTACCAATGGTTGCAGTACCTGTGGAGACTGTGACTGCAAGGATGCCGGCAGCAGTTGTGAAGATGGAGGCCTCAGAAGCAGAAAGGCTGCCATTGTGCCAACCCGCACCGACCCGGGCCTGCACTCCACAAGCACGGCACCGGGGGCTGCCCTTGTAGGAGTGGGCAGGTGAGCAGCACCACAACATCCACCAATGGCCACCACCACAGCTCCTCCATCACCCCATGATGTAAGCCAACCTCCTGAGCTTGTGAGCTTTGTGGACACAGTGGCGCATAAGCTGCGGCAAATGAGGCAGGCAGTAAAGGGGGCATCAGAGTCTATCTGCAATAGTCTGTGGACCCTCACTGATGCTGTACTGCAGCATCAGCACTCAGCCCAAGATGCCCAGGGGAGGGGAGGAAGGTGGGCCAGTAGCCCACACAAGGAGTGTTGCTGTTCCCGACGCACACTGGAAGCTATGTAACAGGGAATTGTGGTGGAGGGGGTTTGTTTGGGGAGGAAGGGCGTTCGGGAGAGGAAAATGTTAGGGTAGGGAAGGGGGGAGGGAATGGGTGTTGGGATGTGCAGAAATGTCATGGTAATACATTTTATACGTACCTCTGTTAAATGCTACCTCATTTCCATTTCCCATGCAAAGTTTTATAGATAAAGTTTGGTCTGGCTCTTTTCACTAGGTAGTGCAGGTTTGCTAGTATTTGGCTGTGTGGTGTGAATGACAGGTGGGCCCTGGTGTATGGTGTCCTAGAGTCTTGAAGGACTACCAAAAAGGGACTGCTACAAGGAAATAGATCTACACTGTGAGAATTAATCTGAAATCAACTCTAAATCTTGGGGGAAAAAGGGGAATTCTTTGGGTTAAAACTGATAGACCTGTGTACTTTAGAATTCAGTGTTTTTGCTGAGTCAGTCAGGTCTTAGTACCACCAGAGAGAGCTTTGTATTTAAGCCAAAGCAGAATATAGCTTAGCATAGAAAGTAAATTAAGAGTAAATAGACTCTGAAACTTATTTCTAGAGAGCTTTTCATTTCAACCAAATCAGAGTATAGCTTAAACATGGAATGTTAAAAAAGAGTAAATAGATACTGAAATAAAGTTGTTTCTAGAGAGCTTTTTATCTAAATCAAATCAGAGCATAGCTTAGCATGCAGGTAGAATAGTCCTGAGTAGTGTCAGACACTTGCTACCCTTGTCCATATTAGGCGGTCGCCTAGGGAGTGTGGTGCAAGCTGCCTTTGTAAAGAAAACTCTGTAGCCGTGTTTAAGGCAAAATTATAATGATGAGGTTTTATTCCCTTTCCCGTGTGGTGTGGTACCGCAGAGCCTATTCATGGAGAAAAAAGGGTTTTAAATCCTGAAAAAAGATTTTATCATCAGCTGCAATGTTATAAGGAGCCCAACAGAGGGAGCAGGAGTGACCTTCCAAGGCCCAGAGAACTGCACCTCAGAGCTGATGAGGTAATGCAACCTAACAGCCAATGGAGAAAAGGGGGAGTTCCCCTGAAGAAAGGCTGGGAACTTGAAAAGGAGGAACTAGGACAAGTTAGAAGCAGACCAGGGAGAGGGAGACCAGGGAGAGAGAGACCAAGGAGAGGCATACCAAGGAAGGCCTACCAAAAGGAGGCATATCAAGAAGAGGCTTATCAAGGAAAAGCAGACCACGGAGAGTCACACCACAGAGAGCTTCTGGAAAGGAACCAAGAAGGAGAGCACCATAAGGAGTGTCCAGAGCACCAGAGAGGAAGGAGTTCCTGGCAGGAGGGCATAGTGAATCCGAGGCCACAGAGTTCCAGGAGTCCTTGGTTGAGAGGTACTGGAAAGAAAGGCACAAGGGGAGAAATAAACCCCAGAGTTTGGTGTGAAGAACCGGCAGCAGTAAATGCAAGACACAGTAAGCATTATCTGAGCAAGGATGAAGTCTTTGCTGCAAATGGTAATATTCCTTATTCAAATGGTAAAAGGTGTGAATGTGAGAGAGTGGTGACTCTGCATGAAGGCCAGCTGGAGTGTGAAAAGCCTACTGCTCAAGACAGGCTGAACTACAGCAGGACCAGGCCGTGGGACTCAACTAAACAAGGTAAAATACCTTTTTATTCTGATAAGCAATATAAGTTAAGAAGACAGGAAACACAAGATACTGGAGTATATCCTCCCTATCAAACTGTTTGTGAAACAGGGCACAAGCCCTTGGTAAAAAGACTGTATAACATAAGGCAGCCTGCAAGGGGAAGTAACTGCCATAACAAACACTCACATGGGCGCGGCCCTGACTTGAATGCTGAACATTGGAAGCTAGTAAATGTGTTATATGAGAAACCTCAGTACGCTCCTCAAGAGTTTACTGACACTGATTCACAGCTGTCTGATACTCAGCCCATGCAGGTGGAATTCAACGAAGACCCACCTGAAACCCCGATGGACTGTAGCTACTGTCAGGCAGGTAGCCTAAGGTCTGTGCATGAAACATAAAACAGTGAATAGTAGCGAATGCCTGTAAAGTTTGTTTATGCCAAGTACTGTGAAGTAACAGTTAAACAAAGCAAGTGTGAATATATTTTCTTTTTGTTGCCTGAAGTAAGGTTTCTTTCAGTTGGTTGAAGTAGTCTCCCATAACTTGAACCATTGTGCTTAAAGGGAAATAAAGCCTTATTTTCCCTACATTCTGGCTATTGTATTCTCTTGAACTTTGGCCCCCGGTAGGTCCTGGGAATATTACCAAGACCTCTTACAGAAGGACCAAATTCAAATATATATAAAAAAACTCTCATGTCCATCTGACCTGCCCATACCAACCTTGGCCTCTGGGGCGGCAGCATGACAGTGGATTTCTGTTTTTCTCATACAGCAAACAAAGGATTAAACAAACTGTTTCTTCACAGCAAAAATAACCAAAAATGAACCGTCTTTCAAAAACAGGTATAACAATGCTCTTGTTTCCTTGATTAACATAAAGAGGTAAGTAATCTCATCCGATATACAGAGCGTGCAATCCATTGGGCTATAATCAATGTCCGGATTAGTGCTCTCCCATTGCATCTGCTCAGCGTCTAAACTTGTAAGTGGGTAACACTTTCCACATCTATCATTCACAGAACTCTCTCCAGAGGCAGCAGTTCTTTGGGCAAGGAACCGTTCTGTATAAGGGAAGTCCTGGGGACCTGTACTGGAGCCTATTTCTCTGAGGCTTCCCCTTTCCCCCCACCAAGGGTTTTCCTTCCACCAATTAGCCTTTGCTTTTCTAGCCGAGCCCACCTCTTGCCCTCTGGAGAAATGGGTGTACTTAGCTTTGTTTCTTAGATAACCAGCTTCCACTCCTTCCTCTCTTAACCAGGCACCTTTACTTGGGCTGTAGCCTGCTTTGCCATGAGAGTTCCCCTCAGCAATTGTCTGGTCTGGGCTGTGGTAACCTCCAGGAAAGGCTTCCCTTCTGCTGTTCCTTACTGCAGGGACACGCCCGATGCTTCCTGGTCCCAGCAAGCTCTCCTGCTTGTGACCTCTGCCCTCCAGCTGCTTACTCACTCTCCTTGGGACGATGCCCCCTCTGGCTTGGGAGACCTGTGCACGAGCACCTCCCTTCACTGCTCCTCCCTTGCCTTCCAATGCACCTCCCCCTACTGGGATTTCCCAGCCACTTTTATCCTCCTGGCCCCTGCACGTTGTACGTGCTTCCTGGCCCAGGTGGACGTGATTAGATTCCTGGCTTTCTACTGCGTCACATCCAGTGTAGGGAAAGTTTGTTCTACTATTTTCTGGAACCTTACAACCTGAATATGCTTTCTGGCTTTCTGCTGCATCACACCCAGTGCAGGGAAAGCTTGTTCCACCATTCTCTGGCTTCTCATAACCTGAACCTGCTTTCTGCCCTTGTGACTGCAAGGTAAGCTCTTCCTTTTCTCCTGTACCCAGGGGTTCTGTGCTGGCCACTGTATCACATATCCCCCCCTTAAGATATTACGGGCTGGGGGACTCATGTCCTTACAGCACGTAATAACCGAATGGGTCTGGAGCTTAACCTTTACCCGGCCAAAGGCCGCTGTCCTGTCTCACCAGGGTTTCAAAACATTAATGTGGTACACCTGACAGCGCCCTCTGTCGGTCTCTACCACGTAGGAGACCGGTCCCTTACGATCCACTATGGTGTAGGGTCCCCTCCACTGGGCTTCAATTTTGGCCCAGGGTCTGCCACCATTACAACTACCCTTTCACTTATGGCCAATTGACGGGGTTTCTTCCCCCGGTCATAGTATCACTTCTGCTGCTGTTGACTGTCCTGTAAGTGACGCTCAGCGGCCTGCGAAGCTCTTTGTAATCGGGACCTTAATTCTTGCAAAAACTGCGGTACTCCTACCTCTTCCCCTTTTGGCTCTGCCCACTGTTCCCTTAAAATATCCAGGACTCCTCTTGGGGCACGGCCAAACATTAACTCATAGGGAGAGGCTCCCAATGAGGCTTGTGTGTGCTCCCTATTGGTGTATAAAACGAATGGGAGCATTATGTCCTAGTCAGCCATTTTCCCATCCAGCCCCCTCCTCAACATTTGCTTGAGGGTCTGGTTGAAATGTTCTAACAACCCATTAGATTGTGGATGGTAAGCTGCTGTTTTTATGTGTTGTATTCTGAAGGCGTCCCATACCTGCGCCAGGTATCGTGACAGGAAATTACTGCCTCTGTCTGTTAACATCTCCTTCGGAAACCCTATTTCACAAAACAATTTAATTAATTCCCCCGCTATGGTCTTGGCCGAAATGTTTCTTAGTGGCACTGCCCAGGGGAAACGGGTGGCCTGATCCATAATTACAAGGATGTACTGAAATCCCCTAGGGGTTTTCACTAGAGGACCTACTATATCCATCGCCATCTGGCGCACTGGTTCCGATATAGTAGGGGTAGGTATCATAGGAACACCTTTTGGTTTTGCGGCCGATACCCTCTGACACGAGGGGCAGGCCTCGCAAAAGCATTTGGTCTCTTTGAATACCCCGGGCCAGTAAAAGCGGGCCAATATCTGATCGAGGGTACCTAAAACACCCTTGTGCCCACCCACCGGGTGATCGTGGGCCAGTCTCATAACCACGGCTTTAAAGACCTTTGGTACCACTAGCTGCTTTCTAACAGCTCCTGTCTGGGGATCATTACTCTCCCGATATAAGATATCTCCCTCCATCAGGAACCTGGGGAGAATATCTCTTTCCGACTGGGAGTACTCGAAGGCGCGCTTTAACGTGGGATCCGCCTTCTGTTCTTTTGGGAACGATAGGAATCTTTTGACTAGATCAGCCGGGACCCAGGGAAAACCTAACCCATCCTCAGCTCCAGCCCTCAACTGAGCCCTGTGGTGGCGTTCCCGTCGCTTTTCTCCCTTACTTTTCTTACAGCTTTTTGCAGGGGGACTGACCAAATCCTTGTGTTGGGGCAGCTCTCCTAAAGTTTCATCTAGGGGCCTATCCTCCCCTTCCAGAGATTCTGTCTCCTCCTCTGCAGAGTGGGCAGTGTCCTCAGGGGGTTCCATCCGCTCCCCTGAATCTTGGGCCTGGGACCTCGTAGATACCATCCCCTTTTTTCCCTGTATGCCCTCTCCTAGGCTCTTATAGAAGAGCAGCCAATCTCGGCCTAAAACTAGGTCATAAGGCAACCTGTGTATCACTGCCACTAGGACCTTTCTCCGGGTTCCTAAACCTCTTATCGTAACCCTATGGAGAGGGTAGTAGGTGGAGGACCCGTGCACACAACGTATTCTAGACCTACTCTCAGGTTGAGTCGGGGTGGGCACATTCCTGGCCTGTAAGAGGCGCCAGAATTTCTTTGAAATCATTGTTTGGTCCGCCCCCGAATCAAGTAGGGCCTTGGCTACCACACCTTGGACTTCCACTTCTAGGCAAAAGCCTGCCTGCCTGTATTTTTCATCCTTACTCATCAAAGCTGTTCGTACAATACATTCATCCTTCCTGTGACCCCGCCTCCCACATTTAAAACATTTAATGTGTGCGTCCCTAACCTCATTTCTAGGAATATTTCTCACAACAGCTGGTACACCAAACATAGGTTTTTTTCCTGCCTTTCTAAAATTGGCTACCCCACAAGTGTCGCCAGCGCCTCTCGGTGGTTTATGGGCTAATCCAGCCTCCATGAACCTTTCCGTTAGGTGAGCTGCCTCGCTTGAGGTCTGACAATTTTGCAGAGTCAAAAATGAACGTATCTCGGCTGGAACAGCCTCTGAAAATTGTTCTAAGACAAGCATATCAAGTACACTTTCCATGGTTCTCCCCTCAGGAGTGAGCCACTTCCAGACCAGGTTTTGAATCCTTTGACGAAGTGCCTTAGGGGTTTCGCCTGGCTGGAGTTGGGTCGCTCGCAACATACGGCGGTATACTACAGGCGATAAGCCTAGTCTGTCCCGTATGGCTGCTCTGACTTCTTCATATTTTGTCGCCTGGGCGGCGGGCATAGCCTTGTACGCCGCTAGGGCTTCTCCCATCAGGGATGTGTCTAATCTAACCACCCACTGCACGTAGGGCCAGCCGGCACTATGAGCTACTCGCTCGAAAGCCTCCAGGAAGTCATCAGTGTTATCATCTTTTGTCAATTGTCCAAAGGATAATACCCCACATGTCTGCGGGGCTACCCCACAATAATGTCCCTCTGATGTCTTCTCTGCCGCTCTCTCCGCCAGCAAAGTCTGAATCATGTCGGTCAGCGTTTTTTGTTGAGCCTGCATGGCTGCCAATGTTTGCTCCTGGCTCTGCTGGGCTAACTCGCGCTGTTTTTCAAATTGGAGACTGATCCAACGTAGCATCTCCTGTGGACTCTCCATCTCCAAACACTGAAACACAAACAGATAACACAAACACCAAGTGTGGCACTTTTTTTTTTTTCCAAAATGCACTATGCTCTGGCTCCGGTGCCTAGTATCCCTTCTCACCAGAATCCCCACTGGCTGTGCCCAGATACTTATTACCTGAGTCAGGTGGTGATTCCGGCCTTGAGAAGGTACTCTTGCCTCTCTGGATTCTGGAATCCTTTGGGCGTGGTCAGCAGCAAACCTGTGTCTTGCTCTCCGGCGCTGGTAATTCTGCTGGCTTCCGCTGTATTCTTTGTCCAAAAATCCGAAAAACTACGCCATTTGTCAGACGCTTGCTACCCTTGTCCTTATTAAGCGGTCGCCTAGGGCGTGTGGTGCAAGCTGCCTTTGTAAAGAAAACTCTGTAGCCGTGTTTAAGGCAAAATTATAATGATGAGGTTTTATTCCCTTTCCTGTGTGGATTTCTGTTTCTCTCATACAGCCATCAAAGGATTAAACAAACTGTTTCTTCACAGGTGCAGGCCTGGGTCACAGGTGCAGGCCTGGGTCACAGGTGCAGGCCTGTGACCCACGGTGTCTGACATAGGCAGGCCAGCATGGCTAGCTTGACCTGTAAATGAGGCCTGTGGAGAGGCATATAGGATTGCACATCCCCCAATATGCTGCTATTGTAAGAAAGAACTCAGTAGAAATATTGAATTAGCTTAGATAAGCAGAACTGCAGAATTAAGAAATGGAAAAATACAGAAAAGACATGTTTAAAAGTTACTGATAAGAAAAAGTACATTTGCAGAGAAATAATGAGGAGTGCTGACAGATGAGTTACAGAACCTTGCTCTTCTGCACGCACAAATTGGTCCCATAACCTTGAGAGTGTGAAAGTAACAAGTTGATGAACTGACCATTGTAATTGGGACTAGAAGGGGGGCAGGCAGGTGTCATGCCCACAGAAGCCCACAGAAGGGACATAATTGGAGAAACTTATCAGTACCGGGACCAATAGAAGGGCTACGGGAGGTACGGGAGAGTACCGGGACCAATGAAATGTTTTTCTATACCTAGAATGGAACAGGAGTCTATAAAAGTTGTTGTAATGCTTGAAAACTTTGCTCAGCCATTTTGAAATTGCCTTGCTTGAGACTTGTGCACAAATAAATGATTTGGACCTTCTGAACAGACTCCTGGTATCATTGGTTTGTCTGCGCTTTGCTGCTACACAGGGACACGCCCGATGCTTCCTGGTCCCAGCAAGCTCTCCTGCTTGTGACCTCTGCCCTCCAGCTGCTTACTCACTCTCCTTGGGACGATGCCCCCTCTGGCTTGGGAGACCTGTGCACGAGCACCTCCCTTCACTGCTCCTCCCTTGCCTTCCAATGCACCTCCCCCTACTGGGATTTCCCAGCCACTTTTATCCTCCTGGCCCCTGCACGTTGTACGTGCTTCCTGGCCCAGGTGGACGTGATTAGATTCCTGGCTTTCTACTGCGTCACAGCCAGTGTAGGGAAGGTTTGTTCTACTATTTTCTGGAACCTTACAACCTGAATATGCTTTCTGGCTTTCTGCTGCGTCACACCCAGTGCAGGGAAAGCTTGTTCCACCATTCTCTGGCTTCTCATAACCTGAACCTGCTTTCTGCCCTTGTGACTGCAAGGTAAGCTCTTCCTTTTCTCCTGTACCCAGGGGTTCTGTGCTGGCCACTGTATCACAGTAGGAAGAAATAAACTTGTTTCTCCATAGATAAGCAGGATTTGTCAGCCACACCTGGTGACATCCTCCAATGATGTCATAATGGAAATGCTGTCCAGAGCTCAGAAAGGCAAAACTTTCTGAGCATGTATCCCAACCCACTGGCCTGCCCTGTCTTCCCTCTTCTGCCTTGCCAGCAAGATTTGTCCCTCAATCAAAGTGGTCGCAACACAATTGGGGGATATGAGACATGTACACTAACACTTACAGGGAACATGGGCAATGGAGGGTTAAGTGGCTTGCCCAAGACCACAAGGAGCACCTATGGGTCTAGAAACCCCAGTCCTTCTGGCCTAAGGCTGTTGTCCTCTGGTGGGATTTGAACCACTGACCTTCCAGCCTGAGATAACTTGCCCCAACCACTAGGCCACTTTCAGCTCTCCAACAAACTACAAAAAAACCCCCTCTAAACAACAAGGTCATCCTTAAAGATGACTCAGAAGAAGTCTAAGAACCACATGCCCAAACCAGTGCTGGGTTTTAAAAAATGTCCACATTGTAGTAAAAAAATGAACAGCACTGATGCACATGACCTGTGTGTGCGGTGCTTGGGGGCCGACCACTGGATCGAGGACTGCTCACGGATGTCCCCCCCCCCCAGACCCAAAAATCCAGGAGATATGTGCTGCAGGATTTTCTCGCATCTTCTCCTCTTACCTCTCCCAGGGCTCCCTGCAACCATATGGACCAGAGACTGCCTGCAGCCCAGAATGTGCCCCTTGGGGTCTCCATCCCCAGCTCTGGTATTGGCAAGGCCATCAATGCAGCAAAAACGATGAGCGCTGCTCTTTTCACCACCCTGACAACTCCCCATGTGGTCCTCTCTGCCTCCTTGATCCCCGGACCCCCGGATCCAACTCCTGCTGTGAACCACCATCTTCCCCTTGCAGCATCAAATCCAGGCTCCGCCCAGCTCTCCGCCCAATACCATGGGATTAGATGGCACCATAGCAGCAAGGGGAGTCCCAATTGATGCCACCATGCCAACGGGGAAAATCCTCAGCTGCTCTATGGTGCAGAGAAGGACCTCCCCTCTGCATACAGATCTTTGTCATGTCAGAGTCACCGGAGCTACTGGAGGAGCATTAAAAGACCTCCCTCCAGCAGTAGCAGCAATGATTGCAGCAGGATCAACTGTCGGAGGAAGTATGGAAAGAGGAGGAGGCAGTACGAGTCCAGCCCAGCCCGACCCCTTCTGCCATCCCTGCAAAATATTCCCTAACAGAGGACAACACCAGCTGAGGGGCCCCTTGCAATCAATTCTGCAGCAATCCTCCAACTCCTCTCACAGCTCATCCACCAAGGCCTCCGCACCCTCGCAGCACTCTGTACTGCCTAGGAGGACCCGAGCAGGGCAGGAGGCCATGCACCAAAACCCAATGCTTGGCCCAGACAAACCACCCTCTGGGTGGGGCTCTGACTCTGCCACTTCCAAGGAATCATCTGGGGCCTCTCTCCTACAGCAAGCTCAAGCTTGGAAACACCCCAGTCGCAGCCCCCCTCCCCCCGAAGACCTCACCTATCCAAAGTTTCTATGGAAGATGGCGGTGGACTCACCAGAACAGACGAGCTCCGAGGTGCTAAAATACCTAGTTGCACTAAAGATTCTGGCAACTCTGCCAATCCACCAATGCCTCCTGGATGCCCAGATCAAGCTTTGGCAGACGCCCACTTTGGGCTATGTATGCTCCTACAAATTAGAAGCCAAGTACCAGGCCCAACCAACCCCGGAATTCGCCAAAACTCAACTTCCCCACCAATCTATTGTGGTGTTGTCAGCCCTAAAGCACGACAAATCTTTGGCACCCACACCAAAACCCTGCCAGTCAGAGACCCTAAGCTCCTGGATGATTTCGGAAAGAAGGTCTTTCAAGGTGCCATACTCAGCACCAGGATTGAGGCACACCAATTCCAGCACATCCTCTTTCAGGAAGCCTTGCTGGGTACCCTAAAAAGGCAATCTCTTCCTTGTCTCAAGAAGAACAGGCAGCCGCGATGGCCATCCTCATGGACCTCTCAAAATGCAGTAGACATCTGGTCAGCATAGCATTCGATGCCTTCGACATGGCCATCTGGACTGCCAGGACAGTCATTTCCATGAGACATTTAGCATGGCTGCAAGCATCAGGGCTATGGGACGACATCCATGACTGCATTGCGGACGTCTCTTGCACCGGCAAATCCCTGTTTGAGGACAAAATCACCAGCACCATGAATGATATGAAAGAGCACTGCAGCATCCTGTTGACATTGCGGAGAATGGCCTGGAATGCAACACCGGCACCCAAAAAAGGGGCTATCACCACAAGCCCTACTATGCCTCCAGGAAATACAACTCAAACCGCAAATGGCAGCCCCTGCGGTACATGCAATACTCATACCACGCCCCTTACCAGCAAAACACCACCAAAGGGAGTGGAAACAGAAAAAGCAGGCTCCTCCCTCTGAAGGTAAGAACACGTCTTCCTTTTGACAGACAGTGACAGGCCACAATCCCAGTGGGGGGCAGATTGTCGGCCTTTTTGGATTCATTGAAACACATTACTACCAACATGTGGCTCCTCCAGATCATCCAGGAGGGATAATGCATCTGTTTTTTCTACCCTCCCTGTCAGTAGTCCCAATCCACCAGCGAGATATGACCCCACTTAGTCCTGCCAATGATAATGGAGCTGATACACCTTCTGGCTACTTAGGCTGTAGAATCGGTCCCTCCGGACGAAGTCAAAACTGGCTTCTACTCCCAGTATTTCCTGATCCCTGAGAAATTGGGTGGGGTCCGCCCCATCCTTGACCTCAGGAAGCTGAACAAATTCATCCTCAAGGAGAAGTTCAGCATGTACTCCCTGGGTTCTATCCTACCACTCATCCAGGCAGGGGACTGGTTGGCCTCCTTGGACCTACAGGATGTCTACACCTATGTCCCCATCCACACGATACACAAGAAGTACCTATGATTCCAGGTGCTTGGCCTTCACTATCAGTATTGAGTCCTACCCTTTGACCTGTCCCTGGCCCCTCAAGTGTTCACCAAGTGTGTCACCATGGCAGCTGCTCACCTATGCAAACAGGGTATCCAAATTTTTACATACCTCGATGACTGGCTCCTGACTTTGACCTGAGCGCAAAGGACATGGGAAGTGGTCCAATGAACCATCAGGCTGCTGTCCTCCCTAGGGTTCCTTGTGAACTACCAGAAATCCCATTTCAACCCCTCCCAACGCCTGGAATTCTTCAGAGCAGACATAGATACTATTGCCGCCAAGGCCTTCCTCCCTACTCAGAAGGTGTCCAGAATTACTACACTGGCTCGCGAGATCTCCTCAGCTGGCCACACTACCGCATGGACTATCCTATGGTGCCTAGGGCACATGGCAGCAACCACTCAAGTACTGCCTTTGGCACGAATGCACATGTGCAGTCTGCAATGGCACATATGCTCACACTGGAATCAACACTCGCAACAACTGTCCACATGGATTCTGCTGGATGTACGGGCCAAGGAGGGCCTCCATTGGTGGGCCATCTCGGAGAGTCTTGCAGAAGGCAGGAAACTCTAGCAACCCCACCATCACACCACCATCACCACTGATGCCTCCACAGAAAATTGGGGAGCCCACCTTCTTCACCTCCATACCCAGGGAGCCTGGACGGTAGGGGAGGGGGCTCACTATATCAATCTACTGGAACTCCAGATGATCTGATATGTGCGGCAGACCTTCCAGCCACATATCACTGGCAAGACGATCTTGGTGCAGACAGACAACCAGGTGGCCATGTTCTAGATCAACAAGCAAGGGGGCACTTGCTCGCAGACACTGTGCAGGGAAGCACTCACAATCTGGCCCTTTACCCTCATAAACTGCTGCTAGCTACAAGCCTTCTGGCAAACAGAATGAGTAGCAGACAGGTTGAGCTGCCAGCTGAACCTCCATGAGTTGACCATGAGGTGATGGAATACCTCTTCCAATGCTGGGGCATCCACAGGTTGACCTCTTTGCCACTGAGCAGAACAGGAATTGCTACCTCTTCTGCTCAAAGCACCCATCAGCCAAGAGCATAGCCATGGATGCCTTTGACATGTGCTGGGGGGAGTGGTCACTTGTGTATGCCTTTCCCCCCACCCCACTGATCTCCAAAACCCTCCAGATGGTCATCCAGAAAAGAGCACAGATCATCCTCATGACACCCTACTGGCCAAAACAGATGTGGTTCCCTTTCCTGCACTGCCTTGCCCAAGACCCTCACTCCGACTTCCCCTCAAACCAGGACTCCACACTCAGGACATTGGGAGTACTCTCCACCCCAATCTGAAGGCTTTGGTACTGACAGCCTAGAGATTGAATGGCTGACACATACCATACCTACGGAGGTCAAACGTGTTATCCTCGCAGTGAGACAGCAGTACGCAAGAAAATCATATGGCCTAAAGTGGAAATGCTTCAACATTTGGTGCACCTTACAAGAGCTGGATCCGGTCTCCTGCCCTATGCCTAAGATCCTCCAGTACCTCATCTCCCTCTTTGACCTCAGCCTTAAGATGCCATCCACCTGGGTGCACCTTTTTGCCATTTCCGCCTTTCATGACTGCGTAGGCGATAGCTCCATCACCATGCTGCCTCTAGTCATCCACTTCATGAAAAGCCTGGCCAGTCTGAGGCTCACAGTGTGACCACCAGTTCCGCCTTGGGATCTCAACCTCGTCCTGTATCAACTGATGCAAGAGCCCTTCAAGCCAATGGAATCCGCAGCACTGAAGTACACTTCATGGAAGACCTTCTTCCTCGTTGCCATCACCTCGGCCAGATGAATCATCAAGCTGCAGGCCCTCATGGCCCACCCACCATACATACAGTTCCACTACAACCATGCCACTATGCGCACCCATCCAAAGTTCAACCCTAAGGTGGCCTCTGCCTTCCACGTCAACCAAACTATTGAGCTGCCCACCTTCTACCCGGATCCTCATGCCTCAGCAGAAGAGCAGAGACTCCACATGGTGGATTGTACCAGAGCCCTGTGAAGCTCAGTCTTGAAGGACTTCCAAAAGGGACTGCTACAAGGAAATAGATCTACACCTGTGAGTATTAATCTTCAGAAATAAACTTTAAATCTTGGGGGGAAAAGGGAATTCTTTGGGTTAAAACTGATAGATCTGTGTATTTTAGAATTCAATGGTTTTGCTGAGTCAGTCAAGTCTTAGTACCACCAGAGCACTTTGTATTTAAGTCAAAGCAGAGTATAGCTTAGCATAGAAAGTAAATTAAGAGTAAATAGACTCTGAAATTTGTTTCTAGAGAGCTTTTTGTTTCAATCAAATCAGAGTATAGCTTAAATTTAGAATGTTAAATAGAGTAAATAGTTACTGAAATGAAGTTGTTTCTAGAGAGCTTTTTATCTAAATCAAATCAGAGCATAGTTTAGCATACAGGTAGAATAGTCCTGAGTAGGAAGAAATAAACTTGTTTCTAGTGACCTTTACAAAGGTGCCTTCCAGATAGAAGATCTGTGAAGTTGTCTTGAATAGGTGTTAAAGGCAAATGACAGATCAACGGGGCAATTTAAAAGGCCTCTTCTATCAAACCAAGAGCTGCATGAGTCATCCATGAAATTGGTAAGTCTTTATAAGCAAGCCAACTTTTAATAGGTCTTCATTCCCTCCCTCCCCAGTCTAAGCCACCTCTGGGATTGTAGCTTTATAGTCTCTTAAATCTCTTAACACTAGAAGTCCCGAAAGGAATTTTACCTACAAACCCCAAAGTGCGTCAATTGACGCATTATCACGACGACTGCGTTTAGCATGAAATGCAGATGTGAATTAATGTGAAGTCGCTTATTTGTTAAATTCGTGCAGTATGTAACATCATTACATGATGTCATCGTGTGTTTATTGTTTGTAATATCGGAGTAAAACTGTAAACAGTGATTGAGATGCGTCATCTAGTGGGAACATGAATATATACCTAGAAGCAGGGGCGGCCCAAGGGGGGTGCGGGGCCATGTGCGGAGACTCGGTGCGGGGCCTCATTTGCATAAGTGGCCTTATTTGCATAAATATTTGCATAATGTTACCATACACTAACTTTTAGTAAACATGTCTCTTAATGAGGGTATGGATAAAGAAAGACTAAAAGATTTCTACATTACTATAATCCAGTGCCAACCGCCAGGCACATTAGGAACTACTACAAACGCTGCCAATTTAGAACCCATAGCAAACCCGCCATATCCTGACAGCATTACCAGGACTCACAAAGCACCATACCCTACCTATCAAAAGGCAACACTGCAAATATTAAACCAATACATTTCAGAGAATACTGGGGAAAGAGAACAAGTGGCAATGTCAAATAGGAATTACATAAAGAGAATACCTCAGCTCAGTTACACATGCAGAACATAGACCATCATCAAACAAGGAATCACAATTTAGAAACAGGAAGGCAATAATTAAACTGGGAACCCCAAAAGCCAAACTTGGAATGTACAACACCACTGTAGAAATAAAACTATAAATTAATTTCCTCTTGTACCAAACAAAGCGCAGACGTTAATGATGCACATTTCCCAGAGCTTTCATATTCCAGTTAATAAATTCAAAATAAAGAGATATCTTTCTACCTTTTGTGCATTTTTTTTCAGTTGCAATTGCTCCAGCCACTTTCTTCTGGTTTCTTCATGTTTTCTGCTAACTCTCCATCGTCTGCTGTCCATTTGTTCTTTCTTCTCTCTTCTAGTTTTTTTTTCCATTCTCTCTCTCTACATCTGCTTTAACATACTAATCTTTCTCCTTTTGCTCTTTCCTCATTCCTATTTCATCCACACAAATTTTACCCCTCCATCCTCAATCCCCACTTACTCTCCCAATAACCGGCCAATTGTAGATTTTTCATTCCTCCCACACAAAATATTTTTTTCCTCTCCATTTTACTCTCCCAGCCCCATCCCATTCTAATCCTCCCCCAATATCAGCTCCCTTCTAGTTCCAGTCTCACCCAGCATCCATTCCCTTCTAGTCCCTGCATCAGCCCATTTCCAGTCCTACCCCCCATCAACCCATTTCCGGTCCTAGCTCCCCCATCCATTTTCAGTCTGAGTCCCTTCATCAGCTCATTTCCAATCCTAGCCCCCCAGCAGCCCATTTCTAGTCATTTCCTAGCCCCACCATCAGCCCATGTCAAATCCTAGCTCCCCTCCACTCAGCCCAATTCCAGTCCAAGCCCCCCCATGAGCCTACTTCCAGTAGTAGCCCCTCCATGAGTCCATTTCAATTCAAGCCCCCCCCAACAGCCCATTTCCAGTACCAGTCCTAGCCCCCCATCAACCCACTTCCAGTCCTAACCCCCATCACCCCATTTTCAGTTTAAGCCCCCCCTATAACCCATTACCAGTCCTAACCCCACATCAGCCCACTTCCAGTCTTAACCCCATCAGCCCATTTCCAGTCAGCCCCCCATAGCCCACTGCCATTCCTAACCCCCCCCATCAGCCCACAGCCCATTACCAGTCCTAACCACATCAGCCCACCTCAAGTCCTAACCCCTCCCCATCAGCCCATGTCCTGTCCTAGCCCCCCCATAGCCCATTATCAGTCCTAATCCCCCCATAGCCCATTACCAGTCCTAACCCCCCCATCACCCCATTTCCAGACAGCCCCCATCAGCCCACAGCCCATTACCAGTCTTAACCCCCCCGCAGCCCATTACCAGCCCTAACCCCCATCACCCCATTTCCAGACAGCCCCCATCAGCCCACAGCCCATTACCATTCTTAACCCCCCCCCATAGCCCATTACCAGTCTTAACCCCCCCCCCCCATAGTCCATTACCAGTCCTAAACCCCCCAACAGCTCACAGCCCATTACCAGTCCTAACCCCTCCCCATCAGCCCATTTCCTGTCCTAGCCCCCCCATAGCCCATTATCAGTCTTAACCCCCCCATAGCCCATTACCAGTCCTAACCCCCCATCACCCCATTTCCAGACAGCCCCCATCAGCCCATTACCAGTCTTAACCCCCCCAGCCCATTACCAGTCCTAACCCCCCATCACCCCATTTCCAGACAGCCCCATCAGCCCACAGCCCATTACCAGTACTAACCCCCCCATCAGCCCACAGCCCATTACCAGTCCTAACCCCCCCAACAGCTCACAGCCCATTACCAGTCCTAACCCCCCCCAACAGCTCACAGCCCATTACCAGTCCTAGCCCCCCCCAGCCCATTATCTGTCCTAGCTCCCCCGCAGCCCATTATCAGTCTTAACCCCCCCCAGCCCATTACCAGTCTTAACCCCCCATCACCCCATTTCCAAACAGCCCCATCAGCCCACAGCCCATTACCAGTCTTAACCCAACCCCCGCCCGCAGCCCATTACCAGTCTTAACACCCCCCCCCAGCCCAGCCCAGCCCAGCCCAGCCCATTACCAGTCTTAACACCCCCCAACCCAGCCCAGCCCAGCCCAGCCCCAGTCTTAACACCCCCCCAGCCCAGCCCAGCCCAGCCCAGCACCAGTCTTAACACCCCCCAGCCCAGCCCAGCCCATTACCAGTCTTAACACCCCAGCCCAGGCCAGCCCACCCCAGCCCATTACCAGTCATAACACCATCACAACACAGCCCACCCCAGCCCAGCTCAAGTCATAACAACCCCCACCCCCGCCTAGCCCAGCCCATCACCAGTCTTAACACCCCCCCAGCCCAGCCCAGCCCAGCCCAGCACCAGTCTTAACACCCCCCCCCAGCCCAGCCCAACCCAGCACCAGTCTTAACACCCCCCCAGCCCAGCCCAGCCCAGCCCAGCCAGCACCAGTCTTAGCACCCCCCCAGCCCAGCCCAGCCCAGCCCAGCCCCAGTCTTACCACCCCCCCCCCACAGCCCATTACCAGTCTTAACCCCCCCGCCCACAGCCCATTACCAGTCTTAACACCCCCAGCCCAGCCCATTACCAGTCTTAACACCCCCCCAGCCCAGCCCAGCCCATTGCCAGTCTTAACACCCCCCAGCCCAGCCCAGCACCAGTCTTACCCCCCCAGCCCAGCACCAGTCTTAACACCCCCCAGCCCAGCCAGCCCAGCCCAGCCCATTACCAGTCTTAAACCCCCCCAGCCCAGCCCAGCCCATTACCAGTCTTAACACCCCCCAGCCCAGCCCAGCCCATTACCAGTCTTAACACCCCCCAACCCAGCCCAGCCCCAGCCCATTACCAGTCTTAACACCCCCCCAACCAGCCCAGCCCAGCACCAGTCTTAACACCCCCCCAGCCCAGCCCAGCAGAGCACAGCACCAGTCTTAACACCCCCCCAGCCCAGCCCAGCACAGCCCAGCACCAGTCTTAACACCCCCCCAGCCCAGGCCCATTACCAGTCTTAACACCCCCCCACCCCAGCCCAGCCCAGCACCCGTCTTAACACCCCCCCAGCCCAGCCCAGCCCAGCCCAGCACCAGTCTTAACAGCCCCCCCCCCCCCCCCATCGGCTTATGGCAAATTTTTAAAATTAAAACAAAAACCTGGCTCTGGCTGCTGCCGCTGCCGCCGCAGCAGCAGCAGAATGGAGTGTCCCGCGGGGCCCCCTCTCCTCGCTGAGCCTCTCTGCAAGGGCTTTCAGATTCGCGAAGGGAGTGTGTCTCCCTCGCGTCACTGTTAATCCCGCAGGGGCTAATGGGAAATTTCCCATCAGCCCTCGCGTCTAAAGGGGCAGATGGGAAATTTCCCATTAGCCCCTGCGGGCTTAACAGAGACGCGAGGGAGACACTCCCTTCGCGAATCTGAAAGCCCTTGCAGAGAGGCTCAGCGAGGAGAGGGAGCCCCGCGGGACACTCCATTTTGCCGCGGAGGCCGCGGCAGCAGCCAGAGCCAGCTTTTTTTTTTTTTTTAATATAATTTTTTTTAAAAAAGCAGAATGTTCTTTGGGCGGGGCCCCCTGAAACGCAGGGCCCTGTGCAAAGAACATTCTTGCTCAATGGACGGGCCGGCCCTGCCTAGAAGCCCCAAAGTAGGTCAATTGACGCATCCAAGACAATTGAGTGCGTCAATTGCCGCACTTTGGGGCTTCTAGGTATAAATTCATTTTTCCACTAGGTGATGCATCTGTCATTAATTTTTGATGTACATATTTGAACATCTTGACATTGCTAACAAAGTCATGGAACATGACTGGCATGGTTCTAGCAGTGGCGCTGGTATACAACTTCGAAGATGCATTTGCGTCAATTGACGCACTTTGTGGCTTCTAATGTTAAAGGGAAGGAGGTATCCATATTCACTCTCAGGTGCAGCTGTTTATCCTCATCTAGCAATGGTGGTTATGCCGCCGGAAACAACAATGCATTTTCAGATCAGATACTGTGATACTGAATGGGTTAAATACACAGGTGGAGTATCATTGGTTCTACTGAGTTTGGGGTTTTAAAAGAGAAGTTGTAGTGTGCTTGCACTGGCATTTTTTTTGAGAATTGGGAGCTTATGATGGAAGCTGGCTACAAGAAGGATTAAAGCCAATGAGTGGTTAATGTCTAGAGTGGTTGAGTTGATAGTAGGGTTGTGTTTACATGGCAATTTTGTTCTCATAATTGCAGTTTCCCTGATGAAGCCAGGAGAGGCAAAACTATGGTCCATGGTTGGACTTTGTATTGGGGTGCATAGAGTGGTGGCGGCAATGCATGGAGTATGGGCGATCATAAAAGCTATGATATGTTGAATTTCACGGTGCCGAACAATGTAGAGAAGTGAAATAGAGTGAACAGAACTACATCGACATTGGATATATATTATGTCCTGGAGAGGAGTAATACCCTGGGTGGAAAGTGATGAACAGGGCGTCTGCTGACATTGTAAGTGTGGTTGAAAGTAAAGTGAATTGCTACGGAACAATGAGTGAGTGAATTACCACGGAACAAAAATAGCCATTGGAAGGATTTATTAATGGTTATGGAATATTATTTAAATTTTGAAGTAGGTATTCTGAGTCTCTTGTTTTTGGTATAGCCTAAACTGAATGCATTGTTGTGCATGTATGTATGAATGGGAGATATTTTAGGTATGAATGTTGGTATGAGAGTAAGATGGATAATAATATGTGCAATATGAATTTTTAATGTGAGATTAGTAATATGTGTAATATGAATTGTATGCAAAAATAAATGCTGTGTAATATGAATTTTGCAGTAAGGCTGTTCAATAAAGAAGTTTTTTGTAGTCAATTACAATAATTGTAAAATAAATTATATTAATATAATTGTAAAATAAATTGTTGCGTTATAATTGCAAAATAAATTGTTACATCTTGCACAATAGGCAGATACAAAGAAAGAAAAAGTTCAGTTTGACTATTTCTGCTTCCATTGTTTGAATTTTCTGTTGCAAGCCAGCTCCCAGGGAGGGGCTAATTAGATTATTTTACAGCCTGCCATAAGTACCTGGTCAACTCCAGTCTGCACAACTTTCAAGAGCCTGCACACAGCTAACCTTTCAGCTTTCCATCTTTTTGCCTGTTGCTAATATAGAATTTAACCGTTGGTTATACATAACTTTTGGGAATATTCTGACTGCCTACATTCCTTGTGTAGCCCTTAAATCAGATATCTGAGTGTGCACACTGTTCATGTAAGGCCTACTGGCCAGGGACACTAGTGATATAATGCTACTTCGACTAGAAATACTTAAATTACAGGGACCTGGTCTTTTACCTGAGTCTGCCACCTACTTTAGAAGCAAAGGTATCAGTTAAAGTTACAGGAACCTTTGCACAGTAGGCAGATACAAAGAAAGAAAAAGTTCAGTTTGACTATTTCTGCTTCCATTGTTTGAATTTTCTGTTGCAAGCCAGCTCCCAGGGAGAGGCTAATTAGATTATTTTACAGCCTGCCACAAGTACCTGGTCAACTCCAGTCTGCACAACTTTCAAGAGCCTGCACACAGCTAAGCTTTCGGCTTTCTATCTTTTTGCCTGTTGCTAATATAGAATTTAACTGTTGGTTATACATAGCTTTTTGGGAATATTCTGACTGCCTACATTCCTTGTGCAGCCCTTAAATCAGATATCTGAGTGTGCCCACTGTTCATGTAAGGCCTACTGGCCAGGGGCACTTAGGTTCCCGCCCACCCTACCCCTCACCCCACCCACCTCAGGGCTGCATTGCCTAATAGTGGTCACCTACGTTGCCATCTATCCTTTTTAATTTGGTGTTAAGCCCCCCTTTTCTTCTTCTCCTTCTAGGATTGCTTAATCAGCATGTCATGTATTCAGTTTAATAACTGTGGTGCTTTCATTCTGAGACGAATCATTTGGAACCTAAGAGCTTGTCCTATGTGCCTCAAGTCAGCTGCCATGCATAAAGAATTGACTCTAAGGGAAGAACAATCTGCCATGCATAAAGAATTGCCTCTACTAAGGGAAGAACTAGCTGCAATGAAACACACCTCTTCTAGGATACAAACAGAACAAAGTCCACCACCGCTCCCACAAAGAATCAAGCATCCCAGGAACAAATGGATCACAGTGGGCTTGAGTAGATTGCGACCTGTAACACAGAGACATCCTATACATCAAGAGATATCCCTGCATAATGCCTTCTCTGCTTTGGTTAATGAGGATCACCAAGCCATGGAAACTGAAGGGCCCCTAAATGAGTCAGTCAATACCCAATCTCCTGCTAAAGCACCAAATATGAAGAAAAACTCACCAAACAGAAAACTACTACTACTTGGAGATTCCATCATCAGAGGCACCAACTTGGAAACACAGTTCAAAGGAGAGAAGGTAGTCAAATGCCTCCCAGGCTCTTCAGCCAGCAGGAATACAAATCAAATTGTTGATATACTTAGCACAGAAAGTGAGCACTCCAAAATTGATGTTGTCGTCATCCACCTTGGTACAAATGACCTGGCTAGAAACAGTGCCTCTGCAGTTCAAAGGGACTTCCAGACTCTGGGAAATAAACTCAAGTCCATTGTTAACACTTGTCAAAAGCCTTCTTATCACCAAGCCTAGACCCAGCCCAGAGCCTTGCTTGGCCTTCTGGGATATGTGGCTAAATAAGCAGTTGTGGCACCGAGGTAAGGCTTCAAAAGGTTTTATTTCCCCTTCCAAGAGGTTTCTTTTGGGTGAGTCAAACAAAACATAAATATCTCCACTTGGGCAAAAACAAAGCAAGAACAGGAACAAAAATTGCTTACTTTCAGCTTTTAAACAAGTAAATGAAAAGTACTCAGAAACAGCTCTCTTCAGCAAACAAAGGCATTTTCTTTGTGGCTTTCAAGCTTTGGCAATTCTACACACTTATCTTAGAGATAACACATTATCTGAGACAGAGAGCGTACAGTCCATGTAATCACTGCTTACATTATCCCCCTGTAGCTCATATTGCATCTCTTCAGGCTCTTCTGTTAAGAGGTCATCTCTTGCAGCATGTGAAACGTTGCTAAACAGTCTCCCCTTGCTCTGCAGGAAGTCTCTTTCCCTCTGGGTAAGAATGTTAGCTAAGCTGCTACCATATTCCTTGGAGTGTCTTTCTTGGGAGCTTCTTAAATGTGGTGGGAGATAGAGAGAATTCCTAGTTTCACTTTTCCCTCTACTAGGAACATTAGGGTTAGCCTTGCACAGTCTCTGCCTCAAGCTATGCTCAGTTGCTATCGACGCTGGAATAAAATCACGTAAAAACTTTTCCTGGCTCCTGCCTTTGAAACCTCTTCCAGATACAGGCTTATGCTCAGGTATAAAAGCTTTACTGTTTTTCTGCCAGTTGTTTGTATAAAAACTTTCCTCTGGCTTCCTCCAGCTAACTTCACAATCAAATGTTTGGTTACATTTTTGATAGCATTTGTGGGCTTTGACGCTCTCAGAGTTCTGCTCTCAGCTCCCTTCCAATTAGAATTTCTCCGTTTGTATCTCTGGCTTCCAGCCACACAGCTGCCTGCATCCGTGCTCCAACCGGGTTCTATTTCACTCCTGCTGTGTCCTGCGTATGTCTTCTCTCTCTCACCTCCACTCTCACTCTCACTTTCACTCCTGCTCCCACGCTCACTCCATCTGTTGCTTGAACTCTCAAGCTGGCTCCGTCTCTCTTGCACACACTGGTTCTCTTGCACACGCTGACTCTGTTGCACATGCTGACTCAGTATTGCCTGGTCTCCTTATGCACTCCTGGCCAGTAGATTCGTGCAAGTATTTGGTCAAGTGTTCCTTGAACACCTTTATGGCTACCTATCGGGTGGTCATGTGCCAGGCATAAAACAATTGACCTAAAAGTCACTGGCACCACCAGTTGCTTTCGCACCGCGTCTGTATAGGGATCTATACTTTCCCTATAGAGAATGTCTCCATCTAATAGGAATCGGGGAAGTACATGCCTATCCTCTTGGGCCCATTCAAATGCTCTTTTGAGCGACTGGTCTGCCCTCTGTTCCATAGGAAACTAAGGGAATTTTTGCACTAGGGCTGCGGGCACCCACGGTAACCCTTCTCCTGCCTCTAGTTCCGCCCTTCCCCGGGTTCTTTTATATCTCTCCTGGCGCTTCATGGCCTTTGTCTTTCTATCTGCCTTAGCTGGAGCTTGAATTAGCTCATCATGGTTAGGAAGTATATTTTCCTCATTATCTTCTACCTCCTCCTCAGGGAATACTTCAGCCACCTCCCTCTCAGGCTCCTCTGTCCTCTCTACAGAAGGTTCTCTGTCCTTTGAGGTTCCGGCCTGTGACCGGGTTGAGACTAAGCTCGTCCTAGTGTCTAAACCCACTCTCAATCCTCCCCTAAATGGAGGCCAATCTCGCCCAAGGATAAGCTCTTGTGACAGATTAGGGACCACTGCCACTTGTATTTCCTTCTCTATTCCCATACCTCTTACATGCACTTTGTATAGGGGATAGTGGGAGTGTGTGCCATGTACGCATTTTATTCGTACCTTGTTTCCTACTCGATTCGGAGCTGACGAGCGAGGCGGTTCCATGGCCTCCCAAAACTCCTGAGAGACCATGCTTTGCTCAGCCCCTGAATCAAGTAATGCCAACGCAACTACTCCATTTACCATCACTTGGAGAAAGAGGCCCTTCGGGACTGGTTTTCCTGCTTCAGAGATTAGGACTGTACGCTCCTTACAATCTCGCTGTAAGTGACCTGTCCTTCCACAGCCATAACATTTTCCTTTAACAGGATATGAAACATCATTGTTAGCACCATCATATTTATACACATTAGACATTTTTGCTCTATCAGACTGTCTCACGCTACCAGGATTTACCATACCAGCCACCTTTAAAATCCCAATACCACTTGGGCAAAAACAAAGCAAGAACAGGAACAAAAATTGCTTACTTTCAGCTTTTAAACAAGTAAATGAAAAGTACTCAGAAACAGTTCTTTTCAGCAAACAAAGGCATTTTCTTTGTGGCTTTCAAGCTTTGGCAATTCTACACACTTATCTTAGAGATAGCACGTTATCTGAGACAGAGAGCGTACAGTCCATGTAATCACTGCTTACATTATCCCCCTGTAGCTCATATTGCATCTCTTCAGGCTCTTCTGTTAAGAGGTCATCTCTTGCAGCATGTGAAACGTTGCTAAACAGTCTCCCCTTGCTCTGCAGGAAGCCTCTTTCCCTCTGGGTAAGAATGTTAGATAAGCTGCTACCATATTCCTTGGAGTGTCTTTCTTGGGAGCTTCTTAAATGTGGTGGGAGATAGAGAGAATTCCTAGTTTCACTTTTCCCTCTACTAGGAACATTAGGGTTAGCCTTGCACAGTCTCTGCCTCAAGCTATGCTCAGTTGCTATCGACGCTGGAATAAAATCACGTAAAAACCTTTCTTGGCTCCTGCCTTTGAAACCTCTTCCAGATACAGGCTTATGCTCAGGTATAAAAGCTTTACTGTTTTTCTGCCAGTTGTTTGTATAAAAACTTTCCTCTGGCTTCCTCCAGCTAACTTCACAATCAAATGTTTGGTTACCTTTTTGATAGCATTTGCTGGGCTTTGACGCTCTCAGAGTTCTGCTCTCAGCTCCCTTCCAATTAGAATTTCTCCGTTTGTATCTCTGACTTCCAGTCACACAGCTGCCTGCACCCTTGCTCCAACCGGGTTCTATTTCACTCCTGCTGTGTCCTGCGTATGTCTTCTCTCTCTCACCTCCACTCTCACTCTCACTTTCACTCCTGCTCCCACGCTCACTCCATCTGTTGCTTGAACTCTCAAGCTGGCTCCGTCTCTCTTGCACACGCTGACTCTGTTGCACACGCTGACTCTATCTAACCCCACGTGCAGTGAGCTTTTCTATGTGCGTGTCAGCTCCACCCACACCCAGCTGGCTTCCATTAGCTTCTAATTCCTTAGCCTTTCTGTTGTTTGGGCATGTTTCCTTTGCACGTGAGCTACTTTGTTTAGGTTGCCAATGGCAACATCCTACCCTGTGTTCCTCTGAACTGTCATGATCAGTCCTATTTCCTGCATATCTGCTGGTTTTCAAGGGCTTTATTAAGGCTGCCCTGTGACACACTGTAGCATTCTCAGAAGTTCTACCTGTTCATGATACGGGGGCAGAAAGGCTGCATTGCATAAACAGCTTTAATACATGGCTCCAGACCTGGTGCGAATGAGAAGGAGTCAGATTTATTGGCGACTGGGGAAACAGATGGACCAACAAGAGACTATACTGTGCTGATGGACTACATCTCTCTGTCCCAGGGAAAAGAATCCTAAGTGAAAAATTCAGGCAGTATGTGGATATGCATTTAAACTAGGAAAAGGGGGTGACAGATGGAGAAGAACTAGATCAGGACGTCACTCCTGGCAAATGCAGAACAACATCAGAAACAGCCACACTTTTAAACCACACATCAATGACAAGTGGGAAGAAGTGGGCAGAACAAAATCAGTGCAAAATACATGCAAGCCAGTTAAATGCTGGAAAGCAATGAGCACAAATGCTCGAAGCTTAGCCAACAAAGTTCCAGACCTGGAAGCCCTAATGGTGGAAATGGACTTGAACATAGTGGCCATTACAGAAACATGGTTTAATGAATCGCATGAATGGGATATAGCCATAGCTGGCTATAATCTATTCAGAAAAGACAGAGAAAGTGGAAAAGGAGGAGGAGTAGCCTTGTATGTAAAAATCAATATTAAAGCTACTGAAATGCAGGGGGCACGGGGAAAAGAAGAAGCGCTCTGGATTGTGTTGGAAAGAAGACATGACACTGCCATCCATACTGCTGTAGTCTACAGACCTCCGACTCAAATCAAAGAAATAGATAATGAATTGATTATAGATATTGCCAAGATAGCCACAAAGGGGGAAATGATCATATTGGGTGACTTTAATCTACCCAATGTGGATTGGAGTACTACTTCTGCGAATCTGGCAAGAAGCAAAACAATTGTGGATGCTATCCAAGATGCATCACTTAAACAAATGGTGATGGAACCAATCAGGTAAAGCTCAATGCTGGATTTAGTGCTCACCAATGGTGATAGCGTGTCGAATGTCTCGGTGGGTGCCCATGCGAGCAGCAGTGATCATCACACAGTGTGGTTTGAGATAAAAGCCAAGGTACAGTCCAATCATAGCAAGCTCAAAGTCCTAAACTTCAAAAACACTGACTTCAGTAAAATGGCCAAGTACCTGAAGGAGGAGTTGGCAGGGTGGAAGGGGATAAGGGAAGTGGAATTGCAATGGGCTAAACTAAAGGTGGCAATAAAAGGGGCAACAGATAAATATGTGAGGAAAGTAAATAAAAACAAGAGGAGAAGGAAACCTGCTTGGTTCTCCAAAGAAGTGGCTGCTCAAATAAAGGCAAAAAACACAGCTTTCACAAAATTCAAAAGGTTGCAAACAGAGGAACACAGTACGGAATACAGGAGCAAACTAAAAGAGACAAAAAGAGAAATAAGGAAAGCAAAATCAAAGGCAGAGGAAAAGATGGCTAAAGATGTGAAGTGTGGCGACAAAACTTTCTTCAGGTATATTTGGGAGAGGAGGAAAATCAGAGATGGAATTGCAGAACTCAGAAGTGCTGGGAACGGATTTGTGGAAAGTGACATTGAAAAATCAAAATTGCTAAACAAATACTTCTGCTCTGTTTTTACTAAAGAAAATCCTGGAGAACGATCATCTGTGACTCCCAAATATAAAAATGGGAATGAAGTAGATACCACAACAACTAGTAGAACAACTTGCAAAACTGAAAGTGAGCAAGGCCATGGGATCGGATGGGATAGATCCCAGGATCCTGAAGAGCTCAGAGGGCTGTTAAAGGATGTTTTCAACAGATCCTTTGAAACAGGAGTAGTTCCTCAGGACTGGAGAAGGGCGGATGTGGTACCTCTTCACAAAGGTGGTGACAGGCAAGAAGTGACAAACTACAGGCCCGTGAGCCTTACCTTGGTGGCGGGAAAAATAATGGAGGCGCTTCTGAAAGAGCAAATAGTGGACTTTCTCAAAACCAACAGATTGCATGATCTGAGGCAACATGGTTTTACCAAAGGACAATCTCGCCAAACAAATCTGATTGAGTTCTTTGACTGAGTGACCAGAGAACTAGATCAGGGGCATGCGATGGATGTCATCTACTTGGATTTTAGCAAAGCCTTTGATACTGTTCCTCATAGGAGGCTTATCAATAAACTCAGTAGTTTGGGGATGGGTCCCAAGGTGGTGAACTGGATCAGAAATTGGTTGACTGACAGACGACAGAAATGGAGCTCACGCGGATGAAAGGAGGGTGATTAGCGGGGTGCCCCAGGGTTCGGTCCTGGGCCTGGCACTGTTCAATGTATTTGTGAGTGATATTGCTGAAGGACTGCATGGAAAAGTCTGTCTTTTTTCAGATGACACGAAAATTTTCAACAGAGTGGACTCCCCTGAGGGAGTAGATAACATGAGGAAAGGTCTACAAAAGCTGGAAGAATGGTCTAATGCTTGGCAGAATGGTCTAATGTTTGGCAGTTAAGATTTAATGTGAAGATGTGCAGTGTCATGCCTTGGGAAGCAGAAATCCCAGGGAAATGTATGCTATAGGGGGCGAGAGGTTGGTGTGCACGGACCAGGAGAAGGACCTTGGTGTGATTATTTCTGAGGATCTCAAGGTGGCAAAACAGTGTGATAAGGCGGTGGCAAAAGCTAGGAGGATGTTGGGTTGCATACAAAGAGGAATTACCAGCAGAAAGGAAGAGGTACTAATGCCACTGTATAAGTCACTGGTGAGGCCTCACTTGGAATACTGTGTTCAGTTTTGGAGACCATATCTTGCAAAAGATATAAAAAGACTGGAAACTGTTCAGAGGAAGGCGACCAAAATGATTTGGAGCCTGCGTCAGAAGCCTTATGAGAAGAGACTTGAAGACCTAAAAATGTACACTCTGGAGGAGAGGAGGGACAGGGGAGATATGATTCAGACCTTTAAATACTTAAAGAGAAATAATGAACAAACCTCTTCTACAGACGGGAAAGCTGTAAAACTAGAGGGCATAACATGAAGCTGCAAGGTGGTAAATTGAAAGGCAATGTCAGGAAATACTTTTTCACTGAAAGGGTGGTGGATGCTTGGAATACCCTCCTGATGGCAGTGTTGGGGGCAAATACAGTGACAGAATTCAAAATGGCATGGGGCAGACACACTGGATCCCTTTACAGCAACAGGATAAAATCAAAATAAACTTAAGTAACTAATTTCTCATCATACAGGGGTGTCCTACATGGAGCGGTGGGTTCACCCCTAAAACAAAGACATGGGGAGGGGTGGCCTGCACAGAGCGGCAAGGTGAACCTACTCTTGCCATCTTACTGGGAAGACTAGATGGTTCGTACTGGTCTTTATCTGCCATCATTTACTATGTTACTATGTAATATAACTGAGGTGTCTCAAAATTTTTTCATATTGAGTTTTTTAAGTTTTGGGTGTTGAAGAAAAAATGTTTGTGTGAGACATATACATACAATTAGTATATTGTGATACTGACACTTACAGGATAATACAGTTGGTTAATATTTTCAATAAAAGTATTGCCTTGTATGTACAGGGTTACATTGTATAGTGTTGGTGTATCCTCATCTAGCACACATTAAGGACCTGAGATTAATTAATCTTGAGGTGAACAAAGTCCATTAAATGTATTAGAAACATAGAAACATGATGGTAGAAAATGACCACATGGCCTATCTGGTCTGCCCTTCCATCCCTATCACTACAACAGTCCCCTTTTTACCTTTAGAAATCCTCTGTGTTTGTCCAATGTTTTTTTTAATTCAGATACTGTCCTCATCTCTACCACATCCACTGGGAGACTATTACATGCATCTACCACTCTTTCCATCAAGAAATATTTCTGCATATTACTCCTGAATCTATCCTTTTTCACCCTCATCCTATGATCCCTCATAGCAGAGCTTACTTTCAATCGAAAGAGGCTCTCTTACTGTGCATTTATGCCACGGAGGTATTTAAACGTCTCAATCATAGTCACTTCTATCCTGCCTTTCCTCTAAAATATACATATTAAGATCCTTAAGTCTATCTTCATATGCTTTATAATGAAGACCAATAACCATTTTAGTAGCCACCCTCTATTTTGACTCCAACCTGTTTATATCCGTTTGAAGGTGCGGGCTCCAGAATTGCCCACAATACTCCAAATGAGGTCACTATTATCTCCTTTCTTCTTCAGGCCATTCTTCTCCCTATGCACCCAAGAATCCTTCTAGCTTTTGCCATTGCCTTTTCTACCTGTTAAGCTCCTTTAAGATCATTAGACACAATCACGCCTAGGTACTGCTCTTCTTTTGTGGACAGAAGTACTTCATCCCCTATACTATATTGCTCCCTTGGATTGCTGCAGACCAAATGCATGACCTTGGCTTTTTTAACATTAAATCTCAGATGCCAAATTCTAGACTATTCTTCAAGCATAGCTAGATTCCTCCTCATGTTATCTACACCTTCTTGGGTATCTACCCTATTGCAAATTTTGGTATCATCCACAAAGAGGCAAACCTTACCCAACAGCCTTTCCACAATATCAGTAACAAAAATGTTAAAGAATCAGACTAAGGACAGATCCCTGGAGCACACCACTGGTAGCCACCGCCTCCTCAGAGTGAGCTCCATTTACCTGTACCCTTTGTCGCCTCCCACTCAACCAATTTCTAACCCAAGCAGTAGCTTTAGGGTCCATCCTTAGGGTGCTCAGTTTGTTTACAAGTTGCCTATGTGGAACAATGTCAAAGGCTTTACTGAAATCTAAATACACCACATCTAGGGCTCTCCCTCGGTCCAACACCCTGGTCACCCAATCAAAGAAATCAATCAGATTTGTCTGAAAAGATCTGCCTCTGGTGAATCCATGCTGCCTCAGATCCAATAATCCGATGGACTCCAGAAACTTCACTGTTTTCTCTTTCAGCAGCACTTCCAATAATTTACTCACCACTGAGATTAAACTAACCGGCCTGTAGTTTTCTACCACATCCTTACTTCCACTTTTGTGTAAAGGGACCACATGTGCCTCTCTCCAGTCCTCTGACATGGCTGCTGACTCCAATGAGGCATTGAAAAGGTCAGTCAGTGGAGCTGCTAGACCATCCCCAAGTTCCCTCAGTATTCTCAGGTATAACCCATCCAGTCCCATCACTGTCTACTTTAAGTTTAGCTAGTTCCTCACAAACAGTCTTCTGAAAATTATTCAAGATGCCCCTTGCTTCTGTTTCTCTTTGTGGGTGTTTTCTGAGATCCTGTTCCTGGTTATCCATCTGTGCACAGAGAAAAGGAATATTTGTTAAGCAATTCCGCTTTATTCTCATCAGCTTCTACATAACCCTCACCTTCACCCTTGAGTCTGACAATGCCATTTTTGCCCTTCTTCTTCTCACTACCATATCCGAAAAATGTCTTATCCCACCCCAACCCATTTTATTGCATTGGCTAATTCCTCCTCTTTTTGAATTTTTGCTTTCCTGATTACTTTGCTAGCTTCTGTAAGTTTATAGATGCCTGTCTTCCTCTCTCTGTAATCTCTTGTATTTCATGAAGGCCTCCCTCTTTTTCTTCACCTTTTCAGCTACTTCTTTTGAAAACCATAGCGGTTTCCTTTTCCTTATACCTTTATATACCATTTTAACAAAAAGGTTGGTTGCCCTAAAAATATCCCCTTTCAGTTTTGCCCACTGATTTTCTACATCCCCCAGCTGTTCCCATACCGCTAATGACTCCCTGAGGTATTGGCCCATCTTAGCAAAATTAGTTTTCCTAAAGTCTAATACCCTTACTTTTGAATGGATTTTATTAGCTCTAGTCCTAATACTGAACCATATCTGGTGATCACTGGATGCAAAATGATCTCCAACTATAACATCAGAGACATTTTAACAATTGGTAAGCACCAAGTCCAGTATTGCCCCTTCACGTGTTGGCTCTGTTACCAATTGCCTGAATAGTTCTCCCTGTAGAGAATCCAGGATCTCCTTACATCTAGATGATACTGCAGCAGAAATGTGCCAGTCAACATCTGGCATCTTGAAATCCCCTATCAGCAGCACTTCCCCTTCTTCAATTAACTCTCCATCCACCTCTTTTCCCTGTGAGGGAGATCTGTATATCATGCTAATGCAAATAGATTTCTCTTTCCCTTTTTCCACAGTGCCTCCTCTCTCCCTTTTAAGCCCTGTATTTCTATAGCTTTAATATTATTTTTTATATATAGTGCCACTCCTTCTCCCCTTCTTCCTACCCTGTCCCTTCTGAATAAAGTATAGCCTGATATAGTTACATCCCAGTCATGGTTGTCCGTGAACCATGTCTCTGTTACTGCCTCTAAATCCAAGTCAGTCTCTCCCATCTAAGCCTCAACAATTGTGATCTTATTTCCCATGCTACTGGCATTTATACACACTGCTTTCCATATGTTTCCCCTTTTACCCATTTCCATAAAGGTATTTAATGTTTCACTTACCTGGGGGCTTTCTTCACCCATTCCCAATTAATCTAATCTAAGCCCTCTTCAGAAGATTAGCCAGTTTGCTACTGAAGACACATCAACCTTTCTTGGACAGATGGATGCCATCTCTGCTCTGCAACCCTTGGAACAACATCCCATGGTCCAAGAAACCAAAACACTCTCTATGACACCATCCACGCAGCCATGCATTTATCTGCCTTGGCCTTTACCCACCTGTGCACCTATCTGCTTCACCCTCTGTCCCAGAGCCATGAAGTCACTTTTTATATGCTCAGAGGGATACCTGGCAGCATCACTTGCGCCGACATGGATAAGCAACATTGGGTAATAGTCAGTGGGCTTGATGAGTCTCTGAAAACTCTCCATAACATCTCAGATTTTGGCACCTGGTAGACAGCATATCTCTCTGGACATGAAGTCTGGTTGGCAGATGGATGCCTCAGTATACCTCATATAGTTATAATGACATATAATATAATGATAATATAGTTTTATTAGTATAAGTATCCCCAGCAAATCTACGTAAATAAACAACTTAAATATATAAAAACAACCTTAAAACTAAGATGCAGACAGCAGTCCAGTAGCAAGATGGGGGCTTTCCAGTTTTTTGCACTGTCACATGTATGATTTTCTCCCAGTTGGTGAGGGGTCTTACATGTGCTCTAGGTGCAAGGAGCTCCCTGCTCTCAGGGAACGAGTTTGATCTCTGGAAGCTAGAGTAGCAGACTTGGAGGACATAAGGATAGTGGACCTAACACGCCATCTAGACAAGGTCTTAGATAGTGCTGGGGAAGAGTCTGCTGTCATGGTACATGTTGGTACCAATGATAGGAAAGTGTGGTGGGAAAGTTCTGGAGGCCAAATTTAGACTTTTAGGTACGAAGTTTAAATCCAGAACTTCCAGGGTAGCATTTTCTGAAATGCTTCCCATTCCACATGCAGGACCCAAAAGGCAGGCAGAACTACGGAGTCTCAATGCGTTGTCACGCCCTCACCACCCGCCTCTAGCCTAGAGGGGCGTGGTATCAGAGGAACTTCTCTCGATTGGCTTGGGCAAACTAACTTTCCCCAGGCGTATCATGGGATATGTAGCTTGCCTTCAAAAATGGCTTCAAGAAGAAGCTGTAGTCATGGTCCGGAGGTAAGGCAAAGTGACAGAATTTTATTTCTCACGCAAACGTTCAAGTACCCTGTACACAGGACTCCTTCTTATGCAGGATTATCGGTAATAGAGCACTAGAACAGCATAACTGCTTCACAAGCTTCAAACACACACAGCTGCTTCAAACGTTTCCCAGCCATGAAAAACAGCACTTCTTTAGCAAGGGTAAAAATGCCTCTTTTTAGCCTTGCCTTGTAAAACAATTAATAGCAACAATAAAACTAAGTCCCACTGGAACAAAAGCTTCTTCTTAACTCCCTTCCCGGATTAAGTTTAAACCAAAATATGGGAGACACAGGCAGCAAATATTCACCAGACATTTTAGCTTCCCTGCAAGTTTTCCTGGCTGCGTCACAAACCTCTGGGTGCTAGCCTCCTATCGGTTCTCTGGGTCTTGTTATTTCAAGCTTTAGGAGACCTTCTCAGAAAGTGTTAGCCCTCAGCATAACGGTTCAACGCACTTGGCTTGGCATAAAGTACAATCCATAGGAATATCCATAGCCCTCAAGTCATCCTCAGCAGTATCGACTTGCATATCTTCAATTGTTGGAGCAGTGTCCCGTTCTGAGTTCTCAAAGCAGTAAACAGCTCCCCCTTGGGTCCTAGAATCACTCCTGTTCCCAGCTCTACCCGAGATAGCCGGTCAGTACCTTCAGCCTTCGGCTCGTCTCCTCGGCTATGTTCCCTGTGGTTCAGCTCCTCCCAGGGATCTCCTCTATGGCTCTGCTGTGTCTCCAGCTTCTCTTGACTCTCCTGAGCCCCTTGTTTCCCCAGCTCCCCTTGTTTCTCCAGCTTTCCTTGTTTCTCCAGCCTCCCTTGTGTCTCCAGCTTTAGCAGGGGTTTATATTTCCACCTCCAGGGTTCCAGCCCCACCTCCTCCCTTCCGGCCTTTCCCAGGTGATAATAATCTCTTCTCATGCCTGCAGGGACCTCATAGGAGTCTGGGTGTGGCACACTGGGCTTTCTCTCTCTCTTCTTTCTCTCACTTCGCGGGGCCTGAGATCCAAGCCAGGCAGGGATTTCGTGGGTATCGGTGTACGCAGGATTTAGGTTACCCTTGAAATACACAACTGGGCTCCCCCCAAGTCCAATTCCATGTCCTTTTCTATTCTTGTGGGTTCAGGACAGGCGTCTCTGTCACAGCGTGGATGAGACAGTGGTGGAAGGATGAGGGTTTGGAATTTTTTAGGAACTGGGCAACATTCTGGGGAAAGGAGGGGCTCTTCCGAAGGGATGGGCTCCACTTTAACTGGGATGGAACCAGGCTGCTGGCATTAACCTTTAAAAAGGAACAGCTTTTAAATTAGATTATAGGTGAAAGCTGACAGTTGCCCAATAATGCATGTTTCAGAATGATGTATCCTTGAAGGATACTAGCAAAAGACTGAAGTTAGGGCATATCGACTGAGAGGTTCCAATAGACAAAAGTAACCCAAATGCCCTAATGCCCTTAGGTACAGAGCAGACAAAACTTAAAGATTCCATATTACCCCTGCCTATCGGTAACCAGATTAATGTGAATAAAATGCAGTCTCTAAAATGTTTTTATGCAAATGCTAAAAGTCTAAATAATAAGATGGGAGAATTAGAATATATAGCACTAAATGAGAGGTTAGATATGACTGGTATCGCAGAGACATGGTGGAAGGAGGACAACCAGAGGGAAACTCTGATACTTGGGTACAAACTATATCGCAATGACAGAGTAGATCAAATTGGTGGAGGGGTTGTACTCTATGTTAGAGAGGGCATTGAGTCACACAGGATTAAAGTTTTGCAGGAAACAAAATACACTGTAGAATATCTATGATTGAAATTCTATGTAAAAAGGGGAAGGCGATGGCAGTGGAGTTGTACTATTGACCACCTGGCCAGAATGAACAAATGGATGTTGAAATGCTCAAAGAAATCAGGGAAGCTAACAAAAGTTACAGCACAGTAATAATAATGGGTGATTTCAATTATCCCAGTATCAACTGTGTCAATGTCACGGCAGGGCATGCTACGGTGATAAAGTTTCTAGATGAAATAAATGACTACTTCTTGGACCAGCTCGTTCATGAACTGACTATAGGGGAAAACATCTTGGACCTAGTCCTGAGTGGAATGATCTGGTGCAAGAGATAAGGGTGTTGGGGCCACTTGGCAATAGTGATCATAGCATGATCGTATTTGTTTTAATAAAGAGAAGAAGGACAGCAAGGAAATCCAAAGTACTAACTTTTAACTTTCAAATGGGAGACTATGATAAAATGAGGAAAAGTTAAGAAAAAACTAAAAGAAGCAGCTGCGAAGGTTAAAGATTTACATCAAGCATGGGTGGTGTTTAAAAATACCATCTTGGAAGCCCAGACCAGCTATATTCCACACCCTAAGAAAAGTGTTTTGAAGTCCAAAAAACTGCCAGCATGGTTTAATGATACGGTTAGAGAGGCTGTTGTAGCCAAAAAAGCATCTTTCAGGAAATGGAAAAAGGAGCCAACTGACGAAAATTGAAAATATCATAAGCACTGGCAAGTTAGATGCAAGGCATTGATAAGGCAGGCAAAGAGAGAATTTGAAAAAAGCTTGCTGTGGAAGCAAAAGCACATAATAAAAACTTTTTCAAGTACATTCTAGCAAAACTCCTGTGAGAGAATCAGTTGGACCATTGGATGATAGATGGGTAAAAGGGGCACTAAAAAGGGATAAGGCCATAGCAGAGAGACTGAATGAATTCTTTGCTTTGGTCTTTACTGAATAAGATGTAGGGAGAAGTTACCCATGCCTAAAATGGTATTGAAAGCTGATGCAGCAGAAGAATTGAAAGACATATCGATAAACCGGGAAGATGTATTAAAACTATTTGATAAACTGAAGTGTAGCAAATCACCTGGACCAGCTGGTATATATGGAGTGGAGGAGTGGCCTAGTGGTTGGGGCAAGGTACTTCAGGCCAAAAGGTCAGGGTTCAAATCCCACTAGAGGACAGCAACCTTGGGCCGGAAGGACTGGGGTTTCTAGTCCCACAGGTGCTCCTTGTGGTCTTGGGCAAGCCACTTAACCCTCCATAGCCCATGTTCCCTGTAAAATAGTTATCTTCAAGTTATAATGCCCTGTTCAATGTAATTTCAGTTTGTTCAATGTAAACCACACTGATGTGGAATAGCACAATATATAAGAGAATGTAAATAAATAAATCCAAGGATGTTGAAAGAATTGAAATATAAGATTGCAGACCTACTATTACTAATCTGTGAACTATCATTAAATTATCAATAATACCTGAAGATTGGAGGATGGCCAATGTAATGCCAATTTTTAAAAAGGATTCCAGGGGTGATCTGGAAAGCTACCGACCTGGAAGCCTGACATCAGTACCGGGAAAAATGGTAGAAACCATTATTAAGAACAAAATTTCTGAACATGTAGATAGTCATGGTTTAATGGGAGACAGCCAACATGTCTTTAGCCAGGGAAGGTCTTGTCTTACTAATCTGTTATATTTTTTTGAAGCTGTAAATAAACAGATAGTCAAAGGTAGGTCGGTCAATGTAGTGTATCCAGATTTTCAGAAAGCCTTTGACAAGGTCCCTCATGAGAGACTCTTGGTGAAATTAAAAAGTCATGGGATAGGAGGAAGTGTACTATTGTGGATTAGGAACTGGTTAAAAGATAGATAGCAGAGGGTAAGGCTAAATGGCCAATATTCCCAATGGAGAAAGGTAAATAGCGGAGCACCTACCCGCTTATGGCATCACTAACATCAACCCATTTTGAGGCCATCCAGCATCTGGTGACCAGAATTGCACACAATTTTTAAGGTACGGTCACACCATGAAAAGATATAGAGGCATCACAATATCCTTTGTTTATTTTCTCCAAATAATCCACATTCACAACAGCTGAGATTGTGTGGCAAACCCTATTGACCTTATCTCTCTACTCTTCTACATGTGTCACTCTGTACATTATCTGCATGGGGTTGGCACACCTATGTTCTGCATCAGTAGCTGGCACTGGCTAAGTGGCAGCCAGACATAGAGGATACTGGGACCAGAGACACTTCTGTGAGGTCTCATGTTGCACCTATTGTGCAGCTCTCATGTTATACTGATGTGTGCCACCTCACATGTCAGTCATGCTGATGTATAGGTAGGACTTTGCTGCCCTCATCCTCAGGCCCCTGGGTAACATGGCTACCATGTAAGTGAGTCCGACACTTGGGAGAATGCACAGGTCTGTGGATGTTGGCTGCAGCTGCAGGTGTGGGGTCACTGTGGTATGTTGCTGCAAACTCGTCACACAAGGTGCATGGGAGAGGATGGTCACATGGATCTAGTGCTGATGTACACCATAGCCATCAATGCTCCAGGACTGAATGTGAGGCTGCACTATAGGGGATGGGCATACAGTACCCTATTTACACAATTCATACTTTAGCCTCTGCTGATAATGCCACCCACTGCAAGGAAAGGACCAGGAAATATCAGTGACTGTGCTTCACTAGATAGGACCCACATTCATTAGATACCTGTGCAAAAACACTCTCCAAGTTTGGGAGTCAAACCTACAACCTGGCTATGCAAAGACAACACACATCCTATTTGAGCCATAGCATACAGAAGAGTGTGGGGGCATGATGCTATGACAGCATTGGCACAGACACTGATACTTTTGCAAGGTCCCTGAAACTGTGAGGTCTGGGGGAGCTGTCATGCACCAGCCTGTACTCCCACATACCATGTGCCCAGGTACACAAGGGTGTCCAAGGGGATACAGCATTACAGCAACCAGTGCATGTAATTGTGGCACATTCATGCAGTGTACTAACATTGGGTGGGAGTCTGTTTAAGGGGATCTCACATACAACAACGCAGCTATGGCTTGTTATGCATTACTCCCCATAGGAGATGGGCCTTGCGAGGTCTGCTTGCCTTCCAAGGGTGGACATGTTGAACAGCCTCTTGGAGTGAACCTGTGTTAAGGGCTGATGTGGCACCTATGTAACCGAGCCCTGTCAGCTATTGGTGGCCTCAGTGGAGCAAAAATTGGTAGGTGATGTGGAGCATGCGGTACAGCCCTTCGCTGAGTCCCACTGGCAGGTCTCCATGTGCGAGATTCCCCCAAAAAAACATATGGAAATAAGAACATAAGAAATGCCATACTGGGTAACACCAAGGTCTATCAAGCCCAGTATCCTGTTTCCAGCAGTGGCCAATCTAGCTCACAAGTACCTAGCAGTTTCCCCAAAAGACACAGGTTCCACAATGTTTGTATTGGGGTAAGCAGTGGATTTCCTGGGTCCCCTTTAATAATGGTTTATGGACCTTTTCTCTTATTAAACTTAAATAGGTTACACTGTAGCTTCATTGCATGTCCCGTAGTCTTTCTATATTTTGATGGCATAAACAATCGATCTACATTTACTTGTTCCACTCCATTCATTAATTTATAGACCTCTATCATATCTCCCCTCAAGTGTCTCTTTTCCAGGTTGAAGAGCCCTAATCTTTTAAGCCTCTCTTCACAGGGGTATCCTTCCTTCCCCTTTACAATTTTGGTAGCTCTTCTCTGTATTTTTTCTAATAACGCTATATCCTTTTTAAGATATGGCGACCAGAATTCCACAGTGCTAGTGCTGTGCCGCCTAGAATTCTATTCCAACTTTCTACCAAGACGTTGATGTCATTTCCTGCTCTTCAGGGCTGGTGCAAGGGTATTAGACACTCCAGGTGAACCTTCAGCCTTGTGCCCCCTCACAATTAACTTATAGGCCCCTAGCAGCACCCTCCCATGGTTTAGCAAATTAAACTCAGTCATAATAACCTCAACACCATCCCTTCCAGAACAATCCCTTAAGGCATATTTGGACAACATACTTTTAAATATTAAGCTTTGTTTTGTAAAGATATATATGACGAGAGAGATTTCCAAAAAAACACTTATAAGGTAAATGTACTATATGCAAATGCCCATCCTTCCTATGGAAAAAAGTGTGCACTGAAGAGTCTTTGAGTTTGTGTGGTCATTGGATCCCATTCTTTTGCTTTGGCTATAGGTGCTTTTTGCTGCTTCCAAGAATCGGCTGCCCGGCCCCTAGGTAACCACCTCCTCTGCTTAGAGGCCGGGCCAGCTATGCTGCTATTGTTTCCAGACAATGGGACACCTGACTGGTAAAGGTTTCTTTAACAAATCTCACAAAGCAACAACTTTGACTGCTGAAATGCATGAGAAACCTCTTACTTGAAATATGAAGGTTTAGCAGGCTCTGCTCTGCTCAAGGCATTTGGGTTACTGCAAGGAAATGTTTAATTCTATCCCCTTGTGAACTAGTGAGCAGAAAAATTATATCAAGTATAATTACCCTTTGTATGCGTTGGAACAGTTACTATTAGATTAGAACCCTGTGCTTGTATTGCATCTAGGAAGGATTTACGATCCTTACATTATTATGGGGTAACATGGACAAATTACAATCCCCCAGCACTAGCTATCTTGTTCCATCTACTTGATCAGGCAATACACTGTCTAGATGCACTGACAAATTATCACTTAGAGCAGCCAGGGGTGTTTAAATTAGACAGAGTGACAATATCCTGTTCTTGATCATCATGATATCATATCCTAATGCACATTCCGTGTTCATATTCATAAATCCACGAGTGAGTGACAGTTCATGATATTGTGTTGCAAATATAGCTGATTCATCAATACAGTGTCACTCTCCAATAATTCGGCAACACAAAGTATATCTAAATTGTTATCTCTAATTAAAGCTGTTACAAGAGAATGATTCCCTTCCTAGCCCCTTGAAAGAGTGGTCACCATCTCATCCCTTGCCTTAGGTAGCAGATTGTTGTGAGCTATCCCTGCTTGTAATTTGGTTATAGGTCAGGTATCATTCAATAAAGTCACAGTGACATAAGCGACCAGACATCCAGGCAATAACCTTACAAGCTTTGATAGCTGTTTAGATTTTTACAAAGCTTGCTGGTAAGACATGGGAGGTGCAGGGGCCTAAGTGATAAGTATAGGAATTTGCATGCTCATCTGCCTAGGATGGTAGAAAAAGAAAACTGAAGTCAATAAAACTGACCTTTAAAAGCAGTGATATTTATTTACATTCTCTTATATACCGCGCTATTCTGCATCAGTGCGGTTTACATTGAACAAACTGAAATTACATTGAACAGGGCATTATAACTTGGAGATAACTATTTTACAGGGAATATGGGCTATGGAGGGTTAAGTGGCTTGCCCAAGACCACAAGGAGCACCTGTGGGACTAGAAACCCCAGTCCTTCCAGCCCAAGGTTGCTGTTCTCTAGTGGGATTTGAACCCCTGACCTTCTGGCCTGCAGTACCTTGCCCCAACCACTAGGCCACTCCTCCACTCCAGGTATATATCCTACGAGAGATCCAATTTCAACAGCTGGCAGCTGGGATATACCCTGAGCAATATATATATAAAGAAAATCTGGGCAGATTGGATAGGCTGATTGGTCTTTACCTGCTGTCATCTACCATGTTACTATGGGACATAGAACAGAAAAATAAACGATGAAATGCTAAGTGATGCAAGAGTTATTGATGGTAACAGTCATTCGGAGTATTTAGGTTGCTAGAAGAGGAGGGATGATTGAAGAGAGCATAAGGTTTTATAAAGACAGAAACTCTTAAGGTAAGATTCAAACTTTCCGAATGAATGTGTATCCCTTCTCCCCCTCCTTCCAAATGTGAAGATTTATCTATTAAATGAAGCTGAAACTGTTAATCCAACTTTTTCCTGCAAATAAATCCCCATTTAAACAGAGAATATACACAAGCTTCAGGAACTTCTCTGCTGCATTTCAAGAGATTATTTGACATTCACTTCACAACACAGACAAGCACAGTATTTAAACTATAAGATTTCATTCTTAGCCTGTCCGCACACAGGACTTGACATTAAAGTATGTGACATTCACTTGCTTGCTTTCTGTCAATTTTCTCGTAGAAAATGGTTTGGGTACTGGAAAAAAATTCTCTTAAAAGTCAGATTTTATATTAAAGCAGATGGCAAATAGGTGAACTCATTAAATAAGGTGAAACACTGGGGTGAAAAGAACGTTAATGGTGTCTGTATTCTATAAGGCCAAGAGAGAATGCCAAAGTATTGATACTTGGGGAGAGCAGTTTTCAGGAGTGAGTTACCCATACAAATAGCTATATGCAAGAGTAAATAAGGTATTTGAAAATGGCCCACCCTCTGTGTAGGTAAAAGTATGCACCTTGTGCCACAATTACTCATATTTTCATGGAGGTGTTCCTAGAACATGGTTGGAATGGGGAAAGTAAACCATACATAGGTCTCTGTTTATTAAAGTATGGTAAGATTTTGCAGTGACCACGGTAATTGCACATCTCTGCATTAACTGTCAGAGGCATTTCCAGCATTTTTGGAAGGGGTCCTATGCAGTTAACCAGAGGATGATTTAGTACCGTGCATTAATTGCCCAGCAAATAAAACACAATACAGTTTGCTACACCTCTTGAGGTGGCATCCACTGCTCTGCACAGTAGTATGGCTTCTCCACCAGGGGTGGCCCCAGAATTGGTTCAAGGTGTTGGCACCCTATGCAAACCTTAAGGCTTATGCCCCCCTGGCTGTCGGAATCTATGTTTTAGCTTTGAATGCCCTGCTTTTTGCTGCCTCCTCATCCCCCCCCCCCCCCCACACACACAGAAGCTGCCATCCTAGGTGACTGTCTAGTTTGCCTAATAGTTGGGCCAGCCCTTCTCCTCACCCTGGCCATTCCATTCCCATTCAATACCCCAAAATGTTAAATTTCCATGTTAGTTGTTTGATTAAAGAGTTAGCACAAAATAATGGTTAATGTGCTCAGTCACTGTTGGCATGCAGTAATTTCCATGTTAAAAAGCTAAGATAGCTTAGTAGACGGGTCCCATAGCTTTCTTTCAAAACTACATCCAGTGTTTGGGTTGGATAAAGCACTGGCAGAATTAGCAGGTGCAAATCCCTGTGGGGATTTATACCTTAGGCCAGTGGCTTTCAGCCCAGATCAGGGTATACTCAGCCAGTGGGGTTTTCAGAAAATCCATGAGATAGATCTACATATATTGCCTCCATTGTATGCAAATCTGTCTCGTGCATACTGGTATTTGTTCATTGCTTGTTTTCAGCTGTAAGTCCAAGTGAGTTACTTTTAGATTCAGTGGGTATTTTCTATCCCTGGAAAGGCTTACAATGTAAGGGGCTGATGCAGAAGCCTTGCAATACTGTAGATCTCAGCGCTTAAAGCTCTAGTGCATGGTTTCATAACACAAGTTTAACACTGATATTTTATGCAGGGATGCCATAAGCAAACAGCATTTTGGTTTTCCAAAGAAGTGGCTGCTCAAATAAAGGCAAAAAACACAGCTTTTGCAAAATTCAAAAGCTTGCAAACAGAAGATCACTGAAATGAATACAGGATCAAACTCAAAGAGTCAAAAAGTAAAATAAGGAAAGCAAAATCAAAGGCAGAGGAAAAGATGGCTAAAGATGTTAAGGGTGGCAGCAAAACTTTCTTCAGGTATATTCGGGAAAGGAAGAAGATCAGAGTTGGAACTGCAGGACTCAGAAGTGCTGGGAAAGGACTCATTGAAAGTGACATTGAAAAAGCGAAATTGTTAAAAAAATACTTCTGCTCTGTTTTTACTAAAGAAAATCCTGGATATGGACCAGCTGTGACTCCCAAATATAAAAATGGGAATGAAGTAGATACCACAACATTCGCAGAAGATGAGGTGTTAGAAAAGCTTGCTAAACTAAAAGTGGACAAAGCCATGGGACCGGATGGGATACATCCCAGGATACTGAAAGAGCTCAGAGAGGTTCTTGCAGGACCGTTAAAGGATGTCTTCAACAGATCCTTGGAAACAGAAGAGGTTCCTCAGGACTGGAGAATGGCTGATGTCGTACCTCTACACAAAAGTGGTGAAAGGGAAGAAGTGTCAAACTACAGGCCCGTGAGCCTTACCTCAGAGGCAGGAAATGTAATGGAGGCGCTCCTGAAAGAGCAAATAGTGAACTCTCTCAAAACCAACAGGTTGCAAGATCCGAGGCAACATGGTTTTACTGAAGGACGGTCTTGCCAAACAAATCTGATTGAGTTCTTTGACTGGGTGACCAAGGAACTAGATCAGGGGCATGCGATGGATGTCATCTACCTGGATTTCAGCAAAGCCTTTGATAATGTTCCTCATAGGAGGCTTGTCAATAAACTCAGTAGCTTGGGAATGGGTCCCAAGATGGTAAACTGCATTAGAGATTGGTTGACTGACAGACAACAAAAGGTGATGGTACATGGAGCTCACTCGGATGAAAGGAAGGTGATTAGTGGGGTGCCCCAGGGTTCGGTCCTGGGCCCGGCACTGTTCAATGTATTTGTGAGTGATATTGCTGAAGGACTGAATGGAAAAGTCTGTCTTTTTGCAGATGACACAAAAATTTGCAATAGAGTAGACTCCCCCGAGGGAGTGTTTAACATGAGGAAAGATCTACAAAAGCTGGAAGAATGGCCTAATGCTTGGCAACTACGATTTAATACGAAAAAGTGCACAGTCATGCACTTGGGTAGCAGAAATCCAAGGGAAATGTACATGGTAGGGTGCGAAAGGTTGATGTGCACGGTTCAGGAGAAAGACCTTGGTGTGATTATCTCTTATGATCTCAAGGTGGTAAAACAGTGCGACAAGGCGGTGGCAAAAGCCAGGAGGATGTTGGGCTGCATACAAAGAGGGATTACCAGCAGAAAGGAAGAGGTACTTATGTCACTGTACAAGTCACTGGTGAGGCCTCACTTGTAATACTGTGTTCAGTTTTGGAGACCATATCTTGCAAAAGATGTAAAAAGACTGGAAACTGTTCAGAGGAAGGCGACCAAAATGATTTGGAGCCTACATCAGAAGCCTTATGAGAAGAGACTTGAAGACCTAAATATGTACAGTTTGGAGGAGAGGGGGGACAGGGGAGATATGATTCAGACCTTTAAACACTTAAAGAGAAATGATGAACAAACAATCCTCTTCCAAAGACGGGGAAGCTGTAGAACTAGAGGGCATAACATGAAGCTGCAAGATGGTAAATTGAAAGGCAATGTCAGGAAATATTTTTTCACTGAAAGGGTGGTAGATGCTTGGAATGCCCTCCCGATGGAAGTGGTGGGGCAAACACGGTGACGGAATTCAAAATGGCATGAGACAAACACAGTGGATCCCTTTACAGCAACAGGATAAAAACAAAATTAACTGAAACATATAACTTCTGAACAATCTAACGTCTCAACAAATAGGGGTGTCCTACATGGAGTGGTGGGTTCACCCCTAAACAAAGACATGGGGAGAGGTGGCCTGCACCTACTCTTGCCATATTGCTGGGCAGACTAGATGGACCATGCTGGTCTTTATCTGCCGTCATCTACTATGTTACTATGTAATTAGCTGTGTGCAAAACGTCAGCGCTAAACCAGGAGAGCAAGCCTACATTAGCAGCTCCTGTATGTTGCACTTGTTTTTTAGCATTCTGTCCAGAGAAACAGGCTAATTTGAGGTGAAGTTTGATGACTGTTGATGGGTATGGGGAGATATGATCAAATTATACTAGTGCCAAAGAAGTTACATTGGTTGCCTATTGCTACTAAGTTAAAATTTACAATTTTAGGTTTAGTGCATAAATGTTATTATAGAGATTTGCCTATGTATTTAGTCAAGGGCGGATCTATAATGAGGCCAAGTGAGGTGGTAGCCTCTGGCAGCAACTTTTTGGGGGCAGCAAACTTGCCCCAAAAAGACCGCCTCACTCGGCCTTTAAAATAAAAATAATTTTAAAAAACTGTCTTAAGAAGCAGCTGCCGCTGCCACTTCAGCAGCGGCAGCAGCAGAATGAAGAGCCCCGTGGTCACGCCGCCACCTCCCGGGAGAGCCTGCCCGTTTCTCCTCCGTGCCGGCTCAGCTTTTGCAGAGCTGCAGCAAAGGGAGAGTGTTTTCCCTCACCGCGGCTCTGTTAAAGCTGAGCCTGCGGCGCTGATGGGAAACAGGAAATCCCATCAGCACCGTGGGTTCAGCTTTAACAGAGCCGCATGAAAGGGAAACACTCTCCCTTTGCTGCAGCTCTGCAAAAACTGAGCAGGCACGGAGGAGAAACGGGCAGGCTCTCCCAGGAGGCGACGGTGCGACCACAGAGTTCTTCATTCTGCCGCTGCTTCTTAAGCCGGAGGTTTTTTTATTATTTTTTTAAATTTCCCTGTGCTTGGGGGGGGGGGGGGTGCTAGGACTGGAACTGGGCTGATGGGGGGGGGCTAGGACTGGAACTGGGCTGATGGGGGGGGCTAGGACTGGTACTGGGCTGATGGGGGTTAGAACTGGAAATGTGCTGATCAGGAGGGGAGCTAGGACTGGTAACAGGCTATTGGGGGGTTTAGGACTGGAAATGGACTGATGGGGGGGTAGAACTGGAAATGGGCTATGGGGGGAGGGGCTAGGACAGAAAATGGGCTGATTGAGGGGTTAGGACTGAAAATTGACTTATTGGAGGGTTACGACTGGTAATGGGCAGATGGGGGGATAGCACTGGTAATAGGCTGATTGGGGGGCTAGGACTGGAGTTGGCTGATAAAGAGTATAGGACTGGAAATGGGCTGGGACAGGAAATGGGCTAATGGGGGAGGGGAGGAGAGTGCTGCTGGCCCTGGAAGAAAACTAGGGGTTAGGTCTACAAATGGGCTGATGCGGGGGGGATGGTAAAATAGGACTGGAAGGGAGCGGATACTGAGTGGGTCTGCCAGGGGAAAGAAGGGGCAGGAAGGGAGCTGACATGGGGAAAGGAGGGGGCAGGAAAGGATCTGACACCTGGGATGTACTGAAGGGGGACTGGAAGGGAGATGACATGAGAATGGCACTGGAAGGGAGATGGACAGAGGGTAGGGCGGCTGGAAGGGAGCTGACTAGGGGGTGGCACTGAGAGTGGACCTGAGCTGATACCTGGGATGGTATTTGGACTAGAAGGGGCTGGACAGTGGGGAAGGAGGGGGACTGGAAGGTAATGGACACCAGTGGCAGTTGTGGGAATGCAAGGCAGTTGACATTGGAAGGTACTGGGAGGGGAGGACTGGAAAGGGGGCTGATACTGGGAAGGGTTACTGGAACTGGAAATGTGCTGATGGAAGGAAGTGAAGAAAACAAAAGAAGAGATAAGAAATGGTAGATGGACCATGGACCATAGACCACAGAAAGAGAGCTAAGAGAAGACAGGAAAGCAGAAGCCTCAGATCGGGACCAGCATGATCAGAGAATAAAATGGTCAGACAACAAAGGTAGAAAAAATAATTTTATTTAATTTTAGTGATTGGACTTTCTGCTATCTTTATATTTTACACAGTATGGGGAAACTGCATCTCTTATTTATCTGATATTGCACTGCATGTGGACTCTGGCTTCTTGGCGTTTCAGTTTAAATTGTGTCTACATATTTTTATTTTTACTTTAGATTGTGGTTATTAATTCTTTACTTGGAGAGGGTCGATGTTGTGCATGTGTGACTGAGGTCAAGTGTTCTGTTAACATGGAGTTTGTATATAATGATCTATACTGTACTGTAGTAATTTGACTTGTTCAGCTTTTCAAATAGGTGTATGGATGTTCCAGAGCCCACCGTAGTATTTACAGTGATGCTTTTTTTGGATGGGCTCCTTATGTGAGTTTTGGAAGTTTGTGCTGATATGGTATGGTATGGTAGGTTTGCCCTTTGTTGTAGGGTTTTTAATTAGTTAACAATATGCCTGGTACTGGAGAATATTGGTTGTTGTTGTTGTTAGTGAGATGATCAGAATCAGATGATTTTTTTTTTAAATATTGAGTTCTGTGGGTGAATGTCCTGGTTCTGCTCTGCACCTACTGTGGATGCAAAATATATGTTGAAAAAGAAAAAGCAAGAACCATAATGCAGTTTATAACAACAAAATAAAAATGAGTTATAATGTAGTTTTATAAATCTTCCGAGAAAGCTGTTAGATTATAACCAACTGAAATATCTGAGGGAGCTAAGGACCCCTCAGCCTTTGGTAGAGAAGAAGAGCTAACAGGAAGGTAATACATATGAACTACATCTAAGTTCCCTCTTAACTGCAATATTTCAGTAAAATACTTTTGCAACAAAATATCTGAGGATAGCAAATGGGTAGTAGGAAACTTAAGGAAACGTAAGTTTCTTGCCGTAGACTGATTCTCAAGTGCCTCCAGCCAGTAGGAAAAGGTAAGAGAATCTCTAATGAAGGCAACATTACTATCACGACAAGACTGGAGCTGAGAATCAGTCCGGGCAGCAAGCTCAGCAAATGAATCTAATTGCTTATCTATAAATTGCATTTTACCAACCACGTCATGAGTAAATTTACAAAGAGAGGAAACAGTAGAAGACAAACGAATATCAATTTTTTGAATGGCAGTCCATATGTCTACAAGAGTCACTTCACCCGAGGGAGTAGTGACTGAACCATCAGAAGCTGCCGGATCTACAGGTTGTGGGAACGGGGGTGAAGCATCTGGGGACAGTTCCAACAAAGTAGATGAAAAAGCAGACTGATGGAAGGGAGGTGGAGACTGAGACTTAGGGCTCAAAAATCCCCATCCGGTGACTGAATAGCAGGTAGCGGGGAAGTCAAGTGTTTGTCCATAGGACCCACCACCATACCTCCTTGCACACTCGCTCCAGATTTAACTCCCTTTGCCTTCCGTTTACCCATGGAATCAACACTCCAACTTCTCGGCTTCCTCAAGAGCTTCTCATGATTGCCAAAGGGGCATGTCCTGCCCCTTGAGTCACGTCCATTAGGACATGACCACTCAGGCCATGACACGCGGCCGTGTGTAGGACCTGCTGGGCTTTGTAGGGTCAGGGGAAGGGTCCTCCAGAGCCTGGGAACATCCTCCCTGTGCCTTCAAGATGTTAGCAAGTCTCCAGCCAAACCTGCTGCACTGCTCCGCGGTGGTGGAAAATCCGTGTCAGCTCCCAGGTACAGCTGCTCCTCTCCACCAAAGCTCTGCTCCTGCTGGGCTTTGTAGGGTCAGGGGAAGGGTCCTCCAGAGCCTGGGAACGTCCTCCCTGTGCCTGCAAGATGTTAGCAAGCCTCCAGCCAAACCTGCTGCACTGCTCCGTGGTGGTGGAAAACCCGTGTCGGCTCCCAGGTACAGCTGCTCCTCTCCACCAAAGCTCTGCTCCTGCTGGGCTTTGTAGGGTCAGGGGAAGGGTCCTCCAGAGCCTGGGAACGTCCTCCCTGTGCCTGCAAGATGTTAGCAAGCCTCCAGCCAAACCTGCTGCACTGCTCTGTGGTGGTGGAAAACCCGCGTCGGCTCCCAGGTACAGCTGCTCCTCTCCCCATTTATCTTTATCTTTATTATATCGCTTGATTGACCGCCCAAGCCAAAGCGTCAGGGTAGTTTACAATAGTAAACATTGGCTTCCCGGTTCTTTTCGGATTCAGTTTAAAATAGTTCTGTTAACACACCGCGCATTATAATCCGGCTAACCCGCTTATATCCACTCCCATCTTATCCCTTATTGCATTTTATTTGCACTCTGCAACCAAAAACCTTTTGATCATCCCAATGAAAACATGTCTTGCATCTAGTTCTGTACAGATTAATTGCTTTCATGTGCTAAGCACCACAGTCGTGGAACTCCCTCCCCTCCAAACTCCGACTTGAATCATCTTATATAAAGCTTAAATCAGGCCTGAAAACCTTTTTTTTTCTCTAAAGCCATTAATACCTAGTTTTCTTCTCCCCTACTACTGTCTGCTCCTCTCCTTTTGTGTAAGTAATTTAATCTCAGTAGTCTCTGGAAAATATTGTTTTGTTACTCAATTCCCCTCCTTGATGTTTCCATTGTATTGTGTTATATCTTGATATAATTCAGTTTGTTTATGTCTCAGTGTACAAATTACTGATTTTTTTGTAAACCACAACAGTGCATAAGCCGTTAGTGGCATACAAATCTCTCAAATAAATAAATAAATAGTGTTCTTTCTAGAATCCAATGGATTGCAAGATCCAAGGCAACATAATTTTACTAAAGGAATGCCTTTACGTTGCCCTTCTCTGTATCTTTTCTAATGTTACTTTATCTTTTTTGAGATGTGGAGACCAGAATTGCACACAATACTCAAGGTGCGGTCACACTAGAGGCATTATGATATCCTTTGTTTTATTTTCTACTCCTTTCCCAATAATTCCTAACATTCTGTTTGCTTTTTTGGATTCTGCTACATACTGAACAGATTTCAATGTATTGTCTATGATCACACCCTGATCCTATTGCAGATCTTAGCAGTGAGGAGGAATATCCTAGTGATTAGAACAACAGACTAATATCCAAGAGCCCTAGGTTTGCTTCCCACTGGCACACCTTGGGTAAGTCACTTTACCCTCCATTGCCTTAGAAGAAAAGGCTTAGCAACAACCATCTTTAGGTCATACCTTGTCAAGAAAGCCCAGGGGCTGCTGGGTGACCAGGAGTTGGCATTGACTTGATGGTACTTTGAAAAACAAAAAAAGCATTGTGTATCTTTGGGTTGTTCTTCCTTACCTATATCACTTTGCACTTGTCCATGTCAAATTTCATCTGCTAGTCGGATGCCCAGTTTCCAATTCTTACAAGGTCCTCCTGCAGTTTCTCACAAACCATATGCAATTTAACAATGTCAAATAATTTCATAACTTCTGCAAATTTAATCACCTTGTTTGTTATTTCCAATTTCAGGTCATTTATAAATATGTTAAAAAGCATTGGACTCCACTATTAACTTTCCTCCATTGAGAAAATTGGCCATTTATCCCTAATCTCTATTTTCTATCTCTCAACAAATTTCCAGCCTATAGAAGGACATTGCCTCCTATGCTATGACTTTTTAATTTCATCAGGAGTCTCTAAAGTGGGACTTTTTCAAACACTTTCTGAAAGTCTAAATATAGTATACCAACTGGCTCATAGTCATCCACACATTTATTTATGCCTTCAAAGAAATGGAGCAAATTAACGAGGCAAGACTTCCTTTGGCTAAATTTATGTTGACTTTGTCACATTAAGCCATGTCTGTCCATGTATCCAATAATTTTGTTCTTCATAATGGTTTCCAACATTTTATCTGGCGCCAATGTTAGTCTCACTGGTCTGTAGTTTCCTGGATCCTCCCTGGAGCCCTTTTTAAAACTAGGCATTATATTGGCCACTATCCAATCTTGTAGTACCATAGATGGTTGTAATGATAAGTTAAAAATCACTAATAATAGCTCTGAAGTTTCACTCTTGGGTGTATACCATCCAGTCCAGATGATTTGCTACTCTTTAGTTTATCAGTTTTTCTACTACATCTTCCAGGTTCACTGAGATTTTATCCAGCTCTTCTGACTCATCCCCATTAAATACCTTTCTACCATAAGTAGCTTCCTCATTTTTTCCACTGTAAAGATCAAAGCAAATAACTTATTATTCTCTCAGCTATGACTTTGTCCTCCCTGATTGCCCCTTTTACCCCTTGACCATCTAATGTTACAACTGACTCCTTTCCTGGCTTTTTGTTTCATATATACCTGAATAAGTTTCTATTGTGAGTTTTTGTCTTTATGGCAAGCTTCTTTTCAGCTTTTCTTTTTGCCTTCCTTATCAGTTCTTTGCATTTAACTTGTCAGTACTTACGTATACTGTTTCCTATTTTCTTTATTTGGTTCCTTTCTTCATTTTTTGAAAGATGTTTTTTGGTTCTAATAGCATCTTTCACCTCACCTTTTAACCATGCTGGCTATTGTTTGGCCTTCCACCTTTCTTAATGTGTGGGATACATCTGATCTGCACTTCTAAGATTATATTTTTAAACAACATCCATACCTGATAAAAATTCTTGCAGCTGCTCTTTAGGTTTTTTTTTAGATATTTTCTTCATTTTATCATAGTCTCCCTTTTAAAATTAAATGCTGACACAATAGACTTTCTTTGCATACTCACTGCAATTATTAAATCAAATGTGATATTATGATCACTACTGCCAAGTGGTCCCAACATGGTTAGCTCTTTTACCAAATCATATATTCCAAAAAGGACTAAAATAATCAAAGAACTCGCCAACCTCGTGCATCTTGATCTGTTGCCAACAAACAACCACATCCAACAACTCACTCAATAGAATGCCATGCCCTACTTGTAGTATATGTGGTATCATATATAGCTACTCTACCACTCCACTCGAGTTTTGCCAGTACTCCAAGGACAGCAAATTCCAACTGCCACAACACTGCACAAGGCTCCAGTATAATGGTGTTCTGTGCTCAACCTGGATCCTTTTACAGTTTTAAACAGAACCTGCAGCCAAATACACAGTCACATGATGACATCACAAGATCGACATACATTCTATCTCCTCATTCAAGTCCTTTGGCTGCAAACTTGCTAAAGTAAATATCCATTGTTATTCCATGTGCACTAAAACATGCTCTCTATTACCCGTAACATGCAGGGATAGATGATCAATGACAAACCATCATGCATCATTCCAGGCATGATTCTCCCCCAACCAATGTTGAACCATGAGGTCAGTCAAGACGCTAGTTGTAACCCTTGATTTATGTTCAATCAATCGAGTTTTCACAGCTCTGCATGTTCTCCTAAACATAAATCTTATCACAAGGACAAATGATGACATATATAGCCCACATAGTCCAACAGTTAGCAACATGTCTGAGAAAATAATTCCTGCCAGTAAGGGGATTAATACATAAAGAAAGGATGTACATAAAGCATTGCCCACAAGGGGAATGACTTCCCTCCATTGTAGATGATACAATCTCATGATTAAAATCTGAGTGAACTACATAATCTCTTAAATTCCTTCCTCTAGTATATGCTATACATGGACCTGTGAAAAATCCCATGTAGTGCCAAAACATGCCAATGTCTATAAATGTTCCAAGAGACCAATGCCGCTTGATCAGAATATGCCACCACACACACTTGTTTATTCATTTAATTGCATGGGATATTCTGCAAAAGCAAATCCCAATTAACTAATGCACAAGAGCCTTCAAATTCTACGCTCCCAACATCTGGAACCAACTAGCCCCCACAAAAAGATGCCTCCAACCCCACACCCTATTCAAAAAACACCTCAAGACGCTCCTGCACACATTACAAAACCCCCCCAGCAAGAACATCCCCCCCTCACACCAGTACCCCACCCCCATAATGACCTGAGGCTACTCAACCCCTACCACCCCACCTCCAACCACAAACACTCTACTTCTTCTGCCTTTCACCCACACCCCTACCCTCCCCCTGCCCCTCACAGCAGCCACACCAATAAAGATCCAAGTTATACCAACAGGGACACTTCCCTCCCCCTCCCCACGCTAAATGCTATTTACAAGTTCTACTTTTCTTATTTCAGTTTTATATGTTTAAAATAGCCTACAAATGTTTTCAATTGTTCCATGTAAATGGTTCTCTGTTCTGTTTCATGTAAACCATTCTGCTTAGTAGACAAACGGTATATAAAACCAGTTAAATAAATAAATAATCTGGTCCTCATCATTGCTGCATACACAGTTTTCCGAGGATGTCTGCATTGGTAAAATCTCTTGAGCTTGCTGCTTGAATTCTAAATCCTCCAAGCAAATTCTAACTAAGTGGAGGAATTAGCTAATGGGCAAAGCATGCTTGAGCTTAGGAGGATGACTCTCATAGCACAAAAGATTATTGTGATCCACAGATTTTTCTGTACAAAGTCGTAGACAGACTACTTCCTGATTTCTTGACCAGCAGTGGCCCATTTTGACACTACATGGGGTTTTTCAGAGTGGCCCATGTATAGAGTATACTAGCGGCAGGAATTTGAGAGACTATGTTGTCCGGTCAGATTTTAATCAAGAGAATGTATCACCTGCAATGGAGGGAAGTTATTCCCCTTGTGGGCAATGCCCTATGTGTATCCCTTCTTCATCTATGACCATTTGCATTAATCCTATTACTGGCAGGAATTAGTCCAGCTGTCAGACTATGTGGGCTATATATGTCATCATTTGCCCTCATGGTAAGGTTTATGTTGGGAGAACATGCAGCGCTGTGAAAACTCGATTGATTGAACATACGTCAAGTACTACAACTAGTAACTAACTAGGCAGTGACTCCGCCCCCAACAGTGACGGCACCGCGCTCCCACGGTCCTATTGGCAGAGGTATTCTAACCTCCAACTATAAGTTTGAAGCGCCTGCGGCGCTTGTTGCCGCGGCGTGCGACATAGGCGCGCGCCGAAGGAGCGCACCTAAAGAGCACGACGTGCTCCTTAGGTGCGCTCCTTGGGGCCGCTCCAGAAGCGCAGGACGCTGCCTTAACCTTGCTTCCTGCTGTTATCTCTTTTCAGCCTTTCTCTCCGCCTACACATCCGGACCTGGGATCACGACAATCCCTTCGCCCGCCTACTGTGCTCCTCATTGGCCTTCTCAGGTATCATCTGTTCGGTTCTCTTTGTTCTCTCCTATTCAGCGCTCCTTCTGTCCTATGTCACACATACCAGTGCTCTGGGGTCGTTGCTTCCCCCCGCGGCCCTGTTATCGCTCTCGCTGCTCTACTAACCTTTTACCCTGCCCCTTCTCTTCTTCCTCTGTCTTATCTTCCTCACCAAGCTCTGCTTTCTCTTCGACCTCCCTCCATGTCGGCCTTATTAACTGCCGGTCTCTCAGAGCAAAAACTCTGCTGGTCCAAGATCTTATTTCCCAATCCCGTTTCGACCTCACTCTCCTCACCGAGACGTGGCTGAAGGAGGGGGAGGATGCCCTTCTCAGCCGCTGTCTTCCCCCTGGATTCTCAGCAGCCTCGGTGCCCCGCATAGGCCGTGCGGGTGGTGGGGTGGCTGCTATTCTCAGCCCCTCCCTTGCTTTCACCCAGCTCTTTCCCCCTTCCCTCTCCTACCCTGAGGCTCTCCTCCTCCACCTTCATACTACACCCCCGATTCATGTACTTCTTATTTACTTACCCCCTACTCCCCGCACTGATCTTTGGGACTCTCTACTTCGCTCTCTTACTGACCTCTCTTTACTCTTCCCTCATCTCCTTGTCGCCGGTGATTTCAATTTACACCTTGATGCTCCCTCTTCCTCCAGGGATCACGCTTTCCTTGCCCTCCTTCAGGACCTTTCCCTTCATCAACACGTCTCTTGTCCCACCCATTCCGCTGGCCATACTCTAGACCTCTTCCTAACTCCTTCATCTTCTACGCTCTCTCTCTCCAATCTGTCCTCCCTGTCCCTTCCATGGACGGATCACTTCTGTCTCTCTGCTTTCTGTTGTCATTCTGGGGCAACCTCAGCCCCCCCTGTCCCCTCCTCCCTTCCATCCCTCTCCCGCTCTATCACTCCCTCCCTAGCCCTGCAATTTCCCCCTGTCACAGATCTGCTCCCTGCAGACTTCTCAACCCTGTCTCCTACTTCCCAAGCTTCTACCTGGTTCTCTTCTCTTTCTAATGCCCTTGATCACATCGCTCCCCTTCATCCACGCCCCTCCGCGCACCGGCCCTCGCACCCCTGGTATCATCCTGGCCTCCGCTTGCTCCGATCTCAACTCCGTAGAGTGGAGCGACAGTGGCGTAAATCCTCATCACCACAAACTCTCTCCATCTTCAAATCCCAACACTCTTTCTACCGTTCCCAAGTTCATTCCGCCAAGGCCTCATTCTTCTCTGCAGCTATCGCTGCAGCCCCCAACCAGACTCGCCACCTGTATTCCACACTAAACTTTCTTACCTCCCTTCATCCCTCTACATCAGCTCGATCTGCTCACCCTCTTCCTGCCCCTTCCCTCCTAGCCTCAGCCTTTTCCAACAAGATCTCTGTCCTGAGGGCTTCTCTACCCCACCATCCCCCTGCCCTCTCCGCTCCCCCCCCAGCAGCGTCCCCTCCTCCCACTTCTCCTATCTCTCATACATGGTCTTCTTTTTCCCCTACTTCTACTACTGAATTGCACCACCTCATTACCACCTCCAACAAGACCTTCTGCTCCCTTGACCCCATTCCGTCCTCCTGGCTGCTTGTTCCCTCTCTTTCCGCGCTTCCCATCCTACAAGTCCTATTGAATTCCAGTCTCTCCTCAGGTTCTTTCCCCATGCCCTGGAAACACGCTCTCATCCGTCCAATACTCAAGAAACCCACGCTCGACCCCCTTAACCCCACTAATTACCGCCCAGTTTCCAATCTTCCTTTTCTTTCGAAACTGCTCGAGAAAATTGTCTTTGCACAGCTCACTCACCATCTGGACTCCACCAACCTTCTTCATCCACGTCAATCTGGCTTTCGCTCTGGACACAGTGTCGAGACTGTTCTTCTAGCTTTCTCCAACTCTCTGCACTCTGCTCACGATCGAGGTGATATTTCGGTGGCGGTTGCACTCGATCTCTCCGCTGCTTTTGACCTAGTTGACCACTCCCTTCTTCTGTCTCGACTGCACGATATCGGACTCCGTAGTACTGTCTTACACTGGTTTCATTCATTTCTTTATTCTCGCTCAGTAGCCGTGGCCTCTTCCTCCTCGTCCCCTTCCCTCTCTGAGTCTTTTTCACTAACCTGCGGCGTCCCTCAGGGCTCTGTGTTGGCCCCTCTTCTTTTTAACATTTTTCTCACTCCCCTCACGCTTCTTGTTCAACAGTTTGGAATCACAGCCTTCTACTACGCTGATGACATTCTCCTTCTTCACCACACCTCACCCATCTCACCTGATTTAACTCCACTAAACACCTGCTTAGCTGCTGTCTCCCACTGGTTAACACAAAACTGTCTGCACCTTAATCTTTCCAAAACTATAGCCATCTGGTTTTCCCATGGACGTGAACCCCCACCCTTGGCCCCCTCCTTCTCTAACGCACCGGTCCCATTGGTCACCACTTTTCGCTATCTCGGGGTGCTCTTTGACTCGGATCTTTCCTTTTCTGCACACGTCTCTCACGTCTCCAAACTCTCCTTCTTTCACCTTCGTCAGATCCGCGCTATTCGCCCCTTTCTCTCTCCCTCTGCCTTAACCACTCTGCTCCTCACTTTGGTTATTTCTCGTATTGATTTTTCCAATTCCATCTTCTCTGGTATTTCTAAACTGCAGCTTTCTCGCTTACAACGTATCCAAAACACCGCCGCCCGTCTAGTCACTCACTCTTCCCTCAGAGATCATGTCACTCCCCTCCTCCTACAACTACACTGGCTTCCCGTCTCCTTCCGCATTCAGTATAAGCTCCTTACGTTAGCCCACAAAGCACTACACACCTCTACCCCGCAATACCTGGCTGACCTTCTCCATTTCCACACTCCACGTCACACCCCCCGCTCATTTCACCTTAACCGTCTTGCCTTGCCATCCCCCTCACATGCTCACCTTCAGTCTACACGTTCCTCTGCCTTTTTCTTTGCAGCCCCTGCCTTATGGAATTCCCTTCCCCCTCCTCTTCGTCTTGAACCCCACTACTTTACCTTTAAACGCTCCCTTAAAACCTACTTGTTCTCCCTTGCCTTTGACTTGCCTCCCCCTTAGCCTCACCTTCTCTCCCTCCTTTCACCCTCTCTACCCCTGTCTCTGTCTCTTTCTCTGTTAATATTGTAATTTCTTTTCAGTTTCCGGCCTTGTGCCTTATTGTTGTTTGATTTTATTGTAAACCGCTCTGCTTCCCAATGAAGGGCGATTAAGCAAATAAATAAACATAAACATAAACATACTGAGCCACTGCCCGGTTACCGACACGCAGCTAAAGTGCAGCAAATGCTGGTCTTCTTTTAGCCATGGAAGCTAACTGGGCATGGCCCTGGCAGTGAATATCCGAGGTTAAACTTCAGCGGCGACGGCTAACTGCTTTACAAGCATTTGCCGCCGTTGCTGAATATCTCCACCCCTAAGTCTATAATAGCTCCTTCTCTAGTCACTTCCCAAACCAGCTGCTCCATGAAGCAGTCATTTATGTCATCTAGGAACCTCTCAGCATGTCCTGATGTGACATTTATCCAATCAATACTGGGATAATTGAATTCACCCATTATTACTGTGTTGTCAATTTTGCTAGCTGCTCTAATTTCTGATAACATTTCATCATCTGTCTGCTCATTCTGTCCAGGCGGATGATAGTAAACCCCTACCACTATTTTCTTCCCCTTAAAAAATGGAATTTCTATCCATATAGATTCAATGGCACATTTTATTCTACTTTATGCGATGCTCTTTTTAACTTATAGCACCACCCCTCCACAAATGTGATACATCTTATCATTGCGATATAGTTTGTACCCTGATATCACAGTGTGCCCTTAGTTATCCTCCTTCTACCAGTTCTCTGAGATGCCTATTATATGTAACTCTTCATTTAGTGCAATATATTCTAATTCTCCCATCTTAAGTTTTAGGGTTCTAGAATTTCTATAGAAACATTTCAAGATATGTTTGCTTGAATTTACAACCTTTATTGCAGTTGAAAGGGATAATTTGCAATCTTCCAGCTTTTCATGTTCGTTATTTAAAGGCATCTGGGCTATTATAGCCTTTACTGCAAACTCTCTATTGGGATGCCTTAACTTCTCTGTTATGATGGTATCCTTCAAAAATAAGTTACTCCAAACCAACCACTCCTGAGTAACTGTCGGCTTCCCCCTAGGTTCTAGTTTAAAAACTGTTCTATCTTCTTTCTGAAAGTTAGCACCAGTAGCCAAATACCAGTCCAGTTAAAGTGAGGCACATCTTTGCCAAATAAACTCCCTCTTCTCCAGGACAAACAAATCTAAACCCTTCCTCCCTCTATCATTGTCTCATCCATGCATTGAGACTCTGGGGCTCTGCCTATCTCTTGGGTCCTGCACATGGAATAGGATGGCAGCATTTCTAAGAATGCTACACTAGAGGTCCTGGATTTCAATTTCCTTCCTTAAAGCCTAGAATTGGCATCCAGAACCTCCTTCCCACATTTTCCTATGTCATTGGTACCAACATGTACCAGGATAGCCGGCTCTTCCCCAGCAGTGTTTAAAATCCTACTAGGATATGAATGAGGTCCATCACCTTTGCACCAGGCAGGCAAGTGACCAGGGATCCTCATACCCACCAGCCACCCAGGTATCTACATTGCCTAATGATCAAATCACCAACTAAGACAGTCTTCCTAACCCTTCTCTTCTGGGCAGAAGCCCCTGGAGACACATCCTCTGTGTGAGAGGTTATTGCATCTCCTAACGTGCAGATCCTGGCTACAGGATCACCTGCCACCACACCAAGGTTATCTTCTTCTTCCCGTGACCTCTCTTCTCTAATGCAGCACAGAGGCTTCAAGGTGGGACTTCTCTATTATGTCCCTGAAGATATTCTTTATGTACCTCTCCACCTTACTCAGCTCCTCTCGAACCTCCCGAGATCAGACTTGTTCTCTTTGCACCGAGGGCACACATATGACCTTTCACCACCTTGGAGATCATCATACATGCGGCACTCAATGGAAAAGACTGGATAGTTCCCATCTGGTTGCAGGCCTTCTGTCTGCATCTTTCTATTGATGAATTGTTCAATAGTTTAGAGTTGCTAAGGGAGTAGGAATACTTAGACTAAAGGAAGTATTTCAGGATTTTTTGGTATATTATCTGCTAATATTATGTGCTTTCTTCTTACTGAACTGCTAATAATCTGATAAGGATTAATCACTCACTGGTTAAGATATCCTGTGATAACCAGTTTCACTCTTTATTTATTTTTATGTTATTTATTTAACTGTATTTATATCATGCTTTTCACTGGGTCAAAGTGGTCAATTGGGGGATACATTTAACACGAGGGGATATGAGACACATATGCTAATACTTACAGGGAACATGGGCAATGGAGGGTTAAGTGGCTTGCCCAAGACCACAAGGAGTGCCTATAGGACTAGAAATCCCAGTCCCTCTGGCCTGAGATTGCTGTCCCCAGGTGAGACTTGAGCCCCTGGCACTCCAGCCTGGGGTACCTTGTCCTAACCACTAGACCACTCCTCCCCTCCCACTCTTAATTGGGAAAACTGACTATAAATTAAGGGATGTGCTTAGGGTGGGTGGGAGTTGAAGAGGGTGGGAAAAGATTAACTACTTGTTTGTTTTTTTCTAAAATGCTAAAAGGCCTAACTATGCATTAGGGCAAATTAAATCTAAACCTTTAAGCTAAGCCAATAACTATTTTATGCTTTTAAAAAAGTTTAAATAAAGAATTTTCCAAATAAGTTCACAATCTCTTGTGTCCCAAGCTTTAAATCACTAAAACCTTACAAGCAAAGTTGTGTTCACTCACCCGTAGAGACCTCTTCTACTTTCAGACTTTCCTCAAGAAAGAGAGCTCTTGAAATCTTCCCCTCAATGTATCTTTGTATCAAAGAGAAGTGCTTCCAACAAGCTTTTTGATGATGAACACTCTATTTAGTTTTTTAGAGTGACCTTTTCAGCAATTCTGCCTAACTAAGAATGCATATTATAATTTTCTCACTCTTTTTCAAAGAAAATTGTGCTTCCTATTGAAGATAGTATTTATAGTTTCAAACGAAGCAAATACTTATCTGTTTTGTTTTAAAGCTGTAAAAAGTCTAATTACAGATGAAGGCAAATTAATTCTAGGGGCATGTTTACTAAGCCCTGTGCTGGTAACACTTGTGTGGGCAGGTGGGCAGGCACAACCATTCCCTTGCATTTACCACATTTCAAGGTAGCAAAATGTCCATGGGAACAACTGACGACACCCACTGAGGTGGGGTTAGTTGCACCTGTAGTACCTGCCCTGAGGCAGGTAGCATGGACTACAGACGTACCCACCCTAGCTGCACCAGGGTGGGAATGCACCATCCTGCTCAGTCTCCACCCTGACAACATGCTGCAAGGGCAGCGCAAGGTTTTAAGCATGAGGCCCATGCTACTGTTAGCATGGCACCGATACTACACGCTAACCCCATGCTTTTCTGCTAATGCCCTTTAGTAAACATGCCCCTGAACTTTTACTTCCAGAATATATTTTTCTCTTTTATTTCAAAATTCTATAAGGCCTAACTACACACTAGGGCAAATTAAATTGAAACCTTTATGCTTTCAAGAAGTTAAAATAAAGAGTTTTCCAAATAAGTCCACAATCTCTTTTGTCCCAAGCTTTAAGTCAGTAAACATTTACAAGCAAAATTGTGCTCGTTTACCCACAGAGGCTTCTTCTATCAGATTCCCCTCAGGATTTCTGTGGAAATGTTTGCCGTGCGACTCTTGTTTGCAGAGATGAAAACTTTGCATAGAAAAGCAAAGAGAGGCTGAATGTCTTTTAATATAGCTGGTACACATTAGCAGTGTTCCTTCTAAGATGCCTGGAGGTTCATGTCACTTCTCCCCACCAGGCATGCTATAGCTGGCAGGACTAAGAATGGGCCTAACCTCCTTCTATGCCCGTTAACCATTATTGAGACTATTTTGTATCTGAGTTTTAATGTGAATAAAATTAAATAACTTCTGCAGTTTATAACTGCACTTGGGGAGGGTAATTTTATAAGGGAGCCCTTGTTTAAGAGGGCAAGTACTGTACGTGCCTACTCAGGTGCTATTATATAAAGTCACATAGGTGCCTATGACTTTATAAAATACTAGTGTTTCTCCATGGACAAGCAGGTTGAGTCAGTCATGCCTAGGTGTTGTCATCCACAGGGACTGGACTAACTTTCCCATAGCTCAGAGGAATCTTTTTTTTCTTTTTGGACTCCTCTGAGCATGATCCCTCCCTTTCCATCCCCCATCCTTGCCCTTCCTGCCTGTTTTTTTTCATTTGCCTCCACGGACAGACAGATTCCGCAGCTCTCCTATAAAATTCTTCCATTCTCCAAACCTTTTCTTAGCTCGGGCAGCATTGACAAACCAAGATTTAAGAAATGCCCTCCAGTCCGGGCTGGGCCAAAGGTTTCTGCCACCCTAGGCAGAAGCTTTGGCGTGATGCCCCCCCCCTTGTGCATGTGCCACCTCCTGTGCACTGTGCCGCCCTCCCCCCCCTGCATACTGCCCTATGCTGATGATGATTCCTGCAGTGGGTGGCTGACCGGCAGCAGCAGGCCATGTGCTGTTCTTCAGCTGCGGAATCAGCAGCAACGGGGGAGGGGAGGGGCCGGCATCATGGATCTGCATGGGGGGGAGCGGTGCAGCTGGGCATGTGGGGGCAGTAGGCCCTGTATGCTGAAGCACATGGCCTGCCACCCACAGACGTTTGTCGCCCTAGGCGGCTGACTAATGGACAGGCCGGCTCTGCCTCCGGTGCTCTAGAAAGATGAATGCTACAGATGCCCATGACCAGTGCCTCTGCTGCCTTAGCCCAGTTCACCAAAAGGATTCCTGCCCTCACTGCAGCAGCATGTCCTTGAGGGCCAGGAAATATAGAAAAAAATGCCATCTGTGATTTTCTACTCAAGCCTCTTCCTCAAGGATCAAGAGCACCAGTGGATTACTCCCAGATTGTTCTCCAGGAATAAAAGAAGAGCAAGGATAGGAGTCACTGAAATGAGGGATTGCCCAAGCCATCAGTGGCACCAGGATTGCAGGCCACTGATGAACTGCATGGGGGGGAGGGGATGCGTGAACATCAAACCTCAGAGCTTGGTCGGCAGTGGCACACATCCCCCGAGGCAATAGAGACCCTCCGTGACATTCCAGAGTCACCACTGGCCTACCATTAGGCTCCTACTATTTTCCAGGATGGCCTGGTGCTGCCCCAGATGCACATGAGGTCTCTTGGATGCATGCAACCAGCCACATAGCATCATCGGATCGGTGCCATGATGGTGGCATGACCACCATTCACTCCCCCATCGAAATGATCACCAAAGCAGGAGTGCAGGGGTATCAGCGCCAGTCTCAGTGCTGGAGCCATCACAACGAGGATGTGGGATGTCAGTCACCTCTGAGCCACTTCCACCACCAATGTCAGGGATGTAGCTCCACCTACAGGGGCCAGCACATGGCCCGACGTCACTCCCATGGCTCCACCTCCTCGTCATCCTCCCCAGAGCACAAAAGACACTGCTCTAGCAGCAGCCATAACCCAGCCAAGAGGAAAGCTATGGGGACAGCAGACCACAGACAGCAGCTGGAAACATCACAGACTGGCCCACAGCATAGCCCCTTCAACCACCACACAGCACCAAATCTCCACATAGAAGCAGCAAATCTCCATGCCACACCTATCATGAGTCTCTGGTGGAGACTCATGACCCTGCAACCCCTATCAGCCATCCTCCCCCACCAGACACCTGCCCTCAGAACTCCACCTTTACCTGCAGCATTCATACCACCACCACCCTCTCTGCTACCCATCTTTTCACTGGAGATGTACTTCACAGAGGAATAAGGGAAAATCCAGGATTCAGACGGCTCTTCATGGAACTCCAATAGTTCCTACGGGGCCTGCTCTCCACCATCACAGCCACCTCTTGCCCCCAGACGACCTCACCTACCTCAAATTCCTGCAGAAGCTCTTGGCACAGTTGGGGCTTTCACTGAAGGACAAGACAGACCCCAGGAACAAGATCCTGGGGCTTCTCAAATATCTGGATGCCCCAAAAACCATGGTGGTGGTCCCTGTGCACAAAGTGCTCCTTGACAGCACACCAGACTCCACATGCACCAGCTCTAGTGCCACCTACAGAGGTTCTGGAACCAGCTCACACAGTCACTGCATCATGGGATCCTAATAGATCATTCCACCTGAAGGACACTCAACTAGTGGTTGACCTAGGAAAACTTCAGGAGGGGCAAGCCACTCTGGCCCCCCCAAACACAGCTCATGCTAACCACGGGTGCCTCCAAGAAGAACCGGGTGCATATCTTCTCTACCTCCATGTCTGTGGCATGTAGTCCCCTCCCGAGGTGCACCAACACATCATCCTCCTGGAGCTCAGGACAATAGGAAGCACCATGCAACCATTTCACCCCTGGGTCTCAGGGAAAGCCATCCTCATCCACACAGACAACCAAGTTGTCATGTATTACTTCAATAAGCAAGGTGGTATGGATTCATGCAAACCCTGCAAGGAAACCTCCCTGATCTGGCACTTTGCCACCTCCCTAGAATCATATCTTCAGGTCTCCTACCTACCTGAAGATAACAACACCCTGGCAGACACCCTAAGCCACCAACTCACACCATTCAAGTGGTCACTCAAGTACTCCATAAACTACAACCTATTCCAGCAATGGGGGACCCCTGCGGTGGACCTCTTCACCTGTGAGGACAATGCAAAGTGTTAGGACTTCTGCTCCAGACGGCCTTTTCCTCCTAGACTGGGCTTGGATCCATTTCAATCCAGTGGAGCTTTCAACTCTGCTATGCCTAACCACCAACTCCACTCTTAGCCAAGACCCTATAGAAGACCACGCATGATGGAGTGAAGGTAATCCTTATTACATCCTACTGGCCGAGACAGCCATGGTTCCCATACTTACAACTCCTGTTCCACTGACCACACCTCTGCCTTCCAGAGTGCCCAGATCTCATCACACAGGACAGAAGGCACATGCTCCACCCAAACCTACAGGCCCTGGCCCTCACAGCATGAATGTTGAAAGGGCCACGCTGACGCTGCTTCACCTCTCACAGGGAGTCATGAAAGTACTCCTAGCAGCCAGGTGCCTGGCCACCAGATGCTCTTACATCAATAAATGGAAGATGTTCAGGGCATGGTATAGTACAACCATCTTAACTCATTTGCCTGCCCCATCTCCGCACTGCTGCAATACCTCTTCAGCCTGTCGGAGGTGGGACTGAAATTGACTTCTATAAGGACTCACCTGTGTGCTATAGCTGCGAATTATGACAAGCTGGAGGGGAATTCCATCACTGTACACCCTCTGATCACAAGGTTTATGAAAGGCCTCACCCACCTCTACTCCCCCGTAAAACCATCCACCCTGGGATGGGATCTCAACATCATCTTCCAGCAACTCATGTGATCCCTCTTCAAACCTCAACTCAAATTCCTTACATGGAAGACCCTCTTCTTCTTGGCCATCACCTTGGCAAGGTGCATCAGCGAACTTCAGGCCCTGGTGGACTATCTGCCCTACACCCAGCTCCAGGACGAACCCAAAATTCATCTTCTAAGGTGGTCTTACTTTCCACATCAATCAGGCCATAGTGCTCCCCAGTTTCTACCCAGAGCCACATGCAACACTGGAGATGTGACACCCTCACACTCTGGACTGCACATGTGCCCTTTGTACCTACATCAACAGGACTAAACCCATCAGAAAGGCATCACAGCTGTACTTGGCCTATGACCCAAACAGGTCGGGAACCCTGGTAACGAAATACACACTATCCCCCTGGATATCAGACTGCATAGCCTTCTGCTACACACAGGCCAAGTGATGTTCCACAAACAGAGTCCATGCCCACCAACTGAGGGCTGTGGTGGCTACCCTGCCCCACCTTTGTGCCACATCGCAGGAGGATATCTGCAGCACTGCCATGTGGGACTTCATCCATACCTTTACCAAACACTACTGCCTCGACTGCCCATTCCAGACCACCACCCTCTTCAGATGGGCCATACTCCAGGCAGACCTACCAGGGGAAAGGGGCCAACTGCTGGACTGAGGCAAGACCCCCCGGCTGGGCATCCCACGTTCAACTGTGCCTCTCTGAGCCAGGTTTTAGAGATCTATTGTTTAGTTCTGTTCTTCTGACTAGAAGTTGTCTGAAGTTGTCTGATTCTAAGTTATTGAAAAAAGAAAAAAAAGTTTGAATTTTAATTGGTCATTACGGGCCCAATTTTCATTTGGACGGTGCTATGTGCCGCATCGGCACATAGCAGGCCCACCATCCATCTAACCCAGATTTTCAATGCCAGAGTCATTTGCAGCCTTGGCATTGAAAATCGTGTTCTCGACGCACAACCAGGAAACTGCAGGAGCTAGCCGGATAGCAGCAATGTTTGATGCTATCCGCTTAGCCCCTGCACCTGAAAGATAGGCAAAGAAAAACCTTGCCTATCTTTAAGATGCAGAGGGACTACCAAAAAGGACTGCTATAACTGGAAGTAGATCTACACTTGTGAGTATACTCTTCTGGAATAAACTCTAAATCTTGGGGCAAAGGGGATTTCTTGGTGTTAAAGCTAATAAATCTGTGTATTTTAGAATTCACTGTTTCTGCTGTCAGTTAGGTCTTAGTACCACCAGTAAGCTTTGTATTTAAGTCAAAGCAGAGTATAGCTTAGCATAGAGCATAAGATAAGAGTAAATAGAATTTGAAATAAATGTGTTTCTAGAGAGCTTTTCATTTAAATCAAATCTGAGTTTAGCTTAGCCTAGAGAGTAAAATAGAGAAAATAGTTACTGAAATAAATTTGTTTCTAGAAAGCTTTTTTACTTAAAACAAATCAGAATATAGCTTATCATATAATTAGAATAGTCTCTGAGTAGAAGGAAAAATAAACTTGTTTCTAATGACCTTTACAAAGATCCCGTCCAATTAGAGGCAAAAGATCTGTGGAGTTGCCTTAAATAGGTGTTAAAGGCAAGTGACAGATCAAAGGAACAATTTAAAAGGCCCCTTCAATCAAACCATGGCTGTGTGAATCATCCAGGAAATTGGTAAGTATTTACCTTAGAAGCACAGGACAGGGCACTGTGTAGCAGCCAACTTTTAATGTCTGCTTTCCCTCCCCAACACCCACCCACCCCTGTGATAATCATAGCTTTATAGGTGCTTAAACCTCTTAAAGGGAAGGAGGAGCCCAAATTCATTCTCAGGCGCAGCTGATTATCCTCATCAGGCATACATTAAGGACCTGAGATCAATTAATGTTGAGGTGAACAAAGTCCATTAAACGTATTAGGTATAGTTTTATTAGAATAAGTATCCCCAGCAAAACCTAAGTAAGTAAACAACTTAAATACCTAAACACAATCTTAAAACTAGGATGCAGACAGCAGTCCAGTAATGAGATGGGGGCTTTCCAGCCTTTTGCATTGAGTGTCATACGTATGATTTTCCCCCAGTTGGTGAGGGGTCTTACATGTGCACTAGGTGCAAGGAGCTCCTTGCTCTCAGGGAATGAGTCCGATCTCTGGAAGCTAGAGTAGCAGACTTGGAGGACATAAGGATGACAGAGAGGTACATAGACGAGACCTACAGGGATATACTACTGAACTCCCACCTTGAGTCTGGCAGCATCCCTGTTGCCATGGAGGAGAGAGGTCACATGATAGGACAGCATCAGCCTGTTGTGGCAGGAAGAGATCCTAAAGCTAGGACCTGTCCTCCAGGTGATATAAAACCCTCTCACACTGAGGAAGTTTCTCCAGGGCCATGTGCCCACAAGAGAAGGATTAGGACAGCCGTTATAGTTGGTGATTTGATCATTAGGCATGTAGATAGCTGGATGTATGTGGACGTGAAGATCGCCTGGTAACATGCCTGCCTGGTGCGAAGGTAGCGGACCTCACACGCCACCTAGACAACGTCTTAGATAGTGCTGGGGAGGAGTCTGCTGTCTTGGTACATATTGGTACCAATGACATAGGAAAGTGCGGTAGGGAGGGTCTGGAGGTCAAATTTAGGCTTTTAGGTGTTGGGATATCTTGGCTTAGGGATAGTTTTGCTCCTTCAGCTGCTATCTGTGACTGTAATCATGGCCTGCCTGCAGTTTGCATGATGAAGAAAAGAAAATGTCCTGTGGGCTAAGAAAGTATATTCTACAAGAGAGCTTTGCGGCCTGCTGTAGTCTGGAGGCCTTGCTTTGAGTAGAAGTACACAGAGTCAGGCTCAGAGAAATAATTAGCAGAAAACATACTTTCAGCCTTGAAGAAAAGAAAATGTCATTTAGCACCAGGAGATGAAAGACCATAAAACAGGCCAAAGGAATGCAGGAAAGATTTGCTCCACAGCTCAGATAAGAAACACAATTAAGCAAAGACCAGAAGACCTTGGGAGCACCAGCTGTAGAGAGGGCAGCCCTAAGGCATAATTAGCATTATTCATGGGAGGGGGCCTCAGAGAAGGAGTTCTAGCAGAGTTTTCTTTCTTTGCAAGTAACTCTGACTTTCTGAGGATGACATCAGAACTTCTAGAAGCTTTGTGACGGAGAATATCTATATATAAGGAGACGGTTCCATAACTCAGCGGGCAATCTGCTCTCTGATCCTGGGCAGAGAGGGGGTTGCCTGTCACGCTCTCAGACAGAGTCTTTTGCTCTCTGCATTGGTGATTTATTTCGCTTTTGGTATACCAATAAAGAAGCTTTGCATCTGAGCAGAAGTTTGTCTTGAGTAATTTGTTGCTAATTGGTAATTGGTGATATCTAACAAAAACATCTGTTGTGGGATACAGGGCCCCACATAGGTAGGAAGTTGAAATCCAGAACTTCCAAGGTAGCATTCTATGAAATGCTTCCCATTCCACGTGCAGGACCCAAAAGGCAGGCAGAGCTCCAGAGTCTCAATGCGTGGATGAGATGATGGTGCAAGGAAGAGGGTTTTAGGAACTGGGCAACATTCTGAGGAAAGGAGGGGCTTTTATGAAGGGATGGGCTCCACCTTAACTGGGATGGAACCAGGATGCTGGCATTAACCATTATAAAGGAGATAGAACAGCTTTTAAACTGGATAATAGGGAAAGCCACTAGTCACCCAAGAGCATATGGTTCGGAAGGATCTATCCTTGAAGGATACTAGCAAAAGACTGAAGCTAGGGTATATCGACTGAGAGGTTCCAATAAAGACAGAAGTAACCCAAATGTCCTTAGGTACAGAGCAGACAGAGCTTAAAGATGCTGTCTACTAATAACCAGTTTAATATGAATAAAATACAGCCTCTAAAATGCCTGTGTGCAAATGCTAAAAGCCAAAAAAAAAATAAGATGGGAGAGTTAGAATATAAAGCACTAAATGAGAGGTTAGAAATGACTGGTATCTCAGAGACATGGTGGAAGTAGGACAACCAGTGGGACACTGTGATACCTGGGTACAAACTATATTGTAATGATAGAGTAGATCAAATTGATGGAAGGGTTGCACTCTATGTTAGAGAGGGCATTGAGTCACAAAGGATTAAAGTCTTGCAGGAAACAAAATGCATGGCAGAATCTCTATGGATTGAAATTCCATGTAATAAAGGGGAAGGGGAAAGCGATGGCAGTGGGGGTGTACTATCGACCGCCTGGCCAGAATGAACAAATGGATGATGGAATGCTCAGAGAAATCAGGGAAGATAATAAAAGTTACAGCACAGTAATAATAATGGGTGATTTCAATTACCCCGGTATCCATTGGGTCAGTGTCATGGCAGGACATACTAGGGAGATAAAGTTTCTAGATGAAATAAATGACTTCTTAGTGAAGCAGCTGGTTCTGAATCAACAAGAGGGGAAGACATTTTGAATCTAGTCCTTAGTGGAACAAAAGATGTGGTGCAAGAGATAAGGTTGTTGGGGTCACTTGGTAAAATTGTTCATAGCATGATCGAGTTTGATTTAATAAATGGAGGAAGGTGGCAAGGAAATCTTCTGTACTACCTTTTAACTTTCAAAAGGGAGACTATGATAAAATGTGGAGAATAGTTAAGAAAAACTAAAAGGAGCAGTTACAAAGGTTAAAGATTTACATCAAGCATGGGTATTGTTTAAAAATACTATCTTGGAAGCCCAGAACAGCTGTATTCCATGCTTTAAGAAAAGTGGAAGGAAGTCCAAAAAACTGCCAACATGGTTTAAAGGTGAGGTCAGAGAAGCTGTTGTTGCCAAAAAAAGCATCTTTTAGGAAATGGAAAAATGAGTCAAATGATGAAAAATGGAAACAACATAAGCACTGACAAGTTAGATGTAAGGCATTGATATGGCAAGCAAAGAGAGAATTTGAAATAAGCTTGCTGTGGAAGCAAAAACATATAATAAAGACTTTTCAAGTATATTCATAGCAAAAAAAAACCTGTGAGAGAGTCAGTTGGACCATTAGATGATAGAGGGGTAAAAGGCGCACTAAGAGGGGAGAAGGCCATAGTGGAGAGACTGAAAGAATTCTTTGCTTCAGTCTTTACTGAGGAAGATGTAGCGATGTTACCCATGACTGAAATGGTATTTAAAGGTGATGCCACAGAAGAATTGAAAGAAATATCGATACACCTGGATGGTGTATTACAACTATTTGATAAAGTGAAGAGTAGCAAATCACCTGGTATACATCCAAGGGCGTTGAAAGAAATGAAATTTGAAATTGCAGACCTACTGTTACTAATCTGTGAACTATCATTGAGATCATCTGTCATACCTGAAAACTGGAGAGTGGCCAATGTAACTCCAATTTTTAAAAAGTGTTACAGGGGTGATCCGGGAAACTATGGACCGGTGAACCTGATATCAGTACCAGGAAAAATGGTAGAAACCATTATAAAGAACAAAATTACTGAACATATAGATAGTTATAGCTTAAGGGAAAGGCTACCTGCACAGTAAAGGCTACCTACACAGTAAGTGACTGACGTCGTTGATGATGAGAAATATGCCTGAAACCATATAATGAGATTGATGAATGAGTGCATTGTCTTGGGAAGTGAATTCTTAAATGAAGCTCTGTTAGTAGTTAGGGAAAACAGTAAAGAATAGGCTTCATTATTTAGGGACATTAATTATACTTTGTTTTATTTAGTCAGTTAGGGAGTTTTACAGTGATTATTCGCTGGTTTGGAAGATAGATAGGGTTTTCTATTTTTGGCTTATTTAAAGCTTAGGTAGTAGGTGGGTGTTCGGGAACTACCGTCAGCTGAGCAACACCGGCGTTTATATCCACAAGAGCTCCCACGAAAGGAATACCAAAGTCATCAAATCTATCAAGAAAGTTCTACAGCTACAGATACCAACAACTACTGCAACTATGGAGAGTTAAGTGCTCATAGAGACTCTGTTTTGTGAGAAGAAGGAAAATAGATACATACCTGTGAATAGAAGTTGATAGAAGTTCTGTATGAAGTTTTCTGTAAAGATAAAAGTTATATAAACGTTCAGGTTTTTGAAAAAAAAGAAAAAGATTCTGAATGCAATGTAAATTAAATCTGTTATTAGGTATAACCATCTATAATAACAAATAAAATTGTTATACTTATCACTTGGAACTTGAGCTCAAGAAATCCTTTTAGTTTATTTCCTTCATTTTGCTCTGAGCAGTGAACGAGGTTAGTTTATTTTTGCCTTGTTGTCTGGGTTTGCGTCACTTCTTGGCCACGACTACCACCATCATATCTAGAGGTGAAGGTGAACTCAGACACAGCAAGGTTATTAAATTAACTCGGGCAACTGTAACCTAAGGGTTAAATATGAAATAAATAAATATGAATATACTTGTTATGTAAATTGGACAAAGTTTTGGGTGATTTTATGAAGGAAAATGTACAACGCCTAGAAAAATGTATGAATTTAAATTTGAAAATAATAAGAGTATTTAAGTTAGATAAGCTGAATAGGATTATAGATTTTGGACTATTTTGGAAAGTCTTTAATGTGCAAAACTTCCAAGCTAAGGTTTTGCCATTTACTTTAATGGGAAAATACAGTTGAAAAGAAAACTGATTTTTGCAGAATTCAGAACATATTTTAATGCCTCGTTTGCATATTCCTAAAGCATGCCTGTGATTGGTTAGCAGCTCTGGAATGCAAATAGGTGATGTCAGAAGAGTCACCGTAACCTTGGCAACAGGCAAAAATATAGTTGTAGAAGAGCTTGGACAGTGAAAGAAAGCAGAAGTGTGTTGTGCTGTGTCTGGAAAGATGTACTATTATAACTTCCATTAAGTTATAGCTTAATGGAAGACAGCCAACATGGCTTCAGCCAAGGAATGTCTTGTCTTACTAATCTGTTATATTTTTTTTGAAGGTGTGCATAAACGGGTAGACAAAGGTGAGTCGGTCAATATAGTGTATTTGGATTTTCAGAAAGCATTTGACAAGGTCCCTCAGGAGAGACTCGTGGCAAAATTATAAAGTCATGGGATAGGAGGCAGTGTACTATTGTGGATCAGGAACAGGTTAAAAGATAGAAAGCAGAAGATAGGGCTAAATGACCAATTTTCCCAATGGACAAAGGTGAATAGTGGAGAACCGCAGGAATCTGTGCTGGGTCCGCTGATTTTTAACATATTCGTAAATGGCCTGGAAATGGGAATAACGAGTGAGGTAATCAAATCTGCAGATGACACAAAATTTTTCAAAGTTGTTAAAACACAAGAGGATTGGGAAAAATTGCAAGAGGACCTTGATAAATTGGAAGACTGGATATATTCAAATGGCAGATGAAATTTAATGTGAACAAGTGCAAAGTTATGCACCTAGGAAAGAACAACCCAAACTATGGTTACACAATGCAAGGTTCCATATTAGAAACCACCACCCAGAAAAAAATTTAAGCATCATCGTGGATAACACTTTGAAACCCTCCGCCCAGTGTGCAGAGGCAGCCAAGAAAGCAAATAGAATGCTAGGAATCATAAGGAAAGGACTGGAGAATAAAACAAACAATAATATAATGCCTCTATCATTCCATGGTGAGACCACACCTTCAATATTGTGTGCAGTTCTGGTCACCATATCTTAAAAAGGATATAGCGTTATTAGAAAAGGTACAGAGAAGAGCCACCAAAATAGTAAAGGGGATGGATGGATACCCCTATGAGGAGAGGCTAAAAAGGTTAGGGCTTTTCAACCTAGAAAACAGATGGCTGAAGGGAGATATGATAGAGGTCTATCAATTAAGGAATGGAGTGGAATAGGTAAACATAGATCAGAAAGACTAGGGGGACATGCAATGAAGCTACAGGGTGAACCATTTAAGACTTATAAGAGAAAATATTTTTTCACTCAACGCATAATCAAACTCTGGAATTCGTTACCAGAGGATGTAGTAAAAGCTGTTAGTGTAGCTGGGTTTAAAAAAGGTTTGGACAAGTTCCTGGAGGAAAGGTCCATAAACCATTATTAAAGGGGACCCGGGAAATCCACTGCTTGCCACAATACAAGCATTGTGGAACTTGTGTCCTTTGGAGAAACTGCTAGGTACTTGTGACTTAGATTGGCCATTGTTGGAAACAGGATACTGGGCTTGATGGATCTTTGTCTGACCCAGTATGGCATATCTTATGTTTTTATGTTCTTAATCAGAATGCACAGGCCTTATTGTCTACTTCAGATGCTACAAGCACTACAATGCAGCCTCATCCTACCACAGTGAGCCCTGGGATGTGAAGGAGTTGGATGTGCCCCATGCTTCTCCAGTAAGTGCAATCCTCCACATTCCCGCCTGCTTGCCTATGAAGAAAGTGAGGTTACATACCATAACAGGGGGTTCTCCATGGACAGCAGGATGAGTCAGCCACACCAACCCACCCACCCACCATCCTCTTCAGATGAGCCTGCCGAGTTACGGAATAACTAAGACAGGAAGAGCAGGGATGGGAGATGGAAGAGGAGGAAGCATGCTCAGAGGAGTCCGAAATTTTTAAAAAAGGGGTTTCCTCTGAACTATGGGAGAGCTAATCCAGTCCCTGCAGATGATGACACTTAGGCGTGGCTGACCCACCCTGCTGTTCTCGGAGAACCTCAGTAAGTGGCAGAAATGGCACTTCGCATGTAGGCACACACTTTACACCTGCTGTAATGTAGAGCAGAGGTAAATGTCTGCATGTAGATTATTTCATATGCATGCATAAATTAACATTTTGCATAATCTGCATGCATATTTGTGAATGCTACCTATGCTCCATTCAGACTGCACCCCTTGCTATTCCTACTGGCAAAGGAGATGCCATCATGTCAACTTGCGTACTTTTACACTGGTTGGAATCTTATAACTGACTACATATGTGTGAAAAGGACTTCATAAAATTACCCCCTTTAACTACTAGAGCACAGGGCACCTTCTTAAGGAAAGTCTAGTTTGACTGTCGAGTTTACAGAAAGGAAAATCTTTTTACTACTTGTTCTGATTGTATTAGCAGTGAATACAAGGTAGACTGTCAAAGCTGATGTAAGCCTTTGCAATGCCCGATCAGTAGTGCAAGGCATCTATTGGAAATCACTGCCTGTTGTCCTTTGGGAACTGTTCCACCTTGAAGCATACTATGCACAGTAATTTTGTCCATGGATGCCCAAGGCACAGACAAGGAGGGCAGAGCATAGGAGTTAGAAAATAAACATAAAGGCTGCAAAGTGAGGACTTAAATCGCTCGCTCACACTAACAAGCCTTGGGCAAGTGATTCTATCTCTCATTTCCTCAGGCACCCATTTATCATATGCTCTTTGGGAAAGGGACTTATTAAGATTGCAGAGTGTTGTGTTTGTGCAGCAGTGCTATAAGTGACAAATATTATTGGTGGATCAGATACCGTAGGTCTTATGGTCTGTATCTGCCAAGTCTGGTTGTTTCTCTATTACTGTACAATGTATTTCTGTGGTGAAAGAGTTCCAGCATCTGCTGCACAGAAACTTACATACACTGAAACATATAGTAGCAATTAGGGAAATGCTCCTTTCAAACACTCTCTCTCTGTTCTCTACTATCCCAAACTCTCAGAATGCCCCTTCACCAAATATTGTCCCCTAAAATTGCCCTACCAGCACACACACTGCCTCACCCCCCAAAAAATATTCCCTCACAACTTTCCTACCAACCCCCCAAATGCTGCCACCATGAAAAACACTCCCCACAACTATCTCATCACCGTTCTAACTGCTCATCCCCTCAAAAATGCACTTCCACAACTTCTCCACTACACCAGAAACTACCCACTGCAAAAAACCCAACCTCCTGCAACTGCCTCACTGCCCTGCAAACTGCCCCACCCCCAAAAACTGTACTCCTGCCACTGACCCACTAGGCAGAAAACTGCCCTTCTCCTGAAAAATATGCCACACAACTGACCTGCACCCCAAAAACTGCCCCATCTGGAAAACCTCATCCCTCCTGCAACTGCCCCACCTCCCTGTCAACTAACTGTATCCCCCAAACTTCCCCACTGCCCTGCAAACAGCTCCACCCCAAAAAATAATCTCCTATAACTGCCTCTCCACCCTGCAAACTGCCCTTCTAAAAAAATGCCCCCCAAACTGTGCCGCAAGAAAAAACTAGCCTCTCCTGCAATTGTCCTCCAACTCTGTCAACTATATCCATCTTCAAAAATTACCCCCTCCCCACACACAACTGTCTACTGTTCCAATGCCCCACAAACTACCCCACCCCCAAAGTCTATGCTGCCACAACTGCCCCACCACCCCACAAACTATCTCCATCCCCAGAACTTACCCACCCCAACTGCCCTATACCCAGCAAACTACTCATCTCCAAAAAATACCCCACCCAAGCTGCTGCACTGACCCAACTAGCCCCACCCCAAAAATTACCTCCCAACAGCTCCACTGCTTCAAAAACTAAACTAACCCAAAAACGCTACCTCAACCGAACTGCCCCTCCACCCAATAGTCTACCCCATCCTTCAAAAAATACCCACCCAATCTGCCTCACCCCCAAAATACTCACATCCAAAACCTATGCCCCTGTAACTGCCCACCACTCTGAAAGACTACCCCCACCTCAGGGACCCCCAAGAACTGGTTGAAGGTGTTGGCACCCTAGGCAAACTTTACACCTTATTCTCCCCTTGGCTGGCAAAATCTACAGGATGTCCCAAAAAAAGTGAGAACATCTCGTAGCATATAAGTTATTTAAAAATTCAAAAAGACAGATGTAAACGATTGACAAATTTTAAAAAAAAAGATGGCGACCGGAAATTGTTGAAATAAAGACGTTATATAGCTAAAAAAGGTAAATAAGTAAACTATTTAAGCTTTTAATTTACAAGATGTTCTCACTTTTTTGGACCACTCTGTATTGTTCAATTGAATACCATGCTCTTTGCTGTCCCCCCCCCCCCCCCCCCCAAAAAAAAAAAAATTCATGCCCAAGGTGCCTAGTTTGCCTGATGGTTCGGCCGGTCCTGCCCCACCTCTAAAATCTATCTCCCTGCAACTGCCCACCGCCTTGCAAACTACCCCACCCCACCCCCAAAATCACCAACTGGAACTGACCTACTACCTCCACACTCAAAAATTATTCCTTGCAACTGTTCCACTGTCCCAAAAACTACCCCATCCCCAAAAACATAGTAATATAGTAAATGACGGTAGACAAAGACCAGTATGGTCCATCTAATCTGCCCAGCGAGGCGGTAAGAGTAGGAACATCTACCACTCTGTGCAGGTCACCCCTCCCCATGCCTTTGTTTAGGGGTGTACCCACCGCTCCGTATAGGTCACCATATTTGTTGAGATATAAGAGAGAGTTATGTTTATTATAATGTTATCCTGTTGCTGTAAAGGAATCCTCTGTGTCTGTCCTATGCCATTTTGAATTCTGTCACTGTATTTGCCTCCACCACTTCCATCCATTCCAAGCATCCGCAACTCTTTCAGTGAAAAAGTATTTCCTGACATTGCCTTTCAGTTTACCCCCTTGCAGCTTCATGTTGTGCCCTCTAGTTTTACAGCTTCCCCGTCTTTGGAAGAGATTTGTTTGTTTACTAATACTCTTTAAGTAGTTATTTATTTTATTTAACATTTCTTCTATACCGCGCTATTAAAATCAGTGCGGTGTACAATGAACACAACATACTGCAATGCATACAAGCAACATTGAGTTTACATAGAACAAGGGATGATAAATGCATGGGATAACCGGAGAAACTATGTACAGTTAAACATCTGAATCATATCTCCCCTGTCCCTCCTCTCCTCCAGAGTGTACATATTTAGGTTTTCAAGTCTCTTCTCATATGTCTTCTGACACAGACTCCAAATCATTTTGGTCACCTTCCTCTGAACCGTTTCCAGTCTTTTTTATATCCTTTGTGAGTTATGGTCTCCAACACAATATTCCAAGTGAGGCCTCACCAGCGACTTGTACAGTGGCATTAGTACCTCTTCTTTTCTGCTGGTAATTCCTCTGTATGCAACACAGAATCCTTCTGGATTTTACTATTGCCTTGTCACATTGTTTCGCCATCTTGAGATCCTCAGAAACAACCACTCTGAGATCCTTCTCCTGGTCTGTGCACACCAACCTCTCGCCCCCTATCGCATACAATTCCCTTGGATTTCTGTTTCCCAAGTGCATGACACTGCACTTCTTCACACTGAATCTTAACTGCCAAGCATTAGACCATTCTTCCAGCTTTTGTAGATCTTTCCTCATGTTCTCCCTCAGGAGAGTCCACTCTGCTGCAAATTTTCATGTCATCTGTAAAAAGACAGACTTTTCCATTCAGTCCTTTAGCAATATCACTCTCAAATACATTGAACAGTACTGGTTCCAGGACCGAACCCTGGGGCACACAGCTAATCACCTTCCTTTCATCCGAATGAGTTCTGTTTACCATCATCTTCTGTTTCAAAACATGGGACTGGATTGGATACATCCCAGGATCCTGAAAGAACTCAGAGAGGTTCTTGCAGGGCCATTAAATTATGTTTTTAATATATCCTTGGAGACAGGAGAAGTTCCACAGGACTGGAGAAGGGCTGATGTGGTACCTCTTCACAAAAGTGGTAATAGGGAAGAAGTGACAAACTAAAGGCTGGTAAGCCTTATCTCGGTGGTGGGAAAAATAATGGAGGTGCTCCTGAAGGAGCGAATAGTGGATTTTCTCGAAACCAACAGGTTGCATGATCTGAGGCAACATGGTTTTCCCAAAGGATGATCTTGCCAACCTGGAAAAGAGACGGCTGAGGGGAGGTATGATAGAGGTCTATAAATTAATAAATGGAGTGGAAAAGGTAAATGTAGATCGATTGTTTGCATCATCAGAATATAAAAGGACTAGGGGACATGCAATGAAGCTACAGGGTAACCTATTTTATTTTTCCATTTACTGTTTATTATGAAATCAACCACAACTTATACAACGAAATATTACAGCCATGTTTCTTCACCCCTTCAAAAAACCGCCCCCTCTCCCCCAGCCCCCTTTCCCCCCTCTAATGCACATACATAATAGTAGGGTTTAGGTATTCCACATTCCATTCTCATTGCCTTATTATACAAACTGTTTGACTGATCCTCACCAGAAATCCTGCCACACATCGGGACTGATTGTCTATATTTACAATCAATAATGCAAAAAATATTATCAGTCATCATTTATCTTTCCCCACATCTATCCCGTGTGTTGGCTAGGCCCTCTTCCTTTATTACTCATAATTCATGCCAGAGGCCACACCCCACCCATTCCATCGGATGTTGCTATCCGAGCTCCGCCTTCCTGCTCCCTCCATCTGAGGTACGGACCCCAAACTTTTTGGAACCCCAGAAACCTCTTCTGATGAAGGGCTGTGAGACGATACATCAAACATAGGTGCTCTATTTTCCCTTTAACCTCCTCTAAGGTAGGCACCGTTACAGATCTCCACCTGCGCGCTATCATTTGTCTGGTCGCCATACATACTATTCCCCACCACCCATGACCTTTTTTGTTCCCCTCTTCATTTTCTACATTAAACAAAGCCAAACAGAGGCCCAACCCTATATCTTCCCCCATCACTTCTTGTAGTCATTCAGCTACCCCCTGCCATAGGGGGCCTAGCTGAGCACACTCCCACCAGATGTGGAGGTAGGACCCCACTTTTCCACAACCTCTCCAACAATCTGCTGAGCCCCCTTGCCACTTCTATAGTCTTTGGGGGGGTCAGATACCACCGATATAACATTTTGTAATTGTGCTCCAAAATATTGCTAGACACAACCCCTTTAAATAAGCCCTTGCAAACCCGTTCCCACCGTTCTTCATCCCAACTCCTATCAAGATCCACCTCCCACGCTCTCCTATGGGTCCACATATCGCAGTTCTCTACCTCCATTGCCTTATACAGCCTAGATATGAGACCCTTAACTTCTCCCCTATTAAATAGCCATCTATGCCCCCCCTTTTGGCCATCCCCCCTTTTTTCTATTCTTTTACAAAAATAGAGGGCTTGAATGTATCTATATCAATCCTCATTGGGTAGCTGATACACATACTGTAATTCCTCAAATTTCACCCACTCTCCTCATTCTTTAAATTGCCCCACAACTCGCAATCCCTGCTCAGCCCACCTCCTAAAATTAGGATCACTTACTCCCGGTGGAAACTCCGGGTTATCCACCAATGGCCAAAATTTAGAACATTAAATACACACAACACCACCCTTTATAACCCCAATACTTTTCTAACACCTTAATAATCAAATACCATCATCTTAAACTTTTAACATACTGTATTTTGGGTATATATACCCGAAATACAGTATGTTAAAGGTTTAAGATGATGGTTTGATTATTAAGGTGTTAGAAAAGTATTGGGGTTATAAAGGGTGGTGTTGTGTGTATTTAATTTATATTTACCCTTTTGGCAGTGATTTCATACAAAATTTAGAACACCCATGTGCTCCATACCATCTTCCCTGCCACCTCCGCCAATTCTGCAGAGTGAGTAAGACAAATGGGTTCCCCGTTTTCTCCTGAAAGAGTTATCCCCTCTAAGCCAAATTACATTTTTAAAGTCTATCTTCTGGTTCAACCCTTGACACTCCATCTGCACCCACTCAACCCTCCCCCTCAACTCCCATTCAAACACTGCCCGCACTCTAGCTGCTTCATAATATCTTGCCAACTTAGGGACACCCAAACCTCCTAACTTCTTATGGGCACACAAGATGCTTTTTGCCACTCGTGGTTTTTTCCCCTTCCAAATATACTTCATGATCCTATTTTACAACTTGCTCAGGAACCCCACCGGAACCTCTACCGGTAGGTTCATTAACAAATATAGTAATCTGGGGACCACGATCATCTTAACCAAGTCTATTCTACCCATCCAAGATACTTCATATTTCCCCCATTCTTCTAGCTCCCGAAACATTTTATTCTTAGCTATCAAGTAGTTTCCCTGAAATAACATATTGCGTTTAGTTGTAATCTGTACTCCTAAATACCTAATACTCTCTTCCGCCCATCTAAAAGGAAACTTTTGCCGTAATCAATCCTCCTCCTCCTTTTTTATGGTTAAATTCAACAGCTCAGACTTAGCAACATTCATATGAAAGCCGGATACTTCCCCATACCCACTTAATTCCTTTAGAATCACACTTAGTGATCGTTCCAGGTCTGATATAAAAAACAAGACATTGTCCACAAACAATGAAATCTTGTGGTAAGACTGCTCTATTTGAACCCCCGAGATATCCCCCTGCTCCCGAATTCGCTGCGTCATGGGCTCCATTGTTAAGATAAACAGCAAAGGCAAAGGCACACTGTCGAGTGCCCCTGCCTAGTTCAAATGACCTTGTTACCGAGCCATTAATTTTTAAGCAGGCCATTGGCATCTTATAAAGAATCTGTACCCATTTTAAGAACGTTCCCGCTATGCCCACTTTTTCTAACACTTTAAATAAAAAAGCCCAACTCACCCTATCAAAAGCCTTTTCGGCATCGACTACCAGAAAGGCCAAATCCTTCCCCCTCTCTTCCCCCCACCACATTACATTCAAGGCCCTTCGAATATTGTCAGACATGTACCTCCCTGGCACAAACTCGAACTGATTCTGATGAATCAACCTTCCCAGATGCGGCATCAACCTATTGGCCAGAATCCGTGTGAAGATCTTAAGGTCCCCCCCCCCAGTAATGAGATAGGCCTGTATAAGCCACATTCAGCCGGGTCCTTCCCCTTTTTATGTAGTATACTGATCACCGCCATGCGCAATGACACCGGCATCATATGTTCCGTACTGAAGGAGTTATACATTTTTGCAAGTGGTCCAACCAAAACCTCTGAAAATGCTTTATAAAAGCTATTTGGATACCCATCCAACCCAGGAGCCTTGTTCCTCTGCAAGCCTTTAATCACTGCCAATATCTCTTGCTCCCAAATCGGACCCGAAAGTTCCTCCGCTTCTTCGATAGAAAGCTGGGGAAGCACTAGCCTTCCTAAATATTCTTGTATTTTCCCCTCATCAACCAGCTTTTCTGGAGAGTACAGCTGCTGGTAGAATTGGACAAACCGTTCCTCAATCTTCTTCCCATCCCATACTATACTCCCCTCTGCGTCCTTAATTTTTACTATTGTATTTCTGGTTTTTAATTTTTTAACCTTGCGGGCTGACATTCTCCCTGCCTTATTGCTAAATTCAAAACTCTTCTGCTGCAACATAGTGAGCTTATACCTAATATCCTGCATATTCAACTCACTCAGTTCCCCCCGCAGCCCATGCAGCTCCCTCTTCAAATTAACATCCCCTGGGTCCCTTTTCAGCTTTTTTTCCCTCTCCCCAATTGCATTCAACAGGTGAACTTGTTGCAACCTCATCCTTTTATGGTGCGCCCCCAGCGCAATGAATTTCCCCCTTACCACAGCTTTCAAGCAATCCCAGACTATACTTGGAGAGCACTCCCCTGTATTATTCATCAACACATCCTCTTTTATCTCCTCTGTAATCTGTCTCACCACCTCTTTTTCTTCCAACAAAGATTCATTCAGTTTCCACCATGTTCTATTTTTTCTTGGGTCTCCCATTTGTATCCTGCATGTAGTTGGGGCATGGTCAGACCATGTTCGCTCTCTAATTTCATATTTCCCCACATCCCCCACTAGGGGTTTGTCTATAAGGAACATATCTCTTCGAGAGAATACCCCATGCGCCACGGAGAAGAAAGAATAGTCCCTCTGCCCTTCATTCATCTCCCTCCACACATCACCAGATGTAACCCCTTTAGCAGTCTCTTCAAACAAGTTCTGTGCCACTTTGGTGTCGAAGCAGCCCCCTTAGATGTATCCATAAGTGGATCAAAGGCAACATTAAAGTCTCCTCCCACAACCAGATTGCCCTCTGCTCTATTGATTAGCACATTCTGAAGCTCCCAAAAGAATTGCGCCTGGTTTGCATTGAGGGCATACACACTCACTAGGGTGTAAGTCCTCTGTCCCCATCGCAACTTTACAATCACATATCTGCCCTTCTTATCCTTGATTATTTCCCCTACTTGCCCCAAAATTTTTGTGGACAATAAAATGCCCACCCCTCCTTTTTTCCTTTCCAGCTAATTTGAAGCAAAGAACTGCTGGGGGTAATGAAGGTGCCCTACTCGTTTTGAGGTAGAAATCAAGGGAGAGCTGAGAGCTGGAAGGGTTAAGTGAAAAGGATACACCCCTCTTGGAAAAGTCATACCCTGGTACATGCTTGTCCCTCCCATATTCATTTGTCCTGCTGCTCTCTCTGCTTGCTAGAGATAACTTCTCTTCCTCTGCTTCGCTAGAGATAAGAGTACAGTAGACTTTCTCCAGTCGGGACTATACTGTAATAAAGTGACCAATCATGAAGAAATGCTGTGATAACCTGTTGAGATGTCTATATAATCTCTCTGAGCCCTCTGGTGGGGGCCCAGAATTTGAAAAACTATTTTCTCTGGGTCTGTGCACATTAAACCAGGTTGCTTCCTATCGAGACTCTGGGGTGTTTTCTTTCCTTGCTCGTTTTGCTGCTTCAGTTTCTCATCTTTAGATAACAGATGTGTCTCTTGTATGAAGATAATATCACCTTTCAGTCTCGCACATTCTTTCATTAGCAGCTGTCTTTTGTTAAAGGAGTTGAGGCCTCTGACATTCATAGTCATTAAAGTTATCTCTGACATTCACAATGTTTCTCCCCCAGATATTTACCGCCACCCTCTGCTTTTTTCCCACCTCCCTCCCTCCCCCTCCCTTCCTCCCCCCTCTCCTCCCTCTTACACCCATCCTCCCACCCATCACCCCTTCTTTCCCTCGGATCCATTAATAGATCCCCTTCAGGTGACATCATGCTATACAGACCCCCAGTTCCTCCTTGATAAACTGTTCCCCTAGAAGGCAAACCATAATTACCACAACTTCAAACATCACTCCCTCCCTCTCCCTATACCTCCCATCCTAATACCCATCTCACCACATGCATATAGTATTCATCACTAGCAAATTATAACATTAAAACATAATCCCTTTCATTTCCAGGTCTCTTTAGCCCCACTAGGCTCTCACATTTCCCAGCATCATCAGCACGAAGCACAGTTCCAGGACAGTCGCAGCTCATGTAATCGATCTTTGACGTCTCAGGCATTTCTCCCCTCCAGGCACTCGGCTCCACTGCTTCTGAGATTCTTTTCCAGAGCCACCTTTACCAGGTGGACCCTGACTGTCCGGCTGCTTTTCAGGGATGTCAGACCAGCCCGCCTGCTTCATACTCGCTAATGCAGCTTCCACCGAATGAGCAGTCAGTGTTTTTGCATTTATAGTGAATAGTAAGCCTACAGGGAACTTCCATCTGCAGCACATGTTCTCTTCCCTCAGTTTTCTAGTCACTGCTTGATATTCCCGGCGCTTCCTTATTGTAATGCTGGAGATATCAGAATACATTTCCACTTCGGCACCCTGCCACTGAATCTTGCCCAGCTTCCTTGCCGCCATCATCACCAACTCTTTAGATCTAAATTCATGTAGACAGACCACCACATCTCTCGCTTTGTTCTCCCTCCTCAGGCCCAAAGCTCTGTGAGCCCTATCTACAGTAAAGCGCACTCCTTCCACTGCCATATCTGCTGCTTTGAGAACTGCACTACAAAAGTCCTGAGCCAGATTTATATAATTTGTGGTACCTTCACTTTCAGGTAGGCCTCTTATCCTGATGTTAGATCTTCGGGACCTGTTTTCCAGGTCCTCTACTTTCTGCCAAAGTTCATCTTGAACCTCACTTAATGACTCTATGTATTGTTCACAGGGAGCCCACCAGCTCTCTTGTTCTTCCACTCTGTTTTCTGCCTCCTTGAGCCGTGCACCCAACGAGGCCATCTGTTTTTATTTCCTGGAGCCAACCATGCACCTCCGATTTTAGCGCTCCAAGATCCTGTCTGATGGAATCAAACCACTCCTTCAAATCTACCCGGAGCACTTGAAACTCACTCGATGTCCCTTTCCCAGCTTCAGCCTCTTCTGTTCTGCCATGCTCGCCGCCATTTTCCCTACGTGGCCTTTGGTACCTGCAGAGCCTTTAAAGGAGAAGGATTTCAAATCTACTCCCGTTTTCTTTGCCGCCATCCACGCTATCTCAGCCTTCCCAGCCATTTGCCTTATCTTCCGGTGCAGAGGAGACTGCTATTCTTCTCTCCGTTTCCCTTCTAAGGGTGCTAAATTTTTCATCTTCGCCGGAGCTCCGTTTCCAAGCGGCTATCACAGCGCTGATGTCACCAGAACCAGGGTAACCTATTTAAGACTAATAAGAGAAAATATTTTTTTTACTCAACGTGTAATCAAACTCTGGAATTTGTTACCGGAGGATGTAGTAAGAGCTGTTAGTGTAGCTGGTTTTAAAAAAGGTTTGGACAAGTTCCTGGAGGAAAAGTCCATAAATCATTATTAAAAGGGACCTGGGATATTACTGTTTGACCCAATACAAGCATTGAGGAACCTGTGTCTTTTTGGGAAACTGCTAGGTACTTATGACCTAGATTGGCCACTGTTGGAAACAGGATACTGGGCTTGATGGACCTTGGTCTGACCCAGTATGGCATATCTTATGTTCTTATGACAGACACACATACAAGTACAAATATCAGTCCACAAATACACACACAAGACAGACAGATACACACACATACACACAACGGCAATGCAGAATGTAACTCGCCTTGATCTTCTTCTGGAAAGGCATGAGCTAAGTACTAATAACAAAAATAAAAGAATACAAACAGAGGGACTGGAAAGAATTCCATGAGCCATGGTCTACATGCCTTCACCTTGGAGAGAAAGTAGCAATGAAGACTGTATCTCGATTCGAGAAAGCATGGGACAAACACAGAAGATCTCTAAAAGAAAAAAAGGGGCTGTAGTAGTCAATATGGAAGGGAAGACTGGATAGGTTACATGGTCTTTATCTGCCATCATGTTTCTGTGTTTCTATGTATATTTGTGACAAGCTTTTGAAAGATATCCTCTCTTCCTCAGGTCAATGAAGAAACAGTGTGGTTACGCCAGACATAAATAGCACACACTCACCTAGGTCTTAGGCTGTCTTCATGTGCCATCACAACTCAGTAAAAAGAGGTGGGAAATAAGAACATAAGAAATGCCTTACTGGGTCAGACCAAGGTCCATGAAGCCCAGTATCCTGTTTCCAACAGTGGCCAATCTAGGTCACAAGCACTGTTCCCTCTAAGCTGTGCGCATGTGCGCGCGCACACACCTCGTCGAGCGAGTGCACATACTTTAAAACAGAGCGCACAAAAATTACGGCTCTGATTCTGATAGAAAACAACACAGATGTCTTAAAATTTAAAAGTTATGATTGTAATTACTAGAAATTTCCCGCTTCATTTGGTAATCGTCCATTTTCATTTAATTTGATTAAAATCAATGTGGTGTACATACTGTATTCTGACGTGTGGTCAAATTTTAAAATATATAACTCCGAGTGTCGTTATGTGGCGCACAAAAATTTAACCTTCCTTCAAAAGCTGCACACAGCTGATATTTTATGCGCACACAGCCTACAGAAAATTAGAGGGAACATTGGTCACAAGTACCTGGCATGTTCCCAAACAAGCACACAGGTTCCGCAGTACTTGCCCTGGGGCAAGCAGTGGATTTCCCAGGTCCTCTTTAATATTGGTTTATGGATCTTTCCTCCAGGAATTTCCCCAAAACTTTTTTAAACCCAGCTACACAAACAGCTTTTACTACATCCTCCAGTAATGAATTTGAGAGTTTAAGTGTTGAGTAAAAAAATATTTTCTCTTTTTAATCTTAAATGGATTTCATTGTAGCTTCATTCTGTGTCCTCTAGTCTTTCTACTTTTCGATGGCGTAAACAACCGATATATGTTTACCCATTCCACTCCATTCATTAATGTATAGACCTTTATCATATCCCCTCTTAGTCTTCTCTTTTGCAAGTTGAAGAACTCCAATCTTTTAAGCTTTTCCTTCCATTCCCTTTACCAGCTTTGTCATTCTTCTTTGTACCTTCTTAGGTGCGCTCCTTGGGGCATATCCTGCAGGGCGGTTCAGTTTATCCACTTTATTCTTCTTGGCATTCTCTGTCTCTCACCTAGAGGTTCCTCTGCTCTTCAGCAAGATTCACTTGGCTTCCTCATGCGGACCTCCCCATTCCAGGTACGTTTATCTCCGGTTCCTTCAATGCTATCCATTTCCCCTACGACTTGCGCTCTTTTACCCCTCATGTCTGCTATTCCTGTGTTCTGGGGTAACCGCTCTGATTCTCCCCATCAGCGGCGCCTCCCTAGTTTTCATTATCGTTCCACCTCAAACCTTCTTTCCTGTTTGCCGTCACCATCCTCTGCCCATACACATTCTTTGGCCCCCACCTCGCCCCTTAGGTCTGCTTCTTTCTGCTTTGGTCTCCTCAACTGCCGCTCTCTTCGTTCTAAAACCCTGCTCATTTCAGACCTTATCTCTCACGAATCGCTAGACATCCTTCTGCTTACTGAAACGTGGCTGAAGGAGGGTGAAGACGCTCTTTTAGCCCGTTGTTTGCCCCCTGACTTTTCTGGCATCTCCCTCCCTCATATCGGTCGCACGGGTGGAGGCGTAGCTGCTCTCCTTCGTTCCTTAATCTCCTTCACCCCTATCTCATCTCCCCTCCTGCGCTATCCCGAAGCTCTGCTCCTCCACCTCCACTTCACCCCCCCTGCATCTTCTTCTCCTCTACTCCCCTCCAGCCTCTCGCCCTGATTTTTTGGATTCCCTCACATCTTCTATTACTGATCTGTCACTAGCCTTCCCACACCTGCTCGTCGCAGGCGATTTCAATCTTCACCTCGATCCCCCCGTCTCTGCCAGGGACCGCTCTTTCAGTTCTCTTCTACATGATTTATCCTTTCAGCAACTCGTCCTCTTCCCCACTCATTCTGCTGGGTATACCCTTGACTTGCTTCTTTCCCCCTTAGCCTCCCCCTATCTCCTCCAATCTTTCTCTGCTCTCTCCCTGCCTTGGACCCAGGGCCGGCCCGTCCATTGAGCAAGAATGTTTTTTGCACAGGGCCCTGCGTTTCAGGGGGCCCCGCGCAAAAAACATCTTGCATCCCATTAAAGTTTTAAAAAAATCATAAACCGGCTGCCGCTGCCGCCGTGGCAGCGGCAGAATGGAGAATCCCGCGGGGCCCATTTACAGTCCTTACCACCCCCCACCCCCAATCAGCCCAACTAAGTTTAAAAAAAAAAAACCCAGAAACCGGCTGCTGCTACCGCCGTGGCAGCGGCAGAATGGAGAATCCCGCGGGGCCCCCCTGTCCGGCAGTCTTCTCTGTGGCCTCCGTCGGCTGTCAGAGCTGCGCGAAGAGAGAGAGCTTCTCTTCTCGCAGCTCTGTTAATCACGCCGCGGGGCTGATGGGAAATCCCATCAGCCCCGCGGCGGGATTAACAGAGCCGCGAGAAAGGGAAACTCTCCCTTCGCGCGGCTCTGAAAAGCCCGCGCTGAGGCCGCATCAAAGACTGCCGGACAGGGGGGCCCCGCGGGATTCTCCATTCTGCCGCTGCCACGGCGGCAGCGGCAGCAGCAGCCGGTTTCTGGGTCTTTTTTTTTTAAACTTAGTTGGGCTGATTGGGGGTGGGGGGTGGTAAGGACTGTAAATGGGCTGATGGGGGGGAGGGAGGGAGGGAGGGGTAAGGACTGTAAATGGGCTGATGGGGAGGGAGGGAGGGGGGGTAAGGACTGTAAATGGGCTGATGGGGAAGGGGGGGGTAAGGACTGTAAATGGGCTGATGGGGAGGGAGGGAGGGGGTAAGGACTGTAAATGGGCTGATGGGGAGGGAGGGAGGGGGGATAAGGACTGTTAATGGGCTGATGGGGAGGGGGGGTAAGGACTGTAAATGGGCTGATGGGGAGAGGGGGGGGGTAAGGACTGAAAATGTGCTGATGGGGGGGGAGGGAGGGAGTGAGGGGGTCAGGACTGTAAAGGGGCTGATGGGGAAGGGGGGGGTAAGGACTGTAAATGGGCTGATGGGGAGGGAGGGAGGGGGGTAAGGACTGTAAATGGGCTGATGGGGAGGGAGGGAGGGGGGATAAGGACTGTAAATGGGCTGATGGGGAGGGGGGGTAAGGACTGTAAATGGGCTGATGGGGAGAGGGGGGGGGGTAAGGACTGTAAATGGGCTGATGGGGGGGGAGGGAGGGAGGGAGTAAGGACTGTAAATGGGCTGATGGGGAGGGAGGGAGGGGGGTAAGGACTGTAAATGGGCTGATGGGGAAGGGGGGGGGTAAGGACTGTAAATGGGCTGATGGGGAGGGAGGGAGGGGGGGATAAGGACTGTAAATGGGCTGATGGCGAGGGGGGGTAAGGACTGTAAATGGGCTGATGGGGAGGGAGGAAGGGGGGGTAAGGAATGTAAATGGGATGATGGGGAGGGGGGAGGTGGGGTAAGGAATGTAAATGGGCTGATGGGGAGGGAGGGGGGGTAAGGACTGTAAATGGGCTGATGGGGAGGGGGTAAGGACTATAAATAGGGAGGGAGGGAGGGGGGTAAGGACTGTAAATGGGCTGATAGGGGGGGGTTAGGACTGGTAATGGGCTATAGGGGGTTCGGACTGGAAGTGGGCTGATGGGGGGGGTTAAGACTGGGAATGGGCTATGGGGGGTTAGGACAGGTAATAGACTATGGAGGGGCTAAGACTGGAAATGGGCTGATGGGGGAAGTTATGACAGGTAATGGGCTATGGGGGGCTATGACTACAAGTGGGCTGATGGGATTAGGACTGGAAATGGGCTATGGGGGGGTTAGGACAGGTAATGGGCTGATGGGGGTGATACAACACGTAAAGGGCTATGGGGTTCAAAGACTACAAGTAGGCTGATAGGGGGTTAGGACTGGTAATGGGCTGTGGGGGGCGTTAGGACTGGTAATGGGCTGGGGGGTTAGGACTGGTACTGGGCTATGGGGGGGCTAAGACTACAAGTGGGCTGATGGGTTAGGACTGGTAATGGGTTGATGGGGGGGTAAGACTGAAAATGGGCTGATGGGAGGGTAAGGACTGGAAGTGGGCTGATGGGGGGGTTAGGACTGGTAATGGGCTATAGGGGGTTCGGACTGGAAGTGGGCTGATGGGGGGTTAGGACTGGTAATGGGCTATAGGGGGTTCGGACTGGAAGTGGGCTGATGGGGGAGCTAGGACTGGTAATGGGATGGGGGGTTGCTAGGATTGGAAATGGGCTGAGTGGAAGGGGGGCTTGAACGGCAAATAGCTGATGGGGACAGGGGCTTGGAATGGAAATGGGCTGAGTGGAAAGGGGGCTTGAACTGCAAATAGCTGATGGGGAGGGGGGCTTGGAATGGAAATGGGCTGTGAGGAGAGGGAGCTAGGACTGGAAATGGGCTGAGTGGGGGGGGGGGGCTAGGACAGGAAATGGGCTGATGAAGGGGCCAGGATAGGACTGGAAATGGGCTGTTGGGGGTTCTAAGGTTGGAAATGGGCTGTGGTGGGGCTTGAATGGAAATGGACTCATGGAGGGGCTAGAACTGGAAGTAGGCTCATGGGGGGCTTGGATTGGAAATGGGCTGAGTGGAGGGGAGCTAGGATTTGACATGGGCTGATGGTGGGGCTAGGAAAGGAATAGAAATGAGCTGATGGGGGGCTGGGATTGGAAATGAGCTGATGGAGGAACTGATAGGACTGGAAATGGGCTGATGAGGGGCTGGGATTGGAAATGAACTGATGGATGGACTCGGATAGGACTGGAAATGGATGGGGGAGCTAGGACTGGAAATGGGCTGATGGTGGGGCTAGGATAGGATTGGAAATGGGCTGATGGGGGACTAGGACTGGAAATGGGCTGATGCAGGGACAAGAAGGGAACAGATGCTGGGTGGGGCTGGAACTAGAAAGGAGCTGATGTTGGGAGAGGATTAAAATGGGATGGAGCTGGGAGAGTGAAATGGAGAGGGAAAAATATTTTGCGTGGGAGGGAAGACAAATCTACAATTGGCCGGATATTGGGAGAGTAAGTGGGGATTGAGGATGGAGGGATAAAATTTGAGTGGATGAAATAGGAATGAGGAAAGAGCAAAAGGAGAAAGATTAGCATGTTAAAGCAGATGTAGAGAGAGAATGGAAAAAAAAAAAACAAGACAGAAGAAAGGACAAATGGACAGCAGATGGAGAGTTAGCAGAAGACACGAAGAAACCAGAAGAAAGTGGCTGGAACAATTGCAACTGAAAAAAAATGCACAAAAGTTAGAAAAATATCTCTTTATTTTGAATTTATTAACTGGAATATGTCAGCTCTGGGAAATGTGCATCATTAATTTTTGCGCTTTGTTTAGTACAAGAGGAAATTAATTTATAGTTTTATTTCTACAGTGTTGTTGTATATTCCAAGTTTGGCTTTTGGGGTTCCCAGTTTAATTATGGTCTTCCTGTTCCTAAATTGTGATTCCTTGTTTGGTGATGGTCTATGTTCTGCATGTGTAACTGAGCTGAGGTATACTGTTTATGTAATTCCTATTTGACATTGCCACTTGTTCTTTCCCCAGTAGGTCATGTATTATTGTTCTCTGAAATGTATTGGTTTAATATTTGCAGTGTTGCCTTTTGATAGTTAGGGTATGGTGCTTTGTGAGTCCTGGTAGTGCTGTTAGAATACGGCGGGTTTGCTATGGGTTCTAAATGGGCAGTGTTTGTAGTAGTTCCTAATGTGCCTGGCGGTTGGTACTGGATTATAGTAATGTAGAAACCTTTTAGTCTTTCTTTATCCATATACTCATTAAGAGGCATGTTTACTAAAAGTTAGTGTATGGTAACATTATGCAAATAGTTATGCAAATGAGGTACCTTATGCAAATGAGGCCCCGCACCGAGTCTCCGCACATGGCCCCGCACCCCCCTTGGGCCGCCCCTGCTTGGACCGATCACTCTTGTGTTATCTTTCAATTTTTCCCTTCCTCCCCTCTCCTCTCGGTCTCTCCCTCTTTCCCTTCTATCTCTCACTCCGCTCCTCCATCCCTTTCTCGACGCATCACCTCTGAGACCCTTCAACGATTCCCTCCAGCAACTGACTTACTTCCATCTGATTTCCCCCTTCTCTCCCCCTCATCCCAAGCTTCCACATGGTCCTCTTCTCTTTCTGCTGCCCTGGACCTCATTGCCCCTCTCTGTCCCCGGCCTCACTCTCACCATCCTTCTCAGCCATGGTTTCACCCTGGTCTGTTCCTACTTTGTGCCCAGCTCCGCCGGGCGGAACGACTATGGCGTAAAGCCCCCTCTCCCTCCACTCTCTCTCGTTTCAAGTCCGAGCACTCTTATTACAAATCCCACGTCCACCAAGCTAAGCGGACTTACTTTTCCACTGCTATATCCTCCACTCCTAACCAGACATGTCACCTCTACTCTGTACTCCAATCTCTTACCTCCCTTCAATCCCGCACCGCCCCTTCACCCTCTGTCCCCTCCCCCACTCCTTCCGAACTCACAGACTATTTCAGTACCAAAATATCTACCCTCCGACGCTCTCTGCCCCACTGCCCTCCTCCCATCTTAAGTCCACCCCCCTGTTCTCCCCCTTGCTCCCCTCATCTGTCCCACGTCTGGCACTCTTTCCACCCACTCACCTCCTCTGAGCTCATTGCAACTATCACCTCTTCTAAAAAAACTTCCTGTGCTCTAGACCCCATCCCCTCCTCTTGGCTTCTCACCCCCTCTTTAGCCCTTATTCCTCCCATCCTCTCTATGATTAACGCCAGTATTTCCTCTGGGGTATTCCCCCGATCCTGGAAACATGCTCTTGTCCGACCTATCCTTAAAAAGTCCTCTCTCGACCCCATGGTTCCCGCACACTATCGCCCAGTCTCTAACCTTCCCTTCCTATCTAAAATCCTCGAAAAAGCTGTCTTCTCTCAACTTTCTTCCCACCTTGATTCTACTCACTTTCTCCACCCTCGTCAGTCTGGCTTCCGCCCCGGCCATAGCGTCGAAACTGTTCTTCTTGGTTTCCTGAACGAAATTCACACTGCCGACTGTGGTGATCTTTCTGTGGCAGTTTCTCTCGACCTCTCCGCTGCTTTCGATCTTGTCGACCACTCCCTCCTCTTAGCCCGTCTTCGCGAGGCAGGCCTCTGCAGCACCGTTCTTCACTGGTTCCATTCTTTTCTCTCCTCTAGGTCCTTTTCAGTTCTCTCTGCCTCCACTCCCCCAACCGCCTCTACACCTACTCCCCTGCTCTGCGGTGTCCCCCAGGGCTCTGTTCTGGCTCCTCTCCTCTTCAATGTCTTCCTTACACCTCTTTCACTACTGGTTCAACAACACGGGATTTCTGCCTTCTACTATGCTGATGACCTCCTTCTTCTATACCACACCTCTCCCCTTTCCCCTGACCTCTCCCCACTGAATACCTGTCTCACAGCTGTAGCCCATTGGCTTACCACTCATTGCCTACACCTTAATCTTACTAAGACTCTGGCCATCTGGTTCTCACGTGATGGTGCCCCCCCTCTGGTTTCCCCCTCCTTCTCTGGTTCGCCCATTCCCTTAGTCTCCACCTTTCGCTACCTGGGTGTCCTTTTTGACCCTGGCCTCACCTTTCGGGATCACATTGCTCACGTTTCAAAAACCTCGTTCTACTTTCTGCGTCAGATTCGTGCCATTCGGCCCTTTCTCTCTTCACAGGCTCTCTCTACCCTCCTTCTCTCCTTGGTTATATCTCACATTGATTTCTGCAACTCCGTCCTGTCTGGTCTCCCCGCCTCCCAACTACTCCGTCTTCAACGTATCCAAAACACTGCTGCCCAGCTCATCTTTCATGCATCTATCCGTGATCATATCACTCCTCTCCTCATCCGTCTCCACTGGCTCCCTGTCAAGTTCCGCATTCATTTCAAGATTCTGGTCCTTCTCCACCACATCCTCTACACCCACTCCCCTCAGTATCTAGCTGACTTGGTTCACTTTCACAGTCCAACTCGTTCCCTACGCTCCTTTCACCTGAATCGCTTGCATCTTCCCTCACCCACCTGTGCTCGCCTCCAATCCACTCGTTCCTCTGCATTTTTCTTCCTTGCCCCTGCCCTGTGGAACTCTCTCCCCTCTTCTATCCGCCTCGAACAAGAACATGCCACCTTCAAGAACCGCCTTAAAACTCACCTCTTTACCCTTGCCTTTGACCTTCCTGAACCTCCCACATGACTTTGTCTTCCCTTCCCCCTCCCCTCACTTTCCCCTCTACCGTCCTGTTGTATGAATCTGCCTAGTTTGCTTTCCTATCAGTCGATGTAACTTCTTTTCCTTTTTTCCCTTCACCCTACGGTGACCATTATGATTTGAACTCTGTAAACCGCTATGATGTTCCTTTACGTTTAGCGGTATATTAAGCTAATAAACTTAAACTTAAACCTTTTCTAATTCAGCTATTTCCTTTTAAAGATAGAGTTGATGAGGCAGTAACAGGTTACAGCTGAAAGGCCCATCTGGTAAGTGATAAAGCCAATTTTTATGTTGAGAGGACATAGCCTGATGATTAAAGCACTAGCTGAAGAACAGGGAAGTTGTGGCTCAAATCCTGCTTCTGTCATGGTCACTCTTTGTAACAATGGGCAAGTCGCTTAATCTCTTATTGCCTCAGGTATCCACTTAAGATCTTTTCCATGCAGGGATATATTGTATTTGAATACTTATCACCACTGTGTACAGCATTGCATTTGCCCAACAGTGCTATAACAAGAACAAATATTGTATCCTTTTCTGTTAGTTTCAATGTGCTTGCTCATTTTAATTCAAATAAATTCCATTCTTGTGTACTCCTGAAATTTCCTTTAAGTATCTCAATTGTAAGGTTGTAAGGGAGTGATCTTCCTTTCAGAAAAGTTGGCCTACCAAATCTGATGGGAGTCAAAGACTGCACACAGGTGTTATTATCCCACCCAGAGACAAGGACGTGGTGTACCTCAACCAAAAGCATTTTCATTCCTTAAATGTGCAGATGGTGTGTGATGCCACCTGCTCATTCTGAAAGTGGTGGCCAGGGCCGTGAATTCATGAGCATGCATTTCATTCATTGATGCGCCTAAAAATGTTGAGTATGTGTAAATTGCTTGTATCCTTGGATACCTATGAATCAATGTGTGTACAATCAGCAGATAAAAGTCCTAGTTCACATCAAAGGGGTTCTTTTTTGTCACATCCATACTATCATACTATCCTTTCCTGTCAAATAATGGCAATCTTTTTTCCTTTCCACTTCTTGTGGTATGCAACATTTATTGTAAACCGCCCAGATACTTCGGTCCAGGGCGGTATATCAAGAGCCTTAATAAGAAAAAAAGATAATTTTCTTTTTCTCTGTAATAGTTTATGGCATATCTATAAAGATTCATATGTATCCTTAATGTTTGGCTTGTTTCTTCAATTTTAACACCCCTCGTCGTCACATTTAATTTAATTTGAAATTTCTATTTCGCTTTATCCAAATGAGTTCAAGGTGGATTGCAATATTTTTCCAAACAAATTATTAAGACTAGTAAAAAAATATACGCTCAGCGGTATGTCTACTAAAGTGTGTTAATGGCATAACATGGCCATTAGCGTGCATTATCGGCCCGCGTTAGTGCTTAACACGGACGAAAACACTGATAATGCAGACTAATCAGATGTTAGGCTACTAATGAGAGAAAGGGTCACCAATGGGTGGAGCAAGGATGATATGTGGGTGATATGTAGGTGGAGACAATGTGCATTCCCCTGTATGCATTAGAGGGGATGCCAGCGGGAACCTTAATGCCAGCTCACACAGGCATTAAGGGCTCTGTGGTGGGAAGAATGCCATGTGTGCACATTTCAGACTGCAGAAGGAGTCCGGTCCACCCACTCTCCAGTCCATAAATGATTGCTGGCTGGGGACCCTCCCCTGCAACACTGCGGCAATGCACATAGCTGTGGCTGTGGTTCACATCCTGTCTGGGAAAGTGACTGAGCAAACTGTTCCTCCAGAGGCAGTAGGTGATCAGGTGCCACCCCCCCCCCCCCCTCCCGCCAGACAGTGGGTGAGAATGTGCTGGGGCAGCAGCCTGGAGAGCTGCGGCGCTTGTATCCTTGAAGAAGGGAGGTGCAGGCAAGAAGGCAGTGTATGAGGACCCTCTATAGGTTGAGTTCAGGAGCCATATAAGTGCTGTTTGAGGATCTGAGGCCTGACCTCGAGCCTCTGACTGCCCAATCACATGCCATACCAGGGTTGGTCAAGCTCCTGAGCACTCTGCATTTCTTTACCTCTGACTGCTTTCAAACATCAATGGCTGCAGTAGGAGAAATGGTCCGGTCCACTTTTTCCAGATGCCTTCACCAGGTACTGAGAGCCACGACCAGCCAGGTTAGAAATTACATAGCGTTTCCTAATGACAGGCAACAGTGGGTGACCCTAAACCAGCAGTTAGAGAGAATTACAGGCCTACCAAATGGGATGGGATCCATAGACTACACACATGTAGCACTTACTCCACCCAGGAACAGGAAAGCGGTATACTGCAACAGAAAGCACCTTCATTCCTTGAATGTGCAGGTGGTGTGTGATGCCAACATGCTTATTCTGAATGTGGTGGCTAGGTTTGTTGGGTCCACCCATGGCTCATATATACTGCAATACTCAGTACTGTTCAAGCAGAGGACGTTTGGAGATTCATGGTTGCTCAGTAAGTAGTATCTGCTTTACTGGAAATTTGCACGTGGCGGGGAACTAATGCCAGTCAGGGCAGAAGAAAAAGTAATGTGATAACAGATCATGCTATAGGAAACACACCCACATAGTAAATGCACTTTGTTAATTCAGACCTTAGACAGGGCTGGAACTTGTGACCTTTGGATTAGTAAGAGTTCATTTAGCTGCTGGGCCTACTAGAGCTATATGTAAAGGGAGAAATCAGTAAGCAATTTCTTCACCTGTGAGGTTACTGCAACCTATTCCCCCCAGTGACTCTCTCACTCAGGTATTGCTTTGAAGGCATTGAGTATGCATAACACACCCACAGGGCTTGTCAGAGAACAAAGGCTGTTGCAGGTTAACATTCATAATTGCTGGTGCAGGCACCCCACTCCCTTGCACTGAGTTGCCAGGGTAACCATGTGCAGGATGCAGTTGCAGTTTCCATTCTGCACTGCCCTGCAATGTTAACAGCAGATACCTGGGGGGAGGGGGGGCAACACATGGAACTGGGTCACTTGGCAACTCTGCATTTCTTGTGCCTGTTCTGTGTGAAAATAGGTCTTGTAATGGAATATGACACCTGTACTTCTTGGATCTAGACTGTGTAAATCATGACTCCAGCTCCTAGCACGTAACAGGAGGAGAGCAGTACAAACCCAGGACTGCATACTTGCCATGTTACCCAGTTTCAGGTGTGAGTTTTGTGGCCAAATCTGCTTTGAAAATGTCATTGCAGTGCAGTATGGTATTTGTAGTCCCTGATCCTACCCATTGGAATCAGTGCTGAAGGTCCTCCAATGCAGCATAATGAGCTGGTCAAAAATCCACGACTGGAATTAAACATCAAACCTGGAACTGGCTACCTTGGTAACTCTGCTACTCTGCTCAGGTTTCACTCCAGGAAATGGCTGGCAGGGCAGATTGAATTGCAAGGATGTCAGGGTTGCCAAGGTACCCAGTTCCATGAGTGAACTTTCAAGCCAGTCCTGGATTTCTAACAATCTTATCTTGATGAATTCTGGGACCTGCAGCACTGATTCTAATGGTAAAATCAGGGACCAGCAACACCATACTGCAATGGAATGCAAATTTAAAATCAGAACTGGCAAAAAATCTCACTCATGTAACTGGGTAACTTGACAGCTCTGAGATGTACACAATTGCCAAGTCACCCAGTTCCAGGATAGTTATTTGAACAGTCCTGAATTTCTACTGGTCTCCTCCTGGTGCATACTAGGACCTGGCGACATGATTTCCACAACCTAGATCCAGGAATTACAGGTACCATATGGCATTACTAGACCCACTTTCGCACAGCGCAGGCACAACTGCAGAGTTGCCAAGTGACCCAGTTCCATGAGTGACAATGTTTTCCTAGGTCTCTTGTTTTGAAATTGCAGGGCAGTGCAGTATGCTATTGGTAGTCCCACCTTTCTCAGATGGCAACTTACATAGAAACATGACGACAGAAAAAGACCACATGGCCTATCTGGTCTGTCCTTCCATATTAACAACTATAACATTCCCCTTTTTTCCTTTAGAGATCCTCGGTCCAGGAGTGAGATATTTGACCAGTCTGGTATTTGTAATCCCAATATTTACCCACTGCAATCAGTGCTGCAGGTCCCATTAGGCATCAGAATGAGAGCGTCAGAAATCCAGGACTGGTGGAAAATCTCACTCATGGAATGGGGAAACTTGGCAACTTTGTCACTGTACCTATTGGAAGCCTGACTGCAAGCACCATAATGAATCACTAATAGATTGACATTGGACTGGCTTATGTACTCACTCCTGGAAAGGGGTAACATGCAAACTCTGAGTCTCACTAGGTAGTCAGATATAGTAGCTGTGATGATGACAGTGGGAAACAGAAATACGGTGGCCAACTGGCTCCAGATGCACCTGACAAGCCTGATACAGTCTTAAGATTAAGGCGTTGCATGCATGGATATGTAAATCTGATAGCTGCACTGCACTACTGAACAAAACCAGGACAAGAACTCTCTGCATACAATGGGTCAAGCCAGTTGGATGCATCTAGAGGTAGTTGCCAACCGCCATCCAGGAATTGGGAAAACAGTAGACAATGGGAGAGTGACCAGTATAAGCTGCTCCTGGTGGGGGGGGGGGGGGGGAGCTTTGTAAGCCAGTGCAGGCTTTCACATTATAGTACGGTATGGGATCTGAAGATAGGGTTGGCAGCACAACCCAGATGTGACCATCAAGCCTGATCCACTCCTGGGCTTTCCCCTTTACATGCAGGGACCTGTAGTTTGGCTGTTCTTATGTAGTGGCCCCAAGAAATCTCAAGACATGTCTCTGCCTATGTTGGACTAAATTCAGGACTCAGTCAAGCCTGCTGGCCACATCTGGAGCCAGTTGGCAACCCAATCTGCAGTAATGTTCATAATAATTAGTATCATGGTGTAGCCATATCCTACTCAGAGTTGCCACCATTCCCAGTTCCATGTGTGAGATGTCATGCCAGTTCAGGTGCAACATTTTCACGCAGTGCAGTATGGTATTTGTAGTTCCTGATGTCACCTATTGGAATCACTGCTGCCTGTCCCAGAATGCATCAGAATGAGATTGTCAGTTGAGGACCGGCTTCAAATCTTACTCATGGATCAGGCTACTTTGCAACTCTGCATACTGCAGTGCAATGCAGCTGTCCAACTGGAACAGGACAAATATATCAGCAGTGCAACTTGGTACCTAGCAGATGGTGCAAGGACAGACTTGTCCAGTCACCCATTTCCTGGAGGGAAAAATTGTGGCCACGTCTGGTTGTACATTGGCATAGCAGGGCAGTATGGGATATGTAGTCCTTGATGGTAGCCTTTGTCCTCTGTGCTGCAGCTCCAATAAGCCATCATAATAGGATGACCACAAACACAACAGAACTGTCAACTCTGACTCCTGCAACAGGGTTACTTGGCAAGTCAGGCCTACTCTGCCGCCACACATGACAGATATCTGTGCAAGGCATATGTCAAACCACACCTGCCTCAGGTTGCCAACAGGCCCTAGATGTGGCATACAGGCTAGATCCTGACTGGAGTTTACCACATTGCATGTAGGGATGTATAGGTGTGCAAATCTGATGCAGGACAATGGAGCAGGCAGAAAGGCATATGCCTGTAAACAAAGGGACAATGCCAGGACTAGATACAGCCTGTTTGCTGCTTCTGGGCCCACTGAAAAAGATTGTAGCTCCTCTGAAATGACACTCATGTGCTGGGAGAACATAGGGAATCTAAGGCCAGACCAGTGGGAAAAAGCAGTACTGTGCTGCTCATTGCAAACACTGATAGTTGAACGGTATATTATGTGTCAAGCAGGTGTAATGGGAGGGGAATGGGCAGGAACCAGGAACACATCCTGGCAGCCTCTCAGTTGCCATGGAGGAGAGACATCACGTGAAAGGAGAGTGTCACCTTGGTGAGGCAGGATGTGATCCCATAGCTTGGACCTATCTACCAGGAGATGTAAAATCCTCTCACACCAAGGAGGTTTCTCCAGGGCCATGTGCCTATGAGAAAAGGGTTGGAATGGCTGTTATAGTTGGTGATTCGATCATTAGGCATGTAGATAGCTGGGTAGCTGGTGGACGTGAGGATCACCTGGTAACATGCCTGACTGGTGCAATGGTAGCTCACCTCATGCACCACCTAGACAAAGTTTTAGCAGAGTCTGCTGTCTTGGTACATGTTAGTACCAATGACATAGAAAAATGTGAGAGGGAGGTTCTGCAGGCCAAATTTATGCTTTTAGGTAGGACATTGAAATCCAGAACTTCCAGGGTAGCATTCTCTGAAATGCTTCCCATTCCACGCGTAGGCCTCAAAAAGCAGGCAGAGCTCCCGAATCTCAATGCATGGATGAGACAATGGTGCAAAGAAGAAGGTTTCAGATTTGTTAGGAAATGGGCAACATTCTGGGAAAAGGAGGGGCTCTTCCAAAAGGATGGGCTCTACCTTAAATGGGAGGGAACCAGCTGCTGGCATTAACCTTTAAAAAGGAGATAGAGAAGCTTTTAAACTAATCATAGGAGAAAGCCAACAGTCGCCCAGGTGTGCATAGTTCAGAAGGATGTATCTTGAAGGATGCTAGCAAAAAAGTGAAGTAAGCAAATCACAACAGAGAGGTTCCAAGAAAGATTACAGTAACCCAGATGCCCTTAAGTACAGAGCTGAAAGATTCAAAATTTCCCCATCAACTGATAACCAGATTAACATGAATAAAATACAATCTCTAAAATGGCTGTATGCAAATGTTAGAAGTCTGAAAAATAAGATCGGAGAGCTAGAATATATAGCACTAAATGAAAGGTTAGATATGATTGGCATCTCAGAAACTTGGTGGAGAGAGGACAACCAATGGGACACTGTGATACCTGACTTAGAAAGGGCATTGAGTCACAAAGGATTAAGGTTTTGCAGGAAACAAAATATACTGTAGAACCTCTATGGATAGAAATTCCATGTAAAAAGGGAAAGGCAATAGCATTGGGGGTGTACTACCGACCACCTGGCCAAAAAGAACAGATAGATAATGAATGCTGAAAGAAATCAGGGAAGCTAACAAAAGTTACAACACAGTATTAATGGGTGATTTCAATTACCCCAGTATTGACTGAGTAAATGTCACAGAAGAAAATGCCAGGGAGATAAAGTTTCGAGATGAAATAAATGACTGCTTGCTGGAGCAGCTGGTTCATGAACTGACAAAAGGGGAAGCTATTCTGGACCAGTTCCTTAGTGGAAAGCAGGATATGATGCAAGAGATAAGGGTGTTAGGGCCACTTGGCAATAGAGATCATAGCATGATCACATTTTATTTAATGAATGGAAGAAGGACAGCAAGGAAATCCACAGACCATTTAACTTTCAAAAGGGAGATTATGATAAAAGGAGGAAAATAAGAAAAAACTAAATGGAGCAGTTTCAAAGATTAAAGATTTACATCAAGTATACAACATGGGTGTTGTTTAAAAGTACTATCTCGGAAGCCCAGGACAGTTGTATTCTACACTTTAAGAAAAGTGGAAAGAAGGCCAAAAAACTGCCAACATGGTTTAAAGATGAGGTCTGAGAGGCTGTTGCTGCCAAAAAAGCATCTTTCAGGAAATGGAAAAAGGAGCCAAATGACATAAACAGGAAACAACTTGACCAGATGGTATACATCCAAAGGTGTTGAAAGAACTGAAACATAAGATTTCAGACCTACTATTAGCAATCTGTGAACTATCATTGAGATATCTGTAGTACCTGAATACTGGAAAGTGGCCAATGTGACTCCAATTTTTAAAAGGGGTTCCAGGGGTGATCCTGGAAACTACAGAACAGTAAGCCTGATGTCAGTAATGAGAAAAATGGTAGAAACCATTATAAAGAATACAATTACTGATCATGTAGATAGTCATGGTTTAATGGAAGAAAGCTAATAAGGATTTAGCCAAGGAAAATCTTGTCTTACTAATCTGTTATATTTTTTTGAAGGGGTGACTAAACAAGTAGTCAAAAATGAGTCAGTTGATATAGTATATCTGGATTTTCAGAAAGCCTTTGACAAGGTCCCTCATGAGAGACTCTTGATGAAATTAAAAATCAGGAAATTGGAGGCAGTGTAATATTGTGGATCAGGAACTGGTTAAAAGATAGAAAGCAGAGAGTAGGGCTAAATGGCCAATTTTCTCAATGGAGAAAGATAAATAGTGGAGTACCACAGGGATTTGTGCTGGGCCCGCTGCTTTTTGACATATTCATAAATAACCTGGAAATTGGAACAACCAGTGAGGTGATCAAATTTGCAGATGACACAAATTATTCAAAGTTGTTAAAACACAAGAAGATTTTGAAAAATTGCAAGAGGACCTTGATAAATTGGAAGACCAGGCATCCAAATAGCAATGAAATCTAATGTGGACAAGTGCAAAGTTATGCATCTATGAAATAACAATTCCAACTATGGTTAAGCAATGCAAGGTACCACTTTAGAAACCACCATCCAGCAAAAAGATTTAGGCATCATTGTGGATAATTTGTTAAAACCCTCCACCCAGTGTACAGCATGAGCCAAGAAAGCAGATAGAATGCTAGGAATCACAAGGAAAGGAATGGAGTATAAAACAAAGGATATTATAATGCTTCTGTATCGTTCCATGGTGCAATCGCACCTTGAATACTGTGTGCAATTCTGGTCGCCAAATCTTTAAAAGGATATAGCGGAATTAGAAAAGGTACAAGAGAAGAGCAACAAAAATGGTAAAGGGGATGTAAGGATACCTCTATGAGGAGAGGCTTAAAAGGTTAGGGCTCTTCAACTTGGAAAAGAGACGGCTGAGGAGGGATATGATAGAGGTCTATAAATTAATGAATGGAGTGGAACGGGTTAACATAGATCAGTTGTTTACACCATCAAAAAATCTAAAAATTAGAGGACAACAATGAAACTACAGGGTAACCCATTTAAGACTAATAAGAGAAAATATTTTTTTACTGAACGCATAATCAAACTCTGGAATTTGTTACCAGAGGATGTAGTAAAAGCCATTACTGTAACTGTAACTGGGTTTATAAAAGGTTTCGACAAGCTCCTGGAGGAAAGGTCCATAAACCATTATTAAAAAGGAACTTGGAAATCCACTGCTTAGCCCAGGACGAGCATTGTGGAACCTGGGTGCCTTTTTGGGAACCTGCCAAGTACTTGTGACTTGGATTGGCCACTGTTGGAAACAGGATATTGGGCTTGATGGACCTTGATCTGATCCTGTATGGTTTTTCTTATGTTCTTATGACCTCTATCACATTTCACATACTATCCAGAGGTAAAAGGTTACTCTGTTCCAGTGCTGAGATGTTGTCATTGGCAAGTTTATGCAATGCTGAATGGTATTTGTAGTGTGTGATAGTAGCCATTACAATCTCTGCTGAATGTCTCAGCATGTTTCAGAATTGATTTGCTTCCTATCAGGACTGCTGCTATATCCCACTCCAAGAAAATTGAAACTCCCTAACTCTGACCACCCCTGCAGTCTATAAGTTACATAATTATCATGGTCTGAGTTGGGAAGTGACCCAATCCCCGGACAGAGAGTTTTGGCTACCTCTGTCCAGTTACCTCTCTGTGCAGTAGGGTATGTATACTCCATGATTCCTCTCCATTGTCATCTCAATGCCCCTGTCCACTGTGATACTTCATGTCATATGCATTGATTATATCACCAGAAGGTTGTCACAGGCCTCTGCTGTCACCATATGCAATGAATATACCAGTCGCATATTCTCTCCCCTCAGTTGATGCAGGATATGAGTGCTGATCCTGGCTGCTCACCCCTGTTCGGTTCCCAAGGTCATGTGCAGCAGACATTGATTGTCATAGACAACGGACACTCAAATAGATCAGATATATCAGCATCACACTCATAATGGCAACAATATGTTCTGATTTGTGTGGATGATGCTGATAGCTAGGTTTTCCCCCAGCCTCATTGGATATTTCCTGACCTGCTGGTCACCATAGGATGCCCATCATATGCTCCTAATGGCTGGCCCTATGCTGTATGTGACACAAGGTGCACAGATTTGGGGTGGTGCAATACATACACACCTGACACAGTTGCAGTGCTAAGATGAGCTGGCTCCTTGCAAGCCATACTTTATAGTCTTCTGACCACCACAACCTGTACTTGTAACCTCATGACCTGTATACACCCATTATGTGTGAGTGCTGCCAACTCAGGATGCTGCTTGTTTGTATTCTTTGGTGCTGGGCATGGGACATAAGTATTAGACCTGCCATCCCACTTTTGCTACCTCATGTAGCATTTCATCCCACCCCTCGGACCATTCCCCAGGACCCTATCAGGACTCCTGAAGCTGCTAGCCCTGAGGATTGTGTAGGGCCAATACAGATGGCACTACATCACTTCTATACAGGCAGAGACATACATGCTGTTCAAACACATACCAGCTGCTGATGAATCCCGCTCGACATGTCAGCCAATACTGAGCAGGTAGGCAATAGACATATTAGCTACACGTTTTCATGTCACTCATAAGGGCGATGTCATCTCCCATGGGACAATCATCACACACATGTGACACCGGAGCACTGTACGTTGCATATATGTGGTTCACATTGTCCTTCCACATGCATCTCATAAATGAGTGTATGCACATCTGACCGTTGCAGTCAGAAACTCACACCTGCTCTGTGAACATGTTCGGAGGGCTATTGTGGAACTTGCAGCTAATGGTGTGTGTGCCTTCCAACTCTACCTAGCTTCACAATCTTGGAACATACTATTTGTGATCTATGGGGATATGAGCCAGTCACAGCACTTCTTGAATGACAGTTCACTCAGAGAATATGTTCTGCAACTATTATCCATGAGCCACCCTGGTGATGTGCCAAATATATCAGTTATGGCGTCATGGCCTCACATCATTAACCATGAGAGTAGCCATCTAATCGGAACACGCTCTCCCCACAGTGTCACTGGCAGGGGGTAGAACCCCCTTGCAATCCTTGCTCACAGATGCATGAACAGATCTGGGGAGTCCTGAGTGATGGAGGTGAGATCTTGTGGAAGGAGGAGTGGCCTAGTGGTTGGGGCAAGTTACCTTGGGCCAGAGAGGGCCAGTGATTCAAATCCTGCTAGAAGACAGCAACCTTGGGCTGGAAGGACTGGGGTGTCTAGTCCCACAGGTGCTCCTTGTGGCCTTGGGCCATTGCCTCAGGTATAAAAACAGATTGTGAGCCCTTTGGGGATAAGGGAAAAAATATATACAGTACCTGAATGTACACCAGTTTGACTGGTAGAAAAGCAGTATATAAGCCTAGATAAATACAGTAAATGAATACCTTGTGGATGGCATGCATTTCAGAGAAAATATTGCCCACAGAGCAGCCAACAGGGTAATTTGGAGGGTGGAGGAACACATGCTTATATCTTGATGCCAGGTGATACTAGTCATGTTACAGCTCTGTTACCATTGTGAGTTCATTAGAAGCATAGCACATGGACACTTCTGTGTACATGGCCATTTTGCAGCATTTCCAGACCTTGCTGCATCTCCAGTTATGCTCTTATCAGGCTTTGCCACAGATATAGGGCCCTGACGGGTCCTGTTTTACCTTCTCCCACCTTTGACTAACAAGTTTGAGATGCACCGCCAAGCTTGCCTGGTCATGGTGCAGGAACCATGGTGAATGCATGTCATTGTCACAGACATGGTGGTGTATCTATGGGGACTGATCTGCTGCTCAGCTCTTAGTCTGTGATGGTACAGCACAGAGTGGGTAAATTCCTATACCGGCAAGCAGTCCAGTCTTTCCTTGTTCCTATCAGGTACACGGAACCACTTCTACGTTGTCTGCATACATAGAACACGCTATACGGTCTATTAGCAGAGTGAATTTGACAATCACCAAAAAGTATTCCTACACTCTAATATTCTTGAGTTGTGATTTAATATAAGGGATTTTGCTTATATTTTTCACGGGTCTCAGACTTCACAATGGCATGATGTTCTGGGTATTGTGTAAGCCCAATATTATGCCTGTTTAGCATCAATGACCCTGTTATATGCAAAAATATTCCCTTTGTCACTTATGTCATATAGCAACCAATGGTAATATCAAAACTGTATTTGTCCACTTAACTTATATTTTGTACATTTTTCAGTAAAAGTTGCATAATTCAGATTGCATCTTGACGTCCCAACGCTATACTGAAAGCGCCCCCGCGTTTCACTGTTCAGGTTCTTCAGGGGACCAAAAATCCTATTATAATAAATGACAAACATACTTCACTTATCTAAACCCAACCCTAACTAAAACATATCTTTTCTACCACCTTAAATCTATTTTTAAAAATTTTAACCACTCAATGAAAAAAAAGTTTAGATGGAATACCTGACACGTTAATGCTGCCCACGTCTTTCTAACCAACTTGTATTCATTAAGGAACTTCTAACGGTCCTCGGACCCCGCGCATGCGGACTGAAGCTTGCGTCCCTTTAAATAAATCTTTCTTAACTCCTCCTACCTATTAAAACCTTCCTTACGATCAATGCGCCTTAGAACTTTCCTTATTATATGAATCAAACTTTCTCGTCTAAGAAACCTCTATTTAATGTTTACACACATACTCCCCAATCTATTGCAATATTTAGCCCCTCTGGTTGGACCGACCCCAGTCGATAAATCCATTGTTGTTCCTTAAATAATAGGGTCTGGTCCCGTGTCCTTCCCTGTGTTCCTTTATGTATTTGCTCTATACACCAATATTTTAAATCCTTAAAAGAATGACCCCGTGCTTCACAATGGGATACTAAAGGGGCTTCCATTCTTTTACACCGTAGCCTGCTTTCATGTTCCTTCATTCTAATCCTAAACATGCAAATTGTTTTTCCTATATATAGTAAATTGCAGGGACACTGCACTGCATACACTAAATAAGTCGATTCACAAGTAGTGCTACCATGCAATCGATATGTTACACCCTTATAGGTAAATTGTTCTATCTCCTTAGAAATGGGACAAATGGCACAATGGCCACAGATCTTATGGCCCGCTAATCCTGCTTCCGGTTCTGATGGCCTGCCAACTGGTAACACCGTTGGACTTAAATATTCCTTTAAATTTCTACTGCGTTGCCAAACGCATAGGATACGGCGATTTTGCATACTAGGCAGGGTCCGTAAAACTGTGCTATTTTTCTTAATACTTTTTTGTATAGCCATGCTAATAGGGGAATATTTTGTCACAAAATGTATATATTCCATATCACCCTTCTCTCTCACTGGGCATGGATTTAAAAGCCAGGAGCGATCAGAATATAAAGCCCGCTTATAGGCTTTAGTGATTAAATGTCGCGGGTAGCCTCTCTGTGAAAAATTCTTCCATAATTGATTTGATTGATGTTTGTAAGCCTCTCTACTAGAACAGTTGCGGCGATATTGCAAAAATTGAGAGTATGGAAGTCCCTCTTTCAATCTAGGAGGATGAGCACTGTCAAATTGTAAAAAAGTATTCCTATCTGTAGGCTTGGTGTATACCATCGTTTCCCATTGATCGATTCCTTTAGTTATGTGCACATCTAAATAAGTTATTGTATGGTGGTTAAACTCATAAGTGAATTGAATATGGGAATCACAACTGTTTAACCATATGATGAATTCTTTTAGTTGTTGCTCCGTGCCTTGCCATAACAAAAAGACATCATCAATATAACGATGCCAAGCACTAATTTGATTCCCTCGTGGAGCTTTAGACATCCAAAGCTCCTCGAAATTACCCATATACAAATTCGCCACCGAGGGGGCACATGTGGCCCCCATGGCCACCCCCGATACTTGATGATACAAAAGGCCTTCAAAAACAAAATAGTTTTCATACATGGCCAACTGTGCAATTCGTCCCAAAAACTCTATTTGTTCATTACTTAAATCTCCTCTGTCTCTTAATGTCTTATGCACTATTTCAACTGCCTGTTGTTGTGAAATGCTAGTATATAATGATTGAACATCTAGTGTAACTAGGAGTATCTCCTCTTCCCGTACCCACCTAGCTAACTGTTCCAAGATACCTAAAAAATGAGTGGTATCTCGGAGATAAGACGGGATCTTAATCAAAAGTGGCCTTAAAAATGAATCCAAATATATGGAGAGAGGCTCTAATATTGTGCCTTTAGTAGAGACTATAGGACGGCCCGGAGGCTGTTGAACATTCTTGTGGATTTTTGGAACTGTATAAAAACATGCTATGGTGGGAGATGTAACATTGAGAAAATGAAACTCCTTTTTAGAGATCAACTTAACATCCAATGCTTTATTTGTCAAAATTTTAATTTGTCTTTGTAAGCTAGAACTAGGATCTTCCTGTAATAGTTCATATGTCACATTATCTCGTAATTGTGTTAATGCTTCATCCACATAATATCTGCGGTTGAGGACCACTATTGCCCCCCCCCCCCCTTATCTGCTCGCCGTATTACTAAATCTTGCCTATTTTGGAGCTCTCTTAATGCCTGACGTTCCACAAACGGCAATCGATGATTATGTGGAGTTGGTGTTTCTCTTAATATTTTCTCAATGTCCTTCACGATTAAATGTTTTAGTTAGGGTTGGGTTTAGATAAGTGAAGTATGTTTGTCATTTATTATAATAGGATTTTTGGTCCCCTGAAGAACCTGAACAGTGAAACGCGGGGGCGCTTTCAGTACAGCGTTAGGACGTCAAGATGCAATCTGAATTATGCAACTTTTACTGCAAAAATTTACAAAATATAAGTTAAGTGGACAAATACAGTTTTGATATTACCATTGGTTGCTATATGACATAAGTGACAAAGGGAATATTTTTGCATATAACAGGGTCATTGATGCTAAACAGGCATAATATTGGGCTTACACAATACCCAGAACATCATGCCATTGTGAAGTCTGAGACCCGTGAAAAATATAAGCAAAATCCCTTATATTAAATCGCAACTCAAGAATATTAGAGTGTAGGAGTACTTTTTGGTGATTGCATACATAGAACAGCAGACCATGTCTGAGAATAGGTACACAGGCCCCAACAGCACACCCCTGAGTCAGCATGCAGCAAGTCTTTTTGCTGCTTCCTACATTTGCCAGCACAACAACAGATAGCAATTTCAGCCACATAGCACTGGCCATTAATCCTCACCCCTGTTGAGATCCCAGGCTTACTCTGATGTCCACTCTCTGGTATGACATGCGTAAACAATGTTGTCACTGGCCCCTCTCGTAAGCTACACCAGAGGCAGCATACAATCAACAACCCTCCTCTGTGGCTGCCATAATGGCAGCACACAAGCCTGTACAGGCAGCTCAATCCAAGAGAAGTGGGAAAGGGACAACATGTAAGTGCTGTCAAGGCCTGCTTGTGGCTAATACATTGCTGCCTCAGCCTACATCTTATATCCTGTGTCACACATAGCTCACCTCCCAACATCACAGCACAGTGCCTTGTGATTCCACACACAGACTGCCCTAGAGACGGCATATACAGACGTTATGGCTGGGTGCACATCTGTGGTTACAATATCTCTGCTGTCAGAGCTTGCAGTGAGCCACAGGCATACACATTGTGGCTACATTCTTCCTCACAGTGTGCAATCTAAGCTGACTGCCTGCTACGTTTCATAGTCAACTGTATAGTAGGGCGCTTGTCATCTGATATGTAAAGAGATTAGTCATAGACAGACCATAGCTACATGGGAGTGGTACAAGGCCCCCACACATCCCAAACCCATGACACACATATAGAACTTCAGAGCCATCACTATGATGAGATGTCTGAGGTTGGGTGGCCTAAATGTGGAGGGAAAGATGGTGATGACAGTGTAAACTCAAAGATTATTCCCTTTAGCCAGGATCACTCATAGGAGAGCTAGGGAGAATGACCATGGATGCAGGCACCAGTGCATGTAGCATTACCCTCTCCGGCAGCGCTGGCACTATTTGCATCTTCTGCACATGTTGGTAATGAAACTATTCCTACACATTCTGTCATGACCATGGAGCTATGTCGACAGTCTCATTGATTCAGCACAGCTGCCCTAGCCAGCAGGGGCAGATAACAGAGACAGTGGGCAGGTTATTTGCATGACCACACATTCCTGCACATGCTGCATGCACAACCATGCATGGACTTATGTTCTCTGCATCATGAAACCATAAACCCACTGGTGTGCTTTGGCAACGTCCTTGGTGTGCCTTGGTGCTGACAGTTAGAGATGTGGCTAGGCAATGGTTTATGAGGTGCTTGCCCGATCTCATTTGGGCAGTGCCCCTGAAAATAACCATCTACTTCCTGCTCCAGCTCCAGCTCCTTTCTTTTCTATCCTAGATGTAGGAAAACAACCTTTTCTCAGGTTTGCAATTGCAATGTGTAATCTAGTAGCTGTAAACTTCCTGGAGTAAACTGGAACCTATCTCCTACACTGTTTACATGTTGGGAATAGTTTCATTGTTTTAGCTAATCTGATTGTTCTCTGGTGTATAAGGAATTGTCAAGATATACCCACCAGCTTTGAGGATTTTGTATTAAACTCAAAAACTCTTTTGTAGTAGCAAAACTGAAAGAATGCAAATGTAGGCATTGTTAGAGAGAAGATTACTACAATTTTTCATGGAGAGAGTCCATTGGACTCCGTTCTTCCTCTCTACCACATTGTACTGATCACTTACTACTAGCATTCTCCCCTCCCATTGACAGGACAGCAACACCTCTTATGGGGGCAATTACTCCAAATGGGCTAGTTTTGCACATTACAAATAACTGTACAAGAGCTACACTAAAACTACAAAAGAAATAGCTCTCAAGCAAAAGACTCAATTAGTCAAACAAGTTTTTTTCACAATTTAAATAAGACAATTAGAATCTTTTTCACAATAGGCAAATATGACCTCAGGATGGCTTATGCCCTACATTTAGTGACATTTTCACTATAGGGAACAGCTGACGCTCACATCACTGGCCATTATAGCCTCCAAAGAATCTTTATCCAAAAAAAGTTTTTTAATTTCAACTATATCATTTTAATTCAACAAGAGTACTCCTGGGGTTTCAAAATACTTATAATATACTCCAACACCAAACATAAACACAGTATAAATAGCATCATCTTAAAGAGTCAACGGAGCATCTACGGACATATCTTCTATCTCCTGTAAAACAACAGAAGAAAAGCTTAGTAGATATACACAGTAGTAAGTGCGCCTAAAAAGGCCTGCAGTTACTTAGCTTTTAGAAGTCCGTGATCAGCATCCCGCATCGAAATGATCCGTTATCAAAAGAAGCAGAAAAATCTTCAGTATCGAAACAAGGCGGGAGAGTCTTCTTCCAGTCTTCACTCAGACATTCCCACAATTCTATTAACTCATATCCTACAAAAGCTTTGGTTTCGCCAATCACTGGCTTCCTCAGGGGTTGAGAGTAACACAAAACAGAAAAAAGCTATCGAAGTGCTTCCTTCACCTTCCCCGATAGTTGAAATTTAAAAAAAAATTTGGATAAAGATTCTTTGGAGGCTATAATGGCCAGTGATGTGAGCGTCTGCTGTTCCCTATAGTGAAAAATTCACTAAATGTAGGGCATAAGCAATCCTGAGATCATATTTGCCTATTGTGAAAAAGATTCTAATTGTCTTATTTAAATTTTGAAAAAAACTTGTTTGACTAATTGAGTCGTTTGCTTGAGAGCTATTTATTTTCTAGTTTTGCACATACCATGACAGTACTTAACCTCACTTTGAAGCCAGGATATATGGAGGAGTCTTACCTGTGTGCCTCCTCTGCTGGCCTCATATGTTCAGAGGCAAGACTAAATCCAGGAAAATGAGGCACTCAAAGATTAAAACTTCTGCTCTCTTTCTGCAGGTGGGAGGGACCAAGCAGTGAAATCTCAATCATTTTACATATATTTACAAAAAACTTAAAAATATGTGTTTTTCTAGGATTGTTCTGAGAGGAATGATGCTGATATGGTTACAATTGAATTTGCTAACGAAAATCTTTGGAGGGTGCTTCTACAAGCTAATAGCAAGGGGGTGCAAATCTGAAGGTATGCCTAGGACATTTAATACTCTTGTTCTGGCCCTATATGCATAATGTAGTTTGTGTGCCCTGAGGACTGAGCAAACTCCAAAGTGTGACGCAATTTTAAAAAGGTTGAGAAGCACTGCCATAAACAATCATTAGACTGTGCAGCACGGCTTCCCGATCCTACCTTAGATGAATGCCAGATTATGACTGCAATACAACACGGGTGACAGACAGAGGCTGGGCTCATTGACTCTGCATTTTCTGTTGTGCAGCTGCCATTGTTGCAGTTTTTGCATCAGGCATGTTGTAAAATCAGATATAATGTGGCGCACATGCATCAACAGGACACATGTCGTATGGTTCCTGAGGTCACGGAATATGTAGATTGGCAGCTGAGCATATTATCTGCTTGGACAGCACTACATTTTTGCGTGACCAGCTGATTGTCATAGGGTTACCCTGTTGTATGGAAAGCAAGTGTTACTGTGAATAGCATAGAGAGGCAGGGCCCATAATCCACTCTCAGGGTACATAATCAGGGCCTTTGGGGCCGTAGATCATGCTGAGCAGTCTTTCTTTCTTGCACAGGTGCTGGGCCTTCATCAGGGGTAAGTGAGACACAGGTACCAGCAGAGAGGGCAATGGCAGAGGAGGCACCCCCCTCCCACAAGTATCTCCTAATTGAACAGAGGCACACTCCCCCTCTCCCCTCCACAAGTACCTTCAGAGCCAAGGGAGCAAGAGAAGGACATGATGCCCCTATTGGAGATAGCAGCAGAGGTGGAGGAGGATCCAGCCACTGACATGGCCACCTGCTCCAGTAATGACACCCCAGAGCATCACCATCTGCTTTTGCCATCATCCTCTCTGCTCTCCCCCCCCCCCCCCATTCCCCATGAGCCCTGGCTGCAGAAAAGCCAAGAGTGGCCAGTCAGTTCCTCCACAGTCTCCTTCCCACCAGTTTCCCGCAGCTATTGCACCACCCATGTCATATTCAGAGGCTTCCACATAGACACTGTGTTGGTGACAAGTGTGGATGGGCAGCCCCTGACTGTGCCATGGAGATGCAATATCTGCTTTTGCACCACTGGGGAGCAGATGACTGCCTATGTGGCAAGGGTGGCTGATAGCCTGGAGTCAAAGGAGGAAGAGATAAGGAGGATTTCAGGACATTAGCCACCCCCACACAGGAGGGAGAGCCACACATTTGAGGGCATTCATCACAGTCTCCATGTTGGCTCCTCTGCAGCCAGGGGTCATGCAGCATTGCCGGCTCCCTACTTTCCCTCTCCCCCCGCACATGGACAGAGAGGCATGCTTGCCCTTATGTGTGATGCACACAAGTACTTCGTATATAGTTTTAAATATATATAGTTACATGATTGGCATCCTTGCCTTTTAGGTATGTTGTGTACAATATCTTGAGAAATAATTGGAAATATTCCAATCGTATGTCATCATAATAAGTTAAAAGTATGTTCAAAGGTATTCAACATAAAAAAGATATCTGTACAACTTAGATGCAGTAATTTCTGACAAAAAATTTACCTGGACAGGATTAATGGCAACCTTCACTATTATTTGGTTGCACAACCCTTGACAGTGATGACAGCCTCCAAACGTTTCTTGTAGCCATCTATACGTTTCATACCTCTTTCTGCTAATAGTTTCTCCCGCTCTTCAACTGTTCCAGTTCATGAATATTTCCAGGATTCCTTTTACCAATGACAGATCTCAGCTTCTTCCAAAGGCTCTCAATTGGATTGAGATCAGGACTCATTGCTGGCCAGTTTAAAACAGTCCATTTTTTCTTTTTTAACCATTCTTTTGTACTTTTGGATGTATGTTTTGGGTCATTGTCCTGCTGGAGGATCCATGACCTTTGACCCAGACCTAGCTTTCTGACACTAGGTAGCACATCTCACTCCAAAATACCTTGGTACTCCTCTGACTTCATGATTCCTTTAATACGTTCCAGGCCTCCAGTTCCTGGGGTAGCAAAACAGGCCCACAATATTATGGAACCTCCACTGCATTTAACTGTAGAAAGGGTGCTTTTATACTTATAAGCTTCATTTCTTTGCCTGTGAGTGTATCACTACCCTGAATTGCCAAAGAGCAATAAAAACCGCCGCTTCTCAGGCGCGTGAAAGAGCAGCCAGTCACAGAGGGAGTGAGCAGGAGCTCCCCTTCACCTCCCGGACCTGCCTATCAGCGGCCCTTCACCACCATAAAAACCGCCGCTTCTCAGGCGCGTGAAAGAGCAGCCAGTCACAGAGGGAGTGAGCAGGAGCTCCCCTTCACCTCCCGGACCTGCCTATCAGCGGCCCTTCACCACCATAAAAACCGCCGCTTCTCAGGTGCGTGAAAGAGCAGCCAGTCACAGAGGGAGTGAGCAGGAGCTCCCCTTCACCTCCCGGACCTGCCTATCAGCGGCCCTTCACCACCATAAAAACCGCCGCTTCTCAGGCGCGTGAAAGAGCAGCCAGTCACAGAGGGAGTGAGCAGGAGCTCCCCTTCACCTCCCGGACCTGCCTATCAGCGGCCCTTCACCACCATAAAAACCGCCGCTTCTCAGGCGCGTGAAAGAGCAGCCAGTCACAGAGGGAGTGAGCAGGAGCTCCCCTTCACCTCCTGGACCTGCCTATCAGCGGCCCTTCACCACCATAAAAACCGCCACTTCTCAGGCGCGCCCGCGCCTTGCGGGCCCGTGCCTGAGCGCTGGTCCGTGGCGCTTGTTGCTGAGAGGTGCACTGATGATTTGGATTGGGCTGACATGCGTCTGTGATGTGGTAACCTGCTGTTCTATGTTTCTCCCCTACTATTATCTATTTGACTGTCTCTATCCTCTATTCTGTCCTATTATATAATGGCGTTCCTTTCCTATTTCCTAGAATGATACTGCATTGTAAACCGCTCTAATGCCTCTGGCCTGAGCGGTATATCAAATCTAAATAAACATAATAATAATAAACATAATAATCTGTCCTCAGAACATTTTCCTAGAAGGACTATGGTTTCTCAAGGTGGATTTGGCAAAGATCAGATATGCCTTTTTATTGCTTTTCTTTTTAGTCCTTGTGTGGAGTCAACAATAGAGTGTTGGTGGTTGGTAGTACAATATGGATTGTCTTTGAGATTTGCAGTTTTGTGTTCTTGATGCTGCCAGTCTGAATTTTTAAAATATTTTGTCACTTCAAATTCAAGGAAATCTCAAATTTTAAGAGAATGTCTCTTAATTGTTTTAGTAGCCTGATAGCTTCACTGCTGCTGATTTTTGGACTTTTCGAGCTCTGGTGCAATCCAATCCAGCCTGGACAATCTGATCTTGAATTCATGTTATATCTTCTCTCATCAATATGCTAGTCATAGCACTGACCAAATAAATCCAGTATACATATATTTATAATGATTTATTCTTTTTGTGGCTGTGTGAAAGTTAATTTTGATTCATGATTTTTGTTATGTTTATTCTATTGTAATGACTGTTTAATAAATTGTGTATGCATGTAGAGTTTTAGATGGGCAGCATATAAATGCTAAAATAAATTAAATTTATGCAAATGAGGTCCAATGACTATGTATTCAAATGAGGCCCTGAAGTAAGTCTCCACACATGACCCTCAGGTCACCCCTGATGTCACCTGTGTGAGTCAACACAAAGATTCAGTGGGAGGCAAACTGTCATCCTATTGATAGCCATACTGCTTCTCAAACCATGAAGCTACTACAGCTGTCCATATTGAGGTGACTTCTGCTACCCCACATGATTTTGTCTCACTGTTTCTGTGGCCCACACTTGCTGCCATGCACATTGGTGCCAAGGTGGTCAACAAGCTGTTCACAGATCTGCCAAGTGTAAACACATAGGGAGACGTACATTCCTCGCTAAATGCCCGCATGCTATGCTGGCAAATGAGCTCCCTGCACATACAGCAAAGATGTGCGGGGAGCTCAGTACAAAGGCGGGAGGGGGCGGGCCTAGGGAGGAGCAAAGGCAGGCCCCTGACTCCCGGACATACAGGGCTGATTCCGGTGTCGGCCCTGTATGTCCATGGTCAGCCATCTACATGGGGAACCTATTCTACCTAGGAGGTGGACTATGTTCCCCAAGGTTCACGGCAGATAGCGGAGGGCCCAGGAGAGAAGGTGAGCGGGGGCAGAGTGTTCCCCGCAGCCCGATCCTGGTCTCAGAAGGCCCGATCATGGGTCGGGCAGTGGGGAACAAGCCATTTAATGCAGCACTGGCCATTGGGGCTCTGGCATGGAGCTGTGATGCCATGGCGATAAGATACCACCGCATCACGGGTCCATGCAGAAGACCAGGCTAAGCTAGCCGGGGAAGTACCTGGACGTGCTGCAGGCCAAAATTGGGGCACATCCTGCCCTTCCAGGCCAGCTGTGCCCAATTCTGATCCCGCGGGGACTTATAGCCCCTGTGGGATCAGAATCGGGTGCAAATCAGGCCGGTCCAGATTTTGGACATCTGGACGGGCCCCGATCGGAATTGGCCTCATACTGTACCACTGCACTTTGCATTGAGGTCTGCTGCATCTGTCAGGCCATTATTGCTATCCATCTTTTCTGTGCTCATGACCAGGGCATTACCGTGACACTCTTCATTTCCTACTCTTGCTGGGATACAGAGCAGAAACCTCAGATCTCAGTGTCAGAGTCCTGAATAATGCATTATCCTGCATACTTGCTTTCTCACACTGATAAAGCATATTATTTTTGTGTGATGATTACTGTAACATACTTGACAAATATGAATTTTCCCACAAAAGCCTCTATTTGTACAATATTGGGTGCAGAATTTCAGCTGGGATACATTGGGGAAGGAAGGCCATACAGCACTCTCATCTATCTCCATCCATCCATTAGCCCATCGATCTCCATATATCCATCGTGATGACTCATGTATTCTCCTGCCAGCTACCACATCCCAGCCCACACTGTGGCACTTTACTTATTAGGGCAAATAACACACACATCACCTGCAGTTGATGTGCAGGTCACCACTTATGCAGTCATTTTTGCTATGCCTACATCATGGCCATGGTTGCACCACCATGGCACACTCAAAACCACTTCTATACTACCCACTGACATTACAGTGGATTACATGCCCACCACTCACTAATACAGTCCAATTGTCTTCCACATTATCCTCACACTCACTGTCTAACATGTATGTGTATCATATTTCCTTGCCTCCCATCCAGCACTTCAATTCTGACTTCTAGCTAGACTCCCTTATCCCGCGATACAGAGACAGTACTGTCTGCGCATTAACCCACATGCTAGCCGCTCATACCATGCACTCACAGTTTAACACCCGCTAACTGGTCACTAGTGTCCTTTCTGCGTAATACCTCCTCCCTGCCCTTGCCATTACCGCGCACAGGGGCTCTTAACACAGCCGTTTTTGCATGTTAAAGGCACGTTAAGGATGCATCCTTAATGCACTTCAGTAGACATACTCTTCAGATTCAAGAAACATCCCTAATATAATAAGACATCATTAAAATATATTTCAGTGAGTCAATCATACCAACCATTTTCCATAATCTTTGCACTCAAGAACATCCCTGGTTATTCCTATTTATTTTATCAGATATTCTAGAAATAAGTAGATTTTAAGCTCTTTCCTAAAAGGTTTCTTAAGAGCATTCCTCTCTCAATTCTTTTGGTAATTTATTCCAGAGGACAGACGCCTTGCCCCATAATATCTCTTCTTCGGTAGCTTTCAACCTAAGATTAGGGGGTATGTCTACTAAGCTGGGCTAACGGTTAACCCAGGCTATCTGCAACTAGGTCTCATGTTATTCAAAGGGACCTAGTTGCAGATAGCCCGGGTTTACCATTAGCATAGCTTAGTAGACATACCCTTACATTTGAGAAAACTCCTGTAAATACAGTTACAGTTAACGTTATTTGATATACCACCTATTCATGCACTATTTTGAAAGTTATTAGCTATATGTTAAAGATTACTCTAGCTTATATTGGTAACTGATGTAATTGAATTAAAAACAGTGATGACCTCTTCCCTTCCCGAATCATTTTGGCTGCTGCACTTGGATTCTTGCCATCTTCTTCTTTGGTAGGCCCTAGTAGACTGAACTGCAGTGATATTAATGGGACAGCCTCGCTGCCTACATAACCCTTTGTTTGCACTGTATCATATATTCTACATTCATACAGAAGCATGCCTGTGAACTTTCCCCATGTCCTGGCATAACTGGCATCATGGTGTTTTCAAGGACTTTCTTTGGCATTTACTCCTGAGAAGTAGCCTGAAACAAAAACTTATATGTGTAATTTCAATATTGAGAGCAATTTTCAAAAATCATTTGCCCATGGATAAAAGGGCTATTTGAAAATGACCTGCTCCATATGTGGGTAAAAGTGGGCCCGTTGCTCCTCAGTGGAAGTGCTCTTGGGGACGGAGTTAAGAAGACAAAGTAGCGTAACACATGCACCTTTAGCTGAACTGAGGGAAGATATTCTCAGAAGCATGGTTAGGGAAGAGTCGGAAAACAACACATTTTTATTTATTACATTTCAAGTCCATTATTTTCTATTAAGAACTCAAAAAATCCATCACACATTGGATTTTTAAACTGAAGTATGTTGTTTTATGGCTAAAGATTTGCCTGCAGGCAAGGGAGGCAAAGAGCCTGTGAATCCTTTGTACCCACAGTCAATTTTCAAAGAAAATTCATAATTTCTCTTTGAAAATGAGGTACAAGTTCCGTGAGCACAAAGTATTAGCAGACTTTGCATCTAGGAGAGCTGTTTGATAGTCTGTTCCTTGGTGTACACTCTAAGCAAAATGCTTGTCATAATATATCCTGACTCAAAAAACCCAGTTCCTAATGGTACCTCAAGCTGTTTTTAGGATAGTTAACAATGTGCTAATGGAGCAGTTGTTGAGAAGATGTAAAAAGCACTCCTCATGTGTGCCAAGATGCTCCTACTCCCATCTCACACACACTGAGCAGCAGCTGTTTCTTCGTTCTTACGTGTGCGAGACTCGTGGATGCCAGCAAACGATATTGAATCTTCTTGTTAGCTTATTTTTTGCTCAAAAATACATGCAGGTTGATTCATTTTATTTTCCAGAAGTACCCTCAAACAGCAATAATTAGACTCATTCTAAACTGGTAGCTCATCGCCCTGGGAAAGTATTAACAGTGGCAGAGAGGGGAAGGTGCAGGATGTTCTTATGCAGAACTAAGAAATGACAAAATGTAGGTCACTTATAGGAGTGAAAAATCTAGTGACAATATAACACTCCACCATAACAAAATTAATCTTCAAAAAACTGCTTTCAAAGGAGAAGACAAAAATCACTTCTATTTATCACTTTGCAGCACGTCTATACGCTAATAAGGAGGTCTCAGAACTTTCGGGCTATAAAAATGAATTACATTGATTACATCAATAATTGTAAAACATTTGCCCAGCCACATCAATGACCTTCCTTATAGCAAATTCATACAAAAACAAGAAATAGACAACGAAGCAAACACTTGGCTCTTCAGCACAGCTTCGTTCTATCACAATCCAATGCCCCGACTCCTCACTCGAGTGCCCCTCAAGCGTTTCACTCTCCGTTTCGTCAGGGGGTATACTTGCTCACATCAACTGCAAAATATAAAAATATTGCAAACTTCTCTAATATTATAGCACACCACTCTATAAAAAATCTAAGAAATGAAGCAACTGTATAGAATACCGCAGCCACTCTCTGACTGGAGACATTCAACATCTCAAGGTGTCAGGCAGAAGGCTGCTGTCCTTAGCAATGGAAAGAAAACAAGCAGGGAAAAAGCCGGCGCATGGTTCATGGAATGTTTTCGAATGGCCCCTTCTTCAGGTGTGTGTGTGTGTTTGTAACTATGTGATCTCTGTGGGCGTCTTCGACTTGGAGGAAAGAGGGGAAGGGGCAGCTTGAATGTCACAGTACCCAAACATTCTGTTTGTTTGGAAAGCATAACAAAATTAAACCAAAGGTGATAATATATGAAACCATTAGATGTCACTGAAAACAGATTTTATAGTACAGGCTGAAAACTCACCTCTTCGCTGCAGGTTTCGGATCTTGACTCACCTGATCTCCTTTGTGTTTCCTTACCATTCCCCCTAGATGTATCCCTATCTACACCTACTGTGTTATCTGTCTTGACTGGATTGTAAGCTCTGATGAGCAGGACTGTCTCTTACATGTCTGTGCAGCACTGCGTATGTCTTGTAGCGCTATACAAATGCTCAGTAGTAGTAGTAGTGGTAGTAGCGATTTAACCACACAGTACAACTGTCCCACAACCTGATTTAAACCATATTAGGCCCTAGGCCAGAGGTACTCAAATCCAGTCCTGGAGGGCCGCAAACCAGTCAGGTTTTTGAGATATCCCTAATGAATATGCATGAGATATATTTGCATGCACTGCCTCCATTGTATTTGAATCTATCTCATGCAAATTCATTAGGGATATCCCGAAAGCCTGACTGGTTTGCAGTCCTCCAGGACTGGATTTGAGTACCTCTGCCCTAGGCAAGCATACATTTATGGGCCCCTACTATGGATGCCCATTTACTTCTTTTCTCAACCTCCGCTCCATGATCTTTGTTCATGACTTTCCCCTCACACTTCACCACTCCAGACGTAGCATAGGGAAAGCTGCAGCGCCTAACGCTGGGTGTGAAGGCAGCAGGGGCAGGCTGTGAGCGAGCATGCAGACTGCGCAAGCGCGTGCTCTCAATGCTTAAAGCGGAGCGGCGCAGAGCCAGGGAAGCTTGGGAAGTCATTTATGTATTTATTTCTTTTAAAACATTTGTTAACCACCTTATGCACACGGCATTCAAAGTGGTATATGGCAGATACAACACCAACACAATATTCCCCCACTGGCCCCTCCCAGCAGAACCCCCAAACCACTCCAAAATAAAAATACAATTAAAAAAATAAAATAAAATACGAGTCATTTTGATCCTCCATTGCCTTTGGTACAAATCAGAGATGCCAAGAGCTGACCATACCAAAGAGAGAATTTTACAGGCAATGAGTCCAAGCTAGAAAGATGCGAGTGTGAAAAAGTTCTCACAAATGAAAGAAAACGATATTTCCTTGGCGTCTCTGAAAGGATAAAAACAAAGTGAAGGCCTTGCTGTAGCAGTTTGCATTAGACTTTGCCCAGGTAATTAAATCATTACCTACTGTAGGTAAATTTCCCAGACTGAAAACCTCCTTCTGCATAGTATGCACATGGGTGTATTTGTAGCAGTAGACTTGTCCAGCCCATATTTAAAAAAGCAAATTCTGTTTATTTGACACTGGCCCCTCCAGAGAAAGATACAGAAGAAACACTCACTCACTCACACTTACTTCTGGTGTTGTGCTTACTCAGTGAGTGCCGCCTCGCCATCATTAGCTCGGCCCATCATCTTTTTCTCAACTTGCACCAGCTGTTAACAAAAGTGGGAAAAAAATGTGGATTTTTATATGGAGTGCAGGAAGAGTTTAATGGTTAGAGTAAAGGAGCTGGGAACCAGGTAAGCCAAGGTTGAAATGCTGCTGCTCCTTATTTTTACTGTTTTTCCACTGAGCAGAAGAGTAGCCTGGTAGTCGAACAGTGGACTGAGACAGAGGTGCTGTATGTCAGAGTTCAAATCGCACTGTTGCTGCCTGTGCTCTTGGGCAACTCACTTAACCCTCCGTTGCTTCGCAGCCCCAGCTCAATGCCATAGCCTCTGCTGCTTTCCACCACAGAGACCTGGAAAATGACCAGCTCTAAAGACTCCAGTTATCTCCTTCTTCCTGCACCAATTGAAGGAAAGTGAGAGGCAGTTTGAAAGAAGTAAAACTGTTCTTTTTCACTGTATCAAAGTTTCTATGCTGCACAAGCTGGAACTGCTTCTCTTTTATAAATGCACTGGAATGTTTGTTTTTTTTGGTTTTGTTTTTTTTAGGGAGCTTATCTCTCTGGAACCCTCAGTCTGAAATGACCCAATTTTGAACTCAGTATGTCGTTTCACCAGTGTTTCCCCCATGCCTAATTTTGTCCTGCTCCATTGAAATTTTGCAGTGCTATTTTTGTGGCCGTACCAAGGGTTGTGTGAGTAGTGCAGCCTCAGAAAACGCAAGTACGTTAAAAATAAAAAAAAAGAAAACAAAAAAAAAGAAAACGCAAGTACGAAAGGGGCACTGAAGTCATACTGGGCTTCTAGGAAACCTGACCAAAGCGGATTCCTGCATGCTGTTGGGGCGGGGGGGGGGGGGGCGGGGGGGGCAGGTTGACCAGTGGCAGAGGGCACATTGCTAGCTTGGTACAGGCCTGATTATTTTGGGCCCCGACAAACAGATATTCTCGACCCCATAGATATAGTTCTTTACAATATCCTTTGGGCTGAAAAGAATACAAAATGTTAAGACTATTTGAAAACCAGAACAACCTTTGCTTAGCTTTTGCTAATTTTACCATAGGGCTATTACATTTTCTGCTCAGACAGAGTTAGTTATCCAAGTTCCTCTGTTTCACCAGTGCTGAGTTCAAATTTCTGGATATTAACCTTCATGTAGGGCAAGACACAGCAAGATGCTACCTCTCTACGCAGAAACCTTTTCAAGGCAAAGGCATGCACATAGGTTTTTTTCTCTCCAACCTAACTCCGTCCCAGGAATACCTCCTAAAATACCCATGTAAAGCTATACATGTTGATGGCAGATATGCAAAGTTTCACCTGCACATAGGTAATGTTCAAATTTTCAATTTTTACCCATGGAAATGGTTCTCAAGCATTATACATCCAGGATCCCTGGACATGAGCCTGAGACCCTTTAACATGGAGCACCAACCCCAAAACATATAGATTTATACTATATGATTTCCAGATCATGGACCCCTGCATCTCATCCAAGGCTGGATTGCTAGGTCAGAGGACCATGCTATGGAATGCTCTCCCTGACCATCTAAGAGCACTGAAAGACCTACTTCAGTTCCGCAAGGAACTAAAGACATATTTGTTTACTGAGTACTATGGGATCTCCCAGGATTCACCCAAAGATCGACCTGCTTAAAAATCCCCATATTCCCTGCCCGTCGTACATGAGTGTACAGAAACAATGAGAGATCTGAACCCACTCCCACTACAAACTGTATATATTTGCCAGAACCTGGTATCACTATGCAATTCTGTATGTAGTTACCATTACATTGCATCTAATTAGTTGTAAGTTAATTCATTCTACATAAATTTGGAAGTTCAATGTAAAGTTTGTTATTGAGTTCATTGTAAACCGCCCTTGATCTCTGGAAGGGGCGGTATATAAGAGCATGTTAAATAAATAAAATAAATAAATAAAATGTATCCAAGAGTCTCATTCCCAAGATATCTACCCCAGACTTTGCATTCTAGTCCGCAGACCTCCCAGATCTGATAGCTGGACCCCGAGCCCTCCTGTCCCAGTGCCTCCAAATTACAAGCCCCTGGACTTGGAACTCACAACATGGGAACCTGAAAAGCCTAAACCTCAGAACCCATGCCCCAAATTCCAAGACCCCAGAGAATTCTTGATCAGAATCCTCAGGCTTTGGGCTTCCTGGATCCAAGAACCTCTGATTCAGCACCCCCAAATCCTGGACCCAAGACTCCTGCATCTGGGATCCTGAACCTCCAAACCTGAGTCCAAGAGCTCGGAAGTTGAGAACTACAGATCAGACATCCTGGGTTTCAGGACCCCTGAACTTGAGAATCTCACGTTTTGGATCTCAAGTCCAAGAACCCTGAATCTTGGAGCTTTAGGCCAGAGACCCTAGGCTTCAGGTTCTCTGACTAAGGGAACCCTAGAAGGAATAACCTAGTGGTTAGATCAGTGGGCTAAAAAGCAGAGAAGTCAGGGTTCAAATCCAACTTCTGTGACACTGGAGGTTGAAGTACAAGTTGCATTTGTGGTTGATGCACAGTTGCAGCATGTTTTTCATTGGCACTTTCTTGGGTTTTAGCTACAATTTGACCCTCCTGCGCATCAAGTCTTACCATGGAGCTCTTTTTTCCTTTTGCTTATGCTCTCAACTCTCTTTTAATTACTTAATTATATTTATTAAGCTATGTTTCTATATTGCTTTATCTGAAAATCAAAGCGGTTTACAGATTAACTGAACTCTAGAACGCAAAATACAGGGAACTTCTAACTTCTTACATTGCACTTGTACTAACAGGATTAAAGTTAAGAAAACAATTCAACGTCCATAAGGAACTTTGCTATAAGAGGTTATATATGGGCAGGGTTGGCCGTTCCACTAGGGCAGCCAACCCGGCTGGGCAGCTGTGTGCTGCCACTTTGCTGCCTAATGCAGGCCATGTGCTTCATCACACATGGCCTGCCGCCAATGCAACTTACTGTTGGAGGGGGGGGGGCGTGGGGGATCAGAAGCAGCAAGGCATGTGTGCGGAAGCACATGGCCTGCCACGGACAACAAAGTGGTGGCACACAGCTGCCACTTTTAAAATACTGCCACCAGCACCTGCCTCCCCCAAGATGGAATTGACGGCAACAGTGGGTTGCGGCGTGGCTCGGTGGGGGCAGCATGGTGTGTGGAAAGGGGCAGCATGGCCAGGGTTTCTGCCTGGGGCAGCAGAAGCCCTTGGGCCGGCACTATATATGGGTAGTGGAGTAGGATGTTTTAGCTTACATTACCCTAGGCACATCACCCACCTACCCTAATTACAGTATTCTTGCAATTTTCTGCTCCTGTTCTAACCTCTACTCATCACCATGCATAGATTCCTCTTATTCCTCCTCCCACCCACCCCAGTTTCTTACCATGAACAGAGCCCCACACTCGTGCTTCCTCTACTTGCAAGAGAAAACAGAATTGCCATGATGCAAGAAGCTGCCTCCGTCCGTTACTCTGGCTGCCGATGCACTAGTGCTTCTGCTCCCAGTGCTCAGAGTGAGTTACTTGTGATGCTCTGTGCATGCACTCCCCGTCACACTCAGCTTCAGGGTAAGACGAAGGCTAGAAGGGCTCAAAGGAAGAAGTTCAGGAGGAGGGAGAAGGAGGTGCTGTGTGCACATATACAGTGTACACAGGAAAGGGCTTGGCCGCCTCTGCCTTGCATATGGCTCATTGAGCCTCACGCTCCAGTGTTTCTACTGTAGCTAGGTTGGCCAGGCATCTGTGACTACATCTGTACGCAGAAAGGAGCTCCTATTGTCCCTTTGTTGCTGTGAGATATTGAGAGCTGAGCTGGTCCAATCTGTGCATCAGGCAGTGGTCTGAAGGCGCACTGGTTGGGAGGCACTGACAAGATTATAGAGTAACTGCTCCTTTTCAGACCGTGGACAGGCAGTCTGACGTAATAGAGATCGGGCTTGCCTACTCTTCAGTGGGCACAAGGCATCTTCTCCAGTTCTTTGTGAGGGAAGTACAAAAGGCCCTTCTCTAGAGGCATAGCAGGAGTTGTCTAGATTTGTGTGCATCTCACATGTGCATTTCAAGCCTATTTTATAAAGTAAGGCACGCACATACAGGTGCAAGCAGGGCTGGCACTAGCCGTTAGGTGAACAAGGAGGTCGCCTAGAGCACCAAAGCTGCCCGGGCAGCCCAAAGCAGCAGTAATCACTTCAGAAAAGTACCGCAGCGCTTGTGAAAGCCCCTGACACTGTGTGCTGATTATGCTTCTGCCCCATGAAAACAAAAGCCTGTACTGGAGGGGGTGGAAGCTCCCTCAGCAAGCACCACTGGAGGCTTTTGCTGTGTTAAAGTAATTTCCGCAGCCGCAGGTCCCAGAGAGGGGTGGCAGTGGTGGCAATGGGAGCAGGGGGGAGGCAGGAATGAGGTTCGCCTAGGGCCCCTCATATCCATGCACCAGCCCTGAGTGTAGTCAAAAACGGGCCATGGAAATAAATTTGCACTCTATCCACACTCCATTCAGCCTCCACTCCTGCACATGCCCACAGTGAGTGTATGTGCCACCAAGTATATTATGGATTTAAGCGGCCATTTATACGTGGAAACCACTAAAATACCACACTTTCCACGTGTAAAGATGCACATAAATCTAGGCAACCCTTACAAAATTACCCTCTGAGGGTCTTTTTCCACAGAAGCCCGCACGAGAGAATGCAGAAGTCCAGAAGGTCTAGGAAGCAACGCCTGGGGTGCAGCATCCCTGATGTCCAGCTAGGTCATCCGGGAGTGAAACGGAGGAGTAACCTAGCGGCAAGAGCACTGGGCGGGAAGCAAGGTTCAAATCCCTCTGCTACTTCTTGTGATCTTGGTCAAGTCACTTAACCCTCTATTGCCTCGGGGGCAAGGAAATAATTTCTGTATCTGAATGTAACTTGCCTTGAACTATGACTGGAAAGGCATGAGCTAAAAATAAAATAATCCATCTGGGAGAGTAGCTGCCCCTGAGGCTTAACCCAGGAGAAGTAGAAAGCTGTCCAGACTGGAAGGCCAGCAGAAACGCAGTTTTAAGAGTAGCCAAGGTACCAGGATTCCAAAGGAGTCAAGCTGCATCTAAGGTTTGATTCCCTCAGGAAGTTCAATAGGACCAAGGAGCTCTGCCACCGACTGGCCCAGTGCAGTGGTGTGAAGGAGCTATCCAGGGCCAGACCCAGAGTTGGTTCAAGATGTTGACACCCTAGGGAAACCTTAAACCTTATACCCTTGCTGGCTGTCAGAATCTATTGTTTATCTTTGAATGCATTGCTCTTTGCACCCCCCAGAGGTTGCCACCTAGACAGTCACCTAGTTTGCCTAGTGGTTGAGCTGGCCCTGGACCTATCTCCCCAGTACAAGCTGAACACACTGGCAAAAAAAAGGATTCTGATGTATTTTTGCTGAAAGGAATTTCTGTTTTCTCATGCTCTTAGAGAAGAAAATGATTTGCTCATTTGCATCTCCCTCTAAGTAAGAGATATATTAAGGGAAGAGTGGTTCTGGATGTTTTTTCTCTTAAAGTCCAGGGCACTGGACACTGACAATATTTAAAGCAGCACTGATAAAGAACTGTGAGGTGAAAAAAAAGAGTGTTCTTGCAAAGTTCAGTGAATGGAGTTTGGGGTGCCAAGCATGGGATTCTGAAGAGCAGAGGAAGAGGGGGAGCCCCACCCCGACCCTAAGAGGAGAGGAGGTTACCTAAAGGAAGACCTCTGTACATCTAAGGACTTGGTAAAAAAATATTTTTTGGACTTTTTTTTACTCTTTTGTTTCCCTTGCTGGTTTGCTCAGTGTTAGTCGGTGTATACTTCTTTGGAGCTAGCATTAATAAAGATGTTTTGCTTAATTTTACCTCACAGCTAGATTTGTGCTTTTTCCCCACTTTTGCAGCTCACATCATTTATTGTTTATTCCATCTTGATACTATATGAGGTGTGACAAAAAAGAAACAAAACTGTCCCATAAATGCTTTATTACAAAATCTACAGAGAAATTACACATTGTCCCCTTCAAAGTAATCCCCCTGAGTTAATGCACTTCTGCATTCACTTCTGCCATATACGGAAGAACTAGGTAAAGTCCTTCTCCTTGAGGTCTCTCAGCTCCCTCGTCACAGTGGCCTTCATCTCTTCTACAGAGACAAAATGAGTTTCTTTGAGCACAGTCTTCAGCCTGGGGAAGAGCCAGAAGTCTCATGGTGTGAGATCTGGGGAATAAGGAGGATGATCGTGAGCTGTGATCTGTTTGTTGGCCAAGAACTGCCTCACACTGTGTGCGGGCGCGTTGTTGTGGTGGAGCAGCCATGACTTCTCTCTCCACAGAGCCCATCTGCTGCGCCGAACCCAGTCATGAGATTGAGGGCCTGCTGGTAGACGTGCTGGTTGACTGTCTGACCCTCAGGCACAAACTCATGATGGACCACTCCCTTATGGTCAAAGAATGTGATCAGCATGACCTTGATCCTTGATTTAAACATGCGTGCCTTCTTGGGTCTGGTGACAATCGAGTCTTCCACTGCAGGCTCTGTCTCTTGCTTTCAGGGTTGTACTGGAAGACCCAAGTCTCGTCTCCTGTGATGACTCAGCCAACAAACTCTGGATCTTCTCTAGCAAGTCTCGACAAACATTGACCCAGTGCTCCTTCTGGTCATCTGATAAAAGCTTGGGCACCATCTTGGCGCACACCTTCTATATCCCCAGCTCCTGCACCAAGATGGTCTGCACTGACTCCCTGTTCAGGCTGAGCTCCTCAGCTATCAGCCACACCATCAATCTGTGATCTCTCCACACCAGCTGGTTCACTCTGTGAGTGAAGGAGTGGCCTAGTGGTTGGGGCAAGGCCTTTCATGCCAGAAGGTTGGGGTTCAAATCCCACTAGAGGACAGCAACCTTGGGCTGGAAGGGCTGGGGTTTCTAGTCCCACAGGTGCTCCTTGTGGTCTTGGCCAAGCCAATTAACCCTCCATAGCCCATATTCCCTGTAAAATAGTTATCTCTAAGTTATAATGCCCTGTTCAATGTAAACTGCTTTGATATCATGAAAGATGGCATATAAGAAATGTTAAATAAATAAATGTTCTCAGCTGTCTTTGTTGTGGAAGGCTGTCCTGACTTAGGGTCATCCTCTACCTCCTCGCAGCCAGTTGTGAAGCATTTGTGCCACTCACAGCCTTGACATTGCATCTTCTCCATAAGCCTGTTGGAGACACTCAGTTGGGCCCTTCTCCAACTTAACCAGAAATTTCAAGTTGATTCTTTGCTCCATATTTCTGCCACCTCCAGTTGCGTGACAAAGTGATGGAGCAATGTGCTACAAAAAAACCTGAAAAAGAAAAACAGAGTGAGAGAGCTGAAAAATATTATAGCAGAATAGTGGCAAGATGTTGCATAACACAGTGACATAAGCGGTTAGCCAATTGGCATTGAGTCATGGGCATGGCTGCCACAGTCTCATTTTTTTTTTGTCACACCTCGTATACCACCCTTTGTGGGACATACAGAGCGGTTTACAAATATCATTTAAAAACAGAGCAGAAAAGAACACCATCCTAGTACAGGAAAGGAAAGAAATGGGACGTATAGGAGAAAGAGAACCAAACAGGGGACACTAAGGTAACACGACCGAGAGATAGCAGAGCCTGTGCCAAAGTCCATGAAGGACAACTATTTATACACCGACTTACATGCAAACATACAGCAATGCAGACATATAGACAAACAGCTCACTCCTAGGCTGGCCGAAGGTCAAAAGCCTGCTTGAACAAGTGGGTTTCAGAAGAGATTTAAACTTACTAAAGGAAAGCTCAAGATGAATATGGAAAGGTAAGCAATGTGCAATGTGCATCGCTCCAGAGAAAGCTTTGAGATGATTGACTCCACTGTACTAGTCTTGGACCTTAATGCTTCCCCCCATTATTCTTCTTTTGTGTAGCCTCCAGGGTTACATTCACCCCAACTTTGGAGGGCGGTTACCTATATGGCACATTTGCAAAAATTATAATATTAAATACTACTACTACGGTCAATTTCTATGTGGCTTAACAAAGTTTTCTGACATTTGTTGTGTTTCTTGTTCATTAGGGGATGTAGAGGGGGGGGGGGAGGTGGAGGAGTTGTGGAGTGGGAGCCAGGATAAGGCATGAGCTAAAAACTTATTTCTTATTAAAAGATCCTCATGATCTCAGAGGAAAAGAGAAGGAGGATAAGGGATCAAACCACAGAGAGAAAGGAAGAGGAGGGAATCACATAGCAGTGAAAGGAAGGATCACAGGAAAGGGGAAAGAGGGGAAGAAAGAGGGAAGCTCTTGGACACAGAAAGGTAAGATTAATCACCAGGAGACAGTATTCGATATTAAAACACCTCCTAACACCGATCACTTCTCTCACTCGTATCACTGCCAATGCCCCTCCAGACTCCCACTCACTTGCTCACTCTTTGTTCCTCTTACTCATATCCACACCCCCTACAATTTCATTTCTCCTCATTTTCTCTCCCTGCCATCCTTGCACTCCCTCTGCCCCGAGATCCCCTCACACACTCTCTACACCACTTCCAATACCCACATTCATTCCCCCTGCATCATCTATGCCCCTATATTCCTTCACTTTCCCTCCTTCACATCCTCCCCTCCACCTACCTTAACTTTAGTCTCCTGAGGCCATCACTGATCCTCACATACTGTCCTTCAAGCTCCGAACATAACAGTGCAATACACTGGGTCACATCCCCTCCTTGTCTGCCTAAGGCTCAAATGCCACACTGCAGCCATCTCTTAAAGAGCCTTTCGGCATGTAGCATCTGAAAAATCACCCGCTTGCTGTGGGATGGCTGTACTGTGAATGTCTGGCCAGATCTGCTTGGTTTAAAGACAGTGAATTTGTATTTTGTGTGAAGGCGGTCTTAAAGCCATTCATTTTTTCTCTTCTTAATTGGTATAATTACTGTATCTGATATCACGACCACTTCCAAAAAGCAAAAACTTCAGACCTTTAAAAAAACTCATACTGTAGCACCTGCTGTCACTTTTGGCTAAATTTGAGTGACGCAATGAGCAATCCTCAAGCTCTCTAGACAAGCCTGATAATTCTTTTCCTTCCAAGTTTTTCAAAATTAACAGAAAAATACTTATAACAGCAAATGTTTGAACTATGGTTGTTACTGTTGCCCAGAAAAAACTATTGGAAAACGGCCCGAAGCTGAAGTGGCAGTATAAGTTAGCATGCCTTTTCTGTCCCCCCCCCCCTAATGATCCTCTCCTGTCCCCCCCAGCACCCACAGTTGGAGGACAGGAGTGAAATGGGATAGGGAACCAAAAAGGCATGCTTATCCTCACACTATCTCCATCTTGATTCAATGACAACAGATTAATTCCACGACAACAGATTAATTCCACAAGGGCCAAATTTTGAGGTCCTTACTGTCTCCAATTATGTAGTTCCAAATCTAGCAAAATGCTTTAAAAGATAAGTCTTTCTAATGGTAAGAGGTATGAACATTTCATGACAATCACTAGCAGAGAAAGAAACAAGACATCATGAAATATTCACAGGTCTCCTCCCCGTTGCCCTATTGCCCTGCTACAAAGGTCCCCTTAAGCCTATCCCAAACATGTTTCAATTCAGCCACTAATTTGACTACGCTCCAGGTTACTACCTTGAACAAGCCTGATCTGACAAGCTAAGCAGGTTTGGGCCAGGCTAGCCTTGGATGGGAGACCACCTTGGAATACCTGGTGCTGTAGACTTACTGCACAAAGGTCTGTCACTCTATTGCCAGTTACACCTTGCCAAGAGAACCCTTTTGACTTGGTAGCGCAAGCTTTCATCTTCCATGTGTTCACTGTTATCTCGATGAAAAAGTTTCTTCTCAAATTCTTTTCCGTCTTCCCTCTTTCCAGTTTTCTTGATGACCACTTTTCTCAAAAGCAGCTTCGTAGTAGCTGATTGATATTTTAATATTACTAATCATATGTTCCCTTTATTTTAGGGTAGGCTAATGACTTGAGCAGTGGGCCATGAACCAGGGAAGCCACGCTTGAAATCCCATTGTCTCAGGTACAAATTCAAATCCTCCATTGTGTCAGGAGACTGGAAAATCCCTACTATACCTGAATATAATTTACATGTAGCTATTAGTGAAAATGGCACGAGCTAAACAGAAAACCCCTTCCCCTCTTCTTTCCTCTGGAAAATATAGCTTTAGGACCTTTATTGCTACATAAAGCTTATGGTGGAGACTGTGCAATTAAACTATCCTTTGCATTGCTTCCATTTGTTTGTTATCCTTCTGTAGATGTAGCCTATAAACTAGACTGTTCAAAGTGGGAAGACTCACCAGACATCTGTACAGAGCTAAAATTACATCATTCTTATTAGCACTAGGCCTGTTACCATAGACCTGACCACAATCTTAGCACAAATAAATTTTCATGTGCCATTCCAACAACCTATTTGCTGCACATGTGAAACACAAATGCAAAGGTGATATTTTACTTACCATTTAATGTCATTTCCTTTAGACCAGTCCAGACAAAGGGGTTGTGTTCCCCTACCAGCAGATTGGTAGAGATAAAGAACCAATGAAAAGCCCAGGTTTAAATGACATCACTCCCATGGTTCTATTCACCTCAACCAGCAGAGGTTTCCTCAGTATTTGTCCCAAAGTATTATGGGAGAGATATGCAAGCCTCACACAGTCTCAGTCATGGGCAACAAGGAGTAAACAACAGTCGAGAACTATGTACAGGAAAGCATAAACTGAAGGCTGTCAGTAGAAGATGACCCTGCAGAGCCAAGTACAAACATCATAGTGGACCCAAAGGTACGGCAGCAGAGCACACAGAACAAATACAGTTTCAGGGGAAGGCTCTGGACTGGCCTGGCAGGACTCAAGGAAAGGACGTTAAATGCTAAGTAAAATGTCACCTTCCATCTAGTTCTGCTAGACCAGTCCAGACAAATGGGATGTACCAAAGCTACAATTCCACTGGGCGGAAAGAAGACACAGCAGTTCGTAAAACCCTTGAGCCAAAGGCCATGTCTTCCCACGCGTGGACATACAAGCGGTAATGCTTGACAAAAGTGGAAAGTGGTACCCACGTTGCTGCCAAACAAATGTCTGCAGGGGCTACCAAGCTCTGCTACACGCATGAGAATGCTTGTGCTCTGGTAGAATGGGCAGCAAACCTTTCTGAAGCAACCAATTCCACAACAGATACACCGAGGCAATGGCTTCTTTAATCCAGCACCCCAAAGTTGACTTGGCCACTGCTTCACCCTTCCACGGGCCAGGAAACAACACAAAAGATGGTCAGACTTACGAAAAGAATTCATAAGCCCCAAGTACCAGAGAAGCACCCTTCAGACATCCACAAGACAAAGGATCCTTATCCTTCCTCTGACACTGCTCCTAAGAGAAGGAGGGCAGGCAGACTACTTGGGTCACGTGAGAGAGAGAGAGCACCTTATGCAAGAAGGAAGGCACATGCCGAATGGAAACTGTCTCCTTTGAAAAATATAAGGATCTTGGCAAGACAGAGCCTGCAGCTCAGAAATCCACCTTGCGGAACAAATCACAACCAAGAAGACCACCTTTAGCATCAAATTCTTTAAAGTAGCGTGCTTTAATAGCTCAAAAGGTGCCACCATGAGGGCCCTAAGCACCAAACACAGATCCCAGACTGGAGGGGAGCTCGCAGATGCTGAACCTCCTGGAGAAAGCACTAGACATCCGAGTACAAGGCTAGAAACAGGCCAAAGCTGCCATCACAACTTTCAGGATGCTAAAGGAAAGGCCCTTCTCCAGGTCATCCTGTAGAAAGGCCAACAAGTGATGGTACTTTGGCCACCTCAGGAGCCAACTGCCGAGCGCTGTACCATCACTCAAAGTTCCACAAGACAGGAAATGCCTCGTTTACCCTCAGTGTCGGTGGGCTCAACTTTAACAGAGCCACGGGAAAGAAGAGAAATGATGTTCCTTCTCGTGTCTCTGCAAAAGTGAGTCCAGCTGCAATTAAACCAATATCTTCTTGGTCAACTTACAGAGGGTTATATAAACCACAAACAATTATGTCCCTCTAATTCTATAAAAGTCGTGATTTAATTGATTACTCTGCAGATTATCATAACATACTTATGAAAAGCTTTACTCAATTATTGTGGAATAATTCGTTAGAACGTTGGTCTCAGACTTAACACGGCACCACTCACAGTATTTCATTCATGAGTTATGTGCCCTTTCGCATCAACGACCAATCATGTTCAGGACTTTTTCCTATTAATTATTAAATTTGAAGAATTTCTGCTTTAGTAAATTACTCATAATCCACTCCAACATTACACAAAATGTGCTTATCTTATAATCTTCAATAATTCACCCCAACGCCACCTTTCAGGTACCGTCTCTGTGTTTCAGCTCTTCTTCAGGGGGGTATTTTATTTCTTCAGCACTATCAATGGAAAAAAAATATATAGCGATCTTATGATGTGATATTGCCAACTTTTCTTTGAGCAAAATGTGCACAACTATTAATACTAAAGTTGATATTCCCACCTTTAGCACAATTTTTCATCCTTTCAACGTCTAGCTCACCGTCCTCAAGACGCCGCACATGCAGACTAACCATCCTATCCTGATTTAAACAGGATCCCTCCTTCATTCTATGACGTCATCTAAGCATTACTTTTAGTGACATACAGCTATTCAAATGCAAACTCCCCATTCCACCGCACTGTTCAATCCATCCGGAATGGTCGAGCACAGTCGAAAGATCCACTTCTGTTCTTGAATCAGTAAAAATCCAGAGAGCAAACATTACTGATTCAAGAACAGAAGTGGATCTTCCGGATGGATTGAACAGTGCGGTGGAATGGGGAGTTTGCATTTGAATAGCTGTATGTCACTAAAAGTAATGCTGAGATGACGTCATAGAACAAAGGAGGGATCCTGTTTAAATCAGGATAGGATGGTTAGTCTGCATGCGCGGCGTCTTGCTGTAAGCTGGTGAGCATTGGTTAACATGCTGAGGACGGTGAGCTAGACGTTGAAAGGATGAAAAATTGTGCTAAAGGTGGGAATATCAACTTTAGTATTAATAGTTATGCACATTTTGCTCAAAGAAAAGGTGGCAATATCACATCATAAAATCGCTATATATTTTTTTTCCATTGATAGTGCTGAAGAAATAAAATACCCCCCTGAAGAAGAGCTGAAACGCAGAGACGGTACCTGAAAGGTGGCGTTGGGGTGAATTATTGAAGATTCTAAGATAAGCACATTTGGTGTAATGTTGGAGTGGATTATGAGTAATTTACTAAAGCAGAACTTCTTCAAATTTGATAATTAATAGGAAAAAGTCCTGAACGTGATTGGTCGTTGATGCGAAAGGGCACATAACTCATGAATGAAATCTGTGAGTGGTGCGTGTTAAGTCTGAGACCAACGTTCTAATTATTCCACAATAATTGAGTAAAGCTTTTCATAAGTATGTTATGATAATCTGCAGAGTAATCAATTAAATCATGACTTCTATAGAATTAGAGGGACATAATTGTTGTTAGTGGCAATTAAAGCAATGGCAGAGCTCTTCCACGGAGGGGTTTTGGACTGGAAATTAGCTGAGGAGGTCTGGGGCTGGGCTGAGTGGCTGGTGAGTTAGCACTGGAAATAGTCTGATTGAGGGGATTAGGACATGTAATGGGCTGATGGGGAGCTAGGACTGGAAATGGGCTGATCGGGGGTGGGGGGCTAGGACTGGTAATGGGCTGATCAGGTGGGGTTAGTACTGGAAATGGACTACAACTGGAAATAAGCTGATCGGGGGGGGGGCTAGTACTGGAAATGGGTTGATTGGGGGGGGCAAGAACTGGAAATGGGCTGAGTGGGGGGATAGCACTGGAAATCAGCTAGGATGTAATAGGCTGATTGGGGGGGAAGGGGGATAGGACTGGAAATACGCTGGGACTGGAAATGGGTTGATGGGGGAGGAGAGAGCTGCTGGAACTGGAAGAAGACTGGGGAGTAGAACTGGAAATGGGCTGATTGGGGGAGGGAAGAAAGTGCTGTTGGCCTTGGAAGAAAACTAGGGGCTAGGGCTACAAATGGGCTGATGCGGAGGAATGGGAGAATAGGACTGGAAAGGAGTGGATGCTGAGAGGGTCTGCCAGAGAAAAGGGGAGCATGAAAGGAACTGACATGGGGGGGAGGTGGGGGCAGGAAGGGAGCTGTCATGGGGGGCAGTGGGGGCAGGAAGGGAGCTGATATGGGGGGGGGGGAAGAGGGGGCCAGAAGGGAGTTGACACCTGGGGACAGTACTGAAGGGGGACTGGAGGGGAGCTTACACTTGGGGATGGGACTGGTAGGTGGCTGTGTAATGAGGAGGAGACTGGGAGGGGGCACTGGGGCTGGAAGGGAGCTGACATGTGAGGATGGCACTGGAAGGGGGATGGACAGAGAGTAGGGTGACTGGAAGGGAGCTTACAGGAGGGGGGTGGCACTGAGAGTGGAAGTGAGCTGATATCTGTGATGGCATTTGGACTAGAAGGGGCTGAACAGTGGGGAAGGAGGGGGACTGGAAGGGAATGGACACCAGAGACAGTCCTAGATATGCAAGGCGGTTGACATTGGAAAGTACTAGGAAGGGAGGACTGGAAAGGGCGCTGATACTGGGGAGGGTTACTGGGACTGGAAATAGGCTGATGGAAGGAAGTGAAGAAAACAAAAGAAGAGATAAGAAATGGCAGATGGACCATACACCATAGAAAGAACTAAGGGGTCTGTTTACTAAACGGCGGTAGTGGACTCCGTGTGATATCGGAGCCACGGCCCCATTGATTTCAATGGGGCCGCGGCTCCGATATCGCATGGATTCTGCTACCGCCATTTAGCAAACAGACCCCTAAGAGAAGACAGGAAAGCAGAAGCCTCAGATTGGGACCAACATGTTCAGAGAATAAAATAGTCAGACAACAAAGGTAGAAAAAACAATTATTTTCATTTTAGTGATTGGACTTTGTGCTATCTTTATATTTTACACAATATGAGGAACTGCATCTCTTATTTATCTGATGTTGCACTGCATGCGGAGTCTGGCTTCTTGGTGTTTCAGTTTAATTTTTGTCTACATATTTTTATTTTAGGTTGTAGTCACTTGTTCTGTACTTAGTGAGGGTCTGGGTTCTTCGTGTGTGTCTGAGGCCAGGTGTTCTGTTAACATGGAGTTTGTACATAGGGATCTATACTGTACTGTAGTAATTTGATTTGTTGAGCTTTTCAAATAGGTGTATGGATGTTTTAGGGCCTGCTGCAGTATCTATAGTGCTGTTTTTTTTTCTGGGTAGGTCCCTTATATGAGTTTTGGAAGTTTATGCTGGTATGGTATGGTAGATTTGGCCTTGTAGATCTTGGGTGACTTCTGTATGGTTTTATATCAGTTCCCAGTATGCCTGGTACTGGAGAATGTTTGTTTGTTAGTGAGATGACCAGAATCAGATTTTTTTAAAAATATATTTAGTTCTCTGGGTGAATGTCCTAGACAGCAACAAAATGCACTCTAGCGACGTCTAACAGGGCTTTCAGCTTCTATGCCCCTAAGTGCTGGAACTCCTTACCACCTGAGATTCGGGCTGTCACCGATCTGACTCTATTCAGAAAAGCACTCAAATCTCACCTGTTCCCACAATATTCCCATACTAGCCAACCACCGACCTGACCGACCATCCCCTTTTTGACCTCCTGTTCTACAAGACTCATATCAAACTTAGAATAATTCCGCTGTACACACATGTACATTCAGCATGTATATAGTTTCAGTTAACAATGTCCCCCATGTTTATCCAAGTTCTCATACCTGTTCTATGTAAAGCCTGTTGTATGTAAAACCAAACAGCTTGTTGCTCTGGTCTTTTGTTATATTGTAAACCGCGCTGATGCTAAATAGAGCGGTTTATAAGAGCCTGTAATAAATAAATAAATAAATAAAATGTCCTACTTCTGCTCTGTACCCATTGTGCAGGTTTCTGTGAATGCAGAATATATATTCAAAAAGAAAAAGTGAGAACCATAACGCAGTTTATAACAGAATAAAATGAGTTATAATTTGGTCTTATAAACTGTGCTGTGCTTCTCACTTTTTCTTTTAGTTCCTTCATGTGTGAGCATCTTGCATTTGCTTTATTTTTTATGGAATATGTTTTTTATGGAACAGCACTTCCTACCCTCTGAAAAACAAGAGGGAGTTTGCGACCCCAACATAACATCTCTCACTCCAACATAAACACCAAGAAGGGCTTAGCAACCCCAACATAACTCCTGAAACTGCGCACTGGACCAGGTGGGTGTTAATGTAAATAGAGGGTAGGAATTGCTGTTTTGGCGTACCAAGTCACTCTTGTTTTTGTGGAAGTGGGAGATGCTGCATGGATGTTGTTATGCTGCTAAATATGCCAAACAAGAGGGGCTCGTTTCCTATGGTCTGCACTGGTAACATATGAACATAGGAAATGCCATACTAGGTCACACTAAGGTCCATCAAACCCAATATCCTGTTTCCAACAGTGGCCAATCCAGGTCACAAGTACCTGACAGGTTCCCAGAAAGGCACACAGGTTCCATAATGCTTGTCTCAAGGTGAGCAGTAGATTTCCCAGGTTCTCTTTAATAATAGTTTATGAACCTTTCCTCCAGGAACTTGTCCAAAGCTCTTTATAAATCCAGCTACACTAACAGCTTTTACTGCATCCTCTGGTAACCAATTCCAGAGTTTGATTACGCAGGGCCATAGGCTAATTGCAGGGAGGCAGTTACATCCCATTGTAGTTACTGCATTTCAGCATGGCTAAACAGCTGCCAGTGCAACTAAGGCCACCCACTAAGGTGGCATTAGTTGCACTCACGCTACTTGCCTGAGCCATTATGTTAATTTCTGTCAACAATGCAGATGCCTGTGTGTGAGAGCTCTTTCTCTCACCTCACTCTGCAGTAAAGTATAATTTTGGGAAAGAAATCTTGCAAACCTATCAGTAATGGGTAAAAGCATTTTTTTTTACTACATATGTCTGTTTTTAGTTTGTACTAATATATTTCCTACTTATTGAAGATCTCTGTTCTGCATATGTGTGACTAAGGCTACATGTTTTGTTAGCATGGAGTTTCTATGTAAGGAGCTGTAGTAATCTGGTTTGTTCCATTTTCTGAATAGGAATATGTATGTTCTAGGGCCCATTGCAATATTTATGGCACTGCTCTTTTCTGGGTACGCTCCATGCTGTGTTTGTTTTGAAGTCAATGCTGTTATGGAATAGTAGATTGGCTCTATGGGTCCTATACTCTTGAGTTCTTGGTGAGGTCAACTGTACGGTGTTGGTTTGCGGAGAGGGGAGGGGGGCAACTGGAATACGCATTGTTTTTGAGATTTCCAGTATTGCATTCTTTATGCTACCAGACAGAAATTTAAAATATTTTGTCAGTGCAGATTCAAAGAAATTTAAAATTGTAAGGGAACGTCTCAGTTTGATTTTGTTTAGTAGCCTGATAGCTTCACCACTGCAGAATTCTGGACTTTTCCAGCTCTAGCACAATCCAATCCAGCGTTTGAATTCATGGCTCCCAGGATTAGTTTCTCATTTTATATCTTCCCTCCTCAACAATAATCTGGTCATAGCAAAATAAATCTGATGTGCAGATATTTATAATGGTGTGATGGGGGGGGGGGAGGGCTGTGTAAGTGGCTTTTCATTAATCAAATTTAATGTTTTATATTATGTTTGTTTTATTGCAACATTGTTTTACTAAATCATTCCTAACAGGGGCTACACATTTATGCTTATGTTTATTTCAAACAAAGGTAGGAAATTGTGTTTTTTTTTCCTTTTTAAATTGCTAGCTCTCTGACTGGGAGCTCTTAAAAGGGATTTGGTACATTTTTGAACCAAAGTTACATTCGTTTTGGTGCTTTAGTTTAAAAGGAGAAGTATTTTCTTTAGTGGGGTAGGTTTAAAACTCTGCGTTGGTAACTTTCTCAGCTCTTGGGAGGTGCTGACACCTAATCAGGTGTTAGTTCCCTCCCTACCCCCCCCCAACTCCCACCCACCCTTAGTGAGTGGTCTTGCTTTATAGGGCACCTCCCCATTTAACAAAACACAGGGACTTGGAACAGCACATTTTGAATATAATTAAAGAGATTTAACTGCTTTTTCTCTGAAAGACAGCTGAGAAACCGGCTGATACTTTGGTAGATCTCTCTCTTTTGTTTTAACAGATACTTAAGCTCCACAAACAGAAAAATGGCTGGGAAAAATTGTATCGCTAAAGCTGTTACCCCTGTTACAGCTTCTGCCTCTGTCCAGACAGAGGTCCCAATGCCAGTTGAAGGACCGGTTCCATGTGCATGGTGCCTGCATGCTGAAGCTCTCAGGAAACAAGTGGAGGAATTCAGAAAGGAGGTGGCGAGGCTGAAAGAATTCAAGACAGTGAGAAGTACATTGATGAGATGCTTCTCACAGCAACCAAGCTCTCCAGCAGAGAAGAAGATGGGTGCCTACAGAATGACGAAGGTTGGACATAAGTCACCAGGGCCTGCAGAATCACCAATCCAACCTCTCCAGCCCTTGAACTGAAGAACCATTATGTAGCCCTGGAAGTGGAGGAAGTGAAAGCATCCCTGGAAAGGGAAGAACCAGAGCTCAAGTACCCCAAAGTTGCAGAATCAGTGACCACAAGGAAGCAAAGTGTGGTGGTGGTTGGTGACTCTCTTCTGAGGGGTACTAAGGAGTCCATCTGCCGATCAGACTTGATGTCCAGAGAGGTATGCTGTCTGCCTGGTGCCAAAATCCAAGATGTTACCAAGAGTTTGCAGAGACTCATCAAGCCCACTATTACCCAGTGTTGCTAATCCATGTCAGAACAAATGATACTGCCAGGTATCCCTCTGAGCATATCAAAAGTGACATCATGGCTCTGGGACAGAGGGTGAAGCAGATAGGTGAACAGGTGGTGTTCTCTTCAATCCTCCCTGTTGAGGGTAAAGGCCAAGGCCGAGAGGCTCACATCCTGGAGATGAATGCATGGCTGCATGGATGGTGTCATTAAGAGTGTTTTGGTTTCCTGGACCATGGGATGCTGTTCCAAGGGTTGCAGAGCAGAGATGGCATCCATCTGTCCAAGAAAGGTTGACACATCTTCATTAGTAGACTGGCTAATCTACTGAAAAGGGCTTTAAACTAGATTCGTTGGGGATGGGTGAAGAAAGCCTCCAGGTAAGTGATACATTAAATACCTTTATGGAAATGGGTAAATGGGGTAAAATATGGAAAGCAGTATGTATAAATGCCCGTAGCATGGGAAATAAGATCCCTGATGTTGAAACTTTGGTGGGAGTGGATGACTTGGATTTAATGGCAGTTACAGAAACATGGTTCACAGAAAACCATGATTGGGATGTAACTATACCTGGCTATACTTTATTCAGAAAGGACAGGATAGGAAGGAGGGGAGGAGGAGTGGCACTTTATGTAAAAGATAATATTAACGCTTTGGAATTACAGAGCTTAAAAAGGAGAGAGAAGGCATTGTGGGTTAAACTAGAAAGAGGGAAAGAGAAATCTATTTGCATTGATGTGATATACAGACCTCCCTTACAAGAGGAAGAGGTGGACAGAGTTAATTGAAGACATACACAGCACTGATAGGAAAGGGGTAGTGCTACTGATAGGGGATTTCAATATGCCAGATGTTGATTGGCACATTCCTGCTGCAGTATCATCTGGAACGGGCATGTCCAACAGGTAGATCGCGATCCACCTGTAGATCACGGAGGGGTCCAGAGGTAGATCGCCAGCCCCACTTGGCTCCATCTCTCCAGCAGCTCGCCCCATCGCTAGGAGAGAGCTTCTGCTGGCAGGTTATCTGCCAAGGGCTTTCTGACACTGCTGATCCTTTGCCTGTCTTTTTTCCTTGCCTGTGGGAATCTTGCCTGCGGGTATATTGGGGGCGCTTGTTGTTTTCGTGCCAATAGTTTGTGGGTACCCCAGGGGGCCGCCGCCCACACCCCACGACGAGACGCCACAGGCCAGGCGTCATACCTGGTCTCCTGCCTCAGAATCATCCATTCCTGCCCCCGCCCCAACACCCTTTAGAAGTGTGTTATATACCGGGCGATATCCATTCGCCTGGGCTTTACCTGAATCCACTTACTGTATTGTATCATGTGCTGGTCGTTGGCCGCTTTATAGTTCGCTTTCATTAAACGTTTTCAGGCAGACACAACAAAGTGTCAAGAATTTGGTGATTGTGGCGGGCTTTTCCAATTTTGTTCTAACTTGCCTATGCCTTGCCTTCGAATTGGTTCAAACCACTGTGACTTTTGCTTGCCTCTGCAATTTTATTTTGCCTAGCTTTTGCATTGTTTCTACACTGTGTGCAGAATTTATTAAATCGCGTGTGGTGGTATTTGAACTTGTTTGGCAGTATTTGATTTTATCTGGTTTGCTGGACAAGTGTTTGAGATTTTTTGATGATTGTTTGGTGGTATTTGATTATTGGTGCCAGTATGATGAATTCTTATTTTTACTTTTAGAACTGCATGTGTGGTTTTGGCATCTCCAGTCCTTGTATTGCACATCATCCAGAGGTCTTCAGTTCCTGTTGATCTTTAATACTTTGGGACAGTGACAGTTTTGGACCAGATTCAGCCAGTGTTTATACTAACTTAGCAGATTTGGCCTTCTTACATCCAGCCATCCCAGTATAACGAAGATGAGTGTTCCAAAGAAGAGCAAAACCTACCACTTTCATGATGAATGGGAAATGGACTACTTCTTCATCATGGTGTTGTTGTCTAATTTGTAACGCCCCAGTATCCTTGCCCAACAAGGGTAATCTGGAAGTCATTATAAGGCTCTGCATAGCAATAGGTTTGATGCTGATTTTCCACCCAAAAGTGAAATTCGTAAACTGAAGCTCAAAGAACTTAACTCGAAATTAGCGACTCAGCAACAGTTGATGGTGAAGCCAAGGTCACATTCGGTCAATGCAACCATAGCATCCTTCAAGGTCAGCAACCTGATCGCAAAGAAATGCAAACCTTTCACTGAAGGGGAATTTGTAAAAGATTGTTTTCTTGAAGCAGCTGATAATCTTTTTGAAGGCTTTAAATTAAGAAAGAGATCATAGCTGCTATTCAAGATGTACAATTGTCAAGAAACACCGTCGTGTGGCGAATAGAAAAGATGTGTAGAGATACAACTTTACAATTGTTGGAGGATGTTTCAAATTGTGTTGCTTTCTCACTCCAACTGGATGAATCTACAGACATAAGAGACAAAGCCCAATTACTAGTCTTTATCCGGATGTTTTTTGAAAAGTTCAGTGTTAAAGAAGAACTACCTGGAATGATTTCTTTAAAAGGGAGAACTACCGGTCAGGAAATTTTCAGTTCTTTCCATTTTTTGTGACAAAGTGTAATCTTCCATTGCATAGGTGTTTGAAGGTGTGGTCTCCAGAATTGCACACTATACTCCAAATGAGGTCACACCAAATACTTATACAGAGGCACTATCACCTCCTTTTTTCTGCTAGTCATTCCTCTCCATATGCACCCAAGCATTTTTCTAGCTTTTGCTGTTGCCTTTTCTGTTTAGCCACTTTAAGATCATCAGACACAACCACACCTAGGTCCCGCTCTTCTTTAGTGGACAAAAGTACTTCACCCCCTATACTATATTGCTTCCTTGGCTTGCTGCAGCCCAAATGCATGAGCTTACATTTTTTTAACATTAAATCCCAGCTGCCAAATTCTAGACCATTCTTCAAGCTTAGATAGATCCCTCCTCATGTTATAACATCTACACCTAAAATGTCTACACCTTCCTGGGTGTCTACTCTATTGCAGATTTTGGTATCATCCACAAAGAGGCAAACCTTACCCGACAGCCCTTCCGCTATATCACTAATAAAGATGTTAAAAAGAATCGGACCAAGGACAGATCCCTGGGGCACACCACTGGTAACTTCCTTCTCCTCAGAGTGAGCTTCCTTTACCTGTACTCTTTGTCGCCTCACACTCAACCAATTTCTAACCCAAACAGTAACTTTAGGGTCCATCCCTAGGGTGCTCAGTTTGTTTATAAGTTGCCTGTGAGGAACGGTGTCAAAGGCTTTACTGAAATCTCATACACAACATCTAGGGCTGTCCCTCGGTCCAACTCCCTGGTCACCCAGTCAAAGAAAACAGATTTGTCTGTCAAGACCTGTCTCTGGTGAATTCATGCTGCCTCGGAACCTGTAATCCACTGGACTCCAGAAACCTCACTATTTTCTCTTTCAGAAATGTTTCCAATAATTTACTCACCACCGAAGTTAAACTAATTGACCTGTAGTTTTCAACCACAACCTTACTTCCGTTTTTGTGTAAAGGCATGACATGAGCCTCTCTCCAGTCCTTTGGCACCACTCCTGACTCCAACGAGGCATTGAAAAGGTCAGTTAGTGGAGCTGCTAGAATGTCCCTAAGTTCCCTCAGTATTCTAGGGTGTATCCCATCCGGTCCCATCGCTTTGTCTACTTTAAGTTGAGCTAGTTTCTCACAAACACAGTGTTCTGAAAATTGTTCAAGATGCCCCTCGCTTCCGTTCCTGTTTGTCGGTGTTTTCTGAGGTCCCGTTCATGGTTCTTCATCTGTGAACACAGAACAGAAATATTTGTTAAGCAATTCCACTTTATCCTCATCAGCTTCTACATATTCCTCCCCTTCACCCTTGAGTCTGACAATACCACTTTTGCCCTTCCTCTTCTCACTAACATATCTGAAAAATGTCTTATCCCCCTATTTTATTGCATTGGCTATTTCCTCCTCTTTTTGAACCTTTGCTTTCCTGACTACTTTGCTAGCTTCTTTACTTTTTTCCAATTATATATGCCTGTCTTCCTCTGTCTGTGATATCTTGTATTTCATGAAGGCCTCCCTCTTTTTCTTCACCTTTTCAGCTACTTCTTTTGAAAGCCATAGTGGTCTCCTTTTCCTTTATTTACCATTTTAACAAAAAGGTAAATAAAGTAAATAAATATCCCCTTTCAGTTTAGCCCACTGTTTTTCTACATCCTTCAGCTGTTCCCATCCCGCTAATGACTCCCTGAGATATTGGCCCATCTTGGCAAAGTTTGTTTTCCTAAAGTCTAAGACCCTCACTTTTGAATGGATTCTAACAGCCCCGTTGTCCTAATACTGAACCACACCATCCGGTGATCACTGGATGCAAAATGATCTCCCACTATAACATCAGAAACACTTTCACCATTGGTAAGCACCAAGTCCAGTATGGCCCCTTCACGTGTGGGGTCTGTTACCAATTGCCTGAATAGTTCTCCCTGGAGAGAATCCAGCATCTCCTTACTTCTAGATCAGTCATGTCCAACTTCGAACAGATCGTGATCTACTTTTTCTGGTTTGGCTCTACTCCCCTGAAATTCTTTTATTGGCTTTGCAGCATTATGCTTAAGGTGGTAGCTGGCAGGTAGATATTTCCGAGAGCTTTTTGCAATCTTCAGCAGAGAGCAGGGGGGGGGGGGAGGGAGGGAGGAGGGGAAACAATGGCAGAGGGAGGACTTTGAGGTTGTGTGAGGCTGCTGCACTCTTCCAGATCCTTCCAATTGCTGGCTGTTCAACAGGCTCTTATCATGTAGTTAATTCATGTTCTGTGCACTGCTCTGACCCTCTGGTACAAACAGGCTTTTTAGCTTTCCCTTTGATAAAGCTTGGTTCCCACCTGTATAAATTGTGAGGTCTTCTCTCTGGTAATGAGGACTGTGGACTCCCCTGCTCCCCCAGTCTGGACAGCTTTCTGACCTCAGCTTGGTCTCTCCCTCTCTCTGGACGTTTGTCTCTTGGGGAAACTGCTAGGTACATATGACCTAGATTGGCCACTGTTGGAAAAAGAATACTGGGCTTGATGGACCTTGGTCTGACCCAGTATGGCATCTTTTATGTTATCATGATAAGAATGTGGAGCTGAATCAATTTTCCCTCCTCCTATGGCTACCGAATAGACTGCAGTCTCAAGTGAGAGTCACTCTCAAGGTGGTCATTCACGAGCATGTAACACAGGAACACTAAAAAATTTTTTTTTTTAAACTACCTCTAATGTTTCGATTGATTTTTACGTTTTTTGGTGCGCTGAATCCAAATCTGGTAACCAATTTGCTCCATCACGTACAGATTTTTTGCTACATTGGGTTAGCAGTTTGAGGTGAACATTTCAGATTGAGTGCGATCGAGATAAAAGTTTCTTGGATGAATTCTTTATACTAATTGTTTAGTAGTTATTCAAATAAAAATAAAGAAAATTGTAACAAGGCAGCACATAAGAATAATGTCAACAAAACACACTGTGATGGTAGCAAAATTGTCTGCACTTAAAACAGCCACATACATGTGCACAAACATTGAGCATATAAAAGCGAGGTTAGACGCAAAGCAAAGCAAAGCAAAGAAATGTGCAAAAAATGTTGTACAGGTATGTATGTATGTAAGAATAGAAAACGCAAACCGCACCATTGCAATACATGAAGACAAACACCCGATGGTGTGAAAATAAAATTCTAATAAATGAGATCCGACACTGTGGTAATAACTAGCAAATTTTTATTTCAAAGTTTAGTAAAAACACAATATTTGTCAACACAGTTTAGATTTTAAAGTCATTCTTGGGTCAATCAATCTCCTGGTGGGCCCGTTTCTTCTTCCCCCGAATGCTTCTCTTGATCTGCTGCTTGGCGTATTTTTCATCTGGGGTTTCCCACAGCAGCAACCAGCAGAAATCAGCCATCATAGTGGTGTTCCATCTTCCTTGGTACCTTCTCTCTGCGTCCTTGATGTCCTGGTGAAACCTTTCACCTTGTTCTTCACTGTACGCCCCCAAGTTTTCGGGAAAGTAGTTCACATGGCAGTGCAAGAAATGGACTTTCAGGCTCATGTTACAGCCTTGTTCTTTGAAGGCATTGAGCATCCTGGCAACAATATCCTTATAGTTCTCATCGCGCTTGTTCCCCAAGAATTTGAGAACAACATCCTTGAAGGAATCCCAGGCTTCTTTTTCCTTCTCAGATATCGTTTCAGCGAATGCTCCATCTGAAATGAGTTTCCTTATATCAGGGCCAACAAACACTCCTTCCTTTAGCTTTGCTTCAGAAAGTCAGGGGAACTTTGAGCAAAGGTACTGAAAGCACTCACCATCTTTTGGAAGGGACTTGATGAATTACTTAATGAGACCCAACTTAATGTGGAGAGGTGGTAATAGAATTTTATTTAACATCTTTATATACCGCGCTATTTGTTTTCAGTTATCACGAGGTACCAAGCTCTCATGAAGAACATTTTTCTCACCGGGTCTCAAATACTCCCGAATTGGCCAGTCTTTTTTCCCCCAGTGTAGGTCACGGGCCCGGCTATCCCACAAGCAAAGGAAGCAGGGATATTTGGTGAAACCGGATTGCTGCCCTAATAGCATGGATAGAATTTTAAAGTCTCCACAAATCATCCACTTATGCTCATCATAACGAATCTTCTGAAGAATCAGGGCCAAATTCTCGTATTTTTCTTGGAGAATAACAGAGTGAGCAATAGGAACTGAAGCGAATGTGTTGCCATTATGAAGAAGAACACCTTTTATGCTGTCTTTTGACGAATCAATGAACAGCCGCCATTCAGCAGGATCATACTTGAGTTTAAACTTTTCCATCACTCCGTATATATCGTTGCAAAATACCAAATCTTCCTCTTTGCTGAAATACTTCAAAAATTGTGTCTCGCGGTTGCAGTACCAATAAAAAGTTGTTCCTGGTGACAATAGATTTTTCTGTTTAAGCCGAGAACCTAGCAGTTGGGCAGCATCTTTTGGGAGTCCTAAATCCCGGACTAAATCATTCAATTCAGCTTGAGAGAAAAGTTCAGGTTTTGGATCTGGTTCAGTTTCAAACTCGGAAGTACTGGACTCATCGGGAAAAGCCATCTGATGAGTCTCATCATGATCAGAACAGTCCACACAAATATGATCCAAAGATTTTGGTGGTTCAGGCACAGGTACTTCGTTGCTATGAGGCATAGGCCTAATTGCTGAGGGAAGGTTGGGGTAACTTATTACGTTCTTATTTTTTAAGTTGTATCCCTTCACAATGCAAGAGCAAAAATAGCAGTCACTGCTGTGGTCTCTTTGTTCACGCCACATCATAGGTATTCCGAAACGAAATGCTTGTTTTTTACCTTTCATCCATAAGCGTAGATCTTCCTCACATGTCTTGCACACTTTGTGAGGAGCCCACGGTTTGTCTTGATCGCCTAACTTCAAACCGAAATAGGCGAAGTATACTTTTTTAATAAATGCAGAAATGTTCCTCTGCCGCTTTTTCACGGTATATTCCCCACAAATAAAACAAAAACTGTCCGGAGAGTTGACGCAACCTCTGGCTCTGTGAGCCATCACAAATACACAGCACTGCAAACTACAACTGTAGTGAACCACTTCGGAATAAAGCTGGATTACGACTGAGCAAACAAAAGGTAATAATGAACTTGCAAGAAACTGAAATTTGACAGGGACGTTCATGTCGCAACCACCGTGTTTGAGCGAGCAAACGAGGCGAGGTGAGGCGAACAGGAAAGAACATGCGCCAGCGCGAGTACTGGATTTAGCCCCCCGCCTCCCAATTGTCCTGTTAATGTATAAAATGAATACAAAACACTCTAAAATATCATGAGGGAGTGTTTCTAGTTAGTTAACCTTTACAACCTCTATTTTGGGCCAAGAAAATAAACTGCAGTCGGCTAAAAAGAAATTATGTGAACATTCCTTATATGGGTAAGAAATCTAATTTTGCAAGAAAACGTGACGTGATGGAACATTTTGGCTATTTTTCCTGGATTCAGCAACCCAAAATCTATAGGAATCAGTTGCAAAACTGGAGGCAGTTTTTTGGTAGTGTACCTGTGTAATCAATCTTTCCCTCTCACTCCTCAGATTTTCTTCAGAGAAAATCCATCCACAGTCTGCTGGTGGAGACAAAGAAATACACTAAGGGGACCTCTGGTGGCTGAGGTGAATAGAGGCATGGGAGTGATGTCATTGGAATCTGGGCTTTTCATTGGTTCTTTGTCTCTACCAATCTGCAGGTAGGGGAACACAACCCACTTGTCTGGACTGGTCTAGCAGGATGATATGGAACTGCTGTTATGAAACAAAGCACAATGCTGAGTAAAAGAACAAAAAAGGCAAATATTCTAAAACTTTTATTTCTTCAAAATTATTTATATATGGTGCCCTTCATTTTGAAGGAAATTTCACAATCAGAAATCTGCTTTTCTAAAAGGCATTTATGAAATAATTTAAACAGTCAATTAACAACAAAACTTAAAGCTACAAAAATCTTTTACATAAATCAAGGTGCAACATTTGTTGTAGAAAAAGTGTTGCTGATACAGGGCTTCCCCAATCCATCCTGGGTGACCCCCCTACTGCTACCCAGGGTTTTAGAATAAGCACAAAATAAGTTTGGTGCATACTGGGGCTCCTGTAGATGCCAACAGACTTCATACATCTTCAGTGTGAATATCCTGAAAGTAGGACTGGCTGTGGCGTCATCTGGATAGGCTTGGGAAATCCTGTGCTAATTCATATTACAGCAAAATGAAATAAATAAAACATTTGCAATTTAAACGTATCCTTTGAATTCACTGCTCCTGACTTCTGGTGTGCCATGGAAATTTTTATTCCGTTCCTCATCAATAAATAGCTCTTTGTTTCACTCATAGTACATCCCTCTAGGTACTAATGCTTCTGCTACTTCAGAATATAAACACAATTTTCAGTGTTTCCGGTTATTGTGAGAACTGTTGCTTGGGAGGTCTCTTTCCTGTTTATTTCCAGAACAGGATTCAGATGAATTAACCAGAAGAGAAACTCACTTGCTCATAAAATTCAAAGCTAATCCATTATGCAAAATATTCTACTTATAAAAAGCCAGAAAACAGCAATTATGAGGGGGAGGGTACAGGCCAAGGCCACAAAGGGTACAGGGCTGATGGTACAAACACAGGAAATTTAAAAGATTAAAAAAAAAACCCCACAAACTGTTTTAAACAGGTATCGGAACTCCTCATGAAGGAAAACAAACTAAGACATTGAAAAGAGACTTTTTTTAAAACTTTTGTATGTGCAAGGCTTTTTTTTTTTTTTTTTTTTTTTTTTGTAACAAACACACCTTAATATGTTTTGATAAACAGGCCCTATGTTAGCTAAAAATGTTTCTTCATAGACAAGCAGGATGAGTCAGTCACAGAATAACACCATCTGACGGTGCCAGCTCCATGGTACCTCTGGCCATTCCATTTTCCCTCAGTGATTTCCTAGCTGGCGTGCAGGTTCAGCTGAGGAGACAGAGGGTGGGTTTATGGGGCTGACTTAACCTGCTGTCTACAGCGAACCACCATTACAGGTAAGTAACCTCACTTTATGCATTGTGAGCTCAGTAGAACTGTGCTTACATAAATAGAAGGTGGAGTTCCATTTAAAGCAGGGGTCTCAAACATGCAGCCCGCAAGAGAACATTGTGTGGCCCGCGACGGAGGGAAAGAAAAAAGCCTTGCTTCTGCTTCTGCCGTTGCTGCCGTGGCAGCGGCAGAATCGACTGTCAATTTTTTTTTTTTTTAAACCTGGCTTCTGCTGCTCAAGCAGCAAAATCAGCTGTGCTGCGGTCCCTTCCTCTCTGCCCGGAGATCCCTCATTATGCTCCATCAGCGTGTGCTTTTCAAGCCGCGAAGAGAGTATTCCCCTCTCGCGAGGCTTGAAAAGTGAATAGGATTAAGCCGCGCGAGAGGGAAATACTCTCTTCGCGGCTTAAAAAGCACACCGCTGATGAAGCACAATGAGGGATCTCCGGGCAGAGAGGAAGGGGCTGCGGGACAGCTGATTTTCTGCTGCAGCAGCAGAAGCCAGGTGTTTTTTTATTTACCGGGGGGGGGGGGGGGGAGGACTGGAAATGGGCTATTGGCAGGGGGGGGCTGTAGGACTGGAAATGGGCTATTGGCAGGGGGGTAGGACTGGAAATGGGCTATTGGCAGGGGGGGGTTATGACTGGAAATGGGCTATGGGGGGTCTAGGACTGGTAATGGGCTGGGGGGGGGTTGCTAGGACTGGAAATGGGCTGAGTGGAAGGGGGGCTTGAACTGCAAATGGCTGATGGGGAGGGGGGCTTGGAATGGAAATGGGCTGTGAGGGGAGGGAGCTAGGATTGGAAATGGGCTGATGGTGAGGCTATGATAGGACTGGAAATGGACTGATGCAGGGACTAGAAGGGAGCGGATGCTGGGTGGGGCTGGAACTAGAAGGGAGCTGATGTTGGGGGAGGATTAGAATGGGATGGAGCTGGGAAAGTGAAATGGAGAGGGGAAAAATATTTTGTCTAGGAGAGAAGACAAATCTACAATTGGCCAGGTATTGGGAGAGTAAGTGGGGATTGAGGATGGAGGGGTAAAATTGGAGTGGATGAAATAGGAATGAGGAAAGAGAAAAAGGAGAAAGATTAGTATGTTAAAGCAGATGTAGAGAGAGAATGGAAAAAAAACTAGGAGAGAAGAAAGGGCAAATGGACAGCAGACGATGGAGAGTTAGCAGAAGACATGAAGAAACCAGAAGAAAGTGGCTGGAACAATTGCAACTGAAAAAAAATGCACAAAAGGTAGAAAAATCTCTCTTTATTTTGAATTTATTAACTGGAATATGTCAGCTCTGGGAAATGTGCATCATTAATGTTTGCGCTTTGTTTAGTACAAGAGGAAATTAATTTATAGTTTTATTTCTACAGTGTTGTTGTACATTCCAAGTTTGGCTTTTGGGGTTCCCAGTTTAATTATTGTCTTCCTGTTTCTAAATCTTTTAGTCTTTCTTTATCCATACTCATTAAAGAGGCATGTTTACTAAAAGTTAGTGTATGGTAACATTATGCAAATATTTATGCAAATGAGGCCCCTTATGCAAATGAGGCCCCGCGTCTTATGCGGCCCCCGGGTTACTTTACAAGTCCTCATTTGGCCCTCAAAGCAATTTGAGTTTGAGACCCCTGATTTAAAGGATAGTAAAAAAAAATATACAACTCTATTTCTGAACAATTGCGTATTTTGACTTTTTTGACCAATGATTTATGCTACTGGATGCCTGATATCCCAAAGGAATAGATGCAGTATTGAGTGACTGATGTTATAAAAAACAAAAAGAAAACATTAAAATAGTCTATTTATAAGTCATCAGAATTATATTTCATAACTAGAGAGAAGAGAACCTCGGTGACAACAGTAAGGAAACCTAGAATGATGGCTCAGCAAAACAGAAAGAAAACAGAGCACACAATGCAAAAGTCATGATTATAGCCAATCAGTTACATATACTGCAATTAGCACAGTGCAGACATAGCACCGTGCAAGCCAGCATGTAGGTGCATCTACCACCACCACCTGAGGTGGCATTACATGCACCCACGCTAAGGGTAATAAGGGTGGTTAGCGCAAGCTACCAATGTCCGCATTAGCCATCAATGTCTCCATTCTTCCCCTGTCCTGGCCAGTCCCTGCCCCTTCATACAGTACCCGGTTAGAGTGGGATTTTTTAGCATGGGGGACCATGCTACCTTTTAGCTTGGTGTTCAAACCATAGGCTAGACCTTACACCACTGGGTAGTGCACTTTAGTAAACATGTTCCCGTGTGCAACAAAGGTCACTTGAATTGTAGGCACATTTACACAATTCAGGTGATCGCAGCGTACAGCTAGAAAATAAAATGACTCCCATTAGCTTAAACTAAACTCTAGTGCTGTAAACTCATTTTCAGTACACCAGGAAAAAAAATAGGCTGATTCAACAGAAAGTCAAAGGAAATGTTAGAACTATGCTACCTTAAAACACCACAACAGAGAAGCATTCGAATGCTACTTTCAAAGTTAACTATTCCAAGTGCAGAGTCCAATATGCAAGGATTTATGCTTCCATCTTTGAGGCTTAATGCTCCTAAATTGGCCCCTCTGAAAATTTACTAGGGCCAAATGCCTAAATTTAGAAGTTTTAATGAAATTTTGAGAGTAAATTTAGGAGCATAAAAATGGGTGACAACAGGGACAGATTTAGGGCAAGGAAAAAAAATTAGGAGCTTAACAATGATTTTCAGTACTAGGCTTATGCAGCTAGGAAAATGAATGGCAGTCCTAAATTTATAATCATATCTTTTAATCCCTAACTATGACTTTTCAGCTGAAAACTTAGCCAGCTTGGTAAACATAACCTCACAATTTAGCGACCAATACCATTTTTTCTTAAACTACAGAGGTTATATATAATCTGTGAAAAAGAAATGGATTAGACAAGAATATGGTTGTGAAACGCTGGACACATTCCTGCCTACAGAGCAAAAATGGTCAATATTTAGTCATGACATTGGTATATTTCTTTTAAATGCAAGCTGCCATGGGTAATAAAAACCAGATATTCAGGGTTGGTATCTGGATAATTGCAGGCACTGAATAACTGGTCCCTGCATCACTTCACAGTTAGTCAGTCTGCAGAGTCATTTAGGAAAGGTTTGTGCTGCACAATGATACTGAACTTCACCCCTGTATGAATACTCCAAGGGCCGCCCCTACTGTGCACTCAGTGTCGAGGAGGTCAGGCAGGATATTATCAGCATTTGTTTGGTCAGCGGGGGCTAGTAACTGGATGAGTGTTGCTGTCTATCAGGGCTGACCCAACTACTAGGCCTTCAGATTTGCCTAAGGTGCCAACACCTTGTACCATCTTTGGGGCCAGTCCTACTGACCCAAAAGTATCTAACACAAGAATAATTTAAAAAAAACCACCACCCCAAGAATAAGAAATTCCTATCAGCTATTAAAAATAAAAAATATGACTACTGCTATCAACAAGGTTCAGATAACATTCATTATTATTACTGTTTGCTACAATAAGTGCCAAAACCTTAAGGGGCACGTTTACTAACATGTGTTACCTGGGTAGCATGGGGTTTGAACACAGTATCGGTACTCTGCTAAAAGCCCCACACTACTGTTATAGCATTCATCTGGATAAGGTGGGGGCGTTCCTACTGCTAGCGTGGGCGTTTACAGCCCACACTACCTGTACCCAGAGCAACTGTTCCAATACCACCTCAAAGGGTGGCGATACTTGCTCCTGCAGCTATTTTACCAGAAAAGCACAGTAACCGCAGGAAGACTGCTGTACCTGCTCCCCTGCAGTTAGCACAAAGCACAAAGCCCAAAGCTAACAATGCGACCCCTACCTGTCTTATCAGCGAGGGGAATGTTTATTAAGCCAAAGGATAACATACCCAACAGTTTAGGAGTCTCCTCTTCAAAGTGAAAATATATTATATCAGTATTTGTGATGTATTCATTTCTTTAGGATTCACATTTTCTATTAAAGCACACCATTTATTAAAATTTTAAAAGTTATATCAAATATACTGCATTTATAAATTCAATTTTGCTTCCCATTCTTTTTCCTTTTCTTACACATTGATACAAAAATAAAATCAACTTGATTTGTCAGCAGGCCTTGCTTCCCTGCCTGAACTTCCAAAGACCACCTAGGAACGATATCCTGACTTCAAAAGGAATTAGTAATGGACTCAACCTGAACTATTTCTCAGATTTTCCCATCCTCTTTAAATGGAGAAAAGCGAACACTTAAAAACAACATGATGCACTAACAGAACTAAATGTAGGGGCTTCTTGGAAGGCTTTTTCAAAAGAGGTTACTGCATATTCATACTCGGGAGTTACTTTCTTATCTAATGCACCTCGGATTCCTTCCAGTTCAGTAGTACAAACACCCATTCATATGCATGAAGGATTCTTTGCTCTGCACACAGCCGATGGACGAGAAGCTTTACTCACTAAGGGGCATGCTTACTAAAGTGTACTGAACTAGCACAGCTTGAGGACCGTTTTTGTTAGCACAGGGCAGCTCTGGACCAGCCCTAGCGATGGGGCATGACCCCATGCACAGGTTCAGCTCTGCTCCTGCACTAAATTTGTTTGCCACAATTAATGCAGGTGCACTTACCTCCACCCACTAATAAGTGCCCCTATGCTAACATTGCCGGTTAGCACGTGACCAATGTCCAGACTAACCACCACGTGTGCACTCCGCCCGAACCCTCGCTAAATGAGGGAATTTTACCACAGCTTCATTTTAGCATGTGATAGCTGTTACCAGTGGCAGCCTGAAGGAGACCCTCCATGCCATCCCCCTCCTTGCACTGAAGCGGCGGCGGCCGCTGAACTCTGCGCTATTGGTCCTCAAAGTACTTGCATGCATGCATGCTCATGACCTGCTGCTCCTGCCCCCCTGGATTCATCTTCCTTGGGTGCAGAAGCAGCAGGCCGGAACTACACACTCACACACACGTGGGAGTTTTAAAGCCCACCTACCGCTTCCTGGGGGGGGGGGGGGTAGTGATGCCACCCACCATGGTCTGCTACCCTAGGTGACAGCCTGGTGGACGGGCCAGCCCTGGCTCTTACCACAGCATGCTTAGAGTGCAGTAAACATGCCCCTAAAGTCATTATAACTCCATTCAGCCAAAATGCTTTACCACTACCACAAAGGGATTTTAAGGGGATCCAGTTCACATCTCTGCTACCCAGATATGCCTGCTACATGATGCTGACAGAACAAGCCAGCTCTTAAGAGATATCGTTCAAAGCACATATCTCATCTATAGTTCAGCGCTACTTTCTCACCTTAAGACAACTCCAATCTGTACGCCCTTTCCTCTCTTTCTCCACTATGTCCACCCTCCTCATCTCCCTAGTTGTCTCCCGCCTCGATTATTCTAACGTCTCCTTAGCTGGTCTCCCCCAATCCCAACTTCAATGTCTGCAACGAGTCAACACAGCTGCCTGTATCCTCACTTGCTCTTCCCGTTTTGACCATATCACCCCTCTTCTCATTCGCCTGAAATGGCTTCCGCTTCCCTTCCGTATTCAGTACAAATTTCTTCTTTTTGTTCACAGGTCTATTCATACTGGCACTCCCCTTTACCTTGCCGACCTGATCCACCTCCACACTCCCTATTGTTCCCTCCGCACCATCCACATGAACTGCATAACCTTACCCTCCCCATCCCAGGCCCACCTAGAAACCACCCGTTCCTCTGCCTTTTACTTCCTTGGTCCCCACCTATGGAACTCGCTCCCCACAGACCTCCGCTTGGAACTCTCCTTTAAAACATTTAAGGCAAAATCTAAAAACCCATCTCTTCTGTCTAGCTTTTGGCCTCTCTCCCCCCCCCCCCCCGCGTGCCCCTTTTCACCACACCCATGATGTTGTTTTCCCTTGTTTGTTACTATAATCTAGCCTTGACCTTTTACTCTTCTCTCTTCTTTCCTATCACACTATGGTGTTCCTTTCCTAATTTTCTAAGCAGCCTTTTGTATTTTGTAAACCGCTCAGACGCTATTGTGATGGGCGGTCTATTCAGTTCCCAATAAACAAACATATGCAGCATCTGGAAATATACACATCCAGCTTGGAAGTTTAAAACTGCAACCCCCCCCCCATACACACACTGCACTAAATACTAATATCCAGAGGTGGTGAAATGTTCTAAAGCAATGAACAATAAAATCATGTTGCAACTTAATTTTGGAGGGGGAAAAAAAACCCTCTTCATTTTGCTCATAAATTACTTATCCTGTAATATGCCTATGTATAATATCCATCAAGACGGCAGTCAAACTGTAAGACAAAAAAGATCCTCACTGCTAGGATGTTTTAAGAAATGCAATTTGCATTTGCTATTTACTGTGAATATCCAGATTTTCTTATGTGTAACTGTGGCAACCTAGCTGGTGATGTAACAGCCTAATATTTTGGATCACCCATTCTCACCATATTTAAGTTCAGACATCTGAAAAGGATCAACAATAGTGCATGAAAAATTTTTTATTTTTGTACAGTCTGCGTGTCACTGGCCAAGGAAGCTATGGGAACAAAGCTGATCTTGTTTTCATTTTTTTCTGATCAGTGCCTACATTCCTTTCTACGTTAGAAAGTAAACAGGACAAAAAAAAAAGTTAATACATTAATAAAATGGAGATATTTTGGGCATAGGCACCGAGTATAAAAGGCTCGGGGAGGCCAAGCCTTCCCAAAATCCAGGCTAGCAGATAGGAGCTGTAATGTCCAGCTCCTAACAGGTTAGGGTGAGAACACAGACAGATGCTAGGATGGCGATTGAAGCTCTCTGCTTGGTGCAATTAATTCCCTAACCCCTGACCTTTCTCGTAATGGTCAGTGCAATGAACTGATCAGCAACCAGAGGTGGGGGACACACTCAACACCTTCTGCAGAGACAAAGGAGAAGGAGAAAGACTGTGTTAGCTTGATAGTTTGGGGGGAGTAAACAAAGTGAGAATATATGTGCAGCCCAAGTCCCCCTTCTACTCTCAGCCTCTCCAAAACAAAGTGTCAGTCACTGGCCATCTTGATTTGTGGGCAGGATGAGGCGCTGTACTATGAACTCCACGTCAGTGGTTCCCAAACCAGTTCTGAATGATCTCCAGCCAGTCATGTTTTCAGGGCATCTACAATGAATATTCATGAGATATATTTGCATACATACAATGAAGGCTGTACATAGATAATGCAGATATCCTGAAAACCTCACTGGCTGGTTAGGACTTGGACTGGCTAGAGAACTACTGCTCTAGATCACTTTCCTTCATGTCAAGTCCCTTAGAACTAAGTTACAGATGGGAAGGAGGCGGCCAGGGTGGGAGGGGGCCCACACAATTCACAGCAAGATGTCAGCACCTCTTACTCTGCAGCAGTGAGCAGAGCTAATGAACCTGTGGTTTTACAGCCCTCTCTACACCCTCTCTTTTGTGAATCTTTATTGCATTTTGCAGTGGCAGAAACCTGAGCCCAAAAGATTTTTAAAGTTGCAATTAAGGCAGGGCTCAACAAATCCCACATCGCCAAGGTGCCTACAAATTGCACCCTGGCGCCCTGATTTCAAGGCCCTGAAAGTTTCTTTTATGCCCTGGTGCTCCCTCACTCCACCGCAATCAGCTCTCTATAAAAGGAGTTTGAGTCATGTGGTGGAGAAAGTTCAGGCTGATCTCACTGCTTCGCCTTGAGAGTCTTGAAACCACAAGACCAGCCAAACTTCCTGCTTATAGACAGTTGACTGCAGTGAGCAAGAAGGGTGCGGCCTTTTTGGTGCAGCAACACAGCAGCAATGGTGAGACACACTGGTGATGGCTGGGGAGGGGTGTAATATGAGAGAGACAGAGACTAGGTGAAGGCAGGGTGTGAGGGCTATAGGAGATTGTTTTTGTCTGCGTATTACCAGGACATGGTGATACTGTATGCAAAGCAAAATAGAAAGTTGCCTCAGATGCAGTTATAAAGTGTCATCAATAGACTGTTAACCAAAATCTCTATGTTTCGTTCAACTTTTAACACATTTAAAGTGAAGCTTCTCTGTCACTATTATTTTTTATTTTATTATTCACCCGGTTTCAAAAGGTCTCAGACTTCTTGTAGCACAGCTATTGGACTAAACGTCCTGCTGCGTGTACTGGATCGCATCAACGACCTGTCTCAGAAACCGTTTTTTTCTTACAGTTAACACAGCCTGTACTCCTCTTTACTAGATATGCTTTTCTATACCGATACATATATGTTAAGAACTACTTTATTGAGTCCATCACTTAGCTGTAAAGTTTATATAGTCTGGAGTCAGCCGCTGTGTATGTCTTCGATCCCAAAGATCCCGACGCTCTTACGGGGCACCTCTGAGGCATTTCACTGCCTACAGTTTCTTCAGGGGATCCTTATATAAACACCCTTTTAGTGCTTATAAATAGTGATGCTGCCCACGTCTAGCTTTTCTCTGAATGGCATCAATCCTGGAGTAACTTTTCTTCCCAAAAAACGCCGCGCTTTATAAGCACTAAAAGGGTGTTATATAAGGATCCCCTGAAGAAACTGTAGGCAGTGAAACGCCTCAGAGGTGCCCCGTAAGAGCGTCGGGATCTTTGGGATCGAAGACATACACAGCGGCTGACTCCAGACTATATAAACTTTACAGCTAAGTGATGGACTCAATAAAGTAGTTCTTAACATATATGTATCGGTATAGAAAAGCATATCTAGTAAAGAGGAGTACAGGCTGTGTTAACTAAGAAAAAAACGGTTTCTGAGACAGGTCGTTGATGCGATCCAGTACACGCAGCAGCTGTGCTACAAGAAGTCTGAGACCTTTTGAAACCGGGTGAATAATAAAATAAAAAATAGTGACAGAGAAGCTTCACTTTCAATGTGTTAAAAGTTGAACGAAACAGAGATTTTGATTGTATACGTTCACGAAGAGACCAAGCACATCAATAGGCTGTTGACAACATACACATTGCGATTGCTGGGAGGCAGAAAGAGGAGAAAGTCCGCTGCCTTTTGTTGGCACTGTATAATACCAAGTTAAAAGGCCAATCAGGCCCTTAAAAAAAAAAAAGAGCTGGGGGGGGGGAGGGGAGGGGGCATTGTCACCGAGGTCTCAGTAGCTGGCTCCTAATTTCAAGAAAATTTGTCAAGACCTGCGTTAATGGGTACATGCGGCAAGGCACTCCCTGCGGCGATGGACATGATAGAAGCAAGGATCCACCTTGGCGCAACTCACACTCTTTGGGGGGAGGGGGGGCTAACTTGTGGTTGACAGGAAAATAGTCATCTGAAATCATGGTGGCTGAAGGCTGAGCCACTGTTGGGGCTACAGCAGGGATTTGGAGCCTGCGTTGTTGGAGGTTTTACACATTATTAGTAAGGCCCAAGATAACTTAACAAAATAAACAGTATGATGTGATATCTTTACATATGGTAGTACTGGAAGAAGATGGTGAGGGGGCAGAATAGAAGAGGTGGCACAAGGGGCAATGGTAGTGCCGCCTAGGCTATGACGACCAACAGCCCCACCTCGAACTACAGAACAGGCAAATCTGAAGAATACATTCAACAACTGTTTTGTCCATGGGGGGGGGGGGGGGGGGAAGGAGCATACTGATGAACAGCTAAGAGCTGGGAACCACAGCATTCAAACCTTGCCTCCCAACAATCTGTCCCTGTGACCTTGAACAGGTAACTAATTATCTGCATGCTTAATCATTGCAAAAGCTTTTGGAAATTGGTATCCCCACCAACACCCACACACACACACTCCATGGCAGCATATGTATGTTTAACTGCACCAAAAGAGGTGGAGGTTTAATCTTGAAGTCTCTACACATACTTAGTGACCAGAAAATAACATGGGCACTAACTTTTCAAAGTAAAGCTAAGCTGGGAGTTTCCTTTGAAAAGGAGCTTGCAGGCTCTGGGTACCTGTAAACCCCCCAGGACAGCTGAAGACTGCCCCCTTATGATTACACGGTTTTTGGAGCAGGGGCTTAGACTTACCTGTGATTTGTTGGCCAGTGCCCTGCTTTAGAGCACCATATAAATGGCACAATAAAAATGAGGCCAGGCACTCTGGAACAATCCCCTCTCTTTTGGGTTGACCTTTTAGCTTTACTAACAGGAAAATAAAATCCCCTTTCTGCGTCATCCACATGTACCAGAAAGGTATGTCAGCCTACCTTGTTTTCTCCTGTTATTATGAAGTGTTGTCTCTCACTTTGAACATTTTAATTAAGAAGTAGCTGATGAATGTGATATGTCACATTGTTTGTTATTATGATCACAACACGTTTTTCCCCTTACTTTGGCCTCTACTCTCTCTGATGCCCCAGAGCTTTGTAAATGGCTGAAGATCTGGCATGCTGTGCTCTTTTATGCTGTTAAAAATATATTTAGGCTGGTTCAAAAATGCTTTGTGATGTATTAGCGGTTACCATATGTTTATGCTGTGTGAACTGCTTTCAGTTATACTATATAAGGAAAGAAATCTACAAATAACAAAAACCGTACCCTGCAGGTACACTGTTACACAGGGAATTATGCATTCATAGAACATAGTGAAAAAATGGATCTCTAGGATTCTGGCCCATGTGGGACTTCAAGAAAAAAGTGAAGAATTTTGCTCAGTCTGTCACACCGCTATGTGCTTCAGCATTTCTTTTCAGAGTAAATTAAAAGTTTAAAACCACAGAACACTAGAGCAGTCCGAGCCTACCAGGCCCAGCGAACCAGCCTCGATATGCTCATACAGCCCCTCTTCTCAGTCACTTCATTAGCTTCCCATCCATTTCCGTATTCAATCCAATTCAAACGTCTTCTGATCTTTAAATACGTTATTCTTCTGCTCCTCACTACCTTTGCTCTCTCCCCCTACATCCCTCCTCATGAACTCCACTCTTATACTGGCTTACTCCTCTCTGTGCCTTTTCTTCCACTGCCAACTCCAAACTTCAGTCCTTTCATCTTGCTGCTCCTTGTGCCTGGAACAAACTTCCTGAGTCTGTGCATCAGGCTTAATCTCTTCCCCTTTTTAAAATCTATGCTAAAATGCTCACCCTCATTGAGGCTGCTTTTGGATGCTGATCCCTTGTGTCTCCTTACCTTTCCCTATTCTACCCTCATTCTTAATCTTGTCTTGTCTGTCTTAATTATATTGCAGTCTCCATCTATGTTTGTACAGCTCTGCATATGCCTTGTAGCGATTTATAAATGTTTAATAATAGTAGTAGTAGTAGTAGCAGCCGTCGTCGTTGTCGTCTACTGCAGATCTATGGGAAAACTCTCACCAAGGCAATGGCTCTAACCCACACAGACTGTGACCAAAATGAACACTGCAAAGTCTTTCAAAGAAAATGCATATTAAATTTACTCACCAACTGTGAAATTTTTAGCATAAAAACTTCTGCCTTTCAAAAATATTGTAAGAAAATATTCATTATTTACAATAGTGAAGCAAAATATTTTTTTTTACAAAAGGTTCAGGGTACAATTGTCAAATGTCTACAGCAATTCAGGTTTCTGATCAAGATCACCCATCTTTGTCTCACAGACGTAAGCCAGCATGTTGTAAGAACTTCTGAACATGACCATTATAAACAAGGACAGCTCCTGAGAGCAGACAAAACCATCACCAGACAATCACTTCAGTCATTTCATCCTAAGTTAGCCTGTGCAAACAAGAAAAAAATGTGAAACACACAAAAACTGAGAGACTATGTAGTTGTGCAACAGTTGTCATGCCACTGCCATTGAGAAAAAAAAAGTAGAGTGCCTTAGAGTAACAATTTAACAACATGCCACAAGCCTTGGAAGTTACACTAAAACGCCCCCCCCCCCCCGAAAACAGACATACACAATGCATGTACCTTCAGAGTCTAGAACCTCACATTCTAAAATTAAACATACAAATCTTTTTTTTATTTGGTCAAAAAGAGCCACTTGTGCAAATATGCAAATCCTGTAGTGAAACAGCCGATATTCCTTTCTGCTTGAAACTTTTACAAAAGTAAACATTCTGCACACTAACCATTTTTCAGTCTAACGCTCATGTTTATAATAGCCTATTTGGTTTCAGATGTTTCTGTCCATAAAAGCCGCTGTGAGATTTTAATTTCTTAGCTTCAGTTTATGGCATTGAGGAGATATGGGGGGAGGGGGGCGTGCTTTTCTCTAGAACTGCAAAAATAAAACAAAACACAAAACCAAGAATGTTTCTTGATCGGAGCCGTGCCTTTATCGGTCAGGGTTACACAGTAGTAGAGAAATGCAACATGCACTGTCTGGCACGGTTTTGAATATCTGTGATTTGTTCCTTAGTAACGCATTTACTGCAAGTGCAATTCAACCTTATCTGATACTTAGTAATTTATGAGAAATTTTACATTCTGAGAATGCGATGGACAGGTGGAAAAACATAACTAGAAAATGACAAGTACTCAATGTGCATTGCCTTCAACGAATAAAACGTGTGCAGAGCAGGTCCTTCTAACAGTGTTGCTTTGGTAGAAAATATCGATGAGGTATTTCCTCCCTCTCAAAATTGCTTAAGAAAATATCTATTAAAATTATATTAGAAGAAATGCATCCTAAAAACCATTACACAAAGAAAAACAAAAATGTCCGTGAAAGAATTTCCTTTTTTTTCCAAGTTAACAATTCTGCATTTTTCCAGAACCACCAAAAGCTGGGGAGGGAGGGATGAAGAAAGAGCGTTTAAAAACAAAACAAGATTTTAACCCAAGCCATCCGGATTTCAGAAGAAAGGCGCAGCACTGAAGGAGTTAACTCTGAGCAAAACGAATCAGCTTTCCTTTCACATGTGATTTGAATAAAACTGCACTGAAGCGGCCCAAAGGGCTTATAACAGCTCAATTTCGCAGCCTTCAGTTTTAATCCATCAGTTAGCATTGTGATCAGTCCTGGCTTCGCCCTCGGCATGCAGATGACTGGCGAGCTCCTGGAGCACAGCCGCTCGCCCAATGCGATCGTTCCTCCGCTTCTCCATAATCAGATCCTCCAGGCTCTGAAACTCCAGCGTGTGAGACTTTTTCTCCGAGAACTGGATTTTCAGTCGGTAGGGCTGTTTGCCTATCCTGAGTTCCCCTCCGATCTTAAACTCCCTCTTGCCGTACCTGCACCAGGCTGCAAAGCACTCAGAGTTCCTCCAGCTCAGCTCCTGCTCCTTGGCCCCCACCTGCTCCATGGCGTTCTGCACCACCATGCCGGGGCTCAGGGGCTTGTAGCGGTAATGCTCGTTCACTATCCTGCCCCGCCTGCCCTGGCTAGCGTCGGTCAGGAAGCTGTTCTTCACCTCCAGGCGGTGCAAATGCACGACCTGGAAGTCGCCCACGTAGACGGCCCAATGCGGGTACTGGTCCTGGGCCACGAACTCCACCAGGTCGCCCGGCTTGCACTTGTTGAGAAGGTTCTCGGCGGAGTAGGTGCAGAGCGCGCCGCCGGGCCCCGGGCTCTTCTGGTAAACGCACTCGTCCCGGTAGTAGACCGAGCACTCCACCTCGTTGCGGGGGTCGTGCTGCTGCTCCTCCTCCGCCACCGGCCCCCTCCGGCCCGCCTCGCTGCTCGCGTCCTCCAGCTCGTCGTCATCCGCCGAGAAGATGTACGAGACCCCGATCCTGGGGCCGTCGTCCTTGTCCAGCCCCGTGGGGTCTGTCGTGGGGACTTCTTTGTAACTTAGATGAGTCAGTTTCTCCACCTGGTTCCCCATCCCACTGCGAGAGAGAGAAAGAGCAGCGAGTTGAGTACTAGAAGCAAATACCAACAAAGTGCAGCTTTTCCACCTGTTAGACCCTGCCGGCAGGAAGGGGGAGAAGAGCTGTGAACGAGCCTCGCCAAAAGCTGCTGCCCCAGACTCGACTCCCTCCACAAGAGACATAGTGCACACCCCGAGCTTTTAAAGAAGCGCGCCCGATTTCGGTTAACAGCAGCCCAGCCACCCCCCGAAAAGAGGCGCGCTCGCTTCGGTAAAGGGCAAGGACTTCAGCGCCCTCCCCCCTCCCGGCTCAGCGCTGGAAGTTAGTACGGTCCGTCCAGGTGTGCGCCGCACCTGAGCTCGAACAGGCAGTGAGAGGGCGCGCGCTGCTGCTGCTGCCGCCACTACTTACCCAGCTGCGCCACGCGCTGCCCGTCCGTGCGCCCGCTCTTCACTTCAGGCGGGCCCGACGGCAGGGCGACGAGAAAGGCGCAGTCATGCCTGGCTCCCTGCGGGGAGGTCGTCTCGCCCGGACAGGCGCTGCAGCAGAGCTGAGAAGCGAGCGGGGAAACAGAGAATGCTTATTTGACTGACTGCGGGCTTCCTCCCAGCCTTTAAAGAGACAGCGCCACCTTTTCTCAACTGGCTTTCCTCTGATGGCAGCCGCACAGTGGGACGGGAAGGATTTAATGCGCGCGGGCCGACGACACAAAGCTGCTGGTGACGACAGGCGCGGGAGAGATCAATAGGCAGGTGTCACCTTGGCTGGTTCCCTTTGCAGCAGGTAATGGGCGGAGTTCTCTACAGTGAGAGCTGGCTACAGTTTCTGCGTGTATAGGCGTCCGTTTAATTTAAGCATTCAGCCGCTCTGGATTAACAAGACTGAGTACTTAAGGTTGCAACAGGTACATTTTACTGAAACAGTTTATTAAAACTCTTAAGTTTTACCTGCAATTGTTTTGTTGACCTTTATTTGCATCATATAAAATCGTTGTGTTTATCCTTAACAACAATTCTCAGCGCAGTTTGACTATTTTCACAAGTGACTGCTGAACTCTCTAGAATGGGGGAAGTTGTGTAGCTAATCAAACTTGGGGTTTTTTTGGTAGCCTAGGTCCAGGAATATCTACCACAAGATTTTTCAAGTAAATAATAAGACCAGGTTTATTTTTTCAGAACTAGATAAGTACTCCTGTAGCCAGTAGTGCAAATTCCACCTAAGGAGTGCCCAGAGAACAAGAGGGCCCATGCATAGCTGTATCCATGTCTTCTGAAGTGGATTCCCCCAGTTTTTGGGATCCTCAGTTTGAATTTCTGCCACAGCCTGGAGGAATTCTGCACAATGCTGGATTCCCTCTCCTCGAGAAAGTTTTAGTGGTTGCATAAAATACCATGTCTTCCTCCTCTGCCAGCCTGGGCCTATATGCTGATTTGAATTGCATGGCTGTATGGGGTTTTGAATGGTTCATCAGTCAGGTCATGCATGAAAGCTGTATCAGCCAGGCGCCTCCTCTCTTGTAGCATTATTTTTTTTTGGGGGGGGGGGGATAGAACAAACTTGATGTGCTGTAGAGACAGATGCAACAGCAAGCTGAAAGGCAAGACCAGCTCCAGAGTTGGTTCAAGGTGTTGGTGTCCTAGGCAAACCTTAATCCTTATGCCCCCTCTCCTCCCAGCTGTCAGAATCATTTAGTGTTGAATACCCTGCTTTAGCATCCCTCCAAAGCTGCTTCCCTGGGAAGTTGCCTAGTTTGCCAAATAGTTCGGCCTGCTGAAAGTGGTGTGCTACGGGGGTGGGAGGAGAGCAAGCTGGAGGTACTGTAGGTACCATGAAGGTGGGGGACAGAGCAAGCTGGATGTGTGCTTGTAGGGAGGGGGATAAACAAGCAATATCTGGGGATATGTGCAGGGGTGGGAGGGAGGGAGGGAGGGAGTGTATATCGTAAGGGTGGGGCAGAGCAAGGTGGAAATATGTGCTGGGGGACAGGAGAGGAGAATGAATGAGAGATGTTGGTATGTGCGGAGGGAGGGGAGAGATTTTGGATAGAACAGGGGGCTTTGTTGGGATTTAGGGGGAAAAGAACTGAAGGCAAGTAGAGAAGGCTGACGGGTGGGTAGAAAATTGCAGAGAGCAGAGACCCTGCTGGAGGGCAGGGAGATAGACAGACATGGCCCTTGAAAACTAGGCATCAGCCTAGGATGACAAAGTGTGGCACCAGATCTCTCCGGTCTCCCCTTCCCCTTGTTGCTCCTGCTGCCTCTTTTCACTCACACATGCACACTGTAGGCTGGCCACATACTGCTCCCTCTAACAGGAAGTGTGCATCAGATGGGGTGGGACCTAGCCGACCTGGAGCACGCATAAGCGGAAGAAGGCCTGCCATTGTCCTGAATGTACTTGCTGCTGCAGCTCCAGATGACAACTGAGGTAGGGGGCAGCAGCGGTGGCAAAGGGAAGGAAAAAAATCAGGATTACTAGAGGAGAGCCAGGTAAAGGAAAGGGGGGATGCAGGATTACCTGAGGGGGTCAGGGAAGGTAAGGGGGCATATGGGACTCTAAGGGAAGATATTGGACACTTGGGAAAGGAAAAAGAAGAGGAGCTGCTGGGGGCAAGAGGGGGGTGCCAGGAAAGGGAAGGTGCTGCAGGTAAGGATGGGGGGGGGGGGTTGCATGACTGAAGATTCACTTAGGGCAGAGGTTTCCAACTCCATTCCTGGAGGGCCAAACACCATTCAGGTTTTCAGGCTGTCCCTAATGAATATGCATGAGATACATTTGCATGCACTGCCCCCATTGTATTCAAATGTATCTCATGCATATTCATTAGGGACAGCCTGAAAACCTGAATGGTCTTTGGCCCTCCAGGACTGGAGTTGGGAACCTCTGACTTAGGGTATCAGATAGCCATGAGACAGCTCTGTTGGGAGGTGTCTACCTTGGAAAAAACGTATTACTACAAAATAACCCCACTACCCCCTTAACCAAATATATCCATCAACCTAACAAGAAGGAAGCGAAAACCTCAAAATTAAATCCTCAATATGCTAAACTTATCGGAAAAGCAAGATGCATAAATAAAGGCCCTTGGAGAAGAAACAACAAAACCCTTTAAAAAGGGAAAGGAAGCCTCAGATAGGGGTTAACGGCTACACAAACGCTTCTAAGAGCCACTCAGATCAGCAAGTTAGCTCACCATGTGGAGACTTTTCTAAATTTGCATAATTTTTTTTTTTTTTTTTGCACGCAGTTGCCCCTGGAACACAAGATGCTGGCCACCTTCTGTAGCTTGGTACATTTTGCACTCTGGTACAATACACTAACCCTTGCATATGCAGTATATTGGTGAGAACTGATACATCCTACAGTATAGTACACACCTCTGCTATGTCACTATCTCACCTAACCCCAATAAGGAAATTCTGTATCTTCCAAGAATAACTTCCCTCTCACTACATCAAATAAACCTTAAATTAGGAAGGGAGGAAAAAGCCTTCCCATCAGGTGAATGTGTATCTTCCTGTGTCATTTGGTACAATTGCTTGACATCACTCTCAGGAATGATATGGAGGCTTTGAAACAAACAGCTTTACTTGCAGTTAACAAAGCAAGAGGAAATGCTTTGTTTTACCAAATGAAATCTGACAGCAAGTGATTAATATCTCCACTTAAAACAACTTTCTTTTATTCCCAGCATGTAGCATATTACAGAGGAAGCTGCTTAGCTTTCTACAAATAAATAATAAAATTAAGATCCCATCTTCAGAGTTTTTCTAAGGACTGATTTACTCAGGAGATGTTGCTCTCCACCCAGGGTAGTGTTAGACATGCAGAGAGGCCCAGGGCAGAAACTTGTGAGGGGGTCTCAGAGTCTGCCTGTAGGTTATGTTGCCTTCAGCTTGAAGCCCCTTGTGGCATAGAGACCCAGGGTAATTGTTGCCCTGTTTGCTACCCCGTAGGCCTGCTCTGCCTCCATCCCTGTGCAGCTTTGTTGTCTTTCCTGTGCTTGTGTCTAACCTAGAAGAAGGACCAGAGCTCTCCAGCATTTGTATGTCATCTGGTCTTAAAAGGACACTGTTTTCCCAGTGAGATAGCGCAGAAAATTGCAAGAAGAGCAACAGACCCTCATGCTGATAATGTGAGAGTTGAATTGTAAGGACAGAGAACACAAACCTCATACTGACATGGGCGAGAGAGTTGAGTGTGCACAAAACCCAAGCTGATCCCTGGCAGAAAGGGGAAAATGAAGAACTTTGTTCTTCCTGTAAATACTGTTAATGCCTGTCCTCCCACACTTTGTAAATTAAATTGAAGTTCTCTGGGTGTACTGACAGAAGCAGACTTTCCTCCGTCATTATGGATATTTGCAAGTTCTTCGTTCAAAGTAAATGATACCTCTGTCTTTCCTTGACACTCAAAGGAAATCCATTTAATTTACAGTGTGGGAGTACAGACATTAACAGTATTTAGAGAAAGTTCATCAGAAGTCCAGCCTGAAGAAAAGTCTGAGAGCAGTTGTATTGAACTTAGTTCTTCACCATTTCTTTGAATGCAGTTGGACAACAGTTCTTGCTGCTGCTTGTAATGGGAAAGGCAAGGCAGAAGCATAGGAAGGTGGGTGTAGGGTTACGAGGAGGGGGAGTACAGTGAGGGTGCTGGGACTGAAGGGGGGGAGCATGGGGAGGGGAATGAAGAAGAGGGTTTACAATTGGATCTACAGGGGTGTAGTTTTTAGATATTTTTGCACCATGAGAAGAAAGTAACTGGCAATTGGGTAGGTGGACCAGAGGGGGAGCATATTGAGGGAGGCAAAAAATAAAAAGGGAAGGGCTGAGGTGAGGTGAGCGGAAGATTTGGGAGTTGCATATCCCATTGCAGAGCACCTCCCTGCCTGCCCTTAGTGGGGGAGGGTAGTTTTGTAAGCAAGATGTGATGCAAAGTTTGGATGTTTTGTAATGTTAACTCATGTTGTAGTGGGGTACCTGAGCCATTATGGAGATATAAGCCAATCCTGTCGCTGAAAACAACGTATTTATGGTCTTGTCTTACGGAGTAAAAATACTGTTGAGTTGTATGAAAATTATCTTACTCCAAACTGGCTGACAGCAAGCGAAGCATTGGTGCAACTGACCACGTGGGTTAGTCTGGGCCTGCTGACTGTGAGAGTAGTACCCTAGCTAGTTGGATGGTGGGACACCGGGGTGCCAAGATGCAGCCACAGGTTAAGGCAAGTCTCCTGGTAGGTTGAACCCATTCTGCTAGAAATTTCGTGGATGGCTTCCTGAAACCAAGGTCTATTGGGTTATGGCATGGATCATTTGGGTTTTGGCAAAGCTTGAGTACAGGCAATGGAGTCGTGTCCCCCTATCTTTGGTTAATAAAGTAATAGCCTACCTAAAATCCCACTACTGTGGAGGGTGAAGGTAGGTCATTGTGTGGATTTGGCTGAATTATCAGTTACAAGCCAATAGTATTTCTTCTTCCATCACCATTTAGTAGATGATTGCAAATGAAGGCAAAAATGGCCCATCACATCTGAGCAGAGTTCTACGTGTCACTCCATGCAGTTTACCCCTCCCCCCATACCCTAGGAATCCTCTGTGTATATCCCACTACTTGAGTTCCATCACTGGTTTTGTCTCTTCCACCTTCTCGAAGAGGACATTCAAGGCACCCACCATTCTTTCTGTGGGGAAAAAAGGTTTTCTTCTTCTGTTTCTTATTTTACCCTCCTCCAGCTTCATATCATGTCCCCTACTTGTACTATTTAGTTTCCACTGGAAAATGTTCATTTCTTCTGGATTAATATCTTTCAAATCTACAGTATATCATATCTCCCTCGTCCCTCCTCTCTTCTAGAGTACATATTTAGATCCTCCAGGCTCTTCTCAGATGCCTTCAGGTACGGGCCCTGAGTCATTTTGGTTACTTTCTCCTGGACTTTCTCTTGCCTTTTCATATCCTTGAGATATTGCCTCTAAAACTGAACACAGTGTTCTATAAAAGCTCCATTTGAAACTTTGCATTTATTGGACAATTTTTATTATTTTTTTGTTAAAACAAAAGAGAGGGGGGCATGTTTACTAATGGTTGATGTGCATAAAGCACTACCGTGCTCATAGAAAGAAAAGGGCTGTAGTGGCTTTTAACACAAGTTAATATTTGTTAATGTGCGTTAACATTGAGTAAACATGCCTCAAAAGTGTGCTAAAAAATTCTATATATTAAATTCCATAGTATATTAGGGCTTATTTACTAAAGGTTTTCTTTCATTTTGCGTCTGAGGGAAAAGCTGAGAGAAACATATGGGCAAACTTCAGTTCTGGAGGTCTGAATGATCTCTTTGCAGTTTCATTTTATTTGTACAAAACAGAAAGCTATGATCATTCGGACCTCTGGACCTGAAGTGCACCCGTAGCTTTCTGTTCCATTATAAAGCCAGAGACTTATCAGCTCCCCCTTGTAGAAGGTAGTCCAGATCACAATATATAAATGACAAAAAAATAGTGACATTAAAACAAAGTGATGGCTTTTTTCAAGGATATTACTGAAAGGAAGATTTGTAAAGGTAAGGCAATGGTAAGAAAAAAGAATATGTGAAGGACGACAAAATCCTCCGAAACATTAAATGCTTTGTTCAGTGGAGAAGAACCACACATAGCTGGAAGGAGTATAGGTACACCGTTGAAAACTACAGGAGAACAAAGCTATGGGACCAGATGCCTCTGATTTTATGGGAGCTCAGAGAAATTCTGGTGGGGTGTGTCTGGTGATGGATCTGTTCTAACAAGATAGGTTGGCTGTTTTGTGATCGTGAACTATGTTTTGATCTTTGGAGATGAGAATGGTTCCATAGGATTGGAGAAGAACGGGTATTCAAAATTACAAAGTACTTAGCCTAACCTCAATGGTGGGTAAATTAATAAAGGCTTTACTACAGGGATGCATAAGGCCATGAACAAGCCCAAGTGTTCAGAATATCCTTAATGAATATGCATAAGAGAGATACATTAGGGATGGCCTAGAAAACCTGGCTCATTTATAGCCCTTGGGGAGCAGGAGTGCACATTCAGCGCTCAACAGAAATGAAAGGTTAGGAGAGTATCCTGAATCTAGCCTGATGCAGGATCCAAGGCATCATGACTTTACCATAGGGAGAAGACGTTACCCATAGCTAATCAATTTGTTTGCTGATAATGCTCTGCCACCAACCCCACTAAAAGAGCAGGAAAACCCCTAAAATATTATAAGAAGGAACTCCGCAGAGAGTGCATAGTGTCGGCGAGTTCCCACTGATTATGAGAGAGGAGGCAGTGCGGCGATATAGCACGGAACGGGGATGGTAAAGAGCACACGGTCAGTGTGGGCCTCGAGAGGAAGTCCGCGGCACAAGGAATATAGTTGAGAGAGCCGATAACTGTAAATAAAGCCCGTGGTGGGCAGCAGGAGGGGGCGCCCCAGGCAAGACAGCTCCAAAATCGCAGCACTAGGTCCAGAGGGGCCGGTGCGGAAGATCAGTGGCTAAACGCGGTTATTGGAGAGAGCATGTGGCACAGCAGAGTGGAAGCCAATGAGCACCGAGGACACAGGGAGTGAAGGTATTGAGACCGGTAGTTGGGGGATCGCAGCAGTGAACAGCGGGCAGAGGACAAGCCCATCTGCCCCTCCCCCCAGGGTGGCTGACGCTGAGTTGGTGGAGTGGGTCCTGAGGCCCAGAAAAGGACTGTGTGAGGAGGGCGGAGAAGCAAGGGCAGATTCTACCCTACAGAGTTGGGAGGACGAGGGTGTGCCTAGAAAGAGCCGTGGATGGCGGCACGAAAGTCCGCGGTGGACCTGAAAGCCTTTACTTTTAAAAGCCCAGCGGGGACCAAAAGCCACGTGGCCAAGATGGCAGTTGCCAGTGAGGAACAACGAACCATCACAGGCCCTACGAGAGGACCTAAAAGAGTGGTTTGCTTCCATGACACAGGAGCTAGGTGCACTGAAGAAAGAGGTACAGGGTTGGCTCCAAGAGCTGAAAATGGGCATGGCATCAATGGGGACTCGACTTGATGAGGTGGAAAATAGGCTGGAGGAGCAAGAGGGCAGGTGGGGCCCGTATGAGAAGCGAGTAGACTCTGTGAGTGAGGCGCAGGAGGAGCTGTGGCAAAAAATAGAGGACCTCGAAAACAGGTCCGGGCGATCGAATATCCGGATAAGGGGTCTGCCTGAAAGCGCAATAGTGGTAAATTCTGTAACTATGGCAGAGGAATTCTGCAAGGCGGCTCTAAAGGCTGTAGATATGGAGGTGGAGGGACTGTGCCTCAAGGTTGATAGGGCACATAGAGCATTGGGGCTGAGGAGAGAAAACAAGGTGCGAGATGTAATTGTCTGCATGCATGAATATAGATCCAAAGAGCTGGTGATGAGGGCTTCCAGGAAACTGGGCAAGATTAAATGGCAAGGCTCGGAGGTTGATGTCTTTGCGGATATATCTAGCCTCACCATCAAAAAATGCCGGGCCTACCAAGTGGTGACCAGGAGGCTGCGAGAGGAGAAAGTGAACTGCAGGCCTACAGGGAAAAGCCATCTGTAGTGCACAATCAACACAAAGACAACGACGGCTTATTCAATGGAGGCAGCACTACTTGGTATGAAACAAGCCGGCTGGACTGAGTTGCCTGTGTTGGAGAAGAGTAATTGGGCGCAGCAGGAGAAAGGCGGCCGAGAGAGAGAACCTCAGCACCAGTGGAGCAGAGTACCTGGCGGGGAAAAAAGCTTGTGGCGTCAGAGACTGATGAAATGAATATTGGACATGGTTTGGTTGTATACAGTGATGTTCATGCATTGGGGGGTAATTGGATAAAAGTGGGGATGTTGTGTGGGTATAAAATGGAGGGGTTTTATGTGGAGTTTAATGCGGGGTTATGCTGAGGAGTTGGGGGTGGAAGATAAAGATGGGAGCCCATAGCCAGGTTGGCGAGGGATCCTGAGAGGGAGGAATGGGTGGGGGGTAGTCTGCAGTCACTCGAAAGGGTTCCACTGGGACCGGCAGAGGAAAGGGGAGGTGGGAGGGGGAAGGAAGGGGTAGGGGGTGGGGCAGGAAGGGAGGGAGTGGTTTTCGCTGTTTAAGGGTGTGCGTAGCAGGGGGTGAAGTGGAACGATATCATGCCGGAAATTAATATAATTACTATGAATGTTCGAGGCCTTAACTCCTTTGTAAAAAGACAATATCTCATGAAAGAATGTATACGTCTACAAGGGGACATTGTTTTTCTCCAGGAGACTCATCTTATGACAAAGGATGAGCACCGAGTGAGTCATCCCCATTACCCCCAGAAACTATTTGCGTCAAACAAGATATTATCGGCTCAGGTTACCGGGCAAGTGGGGGAGGGAATTAAGGATAGAAGAGGGAGGTTTGTCATGGTGAAATTAAAATGGGACCAGAAGATGTACACTCTGGTGTGTGTTTATGCCCCAGATATTAAGCAGGCTCAATCCTTCAAGGAGCTCCACAGAAAATTAATGGGGACAGTAGAGGGGTGTGTAATTATGGGGGGAGATTTCAATGTGACATTGGACCCCAAATGGATACATCTAAGGGGGAATCGTCCACAGCTAAACAACATAGGAGATGTTTGAAGAGCCTGATCATGGGAGCGGATTTGGTGGACCTATGGAGGGAAATAAATAGAGGGTCGAGGGGATTACTCCTTCTTTTTGGCGGTGCACAAAGTGTACTCCTGTATAGATATATTTGTGGATCGTACCCTGGTATCAGAGGTAAGGAAGTGTGAAATTAGAGAACACACGTGGTCTGATCACGACCCAGTGATGTGTGCTCTTCAATTAGGGGGGTTTAGAACCAGTAAGGGGTGGTGGAAATTAAATGAAACCCTTTTGGAAGACAAAAGTGGTGCAGCAGATGACAGTGGATATCAAGGAGTACATTATGTTGAATGATACGGAGGAATGCTCTGCAGGAATGGTCTGGGACTGTTTAAAGGCTGTAGTAAGGGGTAAACTTATTGCAGTGGGGGTGCATCGGAAACAGATGAAGTTGCAGCAGCAAGAGTTCCTGTTGAGTAGGATTAGGGAAGTGGAGAGTCGCCTCAAAAAGGACCCACGGGATGTTCAGCTCAAGCAGGAGATCGGGAGGCTGAGGGGGGACTTAAATGAACTGCACATGCTCGATATTAGGTGTACACTTAATATGTTGAAACAGCGGAGCTTTGAATTTATCAACAAGGCTGGGAGGATGTTAGCACGGAAGGTCCATAAATTAAGGGCCAGGAATACAATAGTTAGCATTACGGATGCAAAGGGGGAAGCTTTATGGGCAGGAAAGGACATAGAGGAGAGATTTATCCAATTCTATCAACAGTTATACACCCCAGAGAGGCCAACTGAGGAGAAGGATATCCAGGCCTACCTGGGAAAGACCAAGCTTCCTAAACTTACTGAGGATGAGATGGAGGAACTGTCAGAGCCCATCGGAGAGCAAGAAGTGCTGGCAGTGATTAAAGGACTGCAGAAGCATAAAGCCCCGGGGTTAGATGGATTCATGAATCAATTCTATAAGGTCTTTGCAGGAGTTTTAGTGGGGCCACTGGTGCAAATGTATAACTCCTTTAGCAGTGAGGGAGAAATGCCACCATCAATGCATATGGCGGGCGTTAGTATTTTACATAAGGAGGGGAAGGACCCCGCTGAATGTGGTTCATACTGACCTATTTCTTTGTTGGGGGGGGATTTCAAAATTTTTACTAGAGTCATCGTAAACCGTTTGGGACCACTTTTGGGGAAATTAATACATCCCAACCAGTCGGGGTTTGTTCCGGGTTGTTACACATCGGGTGGAAGGTGAAGAGGAGCAATAGGTGGGGAACATTTTTAACTGTTAATCGTTTACCTGTGGGAGAGCAGGGTGGAGTGCCTGGAAGGGATTGCCGGGCTGTTGGTGTATACCCCTTAAAAATTAAAATTGTATTATCTTTGGCCAATATGGGCACTTGGGAATAAGGCTGTACAGAGGTGGAGTGAACAGATGGGAGCGAGGAAGGTGAATGATGATGATGATGGCATGATGGCGGAGAGTGGAAAAAGGAGAAATCACACCCTTTGGGAAGGTGTCACTAAAAATTGGGAGGGGGAGGGAGGGGTACGGGGGAAAAGTTTGAGGTTATCATGGATTGTGGCTGTACTTTGTTTGTTGTATAAAGTTTGCTTGATTCCTCAATAAAATAATAAAATGGGAAAAAAAATCTTTCCAAAATCTAAGCTGGCTCCAACTCCAAAGACTAGAGTTCATCAGAGCTTTACTGGACACACAACAGTCCAGGGCATTTCTGCCCCAACTCTGTTGTGCTCATCTCATCGCACTTACTCCAGGTATTATATTTAATTTTATGATTTTTAATGTATTTTTGTGTTGTGTCTTGCCTAGGGTGCTCTTTGGAAATTGGGCAGGTTATACATTTTTGTTAGGACATGGACATCAGAATGGAAATGTGGACGTTTGGCTGTACTCTGTTCTGATACTATTTTATGAACAGCTTTGCTAAATATGGAGCTGTTTCTAAATCCACGTGTAGCAGGAGGAGTTATTTCAGAAATTATACATGTGGGAAAAATCGACGGGAAAACCGACAACTCGCACGTGTAAATGCTAGCACTTCACAATGAGCACATGCAGCTCTCGGCACTTACATGTAAATATGGGCAAATTTGCAAACCTAGATATGCAGATGCTCTGGAGTGGCCTAGTGGTTGGGGCAAGGTACTTCAGGCCGGAAGGTCGGGGGTTCAAATCCCACTAGAGGACAGCAACCTTGGGCCGGAAGGACTGGGGTTTCTAGTCCCATAGGTGCTCCTTGTGGTCTTGGGCAAGCCACTTAACCCTCCATAGCCCATGTTCCCTGTAAAATAGTTATCTCCAAGTTATAATGCCCTGTTCAATGTAATTTCAGTTTGTTCAATGTAAACCACACTAATGCAGAATAGCGTGGTATATAAGAGAATAAAAATAAATAAATAAATAAAATTAGAGGACTCTATCTTGACCTCATTTCAGATGGGGGATATCCTCCTCAATCCCTGTAAAGGGGTGGCCAAAAGGAGCACCTTTTAAATGTCTGTTCATGTCAGAGCAGGTGTAAATCGGGATATGGACAATTTTGGTCTTACATATGGAATGGGGAACGAACATGTGAATTTTTGTCCCACCCTGGCCATGCAACTGACACACCTCCATATAACTTTGATGCATTAAGAATATCCACTTGTAAATTGGCGCCTTCCTAAAATGGCTAGTTGCACATGGATGTGATTTCCATGTGGAAGGCACAAATAAGGTTTCTAAAATAACCACTTTATTAAATAAGTAATACCTGTCCTGGTGCTTCTACAGCCAATTGGATTTTCAGGATCCAAGATAGTTTATAGTTTATTTAAAAATGTGATATACCGCCTTTCAAAACATACCAAGGCAGTTTAAAAAGTTCAAAGCATTTAAATACAAATCTAAAACAGAAAGGGAGAGAAGGAAGCTAAATTATAAGGGGGAAAAAATTGCAATTTAGTGAGCGTGGAGAAAAAAGTAGGAAGGAAGGTGAATTTTCATTGTGCTCTCGTCTAAGACTGTCTGATGGAACATAGACATTATGAAAGTAATGGGCCTTTAGGCCTTTTTTTACACTTTTTGAGGGATGTCTCATAGAAACATGACAGGAGATAGACCTTATGTCCTATCCAGTCGGCCCTTCCATATCAGCTACTAAGCTTTGCAGTCCCTTTTTTTCTTTAGAGATCCTCTGTTTGTTCCTTGCTTTCTTAAATTCAGATGCAGACGTTCTCTACTACCTCTGCTGAGAGACTATTTCATGCATCTACCACTCTTTCTGTACAGAAATATTTCTGCAAATTACTTCTGAGCCCATCTCTTTCACCTTCATCCTATGCCCCCTTGTTTCAGAGTTTTAATTTGAAAGAAGTTCATTTCCTGTGCATATTTAAACATTTCTGTCACATCTTCCCTCTCCTGCCTTTCCTCCAAAGTATACATATTGAGATATGCCTCTCTTCCCTAAGATATAGGGGGAGGGCTCGATAGGCATGAGGTACCGTAAATTTACATACACACGATCTCCAATGTATGTACATTTTTGTCTGCAGTATTCATTGTGGATATCCTGAAGGCTGATTGGCAGTGGGGTCACTAGAACAGGTCTGGAAAGCTCTGCCCATGTGGAAGGCAAAGACAAGGGTGATAAGATCCTTAAGGGCATGTTTAGCACGTGCTGTTTGTAGCTTGTTCACATTGAATAACATGGGACCTAGTTGCAAATAGCATGTGCAAACCATTAGCCTAGTTCAGTAAACATGCTCCCTAATTTTGAAAAAGAGGGGGAAAACCAAATAACTAGGGTCTATGGCACTGCACCAGGTATGAAACAGGGCGGTAGGCTCAACACATATCTGGAACATCCTGCAATTCCCTCACTGGCCCCCATTGTCTGTATATGCTCCACACTGTACCGAACTGGCTAAATTCCAACAACTGCAGAAATTCCTTGTTTTAAAATCCCAAATGCTACCTAAAGGGCTACAAACAGGCCAAATATTCAGAATCCATCTAAAGAATATGGACGTGTGAGATCTGCATGCCTACCACCTCAACTGTATGCAAAGCTATCTCATGCATATCATTAGGACTGTCCTGGCAGCCTGGCCTGTTTGTGGCCCTCCAGCACTGAACGTGTAAGTATTAACTCCTTCATTGCTAGCCTGTTTATAAAATAATTATTGTAGTATAACCTCACAGATCCATGCAGTGTCAGAAAGTACCACTGGATTTTTGTGCTTCAGGGCTACTACATGTTCCCAGTGGCCTTATGTTAGTTTATGAAGAGGCATGGGAGGAGGTATGGACTGTGACTAGATAATGATGTCAAATTTTAATATAAAAGCCCCTAGTGTGGAGCTTTTGTCCTTTCTGCCTGTCTTTTCCCACATCCGATAAATAAGAGCTGTACTGACCAGTAACCAGATATTTGAAACAATTTTTGTATTTTAAGAGGGAGGAGAGGACTTCTTCAATTTTTCAGGTTTTACGGGAGAAAACACCCCATTGGGAGCCTCATGTTTATTTTAGTGGGTGACTAAAGAGTATTGAATTGCAAGTAGGTTTTGTGTGTTTTCTACTTCAGAAATGAAAAATAGCTGGCTAAAGAATATAAACTATGGAAATCACAGGTTCTGTTTTTCCTGTAACATTCTAAAACTTTTCTTGTACCATGTGATTGATCCTTTTTGATACTAAAATCATCTTGGGTTTGGAACATATTTCTGGAATTTCAATTATTTTTGAATGGAGTGTATGAGAGCAGGAGCATTGATCCTTGACCTTACAGCTATTGCTGTTTCCAATTCCACCACAAAAATCTGATCCTATGCACTGTGGTCGGTAGAGCATTTTAACAGACAGTTCTTAACCTCCAAAGGGAATATTCACTATTGAAATATGAGGTTATATAAATAAAACCACAATAAATTAGTTTGTCTTCCTTCATGTATATTGGGGCAAACCAAATATTCTGTTCAGTATTAGAAGGGTTTTCTTTTGACACCAAGGCTGTATGGATACCTAGTCATACTTACCCATCATTCCTTTGTGAGTAAAACAAAGGCATAGAACTGAAGTATTCTTCATTAGTAATGGACTAGTTCCCTAAGGATTTGGGGTATCATAACACTGCAGGAGAAAACAATGTTTATCTGTCCATGGAAACCAAATTAAGTCAGGTTACAGTTTATGGCAAAGTCCCCCATAGTTCAGATACTAACTTCATAAACTAGATGTGTCAGCCCTTTCTTCTTTGCAGCCTGCCACCTCTGACTCCTTTCATGTCTTCCATGCATATACCCTCTCTATGAGAGTGCAGACCTCAGAAACTCACAGCGACATTCGGCGAGAGCAGGGAAGAAGACTTGCCACTGCATGCATAACAGCTGACTTGGAAAGCTTCGGACAGTATCCCCCAGGGTAAGAGGGAGCACCCAGGGAAGAGAACTTCTCTCTTTTCTGAGAATTCCTCTCTGGGTTAGCAGTATTGCTTCTTGTGTGGCATCAGCAGCTGAGACCAGTTGTCAGCATCGCACAGGAAGTCATGTCGGAAGTTTACAGTGGCATTTTTGAAGGGGAGGGAGGAGAGACCATATCAGTGTGGCCACGGCAAGAAAAGGCAAAACCGTGCTTGAGCACCTGCTGTTCAAACTTAGCTGGTGGTGAAGTGCTTCTTCAGCCCATGCAGAAACTGATTTTGGGTTACAGGAGCAGAACTACTGCTGTGAGAAGAAAACATAAAATTTACTGTGTACAACTGGTGGATGGAGCGGGTACAGAGCTTCCAACACAGCAGGCAAACCTTCAGTCATGCACTCACTTTAATTCTGAAAATGAATAGCACATTAGTATGAATAAAAACAATTCTGCATTTTTAACAAATTTTAGATAAAAAAAACTATGAGAATGATCTCCATTTTCATTACATGAGCTTATTCTCCCACCTATCTAGAATGCCTCCAGGCAAGTTAGAGAAATATTAAACAAAATGCAGTGGGAGAACTTAGAGCAAAAAGGTAAGCATTAAATTGAAGACAATAAACAATTAATAATACTGAATGCTTAAGACAAAGTAAATCAGTGCTATACATATATATATTGAATATCATAAATACATATATTCATTCAAATCAAACCTAGCAATTTGTGCTATATTTTTCACAGGCTATAGACTAGAACTAGGATGGGCGTCCCTGTCGCCAGTTGCCACAAGCGGTGAATTGGCAATGAGAGTGTGGTGAATTGGAGCTTGTCATATTTTGGCTGTTAAGAAAAATGCAACAAACCTTTTTCTTGACAGTGTGGTCTGCTGTCTAGAATCAACCACTGAGAGAGTTCCATTATTATCACATGATCACTCGTTTTATTCCATCCTCGACTGACTTATTGACAATGTTACCAGCTGATACTCCTTTCCACAGTCCATAATGTGGCAAGTTTTACTTTTCATTCACCGCATCTATGGCTGCCCTAAAAAAGAGTTGCCTGTTCTTTACTAGAACGACTGCAATTTAGAATTTAGAATTTTACTTTTCGTGCTTTCACTTGAGCAAATGTAGAAATAATTTTTTCCAGGTCTATTTTGTGTGATTTCATGTTCTGCTGACAAGGTAGACAGCCCATCAAATCTTTCTTGCATCATTGAGGAGAGAGGGTATGTTTTAATCAACTTTAGCTTGAAAAAGCTGCGTTCACCACTGACCACAGAAAGAGAGAGGGTCAAGAGGATGAGGAGGGCAATAAATAGGTTAGGAATGCTGTCACCTTATGTTTGCGTACAAAGTTCAGTTCATCTTCTGGTGATGCACATTTTCAAATTCATCTTGCAATGGCTTGCAAGTCGCTGTGTGCTTCTGAAGCACCTCTGTCTTTGGAGAGCCCATGTTATAAAACTTGCTCTAGATTCAAGCAGTCTTCCACATGTTCTGAAGTGCAAACTATGAATATTATGTATGTATTTATTTATTTATTTAACTGTATTTATATCCCGCTTTTCACCAGGTCAAAGTAGTTTAACATTTAAAGGGTGGGGGACAATAATCATCTCAGGGGTTGGGGCTGTCACTGGAGGGCCAACATTAATGATCTGAATAGATATTAAAGACATAGACAAAGTACATCAGTCTCTTAGCCGGGGGAGTGAATTAGGGGGTCCGGGTGCTTGTTTCTTGGCCGAGGTATTCCTGGAATAGGACGGTTTTTAGTTGTTTCCTGAATGTCATGGGATCTCCGTTGGTTCTGATATGGCTTGGTAGAGAGTTCCAGAGGGATGGCGCGTATAGTTCGAAGGCTCTGTTGCAGGTCCGCTGATTGTATTTGGTCCGTATGTGGGGGATGGTGAGGGAGTTGCTGGTGGTTTGTCTGGTTGTTCTTCTGTGGTGGGTGGGTTGGTGCAGGAGGGTGTGGAGCTGGGAGGTCTGAGTTTGGTGAGGCTTTTGTGAATGAGCAAGGCAGATTTGTATTTGATTCTTGCTTCAAGAGGGAGTATGTGCAGCTCTCTCAGGACTGGGGTGATGTGATCTTGTTTTTTTGCTTTCTGGATAATTCTTGCCATGGTGTTTAAGGCAGTTCGCAATGGGTTGGTGCGGGTGGCAGGTAGACCGTGGTAGATTATATTGCAGTAGTCCAGGTGGGGGAGTGTCATGGCTTGCATGACTGTTCTGAAGTCCTGTGGTTCAATGAGAGGTCTGAGGCGCTGTACTGTTTTTGCCTTGTGGAATATTATTCCGGCGTTTTTTTTTATCTGTTGTTGAGTGTGAGCGCTTGGTCTATGATGATTCCTAGGTATCTTATGTGTGGTTGAATTTGTATTTGTGTGGCACCTATGTTGAGGTGTGTGGGTGGTGTAAAGTCTGGGTCTTTGGTTACTATGAGGGCTTCTGTTTTTTTTATGTTGATGGATAGGTTGTTTTTTGTAGCCAGTTGGAGACTTCTATGAAGCAGTCTTCTAGGTGTGTGTTCGTTGGGTTAGTGGTTGTGATTGGGGCATAGAGCATTATGTCATCCGCATAGATGAGGTAGTTGATATTATGGGCTCGTATGATTGAGCAGAGTGGTTGAAGGTAGATGTTGAAAAGCATGGCAGATAGTGTGGATCCTTGGGGTACACCTTGGTGTTGTTGAAAGAGGGGGGGGGGTGGCTATGTTTGTTCGAATCAACTGTTGTCTATTGGTTAGGTAGGAGTGGAACCATTGAAGTATGACATTTTTGATGCCAATTGCTTGGAGTCTGTGTATGAGGATGTTGTGGGAGATGGTGTTGAAGGCTGTAGATATGTCCAGGAAGATCATAGCATATCCAGAGTGTTTGACTTGTGTGCCTTTGATGAGGGTGTTCATTAGTGATGTCATGAGGGTTTCAACTCCATGGAATGGGCGGAAGCCATGTTGTTGTGGGTCCAGTATGTTGTTGGCGTCTAGGTGGTCTTGGAGTTGTTGTTGAACTATCTTTTCAATGATTTTGGCGGTGAACGCGAGACTCGCTATAGGCCTGAAGGAGGCAGAGTCAAGGGGATCCAGGTTGTGTTTTTTTAGGGTTGGGCAGATGATTGAGGTTTGAGGAGGTCTGGCATGCGTCCTTGTCTGAGGGATTCATTAACAATGTGGGTTAGTGGCGCGCTTAAGTCCTCTTTGGTTTTCTTTATCCATTCTGTAGGGCAGGGATCTAGAGGAGAGGTGGTAGTGTTTAGGCGTGCGATGGTTGCTTCTATTTTTTCCTTTGTGGTGGTTTCGAATGTGCTGCAGTCTGCGTCTATGTTGGTAGGGTGGGTGGTTGTCGTCTCTGGATTCAGTTGTGGATTTTGTGGTTGTTGTAGCTGCTTGTATTGGCGTGCTAGTAGTTCTGGTGGGATGTTCGGTAGGTGGTCAGAGTGGTTGGGTGTTTTTGTTAGTTTCTTGGGCTGCTTTAGATAATTTGCTTAGAACTGCTTTTTATAACCCAGCTGATTTTTATCCAGTTTGTGACATACCCTGTGATAAATTTCCAAGAGAAAACTCAAAGAGATAATTTTGTTTTAGTGGTTAATAAAAGAAAAAAGATGATTTTCTGTTAGAATCACTTACAGTAGTATGAAAACTTGTGAAAGGATTGGTTGAGATTAACATTTTTAAGGCAGGATTCACCAATTGTTTTTGTAAATGGTTTAAATCCCGTGAGTAAAAGGTATTTTTTTTTAAAGCTTCAATAACAGATTGGCCGGCTAGAACAGCTGCTGTAAGTTTCAGTGCAGTAAGCTGATACTTGATATGAAATGACTAAATTGCTCAACTTCTCCCAGGAGCAGGGGGAGGGATAGGATCAGAGCAAGAGAAGGTCATAGGAATCCTCAGCGAGACAGTTCAGATAAGCTTGTTATTGAGCATTTGCAGCGAGACTGTCTCCGGAATCAGAGTCTTGATGGTCAGAGAACTCCAGAAGCTGCTGATTGCACTCTATCCTGGCTGAGTGTGAAGACCGGCTGTATTCTTTCTGAAGTGCCGTGTTCTGCAGATCTCGAGAAATCATTCATCCTGGAGAGCTTTCTTCTTCTTTATGGACAATGCTGGGAACAGATATCAGATGCCTTTCTATCCTGCCTGTGCAGATCGTCGTGAAACCTGGAATTCAGTTTCCTAGACTCAAGCTGTGTCCACTGCCAGCAGCCACTGGTGAAGAAAGTTGTTCTATGCTTGAAGATCTCCAGACACAAAGTGTCACTTCATTATGTAAGACTTCAATTCTTCCTGTACTAAAGGCGAGACTGTCTGCGGAAGGCTGACGGTAAGACTTATAGATTTGTGCAAAGCCTGTGCGCAGTAAATAATGTGATTTTGCAAATTCCTCCCTTGGCAAAGAAAAAGCAACTTTGTTTTTATTTGTTCTTTTTGAAGGTTAGTCTTGCATATTTGCACCGGCCCTAGGAACTGCATTATTTGATGTAAGACTCAACCATTCCTCTTTAGTTTATTATGTGAATGATTTGTTTTTAATGTAGACTAAATTATGTATGTTATTGGTCAGATTCCTTGTCTTTATTAGCTTATATTGCTAAGTCAGGTTTGAGGGTTAAATCTGTCTCAACTGCAATTTGTTTCCCAAAATGGTGTTATTGCGTAGCTTCCACATTATTGCAGTGGAAAGTTTGTTTTAAATGTAGGAATGTACTGGGAAGAGTGCCATGGTTATTGTAAACTATTCAAATTGTTTGTGGCTATTTCTGATGTCTTTGTTATCTGTGTGCTTTGTGAGCGAATTGATGAAATAACTTTGGGACTCCCGAAATGTCTACATAATTTAATAGCAGTGTTTTTACAATGAAACTTCCTGGTTGTCTGGTTCTACAGCGGCAGCTAGCAGAAGTATTTGCAAAAGGACAACCATTTTGCAGACAAATAAAAAAAAAAAAAAAAAAAAGCACCGCGGGTTGTTTTTCAAGCATCAGTGTTGCTGACATTGCAGTATTTAGCACTGTTAAAGATGACTTTATTTTCTCTTTCATCTTTCTTTGAAGATACTTCTTTTGAAACCCAGGGTTGGACTTCGTGATGGCTGCTGGAAAACGATTCATCTGTTTATTTGCCCTGACCGTCTTTTGTTTCTACTTGCCCTGTTCCTGCAGCAGAAGCTTTACCGCCGTGGTTGTGCATTTTGTCTTTTTGTTATTGTTTTCATTGGTACAATCTGTTTGCACTGTTTCAGGATTGGCACTGTAGGGTTAGTTTAGGGACAGTATACATATGCCTGCTTGCTGAATTTATTTTATTCTGATTTTGCAACCTTTTTTGTAGATCTGCCCTGTATTAGAGGAGGGAGGTGGTATTCCCAAAAGGTCACTTATACACTCTGATACAGCCTCCGATTGAATAAAAGCTTTTCCCTTTGCCCTTATGGCAGTGTGTATTTCCTCTAGCCTGACACCATTTGAAATAGTTAATGGATGTCTAGTTCCTTCTCCATATGCCTTGGCAGTTATCCCAGACCCCCAGTTGTTGCGCAGCGATATCTTAACTTATTGTGCACGGTTGCACTCAGTCCTATTTTGTTTCCTTTTATTGCAAGTGACTCCGTAACGAGATGACAAGTTCTTTATATCCGGGATCCGCAGAATTATTTTATCAGAGGTGAAGTCACCAGATTGGGTCCTGATTAAGACTGCATCCGAAGACACTCCTGGCTTCCAAGTTCCTGGTCCATGTCGTGTGTTCCTGGTGGGATACTCAGCTTGTAAAGTGGAAGACATTCTCGTTGGATGCATCTTATACAGTGGCCCCCTCACAAGATCAGAAGGTGGTTTCCTGTATCAAGAGTTTGCAACGCAGAGACTTATTGGACAACAGTGATTGAAGAAAAGGATTTTTATGATTTAAAGTATTTTTGACAGAACAACAGTGACATTACAGAGAGATTATTGTATTAAGTAAATTCTAAATGGACTATTCATGTAAAATGCTTTTATTTAGCATTTATAGTAAGGCTTAGAGGGATGAGGTTAGTTTAGATTAGTATTTTCTTGATATATTTGTAATGACCTTCAGGTACTTAACCTCTACTTAATAAAGTAATTGAGAATTAGAGGGCCAGTATAGCTATAGTATATCTCTTCATCATCTTAAGAAAAGTATTAAGAAGAGTAGGTATATCTTTAGTTTGTTTTAGAATATTTTTGTTGTCTATGCATATTGGCTATGCATATTTCCTAATCTGGTCCTAGATGTGCTGTGATGTATTATTAATGAAGCAGTATTGCATTCAGAATCATGAGGATGTTAGAGGGAATATCCAAATATTTTTGAGGCACATTTACACTTGATGACAAAAACATTTCAAGTTATCAAAGGTTGCTGTTTGCCTTCCAACAGTGACAGCTACTCAGCATGGATTTCTACCAAGAGTTAGACCTAAGACCTTTGAAGAGTTTTGTGACATATGGTCTTATACAAACACAGAACCTAGAATAATTAAAGATATAGATATGAAGATCCCATGTACAGGTTCCTATATTTCACTAATTTACAAGTGATGCCAGTTAAAGGGAACCAAGTGTGTAGTTCTGGCTACCCTTTGGATGCCTCTAGTTCTGACTTAGGCATACCTAACCAGAGTTAAAGTGGTTTTGAGTAATTGTATACAGAATATATCTTGTCCTCAGAATTTGACAATCTGAGCAGAGAGCTTAGTGGTTTTAGAAGGAGATTATTTGTGTGTGGTACTTTTGTGTATACAGAACCTCCCAGAGGTTGGTCAGGTGCTTGCTATATAGCCCTGGTGGATACCCCATAGTGAATTGAACGTTGCAATATTAATTTGTTATCAATCCTGAACAAATCCTTAAGAAGAAAAAGGGATGTATCCCCTCAGGATGAAGTCATAGTGGCTGCTCTGCTTCTTACTGAGGCAATTAGTGTGTATTGCAAGATCCAGTAGACAAAAGTGTCAGCTTATGCAGCCCAGAACCGAATGGCTTTAGATTTTCTCCTAGCAGAGGAAAATGGTGTGTGTGAAGTAATAGTTGATTTTTGTTGTAGTTGGTTGTTGTTGTAGTGTGCTTGATAATAATGGGAAAATAGTAAAAGGCCTATTGGATAAAGTCAGAAACCGTACTTTTGTTTCAAGTGATAGTTATGTACGTTCCTTTGCAGCTCTATTTGATTCTGTTTCTTCATTTTGGAATTCATTATCCAGGCCTTTGCAAGGCATGTTAGCATCGTTGCTTGGTTTGTTGGGAATTCTCATTCTAGGAGTATTAATTCTCTGTGTACTATCAGCTTGCTGTAAGAAGTCAGTAGAATCACTGACCCCTACATTAATGTTATAGTTGACGCAGAATCTAGTTTTAATTCTTTTTAATGGCAATATATGAGTTTCCTTACTTTAGAAATGATTCTTTGCAGAATCAGAGGAGGGACTGAAAGCATGTCTGTTTGTACAGGGTAGTGTACACTATTAGACTGACTAAACCTGAGAAAGAGTTAATTCTGTTCAGAACCTTGCTTAGAAATAAACTTCATATAAATGCTTACTAAGTAGGTGAAGAGGTACATGTCCTGTAAACAAGAAATGGCAGCTTGTACCCTAGCCTTGCAGTCTCAGGGTTAGTATGTGGCAGGTGCAGGCCTGTGACCCACGGTGTCTGAACATAAGCAGGCCAGCATGGCTAAGCTTGACCTGTAAATGAGGCCTGTGGAGAGGCATATAGGATTGCACATCCCCCAATATGCTGCTATTGTAAGATAGAACTCAGTAGAAGTACAGTCAAACCTCGGTTATCGGTTGCCCCGGTTTTCGTCGGTTTCGGTTTTCGACGTCTTTTCCCCACTCAGATGTTGTCTCGGTTTTCGTCGATAGCCTCGGTTTTCGTACAGCCCCCCCCCCCCGATTCACCGATCGCGTGTGCGTGTGCCTGCAAACAGAGTACACTGCCTGCCCAGTCCCGGCAGCATTACCCCCCCCCCCCCGGACTCACCGATCGCGTGTGCGTGAAGGAGATCTGGAGATGACTGGAGATTGGCAGACTTCAAACCCAGCTGTTGCGTGTGCCTGCAAACAGTACACTGCCTGCCCAGGTGAGCAACATCCTCGAGCCAGACATGGAAGGATTGCAGAGAGGAAGGCCCCGATCTCTCCACCGCCTGCCTGTTCTCTGGAGCGCCCCCTCAGGCTCGGAGGTAGCAGGAGATGTTGAGGGGTAAGCAGGAGATGTTGAATGAATGTGGCAGGCAGTTCTTTCTCTTGCGGGGTATGCTGTTGAGACGGAGTCAGCGATCACATTGGTGTCCTAAGGTATCTGTGTGTTTGCTGAGAGAAGTGACAGGAGCTGTTCTACTGCTGGCTCAGACTTCGGGAGCTCGTGCTGCTGCAGCCATTGCCACATGGCTCTGGAACGCATGCTGAGCGGGAGAGTGGTGTTTCCGGTGGCTGTGGCTGGTGCCTTTTTTTTTTGTTGATCCTTCTTTTTTTTTCTGTTTTCTTTAAAAATTTGAGGATGTTTTTTTGCTGAAGAATCTTGACTGTGCTGTTAATCTTTCTCCCTTCACAGCAGTTTAAAGAATTTGTCTGCCAAAAATACCTCTGGAGCACCATCTTGTGGCCAGAAGTGGGATTGACTCTCTATAAAATGTATTTTTTGTCAATATTTTTGGGTGTCTGGAACGGATTAATTGAATTTACATTATTTCTTATGGGAAATCTTGCTTCGGTTTTAGTCCGTTTCGGTTTTAGTCAGACTTTTTGGAACGGATTAATCATGAAAACCGAGGTTTGACTGTATTGAATTAGCTTAGGTAGGCAGAACTGTAGAACTGAGAAATGGAAAAATACAGAAAAGACATGTTTAAAAGTTACTGATAAGAGAAAGTACATCTGCAAAGAAATAATGAGGAGTGCTGACAGATGAGTTACAGAACCTTGCTGTTCTGCACGCACAAATTGGTTCTATGGCCTTGAGAGTGTGAAAGTAACAAGTTGATGAACTGACCATTGTAATCGGGACTAGAAGGGGGGCAGGCAGGTGTCATGCCCACAGAAGGGACATAATTGGATAAACTTATCAGTACCGGGACCAATGGAAGAGGTACGGGAGGTACGGGAGGTTACCGGGACCAATGAAATGTTTTTCTATACCTAGAATGGAATAAAAGTCTATAAAAGTTGTTGTAATGCTTGAAAACTTTGCTCAGCCATTTTGAAATTGACTGGTTCGAGACTTGTGCACAAATAAATGATTTGGACCTTCTGAACAGACTCCTGGTATCATTGGTTTGTCTGCGCTTTGCTGCTACATATTCCTTGGTGCATTGGCCGGGAAGTTGTGGAATCAAAGTGTATATAGGGCAATATACCACGACTTTCCGCCTCTATAGGCTTGGTCCTGCCGGGATCGCGCCCTTCCGACGAGGGCTGCTCCCTGGCGCCACCGGTCCCTTGTATCGGAGGGAGCTGGTCGGACCTCGGCGGGTGCCGGGCCCGGTTGGAGCCAACGCCTCGAACCCGAGTGAGGGGAGTGCGAGATCCAACTCATGCGCCTGCTTGGGAAGTTTGAGGACCGGATCCGGTGAGTATAATTTTGATTTTGGGTCTAGACAGAAATAGAAAGAGCAGTACTGCCATTGGAATTTGGAATTTGTAATCTCGAGATATTGGGAATTGGTAAGAGAGCATGATCAACTCTCAAGGAAGAGCCGAGTAACCCCGCATGGGAATTCGCTGGGTGAAACCCTCATCCTTTTTGTAATTGGGAAAAAGACTAGTCAGAACAGATAGAAACGAATGCATTCTGGGATACGTGGCTAGCATGATTGTGTGAACGAAGTGTGAATGAGAGGTCTGGCAGCACGGACCAAGTGAAGGCGGACCCCTGAGTAGCGCATTTCCTGACCGGGCGACCGCGTTCAGGTCGCGAAAAGGGGGAAGCGATTGTTGTCTTGTCTTGTTATTTGTATTCCCTATACGTTTCCAGGACCGTGCGGACCCCTTACCCACGGTCCCCCCTCCTTTTCCCTTCTGTCTGTTGTTGCGCGCACACATCGAAATGGGAGGGGCGGGGTCTACTAGAAACACTCCATTAGAATGTATGATCGCACATTTTAAAGAGGGATATTCAGGAGATTATGGTATTAAAATGACAGCAGCCCGTTTGCAGATTTTGTGTACTAGGGAGTGGCCCGATCTAGACCCCATCTGGCCCCGACAGGGAACGTTCACTGTAGAGATTATTCAGTCAATACACCGTAGAGTGCGGGTAGCGCACCCTGATCAGTACCCCTATATAGATTCCTGGTTAAGTATTTGTGAAGATCCGCCCCCCTGGGCGCAGCGCTGTTATGAGGAACAGTGCAGAATAATGTTAGCTAAAACAGATTCTAGACAGAAAACGGAACAGCCTAGAATGAAAGAGCAGGATAAGAAAGCCAAGAAGAAGCCCATCTTGGTAGATCCTGATTCCCCAGAAATAGTCCTCAGGCAGCCCCGAACCCCAGGTCCAGTAAGAGTAGCCCGGCGTCCTGCCCCAGAACCCCAGAGACGGCCAGAGCCGAGGCGGGACCCAACCCCTGATCCCCTCCCGGAGGAGAGAAAGAGGAAGAATTAGTGGAAAAAGAAGAGGAGGACATAAAAAGCGAGTCAGAAGTGGAGATAGAAGAAGGAGAAAGAGAGAATCCCCCAGACGAGGAGGACAGTGTACAAATAATCGAGAAAGCCAGCGCTAGCACTAGCACGCCAGTAAAAGAGAAACCCAAAGCAAAACCTGTAGAGAAAAAGAAAGCGACTCCTGCAAAGGCAACGACAATAACCCTTAGATCCCAAAAGACACCTATGGCGGCCAAACTGTTTCCCTTACGGCAAGTCCCGGGAGTGCCCGTAAAGAATGATAATGATGAAGTGGTAGCGGGACCCCTAACTTATGTATATATCCCTTTCTCTACAACTGATTTATTAAATTGGAGGTCGCATTATGCCTCCTACACTAGTAAGCCCCAGGAGCTGACAGAACTAGTAACTAGTATTATGGAAACTCACCAACCCACTTGGCCAGATTGCCGTCAGCTCCTGACCACCCTATTCACAACAGAAGAACGAGAAAGAATTAGAAAAGCAGCTATTGAATGGATGGCAGAAAACCCCGTAGCTCCGGGACCAGGGCAGAATATAATAGAACGTCGGGAAGCAGCTCAGAGAGAATTCCCGAATGAAGACCCCCAATGGGATCCAAATACAGATGAAGGATCCACAGCCCTAGCCCGCTTTCGCCAAGGCTTTTTACAAGGCCTGAGAAGGGGGGGCCAAAAAGCTATGAACCTTTCCAAAGTTGCAGGAGTTATCCAAGGGATAGATGAGAGCCCAGCAGATTTTTATGAGAGATTAACTGAAGCATACAGAATGTATACTCCCTATGATCCCGAGGCACCAGGAAGTTTGTGCATGGTGAATTCTGCTTTTGTAAACCAGTCTCAACCAGACATTAGACGTAAATTACAGAAATTAGAAGGGTTTGCGGGCATGAATGCAACACAGTTAGTGGAAGTCGCTCATAAAGTGTATGTGAATCGTGATACTGAAAGACAGAGAGAATGTGATAGAAAGATGAAGAAGAAAGCTGATTTTTTGGCTGCGGCCATAGTTGAAAAGAAAAGGGGAGGTGTCCCTAGTCGAAGGAGCAGAGGAAGAGGGCGGGGTCAAGGCGGAGGCCGGACCCAGAGACTAGGCGTGAACCAATGCGCCTATTGCAGAGAGGAAGGACATTGGAGAGATACGTGCCCGCAACTCGAAGACGCCCAGCAAGATGACGACAACGATCATCAGTGGCGAGAAGAAAGACGAGGCCGTCCCCGAAATCTCGGAGGAGCCAATCGAGAACAATTCCAGCAAGAGAGAGGAGGAGCCATTCAAGCATTGGCCACACAAGCCCACGATGAGGATGACGTGGATTAGGACAGACCGGGCTCCAAGTTTGCTTTAGGTCTCCAGGAGCCTATGGTCGGAATACAAATAGGAGACCAAATTATGAACTTTATGGTTGATACTGGAGCACAGCATTCAGTAATAGACAAAAAGATAGCCCCATTTACTACAAAAGCAGTCACCATTATAGGAGCAACTGGTGCCAAAGCCACAAAGTCTTTTCTTCAAAACCGAATATGCAGTCTAGGAGGACAGCAAGTAACTCATCAATTCCTTTACATGCCCGAATGTCCAGTACCACTACTGGGACGAGATATGCTAGCCAAGCTTCAAGCACAAATATCTTTCTCTGAACAAGGAGAAATGCAAATGACAGTAAATTCCCAAGCCAAACCAGCAGGAGTAATGCTGCTGACAGTGCCCCGAGAAGAAGAATGGAGGTATTACGTTGATGACTCCATCCAAGATATCTATTTTGAACAAACTTTAAAGAACATCGATGCACCACCTGGAGTATGGGCAGAAGGCAGTCCCCCAGGCCTAGCCAAGCATATAGCTCCAGTGATTGTAACCCTCAAGCCTAGTGCTACACCAGTGCACGTCAAACAGTACCCTCTCCCAAGAGCCGCAATTGAAGGCATTCATCGCCACCTACAAAGATTGCTCGAGTATGGCCTACTAAAAGTGTGTCAATCCCCATGGGACACTCCACTTTTGCCAGTAAAGAAACCTGGGACAGATGATTATCGCCCAGTGCAAGATTTGAGAAGAGTAAATGATGCCGTGGAAACCATACATCCAGTTGTACCCAGTCCTTACACTCTTCTAGGACTGATACCTGCTGAAGCTACCCATTTCACTGTACTGGATTTGAAAGATGCATTCTTTTGCATAAGATTAGCCCCTGAAAGCCAAATATTGTTTGCATTCGAATGGCAGGACCCCATCTCTGGAAGAGGGGGCCAACTCACCTGGACAAGATTACCCCAAGGATTCAAGAATTCACCTACCATCTTTAGCGCTGCACTGAATCAAGACCTTTCAAGCTATCCAGTAGCCCCGGGGAAGAGAGTGCTTCTCCAATACGTGGATGATCTGTTGATAGCTGCCGTATCAGAAAGTGAATGTATACTAGCCACCAAAGACCTCTTGCAGTTACTAGATGAAGCTGGATACAAAGTTTCCAGAGCCAAAGCACAGCTATGCCAAAAAGAAGTGAAATACTTGGGTTTTCGTATTACCCAAGGAAGCAGAAGATTAGGCAGAGAAAGAAAAGAAGCAGTATGTAGAATTCCAACTCCAACTCCAACAACCAGAAAGCAAGTCAGAGCCTTTCTGGGAGCGGCAGGATATTGCCGAATCTGGATACCTAACTTTGCCCAAATTGCCAAACCACTGTATGAAGCCACAAAAGGAGAAGAAAAGTCACCACTGGAGTGGGGACTTGAGCAGGATACAGCCTTCCAGAAGTTAAAAGAAGAATTGATGTCATCACCAGCACTTGGACTACCAGATGTCCACAAACCTTTCCACTTGTTTGTACATGAAGCACAGGGAAATGCCTTAGGCATGTTGACTCAGAAATTGGGAGCGACCTGTAGCATATCTATCGAAACAATTGGATCCTGTGGCCAAAGGATGGCCACCTTGCTTGAGAGCAGTTGCAGCTACAGCGCTACTAGTGAGTGAAGCAGACAAACTCACATTAGGACAGAACATACGAGTCACTGTGCCACATGCAGTCCTTGCCCTTATGGAACAGAAAGCAAATTATTGGCTCACCAATTCCCGAATGTTGAAGTACCAGAGCATGTTATGTGAAAACCCACAGATACAACTTGAAGTGAGCCATGCCTTGAACCCAGCCACCTTGATACCCATCAGTGAAGAACTCCCAGAACATGACTGTATCGAAGTCATGGAGACTGTGTTCTCCAGTCGACCTGACTTGACAGATGTGCCCATAGACAATCCTGACCAAATCTATTATGTTGATGGGAGCAGTCTCATCCTTGATGGACGACGCTGTGCCGGATATGCAGTCGTCACTCAACACGAAGTAGTTGAATCATCAGCTCTAGCCTCAGGCACATCAGCCCAGAAAGCCGAATTGATAGCACTCACCAGAGCATTGTTGTTAGGAGAAAAACTTGTGCTAAATGTATATACAGATTCCAAATATGCCTTCACTACCTTGCATGCCCATGGAGCTCTCTATAAAGAAAGAGGACTCATCACATCCGGAGGAAAATCAGTCAAGTATGGTCCCGAGATATTGATGTTACTTGATGCAGTCTGGGCCCCAACACGTGTAGCTGTCATGCATTGTAGAGGACATCAAGCAGGAAAAGGAGAAGTTGCCCGAGGGAATAGATTTGCAGATGCCTCAGCACGACAAGCAGCTATGACAGGACAGATTGCCCCACAAGCTATGCCAATGCAAGCAGCATTGTTTCCAGTACCTTTGAATCTATGGACCCCACGATATACCACCAAAGAATTGGATTACTATTGTGACAGAGAAAATGGAATACTGAAAGATGGATGGATTGAGCTGCCACCAGAAGAGGGCAGTCAACCTCCCGGACGAATAGTAATTCCTGAACTGTTAGGACCATCCTTTGTCAAAGCTTTCCACGAAGCCACCCACTATGGGAAGAGTGCTATGGAAAAAGCACTCAGACCACATTTCTACATCCCTCTGATGACAACCATATCAGCCTCAGTAGCACGTCAATGTCTAACCTGTGCCAAAAATAATGCCAAGCAAGGCCTTATTACGGCACCCCGAGTTCAGTCAGGAGGTGTCACCCCCATGCACAACCTCCAAATTGATTTCACTGAAATGCCAAAAGCCAATGGATACCATTACCTATTAGTATTAGTTTGTACTTTCTCTGGGTGGGTAGAAGCATTCCCAACCAGAACTGAGAAAGCCCGAGAAGTTACCAAAGTCTTAATGAGAGAGATTGTCCCCAGATTTGGAATCCCAGCAGTAATAGGGTCAGACAATGGACCCTCATTTGTCTCCCAAGTTACTCAGCAGTTAGCAAAAGCTTTGCAGATACAGTGGAAACTCCACACTGCATACAGACCCCAGAGTTCAGGGAAAGTTGAGCGAATGAATCGTACCTTGAAAGCCCAAATGTCCAAGCTTTGTCAGGAGACACACTTGAAATGGCCCCAAGTGCTCCCCATAGCTTTACTCAGAATACGCTCAGCTCCTGTAAAGTCAACAGGATTTTCCCCTTTTGAAGTTTTGTATGGTAAACCCCCACCAATAGTGCAGGGAGTCAAAGGAAGTTTAGCCCAGATTGGTTCAGAAGTAACCAGACAAGAACGCCTAGCTCTTAGTTTTGTTCTGCAGACTCTCCATACATGGATCCAAGACCAGTTGCCTATCAACTTGACGGAACCCTTGCATCCCTACCAGCCTGGTACTTCGGTGTGGATCAAAGATTGGAAGAAGATACCGTTGGAACCCCATTGGAAGGGACCGTACACTGTCATCCTGTCTACCCCAACTGCAGTAAAGGTAGCCGAGATCGACGCCTGGATCCACCACAGCAGAGTCAAGCCCGCCGCCGATCCTGAACCAGAGCAGTGGACAGCAGAACAACATCCTGATGTACCCTTGCGAGTTACTTTGAGACGGCAACCAGCAGCTTAGACACTTCATCACAAGTGCTTTGCAGTAGCCAAGTCTTTCGAAGAGGATTGCTGTTTTCCATGCAGCAACAGTTTTGTTTCAACGAACCCAACTTGTGTGTGATTTGACACACTACTTTGAGACTACATTGACTAAGCCAGACTTCACAAGCCAACTGAAATTGCTAAAAAGTTGGTTAATGTATACTGGACATCTTGAGGATCTTCAATCAACACTCATCACCCGTTTAAATTGCTTCATTAGCAAACGGGACGAAGAATAACAGACCGTCGTGATCAAGATCAGCAAGCTGAGGATTCAGAAGAACTCCAATCAACATCAACATGTATCTTTGTTTTTGCTTTGCCTTGGTTGCCTTCTTTGGAGGTTTTGAACTGACTTATGCTTTACCTCCATGCACTGCTTGCATTACTTCTACTAGAACTGGACTGAAAGTAACTCAGACTTTGCTTTACCATTCTTACTATACCTGCAAGGGAACAGTAACTCGGTGTATCTATAACACCACTGAACTAAATGTTTGCACTCATGGCAAAATCAAAGCATGCTATAATCCGCATCAGAATCCATCCTATTACACGTTGGAAATAAGATGGAAGGATGCAGATGGACCTATATTAGCTGCTACACCACCACTTAAGGACATTACTAAACCTGCTGTTTTGAATTTTGATGCATGTAATGCCATTAATAGAGATAGTCAGTCCACCTGTGGTACATGGGAGAAAGCGTATCGAAATGACCATAAGTATATGTGTCCAGAAGGTGCCACAAATTGGTGGAAGTGTACAGGTAAAACAGGATCAGGCTATAGTACTGCTACAGCGGCAGATTACTATTGCCCGTATTGGGGATGTGTTTTTTATGCTACCTGGAACACTGGTATAACTAATGAGAAAATAGATAAACGGATGGCTACTTTAACCAAGCCAACCACTAATGATAAATGTCAGAAAGATGCTTGCAACCCCTTACATTTACGTATACACAATCCCCATGCATGGAAACAAGGATATAAGTTCGGTTTACGTATTGCTGGAGGAGCAATAGATCCAGGGACCATTGTGTATATCAGATTGAATACTCAAGCCCACAAGTCATCTAAATATCATATTCATAATACCTTTTATGAAGCTATGCATGTAAATAAGTTTGAGATCCCTCACCCTTCACAGAATTTATTTCTAGAATTAGCCGGAGCAGTAGTATCTAGTCTGAAGATCTCAGATTGCTACTTTTGTGGCGGAACCCAAATGGGAGACCAATGGCCATGGGAAGCCCAAGAATTGAATTATTCTATGACTTACAACCAGACTGAATTACACAAGACTACCAGTGAATGGGTGTTAGCGCACTCAATCGTTGGACGTCTTTGCTATGCCAGAACTGGACCCTAGTTCACCCAGAAGGTAGGACAGCTGGTCTGTCTTAGCCAGAAGTACTATAATGCCACGACTAAAAAGACAGCATGGTGGTCAGGAATCAGACATCCTGAACCTCCTAACCCATTAGCTAGATTTCCTGAACTTGCTGGTCTATGGACTAACCTTGCCAAAGTCCAAGCCTGGCAAGCCCCACCCGGCCTATATTGGATCTGTGGAAACCGAGCATATGCACAACTCCCGCCACACTGGGGAGGAGCATGTGTCTTAGGAACCATCAGACCTTCTTTCTTTCTTTTAAATACTGAACATGGACAACAATTAGGATACCCTGTATACACTACCCACCGACACAAGCGAGCATTGAGACAGAAAAGAGAGGCCTTACAGATAGGCAAATGGGAGAAGTGGCAGGGTGATGATTGGCCACCAGAAAGAATTATTGAGTATTATGGACCTGCCACTTGGAATGATGATGGTATGTATGGTTATCGTACTCCAATTTATATGATTAATCGTATTATTCGCTTACAAGCAGTAGTTGAAATAATAACCAATGAAACTAGTCATGCTCTTACGCTCTTAGCTAGACAAAGTACTCAGATGCGCACTGCTATATACCAGAACCGCTTAGCACTTGATTATTTGCTAGCAGCTGAAGGAGAAGTATGTGGTAAGCTGAATTTAACTAATTGCTGTTTGAAAATAGATGATAAAGGTCAAGTAGTTGAAGAAATTGCTAAAGATATGCAAAGACATGCTTATGTGCCAGTACAGACTTGGCACGCATTGAAATTTCCTAACTGGTTTGCTAACCTTTTCTCTTGGCTGGGAGGATTTAAGACTTTCATTGTTTTAGTACTAATCCTTGTTGCTGTTATCCTCTTATTACCATGTTTAATCCCATGTTGTATGCGTTCCATTCATAGTGCTATTGATAACACAGTAGAACGAAGACCGCAACTAAAATAATGGCTTTATACAAAGCTAGTCCTAGTAGAAATCCTTCAATCATGATGTGATTCTTCTAAAAAGTGATTTAATTCTCACACCTTATTGAGTAATAGGGTGAGATTAATCAAAGGGGGGAATGTGGCAGGTGCAGGCCTGTGACCCACGGTGTCTGAACATAAGCAGGCCAGCATGGCTAAGCTTGACCTGTAAATGAGGCCTGTGGAGAGGCATATAGGATTGCACATCCCCCAATATGCTGCTATTGTAAGATAGAACTCAGTAGAAGTATTGAATTAGCTTAGGTAGGCAGAACTGTAGAACTGAGAAATGGAAAAATACAGAAAAGACATGTTTAAAAGTTACTGATAAGAGAAAGTACATCTGCAAAGAAATAATGAGGAGTGCTGACAGATGAGTTACAGAACCTTGCTCTTCTGCACGCACAAATTGGTTCTATGGCCTTGAGAGTGTGAAAGTAACAAGTTGATGAACTGACCATTGTAATCGGGACTAGAAGGGGGGCAGGCAGGTGTCATGCCCACAGAAGGGACATAATTGGATAAACTTATCAGTACCGGGACCAATGGAAGAGGTACGGGAGGTACGGGAGGTTACCGGGACCAATGAAATGTTTTTCTATACCTAGAATGGAATAAAAGTCTATAAAAGTTGTTGTAATGCTTGAAAACTTTGCTCAGCCATTTTGAAATTGACTGGTTCGAGACTTGTGCACAAATAAATGATTTGGACCTTCTGAACAGACTCCTGGTATCATTGGTTTGTCTGCGCTTTGCTGCTACAAGTAGATACCAAGCAGTCAGAGGTAAACAGTTATGTCTCGGAATATGTGTATGTCTCCTCATACTGACCTAGTCAGCAGTAAACAATTATGTCTTGGAATCCATGTATGTCTCCTCATACTGACCTACACTGATTAAAGTTGACCTATGATGTGATAGAGACGTAATAATTGACATGTCATAATAAAGTGAAATTATGCTGTATCATCCAAAAGAGCCTTATAAATAAAGTGAACCATGGCTAGTAGTTAGAGTAAACAAAGAGAACTTTGTTTCTGTTTGTTTCTCTCCACTAAAGCTTTGGTGTATGTATATAGATGTGTGTATTTTATTGCTGTCTTTTAGATTACCTTCCCATTGTTTTGAATGTAGTCTTCTGTAGCTCCAAGAGCCCTGCAAGGTTGCTGGTGAGGAGGGGGCTAGTCTAAGCCCACAAGGCGCTGTACTGTTTTTGCCTTGTGGAATATTATTCTGGCAGTTTTTTTTATCTGTTGCTTGAGTGTGAGCGCTTGGTCTATGATGATTCCTAGGTATCTTATGTGTGGTTGAATTTGTATTTGTGTGGCTCCTATGTTGAGGTGTGTGGGTGGTGTAAAGTCTGGGTCTTTGGTTACTATGAGGGCTTCTGTTTTTTTATGTTGATGGATAGGTTGTTTTTTGTAGCCAGTTGGAGACTTCTATGAAGCAGTCTTCTAGGTGTGTGTTCGTTGGGTTAGTGGTTGTGATTGGGGCATAGAGAATTATGTCATCCGCATAGATGTGGTAGTTATTATGGGCTCGTATGATTGAGCAGAGTGGTTGAAGGTAGATGTTGAAAAGCATGGCAGATAGTGTGGATCCTTGGGGTACACCTTGGTGTTGTTGAAAGAGGGGGGGGAGGTGGCTATGTTTGTTCGAATCAACTGTTGTCTATTGGTTAGGTAGGAGTGGAACCATTGAAGTACGACATTTTTGATGCCAATTGCTTGGAGTCTGTGTATGAGGATGTTGTGGGAGATGGTGTCGAAGGCTGTAGATATGTCCAGGAAGATCATAGCATATCCAGAGTGTTTGGCTTGTGTGCCTTTGATGAGGGTGTTCATTAGTGATGTCATGAGGGTTTCAACTCCATGGAATGGGCGGAAGCCATGTTGTTGTGGGTCCAGTATGTTGTTGGCGTCTAGGTGGTCTTGGAGTTGTTGTTGAACTATCTTTTCGATGATTTTGGCGGTGAACGCGAGACTCGCTATAGGCCTGAAGGAGGCAGAGTCAAGGGGATCCAGGTTGTGTTTTTTTAGGGTTGGGCAGATGATTGAGGTTTTGAGGAGGTCTGGCATGCGTCCTTGTCTGAGGGATTCATTAACAATGTGGGTTAGTGGCGCGCTTAAGTCCTCTTTGGTTTTCTTTATCCATTCTGTAGGGCAGGGATCTAGAGGAGAGGTGGTAGTGTTTAGGCGTGCGATGGTTGATTCTATTTTTTCCTTTGTGGTGGTTTCGAATGTGCTGCAGTCTGCGTCTATGTTGGTAGGGTGGGTGGTTGTCGTCTCTGGATTCAGTTGTGGATTTTGTGGTTGTTGTAGCTGCTTGTATTGGCATGCTAGTAGTTCTGGTGGGATGTTTGGTAGGTGGTCGGAGTGGTTGGGTGTTTTTGTTAGTTTCTTACAATCTATGATGACTCTCTGTATACCTCACCGTGAAAGCACAACTTATGTAATGCAGAACTTGATGGTACTAATATAAGGTTATTATTTTTTAATAATTTTTTGTATATGTGTTATTTTCTTTTCACTTATTAGGGGATAAAGTAGCCATAAGGTCTCAGAATTAGCAGCAGTCACTGACTCTTTTTCCACTGTCAAATGAACTAGTGCTTCTAAACATCAACGACCTTATTTTAGAATGGCTACAGTCCCTGCTGTTCATTAACAGCCATGAGAGTTAAGCACTGGTTTCAAAATTATTTTACAAATTGAAAAAAATTTTTGAACAGCAGGGACTGTAGCCATTCTAAAATAAGGTCGTTGATGTTTAGAAGCACTAGTTCATTTGACAGTGGAAAAAGAGTCAGTGACTGCTGCTAATTCTGAGATCTTATGGCTACTTTAGCCCCTAATAAGTGAAAAGAAAATAACACATATACAAAAAATTATTAAAAAATAATAACCTTATATTAGTACCATCAAGTTCTACATTACATAAGTTGTGCTTTCACGGTGAGGTATACAGAGAGTCATCATAGATTGTCAGAATATTACTCTGCAAAGAAGACCGAAATTACATTTGTTAGTTTCTTGACAATCTCAAAGAGTTCCCGTGGTTTGTTTATAGATGTGTTTATGATCTTTGTGTGGTAGGTCTTTTTGCTTTATCGGTTTCTTTGTGGTATGCATCTAGTTCACACACGTATTTTGTTTTGTCGTCGTCTTTTTTTTTTTTTTTTTTTTCTCCATTTTCTTTCCGCTCTTCTGAGTTTGGTTTTTAGTTTTCTTTGGTTGGGGGTGAACCATCGGGCTTTTGTTGAGGTATGCCTGGAGGTTTTGGTCTTGTTTGTTGCTGCACTGGATGCAGATGAGATCGTGGTATTCCAGTTGTGGATTAGATAATTGATATTGGTGGAGCTTGTTTGGAGTTTAGGTAGTGTGTGTCAGGAAATCTTCTTTGATGAATGGTTTGAATCGTCTGGTGTGTTTGTCCTCATTGCGGTTAGTATGCTGGTAGTTGTAGGATAGGTTGATGAGGTAGTGGTCAGACCATGGTACGCATGTGATTTTTGGGTTTTTGTATGTGGCGGCCTTTTGGGAGTTTAGGAATATGAGGTCCAGTGTATTCCCTTTTTCATGTGTTGGTTCATGTATGATCTGTGTCAGGTTCATTGCTTCCATGGCATTGGTGAAGGCTTCGGCATGTTTGTCTTGGAGTGATGGGAGGTTGACGTCTCCGAGGATTATTTGTTCTTTCATGGAGATGGCGCTCTCAGAGATGTGTTGTAGTATACCTGATAGGTCGGTGCTTGAGGTCGGTGCTCGATAGATTAGGCATATGGAGAGGTGCTTGTTAGTGAGGGTGAGTATGTCCGCTTCATTGGTTGTTTCTGAGGCATGATTCCTGAGGTGGAGGTGGGTTTTTGCAATGACGGCTACTCCTCCTCCTCTGGTGTGTGTTTGAGAGCAGTGGTGAAGACTGTATCCATTCGGTGTTAGTTGGTTCATTAGCACGGTGTCGGTGTCTGTTAGCCAAGTTTCTGTTATGCATAGGATGTCTACTTTTTTGAGTTGTGATCAGGTCTTGGAGCATGTGGTATTTGTTTTTGACTGATCGAGCATTTATTAGTGAGATGGAGAGAGGGTGGTTGTTTAGGGGGTTGGGGGTGTAGATTGTTGTGGGTGGTGTGTGGATTTTGCCCCATGTAGGGGGGGGGGGTTGTTGGTGTCTTTGATTTGTATGGTTGTGACGTTTGGCAAGTTTGTGGTGGGGGGGGGGTGCAGGGTCAGGAGTGGTACTAGGAGGTAAATTGGGGCTAATAAGGGTGGCATGGCTTGTAGGTGTACCTGTGTGTCCTGGGGCTGTAGTTTTTCTTCTGTAGTTTCTTTGTGGTAGTTTCTACGGAATTAGTTGCTCTTGTTGATTTGTTGTTTCTGGGGTGTTCATGTGGATCCTGTTGGCTCTGTAGGGGTTTTTTGCTTTTTCTGTGCCTGCCTCTGTGCCGCGCCAAAGGGCCCTCTGGCGAGGCCCTCAGGTGCGGGCCCGCCAGCCGCGGGCACGCCCTGCAGGGACGCCGCTTTTAAAGTGTCCTGTGCTGCCTGGCTCGTTGCTCCCACTGCCCCGATTGGGCAGGAGCTTCTGAGCGGGAGGATTTCTGCGGGGTGGAGGGTAGTTGAATATTATAGAGCAGGCAAAATACAGAGCTAATTTGATGTATTTATGTTAATCTTTCATCAACTGATTGTATTGCTTTGCCAAGTACTGCAAAATAATATTTCACTTTGAATTTTGGCATTCTGAATAGGCTCATCGTCTGCTTTATATATGAACTACTAGGGCCTGGATCTGCTGTAAAGTGTTCTGTAATCTCCAACTACTCAGCAAGTTCATGTACATCTACCATTTTTTTGCAAACCCTTTATCACTCCTGATGTCTACAGTATAGGTGTTGGAATGGGTTGGGCCATAGGCATCACCTGCTTCATTAAGTTTACAGTTTGTCAGCCTTCTGTGCCACAATCTTCTACAAAGTAGCAGGAGCCCGTTTCCTCACTCCTGCTGCTTTGCCTGTCTTTGGCCAGCTTTGGCTGCCAGCACTGCTCGAGTGTTGAAATGCGAGAGCAGGTTCTTGCTCTGTCTAACAAGATAGAGGAAAGATCTGTTTTGATGTTTTAAACTTACCCACATCATGTCAGTGGCCATATACAGTTGAAGACAGGCAAAGTGGTGGTAGCAAAGAAACAAGCTCTCGCCACTCTGCAGAGGATTGTGGTGGTCTGGGAGCAGGCGGGAGACGGGTCTGATGCTGGGGCTGAGAGAAGAAGGCTGAGGGCTGACATGAAGTAGGGGATAGTAAAAAGGGGCCAATGCTATCATATGGTGAGGGTGGGAAAAAGAAGGATGATGCCGGGGGCAGGTAGGAGGCAGAGGCCGATGCTGGGACTAGGGCTGGGTAAATGGTTTGATGCTGGAACTAGGGGCTGAAGGGCTGGGGCTGGCTTAGGCTTGGAGATGAGGGAGAAAGGGGCTGGGGTGGATGCTGGCAAGTGCAAATGCTGGGCTGAGAGAAGACGGCTGATATTAGATGAAGGTGGGAGTGGGAGAAGGGGGCCAATGCTGGAGGAGTGAAAAGGAATAGAAGCACAGAAGCTGTGGGGAGGGGAGTGGCAAACGGAAGGCCTTTGACCTTGTGAAAAGCGGTATATAAATACAGCTAAAGAAATAAATATGCAGAAAAAGATGAAGGGTCAGAGGGTTGGATGCTGAGGGTAAGGAGAAAGAAAGTTGGGGTAAATTAATACTGGAGAAGGAGGTATGGGGAACAAGCAGAGGAAATGGATGCTGGAGGAGAAGGGTATGATTAGTAGAGGGCTATGGAGAAGTTGGGAACAGGGAGGTGACAGGTTTTTGATGTAGATAAGAGGATGTGGAAATGTGGGAGGTAGGGAAATGAGAAGTTGCAGAGGCACTATGAAAGGGAATAGAGGTGGAGAGGGGATGAGTGGCAGGGAAGGAGCTGGGGTTGATGAGAGCATGACAGGCAGATGAAGTATGCATGTTGCTAGGGCATGGCCGGCACCATGCCAAAGAAATGGCTTGCCAGCCCAATCTGAACCAGTTGACACCTTCAACTGGTGTGGCTGGGGCTGCAGCCCTGGTGCCATCCACCACGCATAGGTCCTTCTGTCTCTTCCTATGGCTGTCGGGACACATGATTGAAGCACATTCTGTTTGAACTGCAGGGCTCTGAATCTACATCATCTGTTTTGCAGTTCAAATTGAAAATGTTTGAATCATGCAGGGCTCTATAGATACAGTGCCTGTGATTCAAAAGAACACGCTTTGCTTGTGTGGCCTACTATCTTGGAAGCCCAGACCAGCTGTATTCCACGCTTTAAGAAAAGTGGAAGGAAGTCCAAAAAACTGCCAGCATGGTTTAAAGATGAGGTCAGAGAGGCTGTTGTCAAAAAAGCATCTTTCAGGAAATGGGGAAAAAAAGAGCCAAATGACAAAACTGGAAACAGCACAAGCACTGGCAAGTTAAATGCAAGGCATTGATAAGGCAGGCAAAGAGAGAATTTGAGAAGAATCTTGCTGTGAAAGCAAAAATGTGTAATAAAGACTTTTTCAAGTACATTCGTAGCAAAAAAAACCTGTGAGAGAGTCAATTGGACAATTAGATGATAGAGGGGTAAAAGGGGCACTAAGAGGGGACAAAGCCATAGAGGAGAGACTGAATGAATTCTTTGCTTTGTTCTTTACTGAGGAAGATGTAGGGATGTTACCCATGACTGAAGTGGTATTTAAAGGTGAAACTGCAGAAGAATTTAAAGAAATATTGATACACTGGGAAGATGTATTACAACTATTTGATAAACTGCAGAGTAGCAAAACACCTGGACCAAATGGTGTACATCCAAGGGTGTTGAAAGAACTGAAATATGAGATTGCAGACTTGATATTAATAATCTGTGAACTATCATTAAAATCATCTGTAATACCTGAAGATTAGAGGATGGCCAATATAACGTCAATTTTTAAAAAGGGTTCCAGGGGTGATCTGGGAAACTACAGACCGGTGAGCCTGACGCCAGTATCGGGAAATATGGCAGAAACCATCATAAAGAACAAAATTACTGAACATGTAGATAGCCATGGCTTAATGGGAGACAGCCAACATGGCTTTAGACAAGGAAGATCTCGTCTTATTAAGAGGGTCAAAAACAGAAGAAGAATGGGACTCTGAGAAGAAGAGCTGGGTCATTGAGTGAAAGCGCGACGGAGGGGCAGAGCAGAAAAGTGGAGATGGGTGAGACTCAATGGGAAATTGGACAGGGCAATGAGGAACTGGCAATTGATAGGTATGAGGTGTGGTTTTTAGATGGGTTGTGAGTATGAGTGAGGGTGTGAGCTGGGTAAGAGAAAAGGGATGAAGAGTAGGCAAGGTTGAGCATGGTGCAAATGACTTGCAGAACTAGAGAGAGCATGTTGTTGCTAAGTGCCGTCGAGTCAGTGTCGACTCATGGTGACCCTCTGGATAGTTGTCCTAAATTGTGGTTGGTCTTCAGTCAGGCGGCTCATTGTTGACAGACTGGTACCTGTAGCTGCTGTTATTGTATCTCTCCATCTCATTGCTGGCCTTCCTCTTTTGCGTTTATCTTCTATCTTGCCAAGCATGATGTCTTTCTCTAATGTTCTCTCTCTTCGCATGATGTGTCCAAAGTATGAAAGTCAAAGTCTTGTCATCTGAGCTTCTAAAGAAAGCTTAGGTTTGATCTCCTCTAGTACTGACTGGTTTGTTCTTCGGGCAGTCCATGGTATACACAGTATTTGTCACCAGCACCATAATTCAAAGGCATCAGTTTTCTTCCTGTCTATCTTTTTCACTGTCCAGCTTTCACATCCATATGATGTTATTGAAAAAAACATAGCTTGAACAAGTATGAATCTTTGTATGGAGAAAGACATCTCTGCTCTTGAGAATCTTGTCTAGGTCTTTCATAGCCATTCTGCCAAGAACAATGCGTCATTGGATTTCTTGACTGCTTGTTGCTTCTTTATTGATAGTTGATCCAAGTAGATTAAAGTTGTCCACGATTTCAATTTCTTCTCCTTCAACGATGAACTTGTTGATTTTGCCAGTTGTCATGATCTTTGTCTTCTTTATATTAAGATGCAGGCCCATTTTGAGACTATGTCGTTGATTGTGAGAAACCAATGTTTCAGATCATCTTCACTGTCAGCCAGTAATGTGGCATCATCAGCATAGTGAATGGGGGTGCTGTTGTGGTGGTGGTGGTGGTGGTGGTGGTGGGGGGGGGGAGGGGGTATGAGAAAAGAAAAGGCTGTTCTTTCAAAAGGATAAGTGAGGGTAGAAATGGGGCTAATCCAGGACTGGCACAAGAATTGGAGGTACCCTAGGTGGGTCCTCCATCCTGCCACCCCTGTGGACCCCTCAACTCCATTACCACTGCTGCCCCTCTCCAGGGTCCGGAGTGGCAGCAATAGGTCCTAAAACTGTGAAGCAGCACTTACCAACACTAGGGCACTGCACTGCGGTTTCCTCCAGAATGTGCTGTGTTCTCCCCCTCGGATGCCATTTCCAGTTTTGGAGGGGGATGGAAATGGCACATTTTGAACTGGAGGAAACTATGACAGCACCATAATGTCAGTAAGCACTGTTTTGTGGTTTGAGGGCCTATTACTGGTGCTTCTGGTCCCAAAGAGGAGCTGTAGAAGGGCCGGTGACCACCTAGTTCACCTAATGGTAGTGCCGGCCCTGAGCTGATGGCAAAAGATGGGTAAGAGGATGCTGCATAGAGATAGAATAATGCCCTGGACACCTTTCTCTGAACCTTTTCCAGTCTTTTTATATCCCCTATTAGATATGACCTCCAAAACTGAATACAGTATTCCAAGTGAGGCCTCACCAGTGACTTGTACAGTGGTGCCTCTTCTTTTCTGATGGTAATTCTTCTTTGTATGCAATCCAGCATCCTTCTGACTTTTGCCACCGCTTTGTCACACTGTTTCGCCACTTTGAGATCCACAGAAACAGTCACAGACCATAGACCACAGAAAGAGAGCCATGGTCCTTCTCCATGGTCCGTACACACCAAACTTTCACTCTCTATCGCATACAATTCCCTTGGATTTCTGCTTCCCAAGAGCACGACACTGCACTTCCTCACATTAAATCTTAACTGCCAAGCATTAGACCATTCTTCCAGCTTTTGTAGATCTTTCCTCATGTTCTCCACTCCCTCAGGGGAGTCCACTCTTGCAAATTTTTGTGTCATCTGCAAAAAGACAGACTTTTCCATTCAGTCCTTCAGCAATATCATTCACAAATACATTAAACAGTACCGGTCTCAGGACCGAACCCTGGGGCACACCGCTAATCACCTTCCTTTCATCCAAGTGAGTTCTGTTTACCATCACCTTCAGTCATCTGTCAGTCAATCAATTTCTGATCCAGGTCACTACTTTTGGACCCATTCCCAAGCTGTTGAGTTTATTGATAAGCCTCCTATGAGGAACAGTATCAAAGACTTTGCTGAAATCTAGATATGACATCCATCGCATGCACTTGATTTAATTCTCTGATCACCCGATCAAAGAAATTAATCAGATTTGTTTGGCAAGATCGACCTTTGGTAAAACTATGTTGCCTTAGATCATGCAACCTATTGGTTTTGAGAAAGTCCACTATTCGCTCTTTCAGGAGCACCTCCATTACTTTTGCCACCACCGAGGTAAGGCTTACTAGCCTGTAGTTTTGTCACTTCTGCCTTGTTATTACTTTTTTGAAGAGGTACCACATCAGTCCTTCTCCAGTCCTGTGGAACTTCTCCTGTCTCCAAGGATTTATTAAAAACATCCTTTAATGGCCCTGCAAGAACCTCTCTGAGCTCTTTCAGTATCCTGGGATGTATCCCATCTGGTCCGATGGCCTTTTCCACTTTCAGTTTTGCAAGCTGTTCTAACACATCATCTTCTGTGAATGGTGTAGTATCTACTCCATTCCCATTTGTATATTTGGGAATCACAGGTGATCCTTCTCCAGGATTTTCTTTAGTAAAAACAGAGCAGAAGTATTTGTTTAGCATTTTCACTTTTTCAATGTCACTTTCCACAAAAGGAGAGTGAGAAAAAAGGAGAATGAAGGGTAAAATCTAGACATGAATGGAGAGGCATAAATTTAAAAAAAAAGAAAATTATTAAAAAGCAAAAATCAGTATTAGCTAAATGAAGAGAAGGAAGAGAAAAAGCTGAGGAAAGAAGAAATGGAAAGGCAAACTTGCAAAAAAAGTTAGGAAAAGACCAACACAAGAAAAGTGGGAGAGGGAGACTGGGACCAACCTAATTAGAAAAATAAATGCCCCAACAACAAAGGCAGGAAAAAAATATTTTTAATTTTGAAGAAGTGGAATGTATTGGCTTTGGAAAATTTTCATCTCATCTCTTTTTTTTATTTTGCAAAATACAAGAAGTACATTTCTGTTTCTCTTTTACCAGTATTGCACTGCTTGTGGAGGGTTAACTTTATAACAGGGCCCCTAGGCTAATTGGACAGGAAGGCACCTTTTCGTAGCCTGTTTTGTAAAGGTATGTACGTGCCTATCTGTCTTTATAAAACACTAGCATAAAACCTTGCAGAAATCACACCATTGAAGGCATAGACATTTACACCCAGGGGCGGTTGCGTCAGGTGGCAAAGCTTTGGGGGTGGCAAAAAATGCCCCCAAAACCGCTTCACTCTGCCTTTGAAAATGTTAACAAAAAATGCACAACTAGCATCATCAGAGGGGCGGAACCAGCAGGGGCTTACAAGTCGATGGAGGCTTGAAACCTCTATGCTTTTCAAATTTCTTTTACTTTCGGTCAACTTGCTCCCCGCATCTGCCCCAGTGTCCTCGGATCTGAGGCGGTGGCGGGGGGGGGGGGGCAGAGGGGTTGATTCTGCCCCTGCAGAGAGGTGGCTGTAGAATTGCTGCAGCTTGTCCAGGCCAACAGGAGATGGAAGGAGAGGAGAGGGGAGGGGAGAGGAGAGGCAGGAGGACAAATGTTGGACAATGAGGGGGGGGGGGGGGGCGAAGGGAGACATGCTGGACAACAAAGGGGAGGGATAGGAGGACAAATTCTGGACAAAGGGAGGAAGAGACAGGAGGGCAAATACTGGACAAAGGAGGGGGGCAGGAGGATAAGTTCTGGGCAAGAGGGGCAGGAGGACAAATGCTGGAAAACAGGAGGGGGCAGGAGGACAAATGCTGGACAACAGGGGGTGGGAAAGCATGAAGACAAATGCTTCTCCAGTGATGGCACTACCCTGTAAGCTGGGTAAGCACGGCAGGGGGACCTGGATGTTAGGAGGGTTCAGTCACTAGCCATCTGCCCTCCACTCCCCATTCAGGATGATCTGTGGAGCACCGTCGGCCCAATGGAGAGCCTGCCCACAGGACACGCTGCTCCTGTGGGCAGAAGGCTGTGAGAGGCTGCTGTCTTTTTTTCAGTCTTGTGTCCCACGGGCAGTCTCTCTACTAAGCTGCTGGTGCTCCGCAGGTCATTCTGAATGGGGAGTGGAGGTGGGCAGTCAGGGACGGTGCCTTTCTGATGTCTGCTCCTGCGGACAGGCTCTGTTTCTCTGGGTTACAGTCATGGCTTGTACAGCCCCTGCCCGTTGGACATGCTGCTCTGTGGGCAGGCTCTGCCTCTTGTACAGACATGGGGGTCATTGAAGGGGGGGGGTGGACATAAGGGGGCATTGGGAGGTAGACGTGGATGGGCACAGAGAGTCAAAAGGGAGATACTGGGTGCAGGGGAGAATAGTGAGGCAGCAGGGGGAAGATTGAGGTGGAGGGCTAGAGATATTGGACACGGAAGAGGACATAGGGAGAAGCAAGGAGGGGAGATGGAGTGGTGATATTGGCCAGGGGGTTATAGAGAGACTATGTGAAAATGTGGGACTTGGGGAGGGGGGGCAGAGGGGAGATGCTTGACATAGGTTAATAAGAGGAGAAGGAAATACAGGACATGGGGGTAATAGGGAGAGAGATAGGAGAAGATGGACATGGGGTAAATAGGCTGAGAAAGAGCCGGAGAGATGCTGTACATGGGAGTAATAGGGACGAGATAGGATGGTATGCTATGGTATGGCATGGTATGGAGATGGGGTAGATGCTGGTTGTAGGGGGATAGGAAGGGAGAGGGCAGGCATGGAAGGAAAGAGAGCGCAGAGGTACTGGATGGAGTGAAAGAGAGAGACAGAGAGGGAGAGATATACTGGATGGATGTGGGGTGAGAGATGTTAAGACATGGAGGGGAAGAGAGAATGAGCAAATACTAGGCTATAATGGACCATGAAGAATGAGCTGGGGAATGAAAGTACTAGGGTGAAGTTTGAAAAGCGGTAGGTAGATAGCGTAAAAAAGAGGGAGATTGAGAAATGGATAGTAAAGAATGAAATCTGGGTGGACAGAGAGAAATACATGTAAGAAAGCTGAAAGGAAAAAAAAATCAATATAGAAGATGGAAGTGAAGAAAACAAAAGGAGAGACAAGAAATGGCAGATGGACTAGAGACAGTAGAAAGAGAGCTAAGAGAACACAGAAGAAAGCAGAAGCCTCAGATTGGGACTAGATGATCAGAGAATGAAATGGTCAGACAACAAAGGTAGAAAAAATATATTTTTTTCAAGTTTGTTATTGAACTTTGCACAATATGGGGAACTGCATCTCTTTTATTTCTCTGGTGTTGCTCCTCTTGTGAAGTCTGGCTTCTTGGGGGGTTTAGCTTAATTTTTGTCTATATATTTTTACTTTAGGTTGTGGTCACTCATTCTGAACTTAGTGAGGGTCTGTGTTCTGAGTATATGACTGAGGCCAGGCGTTCTGTTAACATGGTACATAGGGATCTGTAATGTAGTAATTTGTAGTAAGCAGACAGGGAGGCACTGGGAGGTAGAGAAAAACAGAAACCTCAGATTAGGACCAGCATGATCAGAGGATAAAATGGTCAGAAAACAAAGGTAGAAGAAAATTTGTAGAAGAAAATTTTGTTTTCAATTTAATGATCGGACTTGGTTCTATTTTAATATTTTATAAAGTTTAGGGAAATGCATGTCTTTCTATTTCTCTGGTGTTGCACTGTATGCAGAATCTGACTTCTTGGGGTTGCAGTTTAATTTTTATCTACATATGTTTATTTTTAGGTTATGGTAACTTATTCTGTACTTGGTGAGGGTCTGGGTTCTGCATTTGTGGCCAAGGCCAAATGTTCTGTTAACATGGAGTTTGTACGCAGGGATCTATACTATAATAATCTGAATTGTTCAGCTTTTCAAATAGGTGTTTGGATGTTCCAGGGCCCGGTGCAGTATTTACAGTGCTGCTTTTGTTTTTGGTAGACTCCTTATGTGAGTTTTAGAAGTTGGTGCTGGTTTGGTATGATATGGTGGATTTGCTCTACAGATCCTCAGTGACTTTGTTGTAGGGTTTTATATTAGTTTACAATATGCCTGGTACTCGAAAAATATTTGTTATTGTTAGTGAGATGATCAGAATCCAATTTTGTATTTTTTATTTTTTTTTAGATATTGAGTTCTGTAGGTGAATGTCCTGGTTCTGTTCTGCTCCCATTGTTGAGGGAGGGGGGTTCTGTGAATGCACAATATATGTTCAAAAAGAAAAAGCAAGAACAATAATGTTGTTTATAACAAAATAAAAATGAGTTACAATTTGGTATTATAAACTGTGCTGTGGTTCTCGCTCTTTCTTTTAGTTCCTTGGTTTGCAAACATTCTTGCATTTCCTCCACATTCTTATTGGCTTTTTTGGTTTGGTTCAGTCCCTGACTGGAGTTTTGAGAGAGCCTCCCCGCTCTGGGGGGTCACCATCTAATCCCTCGCCTCAGGCAGCAGATTGTCTTGAGCTGCCCCTGTTTATATGCGTTCAGAAGCAAGCATAAATAGCATGCAAAATATGCTTGTAAACTGCAATTCCATCCATGCTCCACCTAAACTCCTTCCTTGATCATGCCTTCTCTGCAGATACATAACTACTTGCACCTTGCAAGGCATGAACTAATTTTATAAGACACCTTTTATGTGCATAAATGAGACTTTATGTACAAAATAGGTTTATAAAATTACTCTCCTAGAGTCTAGCTTTCTGAGGTTTCTATTTCAGTTTTGTTTGCAAGTTTCCATTTCTAATTTGTGGTTGCTTATTCTCTATTAGGCAAGGCTCTATCCATGTTCTGCTTGAGTGATCCAGGTGAAGGATTCTGCTAGCCTTTTTATAAGTAGGGTTGTTACATTTTGGGTCCTAGGAAGACTGGAGAAAGGCTCATGTGATCACTTTACACAAAAGTGGAAGTAAGGATGAAGTTGAGAATTACAGGCTGGTTAGTCTGACCTCTGTGGTGAGTAAATTAATGGAAATGCTGCTAAAATAGATGATAGTGAGGTGTCTGGAGTCCACTGGATTGTAGGATACGAGGCAACATGGGGGAGGGACAGATTTGCCTTTAGAGGGACAGATTTGCCTTTAGAGGCTTGTCAGACAAATCTAAATAATTTCTTTGACTGGGTGACCAGAGAGCTGGACCGAGGGAGAGCTCTAGATGTGGTGTACTTAGATTTCAGTAAAGCCTTTGACACTGTTCTGCACAGTCAATTTATAAATAAAGTGAATGCCATAGGGATGGACCCTAAAGTGACTGAGTGGGTTAGAAAATGGCTGAATGGGAGGCAACAAAAGGTTCAGGTAAATGGAGTTTGCTCTGAGGAGAGGGATGTTACCAGTGGTGTGCCACAGGGATCTGTCCTTATTCAGATCATTTGAACATTTTTGTTAGTGATATTGCAGAAGGGGGCTGTGGAGGAGTAGCCTAGTAGTTACAGCAACAGTCTAGTACCCAAGAAATCTGGGTCTGATTCCCACTGGCACTCCTTGTGACCTTGAGCAAGTCACTTTACCCTCCATTGTCTTTGAAGAAAAGGCCTATCATTCTACTTCCCGTCATACCTTACCAAGCAAACTTAGGGGCTACTGGGTCACCAGGAGTCAGAATTGACTTGATGGCACTTAAAAAAAAAAAGAAGAAAATTGTGGAAGGGCTGTCAGGTAAAGTTTGCCTCTTTGCAGATGACACCAAAATCTGCAATAGAATAGACACCCAGGAAAGAGCAGATAATATAAGGAGGGGTCTAGCTAAGCTTGAAGAATAGTAGAGAATCTGGCAGCTGATATTTAACACTCAAAAATGTAGGGTCATGCATTTGGGCTGCAAAAATTCAAGGGAGCGGTACAGTATAGGGGGTGGAGTTCTGTCCACAAAAGAAGAGCGGGACCTGCGTGTGATTGTTTCTGATGATCATAAGGTGGCTAAACAGGTAGAAATGGCAACAGAAAAAGCCAGAAGGATGCTTGGGTGCATAGGGAGAGGAATAGCCAGGAGGAAGGAAGGAGGTGATAGTGCCTCTGTATACGTCTTTGGTGAGACTTCACTTGGAGTATTGTGTGCAATCAGGGGCGGTCCAAGGGGGGTGCGGGGCCATGTGTGGAGACTCGGTGCGGGACCTCATTTACATAAGGGGCATAATTTGCAAACTTATTTGCATAATGTTACCATACACTAATTTTTAGTAAACATGCCTCTTAATGAGTGTATGGATAAAGAAAGACTAAAAGATTTCTACATTACAGTATTATAATCCAGTGCCAACCGCCAGGCACATTAGGAACTACTATAAACACTGCCCATTTAGAACCCATAGCAAACTTGCCGTATACTAACAACACTACCAGGACTCACAAAGCACCATACTCTACCTATCAAAATGCAACACTGCAAATATTAAACCAATACATTTCAGAGAATAAGAATACATGACCTACTGGGGAAAGAGAACAAGTGGCAATGTCAAATAGGAATTACATAAACAGAATACCTCAGCTCAATTACACATGCAGAACACAGACCATCACCAAACAAGGAATCACAATTTAGAAACAAGAAGACAATAATTAAACTGGGAACCCCAAAAGCCAAGCTTGGAATGTACAACACTGTACAAATTTACTTAGCTGCATTTATAGCCCGCTTTTCACCGGGTCAAAGCGGTTGGGGGATACATTTTAACACGAGGGGATATGAGACACATACACTAATACTTGCAGGGAACATGGACAATGGAGGGTTAAGTGGCTTGCCCAAGACCACAAGGAGCACCTGTGGGACTAGAAACCCCAGTCCTTCCGGCCCAAGGTTGCTGTCTTCTAGTGGGATTTGAACCACCGAACTTCCGGCCTGTGGTACCTTGCCCCAACCACTAGGCCACTCCTCCCTCAAACAAATAAAACTATAAATTAATTCCCTCTTGTACTAAACAAAGCGCAGGCGTTAATGATGCACATTTCCCAGAGCTGACATATTCCAGTTAATACATTCAAAATAAAGAGCTATTTTTCTACCTTTTGTGCATTTCTTTTTCAGTTACAATTGCTCCAGCCACTTTCTTCTGGTTTCTTCGTGTCTTCTGCTAACTCTCCATCGTCTGCTGTCCATTTGTCCTTTCTTCTCTCTTCTAGTTTTTTTTCCATTCTGTCTCTGCATCTGCTTTAGCATACTAATCTTTCTACTTTTGCTCTTTCCTCATTCCTATTTCATCCACTCAAATTTTACCCCTCCATCCTCAATCCCCACTTACTCTCCCAATACCCGGCCAATGGTAGATTTGTCTTCCCTCCCACACAAAATATTTTCCCCCTCTCCATTTTACTCTCACAGCTCCATCCCATTCTAATCCTCCCCCAACATCAGCTCCCTTCTAGTTCCAGCCCCACACAGCATCCACTCCCTTCTAGTCCCTGCATCAGCCCATTTCCAGTCCTAGCCCCCACCATCAGCCCATTTCCAGTCCTAGCTCCCCCATACATTTCCAGTCCTATCCAAGTCCCTCCATCAGCTCATTTCCAATCCTTCCCCCATCAGCCCATTTCTAGTCCTTTCCTAGCCCCACCATCAGCCCATGTCAAATCCTAGCTCCCCTCCACTCAGCCCATTTCCAATCCAAGCCCCCATGAGCTTACTTCCAGTTCTAGCCCCTCCATGAGTCCATTTCAATCCAGGCCCTCACCACAGCCCATTTCCAATCTTAGCACCCCCCAAAAAGCCCATTTCCATTCCTATCCTAGCCCCTCCATCAGCCCATTTCCTGTCGTAGCTCTCCCCCACAGCTCATTTTCAGTCCTAGCTCCCTCCCTTCACAGCCCATTTCCATCCCAAGCCCCCCACCCCATCAGCTATTTGCAGTTCAAGCCCCCCTTCCACTCAGCCCATTTCCATTCCAAGCCCCCATCCCCATCAGCTATTTGCAGTTCAAGCCCCCCTTCTACTCAGCCCATTTCCAGTCTTAGGAACACCCCCCCCCCCAGCCCATTACCAGTCCTAAGCCCCCCATCAGCCCACTTCCAGTCCTAACCCCCTCATCACCCCATTTTCAGTCTTAACCCCCCCATAGCCCATTACCAGTCCTAAGCCCCCCATCAGCCCACTTCCAGTCCTAACCCCCTCATCACCCCATTTTCAGTCTTAGCCCCCCCATAGCCCATTACCAGTCCTAAGCCCCCCATCAGCCCACTTCCAGTCCTAACCCCCCCATCAGCCCATTTTCAGTCTTAGCCCCCCATAGCCCATTACGTCCTAGCCCCCCATCAGCCCATTTCCAGTCTTAGCCCCCCATAGTCCATTACCAATCCTAACCCCCCCATCAGCCCACTTCCACTATTAGCCCCCCCATAGCCCATTACCAGTCCTAACCCCCCTTCCCCCTATCAGCCCATATATTTAGAAAACAAACAAACTGGCTGCTGCTGCTGCCGCTGCCGCCGTGGCAGCAGCAGAATCAAGCATCCCGCGGGGTCCCCCCCTGCCCGGCAGAACCCTCCCGGCATCAGCTCTCAAAGCGCGGGCTTTTCAGAGCCGCAAAGGGAGAGTTTCCCTTTCTCGCGGCTCTGTTAAGCCTGCCAGGGCTGATGGGAAACAGGAAGTCCCATCAGCCCCAGTGGCCTTAATAGAGCTGCGAGAGAGAAACTCTTTGCGGCTCTGAAAGCCTCCGCTGAAAGAGCTGATGCCGGGAGGGCTCTGCCGGGCAGGGGTAGCCCCGTGGGACGCTTCATTCTGCCACTGCCACGGCGGCAGAATCAAGTAGCCAGTTTGTTTGTTTTTTTAAATCTATTGGCTGATGCAGAATGTTTTTTGCACGGGGCCCCCTGAAACGCAGGGCCCTGTGCAAACAACATTCTTGCTCAATGGACGAGCCGGCCCTGTGTGCAGTTCTGGAGACCACACCTTCAAAATGATATAAACAGGCTGGAGTCAGTATAGAGGATTGCTACCAAAATGGTTAGTTGGCTTTGTCATAAGACATAAGGGGACAGATTTATAGATCTCAATATGAATACTTTGGAAGAGAGGTGGGAGATAGGCTAGAGATGTTTAAATACACAGGAGGAGAGCCTCTTTCAATTGAAAGAAAGCTCTAAAATGAGGGGGCATAAGATGAAAGTGAAAGAGGTGAAGATGCAGGAGTAATATGCGGAAATATTTCTTTATATCTGGTGGAGGTAGTAGAGACCAGGACAATATCTGGCTTCAAGAAAGCATGGAACAAACACAGAAGATCTCTGAAGAAAAAAATGGGACTATAGTTTTTTGTATAGAAGAGCAGTCTAGATAGGCCATTTGGTCTTTTTCTTCCATCATGTTTCTATGAATTTGTGCTGTTTTGGTATGGTGTTCCCTATATTGGTTCCAAGGGGCCATTATTCAGAGCCCTTACCTGGATGGCTCCTGAATTTCTTTTTCACAAGCAGTGGATGAGTAGCCTAATGGTTAGAGCACAGACTTGGTAACCAAGAGATGAGACCAAGGTTCATTTCCCCTTAGCACTCCTTGCAACCTTGGGCAAGTCTCTTAACCCTCCATTGCCTTGGAAGAAAGGCCTGGCAATCTGCTTCCTGTCACACAGCCAAAAAAAACAAGAACCGCTGAGTCACCAAGTGTCAGCATTGACTCAACGGCATAAAAAAAAAGTTACTTCACAAAGTGTAATGTGAGTATGTTGTTCCTGAGATATTTATATGTTTTTGTATGCCAAGTTGTAAAGGGAACTGGGTTAGCTTTATTGTTAGAGAATATAGAATGGATCTTGCAGAACAGTGAGGTGCGAGGTTTCTATTGAAATTCAGTTCCATGCTGTACTGACTCCAGACTTCACTCCCAAGTAGAAGAATTCATTGAATGATACTATTCAATAATTATAATGGTAGTTTTTCTGGGTGGCTGAAACTGACTGGGGGTTTCTTTATGCATAAAATACTTGTTGTTTTGTAGCTAATTTAATATAGGGAGGAGAGGGTTGTGATGTGTAGAAATGTCACTTTGTTCCCCCCCCCCCCCCCCCAGCTTGCCTTTTCTATTGCCTCCCAAAATGCTTCTCTCAAAAGATGCCACTGAGAGGAAAGTACACAGGGCTGGGGAGGGAATGAGTAGAGACAGTGGAGATTAGGGAACAGAAAGTGGGTAAAAGACAGGGGACTAGGATGCTAACAAAGGAATGACAGAAATGGATAGGAATGGGAAGACTAAGGAGGTTAAACATGGAAAGTGGAAAGCTGTTAAAGAGCTGAAAAGAGGGAGATTGATGGGGGGAAAAGGGAAAATAAAAGCTAGATATAGGTAGATAAAAAGGCTGATGAGAGAAATGAAGAAAAAAAAAGATGAAACAAAAGGATCAATGTCCAGAGATATAAGTAGGGGAGGAAGGGAAGAAGACAGAGAGAGTAAAGAAACAGAAAACAGAAATGCGATCCTAGAAAAGGATTTAGGAAATAATCACAAGAGGAAGTGGTAAAGATATTTGGATTAACCTAACTGGAAAACAAATACACAGTACAATTAAAAATAGTTTCAGTTTATAGGGAATAAAGTATGTCAGCTTTGAAAATGTGCATTTCTTTGTATTTTCTTCAGTGTTCTGTGGTTTCTTGGGTTTTCTATTTCATTTTTTTTGTCTGCATATTTGTTTCTAATATGTAGTCTCCAGGAACAAGCAGGAATGCTTCATATATGGGTGACACTGGTACCAACAGAGCCTGCGTGGGAACACTCCCCAGCATCCAATAGGAAAGCTTTTGGGAGCATCCCACTGTACCTGCGTAGCTGACGAGAAGCAATTCCTGTCACCGCAGAAAATTAGATTTTTTTTCTTATTTTTTTGTGGTTGCATCTGCGTTCCCGTCATGCTGGTACCGACCCTGTTGGTGCTCACTTTCTTTTTTTCTTCTTTTCTTTCTGTCAAAAAAAACCAAAAAACTTTTCTGAGGGGAGAATCTCTTCCCTCAGGGAGCATCAGTGCCATCTTAGGCTTAGGCCTTGTTTTCCAAAATGGACAAAACAGCTAGTGGTTTTAAAAAGTGTTCCAAATGTGACAGTACAATTTCAGCCACAGACACCCATGACTGGTGTCTAAAATGTTTGTGACCAGATCATCAACTGACTGACTGTCCTCTCTGTAGGAAGATGACAAAGAGGGGCCTGCAGAACATAGCTGTGAAACTCGGCACCCTCTTTGCCACTGGTGCAATGTCGGTAGCATCGACATCATCGAGAGCTTCATCTTCCTCCCAGGAATTTCAAGTATTGAAACCCAGGTCTTCGTCAAAGACTAGCCAACCCTCTAAGGGTAGATATTTTTCTAAGCATCGAGATGCCCTAGGCATTGCCCTGGAGGGAGACACACCGGCCAAGCAACCCCGGCGGGAGGTGCTTGCTTCCAAAGCATTAGTTGGGTCCCAAGATGCTCCCAAGGCCTCTACCTCTGGAGAGCTCTTGGTGCCATGCTCAGGGATCGTGGCCGGCAACTCAGGTACCGATATACAGGCATCGGCAAGCTCCATGGATCAACGTATCCTGGTTATTGAGTGGAGCTTAGCGGCCTTGCTAGCGGCTTACGTACCGGTAAAGCCTCTACAGTCGATTCCTCAGCCATCGGTACTGACGACGGTACCGAAGGTGCCTGCATCAACATTTTTGCTGCTTACCACACTACCACCAATGCTGGCCCTCGAGTCCGTCTCCGATACTGAGGTTCCAGCACCAAAAATTTCCGATGCCAGTTTCAAGCAGTATCGAGTACGGGCAGAGCACGAGCACCCTGCCCATCAATACTTTGAGTCTTCGGACTCCAATTCGTCCGATGACTAATCAGCCGGTACACGGGAAATGAGAATTCTGCTGGAGGATCCATCTCCATCCCCACAACGTCGCATGTCCCCTCCGGAGGACAAGTCTTTTAAAGATTTTATCCGTGATGTTGCTCGGGGCCTCTCCATCACAGTGACTTCGGAGAAAGAACCTAGGGCTGAGGAGCTTGAAATTCTTCAGTACCCTGCAGCCCCAAAGGAAGCTACCACTCTTCCTATTCATCGAATACTTCACGACCTTATGGAGGTGGTAGAGATGAGGACAGTATCTGAATTCAAAAAAGCATGGGACAAACACAGAGGATCTCTAAAGGAAAAAAGGGGACCGTTGTAGTTGTTTCTTTGGAAGGACAGACTAGATAAGCCATGTGGTCTTTTTCTGTCATCATTTTTCTATGTTTCTGCTTTAAATGTGGGAGACACCCTTAACCATCTCTCCACATACTCGAAGGCTCGATACTATGTACCGGGTACCAGAGTGCCCCAGCTTCCAGAAGATGCAATTACCACACCATTCCATGGTGGTGGAATCGGCAATGCGTCAAATTAAAAGTGCCAAAATGCATTCCTTGAACCCTCCGTACAGGGAATCGAGAACCCTCGATGCTTTTGGTCATTGATATTTTCAAGCCTCCATGTTATCGCCCAGAATCAGTTCTTACATACTCTACATGGGTATGTTTCTTAGAGAGGTGGCTAGGGATTTGGAGTTGATGACTCCTCTTCTCACTGGTGACAAGAAAGCTGATTATTTCACGCTGGTGAAGCATGCCCTAAATTGTTTCCAAATTTGTTAACAGGAGAACGTTTGACTGTTTTGAATGCATCAGCAGAACTTCAGCTATAGCTGGGTAATATACCTTGCACAGGTGAAAATCTTTTTGGCAAGGACTGGCAGGATAAGGCGTCTCAGTCTGTGAACACCACTTTAAATAGACTTTCTAGATCAGCTGCCAACCCAGCTAAGAAAAAGACATCAAAAAACCCTTTTTCAATAAGAAAAAGAAATACTACTCTTCTTACAACCCTGCAGTGCACCGTCCTGTCCATGCTCCTCAAAAAGGGCAGCAACAACCAAAGCAACAAAGAAAGGCTCAGACTCTCAGGTCTCAGCCAACCCAGCAGACCCAACCTCCTCAGGGTCTTTGACTCCTATTTGGAAAGCATAGCCATCCTGCCTCTGGAGATTCCAGATTCCGTCTGCATTCCAGGCAGACTGTCACTTTGCCCACAGGTGGCATCTTGTAACATCAGAACACTGGACTCTCTCCAAAGTAAGGGAGGGGTACAAACTTCACTTCCAAAGTCTACCCCCTCAATCTCCTCCAAGAGAGTTCAGTTCTCAACCCCCCTCTCACCACTCTGTTATTGCAGGAGGTCACCTCTCTTCTCTCACAGGGTGCAACAGAGGAAGTGCCACTCTCCCAGCAAGGTCTGGGCTTCTATTTTCCTTACTTCCTCATTCCAAAGAAGACAGGGGGATACAGGCCCATCCTGGACCTCAGAAAACTGAACAAGTATCTACTCCAGGATAAATTCAAGATGATCTCCCAATGTACTCTTCTCCCCTATCTCAAGAGTCAGGATTGGCTCTGTTCTCAAGATCTAAAAGACGCATATACTCACATTCTTATCCATGCAGAACACAGAAAGTTTCTGCATTTCCTTTTCCAGGGGAAACATTATCAGTACAGAGTCCTGCCTTTCGGCCTCACCTCTTCCCCAAGAGTTTTTACAAACTGCATGGCAGCTGTAGTTGCATTTCTAAGGACTATAGGGATATTTGTCTTCCCCTACTTAGACGGCTGGCGCATTCGAGCAAGCACACCTCTAGAGGCCAATCTTTCTCTCATACGCACCATGCAGGAGCTGCAACACTTGGGATTTGTAATAAATCTTCCAAAATCCCAGATCGTTCCCTCTCAAACTCTGAAGTTTATAGGAGCCCTCCTAGACACTCAACATTCAAGGGCTTTGCTGCCTCGGGCCCGCTGTGCTTAAGTCATCCAGCTTGCATCCCAAGCATGCCTAAGGACCTTTCTCACTGCTCGAGAAATGCTGCAACTCCTGAGCCATATGGCATCTACTGTACATGTGGTTCCATACGCTGTCTACATATGTGTGCAGCTCAATGGACCCTGGCTTCCCAGTGGTCTCAAGCATCCGGTTGTTTGGGAGACAGGATAAAACTCTCTACCTGTCTCATCTCGTCTTTCCAGTGGTGGCAATCCCCAGAACACCTTCTCATAGGATCACCTTTTCAGAAGCCTCCTCATCAATGTACCCTGACGATGGATGCATCCAAATTGGGCTGGGAAGCTCATCTGGACAACCTCTCTACTCGGGGTCTTTGATCTCATCAGGAATCACAACTCCACATAAATCTGCTGGAACTCAGAGCCATCCACAATGCTCTTAAGGTGTTCCACGACCACCTTCACTTCCACACAGTTCTAGTCCAGATGGACAATCAGGCAGCCAAGTTCTACTTGAACAAGCAGGGAGGAACAGGCTCTTGGACACTTTGCAACGAAACCCTACACCTGTGATCCTTGTCATACAACATCAGATTCACCTACTTGCTGTATATCTCCCAGGCAAGCAGAATCTATTGGCAGACAAACTCAGTCGGATACTCTACCCCACGAGTGGTCTCTCCATGCAGACAAGGTTTCTCACATTTTTTCAGATCTGGGAACCACAGATATAAACCTGTTTGCAAGTCCTCAGAATGCCAAACTTCCCCACTTCTGCTCCAGAATGCCTGCTTAGAACAACCAGGCGGTAGATGCCTTTCATCTTCACTGGGGTCAAGGTTTCCTATACGCCTTCCCTACCATTCCCCTCATCCCAAAAACTCTTTTCAAACTCCAGAGAGACAAGGGCTACATGATTCTTATAGCCCCGCATTGGCCACAACAACCATGGTATCCTCTGCTTCTACATCTCTCTCAAGTTCAACCAGTAGATTTGGGGTCTGCTCCAGACCACCTCTCACAGGAGAACGGAACACTGCTGCATCCCAATCCGCAGTCCTACATTTTACAGCATGGCTGCTGAAGGCATAGCATTCCAGGACATCAGCCTCTTTCAACATCTGAAAGCTATACTTTTGGCTTCTAGGAAACCTTCCACAGGCGCTCCTGTGCCTTCAAATGGTGTAGATTCTCTCTCTGGTGTTCGAAAATGATCTTAACCCTTTTCAGCTCCAGTGAAAGTATTACTTGAATATCTTCTCCACCTCTCTTCATCTGGACTCAAAACCAATTTGGTAAGAGTCCACCTAAGTGCCATAGCGGCTTCTCACATGCCCTTAGATGGTCAGCCCATCTCCTCTCAACCGTTTGTAGCATGCTTCATGAGAGGTCTTCTATTAACTAAACCTCCATTAAGCCACCCCCAGTGGCATGGGACCTTAATGTTGTTTTAGGACAGCTTATGAAGCCGCCCTTTGAACCCCTAGCCACTACTTCTCTGAAGTTTCTTACCTGGAAGGTCACCTTCCATATTGCTCTCACTTCAGCAAGGTACATCAGTGAGCTTCAGGCTTTGTGGCTGATCCTCCCTATACACGATTCCACCATGATAAGGTAGTCCTTAGGACTCATCCCCACTTTATGCCAAAGGTGGTCTCCCCTTTTCACTTAAACCAGTCGGTGTACCTACCTGTTTTTTTCCCTAGACCTCGTTCTTCTAGGGCGGAAGTAACCCTTCATACTCTGGATTGCAAATGTGCTTTGGCCTTTTATCTCCAGAGAACTCGGGAGCACAGAAAAGCTTCCCAACGTTTCATCACTTTTCACTCCGTTCACCTGGGAATACCAGTATCCAAGTGAACTCTCTCCAGATGGAGAGCAGATTGTATCTCCTTTGCTTACGACAGTGCAGGACTTGAGGGTCACATCACTGCACATAATGTTCGGGCAATAGTGACCTCCATGGTGAATTTGCGCTCTGTAGCAATTGATGAGATATGCAAAGCAGCAACCTGGTTCTCTGTTCATACTTATGCTGCTCACTATTGCCTGGACAAGGACTCCTGCCAGGATGCCTCGTTTGGCCAAGCTGTTCTCCAGCATCTCTTTCAGACTTAGATCAACTCCTATCCCCCGTCCCAGGTTTCGATTCCAGACATCCTTAGAGGATATATGACCTACTATTTAGGCCTGTGTTCCACAGCTCACACTGAAGTCATCTCTCTGGCATCTCCAACCTAGGGAGTCCCATATGTGAAGACTACATTCCTGCTTGTTCCTGGAGATAGCGTAGTTACTCTCCTGTAACAGGTGATCTCCGGGAACAGTAGGAATTGAGTCTTCACAACCCACCCTCCTCCCCTAGGAGTTGTACTTTTCCTCTTCTTCTCCTTCTCTCCTTTTATCTCAACTACAAACTCAACTGAGGAGGGAGAGCTGAAAAGGCGGGAAGGCAGCTACGCAGGCGCCTCCTAAAGCATTCCTATTGGATGCTGGGGAGCGTTCCCACGTGGGCTCTGTCGGTACCAATGTCACCCATATGTGAAGACTCAATTCCTGCTGTTCCCAGAGATCACCTATTACAGGTGAGAAACTACACTTTACCAGGTGATGGTCTGTGTTTTGCATGTGTAAATGAGATAAAGGATTCTGTTAACATGTGGTTCTATATAGGAATCTGTAGCAGGCCAACATGTTCTCTTTTCCTAGATATGTGAGGTTCTGCCTCCAGCCTGTAGGTGGCTCAGTTCCTGGAAGAATCTTACCCAAATAAACTTCTGACTTCCAGCCAGCAGGCATCAGTAGGTCCACTCAGCTTACTGGCTGCCTTAGCCTGCTCCATGCCAGCTATTTCCTTACAGAAGCCGTATTGTCCCTATCTAGGATCTGTATTTCAATTGAGCTCTCACTAAACCTCTCTGCCAGAACTTGGTCTGGGAAGATAAAGGGGAAGGGATTCCTCCCCCCCCCCCCCCTCAAAGATGGGACTCATAAGAAATATTGTCAGAACTTGGTATGCACCTTGGTGCCATCTTGTGCTTTGGCTCCTTGCTACATAATGGATCCAGTTTCATTTTGCTGGATGTTACTAGATCTCGCACCAGTTCCAGGGGGGCCTAGGTTAGGTCAGTAAAGACTTGGCAGCAACAGTACCACCACTGGAGGACTCAACTTGAAGGGAAGGTGGCTGTTACAGATGTTAGACTCTGATCTTGTTATCCCTGGGCGGCCCTGTAGAGAAGCTGTCCATGGATCTTGCCCACTGACTATTCTTAGGTCTTCCTTACTGGTGGGAACCATCACCAAATGGAAGTGTATTGATGTTCTAGATTATTTGCAGTTCTGACTTGCATGTAACAAATTCTTAGCAGGGGCAACAAGCATAGGGATCCTTTCTTAGCCCTTGGACTCCTATCTCTGGTCTCAGAAATAAGTGAGATGAAATTAAATGAAAACAAAAACACACACAGAAGTATACCATAACAAAGTCTTCTAAAGCTTTAGGGAGAAATTCACAGGCCTTCACACCTGAGCAATCTCCTGTAACTCCCTCTATTAGCTTGGCCACAGCACTTTGTTTCATTACGAAAAACGGCCACATTGTACAGTTTCATCTTACCACTCTGCATCATGCTTTTGCTTTAATTTTTGTTTATCTACAGCTGGGTTAACATTATTGGCACCCTTGCATTTTAGGTATTTTGTATACAATATCTTGAGAAATAATTGGAAATATTCCAACTGTATGTCATCATAATATTTTAATAGTATGTTCAAATGTATGCAATAAAAAAACCAAACATGTCTGCGCAATGTAGATGTAGTAATTTCTGAGAAAAATATAAAAATATGACTTGGACAGGATTAATGGCAGCCTTCACTAATATTTGGTTGCATAACCCTTGGCAGTAATGACAGACTCCAAACGTTTCTTGTAGCCATCAATAAGTTTCTTACATCTGTCTGCTGGTAGTTTCTCCCGCTCTTCAACTGCAATTTATTCCAGCTCATGAATGTTTTCAGGATTCCTTTTTCCAAAGGTTCTTGATTGGATTGAGATTACGGCTCATTGCTGGGCAATTTAAAACAGTCCATTTGTTCCTTTTTCATCCATTCTTTTGTATTTTTGAATGTATGTTTTCAGTCATTGTCCTGCTAGAGGACCCAAGACCTTTGACCCAGACCTAGCTTTCTGACACTAGGTAGCACATTTCACTCCAAAATACCTTGTTAGTCCTCTGATTTCATGCTTCCTTTATACATTCCAGGCCTACAGTTCCTGTGGCAACAAAACAGCCCCACAACATTATGGAACCTCCACCATATTTAACTGTAGGAAGGGTGTTTTCTTCCTTATAAGCTTCATTTCTTCACCTGTAAATGTATCTCTGGTCTGCACTGTGAAATACCTAAAGTTTGGTTTCATCTGTCCACAGAACATTTTCCCAGAAGGATTACGGTTTCTCAAGGTGGGTTTGGGCAAAGATCAGGTGTGCTTTTTATGTCTTTGAACGATGGGGTCCTTCTTTGGCCTTCGCCCATGAAGTCCTCCTTTGTTTAGTGCACAGCATAAGGTGCAGGTTGAAACTGCCACTCCAGATTGCTCCAGTCAGCCTTAAGTTCTTTGGATGTTGTACGTGATATTTTTCCAACAGTTCGCAATAACCTTCAAAGACTTCTTGGATTAATGCTCCCATCATGTCCTGGGAGGTTCTTGACAGTTCTATGAGCTGAAAGCATCTTAATAACATTGCAGTCTGTAGACACAGGAATCCCAAGGTCTTTGGAGATGGTCTTGTACCCCTTTGAAGTCTGATGTTTATTTATTTATTTACATTTCTTATATACCGCGCTATTAAAATCAGTGCGGTTGACAATGAACAGAAACAATAGTACAATATAACAAGAACACATTGTGCTTACAATGAACAGGGCAAATTATTTGGGTGAGAACTGGGTGAGAACTATTTACAGCACATTTTACAAAGTTACTGAATATTCACAATTGAGCAGGATTGATGGCACTGGAGGAGTTTATGCCAAGGGGTACGCTGATTATCCATTCTCTCGTTGGGTTAAAGTATTGAAGCAGTTAGGCCCTCTGACCCCACTCCCTATCATGTGTTTCCCTGGGTTGCTTTCTGGGTAGTGTTTTTGGAATAGATGGTATTTTAGCGCTTTTCAGAATGGGGTAAGGCTCGTGATAGCTCGAATTTCAGAGGGGAGGGCATTCCAAGCTGTGGGTGCATAAACTGAAAAAGCCCTATTGGCCATAGCTTTTAGGCATTTTGTCATTATCTTAGGGATTTCTAAAGCATTCCGCATTGCAGATCTTCTGTTCCTGTTGTCAAGCATGATGTTGATTAACTTACTGATGGGTGTGGGGGACTGGTTCTTCAGTGCTTTGAATGTTTGGTGATAATGGCTTTTCTGACAGTCTCAGGCAGCTCTCTTGTCTTCACAATTGTGAAAATGGAAGAGGGAGTGAATGTGGCCATTTTAAATATTAGAGCCATCATTCATTGGTTGATTCAAGTCATGTTAGTACTGATAATTGATCGCTGCAGTGGGAATGTGGTTCTTCTGTTCAAAATGATTTGAATTGTTTATAAGAGTGCCAGTAATCATGTCCTCAAGTAATAACCACAAAGGAAAGAAATATCAAAATTGTAAAAAAAAAAAAACCCTCCTTAACAATCTTAAATCCCCATCAAAGGCATGAAAATCTGTAGACTCGAAAAACCAGCGAATCCTAATTTTTTGTCGGACCATTTGCCATGAGAGGAAAACCCCTCCTGCAGCAAACACTCCTTTTATTCTTTATTGTGAGCTTAATGCATAGCTCAAAACTATTAAAAGTAATAAATAAAAATACAAGGGAAATCGCACAATGCAACACCCTCGAGTATACCTTATGTATCAGCTGAAGCTATGATACTTTGTATATCAGCTGAAACAATGAAGGCATAACCGTTGAAATCCTTAATACAAAAGCCTTCTCAAAAAATTGCCGCTATCATCCTGTGAATCACACTGCAATCACACTGCTACATAGCACCATGTTTCAGGCCGCCACTCATTTCACGGCCCTTCTTCAGGTGAAATCAGGCAAACTGAAAACCTCCAGTTGATACTAGGTTGCCTATCAGAGGACCTAATTTATGACATCCAAAAATCCAAAGTCAACCAATCAGATGTAGGAAAACAAAATATGGTAGGTGAATCATAGCAGACTCCACCAATCAATTTCAAGATTGAGGTCAAGAGGCGTGAATGTTTGCAATTTAAAGATCCATCGTTGCTCCAAACTTTTTAAATGCACCATCCTGTTACCCCCACATAATCATATACACCACAAAAGAAGTCAAACACCTAGTTCTGTGATAAGCCTTATACACTGTATTAGAAGCAGGATCAGTTCATTCTTCACCAGAAATTGTCAGAGCACAAAAATCACAACCTCAACATGCATAATGGCCATTAGAAACAATCACATGGTCAGATGATGAAGAATAAGGGTGATCAAGCCCCATGGTGTGCACTATAAAGTCTGCTATATTACGTCCACAGCAGATCTTATTTCTGATTTGGCCCATGATATTTATCGTCAACTGAAGGATGCAGCTATTAATGGTTGGATTATCAAGAAGGAATTTGAATTTCTGTATAAAAAGCATCCTACTACTCCTATTTTATACATGTTGCCTAAAATACAAAAATCGCTACAAGCTCTGCCATGGCACCCTATATCATGTCGGAACTCTATTTTGGAACCTTTGTCGCAGTTTTGCGATTTTTTTTTTTTTTTACAGCCATTGACCACGCCGATTTGGTCTTATATTAAGGATTCTTTTTATTTCATTACAATGGATTACACTACAATCTGATCAAATTGTTTTGGTCACTATGGATGTAACTTCTTTGTACACTAATATAAATCAAGAGGAAGCATTAGATATTATTTCTTGATATTCTTTGACGTTACCACCTCGATTACCACATCGTTTTATTTTGTTATTATAGCAGTTAGTTTTGGAACGCAGTTACCTTATGTATGAGTCCCGCTATTCTACAGATGTTTGTTGTTCCAATGGGAGCTACGGTAGCACCATCGATAGCTACTTTATATATGGCACATTATGAGGAGTCTTTCATTTATCCTTCTTGCTGGTTTCAATATATATCTTTGTGGACACGGTTTTTGGATGACCTGTATTTTTTGTGGTCTGGTACTGACCCACAGCTACATCAGTTTTTTGCATGGATCAATTCATTCAAACCCAATATTCAATTTGTTCTCATATTTCATGATTCTCATATTAATTTTTTGGATCTTACAGTGTATAAACACAGTGATAAACTTTATACTACTTTGTACAGGAAATCGGTTCAAAGAAATACCGTATTTACTTGAGTCTAATGCACCATCAAATCTAATGCGCACCCCTATTGTGAACGGCTTCAAACTTAAAAAATGTTTGCTGGCGATTGTAGTGCACCCCCCCCCCTTAGTGCTGCTTCACCCCCGTGCAGCTGCTGCTTCACCCCCGTGCAGCTGCTGCTTCACCCCCATGCAGCTGCTGTTTCTGCTTTTCACATAGCAGCGGCTGCAATAAAGTTAAAAGGAAAAGGAAACCCCCCTGCTCTCCATCTGGCGGCGAATCGCAGCTGCCCAGCACACCGGACTCAACTTTAAAGAAGGAAGTGCCTCCCGGCACCATCGCTGTACAGCTCTCACCCTGAAACCCCGATCAGCAGCGGGAAAGAGAGCAGAGGACTGCAAACCCCCCCCCCCCCCCCTGCTCTCCATCCGGCAGTGAATCGGAGCCGCCCAGCACACCAGACCCAACTTTAAAGAAGGAAGCACCTCCTGGCTCAGTATTAGTAGTAGTAGAAAAGAAACCTGTGAGAAGCCCTCCCGTCGTCCTAGGAAACTCCTTCTGCAGCGCCCAAGGAAGTGATGTCAGAGGGGGCGCGTGCTGCAGAACCTGTGGAAGCCGTTTCCTCTGGCAGTGGGGAGCTGCTCATGCCTTATTGGACTGGCGAGCTTTGCGGCGATCTCATGGTCTGTCTTTAGGATCGCTTGTAAGGGATGAACATGGTGATGGCGGCTGTGATGCCCCCTCCGTTGCTTTCCTAGATGCTTTTGCCTTTGCAGCCTATAAATCCATAAGTAATTTCATTGTTTTCATTTTTACAATCTTTGGCATGTTTACAGGTTGGCTCCACCTGCTACTTTGAGGAGACATTAGACTCACCACACCTTGTCTGATGAAAATAGAAGTGCAGCATAGAAATATCTGAAGCTCATTATTTTTAAGGAACATTGAAATAATGAAATAACAACAAAGTGAAGTTTAGCACTAAATGGGATAGGGATTTCACGCAAATGAAATTGAACTGATAATTGATAAGGGAAGTAATAGGTGACTTATTGTTGCTTGCTGGAGCTTAATCTCTTGAGTAATGGTCCCTAGCTCCATTCAAATGGTTCTTTCACTCTTTCCTATATATTTGGGATATTTTGGGTACTATCCTTTTTTCAAGGAGGTTTTTGAGTGATTTTTTGGATTTGGGGTTACCTTCCTTTTCAACGGGGTTTTGTGTTTAATAAGAATATTTTGTCAGATAGACATCTGCAAGGTGTGTGGAAAGAGGTATACTCATGTCCCCTATACTATAGTTTCCATGCCCATGATAAATACTGATGGGGAATGAGGGCATAGGTTTTCATTTTGCTACACTTCTGGATATCCTCTCATGCTAGCTTGCATGAGGTGCATGCCCATGCCCCCATCCCTGCCCCACGCTTTCCCAGGTGGCGGCTGGTGCGGATGTCCACATCGGGGAAGTCTTAGAGTCTTGATATTTCTCAGCACGTTCTGCCCTGGATGTCCCCAATTTGACTTGGATGCCCTTTCTAAAATGCCACTTATAGTATAACTGGATTTTCAGAAAGCCTTTGGACAAGGCCCTCATGAGAGACTCTTGAGGAAATTAAAAAGTCATGGGATAGGAGGTACTGTACTATTGTGGACTGGGAACTGGTTGAAAAAACAGAGTAATGCTAAATGGCCAGTTTTCTCAATAGAGAAATGTGAGTAGTGGAATATCCCAGGGATCTGTTCTGGGCCCACTCTTTTCTAACATTCATAAATGAACTAGAAAAGGGAGCAGCAAGTAAGGTGATCAAATTTGCAGATGATACAAAATTATTCAAAGTTGTTAAATCACAAGAGGACCTTGAGAAATAGGGAGACTGAGCGTGCACATGGCAAATGAAATGTAATGTTGACAAGTGCAAAGTTATGCACTTAGGGAAGAGCAACCCAAATTATAGTTACACAATGTAAGGTTTCATTCTAGAATCAGTGGCCACCCAATTCCAGAAAATGGATCTAGGTGCCATTGTGGATAATATATTGGAGGGAATTGGGTGGCGGAGGAGTGTTGGTGGGTGGCACAGTCTTGTTTCTGTGGGAGAGCTAGTTGGGGGATATGTTATGATTGTTTTGATATGAGGATATTGGTGGTTTTATTTTATGTTTGTGCATTGCCCTGAATGCAAATAAAAACAAGGATATTATAATCGTTTATCATTTATTGTATTTGATATACAGCCCTTTGTTATAAAACATACAGAACAATTTACAAATTTCTGAAAAACGTATAAAGAATCTGGAAAGGAAATCTAAAATGTACAGAAAAGGAACACCTAAATTTACAAGACATAGAACATATATAAAACATGAAGCAATGGCATAAAAGTTGCGAAAGAGAAGAGAGGATATCACAGATTGGTTCATCTGCCTTGAGCCCAAATGTTGGAATAAATGTGTTTTTAGTAGGGGTTTAAATTTCTTAAAGCTTTGTTCAAAATGAATGACCAGGGGGAAAGGCTACTCCAGAAGGATGACACCGTGAAGAAAAAAGCTGAGTCCCTGGTTGATTCAAATTTATCCCTCGTGAAGTGAGTGCAGGCAGTGAGGGAGAGCATAAGGAACTGTAAGAACCGAGAGCAGGGCCAGCACGTCCATTGAGCAAGAATGTTTTTTGCACAGGGCCCCGCGTTTTAGGGGGCCCCGCGCAAAGAACATTTTGCTTTAAAAGTAAATTAAAAAAAAAAAAAAAAGCTGTCTGCTGCCGCTGCCGCCGCACGGCAACAGCAAAATAGACTATCCCGCGGGGCCCCCCCCCTTGCCCGACAGAGCCTGTCCTCCCTGCATCAGCTCCGTCTCCGCAGTCGCACCGGCTTTCAGAGCGCGAAGGGAGACTAGTTTCCCTTTCGTGGCTCTGTTAAGCCCGCAGGGGCTGATGGGACTTTCCCATCAGCCCCCACGGGCTTAACAGAGCCACGAAGGAGAAACTTTCCTTTCGCGCTCTGAAAGCCGCAGCATAAGCTTCTGTTTCTCTGCCCAGCTCCGGTGCTGCAGAATTGGATTGGTGGAATTGGGATCCATGCCAGCCATTCCGCTCGGTGGGAGGTGAGGACTTAAAACCCACTCCAGATAGCTCACCTAGGAATGTGGACTTCAGGCAGCACAGCCCTCTTGTTCCCCAAAACTGTGTGGCTCAGGTGTTCCACAAAAGGCTCTGAATTACACTTTGGTTTGAGGTAGCTTCCACTTCTAGTCCAGGTCCGAATGTGCCCCTGCTTCTTTGCGCCCTCTGTGGCTGCACCAATGGTACAATGCTGCTCCTTCCCAAGGGCCATCCACTCTGACACCAAGCTGTTTTCAGCCCTGGCCAGTGCCACTTAAGCTGCCTCTGCCCTTTAAGGCCAGCTCTGCCTCTCAGCACACACTACAGGCCTCCCCACAGGCATCGGACATGCTCTGGAAGCTTTACTGAGGCTCTGGAGCAGGACACAAGCCCCAGGTACCGCTGCTGCCCGGGGCTCTTCTCCATGCCTCCTCCTGCCTCTGCCCCGGACCACAGTGCCCACAATCGTGGCCTGCAGCTGCCCCGGTGATTGTGGCCTGCAGCTGCTCTGGCAATCGTGGCCTGCAGCTAACCTGGTTATCGCGGCCCGCAGCTGTCCCAGCAATCATGGCTCACATTGCCAGCTGTGATCACAGTCGCGGATTCAATTTTTTTAAAAACATGCCTGCCCTCATCATTTTGCTGAGGCTGCACAGCCCGGCCTTGTTTCTGGCTCCTTTTGCTGTGTCCCCTTTGCAATCTCAGCTTTTCTATTTTCAAACTTATGCCGCCTGCAGTTTTCTCTCACTTCCTGCCCACCCCTCCTCTTGCTAAGCACGAGGCCTGTTCAAGAGTAAGGCCATGTGCAGGCAACATGCCCGCACGTGCTTAGGGCCGGCCCTGATTGAGTATGATAGTGCTCCTGTTTTGGATTTTTTTGCTATTGTATCTCTTGACCAAGTTGTTGTTATATTAACTGGTCTTAAACCTAAGTCATGTAGCTAGATATAATTCCGAAGGGGATGTATGTCAAGTATCATGATTGGGTGGCTCCATCAACTCCCTCAGTGTTGGCTGCCAGAGCCGCGAAGGGAGAGCTTCTCTCGCGGCTCTGTTAATCCCGCCGCGGGGCTGATGGGAAATCCCATCAGCCCCGTGGCGGGATTAACAGAGCCGCGAGAGCAGAAGCTCTCCCCTTGCGGCTCTGAAAAGCCCGCGCTTTGGGAGCTGATGCTGAAACAAGGATTCTGCATGGCAGGGGGGCGGGGGCCCGTGGGGTGCTCGATGCTGCCACAGCGGCAGCAGCATCTGGTTTGTGTTTTTTTTTTATCTAGCTGGGCTGATGGGGGGGGGGGCTAAGACTGTAAGTGGGCTGATGGGGGGGTTAGGACTGGTAGTAGGCTATGGGTGGTTAGGACAGGTAATGGGCTATGGGGGGGGCTAAGATTGGAAGTGGGCTGATGGGGGGGTTAGGACAGGTAAAGGCCTATGGTGGGGTTAGGACTGCAAGTGGGCTAATGGGGGTTAGGATTGGTAATGGGCTATTGGGGGGCTAAGACTGAAAATGGGGTGATGGGGGTTAGGACTGGAAGTGGGCTGATGGGGGGTTTTGGACTGGTAATGGGCTATGGGGGGGGGGCTAGGACTGGAAATGGGCTATGGGTGGGGGTAAGACTGAAATGGGGTGATGGGGGTTAGGACCGGAAGTGGGCTGATGGGAGGCTTAGGACTGGTAATGGGTTGTGGGGGGGGGGGGCTTTGTACTGGTAATGGGCTATGGGGGGGCTAGGACTGGAAATGGGCTGATGGGGGCTTAGGACTGGTAATGGGCTATGTGGGGGGGGGGGGTAAGACTGAAAATGGGGTGATGGGAGATTAGGACCGGAAGTGGGCTGATGGGGGGGCTTAGGACTGGTAATGGGTTGTGGGGGGGGGGGGGCGGCTTAGGACTGGTAATGGGCTATGGGGGGGCTGGGACTGGAAATGGGCTGACTGGAAGGGGGGCTTGAACTGCAAATAGCTGATGGGATGGGGGCTTGGAATGGAAATGTGCTGAGTGGGGGGGGGGCTAGAACAGGAAATGGGCTGTTGGAGGGGCTAGGAAAGGTTTGGAAATGGGCTGTAGTGGGGGCTTGAATTGAAATGGACTCATGGAGGGGCTAGAACTGGAAGTAGGCTCATGGGGGGCTTGGATTTGAAATGGGCTGAGTGGAGGGGAGTTAGGATTTGACATGGGCTGATGGTGGGGCTAGGAAAGGACTAGAAATGGGCTGATGGGGGGCTGGTATTGGAAATGAGCTGATGGAGGGACTCAGATAGGACTGGAAATGGATGGGGGAGCTAGGACTGGAAATGGGCTGATGGTGGGACTAGGACTGGAAATGGGCTGATGCAGGGACTAGAAGGGAGGGGATGCTGGGTGGGGCTGGAACTAGAAGGGAGCTGATGTTGGGGGAGGATTAGAATGGGATGGAGCTGGGAGAGTGAAATGGAGAGGGAAAAAATATTTTGTGTGGGAGGGAAGACAAATCTACAATTGGCCGGATATTGGGAGAGTAAGTGGGGATTGAGGATGGAGGGGTAAAATTTGAGTGGATGAAATAGGAATGAGGAAAGAGCAAAAGGAGAAAGATTGGTATGTTAAAGCAGATGTAGAGAAAGGATGGGAAAAAAACTAGAAGAGAGAAGAAAGGACAAATGGACAGCAGACGATGGAGAGTTAGCAGAAGACACAAAGAAACCAGAAGAAAGTAGCTGGAGCAATTGCAACTGGAAAAAAATGCACAAAAAGGTAGAAAAATATCTCTTTATTTTGAATTTATTAACTGGAATATGTCAGCTCTAGGAAATGTGCATCATTAACGTCTGCGCTTTGTTTAGTACAAGAGGAAATTAATTTATAGTTTTATTTCTACAGTGTTGTACATTCCAAGTTTGGCTTTTGGGGTTCCCAGTTTAATTATTGTCTTCCTGTTTCTAAATTGTGATTCCTTGTTTGGTGATGTTCTGCATGTGTTGTCGTCAAACCCCCCCCCCCCCCCTGGTGGCCAGTGGCTGTAAGGGTAGGTTGAGCATATTATTATTTTCTGGGAGTAGAGGGCTCTTTTAAGGCCAAGGGTATCTTGGTCTTTGTAGTCCTGCTCCTTATGTGAATAAATTGTGTATGCCAAGTAGAGGGTAAATAAGGCTTTTATTTCCCTTTTAACGCAAAAGGTTCGCTGAGATACAGAAATACAGAAAGTCCTTCTTTTCAGGCTTCCACCACAACATAAGAAAAGAGGTAAACTGTTACAAACTTCACAGTTGCTTGTAGGATTTAACCCAGGATTCTTTCAAACTTTAGAGCAAAACAAAGGAGTGAACATTCCTCTTTCATTCAGCACAAACATGAGTATTCTCAAAGCAATGTCTGTATAACTCACAGTTCAGGGAGTGATTCAAAACTGCCCGCAATACAAATGGAGCAATCCATTAATTCATCTTGAGATAAGGGAATAGGATCCTCAAGCGCTATCTGCATGGGCTCTGGGTCATTGTTATCTCCCTCTGAATTGGAGCTTTCCCTGGCCGCTATAGTTTGCCGGTCACTGTTTCTGTTCTCTTGTTTCCAGTAAGGCTGTTCTAGGGCTCTCAAATAAGCATGGCTTGTTCCTATGCCCTTATATCCTGGCTTATAAAACTCTGGCCTGCTTCTTTTCCTTTCAAACTGAATATCTGCTTTACAAGAGCTTCTAGGAGCTGAGCTTCTCTTTATGAATAAAGTGTCACCATACCTTGGCTTCCTGTATCCGGTATAACTGGAGTTTTCCTTCTCAGGCACTTCTCTCAGGACACAGTCTCTTTGGCAGACTTTCTCTTGGAAGCTTCTGGGCACTGCTTGACCTTTCTGTCGCCTAGGAAAACCTGGTGAGGAATCCAGACCCCGTGCTTCCTGGTATAGGTAACTCTGCTATCAGTACCTTTCCTTTTGGAGCCTTTCAATCCTGTTTCAGGGTCTTCTGGTGAGCGTAAGCCTCTCTCCAGGTATGGCTCTCTCCTTCTGAGCTCTTTACCTCTGAGGTCTCCTGCTACCAAGTCTTTCTCTGGACTGACTCTCCACGGCCCGTCTTTCTCTCTGGCTCTTTCTGCTCCTCTTCCAGCTCCTGCTGTCCTTGTCATGCTGCTTGTCTTGGCTGCACTGCTTGACCTGGCTGGGCTGCTGTTCCTGGCTGTCTCAGCTCCCCTTCTCCTCCTTCTCCCCCCTCCTGCACTAGCTTTCTGCTTATAAAGGCATTCCACGTTTGAGTTCCCCAGGCTACTTTTCAGGTGCAGCTGATTAACTTCTGCAGAATCATCAGCCGGGTGTGTTAACTCAGCCTCTGTAAGTTTTTGCCTCCTCCCTCTAGCTGCGCTGCAGGGCAATTGCATCTTCTGCACATCATTTGTTTTGTGAAAGAAGCGTTTTTTTCTAAGTCTTCACTTTCATTACCTTCCGCTCTATGACAGTGTAACTGAGTTGAGGTATTCTGTTTATGTAATTCCTATTTGACATTGCCACTTGTTCTCTTTCCCCAGTGTAATCTTCTGAATATGTATTCTTCTGAATATGTAATCTTCTGGTCTACTCTCCGTTTGGTCCTGGGTTCATTTCACAGAGACAGTAGGGTAAGCAGCATAAATAAGACAACCAACAGGTGTGGCTTGGAAACAGGTCTTTATGTGGAAATAGGCTTATTACATAGGTACAGAACAGAGGTAGGAGGTTGTTAGAAAGCTGCTTCAGTTTACTTCAATGAATGTGTGTGTGTGTGTGTGTGTATGTGTGTGTGTGAAAATAGGAAGAGAGAGAGAGAGAGGAAGTATTTCTGTCCTTTATAGTGAATTTTCTCTAGCACCTCCCTTTGAGGTCTGCTATTGTTTCCAGTCACCTCCCTTTGAGGTCTGCTATTCTTGATTTAGCAAGGAGGGGCTGCAGACCAATCTCATTTGGCCCGGAGACTGACATCACCAGGGGGTCAGAGTTAATCTCATCTTGTAAACTGCCCTCATTAAGTTTGGAGACTGATATCACCAGAGTAACAAAGCTGCTTGAAATCCAAGGTCTGGGAACAGCCATGACACCTATGCTAGGCATGATGTCCTGCTGGTGTATGCTGACACCCAGTAGGTCATGTATTGTTATTCTCTGAAATGTATTGGTTTAATATTAGCAGTATTGCCTTTTGATAGGTAGGGTCTGGTACTTTGTGAGTCCTGGTAGTGCTGTTAGGATACGGTGGGTTTGCTGTGGGTTCTAAATGGGCAGTGTTTGTAGTAGTTCCTAATGTGCCTGGCGGTTGGCACTGGATTATAGTAATGTAGAAATCTTTTAGTCTTTCTTTATCCATACACTCATTAAGAGGCATGTTTACTAAAAGTTAGTGTATGGTAACATTATGCAAACATTTATGCAAATGAGGTACCTTATGCAAATGAGGCCCTGCACTGAGTCTCCGCACATGACCCCGCACCCCCCCTTGGGCCGTCCCTGACTGAAAGGTAATGGATACAGTAAAGAACTGGAAGCCCAGTGATACTACATGATCATGTTTCCTTGCCGTGAAAATACACATATAGCTGTATTATATAGTGATTGGAGACTCTGTAGGTAGTCCATCACATGCTATGTTGCAGTAGTTGAGTAGGGCAATGACTATGCTAAGAAGCAGAGACGCCTGAGCAATAGGGTCAAGAAAAGGGCATAAGGTTCAGAAACGATGGTGTGCTGCAAAGGTAGATTTGGTTAATTGGCATATTTCATTTTGCAGTAAATGAAAACTCTGAACCAATGATGATCTCCAGATATTTGAAGGAGGATGCAAGGGCCAGTGAAGGAGTGGCTGAGGGACCTCTTAGCCAAGTGACTGTTATCTCAGGGCATTCTCTTGTAGCCAATTAGCTACCTTATGCAGACAGCCATTTATTGTTGATATTAGGAGAAAGACTATCTCTCAGTACAAGAAGGATGTCATCTGCATAGATATAACGAGAGAATCCAAGAGAATGAATAAGGGTGGCCAGGGGACTGAGAATGATATTAAAGAGAAGTGGGTAAAGAACCGAACTTTGTGGTACCCTACACTGCAGTTGCTGAGGTGAAGAAAGCTGATGGTTTGTCATAACTTGCAAGGTCCGATTTGAGAGGTAAGAAGTAAACCAGGATAAGACCTCTACTCAAAGGCCAATATTTATTTATTTATCTATCAATCAACTTTTTTATACCACTGTATCTACGAGTCACAGCGGTGTATATGTAACATGTTTAACAAGTATAACTTTACATAGAACGTGGGTAAAAATTAGCAGTTCAACCAAGAATAACCTTACATGGAATGTGGGTAATAAAATAAAATTTAACAATTGAACCAAACATATTAACATGTAACTTAGCATGTAAAAAAGGAGACTTGTGGTACTAGGAGTAAGCATTTAACATTTAAACACAACAGGGGATAATGATGGAAATTTGTGGTACATGGATATCTGGAGAGAGGTAACAGTGGGGAGAACAGGAAAAAGTAACTTGAGACTTGAATGGCTGGAAGGAGTAATCTCCAGGAACAAGCAGGAATGAATCTTCACATATGGGTACGTCGGTACTGACGGAGTCTGCGCGGGAACGCTTCCCAGCGTCCAATCAAGAGCTTTTGGAAGCATCCCAGCACTCCTGTGTGCTGCCTTCCCGCCTTTCCCAACTGCCTCTCCTCAGATTTCGTTTTTCCGCGGAGCCAGCAGGACGTCCTCCTGTCCCCGCAGAAAATTCTTGTTTTTATTTTTTATTTTTCTTGTGGTCGCGGCTGTCTTCCCGACGCCACCGGTACCGCCGGTGTTTTCTTTTCTTTTCTTGAAAAAGTTTTCATTTTCCATGGGATATTTTTTCTTCATAGTGTCCCACGGTCTCTTAGTCCTTTTAGGCCTCTTCTTTTTCCTTCATGGAACCGTCAGACATTTTCTCCAAGAAATGTTCAGACTGTGGCAGTACAACTTTATTTTTAGACCCTCGAAGTCGGTGTCTAACCTGCTTGGGTCCTGACAACAGTTTGGTAAGAAGAGGTTTTCAACATCGAGGCTCCCTCGATACACGGTTGCCCTTTAACTTCGGGGCACCATCCCCTTCTTCGTCCACACAGGATCAGGTAACCCACAAACAGTCTGTTAAGACTAGCCAGTCCTCGAGTGGTAGGTCTCATGGGCAGGTCTTGCCCTCGAGGGCCCACTGGCTTCAAAGCCCCGGCGGGAATCTTCGGTCTCCAAAGCCCATAAGGGGTTTCAGGTTGTTCCTGGGGTTTACCCCACACAGAACATACCTAAGCCGTGTACGGTGGTGGCATCCGCTTCGAGCGGTACCAATACCCCGGCATCGGCACTGGTGTTGGATGAAACACTCCACACCAGGGATCATCATCTGGTGTCCTCGGTACCTTCGGGACCGGTGGATACCCTCCAGATTGACTTTCCATTATCGGTACCAACACCGATACTCCAACCGACGTCGGTACCCTCCAGATGTGCATCGATAGCCTCGCTTCCTTCGATGCCGAGTCTGGAATCGCTCTCCAGTCTGGAGGACTGGGTACCGACTCGCCTTGGTACCGGCTCTCGACGGTACCGAAGGCTCGGTTCCGATGATTCGGATCCGCAATTCTCGGTTCCCCCGATGCCGATTGAGTTGCCACTGTTGCCCTTCCTTCACTGGTATCAGACATGGTACCGAAGTTGGCAGATGACACAAAACTATTTAAAGTTGTTAAAACCCAAGAGGATTGTGAAAAATTGCAAGAGGATCTTGATAAATTGGAAGACTGGGCATCAAAATGGCAGATGAAATTTCATGTGGACAAGTGCAAGGTTATGCACCTAGGGAAGAACAACCCAAACTATGGTTACACGATGCAAGGTTCCACATTAAGAACCACTACCCAGGAAAAAGATTTAGGCGTCATTGTGGATACCATGTTAAAACCCTCGGCCCAGTGTGCAGCGGCGGCCAAGAGAGCAAATAGAATGCTAGGTATGATAAGGAAAGGAATGGAAAATAAAACAAAAGATATTATAATGCCTCTATATCGTTCCATGGTGAGACCGCACCTTGAATATTGTGTGCAATTCTGGTCGCCGTATCTTAAAAAGGATATACTGATTTTAGAAAAGGTTCAGAGAAGAGCCACCAAAATGGTAAAGGGGATGGAAGGATACTCCTATGAAGAAAGGCTAAAAAGGTTAGGGCTCTTTAACCTGGAAAAGAGATGGCTGAGGGGAGATATGATAGAAGTCTATAAATTAATGAACGGAGTGGAACGGGTAAACGTAGATTGATTGTTTACCTTATCAGAATATAGAAAGACTAGGGGACATGCAATGAAGCTACAGGGTAAACTATTTAAGACTAATAAAAGAAAATATTTTTTCACTCAACGTGTAATCAAACTCTGGAATTTGTTACCGGAGGATGTAGTAAAGGCTGTTAGTGTAGCTGGGTTTACAAAAGGTTTGGACAAGTTCCTGGAGGAAAGGTCCATAAACCATTATTAAGAAGTGACCGAAGATATCAATGCTTGACCCAGTACAAGCATTGTGGAACTTGTGTCTCTTGGGGAAACTGCTAGGTACATATGACCTAGATTGGCCACTGTTGGAAACAGAATACTGGGCTTGATGGACCTTGGTCTGACCCAGTATGGCATATCTTATGTTCTTATGTTCTTATGGTACCGATGTCCTCATTACCTTCACGGTCGGTGCCTTCCATGCTTCGCTTATCAGGCACTTTGCCCTCGATGCCGAGTTTGGAATCGATCTCTAGTCTAGAAGACTGGGTACCAATAGATTTGGTACCGACACCGATCGATACCGGTGCTTCGGTACCGAGGATAGCGGCCGGAGGTTTTCGGTTACCTCGGTACCGATTGAACTGTCACCGATGACTGCTCCGATGTCTTTGTCGTGTTCGACTCCGACATCGGTACCGGTATCAGCATCGGTACCGGTACCCACAGTAGCATCGTCGCCAATTCCTGCTATGCTTTTTTCAACAGGATCACTCCATTCTTTACCAAGCTTGGAGTCGATACCTGGCATGGACGATGTGGTAAGGATGGCGGCTGCTCCTGACAGCCAGTACCAGCAACCATCTTTTAAGCATTCCACACTGCACTCTGCAGGATCTTCTATTCCTATATATTTGGTTAACTCTGTGGATGCTCAGGCTAGTTCTTTAGATTTACCCTGTCCAGGGGAGATCCCTGTTTGGGATCCCTCTTTTCAGAGTTTCCTCCTGGAATATAGCAAGATCTCTTGCCATTCCTATTCCAGGACATGATCCTGCACAAGGCTCTGTTTCTGCCAAAGCAAAGGACAACTTAATGCTTCCTTTGCATCATTCCTTGCAGGATCTCCTTCTAGGAATGTGGGAAACACTTTAAGGGTACCCCCACCTCCCAGGGCAACTGATCTTTTATATCAGGTGCCCCCCTCTCCAGGGTTTCAAAAGACTCAACTTCCTCATCATTCCATAGTAGTGGAATCAGCAATGAGGCGGGTAAAGAGTAAGAAAAAGCACTCTTCTTATCCGCCAGGTCGTGAGTCTAAGACACTAGATGCCTTTGGACGTCAAACCTTCCAGACATCTATGCTTTCTGCAAGAATTCTCTCATATATTTTTTTTTATATGAGTCTTTCTCTTGAGGAGGTCACAAAGCAGTTACATCTTTTGACTCCTTTCCTTCCAGATTCTAGGAGTAAGGACTATTCTTCACTGCTTAAGCATATCCAGAATATTTCTTGGTTTCTTTCTCGTGCTTTCCTAGATTCTTTTGAGTCTGTTAGCAGAACTTCTGCTATTGCTATAGGGGTACGGCGTAGAGCCTGGCTCCAATCTTCAGACTTGGAAAAATGGGCACAAGAACATCTGGGACATACTCCTTGCACTGGAGAAAATCTTTTCAACAAGGAGTCTTTACGTCAGGTTACTCAGTTATCCACTGATTTACCTGTTCCTAAAGTTTGTTCTACACCTTTTTCTGTCCCACTAGGTAGGAAATCTCCTACCAAACTTTCTTCCCACAGAAGAAGGTTTTATTCATCACTTGCCCATCATACAAATGTTCTCCAATAGGGGAGGCATCGTCCTAGTCTGAAGAATCCAACCTCTCACCAGGCTCAGCAAACCCAGCATCTGCAGGGTTTCTGATCAATCATCATCAGATGCTTGTGACTCTTGGGGTTAGCATCTACAGTTGCTTCTTCTCAATGGAGGCAATCCACCGCTTCATTCTAACCCCTACACATGGATCCCTTTCCAAAAGATATCCATTTTTTCTATATGTCTATGAGCTGTCAGGATATTCATGCCTATAGGTCACAGGTTTCTCCTCTTTTTCCTGCTAGGGAAAGAGGTCTAACCACTATCAAATGATAGTTCCTGTGCCAGCATGTATCTTTCCTTTCTATAGACTTCCTACTTTGTAAGTCGTCTTCATCTCCTTTCTCTTCGCCCTCTTACCAAGTTTTTCCCCTGTAAGAGGGAATTACTTACTGGGAGGCTTTTTCTTCAGCCTCTCTACTTTTCTCACTTTCCAGTGCGGAGTTTACCTCCTCTGCTCAATCTTCCTTTGGGGCAGCTTATCAGACATGTCCAGAGTTTCCTGTCTGTTCTTTCTGTTTTTGAACAGTAAGATTCTTTCTGCTGTCTTGCTAACAGCTGCCTATGCAGGAGCTTTAATGTTTGGACCGCTGGTTCTTGTCCACAAACAACCAGATTGTCCTCCACTAACATTCTGTCTAGTCTTAGTAGTGGCTCCAAGTCAGTGCTTCATCTCTCTTGGAGATCATCTCACTACAAGAACATAAGAACATAAGATATGCCATACTGGGTCAGACCAAGGTCCATCAAGCACAGTATTCTGTTTCCAACAGTGGCCAATCTAGGTCATATGTACCTAGCAGTTTCCCCAAGAGACACAAGTTCCACAATGCTTGTACTGGGTCAAGCATTGATATCTTCGGTCACTTCTTAATAATGGTTTATGGACCTTTCCTCCAGGAACTTGTCCAAACCTTTTTTAAACCCAGCTACACTAACAGCCTTTACTACATCCTCCGGTAACAAATTCCAGAGTTTGATTACACGTTGAGTGAAAAAATATTTTCTTTTATTAGTCTTAAATAGTTTACCCTGTAGCTTCATTGCATGTCCCCTAGTCTTTCTATATTCTGATAACGTAAACAATCGATCTACGTTTACCCGTTCCACTCCGTTCATTAATTTATAGACTTCTATCATATCTCCCCTCAGCCGTCTCTTTTCCAGGTTAAAGAGCCCTAACCTTTTTAGCCTTTCTTCATAGGAGTATCCTTCCATCCCCTTTACCATTTTGGTGGCTCTTCTCTGAACCTTTTCTAAAATCGCTATATCCTTTTTAAGATACGGCGACCAGAATTGCACACAATATTCAAGGTGCGGTCTCACCATGGAATGATATAGGGGCATTATAATATCTTTTGTTTTATTTTCCATTCCTTTCCTTATCATACCTAGCATTCTATTTGCTCTCTTGGCCGCCGCTGCACACTGGGCCGAGGGTTTTAACATGGTATCCACAATGACGCCTAAATCTTTTTCCTGGGTGGTGGTTCCTAATGTGGAACCTTGCATCGTGTAACCATAGTTTGGGTTGTTCTTCCCTAGGTGCATAACCTTGCACTTGTCCACAAGCTTTCTAGATTGTCTTCTATTCTGCCATCTTCATTTTCCTGACTTGGCAGCATAGTTGGCAGAGATACTGGCTCTCTAACAGCCAGTTCTATCTCCTCATTCTCCTGCATCATGCTCTCTGCAATCTACAGAGAAGCTTTCCACTATGGGCCCTTGCTAGAGAGCATGGTTTTTTTTCCTCCAACAGCTATCCTAGCTGGTTAGAAAAGGCTTTTCAGTCATGTCTCCCATGACTAGAAGGTTCTCCCTTCTTTTACTATCTCCTTTTTTGATATAAAGGACATAGGCCTTCTCTTACGTGAAAGCTCATGGAGTTGCCAGTTCCCTGCTTTGGTCCATAGTATTCCCAATCGGGGATATGCTCGTCCTCATGGTAAGAACGCATGATACCTTTGCCCTTAAGCAGGTCAACATGGTATCTCATTTCTAGGCGTCTTCTGTCTACTTACCATGCTAGAGTCCTGCAAGACTCGGGACTTGCTGGCTGCACATTGACGTTGTCCTTTCTTTTTCACGTAACAGTCCTGGTTATTTTTCACTAACTAGCATTCTTGCAGTTCATGACCAGGAGGAACAGATTCCACAGGTACACTAAAAAAATTTTTTTTTAAACTGCCTCTAATGTTTCGATTGATTTTTACGTTTTTTGGTGCGCTGAATCCAAATCTGGTAACCAATTTGCTCCATCACGTACAGATTTTTTGCTACATTGGGTTAGCAGTTTGAGGTGAACGTTTCAGATTGAGTGCGATCAAGATAAAAGTTTCTTGGATGAATTCTTTATACTAATTGTTTAGTAGTTATTCAAATAAGAATAAAGAAAACTGTAACAAGGCAGCACATAAGAATAGAGTAATGTCAACAAAACACACTGTGATGGTAGCAAAATTGTCTGCACTTAAAACAGCCACATACATGTGCACAAACATTGAGCATATAAGAGCGAGGTTAGACACAAAGCAAAGCAAAGAAATGTGCAAAAAATGTTGTACAGGTATGTATGTAAGAATAGAAAACGCAAACCGCACCATTGCAATACATGAAGACAAACACCCGATGGTGTGAAAATAAAATTTTAATAAATGAGATCCGACACTGTGGTAATAACTAGCAAATTTTTATTTCAAAGTTTAGTAAAAACACGATATTTGTCAACACAGTTTAGATTTTAAAGTCATTCTTGGGTCAATCAATCTCCTGGTGGGCCCGTTTCTTCTTCCCCCGAATGCTTCTCTTGGTGCGCTGCTTGGCGTATTTTTCATCTGGGGTTTCCCGCAGCAGCAACCAGAAGAAATCAGCCATCATAGTGGTGTTCCATCTTCCTTGGTACCTTCTCTCTGCGTCCTTGATGTCCTGGTGAAACCTTTCACCTTGTTCTTCACTGTACGCCCCCACGTTTTCGGGAAAGTAGTTCACATGGGAGTGCAAGAAATGGACTTTCAGGCTCATGTTACAGCCTTGTTCTTTGAAGGCATTGAGCATCCTGGCAACAATATCCTTATAGTTCTCATCCCGCCTGTTCCCCAAGAATTTGAGAACAACATCCTTGAAGGAATCCCAGGCTTCTTTTTCCTTCTCAGACATCGTTTCAGCGAATGCTCCATCTGAAATGAGTTTCCTTATATCAGGGCCAACAAACAATCCTTCCTTTAGCTTTGCTTCAGAAAGTCGGGGGAACTTTGAGCAAAGGTACCGAAAGCACTCACCATCTTTTGGAAGGGACTTGATGAATTGCTTAATGAGACCCAACTTAATGTGGAGAGGTGGTAATAGAATTTTATCACGAGGTACCAAGCTCTCATGAAGAACATTTTTCTCACCGGGTCTCAAATACTCCCTAATTGGCCAGTCTTTTTTCCCCCAGTGTAGGTCGCGGGCCCGGCTATCCCACAAGCAAAGGAAGCAGGGATATTTGGTGAAACCGGATTGCTGCCCTAATAGCATGGATAGAATTTTAAAGTCTCCACAAATCATCCACTTATGCTCATCATAACGAATCTTCTGAAGAATCAGGGCCAAATTCTCGTATTTTTCTTGGAGAATAACAGAGTGAGCAATAGGAACTGAAGTGAATGTGTTGCCATTATGAAGAAGAACACCTTTTATGCTGTCTTTTGACGAATCAATGAACAGCCGCCATTCAGCAGGATCATACTTGAGTTTAAACTTTTCCATCACTCCGTATATATCGTTGCAAAATACCAAATCTTCCTCTTTGCTGAAATACTTCAAAAATTGTGTCTCGCGGTTGCGGTACCAATAAAAAGTTGTTCCTGGTGACAATAGATTTTTCTGTTTAAGCCGAGAACCTAGCAGTTGGGCAGCATCTTTTGGGAGTCCTAAATCCCGGATTAAATCATTCAATTCAGCTTGAGAGAAAAGTTCAGGTTTCGGATCTGGTTCAGTTTCAAACTCGGAAGTACTGGACTCATCGGGAAAAGCCATCTGATGAGTTTCATCATGATCAGAACCGTCCACACAAATATGATCCAAAGATTTTGGTGGTTCAGGCACAGGTACTTCGTTGCTATGAGGCATAGGCCTAATTGCTGAGGGAAGGTTGGGGTAACTTATTATGTTCTTATTTTTAAGTTGTATCCCTTCACAATGCAAGAGCAAAAATAGCAGTCACTGCTGTGGTCTCTTTGTTCACGCCACATCATAGGTATTCCGAAACGAAATGCTTGTTTTTTACCTTTCATCCATAAGCGTAGATCTTCCTCACATGTCTTGCACACTTTGTGAGGAGCCCACGGTTTGTCTTGATCGCCTAACTTCAAACCGAAATAGGCGAAATATACTTTTTTAATAAATGCAGAAATGTTCCTCTGCCGCTTTTTCACGGTATATTCCCCACAAATAAAACAAAAACTGTCCGGAGAGTTGACGCAACCTCTGGCTCTGTGAGCCATCACAAATACACAGCACTGCAAACTACAACTGTAGTGAACCACTTCGGAATAAAGCTGGATTACGACTGAGCAAACAAAAGGTAATAATGAACTTGCAAGAAACTGAAATTTGACAGGAACGTTCATGTCGCAACCACCGTGTTTGAGCGAGCGAACGAGGCGAGGCGAACAGGAAAGAACATGCGCCAGCGCGAGTACTGGTTTTAGCCCCCCGCCTCCCAATTGTCCTGTTAATGTATAAAATGAATACAAAACACTCTAAAATATCATGAGGGAGTGTTTCTCTATTTTGGGCCAAGAAAATAAACTGCAGTCGGCTAAAAAGAAATTATGTGAACATTCCTTATATGGGTAAGGAATCTAATTTTGCAAGAAAACGTGACGTGATGGAACATTTTGGCTATTTTTCCTGGATTCAGCACCCCAAAATCTATAGGAATCAGTTGCAAAACTGGAGGCAGTTTTTTGGTAGTGTACCTGTGTTCTCTATATGTCTTCTCAAGTAGGTTCTACCTCCTTGTTATTAGATGAATCTTTCCTCTCCACATATCCTATGTGATCACTGTGCTGTAGGCATATCTCTGTCTGTTTAATTGCAGACACCCATATGTAGGCCTACATATCCATATTTATTTTTTGTGTGTATTTTATGCCCTGCCATATCTCACTATAGATATATTTTTATATGTCTATCTATCTATCTATCTATATATATATTGTGGTGGCGAGACAGGGTTAGAGCCCAAGGAAAGTGGGACAAAACAGTTTTTTTCCCCTGAGCACAGGACAGATTCAGGAAGTGTAAGGGTTAAAACTCTTACTAAAGAAAAAAACTCTATGCACCAAGAGGTAGAGAGTGAGCCACACCCTAGCCCCATGGTAACCAGGGGAGGTGACGAGGGAAGCCTAGGGGTGGAGTCAGAGGCTATAGGACAGCCTCAAATATATAAGCAAAGAGAAACTGCTAATGAGAGGCAAGTGAAGCAGGCAAAGCACGAGAGGCAGGCAGGGGAGCGAGGCATGCAAGGAAGCCGGAGAGACGGAGGAGGCCAGAGAAGCTGGAGAGTCTGTCCAGGAGAAGGAGAAGTCCTTCCAGAGAGGTTTCCACAGAAGCTGCCCTGAAAGGAGATAAAGCAGAAAGAGGCAGGTGCTCTAGCAGAACCCTTAAAGGGGATTCTCATTGCAGGCAAGTTCAGAAAGCTCAAGTCTTGAATGCAGCTCAGCTGATAGAAAGAGAACAGCAGGCTGGAAACAGAGGGGAGTTGATTCTGAGGTAAACGCTGCTGAAAGGCATGGAACAGGAATCCAAGTGAGGGAGTCTCTGGAGAGAGTTTTTCCTGTAGCACAGTCTGAGAGGAGACAGAGTCCTGGAAATAAGGTGAGCCCTTTAAAAGCTTTTAAAAGTCTGCTGAGAAAGAAAAATCTCCTGGGTCCTTCCCCTGATACTCAGTGTAGTGAGGAGTCTCACTGGGGGCAGGTTCTGAAGTTGTTTGAACAATTGAAGCCTGACGTCAGAGACACTGAGGCCAGCCAGGTGTTTATTTTTATTTATTTATTTCTCTTATATACCGCGCTATTCTGCATCAGTGCGGTTTACATTGAACAAACTGAGATGACATTGAACAGGGCAGAGGCGTAGCGTGGGGGGTGCAGGGGGGGCCGGCCGCACCGGGCGCAACATGGGGGGGGGGCGCTCGCACTCACAGCTCTCTGCAGTGCTGGCTGTGCGCAGGGCCGGCCCGTCCATTGAGCAAGAATGTTTTTTGCACAGGGCACCGCGTTTTGGGGGGCCCCGCGCAAAGAACATTCTGCTTTTTCTTAATTGAATTTAAAAAAAAAAAAAGCTGCCCGCTGCCGCCGCGGCGGCATGGAGTGTCCCGCGGGGCTCCCTCTGCCCGGCGGGACTCTCCCGGCGCGGCTCAGCCCCTCTCTGCCGGCTCAGCCCCTCTCTGCCCTCTCTCCCTTCGCGTATCTGCAAGCCGGCAGAGAGGGGCTGAGCCGCGCCGGGAGAGTCCCGCCGGGCAGAGGGAGCCCCACGGGACACTCCATGCTGCCGCGGCGGCAGCGGCCAGCTTTTTTTTTCTTTTTAATTGCCATGAGCCGACGGGGGGCGGGTAGGACTGGCAATGGGCGAGGGGGGGAGGGGGGTTAAGACTGGCAATGGGCTAGGGAGGGAGGGGGGTTGAGACTGGCAATGGGCGCGGTAGGGCGGGGGGTTGAGACTGGCAATGGGCTAGGGAGGGAGGGAGGGGGGTTGAGACTGGCAATGGGCTAGGGAGGGAGGGAGGGGGGTTGAGACTGGCAATGGGCTAGGGAGGGAGGGAGGGGGGTTGAAACTGGCAATGGGCTAGGGAGGGAGGGAGGGGGGTTGAAACTGGCAATGGGCTAGGGAGGGAGGGGGGTTGAGACTGGCAATGGGCTAGGGAGGGAGGGAGGGGGGGTTAAGACTGGCAATGGGCTGGGGAGGGAGGGAGGGGGTTAAGACTGGCAATGGGCTAGGGAGGGAGGGAGGGAGGGAGGGGGGTTAAGACTGGCAATGGGCTAGGGAGGGAGGGGGGGTTAAGACTGGCAATGGGCTAGGGAGGGAGGGAGGGGGGTTGAGACTGGCAATGGGCTAGGGAGGGGGGGTTAAGACTGGCAATGGGCTAGGGAGGGAGGGAGGGAGAGGGGTTAAGACTGGCAATGGGCTAGGGAGGGAGGGGGTTAAGACTGGCAATGGGCTATGGGGGGGTTAAGACTGGCAATGGGCTGTGGGCTGATGAGGGCTGTCTGGAAATGGGGTGATGGGGGGGTTAGGACTGGTAATGGGCTATGGGGGGGTTAAGACTGGTAGTGGGCTGATTGGGGGGGTTAGGACTGGTAATGGGCTATGGGGGGTTAAGACTGGAAGTGGGCTGATGGGGGGTTAGGACTGGTAATGGGCTATGGGGGGGCTAGGACAGGAAATGGGCTGATGGGGAGGGGTTAGGACTTGAGGTGGGCTGATGTGGTTAGGACTGGTAGTGGGCTGTGGGCTGATGGGGGGGGTTTAGGACTGGCAATGGGCTATGGGGGGCTGACTGGAAATGGGCTGATGGGGGGTTAGGACTGGTAATGGGTTATAGGAGGGGCTTAAACTGAAAATGGGGTGATGGGAGTTAGGACTGGAAGTTGATTGACGGGGGGCTAGGACTGGTAATGGGTTGGGGGGTTGCTAGGACTGGAAATGGGCTTAGTGGAAGGGGAGGATTGAACTGCAAATAGCTGATGGGGAGGGGGCTTGGAATGGAAATGGGCTGTGAGGGAAGGGAGCTAGGACTGAAAATGGGCTGATGGAACAGCTAGGATAGGACTGGAAATGGGCTGTTGGGGGGAGCTAAGATTGGAAATGGGCTGTGGTGGGGGCTTGAATTGAAATGGACTCATGGAGGGGCTAGAACTGGAAGTAGGCTCATGGGGGGGCTTGGACTGGAATTGGGCTGAGTGGAGGGGAGCTATGATTTGACATGGGCTGATGGTGGGGCTAGGAAATGACTAGAAATGGGCTGATGGGGGGCTAGGATTGGAAATGTGCTGATGAAGGGACTTGGACTGGAAATGGATGGGGGAGCTAGGACTGGAAATGGGCTGATGGGGGGCTAGGACTGGAAATGGGCTGATGCAGGGACTAGAAGGGAATGGATGCTGGGTGAGACTGGAACTAGAAGGGAGCTGATGTTGGGGGAGGATTAGAATGGGATGGGGCTGGGAGAGTAAAATGGAGAGGGGAAAAATATTTTGTGTAGGAGGGATGAAAAATCTACAATTGGCCAGGTATTGGGAGAGTAATTGGGGATTGAGGATGGAGGGGTAAAATTTGTGTGGATGAAATAGGAATGAGGAAAGAGCAAAAGGAGAAAGATTAGTATGTTAAAGCAGATGTAGAGAGAGAGAGAATGGAAAAAAAAAACTAGAAGAGAGAAGAAAGGACAAATGGACAGCAGACGATGGAGAGTTAGCAGAAAACATGAAGAAACCAGAAGAAAGTGGCTGGACCAATTGCAACTGAAAAAAAAATGCACAAAAGGTAGAAAGATATCTCTTTATTTTGAATTTATTAACTGGAATATGTCAGCTCTGGGAAATGTGCATCATTAACATCTGCGCTTTGTTTGGTACAAGAGGAAATTAATTTATAGTTTTATTTCTACAGTGTTGTTGTACATTCCAAGTTTGGCTTTTGGGGTTCCCAGTTTAATTAATGCCTTCCTGTTTCTAAATTGTGATTCCTTGTTTGGTGATGGTCTATGTTCTGCATGTGTAACTGAGCTGAGGTATTCTGTTTATGTAATTCCTATTTGACGTTGCCACTTGTTCTCTTTCCCCAGTATTCTCTGAAATGTATTGGTTTAATATTTGCAGTGTTGCCTTTTGATAGGTAGGGTATGGTGCTTTGTGAGTCCTGGTAATGCTGTCATGATACGGCGGGTTTGCTATGGGTTCTAAATGGGCAGCGTTTGTAGTAGTTCCTAATGTGCCTGGCGGTTGGCACTGGATTATAGTAATGTAGAAATCTTTTAGTCTTTCTTTATCCATACACTCATTAAGAGACATGTTTACTAAAAGTTAGTGTATGGTAACATTATGCAAATATTTATGCAAATAAGACCACTTATGCAAATGAGGCCCCGCACCGAGTCTCCGCACATAGCCCCGCACCCCCCTTGAGCCGCCCCTGGCTGTGCGAATCCGATCCGAGCCGCCGGAGAGAGCGAGGGACTATCTGGGGGAGGGACAGTGCAGCGCTGATCGCGGGAGAGAACCACACCAGACCAGCCCAGGCAGCAGCAAGAAGAAGCTGGCAGCGGCGGCAGGTGACACAGGCCAGAGAGGAGAGAGGGAGCCAGTGGTGACAGACGCTGCAGGAGGAAAACCTGTGCTTAGGGGGTAAGGGTTTCTTTAACTAATCTAGTGGAAGAGACTCGAGTGCTAAAATCCACGAGTTAGGGGGCGCAAATTACTTGCCTTGCCCCGGGTGCTGACAACTCACGCTACGCCACTGGAACAGGGCATTATAACTTGGAGATAACTATTTTACAGGGAACATGGGCTATGGAGGGTTAAGAGGCTTGCCCAAGACCACAAGGAGCACCTGTGGGACTAGAAACCCCAGTCCTTCCAGCCTAAGGTTGCTGTCCTCTAGTGGGATTTGAACCCCCGACCTTCCGGCCTGAAGTACCTTGCCCCAACCACTAGGCCACTCCTCCACTCTGGATCTGGATCTGAGCAAGAGAATATGGAAACTGAAGAATGTCTTTTTGAAGGCATGTCCTCAGATTTTGAAATGGATTGCTTTTACTGCAAAAGCCAGAAGCAGTAAAGCTATTTGAGTTTTAAAATAGTGGGGAAAGCCAGAAGCTTTGAAACTGCGTGACTTGAGGAAGGGTGTTAATTAAAGCCCTAAATTGAGCTAGCCAGATAAGCTCAAGGAAGCTGAAAGTGCTAGAAGTGAAAGAGCCAGTACTTGCAAAACTTGAATGTGGAAAGTACAATTGCTTTAAAGGATTGATGCAAACGTTTAGCAGCTTGTTAAGGAAGCCAAGGTGCTATGCAAAGCCCTGAATGCCATGAGAGTGTAATCCCTGCTGACAGAGGGGTTTGCTGCTCTGTTTAAACAAGCTAGCTGTGAAGACTAATGCATGGACTGTGCTATATCGTTTGAGCTGTGTTTTTCTTTTGGAGAAAGTATCCTGTATTTTTATGTTTGTGCAATACCTGAACTGATGCCCAAGAAGTTCAGTGGGCAGTAGAAAATAATTCCTGTGCAAAAATAAATTTTCCTGTTAACCTTGGAAAACCCTCGGCTGTCTGTTTGATTGACAACACAACTACAACATTGAGAAACTCTCAGCAATTAAAAGGGACATAAAGAGGTACGCCCTCCACGGTTAGGCAACCGCCTGACCAGTAGGAGGCCTTACTATATATATATATATATATATATATATATATATGTGTATATATGTGTATATGTATCTGCTGAGATATTTTATTATAGATAGATATGTATCCACATACTTATCTATCTCACTGTCTATCCTCATATAGCTATATGATTCTGACAGAGGGGCTTTACCCATACCTATGCTATCTAGCAGGTTTGGGGTTCTACACACACAACCACTCCTGTGGTAGTCAACAATTTTTATACCATAACCTAACGGTTTAGGTACCTCTGAAGTTCTCCGTGCCCAATATCTCTCCTAGTTTACCCCAGTTAGGAGAGGCATTGTGGATCTTCAGTTAATCACAGGCTTTAACGCCTCAGGCATTTGTCCTCTCTTTTTGGGATACAAGGAGTTCCCACACCCTTTCTCCCCACAAGGACTGTGCCTGTTTGTCCAAATCGGTTAGCCTTCTCTTTTTGCTCCTAAGAGTGACTCACTCTGCCTCCAAAAGAGCTAGGGTTTTTCTCATAAAGCCTTCCGCTGAAGGCCCACCGTTTTTGGACTACCCCAGTTTCCCTACTGGGGTTACCTGTTACCTTTCAAGATTCTGACCTCCACTGGTTTTCCTACAGGATTATTATCTCCACTTACAGTGCGGTCCTCTTCAAGGTTCCTCTACTAGGTTTCCCAGTAGATCCATGAACCTCCATATGTCTGTGAAATCCTGTCAGGGGAGGTCCATATTGCAATATCCTTTGCAATATTATTGATGACCATCATCATCCACACATGGACTCCATTTCTGCAGTCCTATGCTAGGTTAGCTGTTCCACAGCATCCTTCTTTCTTCAACTCCTACTCTCCATCCTCAGGATGCCTGGTGTTCTGGGAGATAGCATGTTCCAGCCTATGACATGCTGGGACTCCAGGCATCTCAGCTTGGGAGTCCCCATATGTGAAGACTCATTCCTGCTTGTTCCTGGAGATAGCACAGTTACTTACCTGTAACAGGTGATCTCTGGGAACAGCAGGAATAAGTCTTCACAACCCTCCCACTTCCCCAGGAGTTGTATCTCTATCTATCTTTCCTTTCCTCTCTCTCTCTTTGTCTCAGCTTTAAAACTTAACTGAGGAGAGGCAGTTGGGAAAGGCAGGAAGGCAGCACGCAGGCGTGCTGGGATGCTTCCAAAAGCTCTTGATTGGATGCTGGGAAGCGTTCCCGCGCAGACTCCGTCGGTACCGACGTACCCATATGTGAAGACTTATTCCTGCTGTTCCCAGAGATCACCTGTTACAGGTAAGTAACTGTGCTTGAGTGAATAACAAAGTGTCAGAGCCAAAATGTGATCTACTAGATTAAAAACTGCAGTGAGATCTAATGAGATGGCTAAGGTGTTCTGTCCTTGATCCAGTGCGCAATGGAGTTCAGTCAGAACTACAGTGATAATTGTCTCAGTACTATGATGCCAGCGAAAGCCAGATTGATGAGAGTGAATGGTATGTGTATGTCCTTCTGTATCACTCCATGGTGTGACCGCACCTTGAATATTGTGTGCAGCTCTGGTTGCCATATCTAAAAAAAGAATATAGCGAAATTAGAAAAGGTACAGAAAAGAGTGACTAAAATAATGAAGAGGATAGAAGGATATATCTATGGCCAAAGACTTAAAGGGTTACAATTCTTTACCTTGGAAAAGAGATGCTGAGGGGAGATATGATAGAGCTCTATAAAATAATGTGTGGAGTGGAATGGGTTAATGTAGAAAGACTAGAAGACAGGCAATAAAGCTACAAAGTAGCATGTTTAAGACTAATCAGAGAAAATATTTTTCACTCAACATAATCCAACTCTGGAATTCGTTGCCAGAGAATGTAGTAAAAGTTGTTGGTGTAGCTGAGTTTAAAAGAGGTTTGGATGACTTCCTGTAAGAAAAGTCCATAAATCATTATTAAAGTGGACTGTAAAGTCTACTGCTTACCTCTGGGATAAGCAACATGGACTCTATCTACCTTGTGGGGACTTGACAGGTACTTGTGACCTGGATTGGCTACTCTTGGAAACATGATACTGGGTTTGATGGACCTTTGGACCCAGTATGGCATATCTTATGTTCTTATGTTGGTCTAGCAGTGAAAGGATTTGTATTGTGATTACTGACATGATACCAGAAGTAGAATACAATTTTTTTTCTATGTTCAACTGTAAAGTGAAATTTTCTTCTTCTCTGTATCCAGTATTGGGCAAGTCTTGATTGGTCTGGGAATGTCTCATATGAACATGTAATTATGAAGATAATTTTATAACAAGTTGCTTAGGTGGGGATGTCATGTAGTCTTCTATTTTGAAGTTTTTGTGTTATCACTCACAGGATTGTGCCTCTTCCAGCAGTATTTAGCACTGCCACTATACCTGGGGGTGTCTACACAAGGAACCAGACCAACCCTGAAAAATTTGACCCCTGGGTTTTATAGAGGGTTTTTGGTGCACGTCCAGGATAATCCTGAAGGACTTGAGACTACCAAAAGGGACTGCTTCTGCTGGAAATGGAGCTGCACTTGTAAGTGTTCTTTACTTCTAGAAAATTCTCTAAATCTTGGGGGAAAGGGAATTCTTTGGGTTAAAGCTGATAAACCTGTGTATTAGAATCCAGTGTATTTGCCAACTCACACAGGGCTCAGTAGTCCCAGAGAGCTTTTAATTTAACTTAAACCTCAGTCAGCTGCACAGAGAGCTTTTATCTAAATTTAAACCTCAGTCAGTAGCCCCAGAGAGCTTTTAGCTTAAGCAGTAGCCGCTTAGAGCTTTTTATTTAAATTTAAACCTCGGTCAGTAGTCTGAGAGCTTTTAACTTAATCAGTAGCCCCAGAGAGCTTTTAATTTAAATGTATACCTCAGTCAGTATCCTCAGAGAGATTTAATTTAGACTTAAACTTCAGTCAGTAGCCCCAGAGAGCTTTTAATTTAAATTTGATTAGAGTATAGCTTAGCATAGAAAAAAAGAATACTGTAAATATTTTTTTGAGTAGAGACAAATTGTTTCTAGAGAACTTCACAAAGGTTTCTGGAGACCTTCCAGTTAGGGGGCAAAAGGCCTGTGAAACTGTTTTAAATAGTGTTAAAACCAAATGACAGATCAAAGGGGCAATTTGAAAGGCTCCCTCTATCAAGCCAAGGGCTGTGTGAATCACCCAGGATATTGCAAAGCGATGACCTTAGAAGCATAGGTCGGGGCACTATGTAGTGTGATATAGCAAGTCCTTCTGGCCCGGTAGAAAGGCTTAAAAACCAGGTAGAAAGTGCAGGGCTGCAAGGTAAACAAAGGCACATGGCTACCAGTTGTCAGGGAAACCAGGCAAGAGAGAAGGAAATACGCCCCTGCTATCAGTTTAGCAAAGAGTCACGGGGAAAGTCTGAACACCTGCTAGGGGGTGGAGCCAGGCCCTACCCAGGAAGGCTGTCTCATAAGGAGGCCCCAGCAGGCAGAGAGGAGGGAGAGAGAGAGGAAAGCAGACTTCCGGTCAGAAGTTGGAAGGAGTTTTCAGCTGAAGGGAGGTCAGAGGCTCCGGCTGAGAGCTATCGAAGGAGCAGACCAGACCAGCTGAAGCATACACGGGATTACAAGCAGCCAGGAAGGCATTTGGAAACTGCCTCACACAGGTTCAGCAGGGAACCTACCGGTATTTTTAAACCCCAGAGAAAAACTTCCACAGCCAGGTCCCCAGGTAAGCCTAAGGGCTGGAGTTGCCAGAAATATTGGGGGTTTATTGACCCAGAAGGTTGGGGCTACGGTGGAGAGTACCAGGGAGAAAATGAATGTTTAGAGCTACGTCAAACCCAAGAGCTCTGCATTAAACCCAAGGTGGGAGAGAAAAGGGCGTGGTCCCAGAGAGAGCCAGGCAAACAATCTCTGCTTCAGTGGGGGAACGTGTAGGAACAGAGCCAGCCTGGTTAAACGTTCATAGGAAGGAAATGAACTGTATGATTACTTGGGCTGAACAGAGAATATCTTTATGTTAGAAAGATATGGTGAAGAAAGTACAAGCTGGCTGTGAGGGAAACAGAGCTGTATGAAACCATGTGCTGAATTTCAACCTGCTGGAAAGAAAATGTTTATTTCACGCTGAAGGAAGCTATTCTTATGTTTGTCCTTTTTGCTGCCAGAGAGCAGATATTTTGTGTTACCTTTTTATCCTTGTGAAGTTCAACCCTGGGAGGGGAAATAAATCCCTTTTTGCTTGCAAACATTCTGAGTCACACTACTCTTCATTTGAACTGGTGGTAAACTACATTTCCCTACGAGCACTGCTCCAGGAAGTAGCAGAACATTGGTTTAAAGAAGGGACTTAAACTCCTTAACCCCTACCTATGGGTACTGGAAAGGGGAGGGATCACAATGGCGTAGTAGTTTGGATTTTACTCGGATTTAAAGGACACCTGGAGGGACAAGAGTCCAGCAGCAAGGAGCAGCTGATACCCAGGAGGAGCCGGTGCTCGACTGACTACCGGTCAGACAAATAAACTACTTTCTCAGTGCTTGACTCTACACTGAGCCCAGGTAAAAGGGGCTAGGCATAAGTGTAGAGGGATAAACAGAGAAAGGTAGTGCACAGCAGTAGTGCACAAGTGGAAAAAAAAAAAAAAAGAGGATTTTTTTTTTTTTTTGTGTGGACCGCACTTGGGTCTTTTTCTTGTGTCTTTTCCAGGTACCTGAGCAGCTGAAATGGATCCCCAAGAGATGTTACGATGGATGTCTCTCCAGTGGGACAAGCAGCTGGAAATGACCCGCAGAGACCAGGATCAAGCCATGGCTGCCATTAAGAAGCAACAGGAGCCAACAAAAGACTTGCCAGAGTATACCCGTGGGGTAGGACTGTTTGGTGGGGATGTCTTTAGGCTGGGACAGTTGTCTTCCACAGATAACATTGATGAGTATGTGGACGCCTTTGAGCGTCTGGCAGAGGCAATGAAGCTGCCTAGAGAACAATGGGCTCTCAGATTTGCCATGTCCCTATCTGGAGAAGCCCTATTAGCTTATAAGTCAATGCCTGTTGCATTAACAACTGACTATGAGGCGATTAAAAATGTGGTGAGGGACAGGCTCGGGCTAACACCTTCATTCTATAGGCGCCAATTTAGGAAGGCCAAGTTGAGGCCTGGAGAAACTCCAAAGGCCCTTTACTATAGAATGAAAGGGTTGGCCTGGAAATGGGTAAAACCGGAGCATAGAACGGTTGAGTCCATAATGGATGAGCTAATTTTAGAACAATATTTAGAGGCAATACCAGCGGAAGTAAAAACCTTCCTTATGCTGCAGGACTGCAAAACTGCAGAGGAAGCAGCTGGTATGACGGAGCGGTATTTTGAGGCTGAATTTGCCAAAGCCCCAAAATCCAGTGCTCCAGGTGCAGCAATGGCTGGTGATAAGAGTAAGAATGTACCACATAAATTGTCTGATGAAAATGTATATATGTCCAACATGAGGGGAAAATGTTTTAAATGTGGGGGCATAGGGCATTTTCAAAGGGACTGTGATGCACGCAGGGCATTAATAGCTGGTATTGGAAAGAAAGGCCAATCAGGGTTTTTGCTCCCAGTACAGGTGGAGGGTATAGAGGCCCAGGCACTGCTTGACTCTGGTGCTGACCAGAGCATGGTCTCCCAACGGCTCTGGGAGGCCATACAAGCCCAGTCAGCACCAGGTCAAGCCGTGGGAAGGGTTAAAATAAGATGCATACATGGGGCATCTTACCATTACCCCTTATATGAAATAGGAATAAGCGGGCTGGGAACAGACGGGAAGATGTTGATGGCGGTGGTCCCCCGCCTTCCACAGAGCGTCGTCTTGGGTAAGGATTGGCCACCCTTTAGACAGGGGCTCGAGGAAGGTCTTACCACTGAACAGAATGTAATATCCACCCCCTGTGAAGCTCCCTCGGGGGAAGGAGAGGTGGAGTCCCAAGATTTACCTAGATTGGAGGCCATTGCGACTAAAGTCCCCTGCCCTCTGTTCGGAAAACCGGGGAAAAGTAGCCCACAATGCCCAGCCAAAGAAAAGAATATAACTCCGGAAAAACCAAAGTTCCTATTGCAATATTGTAAGATGTCAGTTCAGGCCAGGGGTCCCCAGCGAGCGTCGGAAGCTGCCGCAGGATACGACCTGTTTAGTGTGGAAGATAGGGTGATACCCAGGGGAGGGAAGGCCCTAATAAGTACAGGGTTGAAGGTCCAAATCCCGCCCGGATGCTATGGAAGGATAGCACCCAGGTCAGGCCTAGCCGCCAAATATTTTATAGACATAGGAGCTGGGGTAATTGACCCCGATTTTCGCGGAGAGGTAAAGGTGCTAATGTTCAATTTCAGTCAGGAAGAGTTCCAGGTAAAGGCAGGTGACAGGGTCGCGCAAATGATCTGCGAGCGCGTAGGGTTCCCAGAGGTGGTAGAAGTGGACTCATTAACTCCCACGGGGAGAGGAGAAGGAGGATTTGGGTCTACCGGAGTGGGAGATTTAAAAGGGCTGACAGCTGTCACCGAAGAACAGAAGGAGGACGATTTTGGTCCTCAGCCCGCCAATTGGAGGGAAACTCCAGGGCCACGTATAGGGGACGGGTTATCAGGGCAACAGCAACAGGAACTTAAAAGGGTGTTAGATAGGTTCTCCGATGTCCTGACGACATTGCCAGGGGAAACCAGAATCGTTGCCCATGAAATTATTATGGAACAGGGAAAAATAATTAGGCAACGCCCCTATAGGCTACCAGAGGCACGGAAAAAGGAAATGATAGAGCAAGTAAGGGACATGCTCCGAATGGGCATCATCGAAGAATCCAGAAGCCCCTGGTCCAGCCCTATCGTGTTAGTGCCCAAACCAGATGGAAGTCTGCGCTTCTGTATTGATTTTAGACAAATAAATAATATCTCTGACTTCAATGCGTATCCCATGCCTCGAATTGAGGACCTATTAGACAAACTGGGCCAGGCGAAGTATTTGACCACATTAGACCTAACGAAAGGTTATTGGCAAATACCACTCACCCAGGCCTCCAAACCTAAGACAGCCTTTTCTACCCCGATAGGGTTGTTTCAATTCCGGCGTATGCCTTTTGGGCTTCACGGGGCAGCGGCCACCTGTCAAAGGCTGGTGGATCACATCTTACGGCCCCACCACGAATACGCCTGGGCATATATGGATGACATTGTCATCCATAGCACCACATGGGCCCAGCATTTGCCCAGGGTAGAGGCAGTCTTGAATACGCTAAGGAAAGCGGGTCTCACGGTGAACCCCGGGAAGTGTCTCTTTGCCGGCACAAAAGTGAAATACTTAGGCCACATGGTGGGAGGAGGGGTGGTAGAGCCCTTAACTAGTAAGGTGGAAAGCGTGAAGAACTTTCCACGCCCACTGAACAAAAGACAAATGCGGGGATTCCTGGGCCTGGTGGGATACTACCGCCGATTTCTTCCCAGATTTGCGGAGGAAAGTGCCCTGCTAACAGACATGCTCAGGAAGAATGCCCCGAATAACCTCAAGTGGACACCGGAGGCGGAGGAAGTGTTCATAACGCTGAAAGACAGGTTATGTACAGCCCCGGTCCTTAGGGGGGTTAACTTTAACATGCCATTCTTGGTACAAACCGACGCTTCCGAAACGGGATTAGGAGCCGTAATGTCCCAGATATTTGAGGGTATTGAACATCCGGTGACTTACTTAAGTCGGAAATTGTCCAGAGCGGAACAGAAGTATTCTACCGTAGAACGCGAGTGTCTCGCAATTAAGTGGGCGATAGAGTCCTTGCGGTTTTATTTGACAGGCCGAAAATTTTATTTGATTACTGACCATGCACCCTTAAAATGGTTGCATCAGATGAGAAACACTAACGCCAGGTTAACCCGATGGCATCTAGCGTTACAGGCTTATGATTTTGTGGTGCAGCACCGAGCGGGTAGACTGCACAGTAATGCCGATGCCCATTCTCGGATTACGTGCTGTCCGTCACAGGTTCCGGCAGCCCGTAATATTTTAAGTGGGGGGATCTGTGATATAGCAAGTCCTTCTGGCCCGGTAGAAAGGCTTAAAAACCAGGTAGAAAGTGCAGGGCTGCAAGGTAAACAAAGGCACATGGCTACCAGTTGTCAGGGAAACCAGGCAAGAGAGAAGGAAATACGCCCCTGCTATCAGTTTAGCAAAGAGTCACGGGGAAAGTCTGAACACCTGCTAGGGGGTGGAGCCAGGCCCTACCCAGGAAGGCTGTCTCATAAGGAGGCCCCAGCAGGAGAGAGGAGGGGGAGAGAGAGGAAAGCAGACTTCCGGTCAGAAGTTGGAAGGAGTTTTCAGCTGAAGGGAGGTCAGAGGCTCCGGCTGAGAGCTATCGAAGGAGCAGACCAGACCAGCTGAAGCATACACGGGATTACAAGCAGCCAGGAAGGCATTTGGAAACTGCCTCACACAGGTTCAGCAGGGAACCTACCGGTATTTTTAAACCCCAGAGAAAAACTTCCACAGCCAGGTCCCCAGGTAAGCCTAAGGGCTGGAGTTGCCAGAAATATTGGGGGTTTATTGACCCAGAAGGTTGGGGCTACGGTGGAGAGTACCAGGGAGAAAATGAATGTTTAGAGCTACGTCAAACCCAAGAGCTCTGCATTAAACCCAAGGTGGGAGAAAAGGGCGCGGTCCCAGAGAGAGCCAGGCAAACAATCTCTGCTTCAGTGGGGGAACGTGTAGGAACAGAGCCAGCCTGGTTAAATGTTCATAGGAAGGAAATGAACTGTATGATTACTTGGGCTGAACAGAGAATATCTTTTTTTTTTTTAAACGTTTATTTTCATTTTACAACAAACAAAGTAACAACACAGCAAAAGAAACAAATACACACATACAATAAAGAACGCAACCCCAATTACCCCCCACCCCAATGCTTCTTCTCTAAGCTGATTAGAATCATCATATGAGCGCCTACATACAACAATTATTGTACATCAAACAAACAGAAGGAAAATCTATGATACCGGATGAGCATGTGATAAAGATTAATACAGAATCAAACAGTCAACGAAGAGCATCGGAATTTTGAACATAATCGTTGAGCGTCTTTTAGATAGACCATTAGTGAATAATTTGAACGGAAGAGGCAGACAGACTGGGTGTTTGCGCACATTTACTATAAAGACAGATACGTTGCCCAATATTTCGTGATTGAGATAATAGGGGACAGCAATACCCAGCATAAACAACCTCAGACCCGACTCCAGTAATACTATAATGCGGGACAATCATACGTAACAGGAATGTAGGAGACCAAAGGCCACATAGCATGTCCCGCATCAAGCGCACTGGATGGCATTCCAATTGGCTAACCTTTCAGGAGGATTTGTCTACATGAGACAGCAGTACTGAGGAGATAAGAAAAATCTAATCTAGAATGCGAGTGATGGGGGGGGCTGAGAAAAGGTGAGCTCTAAGTCTAAGGGGTGAAGCAACTTCCATATAGCAATTCACACAACATCTGTCATCAGGGCTGGCAGGGTGTGGAGACTCTTGGGCGGACCACTCATTCTAGGCGGCAGACTATCGATCAAAGGAACAAATATTTGGTAGAAGTCACCGCCATATAACAATAACAGGGTCATCCACATTCGAAGCACAAATACCGATACACGCAGATTGTAGCGCCCCTAGTGCCCGTACCTTGACCTTGAGGGTTTAAGGTAGGGCTAGCCTGGAGGTCATCTTGTAGTTGTGGGTGACCGAGTGAACAGGCAAGGCACGAATAGAGAAAATTTATTTCTTTATTAGGGTTTATTTCTCCCGCTCCAAAGATAGGACTTTGTACAGGTTTTGAAGGATAATATTTTATAGCCAAACAGAAAGTTGAAAAGAAACTGCTTCTTCAATAATGTCCAACTTAAACTTATTTTCAAGACAGCCACATTCCTGGCATGTGGGTCTTATATTTTATCCAGCTACAAACAGGAAATTATAAAGTTCATGCAGTACAATTGAGTGAAAACATTCAGCTTATTTTCTTATCCACATAAGCTCTTGGGTTCATGCACTCCAAACATGTACTATAGCACTTCTTATAGCAGATCACTACACAAGCTCTTGCTTCCCTTTAAACCTTGTCTATGAGGCAGGTCGAGCAGTCCATGGGCTGGTCTAACATAGGCAAAGGATTTAACAGCGTTGCTTGTGGGTTTGGGCTTGACACTGTCTGCTCAGGAACAAGATGCTTTTCTAAGAAAGCGTGAAGCCCTCTTAATAATACTTGAGCTTGCTGGCTGTGAGGAGCAGGTGAGGAAACTGCTTCTCCTTGTGGTATACAGAGACTGGGAGGCTTTGCTTCTTTCACAGCTATTCTACCGTTACACACACTCTCTTTAGGCACGGTGCTGTAATTACCCTTCCCCCACTTGTCTCTATCAGCAAGTGCTGGAAATTTTACATCATAGGCAGGCAGAGGGTTTTCCTTTGGCAATTCCCCTTTGGATGCTTCTAAAATCCTCTGGTAAATATCTCTGGTAAAGATATCTGCAGTATTTCTAAGGCTAGCTTCTTTACTGCTTTCTTCAGGAGTTTTAAAAGAGACACAAGGTTTAATTGCTGGAGGTTCTGGCTGTAGCCAACTGTCTGGATAGATCCTAGGCTTTCCCTGGGTTTCAGAACTACCAATAACACAGTTTGGCTTGTCATAAAAACTCTTATTGCAGTTAAAAGTACCTTGATGAGGAATGCAGGGAGATTCTTCAACCGGCTGCCAGTATTTCCACGGCTGAGCTTCTGGTTCCAAACCGTTAGGCTTCCCACCTGGGTCTCTCTGTGCCACGCCCTCCTCTGAGTCCTGGAAGGTTTCCTGCTGCACTGAGCCTCTCTGGTATCTGTATCCTGGTTTGGTAAATGCTCCCCTCTGTGGTTCCTTTGGCTGGCTTCTCAACCAGTTCTGTTTCTCTAACCAGCTTGTCCTCTGGTTCTTTCTCTCCTTGGGATTTTCATTCCAACTCTTCTCCCCATATGCCTCTGTTGCTTTTCCAGCTGCCTTCTGGCTTTCTCTGTCTTTGCTGCTCTCTCGGTCTCTGTTTCTCCTCCTTCCTCCTCTGCCCCTGCTTTCATTTTCCTTCTTCCTGTTATACAGGGTACGTCTGTCCTGGGAAGCCCGCCTCCTAGCAGGGTGCGCCCAATCAGTGACCTCGCTCCTCCCTTCCCCCAGGTTAGGCTGATCTGACTGATTGTTCCCTTGTGATCTGTGCTGGGAAGGAATTTTACTGCCTCTTCCTGCAATACCAGGTCTTGCCACCGGGTCAGTATTTATTTCCATGGCTTCAGGTACTGCTGCAGCGTCACAAGATGCACTATCTCTAAACTGAAAGTATACACAGGCCCAGCTACCCTCCCCATCAGAGCTAGTATCCATTACAGTGATTGGCAAAGTTTCTCAACTAAGATGGCTACCTCACCACGCTCAGAAACGGCGGAAGAATAGGTAGCCACCATATAAGGTTTGGCAGCAAATTTCAGTGATTCGACAGAAGTATAATGGAGTTCCGAAAGAAACACTAAAGCAGTATGAGCATGATTAAAATAACTAAGAATGGTCATTCTATTGATTAGACTATGGATGCCTCTTACGTTCAATACTAAAAGCATACATAAGGCCATACAACCAAGTCAAACATTCTGAGAAAGGAACATGATGGCGCACCGAGTTGCACAATGTCCCTCATATCAACTATAATGACTGTACACACAATATGATAGAAAATATGCCAAGGAAAATCATGAAGCGCCCTATATAACAGTAAAAGCACCGAAGTGCCTTAGAGAAGAAGCATAACCCCAGAAATTACAGGCGACCTGATGTCTGCGGGGTGAAACCCCAGAGAGGCCTAAATTGAAACATATAACCGGTATGTCTGTGCGTACTCCGAATCCAACCGAGGTGCACAACATGGAGGAAAAGGAGACCAAGAGGTAGATATAAAAGAAAGGAAGGTCCAAGCAGTCTCTATTCCAGGCAATAATCACCGCGCCGGGCCATTCAAAATGGCGGGCGGTTCCAGCGGAGACCATCCAAACTGTTGACTCAGCGCATCAGGTCTGCCTCTTTGGAATCCAGAAATGTTGCTAGTAGAGCAGGATCTTCGAAGGTTCTAGTTTGGTTATGAAGAGTCACTCTGAGTTTCGCTGGATATAAGAGGCCAAAGCGAGCCTGTAACTGTTGAAGTCTAGGACGAAAAGCAAGAAGTCCCTTCCGCCGGTCCGCTGTGGGCTTTGCCAAGTCGGGGAAAAAAGACTTTATGGTCGTCAAACTGCAGATGTGGCAGCACCCGGGCGGCTTTGAAAATTTGCTCAACTTGCTGGTACCTCAGTAAACGAAATATAATGGGCCGGGGGGTCGTCCGATGGAGTGCAACGTTGATAGGAGCACGATATGCTCGGTCAATTTCCAGATCTCTGCAAAAAGTAATCTTCAGCAAGGAAGGGAGAGTTTTGACCAGAAATTCTCTGATATCTCCTGCTTCCGCCCCTTCTGGAACTCCAATGAGCCTGACATTGTTGCGGCGAGCACAATTATTGCAATCCTCTAACTCTTTTTGAAGATTCTGTATGTGACGTTCAGCTTGATCCAGGTTTACCAAACGCACCGCGTGCGAATCGAGGACCCCCGCCATGTTGTCCAGCCGCAGTGAAAGACCTTCAAGCCGGTCCTGAAGCATACCGAAGTCTTCTCGCATGGCTCGGAGCGCCTCTCCGTTGGACTGTACCAGTTCCTTCACACCACGTATTTCCTCCAAGATCTCCTGTTGCAGTGCCGGGCTTACCCGAGGTGGAGCCATCTTGGGTGGGGAAGACAATTCCGTTTTGGAGCGTTTTCCATGTAAAGAAGAGGGAGACCCGAAGTCCAAGCGCACTGGTTTGTGGGTCGCCATTCCCCCCAAGGCACCCCGGTAAGTTCGGTATAAAATATTAAATTTATGCAGATGTTTAGTCAGGATTCTAAGTAGGCCCCTCGGGAGCTTCAGCGCGAAGCGTCTACCCCGCTGGACATCAGGCTCCGCCCCCCAACAGAGAATATCTTTATGTTAGAAAGATATGGTGAAGAAAGTACAAGCTGGCTGTGAGGGAAACAGAGCTGTATGAAACCATGTGCTGAATTTCAACCTGCTGGAAAGAAAATGTTTATTTCACGCTGAAGGAAGCTATTCTTATGTTTGTCCTTTTTGCTGCCAGAGAGCAGATATTTTGTGTTACCTTTTTATCCTTGTGAAGTTCAACCCCGGGAGGGGAAATAAATCCCTTTTTGCTTGCAAACATTCTGAGTCACACTACTCTTCATTTGAACTGGTGGTAAACTACATTTCCCTACGAGCACTGCTCCAGGAAGTAGCAGAACATTGGTTTAAAGAAGGAACTTAAACTCCTTAACCCCTACCTACGGGTACTGGAAAGGGGAGGGATCACAGTAGCAAGCCAGTTTTTAATAGATGTGCTTTCCTTCCCACTCACCCTGACTCCCATCCACCCCGACTCCCACCCACCCCAGGCATAATTTATTTTTATAGGCTCTTAAACCTATTAAAGGGAAAGAGGTGGTCAAAATTACTTCAGTTTTAACTAGTTACCCTCACCAAGAATAGATTGATTAATCTTGAGGCAAACTAAGTTCCTTAAACTTATTAGGTGTAGTTGTATAAGTACAAGTATCCCTATCAACTTTAAGTAAGAAGACAATTTAACTAGCTAAACAGAACCTTAAAACTAAGATGCAGACAGAAGTCCAGCAGTGAGATGGGAGCTATCCAATCTTTTGCATTTTATAATTTTCTCTCAGTTGGTGAGGAGTCTTACGTGTGCACTAGATGCAAGGAGCTCTTTTCCCTGAGGAAACAAGTCCAGTCTCTGGAGGCTAGAGTGGCAGACTTGGTGGATATAAAGAAGACAGAGAGGTATAGAAACATGATGGCAGAAAAAGACCACATGGCCTATCTAGTCTGTCCTTCCATATCATCCACTACAACAGTGCCCTTTTTTTCCTTTAGAGAGCCTCTGTATTAGTTCCATGCTTTTTTGTAGATACTGTCCTCATCTCTACCACCTCCAGCAGGAGACTGTTCCACGCATCTATCACTCTTTCCGTAAATAAATATTTCCAAATATTACTCATGAGTCTATCCCCTTTCACCCTCATCCTATGTTCCCTTGTAGCAGAGCTTGCTTTCAATAGAAAGAGGCTCTCCTCCTGCGCATTTATGCCATAGAGGTATTTAAACGTCTCAATCATATCACTTCTATCTCGCCTTTCCTCTTAAGTATACATAATAAGGTCCTTACGTGTGGTCTCATATGCTTTATAACAAAGACCATTAACCATTTTAGTAGCCACCCTCTGCAGGACTCCAACCTGTTGATATCCTTTTGAAGGTATGGTCTCCAGAACTGCACACAAAATTCCAAATGAGATTGCACCAAAGACTTATACAGAGGCACTATCACTTCCTTCCTTCTGTTAGCCATTCCTCTCCCTATGCACCCAAGCATCCTAAAGGCTTTTGCCATTGCCTGTTCTATCTGTTTAGCTATTTTGAGATCGTCAGATACAATCACGCCTAGGTTCTGTTCTTCTTTCGTGGACCGAAGAACATCACCTCCTATACTATTGCAGCCCAAATGCATGACCCTGCATTTTTTAGCATTAAATCTCAGCTGCCAAATTCTAGCTAGCTTTCTTCGAGCTTAGCTAGATCCCTCCTCATGTTATCTTCCCCTTCCTGGATATCTACGCTGTTGCAGATTTTGGTATCATCCGCAAAGAGGCAAACCTTACCTGACAGCCCTTCCGCAATATCACTAACAAAGATGTCAAAAAGTATTGGACCAAGGACAGATCCCTGCGGCACTCCACTGATAACCTCAATCTACTCAGAGTAAACACCATTTACCTGTACCCTTTGTTGCCTCCCACTCAACCAGTTTCTAACCCAATCAGTAACTTTAGGGTCCATCCCTAGGGTGCTTAGTTTGTTTATAAGTTGTCTGTGCAGAACAGTGTCAAATGTTTTACTAAAATCTAAATACACCACATCTGTGGCTCTCCCACGGTCCAACTCCCTGGTCACCCAGTCAAAGAAATCAATCATATTTATCTGACAAGACCTGCCCCTGGTGAATCCATGCTGCCTCGGATCCTGCAATCTGTTGGACTCCAGAAACCTAACTATTTTCTCTTTTAGACGCGTTTCCAATAATATCTCCAGGAACAAGCAGGAATGTAGTGTTCACATATGGGTATCGTCGGCACCGACAGAGCCCGTTTGGGAATGCTTCCCAGCGTTCTATAGGAAAGCTTTTGGGAGCATCCCAATGCGCCTGTGCTGCTGCCTTCCCGACTTTCCAACTCTCCCTCTTCAGTTTTTCGTTTTCCGTGGAGCCGACAGGCAGCCACTTCTGTCACCACAGAAAATTTTCGTTTTTGTGGTCACGTCTGCCTTCCCGTCGACGCCTACACCGGTATCACCGGTGTCTTCTTTATTTTCTTTCTTTAAAAAAAAAAAAAAGAGCTTTTCTTGAGGGTCTGTCCCCTCTTGGTGCTTCGGCGCCATTTTGGGCACTAGGCCCTGTTTTCTTTCAAGATGGAGAAACCAACTAATGGTTTCAAAAAATGTTCAAAATATGGCGGTACCATTTCTGCTACCGACACCCATGACTAGTTGACTAGTGTCTTAAATGTCTGGGCCCAGACTATTCTCCATCGGAGTGTCTCCTCTGCAGAAAGATGACTAAGAGGGACCTGCAGAATAGAGCTGTGAAACTCGGCACCCTTTTTGCCTCGGATGCAATGTCTGTTGCATCGACGTCATCCAGGACTTCATCTTTCTCCCATGGATCCCAGGTAACCAAACCCATGTCTTCTTTGAAGACTGGTCGGTCCTCAAAGTGTAGATCTCCTTCTAAGCATCGAGATGCTTCTAGCATTGCCCTCGAGGAGAATACACCGGCCAAACAACCCCGGCAGGAGGTCCTTGCCTCCAAAGCATTAACGAGGTCCCAAGATGTTCCCAAGGCGTCCACCTCCGGAGAGCTCTTGATGCCATGTTCTGGGGTCGTGGCTTGCTCCACCAGTACCGACACCCAGACATCGGCAGGCTCCATATATCAATGCATCCTAGCCATTGAGCGCAGTCTTGCGGCCTTGTTAGTAGCCTCCGTACTGCTAAAGCTGCTACAATCGGTCCCGCAGCCATCGGTACCGACTTCAGTACCGGATGTATCTGCATCTGCTGTTGCACCGCTCTCTGTGCTACTACCTATGCCTGCCCTAGAATCAGTGTCCGGCTTAGAGGGCTTGGTATCCAGGCATTCCGATGCTGACTTCAATCGATACCGTCGACATGCAGTACGAAAGCACCCGGCCCGTTGATACTTCGAATCTTCCGATTCCGATGATTCTGATGAATCCATCGATACCGGAGCGGTTCTTCCGGAGGATCCCTCTCCTTCACTGCAACATTGGATGTCTCCTCTGGAGGACATGTCTTTTCAAGACTTTATACGGGATGTGGCTCGGGGCCTCTCGATCACCATGACCCCCGAGAAAGAACCGAGAGCTGTAGAACTTGAAATTCTTCAGTATCCAGCAGCCCCTAAGGAGGCTGCAACATTGCCCCATACACTGGATTTTGTATGATCTCATGCTCAGAATGTGGGAAACACCCTTAACCATGTCTCTACATTCTCGAAGACTCGATACAATGTACTGGGTACCACAGTGTCCCGGATTTTAAAAAAATGCAGTTACCACACCATTTCCTGGTTGTGGAATCGGCGATGCGCCGGATCAAAAGTGCCAAGGCACATTCCTCTAACCCTCCAGGTCGTGAGGCGAGGACTCTTGCTTTGGTCGTCATTGCTTTCAGGCCTCTATGCTGTCAGCCAGAATAAGTTCTTACATACTCTACATGGGTATGTTTCTTCGAGAGGTTACTAAGGATTTGGAGCTCATGGCTCCTCTTCTCCCCAGTGACAAGAGGGACAATTTCCTTACTTCTGTTAAGCATGCCCAAAATGTTTCTAAGTTCATGAACAGGGCAACCTTTGACTGTTTCAAATACATTAGCAGGACCTCTGCTATTTCTATCGGTGCACATTGGGTTGCTTGGTTACAAGCATCTGATTTAGAGCAGTGGATGCAAGATAAGCTGGGGAATATTCCTTGCACAAGACAAAACCTCTTTGGCAAGGACTGGCAGGATAAGGCTTTTCAGCTTGAGTCCAAGAACACTACCTTAAATAGACTATCCAGGACTACTGCCAACCCAGCTAAGAAAAAGACAGTTAAACTCTTTTTCAACAAGAAAAAGAAATACTATCCATCTTACACCCAAACTGTCCACTGTCCACTGTCCAATCCATGCCCCCCAGAAGGGACAACAGCAGCCGAAACAACAAAGAAAGGCTCAAGTCCCCAGAGCTCAACCAGCTCAGCAGACACAGCCTTTGCAAGGTCTTTGACTCTTTCCTAGAGAACCTAGTCATCCTTCCTCTAGAAATACCAGAGCCTCTCAACATTCCAGGCAGACTGTGTTACTTTGCCAGGAGATGGCAGCAGATAACATCAGAGCATTGGAGTCTCTCCATAGTGACAGAGGGGTACAAACTCCACTTCTACAGTATGCCCCCTCTCTCTGCTCCAAGAGAGTTCATTTTTCACCCCCCCCCCCTCACCACTCTCTTGTGTCAATAGGTCACCTCATTCCTTGCTCAGGGTGCAATAGAAGAGGTAACTCTTTATTTATTTATTTATTTTAGCGTACATTTGTAACCCGCTGCTTCCAGTGATCAGCAGCGGCATCTATACATGGGGGGTTTGGCTGTACCGGCCAGAATTAGGATATATACAATGCGATTTGGGGGGGGGGGGGGCGATAGTGCACAACATTCAAGGGGTTTAGAGGATTTACAGTTGATTACATATTGAGGTTACATACAGGGTCCTTAATACATACAGGGTACTTAATACATATTTACAGTTGCTGTCTGTTAGGACCTACAAGGGCCCTTATATACAATTTACACTTTTTTGGGATTGTTTCAAGTGGTTACGTACAGGGTACTTAATACATATTTACAATTGTTGCCAGTTAGGTCCTAAAAGATTCTTGTACAATTTACACTTTGTTGAGTTTATTTCAAGCGGTTAGCATATTTCATGCAGTTAAGTTGTAATGTACTTGGAAGAGGTGTGTCTTCAGTAATTTTCTAAAGTCTTTCTCAACAAGGCCTGGGCTTTTACCTCCCCTACTTCCTTATACCAAAGAAAACAGGAGGGTACAGACCCATACTGGACCTCAGAGTTAAACAAGTATCTCTTCTGAGAAAAATTCAAAATGATCTCTCTCTGAACACTTCTCCCTTACATTCAGAGTCAGGATTGGCTATGTTCTCTAGTCCTAAAGGACATAGTAACATAGTAACATAGTAAATGATGGCAGATAAAGACCAGCATGGTCCATCTAGTCTGCCCAGCAAGATGGCAAGAGTAGGTGCACCTGTCGCTCTGTGCAGGCCACCCCTCCCCATGCATTTGTTTAGGGGTGAACCCATCACTCCATGTAGGACACCCCTATTTGTTGAGACGTTAGATGGTTCAGAAGTTAGATGGTACCATTTATTTTGTTTTTATCCTGTTGCTGTAAAGGGATCCACTGTGTTTGTCCCATGCCGTTTTGAATTCCGTCACCATGTTTGCCCCCACCACTTCCATCAGGAGGGCATTCCAAATATCCACCGCCCTTTCAGTGAAAAAATATTTCCTGACATTGCCTTTCAATTTACCACCTTGCAACTTCATGTTATGCCCTCTAGTTTTACAGCTTCCCCGTCTTTGGAAGAGGTTTGTTTGTTCATAATTTCTCTTTAAGTATTTAAAGGTCTGAATCATATCTCCCCTGTCCCTCCTTTCCTCCAGAGTGTACATATTTAGGTCTTCAAGTCTCTTCTCATAAGGCTTCTGACGCAGGCTCCAAATCGTTTTGGTTGCCTTCCTCTGAACAGTTTCCAGTCTTTTTATATCCTTTGCAAGATATGGTCTCCAAAACTGAACACAGTATTCCAAGTGAGGCCTCACTAGTGACTTGTACAGTGGCATAAGTACCTCTTCCTTTCTGCTGGTAATCCCTCTTTATATGCAGCCCAACATTCTCCTGGATTATGCCACCGCCTTGTTGCTCTGTTTTGCCACCTTGAGATCATCAGAGATAATCACACCAAGGTCTTTCTCCTGAATCGTGCACACCAACCTTTCGCCCCCTATTGCGTACATTTCCCTTGGATTTCTGCTACCTGAGTACATGACACTGCACTTTTTTGCATCAAATCGTAGCTGCCAAGCATTAGACCATTCTTCCAGCTTTTGTAGATCTTTCCTCATGTTAACCACTCCCTTGGGGGAGTCCACTCTGTTGCAAATTTTTGTGTCATCTGCAAAAAGACAGACTTTTCCATTCAGTCCTTCAGCAATATCACTCACAAATACATTGAACAGTGCCGGGCCCAGGACCGAACCCTGGGGCACCCCGCTAATCACCTTCCTTTCATCCGAGTGAGCTCCATGTACCATCACCTTCTGTTGTTTGTCAGTCAACCAATTTCTAATCCAGTATACCATCTTGGGACCCATCCCCAAGCTACTGAGCTTATTGACAAGCCTCCTATGAGGAACAGTATCAAAGGCTTTGCTGAAATCCAGGTAGATGACATCCATTGCATGCCCCTGATCTAGTTCCTTGGTCACCCAGTCAAAAAACTCAATCAGATTTGTTTGGCAAGACTGTCCTTCGGTAAAACCATGTTGCCTCGGATCTTGCAACCTGTTGGTTTTGAGAAAGTTCACTATTCGCTCTTTCAGGAGCACCTCCATTACTTTTCCCGCCACCGAGGTAAGGCTCACGGGCCTGTAGTTTGACAGTTCTTCCCTGTCACCACTTTTGTGTAGAGGTATGACATCAGCCATTCTCCATTCCCGAGGAACCTCTCCTGTTTCCAAGGATCTGTTCAAGACATCCTTTAATGGTCCTGCAAGAACCTCTCTGAGCTCTTTCAGTATCCTGGGATGTATCCCATCCGGTCCCATGGCTTTGTCCACTTTCAGTTTAGCAAGTTGTTCTAATACCTCATCTTCTGTGAATGGTGTGGTATCTACTTCATTCCCATTTTTATATTTGGGAGTCACAGCTGGTCCATCTCCAGGATTTTCTTTAGTAAAAACAGAGCAGAAGCATTTGTTTAGCAATTTCGCTTTTTCAATGTCACTTTCCACGAGTCCTTTCCCAGCACTTCTGGGTCCTGCAGTTCCAACTCTGATCATCTTCCTTTCCCGAATATACCTCAAAGTTTTGTCGCCACTCTTAACATCTTTAGCCATCTTTTCCTCTGCCTTTGATTTTGCTATCCTTATTTCTCTTTTAGACTCTTTGAGCTTGGTCCTGTATTCATTTCTGTGTTCTTCTGTGTTCTATACACATATCCTCATTCATGCAGAACACAGGAGGTTTCTTTGATTCCTCTTTCAGGGAAGACATTACCAGTACAGGGTTCTACCCTTCGGTCTGGCTTCCGCCCCAAGAGTCTTTACAAAATGCATGGCAGTAGTAGCAGCATTTCTAAGGACTCTAGGGATATTTGTCTTCCCCTACTTAGATGACTGGCTGATAAATCTCCCGAAATCCCATCTCACCCCTTCTTAGTCCCTAGAGTTCATAGAGGCTCTTCTAGATACACGACAGTCAAAGGCTTTCCTGCCACAACTCTGCTGCGCTCAAATAGTTCAACTGGCTTCTCAAGCAGCTATAAAAACTTTCCTGACTGCTTGAGAAATGCTTCAGTTGCTGGGGCATATGACGTCTACTGTACATGTGGTCCCCTATGCTCGCCTACACATGTGAGCAGCCCAGTGGACCCTAGACTCTCAGTGGACACAGGCGTCAGGTTGCCTGGGGGACAAAATCAGAAACTCTGCATGTCTCATTTCGTCCCTTCAGTGTTGGCAAACACTAGAAAACCTTCTCATAGGGTCACCTTTTCAGCAGCCACTGCACCAAGCTACCTTGACGATGGATGTGTCCAAGTCAGTTTGGGGGGCTCATATGGATAATCTCTCCACTCAAGGTCTTTGAACCCAGCAGGAGACTTGTCTTCACATAAATCTACTGGAACTCAGAGCCATTTTCTACGCTCTTTGAGTATTTCAGGACCATCTGCGCTACAAGACAGTTCTTGTCGAGATGGACAATCAGGTAGCCATGTTCTATGTGAAAAAGCAAAGGGGAACAGGCTGTCAAGCATTGTGCAACAAAGTTCTACACCTCTGGTCCTTCACAAGAGGCCTTCAGATTCACCTACTAGCGGTGTATCTCCCAGGCACACAGAATTTTCTGTCAGACAAACTCAGTCGAATGTTTCTGCCACACGAGTGGTCTCTTCATTCAGAACAAATTGCTTGAATCTTTCAAATCTGGGGAGCCCCAGATATAGACCTATTTGCAAGTCCTCTGAATGGCAAACTGCCCCGATTCTGTTCCAGAATTCCATCTCAGAACAGTCAGGCAGTTGATGCTTTCCACCTCCACTGGGGTCAGGACTTCCTGTATGTCTACCCACCCATTCCCAAGACTCTGTTCAAATTTCAGAGAGACAGGGACCATATGATCCCAATAGCCCCATGCTGACCACGGCAGACGTGGTATCCACTGCTTCTACATCTCTCTCAAGCCAGACCTCTGGAGTTGGGATATGCTCCAGATCTTCTATCCCAGGAAAATGGGATGCTTTTGCACCCAAATCCTCAGTCTTTACACCTTATTTCATAGTTGCTGAGAGCTTAGAATTCCAGGATGTCAACCTCTCTGAACAAGTTAAAGCTATCCTTTTAGCCTCATGGAAACCTTCCACAAGGCGTGCCTATGCCTTCAAGTGGAAAAGGTTCTCTATCTGGTGTTCAAAGAAGGAACTTAATCCTTTTTTCAGTTCCAGTAGAGGCGTTACTGGAGTATCTGCTCCACCTTTCATCTTCTGGACTTAAGACTAATTCAGTAAGAGTCCACCTTAGTGCCATTGTGGCTTTCCATAAACCCTTTGATGGACAACCTGTCTCCTCTTAGCTGCTTGTAGCGTGGTTTATAAGAGGTCTACTCTTAACTAAGCTTCCCATTAAGCCACCACCCATGGCATGGGACAGCTTATGAAACCGCCCTTCGAGCCCTTAGCCACTACATCTCTGAAGCTTCTTTCTTGGAAGATAATCTTCCTAATTGTCCTCACTTCTGCAAGATGCATCAGTGAGCTACAAGCTTTAGTGGCTGATCCTCCTTACATAAGGTTCCACCATGATAAAGTAGTCCTTAGGACTCATCCTCACTTTATGCTAAAGGTGGTTTCGCCTTTTCATTTAAACCAGTCGGTTTATCTTCCTGTCTTCTTCCCTAGGCCTCATGCCACTAGTACAGAAAGGAATCTTCACACTCTAGATTGTAAAAGAGATTTAGCCTTTTACCTTCAGAGAACTAGGCAGCATAGAAAGGCTTCATGGCTTTTTGTTGCCTTTGATTCCAGTCACCTGGGGTTACCACTGTCCAAGAGAACACTCTCCAGGTGGATTGCAGACTGCATATCCTTTACCTATGAGAGTAAAGGACTTTCTCTCAAAGGTCATGTCACAGCTCGCACTGTTAGAACAATGGCTGCTTCTATGGCCAACCTTTGCTCAGTGTCCATCGATGAAATCTGCAAAGCAGCAACTTGGTCCTTGGTCCACACCTTTGCGGCCCATTACTGCTTAGACAAGGACTCCCGTTGGGATGCCTCATTTGGCCAGACTGTTCTCCAGCATCTCTTTCAGACTTAGAACAACTCCTACCCCCCATCCTGGGTTTCAATACCATAGATTCTAGGGAGGAAGCATGACCCACCTCAGCCTGGGTTTAGCTGCTCTATAGGGTCATCTCCCTGGCATCTGAAAGCTTGGGAGTCCTCTTATGTGAAGACTACATTCCTGCTTGTTCCTGGAGATAGCGTAGTTTCTCACCTGTAACAGGTGATCTCCGGGAACAGCACGATATCAGTCTTCACAACCCACCCACCTCCCCTAGGAGTTGTATCTCTTTTATTTTTTATTATTAATGCCAACCAAATAACAAATACAATGAAAATAAGCAGTATATCTCAAAAAAACCTGCAAGGAAAATTACATTGGAAATACATATTATACATACCGCAGCACAGCCCACATCATGGAGAGTACAACAACAGCAGAATACCTGGGCTAATTATTTAAGGCTACATCACCCAACCTCTACCACAATACTAATAACAAAATTTAACAAACTCAGTAATAATCCTCTCAAACCTGCAATGAACCCAGAAGGGACTCCAACTGAGCAGGATCAGAATAGACATAATTTACAACTTGCATGGTAATCAAACATTTACATAGAAAACGAAGAAAGAAGGTACCTCCCCCAGCCAACACTAGGTTTAAGCTGAAGAAAGGACCTTCTCCGACACTGCGTGTGCCGAGAGACATCAGGGAAGATGGACAGTTTATGGCCATAAAAAAGAAAATCTTTCTTAGAAAAAAAGTCCTTCATAATTAAAGCCTTATCCGCAAGATTGCCCAAAGTGACCACTAAAGTAGCGCGTGAAGAAATTGGAGTCTGAGAATTTTCCAATAAACCCGTTAAATCAGAAACAGAACACCCTCCTTCTAACGCCCCACTAATCACCCCAGGTGTCGCTCGAACTGGCAAATAAAAGGAACGATCAATCAAAATAGTATCAGCTGCTGCAAGTAACAAAACCTCTTTACAATACTGTCAAAAAAGAAAAACAGATGACAAAAAATGTGTTTTAGGGAAATTCAATATATGAATATTCCTTGCTCGGGAAGCATTTTCTAAGGATTCCAACTGTTGATACACAAGTAAAGTATTCTTCAGGGCGGATGCACTCGCTGACTGCAAAGAGACGATGTGTGCATCGACCCTGTCAGCACGCTGAGATAAACTATTCACTGAAACCTCCACAGTATGTAATCTACTAACCACTTGTTGAGAGAAAACAGTAGTCTGATCCATAAATTTAGACAATAAGGAGTTAGTAGCCGAAACTTGCTTCCAAATATCAGACAAAGTGACTTCACCCACATTAACAGTCTGAGAGGAAACCAAAGTACCGTCAGAACTTGCTACCGAGATTGGAACTTGCCACGCACCCGCTCCCGGGACCTTGAGGGTTTCAGGAGGGGGTGGCCTTTGATGCCCTTCAGGGTTGAAAATTGTAGTTGTGTGTGCTCAAGTAGTAAGGCAGGCAAAGAAAATTTCTTTGATGAGGTTTATTCCCACATTGCAGTTCAAGTGCAAACAGACGCAAATAAAGTATAATAGCACAAAACAAGAGTGAGAAACCAAAACAAGGTATTGCACTGCTAGGCTAAATGTCCATTATCTTCTGTGATCACATTCAGTTGTCATGTGACCCTTTTCACTAACGGAAGAAACAAACTTTGGCAAACAGCAATGCTCCTGGTATGCAGACAATTATGCTTTGACTTATTCCCTTCTGATAAGCTCTTCAGCACTGGAATCAATACAGCAACTTCTGTTATATTGCTTCATATAACTTTGTACAGCATTTCAATTAAATGTCCTTCTCAATGACACAAGCTGAACAGTCCATTGGCATGTCTGGCTCTGTGAACGGTAGAGAAGAAACTAAAGGCATTTCCTCTTCACAGCTGTTTGTGGGCTGTGCTACATTAGAGGAAGAAACTGCCCTGCTTTCAAGGAACTCTCTGAAATCTTTAAGAAGCAATTCAGCCTGCGTTCTTCCTGGGCTAAGCTGATAATGTCTTCCTCCTTCAGGTAACTGTTTGTTTAAACTGCTTATCTCTGGATAATTAGCAATGCTGCTTTTACTAGGACAACAGTTCTGCGTGTTTGAATTATCCTTCCCCCACTTATCACTAAACATAAGTGCTGGGTTTAAAACATCAGCTGTGAGTGGAGAGTTTCTCAACAGTGTGTTAAAAGTAGAACGGTCAGGCTTCTCTTGGCACACATCTCTGTAATAAGACTCAGCTGTTCCCTTACTATAGGTTTCTGCTGGCTTGTGAGAATAGCTTAGGCTGCTTACATGCTTTTCAGACTGCAACCAATTACTACCATGTTGTCTGACTTTGTCTTGGCTTTTAACGTTAGCCTTTACTCTTTCTGGCTTCCCAATGTTAAACTTGCTAGCTGCTTCAAACTCACTGTGTACCTTGTGCTGTGGCTTTCTCCAGGGTAATTCACTGTCCCTCTGCCTTCGGTTCCAAAGTTCTGCTTGTTCCTCTAGAAGCCTGTGCTGTAGCCTTGGGTCTCTCAGTGCTCCTGAATCCTTCTGGTCACAGAAGATTCTCCTTGCCCCTGAGTCTCTCAGGTACTTGCTTCCTGAGTCCAGTCTTCTCCTTAGTGGATCACAGCTGCCTAATTGCTCTCTCTCCAACTCTTCCTCCTCGTCGTCTTCTTTCAAATCCGAATCAAAATCTGACTCTCTCTGTTTCTAAGTGCTTAAAAAGCTGCCTGTGTACTGCACTGCCCGCCTCCTGCTTGGGCGTGCCCAATCAGGGACTTGGCTTCTCTCCTCCCCTGAGGTGAGGTGTGGTTCCTGATTAGCTCTGTGTTTTTTTCTCTCTGAAGAGAAAATCCTGCATTCTCTTGCAGTACCGGTTCTCTCCACCGGATCACTACCTGTTTCCATAGCATCTTGAGAGGCTTCTACGTCACAAACTATAGGAAGTACCTCACTGGAAGCAGGTATAACAGGAACAGGAGATCCCTCATCCTCAGCTGAGGAAGACGAAGACACCTCAGAGGGGGAGGAGGTCAAAACAGAAACTTGAGAGGAACAGGGGTTAGACGGAGGAGTCCTATCGATGGAACTCAAGGAAACACCGGAGGCAGGGGAAGAGGAACACTGAACAGCAGACCCAGGAGTAGACAAAGCCACCAGATGTTGATTCATAGGACCGATGACAGTAGTAGGGGGTAGAAGTGGTAGCAGAGGATTCCTTTATCGACTTACTTTTCCTGCTTTTCCTCTTGCATGGCTCCTAGGCATTTCCAGAGCGACTTGGGCCCAAGGCCCCAAATCGGCATCAAAGGGGCATTCCCCCTTTGGTCACGCCCCCTTTGGGCATGCAACCACGGGCCGCGACCGTGGCCACAGGGCAGCCGGCATTTAAATGTACTGCAGGAGCCAACCAGTATCGGGAGCAGATGGGAGGAGTTACTGCAGCCAATTACAGATGAAAAGATACAGCCGCCAAGTCCCAGTATCTGACACCGCTGACTCTCACCTCCTTCTGGCAGCCGGCGTTTAAATGTACTGCAGGAGCCAACCAATATCAGGAGCAGATGGGAGGAGTTACTGCAGCCAATTACAGATGAAAAGATACAGCCGCCAAGTCCCAGTATCTGACACCACTGATTCTCCTAGGAGTTGTATCTCTATCTCTCTCTTTCTCTTCTTTCCTTCTCTCCTTTTGTCTCAGCTACAAACCCAACTGAAGAGGGAGAGTTGGAAAGGCGGGAAGGCAGCAGTGCAGGTGCAGTGGGATGCTCCCAAAAGCTTTCCTATAGGGCGCTGGGGAGCGTTCCCGCACAGGCTCCGTCGGTGCCGATGATACCCATATGTGAAGACTTAATTTCTGCTGTTCCTGGAGATCACCTGTTACAGGTGAGTAACTACGCTTTATTCACCACTGAGTAAACTAACTGGCCTGTAATGCGAAGAGGAGATCGCTGCCGGAACATCCCTGCCTTGATCAGTGTCGGGCTGGGAGCGGGAGCGGGAAGCTAAACCCCTCCCTGCTTGTCCAAGGCCAATCAGGGCAGCTGGCTGGACTTTAAATTTAAAGGCGCCATCGGGCGTGCCCGCACCTGAGGGCCTCACCAGAAGGCCCTTTGGTGTAGCTCTTAGGCAGGGACCACAAAAGAAAGAACAGCCAGAAGACGCAAGCACCGCCCCCCCAAGGCATCAAGAGAACCCCCCGTTCAAAAAGACAGCGCCTAGACCATCAACACTACAATCATCTCCAGCACAAATGTAAAGTACCCTTCACTTACAAAGCAGCACCTGAAGATGTGACCTGCATCATCACTAGGGGTGCACAAAGAGCAAGAGTCAAGGCCGTCAGGATACAATCAAGGTTCCTTTATTAAAATCGTCCCCAACGCGTTTCGGCATTAAATGCCTTCCTCAGGGGGTAGCAGCTAAAACATCAAACATAAACAACTTATAACAACAATAAACAGGATCAATATGTAAAACCATAAATATATATAAAAAAAGCAGGGATTAATAAACTGTTAAAACTAATATATGTAAATAAATAACAAATGAGAATGAGTTAAAACTGAACTGACATGTAAACTTAAGGCTGATAGTCTTCGCACAAAAAGACACAGATAATATAAAAACATTAAAAGGTATGGGAAAAACTTCTTGTTGTGAAAAGGACAGACAGTTAAGGACATGGATTTTCAGACAGAGCATTATACTTAGATGAATACTCACATTAGACCAATGTTAATTTCACTATTATGCCGTAAGACATAGGTGATATCAAACTATGGAATAAAATAAAACAGACAGACTTATACAATTAAATGTATGAAACAAATTTAAATCTTGACCAAGAAGATCTTCTTATTAACATTGATACACATTCAAACTAATAGTCTAAATTGGCTATGGAGTAATTCTTAAAAGATAATATCAACAAGCACTAAAAAATGTATATATATTATTTCTGAACTAATACTCTTAAAAGAATGATTGTAATAACTTATGCGAAATATTAAAAAAACTTCCTAGAACACTGAACATACATTATGTGGTCGTATTAAAACTTCTAACAATGATATAATGATTAAAAACAGAAATAGGCTAGCTTCTTTTAGCATTGCTGTTATAACATAGCTACAATCACATTGTCTTAAAAGGTCAAACATCATGTAGTGCATACATTTTAAACCTAATTATACTAAAGAAAAAATAGAGTAAAAAATTAAACCTGGGTTGTACAATACATTTCTGGTTTGTATAGTGATAAAATGGTTTAAAATGAAACCGGGCTCTTCTTTTTGACTTTCAATGGATAAGGAGCTATGAAGGGGTTAGATTTATTTATTTATTTATTTATTTATTTTACTTTTCTTATATACCGCACTATTTGCGATCAGCGCGGTTTACATAAAACAAACAGTATCCGACAATAAACAAGAGTCAGGTCATTACAATGAACAGGAGCAATCAACTTGGATAACGGGGGAAACTATGTACATGTTTAAAACATTGAAATAGGTAACTGTAATCATATAATTGTAATAATTAAAGGAAGACTAAAATTACATGGTATCTGACGAGGCCACAGGCAGAGTCCTGGAGGCCGACTCTAACCGGGCGCGCAGCCAGGGGTGAGGATCCTGCGCGCGGCCAAGGCCGATTTAAATTCATTGGCTCCTGGCGGAGGCAGCCGCGTGGGAGCCAATCAGGGAGGACCATGTCAGCATGGTGGGTGGTTTGGGCCCGGCAGGCAGCCTCCGCGTGGTCATTCACGGCGGAGGCTGCTCGGGGGTGCCGGCTTCTTCTCTCTCTCCCTGCGGCGCCCTGCCTGGAGTGCTCGCCGGATGCGGCGGGAGCCGGGAAGGAGAGCGGGGTGGGAGACGCTGACGTCGGGTGCCGTCTTGCTGCCCGCGGGTCTCCCTTTGTCCTCGGTCTTTCCTCCCGCCCCGGCATGGCCAAGACCGCTCTGTCCTCGTGCTTCCGCAGGATGGGCATTGATGAATGCGGCGAGAGCGGGTTCGTGGATGAGCGGGAGGAGGCGGCGGAGCAGCAGGGACCCAACGAGAACGAGATGGACGGCCTGCTGGGGCAGAGATGTGTCGGACCACGGTCTGCCTCGCGCCCCGGCTCGTGCTGGAAACCCGGGAGGAGCAACGGCTCTATAACTAGCTAAGTGACGGCTCCAGTGCCTGGCAGGTGCGTGCTAGCCTCGGGGGGAAGGGGGGGAAACTGACCGACAGCCTGCTTGTGGTATTTTCTTCTGCGGCTGCACAGTGCATCGCCCTGTCTGCTTGCGATCTTCCCCCCGTGCCACTGTCGGGGAGCGGGCGTGGAGCTGGTTGTGGGCATTAGAGGCCCCTATCGGTGCTGCCATCGGGCAGGGAGGGGGGCGGCATGGGGGGGGGAGCTGGAGCCCCTTCCTCAGTGGGCCCGGCGGGTTAGAGGTGCCCCACTTCGGGGGTTGGGTGGTGGGGGGAGACTATGGGGGGTTGGGTGGTGAATGCTGGGGGATTTGGGGGGAGCGGTGGGGGGGAGCGAGGGGAGCTCAGGCAGATGGGGGGGTTGCAGCTCGGTTTGGGGGCAGTAGGGTATGGGGACACCTTGCTACTGCTGGTTGGTCTCCAGTATGAGGTGAGTGGGTGGTGGCTGGTGGGCTTTTGCCTGGGGAGCACTGGGGGGCGGGCGGGATTTATCTGGATCGGTGTGAGGTGGGCACTGGCCACTTGCATGGTCTCCGGCGGTTCCCCTCAATCCTCCCCCCTCCCCCCCTCCTGTTTTTTGCTTTATGTTTCCACAGGGGCCGGCACCGAGGGCAGTGGAGTGGACACGAAGACAGGTGCTGCTGTGGCGGCATTCGGTGTGAGGCGCGGGAGACGGCGCAGGCCGGCGCTGAGATCAAACAGCTGGAAGCCAGGACGGCTGCTGCTGTGGCTGCAGAGGGTTGCGAGCTGGGTGAGTGATCGGGCACTCCGGGCGCGGGATTGCCCGGTTAGTAATCTCAGGGAAGGGGGGGGGGGGTTCGGCGAGGGAGCAGGCGGCGTCATGGCTCGGTGTCGGCCTTCCCTCTTCATTGCGTGATTTGTCGTCGGCATCTGTGGGAGAGCTGCTGGGGAGGGGGTCGGTTAGCGCAAGGGTGGCAGGGCCTGGGGGGGGAGGGGCCCTGTCAGTGGTTCCATTCGGAGCTGTGGGTAGGGGTGCCCGGACAACTTCGGCGCCAGATTGACTGTTTGACGGCGGGCAGCGTTCGAGGGGGAGCCGGGAAAGGGGGCGGCAGATGCACAGGCGGGGCGGGATAAGAAGGTTGCGCGCACGGTTGTGAAGTGGGGCTCGAACCTTGCGGCTCCTCGCCAGCTGGGTTGCTATTGGCCTACGCGGATTAGTTTGGAGGCGTTTCTACGCGGATTCTGTTTGGAGGCGTTCCGGCCGCTCGGAGTGTGGGCGTGGTGGACCTATGCTGGAATGTTCAAGGTCTGGATGGAGGGGGTCAGGAGATTACCTTGAGGCACCTAAGATATATTCACCTCTGGCTGACCCATATGTCCGCGAGGGCGGGTGTGACAGAGGAGGGGCAGTGGGGGGGGGGCGGGGTGCTGCTGGCAGTGGGGGCGGTTTGTTCCTTTTTTTCGCTATCGGGCAGTTCCAGCGGTACGCTGGGGCGGGGGGAGGGGTCGGTGACTCGTGTGGGAGGTGCAATGAGTCCACCCCCTCCATTTTCAGTCGGCAGGTTCTGGCGCTTCTGTGTGGTTGGTGGCGGAGGGCCTTCCACTGCGAGGCGTTGTTCCACAGGGGTCACCGGCGCCTGGGGATCGGATATGGGTGTACGTTTTGCGATGATGGCTTCAGCGGTATCTGAGGCGGCGGGCCAGGGTTATACTGGGGGTTCGGTTTCCGTTTGGCTTTGTTATTCCAGGGCAGGGTGCGGTGGTGGGGCCTAGTACTCGGAATTCACCTTCCATATGGCGTCTTGGCGGATGGTACCGGATGCGGAGCCTGGGCAGTTCAGGCTACTTCGCAATTTGTCCCTGTTCTATAGGGGGTGTCGGTTACTGACCACATTCCGCGCGGGTTGTGTCTGGTGAGGTATGCGTCAATTGATCGGGCGGCGGAGTTGGTGCAGGTAGCGGGTTGGGCCGCATTGCGGGACAAGGTTGAGATTGCCTTGGCCTTTCGCCTGTTGGCGGTCCATTCATCTGCTTCCGTTTTCACAGGGCGCCTTATTTTGACAACTGCTGGCCTATGTGCTGCTCAGTCTCTGGTGCGTGCTTTTAAATGTTCAGTACCTTCCTGCAGTGGTTGCGACTGTGGTGCATTATTGGATGTTTTCTGTTTGTGGGGGCGGCTTAGACGGCGGAGTGCCAGGAGATTTTCAACGGGTTTGCAGGGCTATCGCGGAACTTAGGTGGACACTGGCAGGGGTCAGGACAGTGGGTTCGGCGACGAGACTAACTTAGGGAGTGGCATTCGACTCGGCGGATCTGGTAGCTCACCTGCTGCGGTGAGAGGTTGCCGGTTTGGGGATTTGGGGGCTAAGGTGTTTGCGTCATTCAGGGTGACCTTGTGGGGGATGCAGGCATTACTGGGATCGTGGAATTGTTTGCACGCCGTGCAGTACCGATAGGAGGGGTGTTTCGCGGCAGTTGGCTGTTTCCACAGGGGCGGGGGGTAGAATCCGCACCACCGGATTGGGGTCGCAAAGTTGTTTGGGCGGATTGGCGGCTTGAGTCGATTCTTGGCCACTTTCGACAGGACATCAGTTTTGATGGAGGAGGAGGTGCCCGTGAGGGGTTGCAGCTATACACGGTTGCGGCGGGTGGGGAATGTACTTCGGCGGGGCTTGGTGCGCGGCTGCAGTTTCGGCGGGTATCTGGTTTGACTGACGATATCTCCTTCCTGGAGCAGTTTCCGCTCAGGGTGGGTTTGGGACTTATGGCCGATTTGGCTCCGCAACCGTGTGGTGGTATGGTGGGCGGCCCTGCGGCTGTGGGCAGGGTGGTCCATCATTACTCCCACAGGAGTTTTCCAGTACCGGGTTCCCTGAGGGAGGTGGTGTTGGCATCTCTACAGTTGCATGTGTCGGAGGAGGCTTGGCGTATCCCTGGCGGTATTGACAAGATTGGCGATGTTCTTTCTCGTTTTCCGGTGGAGCGGTTTTGGGCTTTTGCCCGGAAGCGGACAAGGAGGGTTCCGGGGTTCCGGAAACCTTATAGAGCACTGGCCTTGGAAGCATGTTGGTTTACTGCGGAGTTCGGTATCACTGTGGGCCGTGGTCGGTGTGTCAGCGGGGTGGTGCCTCAGTGGTCCAATTTTGGTCATGCACGGGTGGCAACCGGTACCATGGCTTGGTGGGTATATAGTGGTGGCTATGGGTGTGGGGGTTTTTACAGGCCGGTGGGACGTTCGCAGTTGTGCCGGTTTCCAATTAGCGAAGGTGGTGGGGGTGGGGATCGCTGGTTGGGGGATTTGTAACTCGCAGGCTACTGCGGGGTGGGTGCGTGCTCTGCCATCTCCTCGGGATCCGAGGCGGCCCCTCAAGCATGCTGGGCCGGTCTGGCTCCTTGCGGCGGTACTGCGTATGGCTGCATCGGGGTATGCAGCCGCCATGTTTTGGGCAGTCTTTTGTATTGCCGTTTTTTGGGGCCTTTCGAATGGGGAGAGTTGGCGGCGGATTTGGTTGGGACGGGGGACGGGGGGGTTTCCTCGGCCCCATGTTGGGTTTCGGGGCGGTCGGGATGTTTGGCCAGTTTCAAACCGATCAGCGTGGAAACGATCGAGGGTGCGTTTACGCGGGATAAAGGCTTTGTGACGTGCCCTGTGGCTGCAGTGCGGCGATACCTGTGGGTGCCCCCCGGGTAGGCTGGGGTTTCTTATGGAATGGATGAGTGTTGGCCTGTTGCAGGTGCCCGAGGTGTTCCGGTGCACGAGGTGGTCGGATGGCGCTGCATTTGGTGGGTGCCGAACCTACGCATTTTGCGCTGCCTTTTTTCGCTGAGGGGTGGCTGCACAGGTCATTTGGAGCATTGGTAGATGGCGCTCTTGGGCGTTTGCGGGTTATGTGCGGCTGTGACAGCTAGGGGGTTCATGGGGGTTGGGGAGTTTCATTGTTCATTTATTTTGCAGGAGGGTCTGGAGCCTGGTGAATGTTGGGGATGGGTCACTCCTTTATCCAGTGTGCTGGGCGGCGAGTTGTGGCGAGGCAGGTGAATGCCAATTTGGTGTTTGCCCCGGTTTTGGTGGCTGTATCATGGCTGGGTGAGCGCAGACCCCGCGGGTCGCAGTGGCTTCCTTTGCTACAGCGCCGAGGGCGGATATCGCGACTGTCTGCAGTGTTGGAGGCCATGTCCTGGTTCCGGGTCTTGCCGGCATCTGAGCAGAGCGGCGCAGGAGGATTTGGTGGGTTTTGCAGATGTTTCGGGGTGTAATGCTGATGGGGTCTGACATTGTTCCAAGGCCTGCATGCTGGGGCCCGCGGCGTTGTTCTCGGGGGCTGGTGGACATTACTCCGATTGGTTGCTGGGGTGGCCACCATGGGGGTACCAGATAATGCATTCTTGGAGTTGAGTCCGAGGCTTTATGGGGGTTGATGGGGATGGCTCTGCTCCTGTATGACTGGCAGGAGGCCTTGGAATGTGGGTTGGTTGGGATGCTCACTGGTCGGTTGGGATGCTCACTGGTCGCAGCTTGGCGTTGGGGGGGGGGGCGGCACAGGAACAAGGTTGTCACCTGTGCCGGTGGCGGGATCCCGGAGGTTTCCGGGGTCCGGAGCCTCAGGCTACACTTGGGTGGGGGTGGAGTGCCCCTGACCCGGTCAACCCTGGCCGACTTTTGCTAATAGCATGGCGAAGTCGGGGGAAGGGTTAGGTAACTTGCCGGGGGGCAAGTTATGGCGTTAGCGATGGCAAGGCACTTTGCTAAGGTATGGCTGGTGCGGGCCGGGTGCCGCTAATCGATCGAGAAGGTGTAGGAGGCTGACATATTGTGAAATTACTAAAAGGTTAATAAAGCTGCGACCAGTTGTGATCCATAAAATGTTGGTGTGGTGATTTTTGTGGGGTTGGGGATTGGGGGTGATGGGGGGTGGAGGAAATGGACCCGAAGCACCAGGTCCGCCTGCCTCGGTTACTGACGAGGCCGCGGGCAGGGTCCCGGCGGTCGACCCTAACCGGGCGCGCGGCCAGGGGCGAGGATCCTGCCCGCGGCCAAGGCCAATTTAAATTCATTGGCTCCCGGCGGAGGCAGCCGCGCGGGAGCCAATCAGGAAGGACCATGTCAGCGTGGTGGGTGGTTTGGGCCCGGCAGGCAGCCTCCGCGTGGTCATTCACGGCGGAGGCTGCTCGGGGGTGCCGGCTTCCCGCCCGCCCGCCCGCCCATGCATGTTTAGGGGGGTTTGGGTTATGGGGTGTTGCAGCTTGGAGGGGGTTGGCGGGATCCCGGAGGTTTACGGGATCCGGAGCCTCAGGCTACACTTGGGCGGGGGCCGGGTGCCCCTGACCCGGTCAACCCTGGCCGACTTTTGCTAATAGCATGGCGAAGTCAGGGGAAGGGTTAGGTAACTTGCCAGGGGGCAAGTTATGGCGTTAGCGGTGGCAAGGCACTTTGCTAAGGTATGGCTGGTGCGGGCCGGGTGCCGCTAATCGATCGAGAAGGTGTAGGAGGCTGGCATATTGTGAAATTGCTAAAAGGTTAATAAAACTGCGACCAGTTGTGATCCATAAAATGTTGGTGTGGTGTCTTTTGTGGGGTTGGGGATTGGGGGTGATGGGGGGTGGATGAAATGGACCCGAAGCACCAGGTCTGCCTGCCTTGGTTATAACTTTAGCTATAATAAAACTGGTAGTGAAGTACGGCAGTGAAAGTAATGTGTGTTGTGTAACCGCTAAACAAAAACTTCAGTGTGTAATGTTATCATGTGCATATACAACTGAGAAACTTATGTTGATCCCTACACCCAGGTAATTAATAACTTGAGAGAACCTAACTACTCTGCTGCTGTTAATTGTACGGGAGGAGTTGTGCATTTCTGAAAATGGTAAACGGTGAAACCACGAACTTAGATATCATGAATAACTTCGTACAGTCGCGTTGAACCGAAGGAGACATGGAAACAGCGGTGCTCCGCTCTATAAAACCATTGACACGATGTGCTTAAAACTATTTCTATATTATTTGGAGGGATCAATAAATATTATTTAAAAGCCTATATAGAGATTTCTATATGCATACCGTCATTGGGGAATAAAACTATCGCCTATATAGAGATTTCTATATGCATACCGTCATTGGGGAATAAAACTATGTGTTTTCTAAGGAACTGTTTACTTAGGAAATAGCGGCTCAAACCTCAAGTACTCGAGCAACACTACGTGGGAGAAATAAACAGTGTAACAAGAATCCAGGGATTGTCCGTGTAAACATATTATGTTCTATAACTTAAAAGGCGAGATATAACTGAAGTGTTACCAATAGTGAAAGCAACACGGCCCACGAATCATTCTTCAAAATAGATTAGGTTAGAATGACGATACTATTTTACTAGCGCTGTATTTTTTATCTGTGAAAAAGTGCATGTAATAACCAAGGGGATAATAATCAGCGTTTTGATAAATAGACCTGGCAAAGTTCTCACTTTTGAAGTGCTCTAATAAAAAGAAATCAAGTATGATATTGGTCACTTCAAGAGAATTATAAAAAAAGTTAAAGTTACCTCTAAAATACAGGAAACGCCATTGCTCTACTGTTTTCTGCAGTGTAAAGCCAAACTGTTCACGAGGGACAAGTTAAAACCCTAGCTATTCGCGCCAAAATGGGAGGAGCTAAGAGTGAGCGGAGCATATCTAGAACATGAGTCTTTGGTTAAGGGGAACAACCTCCTTAAAACTGTTAGCATAATGGACTAATGTTTAGCTGACATTGTGCAACCAACTTTATTATGGTCTTAAAAAAGAGTAGATTGGAAGAGATCATAATAAATTGAAATTTCTATGTATTGTGCAATAGGAGGATTATTCAAAGGAAGACCGAAAGGTCAATTTCTTGATTTAAGCCATGTGGTTCCTTGCTTTTAAACTCATCGATACACCTCTGTTCTAACTTTAACAAAGATTTATTAGTGTCGCCTCCTCTCCAGTGTGGTCTTACCATTTTGATTACCAAATATTTCAAATCACTGATTTTGTGATTTGCCGAAATGCAGTGTGCAACTAGGGGTTTGTCAAGGATTTTGCGCTGTATGCAGCTTCTATGTTCTATGATCCGTGTGCGGATTACTCTTGTAGTTTTGCCTATGTACACTGAGTTACACGGACACTGTATCAGATATATGACATTTGATGTTCTGCAGTTAGTGTAGTCTTGGAGGTAAACTTTGTGCCCTGACTTGAAATCAGTAAAACTGTTTTTAGCAATAATAGTATGCAGACAAATGGAACAATTCCCACAGCTATAGTGTCCCTTGATTTTAGGGGGGACTTGGAATTTTGTAAGAGCCGAAGGCACTAGTATGTTTGCCAAATTGGTGTTTCTTTTGTATGCAATCATGAGCTGCTTGGTATTAAAGGCGGGTATAGAGGAAAGAAGATGCCATTCTTGCTTCAAAATATTAATTATTGATTTAGAATGCTGGGAAAAGGTTAAGGCACAGACAACCTTGTCTGTGTGCTCCAGTGTATTTTTCTTTTGTAGTAGGGTGGACCGCTCAGTAGTGCATGCTCTTAAATAGGCGTGTTTTATACATTGTTCTGGATAACCTCTTTTTTTGAATCTGTTATGCATGTCAACTGAATGCCACTCAAAATCTCTGTCTGTTGTACAGAGTCGCTTCATTCTCAAAAATTGGCTGATAGGCAGATTATCTTTAAAGGACTTATTATGGCAACTTTCATAATTGAGTAAGGTGTTGCGGTCAGTGGGCTTCCTGTAAAGGTCAGTTGTGAATCCATGTTGGTCTTTTTTAATCATTATGTCCAAGTAGGAAACTTCATTGGTACTGAAAGCACCCTCAAATTGTAGATTGATATCCAAGGAATTGAGCCACAAAAAGAAATCTTGCAGCAAGGATTCTGATCCATCCCAAATTAGCAATACATCGTCAATGTATCTTTTCCATAGTAAAATGTTGGACTGATAAGGGTGAGTTGTGAGGTGTTGTAACTGAAAATTGGCCACATACAGATTGGCGACATCTGGGGCCATGGAGGACCCCATGGTGACCCCTTTGATTTGTTTTGTAATAAAGGCCTCGGAAACTGAAATAATTTTCTGTCATTGCTAACGTCGCTAACTGGACCAAGAAGGCAGTAGGTGTACGCACAGGTCTAGGCCTTTGTATCAATGTATTCGCCAGAACTTCTAAAGCTGCTTGTTGGGGTATATTTGTATAAAGTGAATTAATATCTAAAGTGACCAATATTAGATCTTCGTGATAACCTTCAAAAATATTGAGCATATTAATTATGTGCGTAGAATCGCGTACATACGACGGAACCTGAGAAACAAACGGTCTAAGAAATACATCTAGGAACTTTGAAAGAGGTTCTAGCACTGAGCCGATGGCTGATACTATTGGTCGGCCTGGTGGATTTTGTAATGATTTATGAATCTTAGGTACAGTATAGATGGTTGGCACAATGGGATGAGACACTGTAAGAAATTAAATTTCCTTTGTCGTTAGATATCCTGCTTCTTTACCTATATATAAAAGGGTATTAATTTTTTGTTGCAAAGCTGATGTAGGATCATCGAAAATCTTCTGGTAGAAATGTTTGTCATTTAATTGTCGCATGATCTCCTGTATGTAATCATCTCTGTTCTGAACCACTATAGCCCCACCTTTATCTGCTGGTTTTATAACTATGTTATTATTAGATTGTAAATTTTTAAGAGCCAATTTCTGTGGACCTGAGAGGTTAAAATAATCTCGATCATTCTTCTGTTGATAGAACTGATCTACCTTTGAAAGGACTATATTTTCAAAGGCAGTAATCATGACATTTGTATTTGGTGGTATCCAGGTTGAGGAGTTCTTAACTACGGATGGATCAGATGTGTCTTTTTCTATTGTGCTAAAATGATCTATTATTCTTAATTTACGAAATAATTTATACAACTCTACTTGAGTGGTAAATTTGTCGTGTCGTTTAGTGGGCACAAATGATAAACCTTTCTCTAAGACCTGGATTTCAACATCAGATAAAGGATAATTGGATAGAGTGACCCCGCTTAGAGGTCCCAATCTAGCTGCCGTTTGGCTGTTAAGCTCTGCATTCGTCTTTTGTCTTGGGCAGGAGGATGGAATGGATCTCTGTTCCTGGCCTGCCTGTTGGTAGGTGACCTGGGTGATATGTCTCTGCCACCGCCTTTCCAAAGAGTTGCCATTTGAAAATCCCTTTTGGGACTCCGTGATTGCTTAGAAGGAGGAAGAGAGGCAGAAGAGAAAAGTGAACCGGAGGCTTCAAAATCCTGATGAGAATGACGACGTGTTCTCTTATATGTTAGAACATAAGATATGCCATACTGGGTCAGACCAGGGTCCATCAAGCCCAGTTTTCTGTTTCCAACAGTGGCCAATCTAGGTCATATGTACCTAGCAGTATCCCCAAGAGACACAAGTTCCACAATGCTTGTACTGGGTCAAGCATTGATATCTTCGGTCACTTCTTAATAATGGTTTATGGACCTTTCCTCCAGGAACTTGTCCAAACCTTTTTTAAAACCAGCTACACTAACAGCCTTTACTACATCCTCCGGTAACAAATTCCAGAGTTTGATTACACGCTGAGTGAACAAATATTTTCTTTTATTAGTCTTAAATAGTTTACCCTGTAGCTTCATTGCATGTCCCCTAGTCTTTCTATATTCTGATAACGTAAACAGTCGATCTACGTTTACCCGTTCCACTCCGTTCATTAATTTATAGACTTCTATCATATCTCCCCTCAGCCGTCTCTTTTCCAGGTTAAAGAGCCCTAACCTTTTTAGCCTTTCTTCATAGGAGTATCCTTCCATCCCCTTTACCATTTTGGTGGCTCTTCTCTGAACCTTTTCTAAAATCGCTATATCCTTTTTAAGATACGGCGACCAGAATTGCACACAATATTCAAGGTGCGGTCTCACCATGGAACGATATAGAGGCATTATAATATATTTTGTTTTATTTTCCATTCCTTTCCTTATGATACCTAGCATTCTATTTGCTCTCTTGGCTGCCGCTGCACACTGGGCCGAGGGTTTTAACATGGTATCCACAATGACGCCTAAATCTTTTTCCTGGGTGGTGGTTCCTAATGTGGAACCTTGCATCGTGTAACCATAGTTTGGGTTGTTCTTCCCTAGGTGCATAACCTTGCACTTGTCCACATGAAATTTCATCTGCCATTTTGATGCCCAGTCTTCCAATTTATCAAGATCCTCTTGCAATTTTTCACAATCCTCTTGGGTTTTAACAACTTTAAATAGTTTTGTGTCATCTGCAAATTTGATAACCTCACTCGTTATTCCACTTTCCAGGTCATTTATGAATATGTCAAAAAGCAGCGGTCCCAGCACAGATCCCTGGGGTACACCACTATTCACCTTTCTCCATTGGGAAAATTGTCCATTTAGCCCTACCCTCTGCTTTCTATCTTTTAACCAGTTCCTGATCCACAATAGTACACTGCCTCCTATCCCATGACTCTTTAGTTTTGCCAAAAGTCTCTGATGAGGGACCTTGTCAAAGGCTTTCTGAAAGTCCAGATACACAATATCAACCGACTCACCTTTGTCCACCTGTTTATTCACTCCTTCAAAAAAACATAACAGATTAGTAAGACAAGATCTTCCTTGTCTAAAGCCATGTTGGCTGTCTCCCATTAGGTTGTGACTATCTACATGCTGAGTAATTTTATTCTTTATGATGGTTTCTACCATTTTTCCCGGTACTGACGTCAAGCTCACGGGTCTGTAGTTTTCCGGATCACCCCTAGAACCCTTTTTAAAAATTGGTGTTACATTGGCCATCCTCCAATCTTCAGGTATTAGAGATGATTTTAATGATAGTTCACAGATTACTGATAGCAGGTCTGCAATCTCATATTTCAGTTTTTTCAACACCCTTGGATGTATACCATCCGGCCCAGGTGATTTGCTACTCTTCAGTTTATCTAATAGTTGTAAGACATCTTCCCGATGTATCGATATTTCCTTCAATTCTTCCGCACCTTTAAATACCACTTCAGTCATGGGTAACATCCCTACATCTTCTTCAGTAAAGACCGAAGCAAAGAATTCATTCAGTCTCTCCGCTATCGCCTTGTCGCCTCTTAGTGCTCCTTTAACCCCTTTATCATCTAATGGACCAACTGACTCTCTCACAGGTTTTTTGCTACGAATGTACTTGAAAAAGTCTTTATTTCGCGTTTTTGCTTCCGCAGCAAGCTTCTTCTCAAATTCTCTCTTTGCCTGCCTTATCAATGCCTTGCATCTGACTTGCCAGTGCTTGTGCTGTTTCCAGGTTTCGTCATTTGGCTCTTTTTTCCATTTCCTGAAAGATGCTTTTTTGGCAACAACAGCCTCTCTGACCTCACCTTTAAACCATGCTGGCAGTTTTTTGGACTTCCTTCCACTTTTCTTAAAGCGTGGAATACAGCTGGTCTGGGCTTCCAAGATAGTATTTTTCAACAACACCCAAGCTTGATGTACGTCTTTAACCTTTGCAACTGCTCCTTTTAGTTTTTTCTTAACTGTTTTCCTCATTTTATCATAGTCTCCCTTTCAAAAGTTAAAAGGTAATACTGTGGATTTCCTTACTATCCCTCCTCCACTAATTAAATCAAAGGCGATCATGCTATGATCACTATTGCCAAGTGGCCCCATCACCCTTATCTCTTGCACTAGATCTGGTGTTCCACTAAGGACTAGGTCTAATATGGCTTCCCCTCTGGTCGGTTCATGAACCAGCTGCTCCAAGAAGCAGTCATTTATTTCATCTAGGAACTTTATCTCCCTAGCATGTCCTGACGTGACACTGACCCAGTCGATACCGGGGTAATTGAAATCACCCATTATTATTACTGTGCTGTAACCTTTGTTAGCTTCCTTGATTTCTTTGAGCATTTCATCATCCATTTGGTCATTCTGGCCAGGTGCTCGATAGTACACCCCCACTGCCATTGCCTCCCCCTGTAATAGCGAAGGGCCCGCAACCCCAATAATACCCAGAGTCAATGGACGAGGATTCATCTCCCTTTTATTGTATATACAGTCTCAGCACTGGCATACAAAATGTCTGAGCCCAGAGCTCAGAAAAATGACAGTTTATATACCTTTCTTCTCCAGTCTAATACAGGCAAAACTTCTCATTGGTCCTGGTCTTGGTAGACATAACACTAAACATAATACTTCTGCTAAAGTATACAGTATATTTCGCTACTCTTGCAAGGTCAGTTAGCTGGCAAAGATAGTGGAAGGCATATCAGAAGCATTCTCATCAAAAGCAAAACAAAGCAAGGCCAAACAAAGCAAGGCTAAGATGTATCTCTAGCCCTGGCTCAAAACACTAAACAATCTTCATAATGCTAGACAAAATATTCTTACACTGTTCAGCTTCTCTGCTATATTTTCATCCTAATTACGAGGTCAGAGCACATCTAGCAAAGATACAGTGGCGCGGCATTCTACTGAAACAGACATCTGGCTTATCTAAACAATCTTATCTCCAGGAGAGCAGAACATGTTATCAAACTAGAATAGAACGGTATTTCTTTCTAACAGCTAACAGCATTCTGTAATTTTCCTCTTTCTAACAGCTAAAGCAGGAGAAAAAGGGCTTCAGACCTAGCTCTGCTACATGTTAGGCCATCGCCTATCACATTCCCTCCTTTTGATTATTCACACCCGCAAGTGAGGAAGGGTGAGAATCTAATCACACAAATAGCAAAAATACTTCAGACCATAGTAGAGGGATCACTGTGTGGTATAGGGTAATAATCCCATGAGGCTAATATATGTGCCGCTGCCTTGCGGTCAATAATACTATCGATAATAGAGTTCAGCATGCGCAAGCATAAGGGCAGGAAACATGGGATACCTATGCAAATAGCCACAATCAAGAATACAAGTATAATAAGTGTTTTCAGGCCACCCAGGCTTGAAAACCAAGAACCAAACCAGCCATCTAGTTGCAAGCCATGCCATGTTTGGACTGGGACATACGTTTGCTTTCTCATGTGGTTGGCTATGTCTTCGACAACCTGTCCTTCATTATCTATTTGTAAGCAGCAGTTTGTTAAATTCAATTTTCCACAAACTCCTCCTTCAGCTGCAAGCAGGTAATCTAAAGCTAAGCGGTTCTGATAAATAGCCGTACGCATCTGAGTGGCTTGTTTGGCTAACAAGGTTAGTGCTCTACTAGTTTCATTGGTTATAATTTCAACAACAGCTTGCAAACGTATAATACGATCTAACATATATAGGGGTGCGGTAGCCCCAAGAACCATCTTGTGCCCAGGTTGCTGGTCCATAGTAAGAAACAATGCGCTCTGGTGGCCATTCTTCAGAGGATGCATCCCATTTGTCCCATTGGCCAATTCTCAGAGCTTCTCGTTTCTGTCAGCTTTTATATACAGGGAACCCCAATTGTTCTCCATGGGAAAGGGGCAAAAGAAAGAAAGATGGCCGTATTGTTCCAAGAACACATGCTCCTCCCCATGTGACAGGGAGTTTAGCATATGCTCGGGTGCCACAAATCCAATATAGTCCAGGTGGAGCTTGCCAAGTGCTGTGTGTAGCCAGATCTGTCCATATCCTGGCCAAATAAGGAAAGATGATCAGAGGATTAGAAGGTTCTGGAGTATTGGCACCTGACCACCAAGAAGTCACTCCCGTAGTGGCATTATAATATTTTTGGTTCAGGCAGACCAATTGTCCTACCAATGCAGTCAATTACGGTCCTGCTCGTACAAAACACAGTCTACCCACTATGGAGTGGGCTAGGACCCATTCATTGGTAGTATTGTGCACATCAGTCTGGTTATATGGCACAGAATAGTTCAGTTCTTGTGCTTCCCAAGGCCACTGGTCTCCCATTTGAGTTCCTCCACAGAAGAGACAGTCCGAGACATGGAGGCTGGATGCCACAGCTCCAGCCAATTCAATGAATAAATTCTGCGAAGTGTGGGGAACAACAAATTCTGCTTTCATGGCCTCATGGAAGGTATGATGTATGCGATATGGTGAGGAAACATGAGTCTTTACATTCAGCTGGATGAATATGATGGTTCCAGGGTCAGCTCCACCTCCTGCTATGCGCAGGCCGAATCAAAATCCTTGCTTCCACTGGCTGGGATCGAGGATTTGAAGTCCTAAAGGATTGCAAGCACTTTTCTTGCACTGTTCAGGTTTCAGTAAAGGTAATCTTTCTAGCAGCGCTTTGCGATTGTCTCCAGTCTGTCCTGTAGGGCTACCAGACCAAGTAGCATAGTACACACAATCCCATTTTGGACAGAAATAATCTGCTTCCGTTGATTTGCTGTAGGTTGTTGGGGAATGTATCCCATTGCATACTCCCCAGTTGTATGCACCTTCAGGACACATATATTTCTCATCATAGTAGTAGGCTTGTTCCCATGATCCGCACCTGTAATAATTATTTCTGTTAATTAAGTCACAAGCATCAAAATACAGATACGCAGGTTGATTGGGATCAGAAAGTTGATTCGTAGTGTTGATAGGGGTTCCATCTTCATCATTCCATCTCAATTCTAAGACGGAGTAAGATGGATTCTGTCGTGGTGTAAAACAAGTTTGAGTCTTTCCCTTAGTGCAAACATTCAGTTCGGTACCATTATAAATACACCGGCTAACTATGCCAGTGCAAGTATAGTAAGAGTGATAAGTAGAGTCTGGGTGACTTGCATTCCAGTTCGGGTGGTGGTTATACAGGCTGCACAAAGGGGCAAGGCAAGAGTGGTTCTGAAAAGTCCTAGGGCTACCGCAAGAAGGAAATAGCAGCAATTGGTAACCATCATGATTATAGTATATGATGATTACTGAGGTAGATGATGGTTGATTGAGGTTGATAGGGTCTGGAATGTAGTAACTGCAGAACTGAAGAACGTCTCTGTGATGTTCAGAAAGAAATTGGCAACGGTCTCTATGATGATGGATCTCTTCTTCGCAATGTAATTCGCAACAGTGATGCAGGATTAGCGATCGAAGTCCAGGGGCGACTCTCAGGAACTGTTGCTGGTTTCACTCGACTGTGGTGGATCCAGGAGTCGATCTCTGCCACTTTCACTGCTGTTGGGGTTGATAGCAAAACGATATATGGGCCTTTCCAATGAGGCGCCAATGGTGTGTCTTCTTCCACTCTTTTACCCACACCGAGGCTCCAGGCTTGAAAGGGTGCAAGGGTTCTGTTAGATTGATAGGCAACTGGTCCTGCACCCAGGTATGAAGACCCTGCAAAACAGAACTTAGAGCCAACAATTCTTGCCTAGTGATTTGTGCTCCAATTTGGTTCATATCTCCCCTTATCCCCTGAATTATAGGCGGGGGCCTCCCATACAGGATCTCAAATGGGGATACCCCTAATGGCGTGATGGGTGCTGACTGTATTCGGAGAAGGGCAATGGGGAGAACTTGGGGCCACTTCAGGTGGGCTTCCTGACAGAGTTTGGATATCTGTGACTTCAGGGTCCGGTTCATTCTCTCTACTTTCCCTGAACTCTGGGGCCTATATGCTGTGTGTAACTTCCATTGTATCTGCAGAGCATGGGCTAGCTGCTGGGTTACTTGTGACACAAAGGAGGGCCCATTGTCAGACCCCATGGTCAGTGGTATTCCGAATCTGGGGATGATCTCATGAAGCAAGGCCTTAGTGACTTCTCTGGCCTTCTCAGTTCTGGTGGGAAAAGCTTCCACCCATCTAGAAAAGGTACAGACTAGGACTAACAAGTAGCGATATCCGTTTGCTCGTGGCATTTCTGCAAAGTCTATTTGGATATTTCCCATAGGGGTAACTCCCACTGACTGAATTCTTGGGGGTAGGACAGGACCTTGTCGGGCATTGTTTTTGGCACAGGTCACACAGCTTCGGGCTACTGAGGTGGTTAAAGGTCCTAACAGTGAGATATAGAAATATGGCTTCAGAGCTTCGGCCATCTTAGTTTTACCATAGTGTGTGGCCTGATGAAAAGCTTGGACAAAAGCAGGACCTAATGCTTCAGGAATTACGGTCATACCAGGGGTTGAGCTCCCTTCAGGCGGTGGCAACACAATCCATCCAGTGTCTGATAATTGCCCCCCCTCCTTTTGACAGTAATGGTCCATCTCCACTTTGGTATATCTGGGGGTCCATGCACTAAGAGGCACTGGGAATATGGCTGCTTGAATCGTGGCATTTGGGGTGGTAATTTGTCCTGCAATGGCTGCTGCTTCTCGGGCAGAGGCATCAGCAAATCTGTTTCCTCGGGACACTTCTCCATCTCCAGTCTGATGGCCTCGGCAATGCATTACAGCAACGCGTTTAGGGGCCCAAACTGCTTCCAACATAGTCAATATTTCTGGGCCATACTTGACAGACTTGCCTCCTGAGGTGATCAATCCACGTTCTTTATACAGGGCCCCATGGGCATGCAGCATTGTAAAAGCATATTTAGAGTCTGTATACACATTCAGACTGATTCCGGCTCCGATTCTGAGTGCACGTGTGAGGGCTATCAATTCAGCCTTCTGCGCTGAGGTTCCTGGGGCTAGAGCGGATGATTCTACTACCATGTCCAGAGTCACTACTGCATATCCAGCACATCGCTGTCCTTCAATTATGAGGCTACTCCCATCCACGAAGAAAGTTCTGTCTGGGTCACTCAAGGGCATATCAGTCAAATCTGGGTGACTTGAATATACAGTGTCCATTACTTCTAAACAATCATGGTCAGGTGGGCCTGGCCCAATTGGTAATAGGGTAGTGTTGGGAAATTTGAGTTAGGTCTGCTTATATATTGGCTTTATATGACTGAACCCTTGCCTGGTGAAACTACACAGGAGGATGGATGGCACAGAAGACAAGAAGACAATATCTATATGAGAGTATATGCTTGCTATAAGATAATAGATGCGGCCTGCTATAGAGGATTCTGGGTAACCATATTCTGGATAGAAGTATGCAGAATATTGGGCCTAGTAATATCAGCACATATGCCTAACCAGGAGTCTATATAGGAAAACTGTTCAGGACTATAGCTGCGCACTATCTTGTGCACTCGGGACACAGTTTGGATATCAAAAGTACCTTCTGGTGGCCACCCGGCATCTAGCGCTGGCCATACTCTGCTACACAATATTTCTAAACGGGGCGCTGCCATTTTAATCCCATAATCACCACTAAAACCCTTCTTAAAATTTGTGATCATACAGTTTAACGGAGTTTGCACAGACTCTGCCCCTCCCATGATGACATACAACGTATAATTTATTTATTTTATTTTATTTAACTATTTCTTTTATACCGCCCCTTCCAGAGATCAAGGGCGGTTTACATATAACAGGTTAACAGTCTTGTACACAGTTTGTATACATTTTACATAGAACAATAGAAATCAACTATTTACATTGAACATTGTACACAGTTTGTATACATTTTACATAGAAGACAGCAAAGAGAAAGGGTAGGTAGAATGGCTACGGGTAAGGGGTCCACGTAGCCCACAGAACAATAAGGGGGACAAACAACAGACGCTTCCTCCTGTTCGCGACTTGAACGCGGTCGCCCGGTCAAGAACTGCGCTACTGAGGAGTCCGCTCTCTCTTGGCCTGTATTGCAAAGCCTCTCAAACACACTTCACACAACCAAACATGCTAGCATTTCCCAAATTCCAAAATTCCCGGGCTAACTGACTAAACCAGAATTACCAAAACCGAAAGGGCTGATGGTTTCGCCCCGCGCACTACTTGCAGGGGTACTAGGATCGCCCGTGGAAGTTGATCAGACTTCCCTTTACCTTACCAGATTTGTCTCGAGACTTTCCCAGAGCTAACTGACTAAGAACCAGAAAAATCTGTACTCACCGGATCCGGTAGCTAATGCGCTGCGCAGCCCGTTCCACCTGGGGTTGAATCCTGGACTCCCCTCAACCAGGGTTCGAGGTGTTGGCCAGCTGGACCCGGCAGGCCGCCGAGGCAGGGCATAACCCTCTGATACAAGGGACCGGCGGCGCCTGGGATCCTCTCCGCTGTCGGTCGGCTGCGGTCCCAGCCGGACCAAACCTAGAGGCGGTAATACACGGTATTATTCGCTTGCGTTCAATTCACATTACCTTCCCGGCCAACACACCAAGAAATGTAATAGCAAAGGGCCCGCAACCCCAATAATACCCGGAGTCAATGGACGAGGATTCAACTCCCTTTTATTGTAAATACAGTCTCAGCACTGGCATACAAAATGTCTGAGCCCAGAGCTCAGAAAAATGACAGTTTATATACCTTTCTTCTCCAGTCTAATACAGGCAAAACTTCTCATTGGTCCTGGTCTTGGTAGACATAACACTAAACATAATACTTCTGCTAAAGTATACAGTATATTTCGCTACTCTTGCAAGGTCAGTTAGCTTGCAAAGATAGTGGAAGGCATATCAGAAGCATTCTCATCAAAAGCAAAACAAAGCAAGGCCAAACAAAGCAAGGCTAAGATGTATCTCTAGCCCTGGCTCAAAACACTAAACAATCTTCATAATGCTAGACAAAATATTCTTACACTGTTCAGCTTCTCTGCTATATTTTCATCCTAATTACGAGGTCAGAGCACATCTAGCAAAGATACAGTGGCACGGCATTCTACTGAAACAGACATCTGGCTTACCTAAACAATCTTATCTCCAGGAGAGCAGAACATGTTATCAAACTAGAATAGAACGGTATTTCTTTCTAACAGCTAACAGCATTGTGTAATTTTCCTCTTTCTAACAGCTAAAGCAGGAGAAAAAGGGCTTCAGACCTAGCTCTGCTACATGCTAGGCCATCGCCTATCACACCCCCTTTTATATGGAATTTCAATCCATATAGATTCTACAGCAGATTTTGTTTCCTTCAAAACTTTAATCCTTTCTGAGTCAATGCCCTCTCTAACATAGAGCGCAACCCCTCCACCAATTTGATCAGCTCTATCATTACGATATAGTTTGTACCAAGGTATCACAGTGTCCCACTGATTGATTGTCCTCCTTCCACCATGTCTCTGATATTCCAATCATATCTAACCTTTTATTTAGTGCTATATATTCTAACTCTCCCATCTTATTCTTTAGACTTCTAGCATTTGCATACAAGCATTTTAGAGAATGTATTTTAGTCATGTTAATTTGGCTATTGTTAGACATGGGTAAATTGGGATCTTTAAGCTCTGTCTGCTCCATACTTGAGGGCATTTGGGCTACTTTACTCTTTTGTGGAACCTCTCTGCTTTTGGTAGTATCCTTCAAGGATACATTCTTCTGAACCATCCGCTCTTGGGCGACTGTCGGCTTTCCCCTAATATCTAGTTTAAAAGCTGCTCTATCTCCTTTTTAAAGGTTAATGCCAGCAGCCTGGTTCCGTCCCGGTTAAGGTGAAGCCCATCCCTTCGGAAGAGCCCCTCCTTTCCCCAAAATGTTCCCCAGTTCCTAATAAATCCAAAACCCTCATCTCTGCACCATTGTCTCATCCACGCATTGAGACTCCGGAGCTCTGCCTGCCTTTTGGGTCCTGCGCGTGGAACAGGAAGCATTTTGGAGAAGGCTACCATTGAAGTTCAGGATTTCAACTTCCTACCTAAAAGCCTAAATTTTTCCTCCAGAACCTCCCTACCACATTTTCCTATGTCATTGGTACCGACATGTACCAAGACAGCAGACTCCTCCCCAGCACTATCTAAGACCTTATCTAGGTGGCGCGTGATGTCCGCTACCTTCGCACCAGGCAGGCATGTTACCAGGCGATCCTCACGTCCACCAGCCACCCAGCTATCTACATGCCTAATGATCGAATCACCAACTATAACGGCTGTCCTAACCCTTCCCTCATGGACACATGGCCCTGGAGAAACTTCCTTGGTGCGAGAGGGTTTTACATCACCTGGAGGACAGGTCCTAGTTACAGGATCACTTCCTGCCATACCAGGGTGATGCTCTCCTGTCACGTGACCCCTCTCTTCCATGGCAACAGGGGTGCTGCCAGACTGGAGGTGGGACTTCAGGACTATATCCCTGTAGGTCTCGTCTATGTACCTCTCTGTCTGTCTTATGTTTTCCAAGTCTGCTACTTTAGCCTCTAGAGAACGGACTTGTTCCCTGAGAGCAAAGAGCTCCTTGCACCTAGTGCACACATAAGACCTCTCACCAACTGGGAGAAAATCATACATGTGACACTCAATGCAAAAGACTGGAAAGCCCCCATCCCGCTGCTGGACTGCTGTCTGCATCTTAGTTTTAAGTTTGTGTCTAGATCTTTAAGTTCTTACTTACTAGGGGTTGCTATGGGTATTTATACCAATAAAACTGTACCTAATACGTTTAATATACCTTGTTCACCTGAAGCTTAATTAATCTCAGGTCCTTAGTGTATGACTGATTTGGGTAATGAGCTTCACCTGAAAGCACCTCCTGTCTTTTAAGATGTGTAAGTACCTATAAAGCTACGATTATCCCAGGGGAGGGAGGGAAATAACACTTATTAAAAGAGGGCTGCTACACAGTACCCTGTCTTGTGCTGCTGAGGTAAGCTAAATTCTGATTTGATTTAAATTATAGCTCTTAGCTGCTGCTAGGCTCTAACTTCTTATGGAATTTGAACTACAAGCTCTCTGCTGGGGTCTAAATTTAACCAGAAAGCTCTCTTCTGTGTGTTAAATGTAAACTAAAAGTACTTTGCTGTTACTTGGCCCTGAGTGACTATTAAATTTAAACTACAAACTCTCTGCTGGATATGAAATGTAACCAGAAAGTTCTCTGTGTTTTAAATTCAAACTTTAATTGCTGCTACTAGGCCCTAACTGATCCAACAAAAAACAGTGGGTTCACAGATTAAGTAGCTTTAATACAAAGAATTCTTTTTAGAAAATTACCAGAAGTATATACTCAAAGTTGCAGATTTCTCTCCAGAAGTAACAGTCCCCCTTTCTAGTCCTTCAAGACAGAGGATCACAGAGCTCTGGTTGAGCTATCTATGTTCTTTCTTGTTCCTGTGCAGGGGACTTAGATCTACCTTGATCCCGTTGATTATTTCTATAATTACTCTTAGATGTTTGTCTAGGTGATCTAACTGTTTGCTTAAAGGATGTACTTCTGCGTCTGTCTTTGTGTTCTGATTTGTTGTAAGTCCAATAATACACTGTATTAAACCTATAGTCTTCCTCATCTCTTTTATACTTCTTAATTTTCTTGTCCTTGATTGTCTGTCTATATTCAAGATTATTTTTATCAAATTCCATTTTCTCATTATCAAAATGTTTATCTTGTTTGTTTAAGTTATCCATCTTGGAATCCATCTGAGCCTTAAGTGTCTCTGTCCTATGCTTAGACAGCGGTGCTCCGCTCTATCAAACCATTGACACGATGTGCTTAAAACTATTACTATATTATTTGGAGGGATCAATAAATATTATTTAAAAGCCTATATAGAGATTTCTATATGCATACCATCATTGGGGAATAAAACTATCTAAAACTATGCATACAAAAGAAACACCAATTTGGCAAACATACTAGTGCCTTCGGCTCTTACAAAATTCCAAGTCCCCCCTAAAATCAAGGGACACTATAGCTGTGGGAATTGTTCCATTTGTCTGCATACTATTATTGCTGAAAACAGTTTTACTGATTTCAAGTCAGGGCACAAAGTTTACCTCCAAGACTACACTAACTGCAGAACATCAAATGTCATATATCTGATACAGTGTCCGTGTAACTCAGTGTACATAGGCAAAACTACAAGAGTAATCCGCACACGGATCATAGAACATAGAAGCTGCATACAGCGCAAAATCCTTGACAAACCCCTAGTTGCACACTGCATTTCGGCAAATCACAAAATCAGTGATTTGAAATATTTGGTAATCAAAATGGTAAGACCGCACTGGAGAGGAGGCAACACTAATAAATCTTTGTTAAAGTTAGAACAGAGTTATATCTATGAGTTTAAAAACAAGGAACCACATGGCTTAAATCAAGAAATTGACCTTTCGGTCTTCCTTTGAATAATCCTCCTATTGCACAATACATAGAAATTTCAATTTATTATGATCTCTTCCAATCTACTCTTTTTTAAGACCATAATAAAGTTGGTTGCACAATGTCAGCTAAACATTAGTCCATTATGCTAACAGTTTTAAGGAGGTTGTTCCCCTTAACCAAAGGCTCATGTTCTAGATATGCTCTGCCCACTCTTAGCTCCTCCCATTTTGGCGCGAATAGCTAGGGTTTTATTTATTTATTTATTATTTATTTATTTATTTATTTATTTATTTAGTATACATTTGTATACCGCTACTTCCAGCGATCAGCAGCGGTTTGATTACAGATTAGAAATTGTCAAATCATGACAGGAAATTTTTGAGGTATAAACACATTGATTAGACAGGAAAGCACAGCACACAGAGAACTATTTTACAGGGAACATGGGCTATGGAGGGTTAAGTGGCTTGCCCAAGACCACAAGGAGCACCTGTGGGACTAGAAACCCCAGTCCTTCCGGCCCAAGGTTGCTGTCCTCTAGTGGGATTTGAACCCCCGACCTTCCGGCCCAAAGTACCTTGCCCCAACCACTAGGCCACTCCTCCACTCGTGAACAGTTTGGCTTTACACTGCAGAAAACAGTAGAGTAACGGCGTTTCCTGTATTTTAGAGGTAACTTTAACTTTTTTTATAATTCTCTTGAAGTGACCAATATCATACTTGATTGCTTTTTATTAGAGCACTTCAAAAGTGAGAACTTTGCCAGGTCTATTTATCAAAACGCCGATTATTATCCCCTTGGTTATTACATGCACTTTTTCACAGATAAAAAATACAGCGCTAGTAAAATAGTATCGTCATTCTAACCTAATCTATTTTGAAGAATGATTCATGGGCAGTGTTGCTTTCACTATTGGTAACATTTCAGTTATATCTCGCCTTTTAAGTTATAGAACATAATATGTTTACACGGACAATCCCTGGATTCTCGTTACACTGTTTATTTCTCCCACGTAGTGTTGCTCGGGTACTTGAGGTTTGAGCCGCTATTTCCTAAGTAAACTGTTCACTATTCATAATATTTCAGTTACATCTCGCCTTTGAAGTTATAGAACATAATATGTTTACAAGGACAATCCCTGGATTCTCGTTACACTGTTTATTTCTCCCACGTAGTGTTGCTCGAGTACTTGAGGTTTGAGCCGCTATTTCCTAAGTAAACAGTTCCTTAGAAAACAGTTTTATTCCCCAATGACGGTATGCATATAGAAATCTCTATATAGGCTTTTAAATAATATTTATTGATCCAATATAGTAATAGTTTTAAGCACATCGTGTCAATGGTTTGATAGAGTGGAGCACCGCTGTCTCCATGTCTCCTTCGGTTCAACGCGACTGTATGAAGTTATTCATGATATCTAAGTTCGTGGTTTCACCGTTTACCATTTACAGAAATGCACAACTCCTCCCGTACAATTAACAGCAGCAGAGTAGTTAGGTTCTCTCAAGTTATTAATTACCTGCGTGTAGGGATCAACATAAGTTTCTCAGTTGTATATGCACATGAGAACATTACACACTGAAGTTTTTGTTTAGCGGTTACACAGCACACATTACTTTCACTGCCGTACTTCACTACCAGTTTTATTATAGCTAAAGTTAATACCATATAATTTTAGTCTTCCTTTTAATTATTACAATTATATGATTATAATGTTTATTATATCTAACCCCTTCATAGCTCCTTATCCATTGAAAGTCAAAAAGAAGAGCCCGGTTTCATTTTAAACCATTTTATCACTATACAAACCAGAAATGTATTGTACAACCCAGTTTTAGTTTTTTACTCTATTTTTTCTTTAGTATAATTAGGTTTAAAATGTATGCACTACATGATGTTTGACCTTTTAAGACAATGTGATTGTAACTATGTTATAACAGCAATGCTAAAAGAAGCTAGCCTATTTCTGTTTTTAATCATTATATCATTGTTAGAAGTTTTAATACGACCACATAATGTATGTTCAGTGTTCTAGGAGATTTTTTTAATATTTCACATAAGTTATTACCATCATTCTTTTAAGAATATTAGTTCAGAAATAATATATATACATTTTTTAGTGCTTGTTGATATTATTATCTTTTAAGAATTACTCCATAGCCAATTTAGACTATTAGTTTGAATGTGTATCAATGTTAATAAGAAGATCTTCTTGGTCAAGATTTAAATTTGTTTCATACATTTAATTGTATAAGTCTGTCTGTTTATTTTATTCCATAGTTTGATATCACCTATGTCTTACGGCATAATAGTGAAATTAACATTGGTCTAATGTGAGTATTCACCTAAGTATAATGCTCTGTCTGAAAATCCATGTCCTTAACTGTCTGTCCTTTTCACAACAAGAAGTTTTTCCCATACCTTTTAATGTTTTTATATTAATTATCTGTGTCTTTTTGTGCGAAGACTATCAGCCTTAAGTTTACATGTCAGTTCAGTTTTAACTCATTCTCATTTGTTATTTATTTACATATATTAGTTTTAACAGTTTATTAATCCCTTCTTTTTTTATATATATTTATGGTTTTACATATTGATCCTGTTATTGTTGTTATAAGTTGTTTATGTTTGATGTTTTAGCTGCTACCCCCTGAGGAAGGCATTTAATGCCGAAACGCGTTGGGGACGATTTTAATAAAGGAGCCTTGATTGTATCCTGACGGCCTTGACTCTTGCTCTTTGTGCACCCCTGGTCAGCTGCAAGAGCAGCACTCCTTGTTTTGTTTCCTGCATCATCACTAGAACATGAACTGTAACGTGTAATACTTACTGCTACTAATATCATTTGATACCACTACTGCTGTAACGCACCATACCTCTTACACTACGCATAACTCGGCACAACACCCCCTATCTAACTACACTGCAAAGGTTTCAGTGGTGCAAGAATGCAAATACAAAAAACTCCCAACACCACAACCAACAGAAACCCATAAAATGGGCTCCCTCAAATTAGCCCTCACTATACTCTACCTCCTCCTCACATCCAACCAACTATCAAACGCATTCACTACAGAGGCACACCCCACATATCACATCCCCATCATCCACTCCACAACTAGAGACAGAATAAACACACCATTATACAATACAGTGTACCCCCCAGGTCCCACACTCAAATCACCATAAGCACCACAGCAGAATAATATGCATCAACCCAACACAACCACACAAAGCCTCATACAACCTCAACACTCACACAACACTAAAATGCATCCTCATCAATGCAAGGTCAGTAAGGAATAAAATCCCAATAATCACAAATATACTATTTTATTTATTTATTTATTTATTTACATTCTCTTATATACCGCGCTATTCTGCATCAGCGCGGTTTACATTGAACAAACTGAAATTACATTGAACAGGGCATTATAACTTGGAGAAAACTATTTTACAGGGAACAGGGGCTATGGAGGGTTAAGTGGCTTGCCCAAGACCACAAGGAGCACCTGTGGGACTAGAAACCTCAGTCCTTCCAGCCCAAGGTTGCTGTCCTCTAGTGGGATTTGAACCCCCGACCTTCCGGCCTGAAGTACCTTGCCCCAACCACTAGGCTACTCCTCCACTCCACTACTAGAGGAAGAACGCCCCGACCTCCTCTGCGTCACAGAGACCTGGCTCTCCCCCACAGACAACGTCCTAACAAATACTCTACAAGTGCAAAGTTATGACCTATTCAACTTGTCATGAGGCTGGAGCCATGGAAGGTGCAGGTTTAGAAAAAAACCCTGTCTTTCATAGAGCTGTGGATGTGCAGAAGATGCAATTACCTCGCAGCACAGCTAGAGGGGGCAGGAGTAAGCCTACAGAGGCTGAGTCAACGTGCCCAGCCACTGATTGTATGAGTGTTAACCAGCTGCAGCTGAAGGCAAGCCCGGGAGTTTCAAAGGTAAAATGCCTTTATAAAGGAAAGACAGCCAGAAGGAAGTGGTGTAGGAGTGGAGGAGGAATCCATACAGAGGGAACTCAGCCGGCAGCAGTTCAGCCAGAAGGAAGAAGGAGTGTGGAGAAAGAGAGAGTCCACACGGAGCAAGCCCAGAGTGATAGAATCCAGACGGAGACTATCCAGAGGGATAGAGTCCATAGGGGCAGAGCACAGAGAGACAGAGTCCAGAGAGAGGCTGCCAGGAGAAGCAGTTTGGCTGGAAGGGGTGACACTCCCAGCCCAAGTAACGTAGCTGGATCAAGCAGCACGACAAGAATAATAACAGCTGAAAGAGGAGCACAGAAAACCAAGGAGCCGTGCTTTGAGAGAAGCCTACATTCACCGGAGTACCCTGGATCAGGATTGCAAGGTACCAGAAGGAGAGGTTTCTATAACAAAGCTACCTTTACACAGAAGCACAGAGGTTGGGAATCCTCACCAGGTTTTCCTGGGCTTCAGGAAGGCAAAGCACTGCACAAGGAAACCTGTCTCCAGAGAGAAGTACGTGAGAGAGAAAGCTCCAGGTGTAGCAGCTGCAGGAAGCCAAGGTATGGTGGCTCTTTACTTTTAAAAGAAAGCCTTGCTCCTAGAAGCTCTGATAAAGCAGACGCTCAGTATATGAGAAGAGGGAACAAAGCAGAGCTTTTCAAAACAATACCTAAGAGCTTAACAGGACAGTCTTACTGGAAGCAAAGAAACAGAGACAGACCCTGTAATGTTGTAGCCACAAGGGAAAGCACTTATTCAGAGGGAGAAGCCAGTGACGCAGAGTCCATGGAAATAGAGTTTGAGAATATTATTCCCATCCCTCAAGAGGAATCTATGGATTGTAGCTTTTGTGTTGCTACTAGCCGTGAGTCCTTAGTAGAACTGTAAATATAAAAGAATTCCTGCAATCAATTGTGAAGCTCATAACAGTTTGTTTGCCTGTTTGTTTAATTTACTTTGGAGTGAAAGAATCCTCAGTTAAAACCCTGCAATCAATTGTGAAGCTTATAACAGTTGTTTGTCTGCTTATTTTGGTGGAACCCTTTATAAAGAAGGACTGTCTTTATTTTCTTATGTCTTAGTGAACCCTTGCGTTAAAGGGGAAATAAAGCCTTATTACCCTCCACTCTTGGCTTATATAATCTGTTCTTACAAGGAGCTAAAACTCCAAGGACCAAACTGCACTGGGCCTTAAAGAGCCATTGCTCCTTAAAAAGAATATAAATGCGCAGCGTGCCTTTACAGCCATTGGCCACTGGGGGCACCTGACAACATAATGGCGTAGTTATTCGGATAAGGATACCACCCTAAGACGTACAGGAAAAGAAGAAACCACCAGTACTAAGCTGGAAAAACCCGGACCGGAAGGGAAAAAACCCGGACCGGAAGAGGAAAGCCCGGATTGGAAGGGGAAAACCCGGACCAGAAGAAGGAAATCCGGAGAGGAAGGCCGTGGTGTTGCTGACAGCAGTCGCAGAGTGCTACGCCGTAGAGCAGCAGCGTCCTTTTTCTGGAAGCTGGACTCAACACTTCTACCAGGTAAAAGGTAGAGGGGCAGACCTGTTTTGGATGCTGGTTTGAAATTTGTGGGAAAAAAAAAAAAAAGGAAAGGGGGCTGATTGTGTTATCAGATCACACTTGTTTTTTTTTTTCTGTGTTTCCCTAGGAGATCTCATCAACATGGAGCAGAAAGAGATGTTCGCTTGGATGGCTATGCAGTTCGACAATCAAAGAGAACTGGCTTGTCAAACACAGCAGCAAGCAGTCTTGGCTCTGCAAGAGCAACAAAAACCCGTTTTGCAGATGATGGAGGCTTGGGTAGCCCAGCAACAAAAGGTGCAGGAAGCAGCCTCCAGTCATCTGGGACAGAGTTCTTGACTGGGCAACTGTCCGGTAGGACAATGGTCCTATGATTCTTTGACCTTAGGGAAGTTAGCAGTTACCGATGACATCAATGACTTCCTGGACTCCTTCGAAAGGATAGCAGGTTCGGTAGGCTGGCCGAAAGAACAGTGGGCTATTAGACTGGCAGCTTTTCTCACAGGGGAGGCCCTGTCGGCCTATAGAGCAATGCCCACTTCGTCAGCAAACGATTATACCGAGGTAGCAAAGGCCATCAGGGATCGCTTGGGTCTGACTCCCCTCGTGTATGATGGCATGCTGCGGGCCGCACACCTTAAAAGAGGTGAGACCCCAAAAGCATTGGGACACAGGCTGAGAAGTTTAGCCGCAAAGTGGCTAAGGCCTGATGAGAAAACGGTTGAGACATTAATGGATGTGATAGTCCTAGAGCAATTCATGTCTGCAGTACCCAACAATGTGCAGAGCTTCCTTATCCTGCAGAACTGTCGCACCACCGCAGAAGCCATTATCTTGACAGAGAGATATTTGGAGGCGGAATTGGCCACCCAACAAACAGAGGAAGTTTCAAAGACGGCAGTGGGTGCGTTCAAGCAGTCATCAGGAAGTCTCTCACATTGTAAAATTTGTGATGTGAAAAGTGTTAATGCTGTATTAAAGAGTCACGATAAAAGATGTTTTACCTGTGGGAAAACGGGTCACGTAAGGAGTGAGTGCCAGCACGTACTACTCTCATAGGTGAGAACAGAAAAACACTATGTGAAGGGTTTGTGTTGGACGTGACTGTACAAGGGGTTGCTGCCAAAGCTCTTCTTGACTCTGGCGCGGATCAAACTATGATTTCTCGCAAGCTATGGTCTGTGATTAAAGAGCGAGCTGAATTTGCACCAGATCAACCAGAGGGCAAAGTGAAGATAAAATGTGTTCATGGTGCTGCCACATTTTACCCTGTATATAACCTGATTGTGAGAGGTTTGGGAATAATGAGGAAAATGTTGGTTGCTGTAGTACCCAGGTTACCTCAGGAGTTAGTCATGGGCAGAGACTGGCCCCAGTTTAAAAGAGGCTTGGAAGAAGGCTTAACACCCCAAGAAGCTTTTATATCCACAGGCACTCCCTCTAAAGGAAAGGTAGTTCCTAGTCCCCTCTTAGGGAAAGCTAAAGGACCCAAACTCAAAGTACAGGAGGAGCCTGTAAAGAAGTTCACCTTAAAATTTTGTAAAACCTCCAGGCAAGCTCGAAGTCCCTGTCGAGCATCGGCCCAGGCTGCTGGGTATGACTTGTATAGCGCAGAAAGTCAAATTGTTCCCAGGCATGGCAGAGCCTTAATTAACACCGGTATTCAACTGGAGCTGCCACCAGGATGCTATGGTAGGATTGCGCCCTGCTCGGGCTTGGCCTCCAAGCATTTTATTGATGTAGGCGCTGGAGTGGTGGATCCAGACTACAGAGGCATCATAAAGGTCCTGCTATTTAACTTCGCGGATGAAGATTTTGAGGTGAAAACAGGAGATCGCATTGCCCAGCTAATATGCGAGCGGGTTGGTTTCCCGATCCTGGAGGAAGTGGCTATGGTGACCCCCACGAGCCGAGGGATCGGAGGGTTCGGCTCCACCGGTCAAGGTGAGATGAAAGGTTTTGTAGCAGTAACCGGAGAGCAACCGGATGAAGATCTGGGCCCACTTTTGTCTGACTGCAAAACCAATCCTGAGCCGCGCGTCAGCGATGAACTTTCTACAGTACAGTGGCAGCAATTGTCCAGCATGTTGGGGGAGTTCAAGGATGTACTGACACCCCTTCCAGGAGAAACGAGTTTAGTTGCTCACGAAATAATTACACCTCCTGGGAGAATTATTAGGCAAAGGTCTTATCGTTTGCCGGAGGCGAAAAGACAAGAAGTCATAACCCAGGTACAAGAGATGATACGTATGGGCGTCATCGAAGAATCACGAAGTCCGTGGAATAGTCCGATTGTTCTGGTGCCTAAACCAGACGGAATCATGAGATTTTGTATCGATTTCCGCCAGGTCAACGAGATATCCACCTTCGATGCATATCCAATGCCCCGAATAGAAGAGCTGCTAGACAGCCTGGGTCAAGCTAATTTCCTCACGACCTTGGATATGACCAAAGGATATTGGCAGGTGCCCCTGACCAGAGAAGCACGCCCCAAAACAGCCTTTAGCACTCGACTCGGGCTGTTTCAGTTTAGGAGAATGCCCTTTGGGTTACACGGAGCAGCTGCGACCTGCCAGAGGTTAATGGACATAGTTTTGCGTCCTCACCAAAATTATGCCACCGCCTATATGGACGACGTAGTCATCCACAGCGCCACCTGGGATCAACACTTGCTCCAAGTAAGAGCGGTGTTAATAGCAATGCGACAAGCGGGTTTAACCCTAAATCCCGAAAAATGTAGGTTTGCCGCCTCAGAAGTCAAATATTTAGGACATCTTGTAGGCCGGGGTACGGTCCGTCCCTTATTGAATAAGGTGGAAAGTGTAAGAAATTTTCCCGTCCCCCAAAACAAAAAGCAACTGCGAAGCTTTTTGGGGCTTATTGGGTATTATAGGCGCTTTATACCCCACTTCGCAGAGGAAAGTGCGCTATTCACCGAAATGTTGAAGAAAAACGCCCCGAACGCACTGCACTGGACATCAGATGCGGATGAAGCCTTCCAGAAATTAAAAGGGAAGTTGTGCAGGGCACCAATATTGCGAGGTGTGGATTTCCACCAACAATTCCTGCTTCAGACGGATGCTTCAGAAATCGGCTTATGGGCCGTCCTTTCCCAGGTGCAGGAGGGTGCTGAACATCCCATCATGTTCCTAAGCAGGAAGTTGTCTCAAGCGGAGAAAAAGTACTCAACAATTGAAAGGGAGTGCCTAGCTATAAAATGGGCAGTAGAGTCTTTAAAATTCTACCTAACAGGAAGAAAATTTATTCTTATTACCGATCATGCCCCGCTTAAATGGTTAAGCCACATGAGAAACAATAATACTCGCCTAACCAGATGGTACATGGCATTGCAGCCATACGAATACAAAGTAGAACACAGAGCAGGAAAGCTGCATTATAACGCAGATGCAATGTCAAGGATTACGTGCTGTAGTAAAGATGAAAATTCAGTCCGTAATATTTTAAGATGGGGGATGTGTCATGAGGCTGGAGCCACGGAAGGTGCAGGTTTAGAAAAAAACCCTGTCTTTCATAGAGCTGTGGATGTGCAGAAGATGCAATTACCTCGCAGCAGAGCTGGAGGGGGGCAGGAGTAAGCCTACAGAGGCTGAGTCAACGTGCCCAGCCACTGACTGTATGAGTGTTAACCAGCTGCACCTGAAGGCAAGCCCGGGAGTTTCAAAGGTAAAATGCCTTTATAAAGGAAAGACAGCCAGAAGGAAGTGGTGTAGGAGTGGAGGAGGAATCCATTCAGAAGGAACTCAGCTGGCAGCAGTTCAGCCAGAAGGAAGAAGGAGTGTGGAGAAAGAGAGAGTCCACACGGAGCAAGCCCAGAGGGACAGAATCCAGACGGAGACTATCCAGAGGGATAGAGTCCATAGGGGCAGAGCACAGAGAGACAGAGTCCAGAGAGAGGCTGCCAGGAGAAGCAGTTTGGCTGGAAGGAGTGACACTCCCAGCCCAAGTAACGTAGCTGGATCAAGCAGCATGACAAGAATAATAACAGCTGAAAGAGGAGCACAGAAAGCCAAGGAGCCATGCTTTGAGAGAAGCCTACATTCACCGGAGTACCCTGGATCAGGATTACAAGGTACCAGAAGGAGAGGTTCCTATAACAAAGCTACCTTTACACAGAAGCACAGAGGTTGGGAATCCTCACCAGGTTTTCCTGGGCTTCAGGAAGGCAAAGCACTGCACAAGGAAACCTGTCTCCAGAGAGAAGTACGTGAGAGAGAAAGCTCCAGGTGTAGCAGCTGCAGGAAGCCAAGGTATGGTGGCTCTTTACTTTTAAAAGAAAGCCTTGCTCCTAGAAGCTCTGATAAAGCAGACGCTCAGTATATGAGAAGAGGGAGCAAAGCAGAGCTTTTCAAAACAATACCTAAGGGCTTAACAGGACAGTCTTACTGGAAGCAAAGAAACAGAGACAGACCCTGTAAAGTTGTAGCCACAAGGGAAAGCACTTATTCAGAGGGAGAAGCCAGTGACGCAGAGTCCATGGAAATAGAGTTTGAGAATATTATTCCCATCCCTCAAGAGGAATCTATGGATTGTAGCTTTTGTGTTGCTACTAGCCGTGAGTCCTTAGTAGAACTGTAAATATAAAAGAATTCCTGCAATCAATTGTGAAGCTCAAAACAGTTTGTTTGCCTGTTTGTTTAATTTACTTTTGAGTGAAAGAAACCTCAGTTAAAACCCTGCAATCAATTGTGAAGCTTATAACAGTTGTTTGTCTGCTTATTTTGGTGGAACCCTTTATAAAGAAGGACTGTCTTTATTTTCTTATGTCTTAGTGAACCCTTGCGTTAAAGGGGAAATAAAGCCTTATTACCCTCCACTCTTGGCTTATATAATCTGTTCTTACAAGGAGCTAACACTCCAACGACCAAACTGCACTGGGCCTTAAAGAGTCATTGCTCCTTAAAAATAATATAAATGTGCAGCGTGCCTTTACAGCCATTGGCCACTGGGGGCACCTGACGACAAACTGCACCAGAGACTCCAAAAGAGGAGGCTGTGTGCTCATACTATGCAAATCAGAACATAAAGTCACACCCTCCATAGCTACTAATATGGCTGGAATGGACGTCCTCACGGTCCAGAACAAGAACTTCTCCACATGCCTTATCTATAGGCCGCCAACATCAGACTTCAACAGCCTAACTCACATCCTAGAATCAGCCTGCACAGCCTTCTCCAACAAACCACACATCATCCTAGGTGACCTTAACCTCACCTCACTTGACCACTCCCAGGCAACCTCTTTCCTTGACTCAATGACCGATATCGGCTTCGAGTAAATCATAACTGCACCCACTCACAACAAGGGAAATACCCTAGACCTTGTTTTCCTCCCTACCATGAGTGCGCAACACGCTCGCAACACCCCCCCCCCCCCATCCATATCTGCTGTCCCCTGGTCTGACCACCACCTTATAACCTTTGAGATACCACTAAGGAGCACCAAGGCCAACACACAAACCTCACACCAAACGGTTCACCAGATTCAATAAAGACGCCTTCCTCCACAACATCATACCTCAGCTCTCAAAGGATACCACCGACCTAACCACCTCACTAAACACATGGAACAACACCATACAAAGAGCAGCATCTCACTCTATTAATCATGCAAATCGCCCACCCAAACACTCAGAAAAATGGTACACCCCAGAACTCCTAAAACTCAAGAGACAACTGAGAAAACTCAAGAAAAAATGGCACACATCACAAAACCAACAGAACAAACTCCAATACAACAACCTACTCACAGCCTACAAGGACACACTAAACAAAACTAAAAAGGAGCACCACACCAGAGTCATCAACCATGCCCTGAATCGGCCTAGAGAGCTATTCGCCATTGTTCGATCCCTAACAAAAAAACAACCAAAATGACTCAGACACGTGCAGCGTAGAACCCTGCACCCTCGCCAACCACTTTGCCAACAAACTCAAAAGCAAAAACCACGATCCCACCCTCTCCCCCCCCCCCAACCCCTGAACAAATCCCAATGTCTGGACCACCTTACACATGCTGGACCAAGAGCATCTCCTAAAATTAATATCTAGCATCAATACAACCACCTCTCCCCCTGGATCCATAACCTGTATCATGGATCAAAGCAACCAAAATTGAACTCGCCCCATATCTCCTCCATATAGTAAACCAATCCCTACTCCAAGGGAACATGCCCGCTGACCTAAAAACTTCCTACATTTGCCCAGTACTAAAAAACAAGACTCTAAACAGGAATGAGCCAAATTCCTACAGACCAATTGTAAGCATCCCATTTGTTGCTAAAATAATTGAAAAACCTGACCAACTCCAAGATTTCCTTGACACCAACGCCCCCCTAGACACCCACCAATATGGTTTCTGTCCATTCTGCGGTGTTGAAACTCTGCTCCTAGCCCTAACAGACAACCTTATCCGAGGCATAGATAATCCCAACCATGCCTTGCTCCTAGTCTTCCTAGATGTTGCCTCAGCCTTTGGCAACATTAACCATAAAACCCTCATCACAAAACTGGACCATCTTGGCCTGGGCGGTATGGTTCTACACTGGTTTAAATCCTACATCGCAGACCGCAAGCTCCGGATCCAAATAGGAAAAGAATCCCCAAATACCTTTCCACAAGAACAAGGCATACCTCAAGGCTCTGCCCTCTCTGCCCTCCTATTTAATCTGTATCTACAACCCATCACCCAACTATTCCGAAAGCACAATATCCAGTACTGCATCTATGTGGATGACAACATGCTGTCACTCCCGATAGATGTAAACAACCCCACCTACAACAACCTAACTGACTGCATCAAGGAAACTGACTCCTGGCTAAAATCCAGCAATCTCAACCTAAATTACAAAAAGACCGAGGCACTACACATCACGAGGAACCGAGACGCAACACTACCCCAAACCATCACCATCAACAACACCAAAATTACAGTCAAGCAAGAAGTTAAATACCTTGGTATAACCCTCGACACGTCACTGATCATGATACCCCACCTGAAACAAATAACCAGAACAATTCTATTCAAACTGTGGTGAGGAATGCCCTCCAGAAGAGATGGAGATAGGGGAAATTCCTGGTAGAAGTAATGAAACAGCACTAGCACACATGATTTCCAATGCAGAGTTGAAAAAAACACAGCTCTCTGCTGAGCACAGGACACGCCCCAGCTCAGGGGAGGAGACAGGCTTCTGCACTGATTGGGCACGCTCAGGGGAAGGTCAGGGCGTGCCGGGAAATGAAGCCCTTTTAAATCCCCAAGCAGAGAGGGAAGAGGAGAGGAAGAAAAGAGAAAAGGAGGAAAGAGGAAAAGAGGGAAAAGGAAGGAGGAAAACGCTAGAACCCTGGAGCAAGGCAGAACCTTGGAGCAGTAAACCTTGGAGCCAAGCACACTCTGAGAAAGAACCTTACTACAAGGTCGAGCCTGGGCCGGGGAAGGCTAGCAAATTCAGCACATGGAAAGAAGGTATCTGGTCGGGTAGCAAACAAGGCTACAGAAGCAAGGAAGTGAAGCAGGAAGAAAGCTTTTCAAAGAGAGATTCACAGAGCAGAGGAAATAGTAGTAAGGCTGCTGAGTTTTTGAACCAGAGAGACTTCTGGAGGAAAGGTGCCAGTTCTTATTCAAACCCTGCTAAAGGTAAAGCTGACTTTTCTACTTTTAATGCTTTACTAGAGAAACCTTTTATTTGTGCTAACCTTCACAAGGTAAACCCAGCTGCAGAAGCTGATAGCAAGTGGGGGAAGGGTGTTACCCTTACTAAAGACTTTCACACGGATAAAGAGCAGTTACAGGCTGAATTGCTTTTAAAACAGTTTCAAGAGTTTCTGGAACTGAGGTCAGGGAAGCTTAGCAGGCCTGACAGAGACAGCGATAGCCTTAGCTCTGATGAGTGCATGCAAGTGGATAATTACCTGCCTGCCTTAGAAGTGGACCCTTCTCCAATGGATTGCTCAATCTGCCTCAAAGAGGACAGCAATGTAAGAAACCCTTGAACACTGTATGAAAAGAATACAGGGAGTTTGCTGTACTTGCTGCCAAGCTAAAAGGTTTACAAATTGTTTTCATTTGTTGTTTTGAGAAGCCACACTGTGGAAAGGAACAGCTGTTTGTTGGGTGCTGCAATAATTCTGAAAGAGCACATGAGGCACTGCTGAGTTAAAGCTGCTGTGATTGTGAAGAGCCAAGTAGAAGCTAACTTAATTTCAGTTGTACTTCCTATGTTCCTGGTTTCAGCTGTTTGGGTTGAAGTTGCACCTTTTGCGTTATGTACCATTGAATTTTGATGCGCTGGAAAATATCCCCACAACAATAAATTTCTTGCAGCCTTAACATTTGTGTCACGACTACAATTTAATCCTGAAGGAAATACAAGCACACTACAAGTCCCAGAATTCCCAGGGACCAGTACAAGCTTTATTCCTCAGGGACATTACAAGGCCACTCCTGCCTGTAAGCTCTCGGGCCCGGGCAGGAGCGTCGCAAAACCTAAAGACCATACAACATCTAAGACCCCTCCTTGAAGAAAAAAACTTCAGAGCAGTCATCCAAGCCATCATCACCCCTCCCCCCCCCCCCATTTTGACTACTGCAACAGCCTGCTGCAGGGTCTATCAGAAAAAAGCATACACATACTCCAATGAATACAAAACATCACAGCTAGAATCCCCTGCAAAGCCAGACTAACCAACCATGTCACACCACTTCTATATGGCCTACAAATAATATACAAACTACTCGTGACTACATTCAAACTCATCAACAATGTTGCACCCTTCTTCCTCTCAACCCTCCTCCACATGCCTGCGAACACCAGATCCCATAGGGAAAATGCCCTACACTCCATAACAGTCCCTCCCTCTATCCGCAAAATGAAATAAACCACAGGCTCCAGAGTTTTTTCATACATTGCCCCCAGCCTCTGGAACTCCCTCCCACTGCACATCCATGCAACAAAAGACCTCAAAGACTTCAGAAAACAGCTCATAACCTACCTCTTCACCATGCACTACGATAGTGAAAGCTTGCACCCAAAACCTCACACACCACCAGGCTAGCCCCTCACCTAACACAACCATGACAAGGCATGCCTAAGATCACTCAGAACAAACACAAAGATCTCCTGTACATAGTTAACCTGTACATAGTGTCACCCACCTACTCACTCTTATAGGCGGAAGCCTAAGGAGCTTCGGTGGGGCCTCTTCTTAATGTAGCCGGGACTTTACAATGCCCCCTGGGATCTGTAGTCCCACTAGCTAATCAAAAAGGTAGTTGTGAACGAGTAGCCAGGCTTTTTCAAAAAAGGTATTTTATTTCCCTTCCGGGTGAACTTTTGCACATAAGAATCAAAAGAAATAAACCATATTTTTCTGGTACAAATGAAAATGAACTACTGGTAACAAAAAGTGCTTATCTTCAGCCAATCCAAAAAGGTAAGACAGTCCTTGTACTTTACACAAGTGAGTTCTTCACAATCCGTTTCCCTCAACGGATTTCTGTTTTAAACAAATCAGCATAGAGAGGAAATGTTATCTGAGAACATTAGTGCACACTCCATTTGGAACTCTTCAGGACTTTCCCCACAAAAGTCACATTCCATGTCCTCATAGTTTTCCCCTTAGCTATCTTCAGAATGGTTGTAAATCATATCATTGTTGCAAAAACCCTCCTCTCCTTTCCAAAGGCTTCTCTCCCCCTCTCTATTAGGGTAAATTGGAAGGTTACCGTATATAGTGGAGTTTTCCTCCAGAGGGCCACACACTCCTAGCTGTGTGTATGGGAAACTCTCCCTTTCAAAGTTCCCTCTATTACAAGGAATTAGCCTATTCTTTGGCTCGGTTCCCTCGGAGCTTTCTGAGCACGGAAACTTATCTTGGCTTTTTCCCCAGGCAAGCCTTCTACTCCCTTTTACAGTATGCTTCTCTTTGGGCAGGTAAGTATCCCTTTGATAATAGTTACTGCCCTCCCGGTACCTGTTCTCAGGGAGACTTCCTCTCACAGGTTCCTTCCGTCTGCCTGTTTGAATACCTCCGTGGCACCAACCACCTGGTTCTTGTTCAGTGCTGCCCAGCACCCTGTAACCAGCCTCCGGTATTCTCTCAGCTATCTCCTGTGGAACACTGCTTGAACCTCCGTGTGAAGTTTTTCCTTTAGTTTCCAAAACAGCTCTGCCGTACTCCTGCTTAGCTCCTCTAAGCTCCTGGTTAGCCCTCCTAGGATCCTGGTTAGCTCTCCTACTGACAAACTCTGAGTGAGTTTTATCTGCGTCACTCCTAGTGTTCCGGTGAGCCTGCCCTGCCCTCAGCTGCCTCTCATCGGCTAATATGCTATGATGTAATCCCCTACTAGGGCGTGCTCCTACACCTGGTGCTTTTGTTTTTGCTGGTTGCTCATAGCAACCCTGATCCATATGCTCTGAGCTGTCACTTTTAGACCTGCTCAGCTCTGTTTTTCCTATTTCCATAGGCAGATTCTGATCTACCCCATGACAATAGTTATATTTTTAAGCTACTATACCTAAACTTGTTCAGAAACTCAAATTATTCTGTACAAAAGTTGTCTCCTGTTCTATGTAAATTGTTGTTGGGTTCCCCATAAACCGCCCCTGATCTCTGGAAGGGGCAGTATAGAAAAATGTAACAAATAAAATAAATAAACCACATCCTTACTTCCACTTTTGTGTGAAGTGACCGCATGTACCTCTCTCCAGTCCTATAGCACCAACCCCGACTCCAAAGAAACATTGAAAAGGTCAGTCAGTGGAGCTACTAGAACGTCCCCAAGTTCCTTCAGTATTCTTGGATGTATCCCATCTGATCCCATCACTTTGTCCACTTTTAGTTTTGCTAGTTCCTCACGAACACAGTCCTCTGAAAATTGTTTGAGATGCTCCTTGCTTTTGTTCCTGTTTGTGAGTGTAATCTGCCCATGGAGATCCAATCTCCATGAGTAGAAGAGAAGAGGGAGGCCCGGCTAGCCAATAGGTTTTGTATATGTGTGGGGGGGGGGGGGGGGAGGAGTTCAAGCGGGGTAGAGAAGGCAGGGACAATTTAAAGGGGCAGGAGCCTATTTAAAAAGGTAGGATGGGGGATTTTAGGGCAGGGGATGGGAATGCTAGGGCAACTGGTGAATGGGAGAGAGTCTGGAATGATAACAGAGGAGGAGAGCCAGCAGGAAAGGGGTGGCAGGGGGAGGGAAGAGTGCAAGGTGTTGTCAAAAGGTGCATCCCCCTTTCTCCAGAGCACACATAAGCACACTTTCCCCATCCCCACACCACACACAAAGGCACTCCACATCTGCCTGACAGGCTAGCACATGTACACACACACACACACGTGGGCACCTCATCTCTGTACCTTACCTTAGGAGTGGAGGAGTGGCCTAGTGGTTGGGGGCAAGGTACTTCAGGCCGGAAGGTCGGGGGTTCAAATCCCACTAGAGGACAGCAACCTTGGACCGGAAGGACTGGGGTTTCTAGTCCCACAGGTGCTCCTTGTGGTCTTGGGCAAACCACTTAACCCTCCATAGCCCATGTTCCCTGTAAAATAGTTATCTCCAAGTTATAATGCCCTGTTCAATGTAATTTCAGTTTGTTCAATGTAAACCGCACTGATGCAGAATAGCACGGAATATAAGAGAATATAAATAAATAAAGAAAATAAAATACACACACTGGCATCTCACCTTTGTTCCACACACACGCATACAGGCACACCGCCTCTGCACCATACTCGCACATGCATTGCAGCCCCACATTTCACTCACACAAAGGCACCTACCATCACATATCCTTCCCATGCACAGATAGGCACACCACTGTTGCATCACACACACATATAGACACTTAATATCTGAAGATATAACTATTAACTGTATATCTGTTTTAATGTATATCCAAGTTATGATACCTGTTTATTGTAAGCACAAATCACCAAGCTGAGATGTGTAGTTTAATGTTCACTGTAAACCGCGCTGATGTCAATAGCGCGGTATAAAAGAGACTTTAAATAAATAAATAAATAAATATCTGTCTAAAGATGCTTGCATTATAGGAACTCTGGCACTGGTCTCATGACACTTAAGAACGAGACCAGCATGAGAGACAATGGGATGGGGTGGACTCAAGGAGGTCATAAGTACTGGCTCCTAAGATTTTGGCTTGGCTCCTAAACCACACAAAATTTGTTGAGTCTTGCAATAGAGGCAACATATGTTTGGAATTTTGGTGCCAGCTATAGGCTGCACAGCTGCACAAATAAAGCCCTGTCACCATGTGCACCTCTCTGCTAGCTGCTGCTTTTACATTTGCTGAGAAGTAACATGAGGCAGAGTTCTCTGTGATCCCACATGCAGGCAATACTGCCTCTCCCCGTGATCTGCCCCCTCCCTCGATCCCAGTGATTCTTGTTTAGAGATGGGCTGGGAGGAGAGCCAGCACTGCACTAATCAGCAACATGGCTAGCTCTGAGCAAGTGGCACTGAGATTGATGGAGGGGAAGACTATGGGGAAAGGCTACGCTGTCTGTATGTGGGATCAAAGAGACTTGTGCATCTCTTGCTATTGCTCAGCAAAGGTGGGGTAAATTGTCTCTATTTCTTGTATTAGACTGCATACAGATCCTGGCTTGTTGGAGTTTCAATTTAATTTTATCTACATATTTCTACTTTGAGTTATTTTGATTTATTCTGTAGTTGGTGAGGGTCTAACTGTGTTTTTCCTGGGTGACTGAGACCAAGTGTTCTGTTAGCATGGAGTTTGTCTTGGGGCAGTTTCTCTAAATAGGTTAGTTTTGCGCATATCATGACAGTCATGAACCTCACTTTATCTTTATCGTTATGTTTATTTGTTTCTTTATATACCGTCCACACCATGGGTACCAGAGCGGTTTACAATAGGCAATAGGCGGTTTACTTCTAAGCCAGAGTATGTGGAGTATGATCTCAGTCTCTCAAATGTACTGCTAATGCTTGGTGTAGTACTTGCATCATGCCAAAGAGAGCTTCCTTCTAGAATTTGTAAAATGTAACAGGTATTGGCAACTTGTCAAGATATGCTTGGAAATTCTTCTTTATCAAGCCTTTGGCTCTCAATGTATTGGGAAATATTTCTGTATCTTTCTGCCAAATTTTCTTGGTCTCTGAGTGAATTTCCTGGTACTTCAGGATCTTCTGCTTCTCAACACAATTCATAGAATAATCATTCATAGCTGACACCTCTGTTTTCTATGCCGTTCTAGTGTTTTCCTGCTCTACCACTGTCAGGTTTCCTCGCATCCAGTTTCTTATCCGTTGGAACGGGAATGTCCCAGGTGATCATAACCTCTTCAGTCTCTGTAATTCTCTTAGGGTCAGGATCCCAGTGCTTCTCAGGTATGATGATACTGTAGTGTTTACAGTTTCCAATGGAAGAGGCGTGCTACTCTGTTATGCCTTTCTGTATAGAAATTTTCTGCCATCTGAATTTCACAGCCAGCTAATCTGTTTGCCACACTGCCTCCATTTCAGGCCCAGCAGGTGTTCCTCGCAGGCTGAAGTATCGTAGTGTAGCTGTGGTCCCCCTTCCTACCACCTTTCCACCCCACCCCACCCTACTCTGCAGTGCGAGGGTTGCTTGGGCAGAATTTACTTCACTGTGCGCAGCTTTAGCACTTACTGCACATTGGGTTTTCTTCCTAAAGCTTGCTGCACTTTAGTAAAAGGGGCCTATAGTGCATACTTATCAGAGGTATTTAACACATGTATACTGGCATATACACACAAAAATCCTTTGTAAAATTATCCCCTACATGATTTACATGAAAATATATGTATGGATGACTACGTGTAAGTGTAACATGAGAAATCGAGTGAGGACTAGGTGGTGGATTTGGAGGTAAAGCTTGAGATCCCTAATCAAAAAGGCATTCTACTGCCCCTGGTCTACAAGAAATTTCTTAGTCCATCTCAGTTTTTTTTATACCAATGTCATTGTGAAGTGCCATCGAGGTGATGTCAACTCATGGCAAGCCTGCGGAGAGCTGTCCTAAACTGTGTTCGATTTTCAGTCAGGCAGCTAATTGTTGATAGAGCGGCCTTCGTATTTGCTGTTATTGTATTGATCCATCAAATTGCCGGCCTCCTCTTTTGTTTTGATCTTCAATCTTGCCAAGCATGATATCTTTCTCTAATGATCTTTCTCTTCACAGGAAATCAAATGCAGCTGTTAAAATACAGGCAAGGCTGTGCTGGGAAATTTGGAGGACATCATGGCCAACTGACTGGAAAAGATCTATGTTCACCACTACTACTACTAGTACAATTTATCATTGATATTGTGCTACAAGGCATGCACCGCACTGTACAGAGACATGTAAGAGACGGTCCTTCCTCATCAGAGCTTACAATCAAGTCAAGACAGACAACAACAACTGGGGACTAGGATATGTATTATTATGCATTTCAAATTCATTGACCTAAAGTTGTTTGCTGTTTATTAGGGGGGCCATTTTAGGAGCCCTATTCATGCTTTGTACGTACAAAAATGGACATAGAGATGTCCAAAACTCAGAAACTGTCTCCAGAGCCATTTTAGAAGCCAGCTGTGGTGACGTCCCCAGTGTGAGGATGACCAAATCTGAACGGGGATGTGGAAGAGGCATGGTTAGGGTGTTCCAGGGAGTCCCTGCCTGCTCATAGAAACAGACGTGATGCTGAACGTCCATGATAACTTTAGACCTGCTCTGAGGCACACATAGTGATAAAAGTGCTTGTTTTAGCTGAAAAGCATCCAGAGAGTGTAGAGAAGAAAGCACTACACCATCCCCAGTTGAATCCTGGCTGCCCTGTTCCTAACCTACTACTTTACCCATTATGTTATCCTAGACATCTGGGTGCTGAAATACAGTTCTAGGGATGTCTAAGTAGATTGTATTTATTTACTTATTTAAGATTTCTTTTATAGCACGCTATTTGTCATCAGTGCGGTTTACATTGAAACAATATAACACTGGTCAGATATATCAGACCTATTTTACAAATAACAGGAGTATTAACATGGAAGTAATCAGGGATGCCCTGCAAACATCCCTAAAGGGCACGCTCAAGTTTGTGAAATCATGTCTGCACCTGGACTTGGCTACATTTTCTCAGACATTCTGTCTTAAATGTCCCAGATTGCACTTGAATGGATCTTCTAAAATTCCCCTCTAGGGGAGCGCAGGCAAAACAATTTTGTTTTGTTTCATTCATTTTTTTCATTTTTCATCTTCATATTGTTTTTTAATAGTACACCCTATTGCGTAATAGGGTTCACTATTGCTCAGTTGGGCACCCTCTTTTACAAGAGCGTGCACTTTCACGAGTGTGCACTATTTTGCAATAGTGAGCACTATTTGCGCTTGTGCAAACAGTGTGCCCTATTGCTAAATAGTGTGTGATCTTGAAAAAGAGAGCACACTATTGAGTACTAGTGTGCCCTATTATGCAAACGGGCACACAATTGCCATTTTTGTTTCAAAATGAAAGCACATCCCTGCTATTCATATCAATCTCAAAAAAAGTGTCATGCCACAAAACAGGAGAAACATAATGATGAAACTAGAAATGCCTTTTGCAGTGAATTGTGCATTTTCTTGTGAGGTATTGCCAGAAGATTGTTAGAGTTGCATCATCAAAGATTTACATTAGTCCATCATAGATATCACCTGGCTGATAGCATAGGGTTTCAAGGCATGAAATTGATTTTCTTGTTTAGTTTCGCTCAATGATGAGAACATAAGAAAATGTTAAGCTCGGCCAGACTAAGGTCTTTTGAGCCCAACATCCTGTCTCCTAATTCTATGATACCCTGGTTTCAAAATATTCTGTTATTCTTTTCTTTAGTAGTAATTGTATTAATTTGCACACTACTGAGGTTAGACCAGTAAATCTATATCTAGTGTAGCAGTCTGCTTGTTCCTCCTACTATGGTGAAGACTGGCATCTTCAGCACTCTGGAGCTGTAATTTAGTGTTATTGCAACCTCCTGTAATATGATTATCAAGAGTGTGTACTGAAATTTGCTGCATTGTGGTGAAAGGATCTCCAAAGTTCTCTGATGGCAGGCAGTGCTATTAGTCCAGCTATATTCATTACCATACTAATACAATTTGCTACGTCAGTTTAATGTGAGGGGCGAGGCAATTAAATCAATTTGCGAAACAAGGTGCCATTGCAAAAGACTACAGCACTCAAACAATTTGCATTCTTCTGCAGCAGAAGTTTGGCCAAAAAGCAGAGAAGAAGTGAGTTTCTCTAGCAAAGTAGACAATTCTATTACCCATTTATCATAGTAAAAACCGTAATGACTTCAGGGAGCAGAAGCAGCAGAGGTGGATGGTGCATAGCCCTGTTTCCTTCTAGATAAAAATCACATCAGGGCACAATCTGCTGTTGTACATGACAGCGGGTCTTTATATTTTGTATTGTTTCTCTGAGAGAGATTCATAAACCATTTTGAAGATAATTATGTGCTAAAAATAAGGTTCTGAAAAGCTGTTTGGCACAAGACAGCAGTAACTGGTTGTTGGGGTTTTTTTTGCTCTCAAACAGTAGCTAGTGAGATAAGTTTATCCCAGATGAGCAATGGGCGAAAGAGAAAAAGGACTGTAAATGGTTTCTCTTTTGTTTGCAGACGTTCTGCCAGACAGTAGCCTAACTCTGACCCTCAAGCCGCAATAGCCGCAGGGAAGCCCCCAAGCCATTCCTATCACTCTCTTCCACTGAGTGTCAGGGTGAAAGGAAGCAGAGCTCCTTCTGTGAAGTGGTCCTTATTTGCATGCACCGCAAGCTGTAGGAGAGTACAGCGTATCTCTGAAGGTGTGAATTCTTACCGTGTACTCAGATTGCAAGGCAGATTTTTGACATTTCAATGCAAAATCATTTCTGCAGACATTTTAGGAAGCGGAGTTGTTTCATCCTCAAAGGACTTTCAGTTATATTTTCCTTCTACAGTCCATCTAGGATTAAGGTAGACACTGAGGATTGCATTTTTGGTAAAGAAATGCAGAATAGACACTAGTAAAAACAAACGCCTGGAAAATGGTGCTTTTTCAATTCAGTTTTACAGCTCTAAAGAGAAGGGCTTATAACAATTTATAAATCCGTTCAACAAATACATCGTTTCACTTAGCTAGATAAGAGCCTGGCTTACTTTTCTTCTATTTTCTGTTTATGGGGAAAAAGCTTAGTATATCAGACCCATAGATTGTAAGATGTATCTTCTGTCAGTATGAGAAGGATTAAATAAAAATAACAATATAGTGCTTTTTTTAAAAAACATGTTTTCTTGTGCTTTTAGTGTTTCTTATTTATTTAACTCTCTTTTTATACCTTTTTTCTACAAAATGGTTTACAATGAACTGGATGAAACTGAACAATGTAACATGCACGAACTGGCTTACAGGTAACGAGAATGAGAACAAGCACTAATAGCTGGAACCAGCCTAGAATGGCAATAGTAACTTATGTACAGAGGCATGAGATATGGCCTTTATAATGCAGTCATTTTGATAATGAGGGATGTGACAGTGCATATTCGATTCATTGGGGCCCCTAACAATGCTAATGCAGGCAGATCAATAGAATGCACATATATCTATAAATGAACACTCCTATAATCAGTTTTGATGTGCAGAAAAGTTGATATGTGAAACAAACTGAAAAAAAAACCTGGAAAAATTTTGAAAATCCAAAAATGAGGGTTTTTTTTTTTTTTTTTTTTTGGGCCGTGCAAATCCCTATTGATCATTACTAAACCAAGCCATACTCGAGCCTGCCACCTGGAGGCGAATTGTTCTGCAGCCCAGGTCCAATTCTCTAGCATGTTCTCCTGCATTTACCATATTGAAACGTACCTCACTGTGCTAAACGTAATTTGCATTTAATGCCACCTGCTCTAACTGCAGCATTGACAATTAGCAGGAGATAATTGCCCCCATGCCAACCACAATGTGCCATCAACACCCCCTCTCCACCCCTAACCCGCCCATTCCCTGTCATCGCGTGCCAAGCAATTAATGTGGGCTTTTACCCTGCCAGCTGTTTTAGCGTGTGTTAGCTGCTATCACAGTCCCGTGCTAATTTCTTAGCTGTGCTAAAACACGTTAACTATTAGTGCACTGCAGTAAACATGACCCAATATTTGTTTGGTTTCTCTTTATCAGTACCCTTTGCAGCGTTTCTTAAAGCTTTTGATATCATTCTTTTTATACTGTTAGATATATATTTGTACACAAATATTTTCTATTTTATGTTTTTTAATGAAAAGGTACATTTCATATAGCTAAAAAAGAAAATTGTTCATCATTTCTAACATACCAAATAGACAGATCAAGAATAAAAAAGCATAACCTAGCCTGCGTCAAGAGAAGGAGGAATGGGCCTCGTAAAAACTGATTATACATATATAGCAACCAGCATAGGCCTCCAGGCCTACTTAACAGCATCAACAGACCCGAATGTACAAAAGGTGTTGCAGTATGAAAGTAAATGACCAGAATCTGTCTCCATTATCAGACTTGGACAGGCATCCCGATGAGCAGAGGAATAGATGAGAATCTATTAGTATACACAGGGAAGATAGCAACAAATTTCAAAACAAGAGAAAAAACTTTTCAAAGAATCAGATCAGCAAACGAGGAACAAGTGGTAAATGCATAAATACAATGAGAAATAGGAAGTATTATTCCAGGAGTCATTTGTTAATCAAAACAGACACATGAGTGGTTAAGGAGAGGTAGACTGATAGTTACGGCCCAAGATAGTGGATTACGGATGAGATGGTTCACAGCAAACATAGAGAAAACTGGTAAAGCAGACAGACATATGCAGATTCCATATGAAAAAGCTGAAAATGATACAACCAGGTGACATACCTCATTCAATGGAAACTTTGTAAACTCTACAACATCACTGTACCCAAAAAGCCCTGGGATCATGACCCTAAGAGAATTAAGGACATTAAAGAAGTTATGATAGCTTGGGATATTCCCATTCCGAAGGATAAGAAGCTGGATGTGAGGAAACTCGACATAGTGATAAAGGAGAAAAACACCAGAATGTCATTGATAATAGAGGTGTCAGTTCAAAGTGAATATTGTGTGAATCATGTGGAGAGGGAGTAGATCCTGAAGTACCAAGAAATGCAGTCAGAGACTAAGATGCGGTAGAAAGATATTGAAATATTTCCCATCATAGTGGGAGTCATAGGCCCGATTAAGAGGAATTCCTAATCGCACCTTGACAGGTTGCATATTGAGCTTCATCTTATGAACCCTGGAAGGAAGCACTCTTTGCACAATGCAAGTACTATGGCAAGTGTTAGCAGTAAATGTGAGTGACTGAGATCCATACTCTACATTCCCTGGCTTTGGAGTGAGGTTTATTGATGTCATGGTTTGCGCAAAACTAAAACAAATAACTGCGAGAAAGGGAAAGTATACTACCAAATCAAAAAACAACCTTTCTCTACCGCCTAACTCTCACCGCACTACATTACTTTATCTCTTCATAAAAGGCAAAATGGCCTCAGAGAAACCTACCCCTACATTTGGCGAAACGAATCACCATAGGGTTAGATGGTATATTCCACATCACAGGCCAAAAACCTTTAATTTTTAATTAATAATTATAATCAAATTGAAAACTAATCAAATTATCACCTAAAAGTACTTTTCGGGATTTCAAAATCTTTCAAAATTATATTATCAAGTCAAGAAAATTCTTAAGTTTAAAAAGCGTGGCTACCCGGATTCCCTCTTGAAGAAGGCTTATAAGAGAGCAAAATTTAATCACAGAGAGTGGCTTTTGTCTCCACAGGCAAATAGTTTATCTTGTCTGTCAGTCCCTTCTCAACAATCTGCTGCGTTGGAAACTTCATGCATTACCTGTGTTCTACCTCACTCAAGTTTGTCTAGTCGGCTGACTTCGTGTATACGAAAAAGATGGCGTATATTTTCTTCTCATTCAACACTTTCTCTGCATACATTGCGTATCGCTTATAAACGCGATAAGAATTTAAGAGACTACTTATGTCCAGCGGTACCTCGACAACCTCGTCTGTTGTCGAATAATGCTCACACTAAATGTGGACGCTGTATCTATTGTGATATTATGGACAATACGTTGCCTGCTGTATTTTCATCTAAATCTTATTATTTAAAAGTCGTCACTGATTGCAATTCATCATATGTAGTCTACGCTTTGTGGTGCTCGTGCCTTAAGTTATATATAGGTAAAACAACGCGCCCCCTCCGTACAAGACTGGCGGAGCACAAGTATAGTATGCTGAAAGCAGAGCTAGAAACGCCGCTTGTTCAGCACTGTAATTTGTTAGCTCATAAAATTGATGATTTTAAATGTACAGTGGTGGACTGTGTTCCTATCAATATTCGTGGGGGAGATCGCGGTAAGCTACTATTGAAGCAAGAACAGAAATGGATCTTTACCTTGAATACATTAGCCCCATATGGATTGAATGACAAAATAGATTGGACATTGTTTTTCTAAATTGATTACAGAATTGGTGGTAGGCAGGTATGCTAACAATATTTTTTGTATTTTTTCTTTTTTTGTATTTTAGTTTTAATTGAATTATTAGGCTAAGCTGCTGTATGCTTCTGTTGAGTTCCATTCGTGCATTCTTCTTTCTGTTTAGGATAAAGTTATTGTTGAAACTGACGTCAATTTGCGATAGCGAATCATAGTGTAGAGATTGGCCTTTAAAATGTGATGTCAGACGTGGTTGCTTTAGGAGTTGGAGGCACTTGGTGTCCATAATCATCTTAGAATTTATTATATTAAGGTCAGTAGGTTCGATTATTTAAGTCCCCGAGGAAGCTGGAAAGGCGAAATGAAAGCTTTTGTTGGACTACGAAGGACTGTTTTGATGACAATACTGGCTACTCTGGTCGGTGTTGCTGTTTCCAGCACCGAATTTTAGTGTGCACGATTCTGCCGAAGGAGTATTTCACAGCTTCAGCATTGCCTAAAGTTGAGTATGCAGTTTTCATTTTTTGCGGTATATTTGTTATATATTTAAAGCCTCTGTGCATTTTCTTACAGGATGTGTGGCTTTATGCACGAGCTAGCGAATACCTGCGGCTGAGTACTTCTTGTACACTAGTTTTAGCTTTAGCTATAGTAGTTGTTAAATTTTCTTGACTTGATAATATAATTTTGAAAGGTTTTGAAATCCCGAAAAGTACTTTTAGGTGATAATTTGATTAGTTTTCAATTTGATTATGATTATTAATTAAAAATTAAAGGTTTTTGGCCTGTGATGTGGAATATACCATCTAACCCTATGGTGATTCGTTTCGCCAAATGTAGGGGTAGGTTTCTCTGAGGCCATTTTGCCTTTTATGAAGAGATAAAGTAATGTAGTGCGGTGAGAGTTAGGCGGTAGAGAAAGGTTGTTTTTTGATTTGGTTGCGCAAAACTAACCCATTTGGAGAAATTGCCCCAGAGACTTAACGGTGGCACATTTCGTCTTTCCTCCACAAGCAAACTCGGACATCTCTGTGTGGGGGATTCAGCTGAAACAGCCATGGTAAAGTGTGTTTCAATAAGGACGCAGGACACGTATGAGTGTGTGTCTGGGCGAGTGAGAATAGTGTGATAATGGCTGATGATATACGTGAGTTAGGGATGTGAATGTGAGTGTGTGTACAAATGGTATGATGTACTGTATATCTCCACGAGAAGACTTCAGCTGCTGTTCTGTGTGCATGAGAAAGGGGGATATATGTATTTGTGTGTCATGGATGTTTGTGTGCTAGGGGTTGTGTTTTTGTTGTCAGTGTGTGCCAGGGCCTGTATATTTATGTCTATGAGTGTGTCTTGGAGGCTGTGTGTGTGTGTCGTGATTGTGTGCTTATGTTGGGGGTGTATACTTGCTAGTGTGCATCAGAAGATCTGTATGTGTGTGTATATATATATATATGTATGTATGTATCTCTGAGTGTGTGTCAGAGTGTATGCATCTTGACAGTGTGTTATGACAGCTATGTGTGGGTTTGCATGTGCATCATTTGTCATATAGGTATGTATGTGTTGTGATATGGGTGTGTGTGTGTGTGTGTGTGTGTGACATAGGGGAATCTCCTGGAACAAGCAGGAATGTAATCTTCCCTTATGGGTATCGTCAGTACCGACAGAGCCTGCGCAGGAACGCTCCCCAGCGTCCAATTAGGAAGCTTTTGGGAGCATCCCACAGCACGTGCGTGCTGCCTTCCCGCCTTTTCCAACTGCCTCTCTGCAGTTCTTCGTTTTCTGCAGAGCCAGCAGGTCATTGTTCCTGTCACTGCAGAAAATGTTTTTCCTTATTCTTCTTTTTTGTGGTCGCGTCTGCCTTCCTCGACGCTATACCGGTACCGCCGGTTCTTTTTTCTTTTAAAAATTTTTTTTTTTTTTTCCAAACTGTTCTTTTCCAGGTGCACGCACCATTTTGGGCCTTAGGCCCAAAATTTCCTCCACTATGTAGAAACCCGCCTCGGGTTTTAAAAAGTGCACCAAGTGTGGTGGTACCATCTCCGTCACCGACACCCACGAGTGGTGTCTTAAATGTTTAGGTCCTGACCACTCTATCTCCGAGTGTATGGCTTGTGCCATGATGTCCAAGAGGGGTCGACAAAACCGAGCTGCCAAGCTCAGCGCCCTTTTTCCCTCCGATGCAGCCTCGGTGGCATCGACGTCTTCCAGGGCTTCGTCTTCCTCCCATGGATCTCAGGTAACTAAACATAAGTCCAGCCGGTCCTCAAAGGGTAGATTTCCTTCCAAGCATTGAGATGCCTCTGGCGTTGCCCTTGATTGTTCTGTACCAGCAAAATTGCCCCGGCGGGAGGCTTCGGCTTCCAGAGCATTATCGGGGCTCCAGGATGTTCTCGAGGTCTCAACCTCGGCAGAACTACTGGTGCCATGCTCTGGGGTACCGGCTGCTTCCGGTACCGATACCCAGGCATCGGCAGCATCGATAGACCAGAGGTTCCTGGCTATTGAATGCAGTCTGGCAGCTCTCCTTGCAACATCGACGCCCTCAGAACCGCGTCAGACAGTTCAACCGGTACCGATAGCATCGACATCGGTGCCGGCATTGCCGGCACCCAGTCATGCGATGCCTTCCAGTACCGATACCCCGGTATCGATTCCCCCAGTACCGACTTCGGTCGGTATGGGTATTGGGCTCTTCAAGAGCATCCGGACAGAAGATACTTCGAATCCTCGGAGGACTCTGAGGATTCTGACAGCTCTGTCGGTACCGGAATACTTCTCCTGGAGGAGCCTTCATCTCCTAAACGAAGGATGTCTCCTCCAGAAGATATCTCCTTTCAGGATTTCATCAGGGAGGTGGCTCGTGGTTTGTCCATTACTGTGACTCCTGAAACAGAGCCCAGAGCTAAGGAGTTGGAGATTTTACAATATCCCAAAGCTCCTAAGGAGGCAGCTACCTTGCCTATCCATGAGATCTTACATGATCTCATGTTGAGAATGTGGGAGACACCTCTTACTACCTCTCCTCACTCTCACAGACTGGATACCATGTATCGAGTCCCTCCTTGTCCTGGATTCCAGAAAACTCAGCTTCCTCACCACTCTATTGTAGTGGAATCAGCTATGAGAAGGATCAGGCATGCAAAGAGACATGCCTCTAATCCTCCAGGACATGAGTGTAGAACCTTGGATGCCTTTGGACGTCGTACCTTCCAGGCTTCCATGCTTTCTGCCAGGATCAGTTCCTGTATTTTATATATGGGAATGTTCCTCAAAGAAGTCACAGGAGATTTGGAGGTTTTAAGCCCTCTCCTTCCTGATGACAAGAGGCAGGATTTTCTCACACTGGTTAAACATGCCCAGGATGTTTCTAAGTTTGTCAATCATGCAGCTTTTGACTGTTTTGAGTGCATAAGCAGAACCTCTGTCATTGCCATAGGTGCATGTAGAATTGCCTGGCTCCAGGCATCTGATTTGGAGCTCTGGGTGCAGGACAAACTGGGCAATATCCCTTGTACAGGTGAGAATTTATTCAGCAAGAATTGGCACGAGAAGGCCAATGAGTTGGATGCTGACAACTCCACTTTGGATAGGTTATCCAAAGCCATAACTGATTCTGTGAGAAAAGGTTTCTTGAAAGATTTCTTCTTCTCAAAAAGGAAAAGGTTTTATCCCTCTTATTCCCAGCAGGGACGTTCTGCAGGTCAGTCTGTCCGAAAGAGTCAGCAACCACCTAAACAAAGGAAAGCAAAGACTGCTAAGCCTCAACTGTCTCAGCAGTCTCAGCCTCCGCAAGGCCTTTGACTTTCATCTAGAGAACTTAGCCTTCTTGGCCCTCAATGGACCAGAGCCTTCCACCATACCAGGAAGGTTATGTCACTTTGTCCCCAGGTGGGAGCAGATAACAGCAGAACATTGGACACTCTCCATTATAAAAGAGGGGTACAAGCTTCACTTTCTGTGCATGCCTCCTCCCACAATGGTAAGACAGTTCAATTCTCAGACCTCTCTCATCAACTTATTAGATCAAGATGTCACTATACTTCTTGCCCGAGGGGCAATAGAAGAAGTACCCCTTAATCAATAGGGTACAGGATTTTACTCCCCCTATTTCCTTATCCCAAAGAAAACAGGGGGACACAGACCCATTTTAGACCTCAGAGAATTGAACAAGTTCCTGTTCAAAGAGAAATTCAAGATGATTTCTCTGGGTACTCTGCTGCCATACCTTCAGAGTCAGGATTGGCTTTGTTCTCTAGATCTCAAGGATGCGTACACTCATGTTCTCATCCATCCAACTCACAGAAAGTACCTTCGGTTCCTTTTTCAAGGAAAGCACTACCAATACAGGGTGCTTCCTTTTGGCCTGGCCTCAGCACCAAGAGTGTTCACGAAGTGCATGGCTGTGGTAGCAGCATTTCTTCGCATTCTAGGGATATTCGTCTTCCCCTACTTAGATGACTGGCTCATTCGAGCCCCATCAGAGTCAGAGGCCAGGACTTCTCTATCTTGCACAATGCGTATCCTTCAGTATTTGGGTCTGGTCATAAACATCCCAAAATCCAGTCTAACTCCCACTCAATCTCTAGAGTTCATAGGAGCTTTGCTGGATACCAGAAAAGCAAGGGCCTATCTTCCCCAGGCCCGTTGCCTTTGCATGGTGCAGTTAGCTTCTCAAGCAGTGCTAAAGCCTCATCTCACTGCCCGAGAAATGCTACAACTACTAGGCCACATGGCATCTACCGTGCATGTGGTTCCTTATACTCGCCTCCATATGAGAGCAGTCCAGTGGACTTTATCCACTCAATGGACCCAGGCATCAGGGTGCCTGTCAGACAAAATAGAAAACACAAATCGCCTTATTTTGTCCCTCCAATGGTGGCAGTCCACTCAGAACCTGTTGCTGGGGTCCCCATTTCAACAACCCTTACCCCAGGCAACTCTCACAACAGATGCTTCACCAATGGGTTGGGGAGCTCATCTGTAAGATCTCTCCAACCAAGGCACCTAGACTCCACAGGAGACTCATCTACATATCAATCTCTTAGAGCTCAGAGCAATCTTCCTTCCTCTTTGAGTGTTCCACACCCTGCTCAGCTACAAGACAGTCCTCATTCATACGGACAATCAAGTAGCCATGTTTTACGTGAACAAGCAGGGGGAAACAGGCTCTCTGTCGCTTTGCAACGAAGCTTTGCGACTATGGGCTCTCACCAGAGATCATCAGATTCATCTCCTGGCAGTGTATCTGCCAGGCATACAAAGCTCTTGAGCAGCCAGACTCAGTCGAGTTCTGCTTCCACACGAATGGTCTCTACATGCAGACCTGGTGGCCAAGATTTTTCAAATTTGGGGAACCCTGGACATAGACCTCTTTGCAAGTCCGTTGAATGCCAAACTTCCCCGGTTCTGTTCCAGAATTCCAGCTCAGGACTCTCAGGCCAGGGATGCTTTCCTCCTTCACTGGGGTCAAGACTTCCTTTATGCCTTTCCACCCATTCCCCTAATTCCCAAAACCCTGTTCAAGCTTCAGAGAGACAGAGGCCGTATGATTCTCATAGCTCCACATTGGCCACGGCAAGTGTGGTACCCTCTGCTTCTACAACTCTCTCAAGCTCCCTCCCTGGAGTTAGGATCTGCTCCAGATCTCCTGTCTCAGGAGGACGGAATATTATGGCATCCCAATCCCCAGTCTCTGCATCTCAGGGCTTGGTTGCTGAAGGCCTTCATGATCTTAACCTCCCTCAGCAAGTAAAGCATATCCTTTATGCTTCCAGGAAACATTCCACAAGACGCTCTTATGCTTTCAAGTGGAAAAGGTTCACCATATGGTGTTCGCAGAAGGGTCCTAACCCCCTTGCAATACCTCTAGAATCATTACTAGAGTATCTCCTTCATTTATCCAATGCAGGACTTAAAACTAACTCAGTAAGAGTCAATTTGAGTGCTATTGCAGCTTCTTTCAAGCTTCTAAATGGACAACCTATTTCCTCCCATGCTCTTATAGCAAGATTTATGAGAGGCCTTCTTCTAACTAAGCCTCCCATTAGGCCACCACCGGTCGCATGGGACTTAAACCTGGTTCTTTGTCAGCTCATGAGGCCACCTTTCGAACCCTTAGCTACTATCTCATTGAAATTCCTTTCTTGGAAAGTTATCTTTCTCATTGCAATCACATCAGCACGCCGCATCAGTGAGTTGCACGCACTAGTAGCTGATCCACCTTATACAAGGTTCCATCATGACAAGGTAGTCCTTAGGACTCATCCACACTTTATGCCAAAGGTGGTCTCGCCTTTGCATTTAAACCAATCAGTCTACCTGCCTGTGTTCTTTCCAAGGCCTCATGCATCTAATGCAGAAAGGAATCTTCATACTTTGGACTGTAAAAGAGCTTTAGCCTTTTACTTGCAAAGAACACAGCAACATAGAAAGTCCTCTCAACTCTTTGTTGCTTTTGATCCTTCTCATTTGGGACTTACAGTCTCCAAGAGAACACTGTCCAGCTGGATTGCACAATGTATTTCCTTTGCCTATCAGAGTAAGAATCTTCCTCTGGAGGGCCATGTCACAGCTCACAATGTGAGAGCCATGGCAGCTTCAATGGCTCATCTGCACTCTGTGTCTATCGACGACATCTGTCGAGCAGCCACTTGGGCCTCGATTCATACCTTCACAGCCCATTACTGCTTGGGCAAGGACTCCCGCCTGGATGCCTTGTTTGGTCAGGCTGTTCTTCAACACCTGTTCCATACCTAATCAACTCCTATCCACCATCCCTGGTTGGATGCCAGAGATCCATGGGGGGAAGTGGAGCCCTTTCCCAGGGACACACAACTTCTGGGATCTCTCCCTGGCATCTAAAGCTAGGGAGTCCCCATATGTGAGGACTACATTCCTGCTTGTTCCTGGAGATAGCATAGTTACCCACCTGTAACAGGTGATCTCTGGGAACAGCAGGAATTTATTCTTCACAACCCAACCACCTCCCCTAGGAATTGTATCTCTCTATCTATCTCTTTCTCTTTCCCACTCTCTCTCTTTGTCTCAGATTTAAACTCAACTGGAGAGAGGCAGTTGGGAAAGGTGGGAAGGCAGCACACAGGCACTGTGGGATGCTCCCAAAAGCTTCCTAATTGGACGCTGGGGAGCGTTCCTGCGCAGGCTCCGTCAGTACCGACGATACCCATATGTGATGACTAAATTCCTGCTGTTCCCGGAGATCACCTGTTACAGGTGAGTAACTATACTGTATTGGTATATGAGTGAGTGATGTGGGTGTGTCAGTGATAACGGGTGTATATAGTATGAGTGAGTGATATGGATTTGTGTATCATATGAGGGTATGTGTGTGCGTGTGTGTGCACATATGTGTCTTATTAGGGTGTGTGTGGGTGTGCCAGGGGCATAGTCAAGAGGGGGCGTAGGCCCCTCCATTTTCAGCTCAGATGTTCCCCCCCCCCCCACCCCGGCACAGAGACCACAAAATTGCAGCACTGCAGCTTCAATGCTGGGATGGGTGGAAATGAACACCCACAGCTCATCAACCAAGCAGGCAGCTAAAATGAAAAGGCAGCATGGGACTTCGGCTGTGAGGTGTGCTGAAGGCTTTCTGTGACTCCACCCACTCCAATGCAGGTTACTCCAGTAAGAGAGAGGGAAAGATGCTGGACCATGGGGAAGGGAGGGAAAATTCTATCTGGAAAAAGGACTGTTAAAATATACAGTGATATTTGTTTTACTACATGATTACTTAGCTTTGATATTTCTATAACATATTCTTTGCTTTCTACTCAAAATTCTTATTGTGTATTTATTTATTTATAGCAGGCTTGTGTATGCTCAGGTTTAAGCATAGGCAGCGGAACAGGGTGGGCCACTAGGACTATGGACAGGAGTGGCCCAAGGGTGTTGCAGGTCCATGTGCAGAGATGCATTGTGGGACCTCATTTGCATAAATATTTACATATTCACTAGGACCATTTGTATAAATCTAATTTATTTTATTTTAAAAAGTATATGATCACATCTAAAATTGTAAGAGGCTTTCAAAGGAGTCCTTCACACGCCTCTTTTTTGTCCTAACAATAACTTAAGGGCTCGTTTACTAAACATGAATGTGTGTTAAGTGCCACTGTGCCCATAGAGATAAATGGGTGTTGCTGCACTTAGCACATGTTAAAATTTGTGAAAGCACATTAACTAACTCTGGAACTGGCCCTGCCCATTATATGCTAAACAGTTAGTGTGGGAGGTTTTTACTGAGCTGGCTGATTTTAGCAAGTGGTAGCCCTTATCACAGGCCATGCTGAAATGCACATTAGCTGCTTAGCACACCTTAATAAAAGGGTCTATTTATGCCTTATCTAGCTTAGTTTAAATGTTACCGTGAAAGATACAATCCTGAACTGAATAACTTTTCATAGAAAATCTGCTCTTGTGAAATATAGGGGGTCTTTCTAAAAGTCTTAGTCATGATTAAGGATGTCTGAAGACGTATACATTGAAATCACAGAGATGTCTCAGAAGCCATTCCACAAACAATGTTTACAGAAATCTCTGGTGCAGGGATGTCCAGGTAGGCATGGAGGTGAGGTAGAAACATGTTCTAGGAAGGACTTACACCTCCCCATTTGATTTCAGGAATGATAGGAGATCTGCAGGCATGTCCAAATTTAGACCTGCTTCAGGCACAAATGGGCATCAGGAAAGTGCTTGTTTTGGTCTTAAAACATCCAGAGAGTGTAGAGTTAAGTGTCGAGCCTAAGATCTCAAAGACCCACACTGGGATTTGAACAATGGCTACCCAACTCCTAACCCACTACGTTTAACCATTATACTATTAGACATCCATGTTCTGGAAAGTCATTCTGGTGATGTCTATGTAGACATCTCTATAGACATCCATCTTGCGCACCTTCATGTTTCCAAAATCATGCCTGAACTTGCACAGTGTGCCTGCTTTTTTTTTTAATATGTTCTGATTTTGATGTCTCAGATTGCACTTGGGCGTTCCGTTGTAAAATGTCTCTCCCCCCCCCCCCCCTTTGCTATGCCTCTCACTGTAGATGTGTAGACATGCTCCCTCTTCACAAAAATGGGAATTGGAAAAAGGCAGATCACCTTAGGCACATTACTATAATTTCAGCGGTAGTAAATTAATTTAACCCTGGGAGTACCGATGGGGTCAAAAGTGACCCCATTGCAAGTTTCACAACGCGTATCTCGGAAACTAGTTGTTCAAGAATGCAGTCTTTTTATGACTTTTCACATGTCAATATTCTCTTTATATTGCGCCATGAGAGGAATAATTTTCATCCGCTAGGTGACGCTAGTGATGAATTGCAGCACAGAGTACCAGTGGGGTCATTTTTGATCCCTGTTGCTTACGTCTGGTTTGGATCGTGATACAATTTGCAGTTTTGTGAATTTTTTTAATCTGACAAAGGTATTTATCATTAATTATGTATCATTTATTTTTTTGTACTCTTATTTTATGAAAATTACACATTTTCTGTAATTGATATCATACGTTCTCTCATTATTTCTGATGAAATCTAAAGGCTTTCAGCTCGTTCATCATGATTATTGTACACCTATAGTAAAACTGCTTTGCGTTTTATTCAACTTTATCTTTGTTTATTTATTTTAGGTTATTGTTTATGATGTCAAAACGAAAGTATTCAGCTGCCCAAGTAAGAGAAATATTGCAATGAGATGCTGACAGTGACGGCTCTGAGTCGTCTGATGATGCAGCATATTCAGCAAGCGAAGAAGCATATCAGCTAAGTTTGGGCGATAAATCTGATGATGACAGTCATGATTCAGATGGCGACAGCAGTTGGTCGCCAAGTGAATGTGAGACTGATGTTGAGCTGGTAACATTGCCTGCAGCAGAGAGTCATGTTACAGGTCGAGGCAAAGGTTGAGGCTGTGCTGGACGGGAAGAAGGCAGGAGTCCTCGGTGTCAGTATCATCTGTGAGGAATCTTAGTTGTGGTCATAGAGGAGCTAAGAGGTCATCAACTATAAGCACAAATGTTGCCATTGAAGCCTATGTATCTAAGGATGCCCCATCATGGAACAGGAAACCTATAAAGCAAGCTGCTGGAAGATACGCCAGAGCTAATGTCATGCCCGTACAACAAGATCCTACAAAGTATGCTGTACAAAATGTTGATGGCCCTCTTGCAGCATTCCACTTGTTCATGAGGAAGAACTTATTGAATGAAATCATGATGTGGACGAGCAAACAAGGAAGACACATTTATGACGACACCTGGAAAAATTTGACAGATGGAGAATTTCAACGTTTTCTTGGACTTCTGATCCTCTCAGGCGTGTACAAGTCACAAAATGAATCCATAGTTCAGTTGTGGAACCTTGAAGATGGTTGTTCTGTTTTCGGCAAAAATACGGCCGTAACCGTTTTCAGCAAATTTCTTGTGCTCCCAGATTTGATGATGCAACCAACAGACGTGAACAACGAGGCATGGATAAGCTTGCTCCAATCGGACACGTTTTTGATACCTGGGAAGCAACTCTAAGTGACGCCTTTGTTCCTGGTGAAAATGTTACCGTGGATGAGCAATTGCTTACATTTCGTGGCTGTGTTCCGTTCAGACAACATATTCCCAGCAAACCTGGGAAATATGGCATAAAGCTATGGATGTTGTGTGACAGTGCAATGTCATATGTTCTGCGTCTTCAAGTATATACAGGAAGGGAACTCGGACAAAACAGAGAACAGAATCAGGGTGAAAGGGTTGTGCTGCAACTCACTGAAGGATTGACGCAATCTGGCAGAAATGTTACTGTTGACAATTTCTTCTGCAGTTTATCCCTGTCACGGAAATTGCTAGAAAAACAAATGACACTTTTGGGGACAATTCGAAAGAACAGAAAAGAATTACCTCCAGAATTTGTAACAGCAAAGGGCCGAGAGGTATTCACTTCACTGTTTGCCTTTCGCGATGATGCCACTCTGGTTTCCTATTGCCCGAAGAAAGGAAAAGTGGTTGTTCTTCAGAGCAGTTTGCATGATCAAGAAGAAGTAGATAACACACGTCCAGACAAAAAAAACACGCATTATCTTGGACTATAATTCTAGTAAAGGTGGAGTAGATACGGCAGATCAAATGTTGCGCACGTATACCACAAAATGAATGACAAGACGCTGGCCAGTGACAGTCTTCTACAACATGTTGGACATCAGTGCTTTGAACGCCTTCATTGTTTGGATGTCACTAAATCCAGAATGGCAGTCCAAGTCAAAGCACAGATGTCGTCAATTCCTCTTGGAATTAGGAAAGCAGCTGCTTCAGAGTAATTGCAGCGAGACTTCTTCCAGCATTGAAGAAGCCACTGATGCTGTTTGCAATGTCGGGATCCCAAAGAAAAGGGAAAGGTGTCACTGCTGTTCCAGAGAAAAAGACAAAAAAAGCAACATAGTTTGCACCTCCTGCAAGCGCAATGTTTGCAAAGAACATTCAGAAATTGTCTGTGTCTCATGCAAATGACTGTAGGACTTTACTGTGTTCATCAAGTGCATGCAAAAACTGCTTTCATGGCAACTCTTTTTCATGTAATTTTATGATAAAGCATTAAATTTCAAAACATTTAACCTTCATATAATAAATAATTAATTCAGAATAATATTTTGTCTGTTTAGTTTAAAATTTTCATGGTTAACAATTAAAATTCGTTGTGGGGTCATTTATGACCCCAACGGTATTCAGTGTGTGAAAATATCTCGGTAATTCCAGGGTTAATTGCTAAAAGAAAGGCTAGCAGAATGTCTTGAGTCTGTCATATTACAGGATCTGAGGCAAATAATTTTACGTGAATGTGCATACGTACAACAAAACTCATGAATTACTTTAATTGAGTGACTGAGGAATTATATCACCTGCTGTGTCTGCTAGTAAGTTATTTCAGGCATCTGCCACCATCTCAGCCAGGAAATGACTTCTCAGATTTCCTCTGAGCATCATATATAGTAGACTAACTGAGCTACCTGACTGTGCATGGGAAATCCAGTGTCTAATAGTAGAAAATGATGAAGTTAGTGGCATAATGAAGGGAGGCAGCCAAACCATGGCTTATAGCCTGATGGGAGCAAAAGAGACCCAAGGATGAGCTACACCATCTGTCCATCCCTTCCTCTCTCTCTTTCTCCTGCTGTGGCCCCTTCAAGCAATAGGAGCAGAAGCAGCACAAATTGAAAAGAAATAAGCACTGCTGAGCTTTCATGTGTCTGTCTTCTCCAAAGCCCTGCTATGTCCTGTATCCTCTGACGCGTCTCCTTGTTGCCATACTACTTCTGCTGCTTACAGCTTCTGCCTCTGCTACTTCCACTACTGCTGGCCTGGCCAATTGATTGGGCTGAAGAGGATGGAAGGGAGGTGAAAGAGAAAATATTGGACCCAAGGTGGGCATAGGGAGGGAGAGGAGAGGGGGAGATGCTTGATTACATGGGAGGGGATTCTAAGGAAAAGATGGGAGATGTTGGACCATGGGGGAAGGGGAAGGAATAGTGTGACAAAGGGGAGAAGGTGAACATGGGGGAGTAGGAAGACAGAGGGGAGATGCTAGACCCTGGGAATATGAAGATAGAGGGGAAATCTTGATCACAGAAATAGGAAGAGAGGGATGATGCTAGATATATGAGAGGGAATGAGGCACAGAGGGGGATATTGCACATGGGAGGGGAGATGCTGGATATGTATGTGTGGGGGGGGGGGTAGGATGAGAAAGGGGAGAAGCTGGATACAGAGCAGTAGGATGGCAGAGGGAAGAAGTTATGGCATGGGAGAAGTAAGAAGATATAAGAAAGAATTTGAGGGACTACAAAAACAAAAGAATCTGGACATGGGGCATTAAGAAGACAGAGGTGAGATGCTGGACATGTGAGGGGGAATTTGGACATGGAAGGAGGATGCCTGACATTAGGGGGGCAGCAGGAAAAAAAACAGAAAGATGCTTGACACAGCAGAGGGAAGTAGACAGGGTGGAGATGCTAGATGGAGGGGAGAGAGAGAGAGACGAGAAGATTCTGGAAGGAGATGGATAGGTGAGAGAGTGAAAGGAGATTCCAGAAGAAATGGGGGTGAGAGGGAGGGAGAGAGAGAGAGAGAGAGAAGAAATGCTGGATGGGGGAGGGAAGAATTAGTAAAAGGGGGAAAGGGAGGGCCAGAGTTAGAGAAAAAGATGGAACACTATAGGTAGTTGCATTAAAAAGAGGGAGATTGAGGACTGGATAGTAAGAAGTGAAATCGGAGGGGGCAGAAGCAGGAGCGGCACTGCAGCGCCAGAGCTGAAGGTAAATCCCGTACTTTGGTGCCATTTTAAAAGCATCTTTCATGAGTGGCAGTGGGAATGGCAGCAATGGGCACCCCAGAGGGCCGGTGATCTAGGCAACCGCTTAGTTCACTTAATGTAGTGCCAGCCCTCTCTATAAGCCCTGGGTGACTTTTATATCATTGTATATGCTCTAGTACTGGAGAGGGTTTATGTTGCTGTTACTGAGGTCAGCATCTTCAAAAGTGATCAAATATAGGAGTCAGCTTATACATAACATATTTATGAAGAATTGTCCATAATTTTATTGTGCATTGGATTGTTTGAAGAATAAAGGACAATGGACCTTTTAGTTATATCTAATAAAGCTTGAAGTTATTCTGGCTATCAGCTTGCTATGGATTGGTTCAACAAAACGTTATTTTTATTTCCTCTGAAAGTGAATGGGCTCAATTCTTCATAAAGCTGTTACTGAGGTGACATCAAAATCAATTTTTTTTTGTATGTTGAGTTCTCTGGGAAAATGTCCTAATTCTTCTCTTGGAATCCATTGTTTGGGCAATTGCCACGAAGACTGCTAATATAACCCCCAAATAGTCAGAGAGAGAATGTGAGTTTGTATTTGTCACAGAAAGTCAAAGAGATAGAGAGTAAGTGAGAGAGACTTTGACTTTTTAACAAGTTGATGGTATACTCTTGCACTGTAACAAAATGGTGTGTTTCCCCCATTTGCAGAATCAGGCATGTGTGGGTTGATCTGCGGGCCTCATAGAAGGATCAGGGGGGTGAGTGCATGTATGTACATACGTATGCATGTGGGGGTCCAGAGGAGTATTGAAGTGCATAAGTTTGTATTGGGGGGATGCATTCATATATGTGTGTCAGGGGTACATGTGAATGTGTGTGTGTGTGTTGGGACGTGTGTATGTCTATGTATGTGTCATAGGCTGTGTTGGAAGTTGTATGCATGCATGCAAAGTTGTCAAGTTACCCAGTTCCAGGAGTGAGATTTTAAGCCAGTTCTGGATTTATGACAATCTCATCCCGTTGCATTATGGAACCCATAGCATTGATTCCAATGGGTAAAATCAGGGACTACAAATACCACACTGCACTGCAATGCAAATTTAAAAACAGAATTAGCAAAAAATATCACTCCTGGAATTGGGTAGCTTGGCAACTCACATGCATGCGTATGCCATGGAGAGTGTCGGGGCTGTATGCATGTGCAATGGAGAGTGTTGGATGCTGCATACACATATGTATGTGTGTGTGTGTGTGTTTGTGTGTCAGATTCTGCGTTCATGTATGTATGTGTCTCTCTTTCTCTTAAACCCCTCAGCCTTCATGCAGTTTCTCTCTCTCTCATAACCCCCTCACCAGCCTACCCCTAGTTTTTCTCTCTCATGACCCCACCCCTCTCTTATATGACCCCTCCCCAGACTTCACTGAGTCTCTCTTTCATAGCCACCCTTGGCTTCCATTGCCTGGAATGCGAGTGCCTAGTGAGCCACTTTGGCTTCATTCAGTCTCTCTCTCTCTCTTTCTCTCTGATTACACCCCCCCCCCCCCGGCTTCACCTAGTCTTTCTGTCTTTCTATATTTCTCATATCCTCCCTCCCAAGCTTCATCCAGTCTGTTTCTCTCTCTCTCTCTCATATCCCCTCCCTTTCCATCCATTCACTCTGTCACTCACAAATTCTGCCTAGCTGCAGCTTCTGGAATGTGGCATTTCAACACTTCCCCCATTGTGATCAGTTGTGTGCATGGTTGAACTGTGCTATGAAGGAAGTTCGGACCGATTGAAGTTTCAAGTTGCCTGAGTCCATGTGCAATCAAACATGCATGTGGACAGACATTTGCCCAACCATCTGAATCCTGGACAATACATGCTAAGCAAAATGTGCCTAAAATGTTTTCATTTCAGTACAAAAGCAAAAAGATAAAAAAAAAAGTTTATATAAACAATTCCATAGCTATAAAAAATTTACAAATTCATAAATAAAGCATCATTCACAATTTTTATAAAATACATTATTCATATTCAAAATTTTATGCAAAATTTGTTATCATTACTCATGTTATAATACTTGTAGTTTAATTTAATTCTTGAAACAGTCAAGAGATGGAAAACAGCAAGAGCATTCTCCAGCCCTGGGCCAAATTTCAGTTTTTTTCTGCTGTTTAGAATAGCTAGATTGCATTGTTCCAACAGGAAATTTGTAAGACAGCTCTCTTTTGAGACAGATATGTAATCCCAGACATAAGGATAGTGGAGAAATCCATAACAAATACAGAAGAAAAATGTTATTTATTTAAAGTAGCATATACCGCCTTCTCCTGTAATCAACCTAGATGAAAAAGGGTTTTTAATCTAGGACAAGGTAGGACTATATGGAAGATAGTTTCTCTATTTAAGAAGAAAGGAAAAGTCCCTTACACATCAGGGTTAAGATGTTTTGCAAACACATTGCTGGCAATGATTTTATGCAAATAAAAGTGCATCCTATTTAAAACTTATCTGAGCTTGACAATATCTCTCCCCCATTACTTCACACCTTTACTCCATCACAGAGCACCTGATTCTGGTGCCAGCCTTGTAGCACTATACAAATGATTAGTAGAAGACTTAGTAGCAGTAGTAGTAGTACTCTATTGGACCGATATAGTCAAAGGCAATTACATGCTTGCTAGGAAAAGTATAATTAGCCTACTGACCGGATAACTTATATGTTTCATTTAAGGCTGTCAAATAGCAGGCTTATACTAAACAGACGGGGAGTTATTTTAGAAGTGAAAAACATGGGATGGATGTCCAAAAGTGGTCACATGAATGGCAAAAACCCCAGGGTGCACAAAGGAACAATTCAGAACCAGGGCGATCAGGACATCCCTGGGGTGGCGATGTCCAAATGTGGCCGTCCACAGGAGGACAGGGTTTGGGGCAATCCCAGTTGGGGATAGGGCAGCATAACGGGGCATATGTCAAAAACATGTTTCGCTTAGAGTTCGGGATATGCCAGGTGCGGTCACTAAATGTCCTGCTTTACACCTGCCATAAATCATGAATAGTTAATGGACATTGCTGTCCATGCTGTTTGCGGTGTATGATAGTGACTAGAGGAGCTTGCAGTGGAGAGAATATAGAGTGCCTGTTGTCTATGTCACCCAACCAGTTTGTGTAAAGCATCCCCCCTATCTGCATTGTGCTTCTTGGAGCAGTTGGTTCATGAACCGACCAGAGGGGATGCCATTTTGGACCTAGTCCTTAGTGGAACACCAGATCTGGTGCAAGAGATAAGGGTGTTGGGGCCACTTGGCAATAGTGATCATAGCATGATTGCGTTTGATTTAATTAATGGAGGAGGGATGGTAAGGAAATCTACAGTACTACCTTTTAACTTTCGAAAGGGAGACTATGATAAAATGAGGAAAATAGTTTAAAAAAAACTAAAAGGAGCAGTTGCAAAGGTTAAAGATTTACATCAAGCTTGGGTGTTGTTTAAAAATACTATCTTGGAAGCCCAGAACAGCTGTATTCCACGCTTTAAGAAAAGTGGAAGCACTGAGGAACCTCTGTCTTTGGGGAAAATGCTAGGTACTTATGACCTAGATTGGCCACTGTTGGAAACAGGATACTGGGCTTGATGAACCTTGGTCTGACCCAGTATGGCATATCTTATGTTGTTAAGTCCAAAAAACTACCAGCATGGATTAAAGGTGAGGTCAGAGAGGCTGTTTTTGCCAAAAAAGCATCTTTCAGGAAATGGAAAAAAGAGCCAAATGACGAAAACTGGAAACAGCACAAGCACTGGCAAGTTAAATACAAGGCATTGATAAGGCAGGCAAAGGGAGAATTTGAGAAGAAGCTTGCTGTAGAAGCAAAATACATAATAAAGACTTTTTCAAGTACATTTGTGGCAAAAAAACTGTGAGAGAGTCAGTTGGACCATTAGATGATAGAGGGGTAAAAGGGGCACTAAGGGGGGACAAGGCCATAGTGGAGAGACTGAATGAATTCTTTGCATTGGTCTTTACTGAGGAAGATGTAGGAATGTTACACATGACTGAAATGGTATTTAAAGGTGATGCTGCAGAAGAATTAAAAGAAATATTGATACACCAGGAAGATGTACTACAACTATTTGATAAACTGAAGAGTATCAAATCACCTGGAACAGATGGTATACATCCAAGGGTGTTGAAAGAACTGAAATATGAGATTGCAAACCTACTATTAGTAATCAGTGAGCTATCATTATAATCATCTGTAATACCTGAAGACTGGAGGATGGCCAATGTTTCGCCAATTTTTAAAAAGGGTTACAGGGGTGATCCGGGAAACTACAGACCAGTGAGCCTGATGTCACTACTGAGAAAAATGGTAGAAACCATCATAAAGAACAAAATTACTGAACATGTAGATAGTCATGGCTTAATTGGGAGACAGCCAACATGGCTTTAGACAAGGAAGATCTTGGTTTACTAATCTGTTGTTTTTTTCTGAAGGTGTGAATAAACAGATAGACAAAGGTGAGTCAGTTGATTATAGTGTATCTGGACTTTCAGAAAGCCTTTGACAAGGTCCCTCATCAGTGACTTTTGGCAAAACTAAAAAGTCTTGGGATAGGAGGCAGTGTACTATTGTCGATCAGAAATTGGTTAAAAGATAGAAAGCAGAGGGTAGGGCTAAATAGCTAATTTTCCCAATGGAGAAAGGTGAATAGCGAAGTACCCCAAGGATCTGTTCTGGGTCTGCTGCTTTTTGACATATTCATAAATGACCTGTAAAAGGGAATAAAGAGTGAGGTTATCAAATTTGCAGATGACAAAAAACTATTTAAAGTTGTTAAAACCCATGATGGTTGGGGAAAATTGCAAGAAGATCTTGATAAATTGGACATCCAAATGGCAGAATGAAATTTAACGTGGACAAGTGCAAAGTTATGCACCTAGGAAAGAAAAACCCAAACTATGGTTACACTATGCAAGGTTCCACATTAGGAACCACCACCCAGGAAAAAGATTTAGGCGTCATCGTGGATAACATGTTAAAACTCTCTGCCCAATGTGCAGCGGCGGCCAAGAGAGCAAATAGAATGCTAGGTATCATATGGAAAGGAATGGAAAATAAAACAAAAGATATTATAATGCCTCTGTATTGTTCCATTGTGTGCCCCCCGCCCCCTTTTAGTATTGTGTACAATTCTGGTCACCATATCTTAAAAAGGATATAGCGTATTAGAAAAGGTACAGAGAAGAGACACCAAAATGGTAAAGGGGATAGAATGATACCCCTATAAAGAGAGAGGTTAAAAAGGTTAGGGCTCTTCAACCTGGAAAAGAGACAGCTGAGGGGAGATATGATAGAGGTCTATAAATTAATGAATGGAGTGGAACGGGTAAACGTAGATCGATTGTTTACGTCATCAGAATATAGAAGGATAGGGGCATGCAAGAAGCTACAGGGTAAACTATTTAAGACTAATAAGAGAAAATATTTTTTCACTCATCGTGTAATCAAATGCTGGAATTTGTTACCGGAGGATGTAGTAAAAGTTGTTAGTGTAGCTGGGTTTAAAAAAGGTTTGGACAAGTTCCTGGAGGAACGATCCATAAACCATTATTAAAAGGTACCTGGGATATCACTGCTTGATCCAATACAAGCATTGTGGAACCTGTGTCTTTTGGGGAAACTGCTAGGTACGTATGACCTAGATTGGCCACTGTTGGAAACAGGATACTGGGCTTGATGGACTTTGGTCTGACCCAGAATGGCATATCTTATCTTCTTATGTTCCCAGTCCATACTGTCATCCTTAGTTTGCAACCACACCTTCACATTTCTGTATCCCCCGTCTGTCCCCCATCTCCCATGTGTCGCTACCTGTGGTCATGTGTAACCATGTTGTGCCCTCAATCAGTGACAGCATGCAAGTGTCTGTAGGCATCCATCATTCTGTCTGTATGTCAGTATCGACCAGAGTGCTGTGTGATGGTGGTGGTGGTGGGTAACCAAGACTTGGTGATAGTGGCAGAAGGGCGTAGGTGGCGTGCTAACAAGAGTGTTGGTGGTGGGGTGAAAACATGGATACTGTATCTGCTTGGTTTGAGCTGGTCCAGGCAAGGGTACATATCTAGACCTCACAGAGGAGCAGTATCTGACCCAGTTTAGGCTTGATAAGGCAGCTATACAGCCCCTCCCCCACTCAGTCACACAGAGAGGGCAGCCCGTGCCTGTGCATCTGAAGATCACCACAGCTCTAGCATTTCTGGCCACCAGAATCTTGCAATCGGTGCTGGCTGGCACAGCAGTAATCAGTCAGTTGGAACTCTCTCAATGCATCACACAGTTCCTGGATGCCCTTCCCGTCGAGACTGTGGAATATATATAGCCTTTCCAGCTATAAGACAGCAGATGCAGCAGACTATGCTGCAGTTTCATGAGATCAAAAACAAAAATAGAGTGAAAATGTAAGAGCAAATAATTAGTGTGTAATTGTTTTTTTGTCGGAAGGTAGCCAGGAGAATAGAATTACCCTCTTGAGGCTGTGACTTCCATTTTATTCGTTTTGTACTAAACCCTGTAAAAAATTGCTAAAGGGTTAAAAGGAGGTAAAACCACCATAAGATGTCACCTCTTACCAAAAACTTCATATATTTTAAAATGCAATCCAAAATTAAATGAAAATACGTGGTACTTATCAAAGCCGCCGCTCCCACCAATGCATATGTAGTTGTCAAGAGGGAACTTGCAGCGTCCACAGAAACGTTTCAAGTCTCTCTCTCAAAGATCTTCTATGACCGAAGTCGAAGTCGCAGTAACTATCAAAGGGACACAGTACTGCGTTTCGGGCGAATATCAAAATTCTTACGCCCTGTATCAACGCTTTAAAGAACCGCCGTGAAACTGAAACTTCAGCGTCTTCCTCTCCAAGACGCCGACGCATGCTCATTAATGATCAGTAACCCAAAGAGCAAATTAAATAGCCCAGACGGACCAATGACAATGAAGTAACTCATTGCACCAAAAAGAAACTGTTTTGCTGAAGCCCAGAATGTGAAAAAGAAAAATAATGATGTATGAATGTAAATAAAAATGCAAAAAGAAAAAAAGAAAAACTAACTTGAAAAAATTGTTTCATGAGATGGCATGGTTCCCAGCAGTAATGGGTGTCATAGACTGCACACGTCACCCTCAGGCCCCCAAAAGGGAGAGAACCCAGCTACAGGAATACAAAGGCCTATTTCTCCATGAATACGCAGGTGGCCCAGGGTAAGTCACTGATGTATTACAAGCATAGTGAAATGTTTCACAATTGGAGAAATCATTGTGGGTTCGCTCCTAGGTAAGCAGTGTGAGAATGCAGGCCACAAGTGTGCACCATGAACAGGGAGAAACCAGACAGACATAGAAACATGATGGCAGAAAAAGACCACATGGCCTTTCTAGTCTGCCCTTCCATATCAACTACAATAGTCCCCTTTTTTCCTTTAGAGATCTTCTGTGTTTGTCCCATGCTTTTTTGAATTTAGATACTGTCCTCGCCTCTACTACCTCCAATGGGAGATTATTCCATGCCTCACCACACTTTCCATAAAGAAATATTTCCACATATTACTGAGTCTATCCGCTTTCACCCTCATCTTATGTCCCTTTGCAGTAGAGCTTCATTTCAATCGAAAGAAGCTCTCTTCTTGTGCATTTATGCCACGGAGGTATTTAAATGTCTCTATCATATCTCCTCTATCCTGCCTGTCCTCTAACATATACATATTAAGATCTTTAAGTCTGTTCTGATATGTTTTATAAGGAAGACCACTAACCATTTTAGTAGCCGCCCTCTGCACAGACTCCATCTTGTTTATATCCTTTTGAAGGTGTGATCTCCAAAATTACACACAGTACTCCAAACGAGATTGCATCAGGGGTGCTATCACCTCTTGCTTGCCATTCCTCTCCCTATGCACCCAAGCATCCTTCTGGCTTTCACCATCGCCTTTTCTACCTGTTTAGCCACCTTAAGATTATTAGAAACAATAATGCCCAAGTCTCACTCTTTTTTCATGGACAGAAGTAATTTGCCCCCGACACTGTACCGCTCCCTTGGATTATTGCAGCCCAAAAGCATTATCCTGCATTTTTTAGCATTAAATCTCAGCTGCCAAATTCTTGACTATTCTTCAAGCTTATCTAGATCCCTTCTCATGTTATCTACTCCTTCCTGGGTGTCTACTCTATTGCAGATTTTGGTATCATGCGCAAAGAGGCAAACCTTACCCGACAGCCCTGCAATATCACTAACAAAGATGGTAAAAGAATCTGATCAAGGACAGATCATTGTAGTACACCACTGACAACCACCTTCTCCTCAGAATGAGCTCCAATTACCTGTACCCTTTGTCGCCACTCACACAACCAATTTCTAACCCAGTTAGTCACTTTAGGGCCCATCCCTAGGGTGCTCAGTTTGTTTATAAGTTGCCTGTGCAGAACGATAGCAAAGTCTTTACTAAAATCTAAGTACACCACATCTAGAGCTCTCCCTCAGTCCAATTCCCTGATCACAAAGTCAAAGAAATCAATCAGATTTGTCTGACAAGTCCTGCCTCTGGTAAACCCATGCTGCCTTGGATCCTGCAATCCATTGGTCTCTAGACACCTCACTATTCTCTCTTTTAACAGTGTTTTATTTATTTATTTAACCAGTATTCTATACTGCCTTATCCTTCAATCAAAGCAGTTTACTGAGGCAACTGAAGGTTAAGTGGCTTACCCAAGGCCATAAGTAGTGCCTGTAGGACTAGAAACCCCAGTCCTTCTGGCCTGAGATTGCTGTCCCCAGGTGGGACTTGAACCCCTGGCCCTCTAGCCTGAAGTACCATGTCCTAACCAATAGGCCACTCCTCCCCTCTGTGCCTAATAATTTACTCACTACAGAGATTAGACTAACTGGCCTGTAGTTTTCAACCTCATTCTTACTTCCACTTTTGTGTAAAGAGACCACATGTGCCTTTCTCCACTCTTCTGGGACCACTCCCAACTCCAAAGAAGCACTGAAAAGGTCAGTCAGTGGAGCTGCTAGAATGTTCCCATATTCCTTCAATATTCTCGGATGTGTCTCATCTGGTCCCATCACTTTGTGTACTTTTAGTTTAGCTAGTTTTATACCAATACAGTCTTCTAAAAAACATTCAAGGTCTCTGTCACTTCTGTTCCTATTTGTGAATGTTTTCTGAGGTCCTGCTCCATCTGTGAACACAGAACAGAAATATTTGTTAAGCAATTCCGCGTTATCTTCATCAGCTTCTACACCCTTGTTTGCACTTCCTCCTCTCACTAACATATCTGAAAAATGTCTAATCCCCCCATTTTATTGCATTGACTATTTCTTCTTCTTTTTGTATCTTTGCTTTCCTGACTACTTTGCCAGCCTCTCTAAGCTTTTCCAAATATAGATGTCTGTCTTCTTCTCTCCGTGATTTCTTGTATTTCCTGAAGGCCTCTCTCTTTTTCTTCACCTTTTCAACTACTTCTTTTGAGAGCCACAGCGGCCTCCTTTTCCTTTTACATTTATTTACCTTTCTAGCAAAAAAGGTTTGTTGTCTTTAAAATGCCCATTTGCCCATTGCTTTTCTACATTCCCCAGCTGTTCCCATCCCGCTAATGACTCCTTGAGGTAGTGTCCCATCTTGGCAAAGTTAGTTTTCCTAAAGTCTAAGACCCTCACTTTTGAATGGATTTTATCAGCCCTAGTCCTAATATTGAACCACACCATCTGGCGATCACTGGATCCGAGATGATCTCCCATTATAACATCAGAAACACTTTCCCCATTGGTAAAAAAAAAGTCCAGTATGACCCCTTCACGTGTGGGTTCTATTACCAGTTGCCTGAATAGTTCTCCCTGTAGAAAATCAAGGATCTCCTTACTCCTAGATGACACTGCAGCAGGGATGTGCCAATCAACATCCAGCATGTTTGCGAGCTTCACCCAGCAACTCAGTCTATGGTGCAGTGCCCTGCTAATTGGCTCCATTTCTTGTCATAGCACCAGCACAGCTCATTGCTAGCTGTGTGTTCTCTGATACCTGCATGATTGTATCCCCTGCCCCCTCCCTGAGCCTGTCCCTCTGCGCCACCACTGTGAGCACTCCACTACGCCTACTTAGAGGGTTAGGTTCTGGCGGATCCCACACCCTATCCTCCATGCCTCCCTATTATTATTTGTATTTATTATTTTATTTATTTAACAGACAATTGTATACCGCAATTTCCACGTGATCAAAGGCGGTTTACAAAGAACAATTCTGAATAGAACAATGAACATTGTTATTCACCTACATGGAACATATAACAGTTTTAACTATTTACATTGCAATGAATACATAGAGTGATTAACTATTTACATTTCAATATATTTGTTTAATAGTGCGCTTAAACAAACGAGCAAATTTTAACTATTTACATTTCAATATATTTGTTTAATAGTGCGCTTAAACAAATGAGCAAATTTTAACTACAGTTTCAACTGTTTCATGTTTGAGGTAGTTTTCTATCAGTGCATGGTTAATAGTGTCAGTTTATGTGTTTGGGTCGCCATTTGTTCTATTATGTGCGTGTATTTCCTTAGGGTTATAAGAACATAAGAGCAAAAGATATGCCATACTGGGTCAGACCAAGGTCCATCAAGCCCAGTATTCTGTTTCCAACAGTGGCCAATCTAGGTCATACGTACCTAGGGTTGGTTTGTGTATCCTGGATTGGTTGGGTGCCATAGTGTGAAGTGAAAAGGAATGTTTTAAGTTTTTTTCCGAAATAATTTGATGTCATTTTGTGCTCGAATGTCATCAGAGAGCTCATTCCAGAGTACTGGAGCTACATGGGAGAATGCTTTTTTATTTGTTAATTTTATGGTCTTTCTGAAGTCTTTTGGGAATTCTAGTTTGTGTTTATTTTGGATTCTTTGATTTCTATTTGAAGTTTCAGTGGAAATTAGAGTGTTGAGGAAGGTTGGGGCTATGTTATGGATTATTTTGAATGTGGTGACCAGTATTTTATGTATGATTCGGCTGCTAATCGGGAGCCAGTGGAGATCAAACAAAATGGGCGTAATGTGCTCTATTGATCTAGTGTTTGAGATTGAGCGGGCTGCTACATTTTGGGCTAATGGTAGCCGTCTGAGCATTTGTTTTGAAAGGCCCTGTAGGATGGCATTCGCAAAATCGAAGTGCGGAGTGATAATTGATTGTATCACTGATTTGAAATCTTGTTGGTGAGTTAAGAGGCCGTAGTTGTTTTAGAAGTTTCAGCTTATAGTGTATTTTTGTCACCGTATTTTTGACGTGGGATTCCATACTTAGGGTCTGGTCTAATATGACTCCTAAACATTTTACCTCCTTCTTTACTGCTATTTTGGTATTCAGGAGTGATATTGAATTAGGTGGGTCGAATTTGTTATTTTTGGTAACGTATAGGACCTCAGTTTTAGAGAAATTGATGTTAAGTTTATGGTTTTTAAGCCGTTTTGATGCTTCGCTGAAGCACTCAGTGATTACTTGAATTGGGGAGTTCGGTATCGTGAATGGTAGATATAACATGATGTCGTCCGCGTATATGTGGTAGTATATGCGGAATTTCTTAAATATTTTGCAAATGGGTTGGAGGTATATGTTGAAAAGGAGGGCGGATAATGCCGAGCCTTGTGGGATGCCTTGTTCTTGTTTGAAATTTGCTGAGGTTTCCTGATTTATTCTGAATGCTTGCATTCTATCTTGGAGGTACGAGTTAAACCAGTTGAGGACAGTGTTGTTGATACCAATTTGTAGTAGTCTGTTGATCATCAATTGGTGATTCATGCTAGCAAAAGCTGCAGTTATGTCCAAAAATAGGAGAATAAATGCTTGTTTAGTATTATTTATGCCTCTTGACAGCTTTTCGGTTAAAACCGTGAGGAGTGTTTCTACGCCATGATGTGGGTGAAAGCCGTATTGTTGCTCATCTAGAGGGGCAGATGCATCTATATGTTCTTGAAGTTGCATTTGTACAACGTTTTCTGTTAGTTTGGCCAATTATGGTATACTTGAGATTGGTCTGTACGAAGTGGGTGATATTTTATCTAGGTTGCTATTTTTTAAGATTGGGCGTATTTGGGCGTGTTTTAGTGAAGGTGGCACATACCCGGTGTTGAGTGATCCTATACTCTGGTCTGCATCCCTAACCAGAGTACCACTGCTCCTCCTTAGCAAGGACAAGGTGGTACAGTGCCCTCGTCTCCATCCTGGAGAACTGTGGCTGCCGCATTGCCATCTCCCTTGCATTGGTAATTGTCCTCGTGCTAGTGGAGTACTACGTCCTACACCCATGTGTACTTTGCATCATGCATGCACATCCATGTTCCCATTTCTGCACGTGGGGTCCATGAATGCCTATGGTGCCATATTTATCTGCATGGCTTCTTGCTTCTCTTTCTGCCTGTGCTGCTCCGCAGCCATTTGCAGGACAATTTTGGATGATACTTGGACATCTGCAGGCCCGTTTCTGCAATTGTCTCCTTTTCCAGCACATTCAGTTGTGCATATTCTCATCGCTGGTGGGATGTTCTTTCTAAAATGCCATTTATAGAGTTGTCACAATTACTGTACTATCCATATATTCAGCACTGATACCTATATGGATAGTGGCGTTGAAAATAATATATTAAGTTTAACTTAAGCCAGTGACTGCACAGGCTATAAATTTGTCTCTAGTTGTTCACCTTATACCACAAGATTGACTCCAAAATAGGGGTGTAAAAGCAATTGTTAGCGCAAAATGCCACAACTCTTTGAGCCAGTTCTGTGTCTATCATATGCTAATCCAGGGCCATACCGAGGGAAGATCGCGCCCTGTGCGACTTGCACATTGGGCATGCGCCCCCCTCCCCCGTGGTGGGAGAGAAGAGGTGCGCCCGATGTGCAAGTCGCCGCCATGCCAAGCAGATCTGTCCCTCCCTGCTCTTGCAGGGAGGGAAATATCTGCTCAGCATGCCGCCGAGAAGGTTTAAGCGGCGCATTTTAGCTGTCCTGCCATTGCCTGCCGCCGCTGAGAGAAGAAAAAGTGGCGGCAGCAGGCAACGGAAGACAGCTAAAATGCGCCCCTTAAGCCTTTGCGCCCTGGGCGGCCGCACCACTCACACAGGGCTAGGTACGGGCCTGTGCTAATCTGCCTACGGTTTGTAGAATAGTGAAAAACATCTATCTCCAAGAGAGGCTGCTCAAAAAATGGTAATCTCTATAGGGATTGAAGTTTGAATGTTGCTGTTCTGTATGAACATCAATCAGCACCCCTGGCCACCTTCTACTAAAAGGTAATACAAAATACTTTGTTTCTGCTATTCCAAAAGAGGTTAAGATTCAGAAAATTGTACCGATTTAAAAGTAAACTAAGTGAAATTAAAATAGCAATTCTATGCCATAATACTGATGAAACAAAATTATTTATCACTAGTAGACACCCCCTAAAAAAGAGGATAAAAGCCATCAGTGTACCCTCCCTTTAACATTATCTAGGATTCACTCCCAGTTCTATCACAGATCTCACTAAGACTACAGCGATGCATCTGAAACAATTTCTGGCTCTAAGACTATGTTTAAAGTCTATCAGGGCCCAGTTGGGACTCATGTACCCTGCTCGAATCCAGGTAATATGGAATAATGTTACCAAGAACTATGATGACCTTGCAAAGTTGATAGTTTTTAGACTCTGTTCGGGAGCAAAATCATATGGCCTAATTATAGTAACTGTTGGTTGTATCTGGATGAAGCCAGCTTCCTTTATCTCTTTATTTGGTTAATTAACATCTTCAATAATTATGGCTATTCTACAAATTGAAAAGACTGTGAGACTGTGCTCTAGGATAAGACTATATGATTTAACTCTGGTAATAATTGGCAGAGACTCAGTGAATCACACCATTATTTCATCAGGTTTTCCTAGTGACATGGTAGCTCTTCATGTCTACAGACTTGTTCTTTTTCAGAGGCAATGGCATGATTAACAGATACAGATTTTTGAGCATGTCAATACGTGACATAAGCAGTGTGTAGTTATATGAGATGGGTGTGTTTGAGTTACTAGCAGAAGTTTTCTTTTGAGAGCCCGGATCTAGAAGGATTGATATCTGGAAAGCATGGATTGATGCATGCAGAGGTGAGTGTGTGTGGTTTCTTTTTCCCGCTGTATGCTTCCCCTATTCTTGTTTTTACTCCGTTTATTTCTTGGTTATCGCCATTTTCTCATGCCAGGAACTCATGATTCTCTTCCTGTTGGTTAACTTGTTATCTGTACTTACCAATACACAGTCCTCTCTGGATTTTGTTTGTAATTGCTTTATAAAGATGTTACCCCTCAACAGAAGACAATTTGGCACTAATATAATACCTTGGCTTTTGGAGGGTAAGATATTCTGGTATATGTACAATGATTAGTACCGTTGAGGCCTTTTTCCTGAATATTAATCATCTGCTCATATGGTCCAAGGTGCTAAAATTTGTTTAAAAGAGTTCTGCAGCTATAATCTTTTTTCAAGAAATACATATTTTCAGATCAGGTGCACATTGACTACAGACAAATTAGTAAGTCCAGGAAGATTTGCTGAGAGTGACTGGAAGAAGAAAGATGTAGCAATCTTTTTCAAGGCTTCATTAGATTATCAAATTTTATTTCAAAGAGTTGACTTTGGTAGGAGATGAATCATTTTGAGGGTGCCAGTGAATCGTAGTGATATGATCTTGTGTAATTTGTATGCTCCAACTGCTGATATCCCAGATTTTTTTCACACTATTACTGAATACCTCCTTGAATTTGTGGACATCCCAGTCATGGAAGGTGGCAATTTTAATCAGCCTTTGACATAGTATTGAATCATCAATCCTCCTGCAGGGTGATAAAGACCAAGTCACAAGTCGCAATTTGAAATTTTGACAAAGACACATAGGGGTCTATTCTGTCCCATGAATAGTGGGGATGGACAACCCATTGGGATGTCTATTCCCACTATTCGCCCCCTGCCGACCCTGTCAAACGTCTCCCAGTATGAACAAGGAATTTGTATGGGGAGGCTTAGATGGGGGCAGGAGGGGGTGTTGTGGAAGTGGAGTTGGGGCGGGCAGTGGGTGGTCCACGACCCTGGACATACAGGGCCGATTCTGAAGTCGGCCCTGTATGTCTGGGGTCAGCAGACAGGACGGGGGACTTATTCCACCTTAGAGGTAGAATAAGTCCCCCTGGATGTTGGGGGATGGCAAGTCCAGGCAGTGCAAGGAAGGTCAGATGGTGAGGGGGGTCCCCGCAGCCCAACCCTGGCCATGGAAGGCCAGATCAGGGGTCAGACTGTGGGGAAAGGAAAGAGTGGTTGGCGGCCAGGGATTGCGGCTCTTGAATGGAGCTGTGGTGCCATGTCAATGGGACACCGTGGCACCGCGGCTCCATTCAGCAGCCTAACTGCGTTAGTTGGGCATGGCTCTGTATGTGCAGGTCGATCAGAATCGGGACCCGGCCTGCACGTATAGAACCTAGACCTGATTCTGATCCCATGGGGCACGTCTAGCCCCCACGGAATCAGAATCGGGTCTGCCTCTGTGCGTCCCATTCCGATAGGATGCACAGGGGCCTGGACGTGCTCTATGGAATGTGCCTCATAGCACCTTCTTCATCCAACTGCCAGGAAGTTTACACTTTTTTTCAATTCCCTACCAGTCATGCTCACTTACTGACTTTTTTTGGTCTCCAAGTTGCTTATCACAACATCATTGGATGTCCATATATATCCAGGTCTGGCTTGGACCATGCTGCAGTTTTAGTAATGCTCTGCCGAGATATGCCTCCTGCACAGGACAGGGTGTGGAGATTTCACAACAGCCTTTTAGCAGAGGAGGAATCCAAAAAGCTATTCGAGCAGTGGATAGATTATTTTTTTTCAAATGGAATAAGACAATTGAGTTAGAATTTTCTACTATCTGGGATGCCTTCAAACTGAACAGGAGAGGACACTTAATTAGTTACAGGTTCTCAGCGGTGCAAAAGAGTGCAATCCTCTCTAGACACTTTTGCACTATAAACTGAGACACTAGAGTATAGGCATGTTGACTTTGGGGATAAGACTTGTCTTGGAAGACTACAGCAACAAAATATGAATTTTCTCTAGAGTCTCAATGCATACAGTAGATGAAACGATGGTGAAGGGAAGAGTGTTTTAGATTTGTTAGCAATGGGGCAAAATTCAGGGGAAGGGGGGAGGGGGTGTTTCCAAAAGGATGGGATCCACCTTAGCCAGGGTTGAACCAGACTGTTGGTATTTACCTTTAAAAAAGAGAGAGAGCAGTTTTTTATTAGATAATGGGGGAAAGAAGAGCAACCAAAATGATAAAGGAGATGGCGAGCAAAGGCTTAAATGATTAGTGCTCTTTAACTTGGGAAAGAGATGGCTGAGGGGAGATATGATACAAGTCTATAAAATAATGTGTGGAGTGGAACGGGTAAACGTAGATTGATTGTTTATTCCTTCAAAAGTAGAAAGACTAGGGGACATGCAATGAAGCAGCATTTAAAACTAATCAAAGAAAATATTTTTTCATTCCGCATGTAATCGGACTGTGTAATATGTTGCCAGAAGATGTAGTAAAAACTGTTAATGTAGCTGGATTTAAAAGAGGCTTGGACAAGTTCTGAGAAAAAAAGTCCATAAACCATTCTTAAAGTGGAATAGAGAAATCCATTGCTTACTCCTGGGATAAGCAGCATGGAATCCATCTATCTTTTGGGAACCTGCTAGGTACTTGTGACCTGGATTGGCCACCATTGGAAACAGTATATTGGGCTTGATGGACCTTGGTCTGACCCAGTATGGCATATCTTATGTTCTTATGTACTGGAGCCGATTTATCTTCATAATATCCATTGATAGTTTCTTGATGCAAATTATGGCCTTATTGATTTTACTTATCATGATTTTTGCCGTAGATGTTAGGTGTAGCCTTGGCAGTTGTTCCCTCTCTTGAGCCCCAGAACACCTTTCGATCTCCATCCATGCCAGAAGTCCACTACCAGCTTTTCAATCTTGTGATCTCTCTTCTGACTCTCCTCTTCTTTCTACCCCCTGGCCTGTTCTACATTATTCAAGTCTTCTTCAATTTCCCCTCCACTCACTGGACTATCTTGCATTTTCTCCTTATTCTGCCTCATCCAACTCTCTCCCTCCTGCTCAGTGCTCTCATCTTCCACAGATACCTCCTTTGTTGCCCCATCTAAATGCTCTAGATCAGTGATGGCTAACCTTTTTGAGCCCGAGTGCCCAAACTGCCGCACAAAACCAAAGAATTTCCTCAAAGTGCCAGCACGTCAATTAAAGCCCCATTTGCATAAGGTGCTTCATTTGCATAAATATTTGCATAATGTTACCATACACTAACTTTTAGTAAACATGCCTCTTAATGAGTATATGGATAAAGAAAGACTAAAAGGTTTCTACATTACTATAATCCAGTACCAACCGCCAGGCACATTAGGAACTACTACAAACGCTGCCCATTTAGAACCCATAGCAAACCCGCCGTATCCTAACAGCACTACCAGGACTCACAAAGCACCATACTCTACCTATCAAAAGGCAACACTGCAAATATTAAACCAATACATCTCAGAGAACAACAATACATGACCTACTGGGGAAAGAACAAGTGGCAATGTCAAATAGGAATTATATAAACAGAATACCTCAGCTCAGTTACACATGCAGAACAGACCATCACCAAACAAGGAATCACAATTTAGAAACAGGAAGACAATAATTAAACTGGGAACCCCAAAAGCCAAACTTGGAATATACAACAACACTGTAGAAATAAAACTATATATTAATTTCCTCTTGTACTAAACAAAGCGCAAAAATTAATGATGCACATTTCCCAGAGCTGACATATTCCAGTTAATAAATTCAAAATAAAGAGATATTTTTCTACCTTTTGTGCATTTTTTTTCAGTTGCAATTGTTCCAGCCACTTTCTTCTGGTTTCTTCGTGTCTTCTGCTAACTCTCCATCTGCTGTCCATTTGTCCTTTCTTCTGTCTTCTTGTTTTTTTTTTCCATTCTCTCTACATCTGCTTTAACATACTAATCTTTCTCCTTTGGCTCTTTCCTCATTCCTATTTCATCTACTCAAAATTTACCCCTCCATCCTCAATCCCCACTTACTCTCCCAATACCCGGCCAATTGTAGATTTTTTATCCCTCCCACACAAAATATTTTTCCCCTCTCCATTTTACTCTCCCAGCCCCATCCCATTCTAATCCTCCCCCAACACCAGCTCCCTTCTAGTTCCAGCCTCACCCAGCATCCATTCCCTTCTAGTCCCTGCATCAGCCCATTTCCAGTCCTAGCAGCCCCCAACCCAATACCAGTCCTATCCCCCCCTCATCAACCCACTTCCAGTCCTAACCCCCCATCACCCCATTTTCAGTTTAAGCCCCCCCCTATAACCCATTACCAGTCCTAACCCCCCACTTCCAGTCAGCCCCCCATAGCCCATTGCCAGTCCTAACCCCCCCATCAGCCCACAGTCCATTACCAGTCCTAACCCCATCAGCCCACCTCAAGTCCTAACCCCGCCCCATCCGCCCAGTTCGTGTCCCGGCCCCCCCCGTGGCCCATTATCAGTCCTAAACCCCCCATAGCCCATTACCAGTCCTAACCCCATCAGACCACCTCCAGTGTTAACCCCCCATCAGCCCATTTCCAGTCCTAACCCCACCCAACAGCCCACCTCAAGTCCTAACCCCTCCCCATCAGCCCATTGGCAGTCCTTACCCCCCCCCTAGCCCATTAGCAGTCCTAACCCCCCTCTCTAGCCCATTAGCAGTCCTAACCCCCCCCATAGCCCATTACCAGTCCTAACCCCCATCACCCCATTTCCAGACAGCCCCCATCAGCCCACAGCCCATTAGCAGTCCTAACCCCCCCTAGCCCATTAGCAGTCCTAACCCCCCTCCTAGCCCATTAGCAGTCCTAACCCCCCCCCCTAGCCCATTAGCAGTCCTAACCCCCCCCCCTAGCCCATTAGCAGTCCTAACCCCCCCCCTCTCTAGCCCATTAGCAGTCCTAACCCCCCCCATAGCCCATTACCAGTCCTAACCCCCCATCACCCCATTTCCAGACAGCCCCCATCAGCCCACAGCCCATTAGCAGTCCTAACCCCCCCCCCTAGCCCATTAGCAGTCCTAACCCCCCCCCTAGCCCATTAGCAGTCCTAACCCCCCCCCCCTAGCCCATTAGCAGTCCTAACCCCCCCCTCCTAGCCCATTAGCAGTCCTAACCCCCCCATAGCCCATTACCAGTCCTAACCCCCCATCACCCCATTTCCAGACAGCCCCCATCAGCCCACAGAGCCCATTAGCAGTCCTAACCCCCCCCTCCTAGCCCATTAGCAGTCCTAACCCCCCAAGCCCATTAGCAGTCCAAACCCCCCAGCCCATTAGCAGTCCTAACCCCCCCCCCCTGCCCATTAGCATTCCTAACCCCCCCCCTGCCCATTAGCAGTCCTAACCCCCCATCACCCCATTTCCAGACAGCCCCCATCAGCCCACAGCCCATTAGCAGTCCTAACCCCCCCCTAGCCCATTAGCAGTCCTAACCCCCCCCCAGCCCATTAGCAGTCCTAACCCCCCCCCCAGCCCATTAGCATTCCTACACCCCCCCCTAGCCCATTAGCAGTCTAACCCCCCCCCCCAGCCCATTAGCAGTCCTAACCCCCCCCCCCCCGGCAAATTTAAAAACAGAAAAAGCGGGCTCTGGCTGCTGCCGCGGACGCGGCAGCATGCAGTGTCCCGCGGGGCCCCCTCCGCCCGCTAAGCCCCTCTGCAAGGGCTTTCAGATTCGCGAGGGAGACAGCGTCGCCCTCGCGTCTCTTGTTAAGCCCGCAGGGGCTAATGGGAAATTTCCCATCAGTCCCTCGCGTCTAAAGGGGCTGATGGGAAATTTCCCATTAACCCCTACGGGCTTAACAGAGACGCGAGGGAGACGCTGTCTCCCTCGCGAATCTGAAAGCCCTTGCAGAGGGGCTTAGCGGGCGGAGGGGGCCCCGCGGGACACTGCATGCTGCCGCGGCAGCAGCCAGAGCCCGCTTTTTCTGTTTTTGCGGACCTTCACGCGTGCCAGCTGCAAGGCCTTCGCGTGCCACAGCTGGCACGCGTGCCATAGGTTCGCCATCGCTGCTCTAGATGTTATGGAACCTTTTTTTTTGCGCTCCTTTCTGAACTCCATTTTCCCTCTCACTATTTCTCCTAACTCATGTACTTTCCTTTAATTTGTCCAATAAGAGATCTTATATTTCCATCAGTTGCCTTTTCCAGTTTTTTCTGTGATTTTTTTTCCTTGTTCTATCTTTTGGCAAGCTCCAGGGCTGGTGCTACTATTGGCAAGCTAGACAGCCGCCTAGAGTACTGTCCCTTCAGGAACATCTGTTGCCGCTTTTTTCAAACACACAAAAAAAAAAAATCCCATGTCATCGCTGGCCAGGAATGCATTAACACTCTCTCGTTAATATATCAACACATGGTGCTTTATTGTTAGTCCTTAAAGAGCAACAGATTGTTCACTGAGAGCAGGATCGGCCCAAGGGTTTCTGCCACCTTCCTCAGACCTGCTGCTCCCCTGGACATGCTGCCAAACTGCCAATTCAATCTCTAGGGATGGGGGGGAGCAGCTTGGCTTGGCTTGGCTCGGCTCAGTGGTGGCGATGTCCACGGCAGTCCATGTGCTTTGGCACATATAGCCTGCTGCTTCCAACCTCTCCTCTGATGCAACTGCCTGTCTGGGGGGGGGGGGAGGGGGTCAGAAGTGGCCGGCCATGTATGCCAAAGCACATGGACTTCCATGGGTGCCATGCCATGCCACCTATCAAGATCTGCCACCCTAGATGGTCATCTAGTCTGCCTAGTGGACAGGCTGGCCCTGACTGAGAGTGAGAAAGTATTTATGCTCCTGTCTCCCCTAATGAAATCTTTGGGACATCCTAAAGGAAATTCATAGCCTCAGAGGTTATAGTCTCCACAACATACACCTCTGAGTAGAAAGCTGCAATGAGTCTGAAGATCAACAACAGACAGGAGCAAGGTGTAATGAAACAGTCTTTAGTGAACAAATCCTGGCACAGCCACATTTTGATTAATTGTCTTCTTCAGGGGGATGAGCTTAAAAAAAAAAAAATATTAATAGCCAAATCATAAGTTATATCATAATCAAGACTAGGTACAAAAAATCAAAATAACTAAGCCATAAAAAATAGTATAAATATAAAAAAGATAAACATAAAAAATATAACACAATAAAAAATGTTTTTAATTGAAATATTGAAAAATACCAGGATGGACATTACAAGCAGAGAAAACTGGGGAAATCCCCCTCCAGTATATAAGTAAACTGAAGCTGGATAGTGCACCAGACCGGTCCTGGCAACCCCAACTAAACAAAACATTAGATATCCAGATACCAAGCTGAAAAGAAGTTCATTTAGATCCTTAGGGCAAACAAGTAAGGAGGCCAAGAAATAATGGTAGAAAGCAAATACTTGCCTCGGTCCGAACACAAATGGAATACAGACAGCATAAATCGTAGAGCGCAATTGGCAAACTACAGATGCCATTTAAAGGCAAGGAGGGGGAGGGAAAATAAAATCAAGGTTAAAATGTATGAGAATAGTAAAAGTAAAAAACAAAATAAAAAATAAAACCAAAAGCAGGATTCCCCGACAAAGGAGGATAAAAACATAGAAAGGGGGGGGGGGGGGGATAAGACTAAAAATAAAATCAGTGTGTCTCAAACTCTGTAATATACACTATACCACTCATAAGATTCACCAGAGAAACCAAATACAAATTGGCTTGATTTACTAGCATTTGTAAACAGCACTGCACAGGAATTTATATCCGAATATTTACAATAAAATGGGAAGCCATATTAGACCTAGTCCTTAGTGGAACACCAGATCTAGTGCAAGAGATAAGGGTGTTGGGGCCACTTGGCAATAGTAATCATAGCATGATTGCCTTTGATTTAATTAGTGGAGGAGGGATAGTAAGGAAATCCACAGTACTACCTTTTAACTTTTGAAAGGGAGACTATGATAAAATGAGGAAAATAGTTAAGAAAAAACTAAAAGGAGCAGTTGCAAAGGTTAAAGACTTACATCAAGCTTGGGTGTTGTTGAAAAATACTATCTTGGAAGCCCAGACCAGCTGTATTCCACGCTTTAAGAAAAGTGGAAGGAAGTCCAAAAAACTGCCAGCATGGTTTAAAGGGGAGGTCAGAGAGGCTGTTGTTGCCAAAAAAGCATCTTTCAGGAAATGGAAAAAAGAGCCAAACGACGAAACCTGGAAACAGCACAAGCACTGGCAAGTCAAATGCAAGGCATTGATAAAGAAGGCAAAGGGAGAATTTAAGAAGAAGCTTGCTGCGGAAGCAAAAACGCGAAATAAAGATTTTTTCAAGTACATTCGTAGCAAAAAACCTGTGAGAGAGTCAGTTGGTCCATTAGATGATAGAGGAGTTAAAGGGGCACTAAGAGACGACAAGGCGATAGCGGAGAGGCTGAATGAATTCTTTGCTTTGGTCTTTACTGAGGAAGATGTAGGGATGTTACCCATGACTGAAGTGGTATTTAAAGGTGCGGAAGAATTGAAGGAAATATCGATACATTGGGAAGATGTATTACAACTATTAGATAAACTGAAGAGTAGCAAATCACCTGGGACGGATGGTATACATCCAAGGGTGTTGAAAGAACTGAAATATGAGATTGCAGACCTGCTATTAGTCATCTGTGAACTATCATTAAAATCATCTCTAATACCTGAAGATTGGAGGATCGCGAATGTAACACCAATTTTTAAAAAGGGTTCCAGGGGTGATCGAGGAAACTACAGACTGGTGAGCCTCACGTCAGTACCAGGAAAAATGGTAGAAACCATCATAAAGAATAAAATTACTCAGCATGTAGATAGTCATGGCCTAATGGGGGACAGCCAACATGGCTTTAGACAAGGAAGATCTTGCCTTACTAATCTGTTATGTTTTTTTGAAGGTGTGAATAAACAGGTGGACAAAGGTGAGTCGGTTGATATAGTGTATCTGGACTTTCAGAAAGCCTTTGACAAGGTCCCTCATCAGAGACTTTTGGCAAAACTAAAGAGTCATGGGATAGGAGGCAGTGTACTACTGTGGATCAAGAACTGGTTAAAAGATAGAAAGCAGAGGGTTGGGCTAAATGGCCAATTTTCCCAATGGAGAAAGGTGAATAGTGGTGTACCCCAGGGATCTGTGCTGGGTCCGCTGCTTTTTGACATATTCATAAATGACCTGGAAAGTGGAATAACGAGTGAGGTTATCAAATTTGCAGATGACACAAAACTATTTAAAGTTGTTAAAACCGAAGAGGATTGTGGAAAATTGCAAGAGGATCTTGATAAATTGGAAGACTGGGCATCAAAATGGCAGATGAAATTTAATTTGGATAAGTGCAAAGTTATGCACCTATGGAAAAACAACCCAAACTATGGTTACACGATGCAAGGTTCCACATTAGGAACCACCACCCAGGAAAAAGATTTAGGCGTCATTGTGGATAGCATGTTAAAACCCTCGGCCCAGTGTGCAGTGGCAGCAAAGAGAGCAAATAGAATGCTAGGTATCATACGCATAGGAATGGAAAATAAAACAAAAGATATTATAATGCCTCTATATCGTTCCATGGTGAGACCGCACCTTGAATATTGTGTGCAATTCTGGTCGCCGTATCTTAAAAAGGATATAGCGTTATTAGAAAAGGTTCAGAGAAGAGCCACCAAAATGGTAAAGGGGATGGAAGGATACTCCTATGAAGAAAGGCTAAAAAGGTTAGGGCTCTTTAACCTGGAAAAGAGACGGCTGAGGGAAGATATGATAGAAGTCTATAAATTAATGAACGGAGTGGAACGGGTAAACATAGATCGATTGTTTACGCTATCGGAATATAGAAAGACTAGGGGCCATGCAATAAAGCTACAGGGTAAACTATTTAAGACTAATAAAAGAAAATATTTTTTCACTCAATGTGTAATCAAACTCTGGAATTTGTTACCGGAGGATGTAGTAAAGACTGTTAATGTAGCTGGGTTTAAAAAAGATTTGGGCAAGTTCCTGGAGGAAAGGTCCATAAACCATTATTAAGAAGGGACCCAGGATATCAATGCTTGACACAGTACAAGCATTGCGGAACCTGTGTGTTTTGGGGAAACTGCTAGGTACATATGACCTAGACTGGCCACTGTTGGAAACAGGATACTGGGCTTGATGGACCTTGGTCTGACCCAGTATGGCATATCTTATGTTCTTATGTAATGCAACTTTTAGGTTACATGCTAAACATTCAAGAACGTAAAGCAGTTAAAGTATCAGTTGCTGGCCTGATAAAGTCAGGGATAATATGTTGGGAGATAGCAGAGCAAACTTGCACAAATCAGACTAATAGCACAGGATAAAGTATAAGATTTTGACACTAGCCCATAAGGCTTTCTATGTGGGCCACCCTGAATACCTTACATAGAAATATGAAGACAGAAAAAGACCATATGGCCTATCTAGTCTGTCCTTCCATATCAACAACTACAACAGTCCCCTTTTTTCCTTTAGAGATCCTCTGTGTTTGTCCCATGCTTATTTGAATTCAGTTACTGTCATCATCTCTACCACCTCCACTGGGAGACTATTCCACGGATCCACCACTCTTTCCGTAAAGAAATATTTCCACAAATCACTCCTGAATCTATCCCCCTTCACCCTCATCCCATGTCCCCTCACAGCAGAACTTGCTTTCAATTGAAAGATTTGTTACTGATTTGTTAATACCATATATGTTGTCTTTGACCCTTTACTTACTTCAACAAAATAGATTAGTACTACCATCTATCTCCAGGACCCATCTTGATATCACGTTTTATTATTTGGCTTCTGCCCTGTGGAACTCTCTGTTCTACAATATTAGGATGGAATCATCCAACACCGAATTTAAAACTGCCTTAAAATCTTTTTTATTTTGAGCAAGCTTTCAGGGATGCTTGAAGGGCTGGGGTTGGGTTTCCATGGACTAGTTACAGATAGGGTTGCCAACTGGCTCCAGATTCACCCAACAGGCTTGATCCAGTCCTGTGTTCACCTCATTGCATGAAGGGACTTCTAGTCTTGCTTTTCTTATAGAGCGCAGTGGGGAAATCAGAACTACATGTCCCTGCATGCAATGTAGTAAACCCAGGCCTGGATCAAGCTTGTCGGGTGCATCTGGATCCAGTTGGCAACCCTAGCTACAGAGTATAAATACGGGTCCCGATATATTCAAAGGCATTTACACATTTTACAGACCCTCTCCCCTACCTCTGTAAACTGTGTAAATGCTGTTTAGAGGGATCATCAGCATGGGTTCTGCCGCTACATGCCCCAGCGCTAACCATATAGCATCAAGATGTGTCGTGGGTGATCCAGGGCAGAGCGGAGGCGGGTAAAGATGGGCACGGGAAAAGCTAGCCTCTCTTTACCTGTTGGAGTTGACTGGGCAGCGACCCAATATCGCTGGTGCCCGGTTAGCTTCCGTGCCTTGCGGCAGACTTGGCTGTTCAATGTCAGTGGCCGAATATAGCCCCGTCATTGAATATCCAGCTTTAGAAGTGCTAGCCACCACCGCTAAATATTGAGCCCACCATTTCTATCCTTTGTTTTTGGGGAATTCTTCTCCAGACAGAATTGTAACTTTACTTCTTATTTTCCATTCATTTTATACTTTTGTTCATTGTAAAGTGCTCTGATGTTGTCAATGAAGGGCAGACTAGCAAATAAAAATAAATATAAACAAAGATCAGCGAGGCCCCTTCAATGTGTCAGTTTCCCAACAGGTATATTCTGAGGACCAAAAACAAGCCCAAAAATCTTGTGTGTGCACATGCCTGGAGTCAGCTATTGCCGTGGCAGAGTCTGTGAGAGTTCACAGACTAGAGCAAAGCCTCTTCAATCCTCTAGTCTGTGTCAACTCTCACAGGCTCTACCATGGCAATAGCTGGCTTGAGGCATTTCCAGCAACTCTGGTGCTACATCTTTATTTCAGGAATATGCATGAACTGTTTTTGTCTTCTAGGGTTCAAATATGTCCCGATTTCTCTTGGGATACCCAATTTGCATTGCTCCACAAATGTAAAATGTTATTGCATTGGCACACACAGTGCCAAGCTGCTAGGCACAAGTGTATAGAGCAGTTGGAAGGTGTTGTATAGATTAGTACCCTGTGTTGATCTTAAAGAAATACAATTTAAAAGCACGCATTAAATGTATATTACTAGAGAACTCAGTGTGCACATGGGATTATGGACTGACGGGACCTGTTTGAAGTGTCATAGAAACAGACACGCTGGTGTTCTCTTTCCTGGAATGCAGGATTTATGGTGACAAGCACTGAAGACCATCAAAGGTATAGTGAAGGTAGAAGTAGGCTGGTCATACCATTTATTATTATTATTAATGGAATGTCCAAAGCTAAGAGGAAATTTATACTAGCTGCTGTTTTGTTGATAAAAGAAAACCTGATCCTTAAAACATGCATCCCAGAAGAGGCATTCCTTTTAGGAGATGGGTGGCTCAGATGCTAACAGTGGGGGAGACTTGAAGATCAGAATTTATAAGATGGATAGCTGGGCAATGGACATCTAGGGTTTAATTTAAGATGGTTGGAGGGGGGAGATTGTGTGGGTCGAGGACATATCAACTTTAAGGAAAGGGTGGTGAGGTTAGGAGAAACAAGGGGCAGGATGAGTGGTGAAGGCTGAGGTGCAGGAGAATGAGCAGGTAAAAGGCTATGTACAGATGGGGATTATGGAGAGGAAAATAAGAAACTCCACAGAGAAAGCCATAACTTCATCATGCTCCCTGGAGAAGAGACAATTAGGGAGTAGGAACTTGTGAAGGAACTGAATAGTTCTGAGTAAACAGTACTGAATACATGTTGTTTGTCCTGTTGACATGCTGTTTTTCTATTTGTTGTTGCAACTTGTGCATATGGAATTGTGACTACTTATGGAATCAATCAATTTACATTTTATATATATATTTATTTATTTATTTATATTTTATGTACATAAAAAAGAAATAGAGAGAGAGGGAGGAGTGGTCTAGTGCTTAGGACAAGGTACTTCAGGCCGGAGGGCCGGGGGTTCAAGTCCCACCTGGGGACAGCAATCTCAGGCTGGAGGGACTGGGATTTCTAGTCCTATAGGCACTCCTTGTGGTATTGGGCAAGCCACTTAACCCTCCACTGCCCATGTTCCCTGTAAGTGTTAGCGTGTGTGTCTCATATCGCCTCATGTTAAATGTATCCCCCAATTGACCACCTTGACCTGGTGAAAAGTGGGATGTGAATACAGCTAAATAAATTGCTAGGGGAGGCTAAAGAGAGAGATTGTATTAGCAAACTGGAGGATGGAGAAATTCAGGACTGCTCATCTAGCAAAAACAGTCCATACTTGCATGCAGGGTAATTCTTGAGGGGTATGGTGATCAATGAGACCTGCCCCAACAATAGCCACACCATCTGGAATTGGCCATGGAGTCTATGAAAAAGCAACATTGCAAATATTACACCAGTCCGTAGAGCACACTCTTATTGGGGAAAAAAAACAAACAAGCCAGACTGCTACAAATTCCTACCCTTGCACCAGCCTTGGCTTGGACAGAGCTAGATTAAGAGTGGAGAGGACTGAAGTGAAGTAAGAGTGGTGGGGAGGTCCTCGAAGGGAAGGACTGCTGTGGTGGAGAGACAATGGTGGAGAAGGGCTGGGAAGAGAGATACTTGTTTGCAGGGCTGCTTCAACCTCTTATAGAGTTCCGGGCAAACCTTTGAGAATGGCCCTCCCCACCCCCCAAGTGGCACAGTCAGTGGCCCTGCTCCTACCTTCTGCTCCCTCAGGCCGCTTGCAAGAGACATGAGTGGCACTTTAGTAAAGAGATCGGAAGCAGGAAGTTGTCGGTCTCTTCGCTAAAGTGTCACTCGCTTCTATTGCAAGTGGCCTGAGGTAGCAAAAGGCCGTAACAGGGCTTCTTTTAGCTCCGGGCAGCAGGACATCTGGGCCCCCGTTGTGCAGGGGCCTGGGGCAGCTGTCTCTGGCCCTGCTTGCATGGAGAAAGAAGGAGATTTGTGTAGAGAGGCTGATTTGAGGGCCTGGGAAACAGAGCGAGAGAGATTAGTGGGAAGCGGCTTGGCTGAGAAAGGCTGAGATACTGTGGGGGAAAGGCTGGACAAGGGAGAGAGAGACTGGGAGGAAGGCATGAGGAGGCCAGCAAGGTTGGCGAGGACAGGCTGGGGATCCCTAAGACCTTTGGATGTTGAAAAGTGGGCCCTACACCCAAACCGTCTGAGAACATCTGCAGTAGAATAAAGGATCTTTAACTAGCAAACAGCACCCTTTCCATGTCTCTGGTGTAGCACAGTGGCACACCTAAAAAGAGAATATAACTGAGTGCACACACCATCCCCTTCACTGAGGATTGTTTGGAAAAGCGATTTGGCAGTGGCAAAGCCTAATTCATGCAAGAGATCTTATGTTAAAAGCTCATGGGCTGAAATGCAAAATTCTACTGTTGCTAAGATTAAGTTCTTTAAAGTTTGGCCTAAAAGAAGAGAACAGAAGGCAGATAACTACTTTATTGTCTTTTGCCAGACAGATTTATAGTGCTAAAATGCTCTTAAAGCTAGATTCGAAAGAGCGTGATATTCATTATGGCTAATAATAGCAGACGTTTTAACATGCACTTATAGCAAAAGCAAGCAGAAACATGTTAACACACTAGTAGCTTGTACTAACAGAAGCTGTCATATTGCCTGTACTCTTTCACTGTGTCAATATTGACTTTTGAAAAAAGTAAATTTTAAATGTATTGTAAAACAAAGCTTCTGCATTAACTGCTGGATGCGTTCCCAGCACCTCCGTGTACAGTTAACGCAAGATAATATATGTGAACCGATGACGGCCTCCAAACGTTTCTTGTAGCCATCTGTAAGTTTTGTACATCTGTCTGCTGGTACCTTGCCCAGACTTTGGCACTGGCAATGTCTACAGTAAAATGACATGAATTCGGGGCACCACACAAACATTTACATCTGAGGTAACTTTATAAATAAGATTTCTCATATCTGTATATTGACGCACATGCGTTGAAATGACTTTATAACTTATACTCTATGGGGGCCATTTTAGAAGCTCTAGTCATGATTTGCATGCCTGAAAACGCCCATTCAGATGTGCCAATCACAGCCGTGTCCCAGGAGTCATTTTAGAAAGCTCCAGATTTGCACGTGTCCATCAAGATCATGCACTTGTCGCGTAGGGGCGTGGTGAAGGCATGTCCAGGACATTCTGAAAGAGATACAGGTGTGCACGCAATTTTAGAATGGTGTTGCATGTCTCAGGCTGCCAGCAGACACGTCCATGTCTATATCTGCTCCTAGGAATGAACAGCAATCTGAAAGCTCTTAATAACTATACAGAGAAGAGGAGTATGCCAGTTTGTTTATTAGTATTTATATATCACCTTTCTTCAATAGGCAAAGTGGTTTACAAGGATATAAAGAACCTCTTTCAATTGGAAGAAAGATCTGCAATCTCCTCCTGTGCATTTATGCCATGGAGTATTTAAAAATCTTTATCATATCTCCTCTCTCCTCTCTCCCACCTTTCCTCTAAAGTATACATATTCAGATCTTTATGTGTGTCCCATATGCCTTATGATGAAGTTCGCTGACCATTTTGGTAGACTCTGCACCAATTCCATCCTGTTTATATCCTTTTGAAGGTGTGGTCTCACGAACTGCACACAATACTCCAAATGAGATATCACCAAAGACTTATACAGAGCACTATGACCACCTTCTTCCTGCTGGCTATTCCTCTCCCTATGCACCCAAGCATTCTTCTGGCTTTCACCATCACTTTTTCTACCTGTTTAGTCACCTTAAGGTCATCAGCAACAATCTCTCCCCGGTCCTGCTCTTCTTTTGTCAATAGAAGTACTTCACTCCCTATACTGTATCGCTCCCTTGGATTTTTGCAGCCCATATGCATGACCCTGCATTTTTTAGTGTTAAATCTCAGCTGCCAAATTCTTGACCATTCTTCAAGTTTTGTGGGATAGGATCCCTCCTCATGTTATCTACTCTTTTCTCAGTGTCTACTCTATTGCAGATGTTGGCATCATCTGCAAAGAAGCAAACTTTACCTGACAGCCTTTCTGCAATGTCACTAACAAAATGTTAAAAAGAATCAGACCAAGGGAAGAACCCTGCAGCACACTTCTAGTTACATCCTTCTCATTAGAGTAAACTCCATTTATCTGTACCCTTTGTTGCCTCTTGATCAACCATTTTCCACCCCAGTCAGTCCTAGGATGCTCAGTTTATTTATGTCGTCTGTGCAGATCGATGATCGATGTCAAAGACTTTACTGAAATCTAAGTACACCAAATCTAGTGCTCTCCCTCAGTCAAATTCTCTGGTCACCCAGTCAAAGAAAATTTATTAGATTTGTCTGACAACACCTGCCCCTAGTGAGGCCATGCTGCCTCGGATCCTGCAATCTATTGGACTCCTTAAGAGGAGGACTCAGTGGTCTTCTGCCATTTTCTGTTGGCTCTCCTCTCCTTGGCTTAAGGACTCAGTCATTGGTCTCGTGCTGTCTTCTGTCCCTCTTTCTCACTACTCTCTAGATTGGTGTCACAGTATATGGTTCAATACCATCTCCTGTTCTGGAAGTTCGTTGCTCCTTGTTGGTCATCCTTTGTTGTCTCCTGTTCTAGTGTCTCACTTTTCCTTGGGTTGGAGCCTCAGTGATTGGACTTCTGCTCTGGTGACGCACCATTCTTTAGAGCTACAGGCTGTCTTGTTGCATGCTCCTTCTCTTGCTGTCCCTTATCTCTACCTAACTTGTCTGTCATAGCTGCAGGCTCATTAATGGTAGCCTAAACAAATATATTTATAATTTTCAGACTCAACAGTAAAGTGCAGGTGTGTAACCCCTTAAATTTTGAGCTACTATGATTTGTGTCCCCATGCCGAAGGGTGAGCACAACCACTATGCCTTCCATGACAGAATCACAGTTCAAGAAAGGTGACTTCCATAAGTTGTATTTGAAAAAATTGTAACTCTAATCATTGTATTCATTATAGCATATATGTCCCAATGATAAAAAGAAGGAGGTTAACAGTTTAAGCAGAGCATTGAGCATGGAAGATAATACCCAGTGATGAGAAGGATAACGATTTAGGGTCTGATATTCAGTGGTGATGGCTAGTTGGTCTAACACGGCTAGCTGCCACCGCCAAACTTTAAATTCACAATATGGAAGGTCATTCTGGTTGGAAGCAAACCTTCACGTGGGAAGCTCCTGAGTGAATGGCACTGGAGAAATGCACTACTTTAGTTCTGCTTTTGTTTTGCTTACCCATTTGAGAAATAGCGTCTCCATTGAATCTTTTGGAGTTGAATGAGCTGTGGAGTTCTAATATTTGGGTATTTGTGGGTTCTTTCTGAGGTCCTCCTCCTGGTCCTTCATCTATGAACACAGAACAAAAATATTTGTTAAGCAATTCCGCTATATTCTCATCAGCTTCTACATAATACTACTTTTGCACTTCCTCTTCTCAACAACATATCTGAGAAATGTCTTCCCCCCCCCCCATCCATTTTTTTGCATTGGATCTTGTCTTCCTTTTTGATTCTTTGCTTTCCTGACTACTTTCCTAGCTCCTCAAAAGTTTTCAAATATTGATGCTTGTCTTCCTCTTTCTCTCTCTGATCTCTTGTATTTTAGCTACTAATTTTGAGAACCATTGTAGCTACCTTTTCCTTTCCTTTTACATTTATTTATCTTTCTAACAAAAGGTTTGTTGCCCTTAAAATATTCCCTCTCAGTTTTGCGTGTTGCTTTTCTACATCCCCCAGCTGTTCCCATCCACTAATGACTCCTTGAGGTATTGTCCCATCTTGGCAAAGTTAGTTTTCCTAAAGTTTAAACCCTCACTTCTGAATGAACTTTATCAGCCCTAGTCCTAATACTGAACCACACCATCTGGTGATCACTGGATGCAAGATGATCTCCCACTAAAACATCAGAAACACTTTCCCCATTGGAAAAGTATCAAGTCTAGTATGTCCCCTTCATGTGTGGGTTCTGTTACCAGCTGCCAGAATAGTTCTCCCTGTAGAGAATCCAGGATCTCCTTACTTCTAGATGAGGATGTGCCATTCAACATCCGGCATATTAAAAGATCTTATCAGTAGCACGTCTCCTTTCATGGCTATACTGCATATATCTTCTGTAAAATCTCTGTCCACTTCGCTCTATGCAGGAGATTTATATACCACACCAATGTAAATGGATTTCCCTTTCCCTCTTTCTAGTTTAACGCTCAGAGACTCCTCGCTCCCTTTTAAGCCCTGTAATAATATAGCTTTAATATTATTTTTACATATAGTGTCACTCTTCCTCCCTTTCTTCCTACCCTATCCTTCCTGAATAAAGTATAGTCCAGTATAATTTATTTATTTAAACTTGCTTCTATACCACCTTTCAACAATTCAACCCAATGTATAAATAAAAAAATGTGTCCATGAACCATGTCTCCGTAACCGCACTACCAGTGTTTGGTTCCAAGCGGGCTCGAGACTCCTCAATGTCAATGTTTCGCCTACGTCCAAGGCATCCCCAGAAGCCTTTGATCTGCAATTTGCACTGCTTATCATGACCTCAGCCAAGGACATCCTAGACACAGGAAGCACCATATCCAGCGGATATGGTCCTAGCATACAGGAACAACTTCTAAGCCGGTGACCGGTCCCTGCAACAAAATCTAGCAGCTGAAAAAGCAAGGCCTGGCCGTGGCTCCGGCACCTATGAGCTGAAAAAAAGTGGAGAAAATAAACAAATGAAATTGAAAGGAAAAAAGGACAAGAAATGTGGTGGCATGGCATTTTGAAGAAACTTGGAATTGCAGGACCCCTGCAGGGGACAAAAAATAAATTTTGAAGCAGAGGATGACTGGAAACATCTGTTGGGCCCCATGGAAAAACAAAGACTGAATCAAGATGGCACTGTGGCGGCAGGTGGGAAGGAGGTGCGCAGGCGTGGTGGAGCCTTCCAATAAAAGCTGGGGAACGTTCCTGTGCGGGCTCCATCAGAGGACGTCACCCATACATAAGGGCTTACTTCCTGATTGTCCATGGAGGATAGGTTTCAGCAGCGCTAGGATTACAGTTATGCAATAATACTTACAAATCACTGGATTAGCAACCAGAACTTGCTGGCTAGTTACCACCCTCCTGGTTGAAGACATAAGACCGATACCTTTGCTCTGACGGATGGTTGAATGCAGCTGGAGTCTGATAGAGTCTCTGGAACAGCATGAAGTCCAAAGGAGGTAGCTAGGCTATATAACGTTATCTCTAGCCATTCAGAGATGAGCCACATGAGGGCACAGAACCTTACTGGTACCCTTGGGAGTCCTATTCTCTCTCTGGGGTAATGGAACGGCCTTGGAATACACAGTGTCTTTGTGCTTATAGAAGCAGCAAAGAAAGCAAAAGGCACAAAATGGCACATAAGTTCTTCTATGCGTACTGTGTTATTCTTTGTGATGAGTCCTTATCACATTTTGATAATAGGTTGGCATGAGATACTGCGAGGTGTCTCAGAGAATCAGGAGGTAGTCATCAGATAGTCATCTTGCAAAGGATCCATGGTGAGAGATGAAATGCAGACAATGATGGTATGCAGTTTCATACATTGCTGCAAATGTCCAAGACCAGAGAGCAGTCTGTGGATGAAAAAGGTCTGAGAAGCAAGTTCTCTTGCACGTAGACATGACCAGGAACAATAGTCTTCTGTATGCACACATTCAAACTCTTGGCAGGTAGTTGCTTGGAGGTCAGCAGGTATGAGGCTTAGAACACAGCAGAGGTTTGTAGCAGGAATCCATTTTGTTTGGCTCAGTCTTTTGATTCAGAGCAGGTACCTGGGCCGGGCTACACCTACTACCCCGCCCTTGGTATGCTACTGCAGCTTACAAAGCAATATCATTTTGTGATTTTTGTTACTGATCACTTGAGAAAAACATTTTAGCTCTGATCAGTGAATACACATTTTTATTTTAGCATACAGTAAAGAAATTAATTATTTTTAATATATATGTTGATTTTTTTTTCTAATTATCTTGTTTCATATTATTAGTAAATTTTCACTTGTTAATATTTCCTGACATAACACTGTAAAGTCTTGATAACACAGGGAAAGGCAATTCCATATATGGCAAATTGGTTGGATTTTCAGGATATCAACACTGAATATACGTGAGATTTATTTGCATGCACTGCCCCAGTTCCGTACAAATGCATGTTGTGCACATTTAGGGAGTCATTTTATAAACCTTTTCCATAAGCAAATTCCCAAGTTGCATGTAGAAAAGACCTTATGAAATTAGGCTATGCCAAAAATTAGATGCGGTGCAAGATGGCGGGTACATGCACGCATGCTCAAGTGCAGAGTTAGGACGAAGCAAAAGTGAAATGGTGTTTATGCACCTGTTTTATAATACACATTATGAGCAGGCAAAATGTCCACACATTCCATCTAGGTGCAATTTCTGCAGGATTTGTGGAAGTATTTTATAACCACTAAACCCATAAAAAAGCCACAATGGGTCCAAAGTTAAACAGCAATTGGTCATCTTTGGGTATTAGTATTTTATAATGATTCATAAGCATCTATGTGCTTTTAGAAACTAGGTGAAAAACAGACAGCTAGGTGCTCTGTTGTAAAGTTACCCTCATTGTGACTAGTTGGAGAACCTGACTGGCTTGCGTCACTCAAGGACCACAGTTGCCTAGCCCCAGTCTAATATATATTCTGTGAGTGGTTCTAACAGAAAACCTAAGTTAAGCGATGAGCAGGAGATGAATAAGAAAATATAAAGGTAATTGTGGTGGTTATAACAGAAAATTTGTATCTTTATATATTGCAATTGATTACAGTATATCCTATAACCTGCATGTTAAAGTGTTGTTCTAGTAACTGAATTCTTGAATGGATAAGACATACACCACAGCAAGTGTTCCTGCAAATATATATATAGATTTTATCACATTAAGCATTGTTCTTCAGATTTTGATTTATACATATGACACTGCAAGAATTATACAAAGTGCTATTATTAAAAACCCCTCAACTTGCATATCTTCTACATTTCCACTTCAGGCTCACCATTGAACTTCCAAGAGAACCATTTATTGAGTGTGACACACATTTTACTAAATTACTCAAAAGAGAGTTGAAGTTGTTGGGGGTAGGCTCCCTAGAAAGCTCCTTGCAAAAAGGCTGTCGGAAAAGGTATGCCTCTTTCAGATGATACCAGAATTTGCAACATAGTAGACATCCGGAAAGGTGTGGATAGCGTTGAGGAGGGATCTAGCAAAGCATGAAGAATGGTCGCGAATTTGACAGCTGAGATTTAATGCTAAAAAATGCAAGGTCATGCATACAGGCTACAAAATGTACCCAAGACAGGCACATTATAGGGGGTGAAATACTTCAGTGCATGAAAGAAGAACAGGACCTGGAGCTGATCAAATCTGATGATCTTAGTGTGGCCAAACAGGTAGAAAAGGCAATGGCAAAGCCAGAAGGATGTTGAGTGTACAGTGCAGCAAGGGTGAATGGCCAACAGCAAAAAGGGAGGTAATATTAGCTTTGTAGAAGTTTCTAGTGAGTCCTCATTTGGAGTACTCTGTATAAATCTTGAGATCACATCTTTAAAAGGATATAAGCAGGATGGAGTCAGCCAGAGGACAGCTACTAATATGGTCAGTGGTCTTCATCATAAAGGCATATGGAGAGAAAAAGATCTCACTATGTATACTTTGGAGGAAAGGTGGGAATGGGGCGATTTGACAGAGAAATTTAAATATCTCCATGGTATAAATGTACAGGAGGTGGTCCTCTTCCAATTGAAAGATAGCTCTAGAATTAGGGATCATAAGATGAAGGTGAAAGAGGATAGACTCAGGAGTAATCTGATGAAATAGTTCTTTATGGAAATGGTGGCGGATGTATGGAAGAGCCTCCCAGTGGAGGTGGCGGAGACAAGAACTGTATCTGCGTTCAAAATAGCATGGGGCAAATATAGAGGGTCTGTGAGAGAGAAGATGGGATTTTAGAACTTTGCCGTTCTTATGAATGGGCAGAGTGGGTAGGCTGCACGGTCTTTATGCACCATCATTTTCTATATTTTGTTTCTTGGGATCACCTTAACACAGAGACACAGTGGATGATAGCAGATAAAGACGGACATTGTCCATACAGTTTGCCCAGTAGGGTTGCTAGGGCAGAACCTGCAGGTTACTTTTCCCAAGCCTTTGGCTTCCAACAATCTTCAAACATATTGCACTTGATTAAATCCCAGGGCCGGCTCAAGGGGTTGCGGTGCCCTAAGTCAGCTTTTGCTTTTGTGCCCCTCCCACCCCCTTCCCCTGGTGGTATGAGCTTTACAAACAGGGATACATTTTCAGCTAGTACAGTCAGTCACTGGCTTAAATTAAACTCTGCTGCTGCCATTTAACTTTTTCTATCCATATACAGTAGGTATTAATGCTGGCAGGCACAGTTTAGTTGAGGCCTATTATTTGCAGGCCTAAATTAAATGCATAACTTAATTCAAATAGCTGAATATCGCTATATGGATTTTTTATGGCCTGCCCTCACTCCCTAACATAGCCCACAAATAAACTAATATTATCTGGCCATTTAGCAATTTAAACAGCCCAATATTATGCGTATATTTTTTGAAAATACATGATGGGGTAATTATGTGTTCTCCAGCGAACACATTATTGCCTTTCAATATCAGTCTGATAAAGTATGATGATTCTTTCATATGGAATATTCCCAGACCAACCAATAAAACTCCCCCAACCATGGCAGGGTGTTTCACTTTACAACTCAACATACAAAACAATTCTATTCAAATTCTGGTACCACACCAGTGACAGTTGCACAGACTCCCTCCACTGCCAGATATTTTGTGAAATAACAAAAACCCCTGCAAATGGACACTCACAAACTTATCATATCATACCTGCACCAAGTTCAAGAACTCAACTGCACCAACCCTACCTATGAAAATTTAGCTCTGCAAATATTCTAGAATAGTGGTGGTCTGTGTACCCTTGGGGGTCGAAAAGACACAGAAGAGAGAGAGAGATGCTGGGGGGCTGGCTGGGGATGGGAGTGGAGAGAAACAGGCTGAGAGAAGGGGGAGAAAGAAAGACGGTGACTGGGGGACTGGCTTGAGGGAAAGAAAGACTAGTAGAGAAAGGAAGGGGGCTAGTGGGGGAGATTGGTTCTGCGGGGAAGGGGTCCAGAAAGAGTAATGGGGATGAACTGAGGGGTCTCTGAACTTTTTGGAGGCTAATAAAGATCCACGCAACCAAAAAGAATGAGAATTTCTGTTCTAGAATGTCAGTACATCTCCACTTCAGAAAAGAGAACCAGCTGAACTGCTAAATACTGCTGCACAGAACCTACATGTGAACAAAATCCTTCATCTTAGTTACACATGGTTACACAGAGAAACCATCACCTAATAAAGAATATGAGATTATAAATTATTAGAAAAATTATGCATACAGGAAACAAAATGTAAAACCCCCAATACAGATTCTGTACTAGAGGGGAAATACATTTCCTCCTGAATTATAAAAAATGCACAGTTTTCAAAGCTGGCATATTTCATTCTCTAAAAGCTGACGTTATTTTGTACCTTTCTTGCCTGATCATTTTATTTTTCCAGTTGGGTTAACCCTTCTCTCTTTAACATGTGACATGGGACAGACACAGTGGATTCCTTTATAGAAATAAGATAAAATTAAAATAAACTTAACTGTCTCTGATATCTTAACAAGTCGAGGTGACCTGCATGGAGCGGTGGGTACACGCCTAAACAAAGGCATGAGGGGTGACCTGCATGGAGCAGCAGGTGCACCTACTCTTGCCGCCTTGCTGGGCAGACTGGATGGACCATGCTGGTCTTTATCTGTCGTCATTTACTATGTTACTATGTTCTCTTGGTTTTCTCCTAAATCTTCTTCTGTGATTTCATTTCCATTTTCTGTTTCTTCATTCTCCGTCTTCTTCCCTTCCTTCCCTTCATAAGAACATAAGATATGCCATACTGGGTCAGACAAAGGTCCATCAAGCCCAGTATCCTGTTTCCAACAGTGGCCAATCTAGGTCATACGTACCTAGCAGTATCCCCAAAAGATACAGGTTCCACAATGCTTGTATTGGGTCAAGCATTGATATCCTTGGTCCCTTTTTAATAATGGTTTATGGACCTTTCCTCCAGGAACTTGTCCTAACCTTTTTTTAAACCCAGCTACACTAACAGCCTTTACTACATCCTCCAGTAACAAATTCCAGAGTTTGATTATGCATTGAGTGAAAAAATATTTTCTCTTATTTGTCTTAAATAGTTTACCCTGTAGCTTCATTACATGTCCCCTAGTCTTTCTATATTCTGATAGCGTAAACAATCAATCTATGTTTACCCGTTCCACTCCATTCATTAATTTATAGACCTCTATCATATCTCCCCTCTGCTGTATCTTTTCCAGGTTGACGAGCCCTAACCTTTGTAGCCTCTCTTCATAGGAGTAGCCTTCTATCCCCTTTACCATTTTGGTGGCTCTTCTCTGTACCTTTTCTAATAACGCTATATCCTTTTAAGATACGGCGACCAGAATTGCACACAATATTCAAGGTGCGGTCATACCATGGAATGATACAGAGGCATTAGAAGATCCTTTGTTTTATTTTCCATTCCTTTCCTTATGATACCTAGCATTCTATTTGCTTTCTTGGCCGCCGCTGCACACTGGGCGGAGGGTTTTAACATATTATCCACGATGACACCTAAATCTTTTTCCTGGGTGGTGGTTCCCAGTGTGGAACCTTGCATCGTGTAACCATAGTGTGAGATGTTCTTTCCTAGGTGCATAAATTTGCACTTGTCCACATTAAATTTCATCTGCCATTTGGATGCCCAGTCTTCCAATTTATCCAAATCCTCCTGCAGTTTTCCACAATGCCCTTGGGTTTTAACAGCTTTAAACAGTTTAGTGTCATCTGCAAATTTGATAACCTCACTAGTTATTCCCTTTTCCAGGTCATTTATGAATATGTCAAAAAGCAGTGGACCCAGTACAGATCCCTGGGGTACTCCACTATTCACCTTTTCCCATTGGGAAAATTGGCCATTTAGCCCTACCCTCTGCTTTCTATCTTTTAACCAGTTCCCGATCCACAATAGTACACGACCTCCTACCCATGACTTTTTAGTTTTGCCAAAAGTCTCTGATGAGGGACCTTGTCAAAGGCTTTCTGAAAGTCCAGATACACTATATCAACCGACTCACCTTTGTCTACCTGTTTATTCATACCTTCAAAAAAACATAACAGATTAGTAAGACAAGATCTTCCTTTTCTAAAGCCATGTTGGCTGCCTTCCATTAGGCCATGACTATCTACATGCTGAGTAATTTTGTTCTTTATGATGGTTTCTACCATTTTTCCCAGTACTGACGTCAGGCTTACCGGTCTGTAGTTTCCCGGATCACCCTTGGAACCCTTTTTAAAAATTGGCGTTACATTGGCGATCCTCCAATCTTCAGGTATTACAGATGATTTTAATGAAAGTTCACAGATTATAGATCTCATATTTCAGTTCTTTCAACACCCTTGGATGTATACCATCCGGTCCAGGTGATTTGCTACTATTCAGTTTATCAAATAGTTGTAATACATCTTCCCGGTGTAGCGATATTTCTCTCAATTCCTCTGCAGTATCACCTTTAAATACCACTTCAGTCTTGGGTAGCATCCTTACATCTTCCTCAGTAAAGACCGAAGCAAAGAATTCATTCAGTCTCTCCGCTATAGCCTTGTCTCCTCTTACTGCCCCTTTTGCCCCGCTATCATGTAACGGTCCAATTGACTCGCAGGCTTTTTGCTACGATCATCTCTCTCTAAAGTTAAGCCTTCTAGTTCATCTTTTTTCCCATTTCTCCCATCTGTCTTTTTACCTAGCTTAAAGCTAGATTTCATTCCTCCTTGTCTCCTCCATCTTGTCTTCGGTCTCTCTCTCTTTTTATCTTTCACCTACTTAACCAGCTGTCCATTTCCTATTCTTACCTCTCTTGTACTCACAGTCTCCACCTCTAGCCTCCTATTCCCTCATCTTTCACCCACTTTCTAGTCCCCCATCTTCTCCTCTGTAATCTCCTTCCTAGCCTTATGTAATCTTTATTCTGCCTCTCACCCTATTACTATTACTACTACTACTAATCACGTGTATAATGCTACAAGGCATACACAGTGCTGTAGTCTTACACATAGACGTAAGACACAGTCCCTGCTCATCAGAGCTTACAATCTAATCAAGACAAAACACATAGCAAAACTGGGGCTTGAGTATGGTAAGATACACATAAGTAATGGAAAAGAGAGTGAGAAGTAACAGGATACAAAAGTAGCTTCAAAGAGGTGGGTTTTTAGCCTGGATTTGAATAGGGCTAGAGAAGGAGCCTGATCCACAGCCTCAAGTAGTTTGTTCCATCCTCAGATCTTTCCCTATTACTCATCCCATGTCAAATTCCAGTCTCTTTCTTAGTTATTATCCCATTCATGCTTCCATTTCACCTTTCGCCTTCCCCGTTTCAACCCTCTCCCATCTCCTTCAAAGACCTGCCCCTTCCTTTGTCTCTCACAGCAAGGAGTCCATCCACAAGCATAACTATCCCAATTGTGCCATATGGCATGTTAGGGTCCTGCAGCCCCTCATTCTGGCTGATGGTGACTGTGGGAGGAGCCTCCCTACTATGTTTATATGAGTCCAAAGGTCCTTCAACATGGCTTGGGTGCCACTATGACATTACAAATATCAGGAACATAACGGAGGATGCCAAAGATAGGTGGGAGGACAGGAATGCTCATACCTGCTTCTGGAAGAACTGATGTCCAGCGCCTCCTGGTGCAGCTATTTAACATCCCCTGGAAGCCTACCTTGAATGCAGTGGTGCCCAGGCCATGGCAGGAAACTCTCGTACCATGAACCAGGCCACTGATCAGAGGGAATGGGGTGAAGGGCAAAGGGACAGGAGTAGGTTGCCATATTGAAAGTGGCTTCTGCGCACCAGACGCTCCACTCTGTTCTAACATAGGCAGCCATGAACCCACATCCCAGCCCTCACCTCCTCAGTCCTGACCCCTCCCATAGGATCCTAGGCAAGGCACACATGTGACACTAGCTATGGGGGGGGAGGGGTTATATCTGCTGCACAATACAGATTAAATACAGATTACTGTCGCCATTCCCTTGTTTTCATGGGCTTTATACTGTACCTGCCATGCACCCCTCATGTTTTTTTATGAGGATCAAAACAGTCATTTCACAGGTGTTTACATGGGACAATTTCTCCAAATGGGATAGTTTTGCACGTACTGTGACAATCATGAACCTCATTTGTAAGTCAGGCCTTTAGGGATCTACTGTGTTTATCCCACTCATTTTTGAATTCCAACACAGATTTTGCTTCCACCATCTCTTTCAGGAGGGCATTCTGGGCATCCAGCCCTCTTTCTGTGAAGAACTATTTCCTGATGTTCCTTTCAATTCTACCTCCTTATATCCTCATACCGTGTCCTCTAGGCATCTTGATAAATTGGAAGACTGGAAAAATGGCAGATGAAATTTAATGTGGACAAATTGCAGTTTGTGAGCCATTCTGACATTGATATCATACAGTTGGTGATGGTGGAGTAGTTAGGTTTTCTTGTGTCGAATAAAGTATAGACCATCAAGTCATCTGCATAGAGGTGATAATGTATGCTGTGGTTTTGTATGATTTTGCAGACCGGTTGAATATATATATTTGTTGAATAATAGGGTTGACAATGATGAGCCCTGCGTTATCCTTTGGTGTATTTGGAAAGGTTTGGAGGTTCTGTTCTTTATCTTGACCTGTGACTGGCGGCCTGAGAGGTATGAGGAGAAGCAAATGAGGGGGGTGCCACTGATGCCTATCTCGATCAGTCTGTCCAGAAGTGTGGAATGTATTTTTGAGTCGAACGCAGATGATATGTCAATGAATATATAATATGTAAGCCTAGTGTTCCTTTCCTGGTCTTGCATTTCACTGCACGCTCCGGGCATTGGAAAGGAACTAATCCAGTCCGGGAGTTTTCCCTTGTCTGCAGCTATTCTCTCCACTGATGAAGTAGTACACTTCTGGCTCAGGTGTTGCAAAGGAAGTGACCTCATCTGGTGCTGAGCCCAGGAACTCCTCCTTTCTCCCAGTCCTTCCTGATTTTTTCTGCCACCCAGCGGTTGGGAAGGGGAGGGAATGTTGCTGGTGGGATTCCTTAAATGCAGCTGCTGTCATAATTATGATGCTAACAAGAAAAATTATGTAATCGGAGAGTCTTGAGAGTCCTGTAAGTGACCAAAAAAGGCAGTACAGCAGAGGGTTTAAAGAATCCATGCTTATTTCATACAGCGGATACAAATCATGGTATATGTTACTCCTAAAACACCCCGATGCATGAGAACTTTATTGATGCTGTTTGACCTCAAATAGAGATTTCTAATCTCAGACTTTGAGATATGATTCCATAGTCTTCTAATTTAATCAAAGGAGATGAGGATTAAAACAAACAAACAAACAAACAAACAAACAGTTAATTTACACACTTTGAGAGAAATGTCTGTGGGACACTGAGTTTAACATTTATTTACCAGACTTGTTATCTATTGATAAAAGGAGTGGTATATTCTATATTGAAGGCTCAGAGTTAATTATATTCAGTGTTTAAATGTTTCAACTGAATTTTCCCTTGATATGCTATTAAGTGTAAAGTGTTACAAATATTTTTGTTTAGCTTTAACTGCTCCAATCCAACTTATTTATTCATCTAAAAATAAAGGGACTAATATCTGAAATTCCACCTGCTTTGTTGTCGATAATTTAATTCTCTTTAGTTTGTTTTCCCACCCATTAATTGCAGGGATTACCTCTGTGGTCTCAATAGCTGGTGTGGGGCCATATTGACCAAACATGAGAATCCGGTTTCCCAAAGGGGACCACTTGGCATCATGACTACACTAGCGGAGAGAAATAATAGTAGGACTGGAATTCCTCCACTGGACCCTGGTTGTCACATTTACAAGGGAAATGCATAGCTCATATAAACAGCATGTCCCGAAGATATCTCTTTGATCTTATGCATACTGGTTCTCCACTACCCGCATAACTTCCTCCTCATTTCTTCTTTGTCTCGTTTTCTGACTTTCAGCTTGTTCTCCTTTGCTCTGCTTTGCATTTGATGGTAAAAATCACCCTTCATCTACTCCTTTTGGAATTCTCCAAGCTTCACATGCCTGTGCTGTGCCGTACATCAGACATGCTGGGATGTGTTGATGTCGCATACTGTACAGTGAGGAAAGCTATGACTGACAAGGCTGAATAAATATTGCCTTCTAGCCATGCCAGATGCACCTGATATATCTGATTCATCTTGAATCCACAGAATGTACGCCAGTAGGTTGCTTCTCAAAGAGAAGCAAAGGATTTTTCACAGCAAAACTTCAGAATGCAGCACAGAATAACAATCTCGAACATCCCCTTTCAGGAATTATAGTGAAAGAGACATCAGTGTGATTTAGGTAATATAAACACATTTTCAGGAGATCACAGAACTTCATGATTATTTTTTTTTCTTTAGTGCCATCTAGTCAGTGCTGACTCTAGGTTTTCTTGGCAACAGATCACCAGAAGTAGATTGCCAGGCCTTTTCTTCCAAGGCAATGAAGGGTAAACTGACTTGTCCAAGGGCACAAGGAGTGCCAGTGGGAATTTAACTCTCAATCTGCTGGGTACCAGGCAATGGCTCTAACCACTAGGCTTCTCCTCTACATGTCCTTTGTGATTATAGACTCTCTAAAAGCACCTATAATTCTTCTTGGCATTACAGATTTCTTACTTTTGTCACTTTATGAACATGATCTTAAGTCTACTGTAGAAACAACTAAATCATAGTTCAGCAAGGTCTTGTTTCATTTTGTGTATATGGGAAATTATTTTTTTTATCAATTAAACCTGTAGTCTTGAGATTTCTAGGTTAGGTTTGGGAAGGCATGTCTAAAGTTCTGGATGTCTTATGAGGCCATTAATTCTTTTTTTTTTTTGGGGGGGGGGGAGTGTTTGTTCCTTTTTCTTTTTCTTCCAGATCAGTCAGAACCAATGCTAGGATTCTAGCAACTCGAGCTTTCATTCACAACAAGCCAGGGATGTCCCCTCTGTTTTAATGGACTCATCCTCCCCCAGTTACTAGTCTGGTCATTGCAACCATGGTCCTGCGACTGGGAGTGATGCATCAGGTGGCATCTTTCAGAACCTTATATCATGGGCTGTAAATTCAGACAAGTAGGGGCATGTTTACTAAAGCACTTAGCTGCTACTGCAGCGGTAACGTGGCATGATCGCCCGGCGGTAACAGCTAACATGGGCCAAATGCAGACATCATAGCGATCTTCTGCGATGTCTGCATTTCACGTGGTAGCCGCAGGCTTGGGAGGGAAGTGGGTGTACCTGAAACAGACAATTTTCACAGATGTAAACATTGTGCAGTACTTGCCAAAGTTGTGGACACTGCAGGTACTGTGCACCTAACATCACCTCCACGGCTGGCAATATCTGCATCTGTGATGTTGCCGACCAAAATCCCTACATTTTTGCCAAGGTATCTGCTGGGAATATGCTGTGCATGTCTCAACAGATAATGTGTGACTTTTGCAGCTCCCGTGGAGTTTTTGCAACTAAGGTCCAGCATCACTCAGGACTTGTTGAGGTTAATTTTATAACAGGTTGCTTATGTGTGAAGGTCAAGCAGGCACCTAATTTTAGCTTAATTTTTAAAGACACACATGCACTAAAGGTGCGCAAGCCAAAATTTTAGTTTCCTGTCTCATTTAGGGGATTTTTCATTTATTTAAGATATTTAAATTTTTTTGTTTTGAGGATGTGCTATCATGACAAATAAAGCACACAATTGAACAATAGTGCACACTCTTGATGACAGGAAAAAAAACACAATTTGGGGTCTTTTCCTGTCATTTAAAGGGCATGTTTACTAAACCGTGCTAACCGTTTGTACAGGGCATGGTGTAAGCACACTATGCCAAAAGTTAGCATGGGGCCAGGGACTGAAACTTTTGTGCTAACAGGTTAGCATGTGATTGGGTGGTGGCAGAGCATGTTGGGCATTGATAGTGCATCATGCTTAGCACAGGCATGATGAGTACATGTTAACTGTGATCGTTTCCAGCCTCAATGGGTGCCATTAGGTGTGCCTGGGTGCAAGGTTTATTTATTTAACAGGGTATTTTTTTTCTTATACCGCTTTATCATTAAGTTGAAAAAGTTTACAAGTAACTTATAAAATTAGAATTTTTACGTTGAACGGAGAGGGGTAAGGTGGATCAATCACCTATACAGCTTCTGAAGGCTCATAGAGTTAAAGCTGTTTGCCAGGGATAACTGATTAGGGGTTTATATTCTTTAGGTGTTTGCTCCAAAGTGTTCTATAAATAGGTTTGTTTTAATTTTTTTCAGGAACTCAGAGACTGTCTCAATGAATCTTAAGTTGTCTGGGAGGGAATTTCAGATTGAGAGTGCATCCAGGGAGAAGGCTCTGTTGCAGGTGTATTGTCTGCTTTTCATCTTTGAGGATGGGATGGTGAGGAAGTTTTGGCTGATGAGTCTTCTTGGTCTGTTGTCTGGTGTTTTGTTTATTAAGGGATGTAGGCTTGTTACAGTGAGATTATGGAGTATCTTGAACATCATAATTATTATTTATATTTCATTCTGAGTATAATTGGGTGATTCCATGGTGCTGTTAGCAGCATGCCAATGGCAGAAGAAGAGACGTGCATGCTCCCTGAAGTTTGGCCAGGCCTTTGCACTGGTTTTGCAGTCGACCAAGATATGTATTGGGAAATATTTACTAGTCTTCATTTAGCACCTGCATTGTAAAACATTTATGAATAAGGAATCAACAATGTCTTGGAACAGACAGAGCTTAAAGATCCCAAATTACCCTTGTCTACCAATAGCCAGATTAATATGAATAAAATACAGTCTCTAAAATGCTTGTATGCAAATGCTAGAAGTCTAAAAAATAAGATGGGAGAGTTAGAATATATAGCACTAAATGAGAGGTTAGATATGATTGGAATATCAGAGACATGGTGGAAGGAGGACAACCAGTGGGACACTGTGATACCTGGATACAAACTATATCGTAATGATAGAGCTGATCAAATTGGTGGAGGGGTTGCGCTCTATGTTAGAGAGGGCATTGAGTCAGAAAGGATTAAAGTTTTGCAGGAAACAAAATCTGCTGTAGAATCTCTATGGATTGAAATTCAATGTAAAAAGAGGAAGGCGATGGCGGTGGGGGTGTACTATCGACCGCCTGGCCAGAATGAACAAATGGATGATGAAATGCTCAAAGAAATCAAGGAAGCTAACAAAAGTTACAGCAGAGTAGTAATAATGTGTGATTTCAATTACCCCGGTATCGACTGGGTCAGTGTCACGGCAGGACATGCTAGGGAGATAAAGTTCCTAGATGAAATAAATGACTGCTTCTTGGAGCAGCTGGTTCATGAACCGACCAGAGGGGAAGCCATATTAGACCTAGTCCTTAGTGGAACACCAGATCTAGTGCAAGAGATAAGGGTGTTGGGACCACTTGGCAATAGTGATCATAGCATGATCGCCTTTGATTTAATTAGTGAGGAGAGATAGTAAGGAAATCCACAGTACTACCTTTTAACTTTCGAAAGGGAGACTATGATAAAATGAGGAAAATAGTTAAGAAAAAACTAAAAGGAGCAGTTGCAAGGTTAAAGACTTATTCAAGCTTGGGTGTTGTTGAAAAATACTATCTTGGAAGCCCAGACCAGCTGTATTCCACGCTTTAAGAAAAGTGGAAGGAAGTCCAAAAAACTGCCAGCATGGTTTAAAGGTGAGGTCAGAGAGGCTGTTGTTGCCAAAAAAGCATCTTTCAGGAAATGGAAAAAAGAGCCAAATGACGAAACCTGGAAACAGCACAAGCACTGGCAGGTCAAATGCAAGGCATTGATAAAGCAGGCAAAGGGAGAATTTGAGAAGAAGCTTGTTGCGGAAGAAAAAACGCGAAATAAAGATTTTTTCAAGTACATTCGTAGCAAAAAACCTGTGAGAGAGTCAGTTGGTCCATTAGATGATAGAGGAGTTAAAGGGGCACTAAGAGGTGAACCCCTGCCACCATCTGCAGCTCTCCCCAGTCGGGGGATAGAGCCTCCGGCAGCAAGGAACAGCACCAGCCAATCGGGACTTCCTGTACCGGCTTAAAAGATCGCGCCATCGGGCGCGTGGTCCAGTGAACCCCTGCCACCATCTGCAGCTCTCCCCAGTCGGGGGATAGAGCCTCCGGCAGCAAGGAACAGCACCAGCCAATCGGGACTTCCTGTACCGGCTTAAAAGATCGCGCCATCGGGCGCGTGGTCCAGTGAACCCCTGCCACCATCTGCAACTCTCCCCAGTCGGGGGATAGAGCCTCCAGCAGCAAGGAACAGCACCAGCCAATCGGGACTTCCTGTACCGGCTTAAAAGATCGCGCCATCGGGCGCGTGGTCCAGTGAACCCCCTGCCACCATCTGCAGCTCTCCCCAGTCGGGGATAGAGCCTCCGGCAGCAAGGAACAGCACCAGCCAATCGGGACTTCCTGTACCGGCTTAAAAGATCGCGCCATCGGGCGCGTGGTCCAGTGAACCCCTGCCACCATCTGCAGCTCTCCCCAGTCGGGGGATAGAGCCTCCGGCAGCAAGGAACAGCACCAGCCAATCGGGACTTCCTGTACCGGCTTAAAAGATCGCGCCATCGGGCGCGTGGTCCAGTGAACCCCTGCCACCATCTGCAGCTCTCCCCAGTCGGGGGATAGAGCCTCCGGCAGCAAGGAACAGCACCAGCCAATCGGGACTTCCTGTACCGGCTTAAAAGATCGCGCCATTGGGCGCGTGGTCCAGTGAACCCCTGCCACCATCTGCAGCTCTCCCCAGTCGGGGGATAGAGCCTCCGGCAGCAAGGAACAGCACCAGCCAATCGGGACTTCCTGTACCGGCTTAAAAGATCGCGCCATCGGGCGCGTGGTCCAGTGAACCCCTGCCACCATCTGCAGCTCTCCCCAGTCGGGGGATAGAGCCTCCGGCAGCAAGGAACAGCACCAGCCAATCGGGACTTCCTGTACCGGCTTAAAAGATCGCGCCATCGGGCGCGTGGTCCAGTGAACCCCTGCCACCATCTGCAGCTCTCCCCAGTCAGGGGATAGAGCCTCCGGCAGCAAGGAACAGCACCAGCCAATCGGGACTTCCTGTACCGGCTTAAAAGATCGCGCCATCGGGCGCGTGGTCCAGTGAACCCCTGCCACCATCTGCAGCTCTCCCCAGTCGGGGGATAGAGCCTCCGGCAGCAAGGAACAGCACCAGCCAATCGGGACTTCCTGTACCGGCTTAAAAGATCGCGCCATCGGGCGCGTGGTCCAGTGAACCCCTGCCACCATCTGCAGCTCTCCCCAGTCGGGGGATAGAGCCTCCGGCAGCAAGGAACAGCACCAGCCAATCGGGACTTCCTGTACCGGCTTAAAAGATCGCGCCATCGGGCGCGCCCGCGCCTGACGGGCCCGCGCCTGAGGGCCTCGCCAGAGGGCCCTTTGGCGTGGCCCTTAGGCGGAGGCCCTGGTGGAGGCCTATAGTTAATACATGATCGACAACTGGAAAACCATCTCACCGTTACAAATAACGCTGTGAGTATCAATTGTTATATAAACCTATAACACGAATTGTAAGAATATACTGTAACAAAGTAACTTTGATGTGACCTACCTTAGTGCAGCGATACATGTGCTCTAAGGCTGTATTGGGTAATTGTGCAACCATTGTTGGTTGAGTCTCAAGATATAGTGTAACTATACTATCTATACTTATGTATGCTATTTAGTAACGCTGCTGGGACAAAATGCACTGTTAAAGCATTTTTTACTGCCTTACTTATAACCTCTTTAGTAACACCAAGTTGATTGAACCAGGTAGCATTGAATGTCAGTAAAAGTGTTGATATCCCCCCCTGCAGAGTACACTGACATTCTAAAACTAGCTCACCCACATAGCAGCATTTCATACCTCTAGGCTCTCCTAACAGCCTCTACAGCTTAATTCCTAAGCACTCACTCACCCACCAATTCCCACATGATGGCCTTACTCATACCACTGACCATTCTATTTTTCACTTCCAGATTCCCTAGTCATGCACTCAATACAAGTGCCACACATATCCCAATCCTCACTAGTCATAGTAGGAGATGGTCAGAGAACCACTACCAAACTAATCATAACATCCACGGCTCAATCTACCAACACCTATTATACATTCCTTTACAAAATATTAAAAAAACTCAACTGTGCAAGAATCAGCAACAACAGTTATTGGAATGTGCACTCATAAATACTAGATCTACTCGCCAAAAATGGCCAGCAATCACTGACCTTATAACATCCTACAACCTTGATGTATTAATTATCACTGAGTCTTGGCTATCAGACTGTGATAATGTGATTATCAATCAAATGACTCCAACTGGATTCTCGTCATATACTTGCCACAGAGCCAAACAAAAAGGAGGAGGGGTCCTCATCCTTGCAAAATCAGAACTCAAATTTAAATTAGTTAGTTCACTCACCTCAGAGCACCTTGACACTATTACAGTATCAAACAACCAATGTACAATCAATGCACTATACAGAGCCCCAACACTTTCCTCCGATGACCTACCAACAATCATCAATCTCGCTTGCAACTCAAAGAACTCACGATCCTCAAACTGGTTAGTGGGAGACTTCAATCTCCCCTCACTGCCTGAAGCACATGCACGAACCTTCCTTGAAGCGCTGTATGACCTTGACTATAAGCAACTAGTGAACTCCCCAACGCATGAAAAAGGCGGTACCCTTGACCTTATTTTTGCACCCCAGTCTGTAGTCAACACCTCTCCTCCGCTGTTGACCTCCATATCTCCAGTACCATGGTCTGATCACAAACTCCTGAAGTTCCGAATACCAAGTACCTGCTTACCCAATAACAAGGCCATGGCTAATATCCCAGATCACGGAACACCAGCGACACGATTCTGCACACTCAACAAGGAAGAGTTACTTGCCAAGCTTCTTCCACAACTGGATGTATCAACCCTTGACCCTGACGAACTTGTAGCAAATTGGAATAACAGCATCAAAACTTTAGCCTGTATTCCATCCACCAACAAGTTGCCCACAAGACGCAAACATGCACCTTGGTACTCATCTGACCTTCGATCATCCCTTTTACAACTACGTAAACTAGAAAGACGATGGCGGAAAAAGCAAACTACCATAGCCCAACAAAGCTACAACTCTTATCTAACATTACACAGAGAGAAAATAAATGAAAAAAGGAAACAATACCACTCAATGATTCTAAAAAAATCACTGAACAAAACACATGACCTATTTAATATAGTAAAATCACTAACAGGTGATCCATCTCCAGCAAGTTCGCATATGCCTCAACCACAGGATTATTCAGACTACTTACAATCCAAAATGATCCAATCCGACATGACATCATCCTACTACAGTCCGTCCAATGTACTTAGTACACAACAACCTACATTACTACTTGAATTCTCGGCAGTATCTACTAAAGAAATTAAAGACACCATCTCCTCCATCAATCTCACCACAGCTCCCAATGATCCCTGTCCAGCAAGTTGGATAAAGGAACTGCGACATGAACTAAGCCATGCATTATGCAAAATAACCAACCAATCACTATCAAGGGGCATCTTCCCCCAAAGCTTAAAACACACATCGATCAGACCCCTGTTAAAGAATAGTCGTCTTGATACATCCAAAGTTGAATCATACAGACCCATATCAAGCATTCCACTGCTTGCTAAGATCATCGAGAAAATAGTCCAACGTCAGATCCATCAGCACATTGACGACGAGGCACCCCTCGATCTAGCCCAACATGGCTTCAGGGAATCACATGGAGTAGATACCATCCTAACTACCCTATTCGATAAGCTTATCACAGGAATTGACAACATACACCAAGGTTTCGTCCTTATCTTTCTTGACATTGCTGCTGCATTTGATTCTGTGAATCATAAGATACTATTACAATGCCTCCAAGAAAAAGGATTACTGCGAACCGCATTACAATGGTGCGAATCATACCTAACTAACAGATGGCAGCAAGTAAAAGCAGGCAACACGTCCTCCGAACCATTCCTGCAGAAGCAGGGAGTGCCACAGGGATCTTCCCTGTCTGCTCTACTATTTAATATCTATATGCAGCCTATCTGCTCTCTGATACGCTCATTAAATGTAGAATGTCTCGTGTATGCTGATGACATACTACTGTACATTCCATTCATCATAGAACAACCTGATTTTTCCCCTATCATCAGATGCTTTGATGCAGTGGCTGAATGGCTTCTCACACAAAACCTGAGGATCAATCATAGCAAAACTGATGTCCTATTTGTCACAAGGAATCAGAATTTCACCCCACCACCCAGTCTGCAAGTCAAAAATGCTGAACTAAAGACAAGAGATACAATTCGCTACCTAGGCATCATCCTAGATCAGCGATTGGACATGATAAATCATGTAAAGACTGTTACCAAAGCAATTTACCACAAAATCCGAACCCTTCGCCACCTCCGCCCACTACTAGACTTTTCAGACTATCGTTCCATATTTCAAGCTCTGGTAATCCCACATATAGATTTCGCGAACACCATCCTCCATGGTCTTCCACAAGCAACCCTCAACCCACTTCGGCTGGCCATGAACTCAGCTGCTAGGATTCTTACAGGGACTTCAAGAATGGAACATATAACCCCAGTAATGAAAAACCTACATTGGCTGCCACTACAAGCCTGAATCCAATACAAGGTACTGGTCATGACCTTCAAGGCACTGAAGAATCAATCCCCCACACCAATCAGCAAACTGATCAACAACACACAACACCAGAGTCAGAAGACCCACACTACTGAACAGGCTAACTGTACCTAAGTTCACTACAAGATGTACAAAGGCAACTACCAATAGAGCTTTTTCAATTTATGCCCCGACAGCCTGGAATGAACTTCCTGCCAGTATTCGTTCCATAGTCAGCCTCACCTCCTTCAGAAAGGCAATAAAACACTACCTCTTTTTAACTCACTATCCTGAACCCATGCCTGAAAAACATAAGTCAATTGCACTCACACCATACAGTAACTGCCTTGTCACACAACATGATAATGGGTAGGTGCTCCTCCCATATAGATCTACACATTCGCCCATCCTGACCTAAAAATGCCCACGGTGTAATGGAATAAATTTCTCTATGTAAATACTTGTATATACCATGTAAATAGTTTCCCTGTTTTTCCCAAGTTTGATTATGCCATTGTTATTGTAAAAACACATGTTATATGTAAGCCATGTTCTATGTAAGCACATTGCGATATTTAACGCATTGTTGCTCTGTTCAGTTTTAATGTAAACCGAGCTGATTTTCAATAGCGCGGTAAATAAAAAATAAAAATAAATAAATAAATAAATAAGGCAATAGCGGAGAGACTGAATGAATTCTTTGCTTCAGTCTTTACTGAGGAAGATGTAGGGAAATTACCCATGACTGAAGTGGTATTTAAAGGTGCAGAAGAATTGAAGGAAATATCAATACATCGGGAAGATGTATTACAACTATTAGATAAACTGAAGAGTAGCAAATCACCTGGGCCGGATGGTATACATCCAAGGGTGTTGAAAGAACTGAAATATGAGATTGCAGACCTGCTATTAGTAATCTGTGAACTATCATTAAAATTATCTCTAATACTTGAAGATTGGAGGATCGCCAATGTAACACCAATTTATAAAAAGGGTTCCAGTGGTGATCCAGGAAACTACAGACCGGTGAGCCTCACGTCAGTACTGGGAAAAATGGTAGAAACCGTCACAAAGAATAAAATTACTCAGCATGTAGATAGTCATGGCCTAATGGGAGACAGCCAACATGGCTTTAGACAAGGAAGATCTTGTCTTACTAATCTGTTATGTTTTTTTGAAAGTGTGAATAAACAGGTGGACAAAGGTGAGTCGGTTGATATAGTGTATCTAGACTTTCAGAAAGCCTTTGACAAGGTCCCTCATGAGAGACGTTTGGCAAAACTAAAGAGTCATGGGATAGGAGGCAGTGTACTATTGTGGATCAGGAACTGGTTAAAAGATAGAAAGCAGAGGGTAGGGCTAAATGGCCAATTTTCCCAATGGAGAAAGGTGAATAGTGGTGTACCCCAGGGATCTGTGCTGGTTCCGCTGCTTTTTGACATATTCATAAATGACCTGGAAAGTGGAATAACAAGTGAGGTTATCAAATTTGCAGATGACACAAAACTGTTTAAAGTTGTTAAAACCCAAGAGGATTGTGGAAAATTGCAAGAGGATCTTGATAAATTGGAAGACTGGGCATCAAAATGGCAGATGAAATTTAATGTGGACAAGTGCAAAGTTATGCACCTAGGGAAGAACAACCCAAACTATGGTTACACGATGCAAGGTTCCACATTAGGAACCACCACCCAGGAAAAAGATTTAGGCGTCATTGTGGATAACATGTTAAAACCCTCGGCCCAGTGTGCAGCGGCAGCCAAGAGAGCAAATAGAATGCTAGGTATCATAAGGAAAGGAATGGAAAATAAAACAAAAGATATTATAATGCCTCTATACCGTTCCATGTTGAGACCGCACCTTGAATATTGTGTGCAATTCTGGTCGCCGTATCTTAAAAAGGATATAGCATTATTAGAAAAGGTTCAGAGAAGAGCCACCAAAATGGTAAAGGGGATGGAAGGATACTCCTATGAAGAAAGGCTAAAAAGGTTAGGGCTCTTTAACCTGGAAAAGAGACGGCTGAGGGGAGGTATGATAGAAATCTATAAATTAATGAACGGAGTGGAACGGGTAAACATAGATCGATTGTTTATGTTATCAGAATATAGAAAGACTAGGGGACATACAATGAAGCTGCAGGGTAAACTATTTAAGACTAATAAAAGAAAATATTTTTTCACTCAACGTGTAATCAAACTCTGGAATTTGTTACTGGAGGATGTAGTAAAAGTTGTTAGTGTAGCTGGGTTTAAAAAAGGTTTGGACAAGTTCCTGGAGGAAAGGTCCATAAACCATTATTAAGAAGGGACCCAGGATATCAATGCTTGACCCAGTACAAGCATTGCGGAACCTGTGTCTTTTGGGGAAACTGCTAGGTACGTATGACCTAGATTGGCCACTGTTGGAAACAGGATTCTGGGCTTGATGGACCTTGGTCTGACCCAATATGGCATATCTTATGTTCTTATGTTAACAGATTGCAAAACTGAAAGTGGACATGGGACCAGATGGGACACATCCCAGGAAACTGAAAGAGCTCAGAGAACTTCTTACAGGGCCATTAAAGGATGTTTTTAATAGATCCTTGGAGTCAGGAGAAGTTCCTAAGGACTGGAGAAGGGCTGATGTATTACCTCTTCACAAAAGTGGTAATAGGGAAGAAGTGACAAACTACAGGCCAGTAAGCCTTACCTCGGTGGTGAGAAAAGTAATGGAGGTGCTCCTGAAGGAGAGAATAGTGAACTTTCTCAAAACCAACAGGTTGCATGATCCGAGGCAACATGGTTTTACCAAAGGACGGTCTTGCCAAACAAATCTGATTGAGTTCTTTGACTGGATGACCAGAGTACTAGATCAAGGGCATGTGATGGATGTGATCTACATAGATTTCAGCAAAGCCTTTGATACTGTTCCTCATAGGAGGCTTATCAATAAACTAAACAGCTTGGGGATGGGTCCCAAGGTTGTGAACTAGATCAGAAATTGGTTGACTGACAGACAACAGAAGGTGATGGTAAACGGAACTCACTCGGATGAAAGGAAGGTGATTAGTGGTGTGCCCAAGGAGGTGTGCTCCAGGATTCGGACCTGGGACCTGTACTGTTCAATGTATTTGTGAGTGATATTACTGAAGGACTGAATGGAAAAATCTGTCTTTTTGCAGATGACATGAAAATTTGCAACAGAGTGGACTCCTCCGAGGGAGTGGATAACATGAGGAAAGATCTAAAAAAAGCTGGAAGAATGGTCTAATGCTTGGGAAGCAGAAATCCAAGGGAATTGTATGTGATAGGGGATGAGAGGTTGATGTTCACAGATCAGGAGAAGGACCTCGGAGTGAGTGTTTCTGAGGATCTCAAGGTGGAGAAACAGTGTGACAAGGTGGTGCATGAGCCAGAAGGATGCTGGGCTGCATAGAAAGAAGAATTACCAGCAGAAAGGAAGAGGTACTAATGCCACTGTACAAGTCGCTGGTGAGGCCTCACTTGGAATACTGTGTTCAGTTTTGGAGACCATATTTCACAAAGGATATAAAAAGACTGGAAATGGTTCAGAGGAAGATGACCAAAATGATTTGGAGCCTGCGTCAGAAGACTTATGAGAAGAGACTTGAAGACCTAAATATGTACACTCTGGAGGAGAGGAGGGACAGGGGAGATATTATTCAGACCTTTAAATACTTAGAGTATTAATGAACATACAAACCTCTTCCAAAGATGGGGAAGCTGTAAAACTAGAAGGCCTAACATGGAGCAGTGGGTACACCCCTCAAGAAAGGCATGGGGAGGGGTGACCTGAACGGAGCAGCGGGTGCACCTACTCTTGCCGCCTTGCTGGGCAGACTAGATGGACCATACGCTCTTTATCTGCCGTCATATACTATGTTACTATATTAACTTGCAGAGCAGTTTTATTTAAAAAGGGAATTGGAAGCTTATTCAGTAATTAGACAACTCAGTTATATGCATAGGTTTTCTTTTGAGATCTTTTGCAAAGTGAATATGCCACAAGAAAAGACTGATGAAATCCTGAATCTACATATGTCTGTTTTGCCGGTTTTTTCTCTGTTTGCTGTAAAGCATCTCATCTGTACTGTAATTCACTGTCCTGGGCTGGAGCTATTGCTCTCTCATCCTTCAGTTTCATTCATGTATCCATTCTTGATTGATGAAGGGTTCCCGGAGTAACATTTTACATTTCTCACTGTATTTGTGCATTTGCCACTTGTTTTTCCTTGTTTGCTGATTCAATACTTTGCAAATTCAGACCAGACATACAGAGGGCATCTACGTCCGGGACGGATAGGGTCTTTTGTATGTATAATCAATTTCTGTGAGGCTCAGTCGTCCTTCGGCTCTAGAGATATACAGTCTTAGCATACACTGTTTTTTATAAATTACTACATGATCACGGAGGAATTTTCCTGTTCACATATCCAGTTTTTGAAGATCTTTAAGAGGCCAGTCTACAGTCCCAAAGTGCCAGCTGATTACTTAATGGTTTGTATCTTATTCCGTGATAAGAAAGTACTTTCAAGAATGATTTTAATCTCCTGTAATATTCTTTTCTGATTTTTTCACTCAAACATTTCTGCTTGATTGTCGTTCTTTCATGGTCTCCTAAATATTTATATATGCCTTCCTGTTCAACTTCCTTTATGCAACAGGGAGATCTTTTACATTTTGCTCAATTTTCCTCTAAGGAAGGTGGCCTTTGCACATTTGATAAGGCCAAAAGACTTTGGCTTTTAGTTGTGTAATCTGGTGAATTGGTCAGAAATTGTATATTCCCTTTAATCAGATAGGTGACGCGTCCGTTGTGCATTCAGTTGAATGGTCTATTGTGTTTTTGAATCAGAAGTAAGGAATTGTATATTCCATTTAAGAGCAAAAGGTTTAAACTGATCTCAATTGGATTAGGTGAAAGAGTGTCACGGTATTTTCTTCTTAGTGTTCAGTTCAGCTGGCAGGTTTCTCTAGGCAATTTTTATATTTTCCTGAATCCAGCCAAATCAATAATTCAGCATATCATGCTACAGTCTCTGGTTAAAAATGACATAAAGAGGCTTGGGAAATATCGTTGACCTTTTCATGTCATTTCAGGTGAATGTGCATCCCTAATAGGCACCTATGCATCTTTATAAAATAGTAGCATGAATCCAGTAGAAATAGCAGATGCAGTGTAATGAAGCTTGGGAGCAGGATAAGTGTTAATGCCTAAAGTATGTGCATAAATCACAGCTCTTCCCATGCTCTGCTCAAACTCCTCCCCAGTGATGCCAATTACAAAGCAAAAAAAAAAAAAAATCACTGGTTAGGCTTCTGAATTCATCTGCTATCTGTTGGAGAACAATTTTACAAAAGTACTGTATAGCAGGTGAGGAAAGCATACGGATCATGGCTCATGGAATACTTTCCAACTCGTGTGTGTGTGTGTGTGTGCGTGCATGCGTGCGTGCGTGTGTGCGTGTATCTGGGTTCTCTCTGTATATGTGTTGGAGATACCCTGACTCATGACAATCAGCTCTTTGTGTCATCACCACCATTTCTACTATCTTTGCCAACTACTATAACCAGCCAATGTCACTGTGATCATCCCAAAATGATAAATACTTTACTTCTTTTGTCAGGCACTGCTGAGGGAGGACAATACTGCAAACTGTCCACAGCAGTCAAGCGGTGTCCATTTTATTCTTATATAAAATGTGTCTAAGCTTAATAGCCATCACTTCAAACAACAATGAATACTCTCCAAAAGTCAACTTATCTGAACCTAATGAAAATCGCAGATGAAAATAGCACGACGTGCACGTTTTGGGGTGCTCATACCCCTGTATCAAGTGCTCCGTGACTTATTGTAACTGCAACTGCTAAAAAACGCTGCCGACAGAGGCAACCAATCAAATAAGGGATTTAAATTCATCTGATTGGCCAACAACAACTGCCACTCATCTTAGAACACACCAATACAAATGGGGATTCCCACAAACCCAGGGAAAATACACTAGTAATTGGAATTGCGTCAAAATAAACTAGTCCAATCAATCTCACGATTCATACAAGCCGGGTGAATTGATTGTAATAGATAGATCCATTGTTGTTCACTCCACTGTAAACGAGCTGTGCGATCACCCCCTCTAGGATTCTCCCGGGTATGATCTAATATAGTCCAGGAAAGTTGATCAAAAGAATGATGATGTGTAATACAGTGTTGTGCAACAGGTGCCGACAGCACTTGTTGGCGTATCCGAGATGCATATTTGCCCAACCGAACCTTAATGGAACGTGTTGTACGTCCCACATAAAGCATGGGGCAAGTACACTGTAAAACATATACCACATGAGTGGAAGTGCAGGTAGTAAACCATCGCCGATGGTATATCCGCCCCATTTTGGGATCAAGCCAAGTGGTACCGGACAAAGTAGTAGTACAGTAAACACATTCATTACAAGGGTAATAACCCTGGGAATTTACATTAGGGTTAATTGGTCTATCTAGGGGCACCACAGATTTTACAAGGAAATCCCTCAAATTAAAACCTTGCAAAAAGGGAGGCGTGGCTCAGTGGTTGGAACAGGTTACCTCAGGCCAGAAGGCCAGGGGTTCAATTCCCACATGTGGACAAGCAACTTCAGGCTGGAGGGACTGGGGTCTTCAGTCCCATGGCCACTCCTTGTGGCCTTGGGCAAGCTACTTAACCCTCCATTGCCTCAAGTACATTTAGATTGTGAGCCCTTTGGGGACAAGGGAATAAAACGTATCTGTTAGTATACATGTAAACCACACTGATTCTAAAAAGCATGGTATAAAAATAAATAAATAAAAAATAATAATAATAAATAAATTAATTTATTTATTTATTAAAACAAGATAACACAGACCAATGTTTCCTCAAGATGTGCACCACTTCTGAACTATGACACATATAGGGTCATACTCCCACCATCATATCATTGGTCAGGTCATCCAAAGTACGAGCTGGTGCATCAAGTAGCCATTCACGGTGGGTGTAACATGCCTGTCAATAAGCATGAGACACTATCCCTGGAGGATAACTTCTGGAGATCAATCGCAAATATAAATCATGTGCATGACATTTAAAATCCACAATAGATGAGCAAAGTCAGCGTATCCTTAAGAACTGACCATATGGTAAACCCTGTCGCAGGGATTCTGGATGGAAACTCTGATTATGTAATAAACAGTTCCACTGAACAGATTTTCGATATAAGATGGTGAGCAAAGAACATCCAGACCGAAAAATAAGCATGTCCAAAAACTCCAACTGTTGAGAATCAATGTGCGCTATAAACTTAATATTAGGCTTTAAGGAGTTTAACCAATCAATAAATTGGTCACTGTTTTTTTGGGGGAATTTTTCACTTTAGAACTATTATAACCACGCACAGTTCTCTGGAGCTTCTTCTCATCATGGAAGACAGATAACAAATTCAACCTATAAGCAGGGTCAGGGCACCATTAGGAAAACTAGGCATTCGACTAGAGCACCAGGCCTCCAGGGGCACCATTGCTGCCACTGATGCGCCCGTAAGTCATCATTGGGCATCTTTTCTGCGGTCTGTGGGGGATATACAGCAGGACTGTCTGGACAGTGCCACCAAATATCGGGATTGCTGTGGTGTAGCCGGTTAGTAAAGAGAAGTTTCTTCAGTAGCTGTCTTATACTTGGTGTCAGGGGCTCTCTGGGTCACTGCAGCACCCCACAACATCTAATGGCGCTGTTACAGCTATTGTCTTTCTTTGTTGTACAGGGATAGCGTCTCCTTTCAGCTTGCAGTCTTCCTTTCTGCTCCACTCTTCAGTTCCCTCCTTCTTGCACAATTTCTGCTGCATTTTCTCTACAGAGGTTTGCTGTGGGGTCTATCTCTCTCACTCAGCTGCTGTCTTCCAGTTTCTTGTGGGTATTACTGTCTAACTCCTTTCTACCCTCTGAGATGGGTAACTGTATTCTAGAGCACTTCTCTCAGCTGCAGTCATGGGCCCTGCTTCTGCTGAGTTCTAATTCCTCTCTATCTAAGCTGGACTCCCAGCTCTTCGGCTTTTTCCTATCTGCTTGGCTTCTAATTGATGTCTTTTCATTCAGTTTCCCTCTGTCTTTTCTGTCTTTCTGTCATGGTTGCAGCATTTGTCTTTTGCTGAGACTGTTCTTCTGCTGTGGTCGCTGATATCTGTGGCCATGGCTCCTTGTAATTTATTTATTTATTTACATTCTCTTATATACCATGCTATTCTGCATCAGTGCGGTTTACATTGAACAAACTAAAATTACATTGAACAGGACATTATAACTTGGAGATAACTATTTTACAGGGAACATGGGCTATGGAGGGTTAAGAGGCTTGCCCAAGACCACAAGGAGCACCTGTGGGACTAGAAACCCCAGTCCTTCCGGCCCAAGGTTGCTGTCCTCTAGTGGGATTTGAACCCCCGACCTTCCGGCCTGAAGTACCTTGCCCCAACCACTAGGCCACTCCTCCACTCCACTCCTCCCTGTCCCTGCTGTCACCCCTCCCATGACAGCTGGTCTTCATTTCCAGATTTGAGGCTCAGATCACTACTACAGGATAGTGCTTTCAATGGCCTCTCTCTGTGTAGGGCTGCTCCAGGGCATAACTCCCACCTCCTTCAGGGGAAAAAAAAGCATAGAATATGTTACCATGTATGGATCTTAAGACCCAGTCAGTCTTCCCAATTTCATTCCCATTGCAGTTCAGTGACACCAGTTAATCTCTGGTTTAAGAACATAAGAACAGAAGTAGAGGGAATTTTTTGCCTCTCTCTGCTCTGGGAATAGTAGTGCTTTCACAGTGCTCTGCTAGAGAGGTGGATATTTAACTCCTATGACGACTTTGCTGTGAGTTCTAGCTGTCTATTTATTTGTTGTCTTTATTGGTGTGCTACTTCACCTCCCTGTTCCCTTTAGTTTTGCACTTCAGCTTTCTCAGCTGTATAACTTACCCTGCCTCTCTCAACTAACTAGCCTTTGGGTAGGTAGCCAGGTTAACTATTACTTTAAATTAAATATCTCTCCCTGTTCTTTCCCCAGAACTTGCTGCGTTTTAAACTTTTTTTCCTGCTCTAGCCTACCTAAGGGACTACTCCCCTCCCCACCCTGCTGAGGTATTGTGTAGCCCTTCTTCCTGTCTCCTCCTCTCACATGTGCATAGTCTGTTCTGTTTGCCTCTCTCTGCTCTGGGAAGAGCAGTGCCCTCTTCACAGTGCTCTGCTAGAGAGGTGGATATTTAACTCCTGTGATGACTTTGCTGTGAGTTCTAGCTGTCCATTTATTTATTTGTTTGTTATCTTTATTGGTGTGCTACTTCACCTCCCTGTTCCGTTTAGTTTTGGGAGAGTTAGAATATATAGCATTAACCTTTATAAAGGAGATAGAGAAGCTTTTAAACTAGAAAATAGAGAAAGTCGACAGTCAACCAAGAGCGCATGTTTCGGAAGAAGGTATCCTTGAAGGATACTACCAAAAGCAGTGACGTTCCAAAAAAGAGTAAAGTAGCCCAAATGCCCTTGAGTATGGTGCAGACAGAGCGTAAAGATTACCCATGCCTACCAATAGCCAGATTAATATTAATAAAATACAGTCTCTAAAATGCTTGTATGCAAATGCTAGAAGTCTAAACAATAAGATGGGGGAGTTAGTACCCTCTACATGTAACTGTATATAGTTTTTTGTACATAGTTTAATAAGCCAGTTTTGCTATTTTGCATTAGCTCAGGCTGTTAACCATTACTTTTATTGTTACAAAAATGTTCGATGTAAAACTAAGCTTTTGCTTTGTGGAATGTTGTTCTATTGTGAACCGCAACTGAACTCTGGAAGTTGCGGGTTATAAATATATGTTAAATAAATAAATAAATAAATAAGATATGATTGCAATCTCAGAGACATGGTGGAAGGAGGATAACCAGTGGGACACTGTGATACCTGGATACAAACTATATCGTAATGATAGAACTGATCAAATTGGTGGAGAGGTTGCGCTCTATGTTAGAGATGGCATTGAGTCAGAAAGGATTAAAGTTTTGCAGGAAACAAAATTTGCTGTAGAATCTCTATGGATTGAAATTCCATGTATGAAGGGGAAAGTGATGGCAGTGGGGGGTGTACTATCGACCGCCTGGCCATAATGAACAAATGGATGATGAAATACTCAAAGAAATCAAGGAAGCTAACAAAAGTCACAGCACAGTAATAATAATGGGTGATTTCAATTACCTTGGTATCGAATGGGTCAGTGTCACAGCAGGACATGCTAGGGAGATAAAGTTTCTAGATGAAATAAATGACTGTTTCTTGGAGCAGCTGCTTCATGAACTGACCAGAGGGGAAGCCATACTGGACCTAGTCCTTAGTGGAACACCAGATCTGGTGCAAGAAATAAGGGTGTTGGGGCCACTTGGCAATAGTGATCATAGCATGATCGTGTTTGATTTAATTAGTGGAGGAGGGATAGTAAAGAAATCCACAGTACTACCTTTTAAATTTTGAAAGGGAGACTATGATAAAATAAGGAATATAGTTAAGAAAAAACTAAAAAGAGTGGTTGCAAAGGTTAAAGACTTACATCAAGCTTGGGTGTTGTTCAAAAATACTATCCTGGAAGCCCAGACCAGCTGTGTTCCACGCATTAAGAAAAGTGGAAGAAAGTCCAAAAAACTGCCAGCATGGTTTAAAGGTGTAGTCAGAGAGGCTGTTGCTGCCAAAAAAGCATCTTTCAGGAAATGAAAAAAAGAGCCAAACGATGAAAACTGGAAACAGCACAAGCACTGGTAAGTTAAATGCAAAGCATTGATAAGGCAGGCAAAGTGAAAATTTGAGAAGGAACTTGCTACGGAAGCAAAAACACGAAATAAAGACTTTTTCAAGTACATTTGTAGCAAAAGGCCTGTGAGAGAGTCAATTGGATGGTTAGATGATAGAGGGTTAAAAGGGGCAGTAAAAGGAGACAAAGCTATAGCGGAGAGACTGAATGAATTCTTTGCTTCGGTCTTTACTGAGGAAGATGTAGGGATGTTACCCAAGACTGAAGTGGTATTTAAAGGTGATACTGCAGAGGAATCGAGAGAAATATCACTACACGGAAAGATGTATTACAACTATTTGATAAACTGAATAGTAGCAAATCACCTGGACCGGATGGTATACATCCAAGAGTGTTGAAAGAACTGAAATATGAGATTGCAGACCTTCTATTAGTAATCTATGAACTTTCATTAAAATCATCTGTAATACCTGAAGATTGGAGGATTGCCAATGTAATGCCAATTTTCAAAAAGGGTTCCAGGGATGATCCGGAAAACTACAGACCGGTGAGCCTGACGTCAGTACCAGGGGAAAATGGTAGAAACCATAATAAAGAACAAAATTACACAGCATGTAGATAGTCATGGCCTAATGGGAGACAGCCAACATGGCTTTAGACAAGGAAGATCTTGTCTTACTAATCTGATATGTTTTTTTGAGATATGAATAAACATTTAGACAAAGGTGAGTCGGTTGATATAGTGTATCTGGACTTTAAGAAAGCCTTTGACAATGTCCCTCATCAGAGACTTTTGGCAAAACTAAAAAGTCATGGGATAGGAGGCAGTGTACTATTGTGAATCGGGAACTTGTTAAAAGATAGAAAGCAGAGGTTAGGGCTAAATGGCCAATTTTCCCAATGGAAAAAGGTGAATAGTGGAGTACCCCAGGGATCTGTACTGGGTCCAGGGCCGGATTTACCTATACGCCATGTACGCCATGGCGTAGGGCCCACAGCTGGCAAGAGCCCACCCGGGGCCAGCCCACACACCGCAGGGCTTCAGAGGGAGCCGGTAAGCACGCGCAAGGCCCTGGCTCCCTCTGTACAGCCGCCAGCGTGAAGAGCCTTTTGCTTCATGCTGGCGGCTGTATCTGTAAAGCCGTGATTGCTGGGAAAGGTTAAAGGCAATGCCCTTTAACCTTTCCCAGCATTCGTGGCTTCACAGATACAGCCGCCAGCGTGAAGGAAAAGGCTCTTCACGCTGGCGGCTGTACAGAGGGAGCCGGGGCCTCGCGCGAGCTTACCCGGCTCCCTCTGAAGCCTCTCAGACAGCCGCGGTGCTGGTCGGGGGGGGGGCCAAGGACTGCATGGGCTGTGATGGGGGGGGGGGGGAACTGGACCGGAAAAGGGCGGGGGGGGGGACATGGACTGGAAAGAAATGGGCGGTGATGGGGGGGGGGAACCTGAACTGTAAAAGGGCTATGGGGGGGGGGGGGAAGTGGAAAGGAAATGTGTTGTGATGGGGGGGGGGACCTGGAAAGGAAAAGGGCTATGGGTGGGACTTGGACTGGAAAGAAAAGGGCTGTGATGGGGGGGGGACCCGAACTGTAAAAGGGCTATGGGAGGGGGACTTGGACTGGAAATGGGTTGTGATGGGGAGGGGGGACCGGGAACTGAAAAATGCTCTGGGGGGGGGGCACGTGGACAGGAAATAAATGGGCGGTGATGGGGGACCTGAACTGTAAAAGGGCTATGGGGGGGGGACTTGGACTGGAAATGGGTTGTGATGGGGGGGGGGGGACCTGGACCGGAAAAGGGCTATGGGGTGGGGACTTGGACTGGAAAGAAATGGGCTGTGATGGGGGGGGGCACCTGAACTGTAAAAGGGCTATGGGGGGGACAAGGACTGGAAATGGGTTGTGATGGGGAGGGGTACCTGGACCGGAAAAGGGCTATGGGGGGGGGGGGACTTGGACTGGAAATGGGTTGTGATGGGGGGGGGACCTGGACCGGAAAAGGGCTATGGGGGGGGGGACTTGGACTGGAAAGAAATGGGCTGTGATGGGGGGGGGGGACCTGAACTGTAAAAGGGCTATGGGGGGGGGGATGACATGGACTGGAAATGGGTTGTGATGGGGAGGGGGACCTGGACCGGAAAAGGGCTATGGGGGGGGGGACTTGGACTGGAAATGGGTTGTGATGGGGGGGGGGGGGGGACCTGGACCGGAAAAGGGCTATGGGGGGGAGACTTGGACTGGAAAGAAATGGGCTGTGATGGGGGGGGGGACCTGAAATGTAAAAGGGATATGGGGGGGGGGAAATGGACTGGAAATGGGTTGTGTTGGGGAGGGGGACCAGGACAGAAAAAGGGCTATGGGGGGGGTGGTAACTTGGAATGCAAATGGGCTGTGATGGTGGGGGGGGGACATAGGACTGCAAATGGGCTGTGATGGTGCAGGGGGACTCGGACTGCAAATGGGATGTGATGGTGGGGGCTAGGACTGGAAATAGGCTGTGATGGGGGGGCTAGGACTGGAAATGGCCTGTGATGTGAAGGCTAGCACTGGAAATGGGCTGGGTATTGGGAGAGTAAGAGGGGCTTGAAAATGGAAGGGTGAAATTTAAATGGATGATAAAGGAATAAGGAAAGAATTGGGGGAAAGAGCAAAAGAGAAACAATCAGTATGTTAAAGCAGAAATAGAGAGAGAATGGAAAACATCTAAAAGAGAAGAAAGGACAAATGGATAGCTAGCAGAAGACACGAAGAAACCATAAGAAAGTGACTGGAGCAATTGCAACTGAAAAAATGCCCAAACAGAAGGTAGAAAAATACTTTTTATTTTGAATTTATTAACTGGAATATGTCTTTTTAATGTATTTCTTGAATTCCGATGCTGATTTTGTCCCTATTGCCTCTTTATGTCAGGCAATTCTATACATCTATTGCCATTTCTGTTTTGGTAAGTTGATCTCGTTTTTATTTTTTCTGGGGGCCCACAATTTTTGTTGGTGTAGGGCCTCGCTCAAGGTAAATCCGGCCCTGACTGGGTCCGCTACTTTTTGACATATTCATAAATGACCTGGGAAAGGGAATAACTAGTGAGGTTATCAAATTTGCAGACGACACAAAACTATTTAAAGTTGCTAAAACCCAAGAGGATCGTGGAAAACTGCAGGAGGATCTGGATAAATTGGAAGACTGGGAATCCAAATGGCAGATGAAATTTAATGTGGACAAGTGCAAAGTTATGCACCTAGGAAAGAACAACCCACACTATGGTTACACAATGCAAGGTTCCACATTGGGAACCACCACACAGGAAAAAGATTTAGGAGTCATCGTGGATAACATGTTAAAACCCTCCGCCCAGTGTGCAGCGGCGGCCAAGAAAGCAAATGTATTGCTAGGTATCATAAGGAAAGGAATGGAAAATAAAACAAAGGATATTATAATGCCTCTGTATCGTTTCATGGTACAACTGCACCTTGAATATTGTGTGCAATTCTGGTCGCCGTATCTTAAAAAGGATATAGCGTTATTAGAAAATGTACAGAGAAGAGCCACCAAAATGGTAAAGGGGATGGAAGTCTACTCCTATGAAGAGAGGCTACTAAGGTTAGGGCTCTTCAACCTGGAAAAGAGACGGCTGAGGGGAGATATGATAGAGGTCTATAAATTAATGAATGGAGTGGAACAGGTAAACGTAGATCGATTGTTTACGCTATCAGAATATAGAAAGACTAGGGGACATGTAATGAAGCTACAGGGTAAACTATTTAAGACAAATAAGAGAAAATATTTTTTCATGCAGTATGTAATCAAACTCTGGAATTTGTTACCAGAGGTTGTAGTAAGAGCTGTTATTGTAGCTGGGTTTAAAAAAGGTTTGGACAAGTTCCTGGAGGAAAGGTCCATAAACCATTATTAAAAAGGGACCCAGGATATCAATGCTTGACCCAATACAAGCATTGTGGAACCTGTGTCCCTTGGGGATACTGCTAGGTACGTATGACCTAGATTGGCCACTGTTGGAAACAGGATACTGGGCTTGATGGACCTTGGTCTGACCCAGTATGGCATATCTTATGTTCTTATGTTCTGGTTTTCCCCTCAGTCTTTTACAACTAAGGATCCTCTGTGCTCATCCAATGCTTTCTTTCAGTCTCTCACTGTTTTCTTTCTCTATCACCCCCACTAAAAATGTTTGCTAATACTGCTCATGAGTGCCTCCTGGTGGTCTCAAATTCTATGGCGGGGGTGTCAAACTCGTTTTAATGTCCGGTCATATGTTTTTCAAATGGGCTAACCAGGGAGATCCTATTTGCATAAATATGTATATATAATATTATAATGTAATGTATATTATATAATACTGTTCATATAATATTATAATTTAATGTATATTACATTATGCTGTTCATTTTTATTTTGCGTTATAAAAATCAATGGGTCAATATATATTTAGCAAGCTTATCCATAATACCTTATAAGTATAAAGAAACGTGCACAAGAAATGAGTTAGAATTTTCAGATTGCCAACTCTTATCTGGATAGTGGTTGAAAACACAAGGATAGATGCTCATAGATATTTGTGTATAATGGCTTTTAAGTGGCACAATTAAAAACCATGTTGACTGCCATAGCAACCATATACCTATGCCTATTACCAATTATCAATATGTGGTACTGGCTTCATTGTATTATCACTATATACAATGACCAGATATCCCTGAATTTCCAGGGAAAAGAACAGAGTATATCCAGGTAACATTGGATCATACCCAGATAATGGCGGAACACACCCAGATAACATCGGGATAATGACGGATAATACCTGGATAATGCCTCAGTATACCCAGATAATGGTGGAGCACACCCAGATAACACCAGAATGACAGTCTATACCTGGATACTGGCAGAGTATACTTGGATAATGATGCTATATCTGTATATTCCAAAGTGTCCCTGGTTGGTCTTCTTTGGACACTAGTGCCCTCTGCAACTGACAGAGGTGAGGGATGTATGCGCTTATGAAAACGCCAAATGACATAGAGGAGGTTTTACCAAACTGGCAACCTTAGAACATATACAGTGTCTACATTAATACGGTGCCATGTTTGCTGTAGAGGATCACATGACTACGGTTGCCTGGAAAATCAGCTGGCATGAGGAATCTCTGATTAGAACAGGTGCCCTCGCTGTGATCGAGCTATGAGTTCATAGAGCTAGTATGGGGACAGATGTGTACGTAGGGGACTTTGGCCACCTGAGTGTACTACATACGGTATATACTAATTGCTGTTGTATGCATTGCATCTGTACCCCAAAACTGCCTTAATGTCTGGCATGTGAGTGATGTGATTGAGCGACAATAATTAACCTATGACAGGCAAGCATCTTCTTGAATTCCAGCCAAGGCAGCTAAAATGTGTACTACAGGCTAGTTAAATATAACTGTCATATCTATTGTTTGTTCTTGAGGTATTTCTTGTCTACATGCCATATGCACCTAATGGTACATTGAATACCCTCTATAATTCTCTACATGGATCAGCACATGTACTAAAGGAGGAAGGGTGTATGCAATGTGCCTTTCGAGCCACTAGTTTATACCTCTAAGTGCACAGTAGAGCTCTTGTCTGAGCTACATGCATTATATCTGTAACATGTCTCCACACGTGAAGTCGTTCTTTATAGTGGGGCACACCCCATGTGTTTTATCTGCCTTGGGCCCCAAACATTTCTCTCTTTTTAATGCAGATGTTTTTGGCCAGGCAGAAGAGTGGCAAGAGGAGGAAGATGGCAATGAAGAGGGAAAGGGAGAAGAAGAGAGGAAGTCTTCTGACTTTCCTGAATCTTCTAAGTTTGAAAAGCTGAAGAGGCCATGTGTCTCCAGCCTTATATATGGCCACAGATACCGTTTCTTCCTCTTTGGGCCCACAGGCAACTACAGCACCTTCATCTCCACACATACTGACAGAGATGTTGCTGCCTTTCAGGACCAGTACTCTTGGGTTTACAATCTGTTATTTGAAATGCAGATCCTGGTGGCAGGTGTATGAGCCCTCAATGATGCCATCAGGCACAACAGGGCCCATACCTCTGTCCCATCAGAGGAAGGGCCTAAGTAAAGGTATTTTGTTTAGTTATATTTTAATCATTTTATTATAGTTTCTATAATATTTGTTATATTTTATTTATAAAATGACTTTTGTTATGTATGTTTTTATCTTATTTAAGTGTGTGTTTATGTTTTTCATATGCAGTCTTTAATATATACATCATACATAATGCAAACCTCAAGGCTGTTCTTCCGATATTATTACATACACGCCAACTATTCATTTCATGCATTATGCAAACTGTACTGAAGGAGCATCTTGGAGAGGTCCGATATACTACTGAAGTGGATTGTGGAGAAAAGTGTTACGGGATGTTTCAGATAAGTTAAACCCCGAATTTTCTTGGGCTTTTAGATTGGGCTTCTCACAATACATTAATGGATTTTTAAATCACTACATGATTAGTAGGTTTTATATTGGTGGCACTTATCTGTGGTGTTTCACCTTACTTTATATAGCTCCATGGTGGGCTCAATAAAAAGATTTTGAGCAAAATGGAAGTTTAGCTTCAAGAGGCGGTTTAAACCTCAAGGCTGTTCTTCTGATATTATTACATACACGCCAGCTATTCATTTCATGCACACTTCTCTACTATTGTTTGGGGTCCACATGAAAGAGACATACGATAACTTAAAGCATCTACTGACTTCCATTAACTATAACAAGTACAGCTGGCACCTCTGTGGTGACTTTAAGGTAGTTGCCCTTTTAATGGGACTGCAGCAGGGATATATAAAATACATGTTTTTCTTAGGTGAGTGGGATAGCCGAGCAAGGGATTGGCACTACTTGCGGAAGGAATGGAATCGCAGACAAAATGTAACAGTTGGAGAGAAGAATATCCAGCACCCATCTCTGGTTGAGGCTCACAAAATCCTGCTACCACCCCTTCACATCAAACTAGGTTTGATGAAAAACTTTGTGAAAGCCATGGACCGCACTTCTCCAGCTTTCCGATACCTGCATGAAAAATTCCCTCGACTCAGCGAAGCAAAGATTAAAAAGGGAGTTTTTGTGGGTCCTCAGATTCGAGAGCTCTTCAAAGATGACCGGTTCTACAACTTGCTGCAGGGTGATGCGAAACAAGCATGGAATGCTTTTCGCCTAGTGTCAACACACTTTCTCGGGAATGTTAGGGCAGAAAACTACAAGGAACTAGTAGAAGATATGCTGATGCAGTATCAGAAACTTGGCTGCAATATGTCTCTAAAAATCCATTTCCTTGATTCCCATCTCGATTTCTTTCCTGACAACTGTGGTATGGTTAGTGATGAACAGGGTGAACGTTTTCACCAGGATATTGCAACGATGGAGCAAAGATACCAGGGAAAATGGTCCACTACAATGCTGGCTGACTACTGCTGGACACTCCCCAGAGAAGCTCCCGAACAGCTGTACAAGAGACAGGCAAAAAAAATCTAAGTAGTAGTCTATGACTTGTTTTTTTGTAGGTATTAACCGAAGGCCTATTATATTTACTATTGACATGCATTTTGTGATGTAAACATTAATTCTTGTAGATTACAAAAAAACTACAGCCAACTTTGCTATTTCACTGTCATATTCGTGTTCAACATATAAAAATTGATAAGAAATTACTATTTTTATTTCAATAATATGACTTTTGTAAAAATTTGTTGACCAGTGTTATAGTGTGATACTGTTGAAATGGGGGTGGGGAGGGGAGACACTTGAGCATAATCACACCCCATCCATATTCAAGTGCTAACTCTGCAAACGTACTCTACAGCTACAGATAAGGATTATAAGGGTGCAGGCCCAAGGCCTAACTGAGACCACCACACCAAAAACCTTTGCTTTGTCAAGGAGAAGCCAATATGTGGGAGTCGAAGGACACCAAACATTTACCCTGAGTTAATTATCCACAAACTGGTTATATTAATGGGCTACAATCTCCACAAACCTACTGCTATCTTGTGCTATTGAACATGCTGGAAGGAATAAGTGCTTATGACCTCTACAATCATAGGCTAATGGCCCACACATACTACAGATACAACCATTCTACTGTTTCATGCTTCCAAAAACTTCTAAGGGAGGTTCCATTATTTTGAGCCCCCTTTCATGGGTATACTTTCAATATCAAGATTCTGACATGCCACAACCTTAACATCTTTATTTGGGGGTCATTTATTTATTTATTTATTTTTTATACCATGCTCTTTAGAATCAGTGCAGTTTACATGTATACTAACAGGTACTTTTATGGAGTGGCCATGAGACTAGAGACCCCAGTCCCTCCGGCCTGAGGTTGCTTGTCCCCATGCAGGAATTGAACCCCCGGCCTTCTGGCCTGAGGTAATCTGTCCCAACCACGTGATGATGCTCTCAGCATGTGGCAATATTCTGTGGTTCCATGTCTCAATATAGCAATTACAAACCCACCTAATACTTGACATATCTATTATGTCCTGGGTCATAATCAAGGTCTGAAGACTTCAATCAGCTGTGGAAACCTTTGCCATATCATGACTACAGAGACCATGACCCATCAAGACAAACATCCTAGTTTTTTGCACAAAAGGAAGACAAATGTAAGGGAGTGGTTTACAGTACTGGATGTGAAAGCAACAATGCAGAGGAAACTCATAGCTGCATCCATGACATACTACTGCCAACCAGGTCGTATCACAAACAGAATAGGTTGAGCCTTACTCAATGCTGAAGGTGACAAGGCACATTTTATGCCAGTATGTCTTTGCACCTAAACATGCGCCTCGAGATTTGATTTATAGCTACACCCTAGGTAATTATTCGCCAAAAATTTCGAAATTATCTACTGAAAAACAATCAGAATGATGAAAAATTATGCAAAAGTGAATACTTTTATTTTTACACAAATATATTAAATAATGGTATAGAATTTGCTTAAAAATCAGTGAAGGTACTTTTGCAAAAGTTATGAGTATATTTCTGGAACCAGACGCCTCAGGCCAGTTACTGAGTAAGTGACTGCCTGTGTGGGGTGATTGTGCAAGGCTGGCCTAACCATTAGGAAAACTAGGCCAGACAACATCAAGAGCAATTTGGACTTAAGCCCCTGGCCCTCCGGCACCAGCATTCTCAATAGAGGAGATCATGGAGGAGGAGGAGGAAATTCTGCATAGGGAGCAGAACTGGTCCAACAGCCAGGCAAACTGGGTAGTCACCTAGGGTGGCAGCTTCTGTGAGGTGGCATTCAAAGCTAAGCAATAGATTCTAACATCTGGGGGAGCAAAAGGCTTATGGTTTTCCTAGGACGCTAACACCTTGAACCAAGTCTTGCGCCATCCTTGGGGTGATGGCCTCCCTCGCCCACCAGATGGGAACAGAATTGCGAGTCATTAGGGGACACTTGACACAGCAGGTCTGATTGCAGAGGGAGCTGGTCCAACTGCAAAGGGAGCTGGTTATCATTCCAGAATAGTTGCCTGCCTTTAGCAAATAACCTCCTGTCTGATAAACCAAACTGCAGCTGATGCTGTGCTGAGGGTGTTGTGTCTGTACCTGGGGAGGGGGGCGGAGGAGAGCAAGAGATATCCCCACCTAATAAATTTCCCCCAACTACCAATACCTCCTAAATACTCCCAACCCATCAGAACTACTGCTATGAAACTGCCCCACACCACCAAACTGCCTCCACCTCCCCAATACAACCCACCAACAAACCCTCCAGCACCCAACTTTCCCCATGTAACACATGCACAAGACAGACAGCGCATGTACATACAAACACTTTCTCACCGCACCCACACACATGTAGGAGTAATGGAGGAGTAGCCTAGTGGTTAGAACAACTGCCTAGTACCCAGAAGATCAAGGGCTCAGTTCCTACTGCCATTCCTTGTGACCTTGGGCAAGTCACCTTACCCTCCATTGCCTCAGAAGAAAAGGCTGACAATCTACTTCTGGTGATACATTGCCAAGAAAACCAAGAGATAGCTGACTCACTATGAGTCATCACTGACTTGATGGCAAAAAAAAAATTATAAGATGTCACCTAGATCTAGTTAGAATGACTACATGCATAAATGGCAGTATTTTAGTAAATTACCCTTACTAAGTACTACTAATACTACTGAGCATTTGTATAGTGCTACAAGTCATACGCAGAGCTTCACAGACATGTAAGAGACAGTCCCTGCTCATAGAGCTTACAATCTAGCCAAGACAGACAACACAGAAGGTAAAGACAGGGATAAAACAAGGGGGAGTGGTAAAGATACAAAGAGATCAGATGAGTCAAGATCCAAAAGCAGCAGCAAAGAAGTGAGTTTTCAGCCTGGATTTGAAGAGGATTAGAGAAGGTGCCTGGTGTACAGCCACAGGTTATTTATTCCAGGTGTAAGGAGCAGCAAGGTGAAAGGAGCGAAGTCTGGAGTTAGCAATAGAAGAGAAGGGCACAGATAGAAGGAGTTTGCCAGAAGAGCAGAGTTCCCAAGGGGGGTGTAAGGAGAGATAAGAGAGGAAAGGTAGTGAAGAGCTGCAGAGTGAATGCACGTATAGGTTAGCAGAAGTTTGAACTGGATGCGGAAACGGATAGGGAGCCACTTTCACGTGTAAGTGATTTCTCATAAAATATTGATAGCATAAAAGTACATACATTGTGTGCATACTTTCACGGTGGGTGTGCATGAGTGTAGTTTGGGCAGAGCACGGGCAGTGCGAGCAATTAAGAAGCATATATACTAAAAAGCGTGCCAGTAGCGTGCAGATGGGCCGTGAAACCAGTGCAGAGGCCCACACCAACTTCAGGAGGCATGTATGTCCGTTCCCCTGCCACTGGCATTTTGTTAACACATGGCACCATAGAACCAGGCAAGTGGATGCACCTAATACCACCCATTAAAGTGGCGTTAAGTGCACCTGTGCTAAAAGCAACAGTCGCAGTTAGCACGCTTCTTAAAGAATGTAGACTTTGATGGAACTCAACTAAATAAAATTTCAGAAGTTCACATCCTTTCTGTTCAAACTGAAAAATATCTCTGTCAGATCAATTTCACATTTGATTCAATCACAATGCGCATCCCTACTATATGCCCTTCCAGAGACTGCATCTACAAAAGGGTATTGATAAAGTAAAGGCAGATCAATGGAGAAGCCTATTCCGTACTCTATACACAGAGACATGTTTACTATAGAGCGTGCTGGTAGTGAACGTTTGAGCCATGAAACTAGCATGGAGGCCTTCGTTTAGCTTTAGGGGGCATATGTGTCCATCTTCCTGCATTTAGCATGTTGCTAATGTGCAACATCATGCTAATCGGCATGTGGGTACATGTTAGCACCACCCATGGAGGTGGTACGTTCAGCTTTGCTAATGGCAACAAGTGCAGTTAGTACGCACCCAAAAGGCTCGTGGTAGCTGCAATGAGCTATTAATGCCCACGCTCCACCCCTACTCTGCCCAGTCCCTACTCAATTGCATGCTCACTGGTTAGTGTGGGATTTTAATGTGGAGCTCTGCTCTAGCTGTTAGCATGGTGTGTTTACTGTGCAGCAAATCCTGCCTTAACAGCACATTAGTAAACATGTCTCTTAGGGTGCTAGTGATATAGAGGGTAATATTTAAACTCCAAAATTGTTGCTTTATTCACACCAGCTGTGGCATTTGCATCTGGATAGTGGCTGGTGCTGAATAGCTACATAAGAACATAAGAAATGCTATATTGGGTCCAACCAAGGTCCATCAAACCCAGTATCCTGTTTCCAACAGTGGCCAATCCAGGTCACAAGTACTTGGCAGGTTCCCCAAAAGGCACACAGGTTCCACAGTGTTTGTCCTGGGGTAAGCAGTGGATTTCCCGGGTCCTCTTTAATAATGATTTATGGACCTTTCCTCCAGGAATTTGTCCAAACCTTTTTTAAACCCAGCTACAGTAACAGCTTTTACTGCATCCTCCAGCAACAAATTCCAGATAACCTCCTAGTGATGATTTTCAGCCCACTCTCTAGATAGGTTCCTGCTCCGCTCTGACTCTGCCCCCAGACTGCCCTCACACAATCCAGACAGTGCTGGAGCAGTCTGCAATGATATTCCGTGGCACTATGTGAATTGCGTCACCGAATATCACAGTGAGCGAGGCGTAGGTGGTTACCAGGTGTTGCTAACATGGATGATCAACTCATAATTCCATTTTTGCGGGAGATTTGCATATGCGCTTAGGAAAGTCTGAAAGTTTTATCATGCAGGGAAGGAATCTATCCATCATGCCTTTATGGATAATATAAATGCTTGGGGCGAAGACTTTACTACTGTTTTTTAGAAGGTCATGTTGCACATATGAGCATGTGGCTCATGAGACACTGACACATTTTAAAATTTGCTATTTGCTTTTCATGTAATACTAGGAAATAACGTCAGGGGAAAGGAAAGGATGTGTAAGTAGCCTGGAAGGCAGTCCGTGCAGAAGAGAAGGAAAATGAAATAGCTGCACATATCTAAAATTCCATTTCAAGAAGTGAGTTAAGCAGGGTTAATTAAGCTCATCAGCTTGGAGAGCGTACAAACCTTTGAGAGGCGCCTGTGGATTTGCCGCAACATCATGGTACCTCGTTAGAATCTGCTAAGACAAACTGTTCACCTGGCACAGACTTCAGTGAGCATTTAGGCTAATATTCTAGTAAAAATTAGTCTAGTCACAAAGTGCAACATTGGGAACATTTCAAAGGCAATGCAAATTTATGAGCAATTAAAGGTATTTGAGGATGCCTTACATGTTGTGACATAAACAAGGAAATATCTTGTTTTTGTATCATAGTCATGGAATACAGTAGATAAAATTAATACAAAGCAAAAAAAAAAAAAAAAAACCCAAACAAACCTGTTACACTCTGCTATTAATATATGGCATTGTGATATATTAATACTATCTACAGTGTAGCCCAAAAAAGTGAGAACATCTCGTAGCATATAAGTTATTTAAAAATTCAAAAAGACAGATGTAAACGATTGACAAATTAAAAATACAAACATGGCGACCGGAAATTGTTGAAATAAAGATGTTATATAGCTAATAAAGGTAACTAAGTAAACTATTTAAGCTTTTAATTTACGAGATGTTCTCACTTTTTTTGGGCCACCCTGTATATTGGAAAACCAAACAGAATACCCACAGTCATGTCATGATGCATTAACTCTGTTGACAACTTTTGTTGTTGTTACAAACCTGCATTCCAAAAATGGAAATGAAAAAATTTCTAACACACACATATGGTCTCAGCCTTGCCTTTGCACATACAGACACACAGACTAAGGGGTATGTTTACTAAACCGACCTAATGTTACCGGCGCTAGTTGCAGCGGTAATGTGAAGAATGCCATAAAAGGTAGTGGGCATTCCGGCGGCAAGGTAGCAATGAATCTGTATCGTGCAATAGAGGGCGCCTTGGCTTGTTAACGTGCGTTAACCTTAAGTTCATTCCGGCGTTCTGTTAAAAGCTATTGAGATGTAGCCCACTGGTTACTACAATGACTGTGGTGGCAGAGGTCATGAGTTTGATCCTGCACTGGTGTTATTTAATAAGGCTGTCTGAGGCATTTCCTTTTAATTTAAATCTGTGCTGCCAGCAAAAACACCCTCACAGTGCTGTAACCTAAGGTGCCTCATAAGGCGCCCTATAAGGTGCCCCATAGGGCACATTATAAAGTGCCCTGTCCACCAAGGCACTTTATAATGTGCCCTATAGGGCACTTTATAGGGCACCCTATAGGGTGCCTTATGAGGCACCCTAGGTTAGGGTACTGAGGTGAGGGTGTTTTTGCTGGCAGCACAGATTGTAGAGATGTATCTGACTGTTACATGAATTAAAAGAAAATGCCTCTGACAGGCTTATTAAATAACAGCACTGCAGGATCAAACTCATGACTTCTGCCTCAGCAGTCATTGTAGTAACCAGTGGGCTATACCTCTATAGCTTCTAACACAGCACTGGCTGGCTACAGAAAGACTGCAGGTCACCGCACAACCTATCTGCTGTGGTTACCAGGATAGGGTAAACCCACCCGTACACATGATGCACTGCACATGCAGATCAGCAGTCTACATTTAATCACAAGATGGAGTATGCACCTCTACAGCACCTCAGCCTGGTAGGGGGAACTGACCATGTGTGTTACTGGCACTGAGTAGCTACAGACCATGACATTGTGTGGTTCCTGTGCTCACCGTGAGGGTGAGGTGGGGTGCCCAGCACCAGGTCCGCAGCACCTGGCTTGGCTGAGATAGGCTGTGCTGCAGGTCCACATCAGTGCCAGTGTGTGATAAGTAGTCCTCGCCGACACACCTAGGATATGCTTGTATCCATCTGTATTTCCCAGTTATGTCTAGCCCTTGTGGACTATGATGCATCCATAATAGGGCATATCCTGTATGGTTGCCATGGTCACTTGTTATAAGAGAAGGGTGGTGTTTGGACCCACAGGCGGATTATGTAGGACCACCCAACCCGCCCTCTCAGGATCAGGGTGGGGGACAGGATCTCCCACCAACAGAACCACACTCTACATCTTTGCAAAGGAGACAGTAGAGGATACCATCAACCCCAGTGCTGTCTCTGCAGATTTGTACTTATCACATAGTGCACTGGCAGACAAGCAGTAGGCCTGTAAAAACTCATCTGCTCCCAAACACAATCTGATATTCACCAGCAGAGAGCACAGTCAGTCTGCAGCTGCTGCACCCTGCAAAGTGTTGCAGGCATACAGATGCTAATTGCAGACAGTCTGCTAGCCAGTACGTAGTGCAAGTTCCTAGAGAAACAATGTGCACCCAGATGTGGGATGTAAGCACAATCACCAAGCAGGTATCTCAGTGACTGGGCCCCAGAACAGAAACCACACGGATATCACTTGAAAGAAAGATTGTATAGCACTATGTGGGAACCTAGACATGCCATGGTCACTGCTCAGTCAGGGTGAGACTGACCTCCCAGCATAACATGCTGTGGCCACCCTGTCCATGCAGGTGGTGGTCGGCCACTACAATATCCCAGCCATTGCCCTATGCCCTGTGCAGATGCATCCTGCCCAGACCGCCCTGTCTGGGCCATACCCACAATACATTGCCCCTCATTATGCACATTGGCAGGCTAATGCTGGAAACAGTGTAAGCATTGTGGGCTCTGTAAGGTGTAGGCAGCCACAAAGCACTGGATAGACATACACACACTTCTTCACCTACTTCAGCATTGTGCAAAGATAGAGGTGTTTGGCAGCCCTGGCCACCACACCAGTCCTGGGCACAGTGCAGGCATTGCTAACGTACTCAATACTGTTGTGGTCACTCTCCGGGGTGGTAAACACTGTCAGAACACAAACAAAGAGGAAACACACTCCACATATATCAGAAAGGTTGCTATGATGAATTTCTGTTAACAATTTGCGTTTAATGTAGGATCTGTTATCTGACATTCATCATAGCAACCTTTTGATATATATGGAGTGTGTTTCCATGTTTATGACGGCATTGCTAAGGTAGGCAGGTCATAGTAGTGGTGGCTGCTGCTCCGCGCAGGGCCCAAAAGCCTGACTCTCCATGAGGATATGGATAGTGGAGCCTGTGGGTGTGGGTGTTTGTGCCCCTGTTGGCCGATGCTCTAGGGCAGAGGTTCCCAACTCCGGTCCTGGGGGGCCAACCACCATTCAGGTTATCAGGCTGTCCCTAATGTATATGCACGAGTTACATTTGCATACAATGGGGGCAGTGCATACAAATGCATCTCATGCATATTTATAGGGTTGCCAACTGGCCGGTTTTCAGCCGGCCTGGCCGGTTTTTCCACTGCCAGGCCGGCTGCCGGCGCAGAGGCAAAACCGGCCCTTTAAAAGCCGGTTTTTTTGCTCTGGCCGCAAGATCGGGAGCGGCCAGAGCAAAAAAACCGGCTTTTCTCCGCTTCAGAGGGAGCCGGGGAAGCCCGCGCGAGGCCCCGGCTCCCTCTGAACAGCCACCAGTGTGAAGAGCCTTTACCTTCACGCTGGCGGCTGTTCCTGTGAAGCCGGGAATGCTGGGAAAGGTTAAAGGTTGCTTTAACCTTTCCCAGCATTCGCGGCTTCACAGGAACAGCCGCAAGCGTGAAGGAAAAGGCTCTTCACGCTGGTGGCTGTACAGAGGGAGCCGGGGCCTCGCGCGGGCTTCCCCGGCTCCCTCTGAAGCCTCAGACAGCCGCGATGCTGGTCGGGGGGGGGGGGCAAGGACTGCATTGGCTGTGATGGGGGACCTGGACTGGAAAAGGGCTGGGGGGGGGGGACTTGGACTGGATAAGGGCTAAGGGGGGGGGGACCTGGACTGGAAAATGGCTAAGGGGGGGGGACTTGGATTGGAAAATGGCTAAGGGGGTGGGGGACTGGGACTGGAAAAGGGCAAAGGGGGGGGCTTGGACTGGAAAAGGGCTAAAGGGGGGGGACTTGGACTGGAAAAGGGCTAAGGGGGGGGGACTTGGACTGGAAAAGGGCTAAGGGGGGGACTTGGACTGGAAAAGGGCTAAGGGGGTGGAACTTGGACTGGAAAAGGGCTAAAGGGGGGGGACTTGGACTGGAAAAGGGCTAAGGGGGGGGGACTTGGACTGGAAATAGGCTGTGATGGGGGGGGGGACCTGGCCTGTAAAAGGGTTATGGGGGGGGACATGGACTGGAAATGGGTTGTGATGGGGGTGGAGGGGACCTGGACCAGAAAAGGGCTATGGGGGGGGTACTTGGACTGGAAATATGATGTGATGGGGGGGGACCTGGACTGTAAATGGGTTATGTTGGGGGGGACATGGACTGGAAATGGGTTGTGATGGGGGTGGAGGGGACCTGGACTGGAAATGGGCTATGGTGGAGGAAGGGGGATCTTGGACTGGAAATAGGCTGTGATTAGGGGGGCTAGGACTGCAAATGGGCTGTGATGGTGCGGGGGGACTCGGACTGCAAATGGGCTGTGATGGTGCGGGGGGACTCGGACTGCAAATGGGCTGTGATGGTGGGGGGAGGGGGCCTAGGACTGGAAATAGGCTGTGATGGGGGACTTGGACTGGAAATGGGCTGTGATTGGGGGGGGGGGAGCTAGGACTGGAAATGGCCTGTGATGTGAGGGCTAGCACTGGAAATGGGCTGATGAAGAGCTGGAAATGGGCTGATGTGGGGCATGGGAGAATGGGACTAGAAGGGAGTGGATGCTGGGTGGGCCTAGAACTATAAGGGAATTGATTTGGGGGGAGGACTAGAATGGATGGGGAATGAGAATGGAGAGGGGAAAAAATATTTTGTGTGGAAGAAAAGTCTATGATGGGCCGGTATTGGGAGAGTAAGAGGGGCTTGAGAATGGAAGGGTGAAATTTAAAACGGATGATAAAGGAATAAGGAAAGAATTGGGGGAAAGAGCAAAAGGGAAACAATCAGTATGTTAAAGCAGAAATAGAGAGAGAATGGAAAACATCTAAAAGAGAAGAAAGGACAAATGGATAGCTCGCAGAAGACACGAAGAAACCAGAAGAAAGTGACTGGAGCAATTGCAACTGAAAAATAAAACGCCCAAACATAAGGTAGAAAAATACTTTTTATTCTGAATTTATTAACTGGAATATGTCTGGTCTGGGAAGTGTGTATTGCTAACATCTTTGCGTTTTTCTTTAGTGCAAGAGGAAATTACTTTATAGTTTTATTTCTCCAGTGTTGTACATTTCATGTTTGGATTTTGGGGTTCCCAGTTTAATTATTATCTGACCAAGGAAGTTAGCCTACACGTATCCTCGGTAATTTTTGTGGGTGGGGCTGGGGGCGGGGCAGGGGTGGGACTAGGGGCGGAGAATGGGTGGAGCATGGCAAGCCACAGGTGTCGGGTTTTTCTCGGTGAAAAAGTTGGCAACCCTACATATTTACTAGGGACAGCATGAAAATCTGAATGGTGTTGGGCCTCCAGGACTGCAGTTGGGAACCTCTGCTCTAGGAAGTGCACATGTTTATGGTGCATGTGTTCTGTAGGGTAAAATATAGGGACAAGGTCTGCAGAAGCCACAGCTTGGACCTGAACCTGTGACTTTCTGCCCCTGAACACATGGCTGCATGTACTGCACCAAACTGTTACCACAGAGGCAGGTCATTTCCTGGGGATACCATGACTGTTCTTCAGACAGACTTTGTCTGTTGCACTGTACGCCACCCACCTAAACAGGGCTTGGCCTTGGTCTGATGTGGGCAGCTGCCACTGCTCCCTCCACCACCAGCACCTCTCCCCCACCATGCTGGCAAGCCCTTATGCCAGTGGTGCTGGTGGTGCACAGTTCCAGGCCATCCAGTGTGCCGGTAGGTGGCTGCCTATGGTGTGGGATCTGGGGTAGGGGTGCCTACATAGACATCCGTGCTTCCCCCCGACACCGCCTCTCAATGTTATGTGCCCTTTGGGGTACTTGCTGGGTACTGTCCCCTGAGACACTGTGGGGCACACACTCGTGGGCATGTTTGACCTTGGTCAGTTGCTGGCTTGCTGATTTGCAGTTTCTGCATTCCTATGTGCCACCTAGGCATCTGCCTAGTCCACCCTGTGCCCCAGCTGCCCCACTGCATGTTCCGCCTGCAGCCCCCTGTACCCCATTTGCAGCCTCACCGTAGTGTCCTCTCATACTTGGGCACTATGCTGTTACTGCACATGTATCACTACTATCACTTTTCTTGGTCTCCCTGCCTTTGCTGTACATTGCTGACTGAAATGGTTTTCTCTTTCCTGCAATTGTGCCTCTAACACCAGGTTTTCAAGCACGGTATTGTTCTGCCCTTCATTTCACAGCGTTAGTGTACCTGGAGCCTCTCACTGCCCACTCCCCGCCCATTGACCCCTTCTCTCTGCCCTTTGGGGAGACTTACTCCACCCTCTGTGTTCCTTAACGCCGCTGGAGACGTTATCGCACAATGCGTAACGTTATCATGCGATAATGTCGCCGCTGCGACATTAGCGCTGTTTAGTAAACATACCCCTAAGGCTCACTTTTACTAAAGTGCAGTAAAAATTTGCAGTTACCACATTAGTTGCAAAAATTAGAGTGTTAACTATAAAGCTTTTGCAGTAAGTTTGGGGTCATTCCCAGCATCTTCCCATACTGTAAACACAGAGAAAAAACTTTGCATACATATTAAAAGGTTAGTGGTTTAGCACTGACTAAGCACAAGAAGCCTAAATTAAGCTCCTAAATCTAGAGCAAATAAATTGCAGGTGTATATTTGTGAGTAGACACATTTTTAACTAGAATATTATCCTGAAGACTCACTAATGTCTGTCTCTGCCATCATCTTTAAAAATGATGGTGCCTGACTCTATCTGGTGCATTCCAAGGATGCAACACCCAGGGGAGTTCAGTGCATCCCTTTGTGGGAAATCCTGGAATGCACAGCGTGAGGTTAGTCATTCTACTGACCCCATGCTATATGTCCCAGGATGCACTGCTGCGGGAGGAGCCAGTCTGCCAATAATCCATATCGGTCCTTTAAAATAAGGACTTATACACATAAATAATACGTAGGTTTGTGTGCATCCCTTATAAAATTGGCCTCTTAGCATGCACATTAGCATGTACAAGAGGCCTGATTAATGCAATTGACGGACTTTGTTATTAAGTTTAATCACCGCAACCGGGATATTTAATGGCACTAACACTGCCTAGTTTGCCCAATGGGATATATACAGTAAAGGAAGGGTTTGCACTACCATTAGGCAAACTAGGCAGTTGCCTAGAGTGCTGGCACTTTGGTGGCACCCATTGTCACTGCTGCAGCCACTCTAACAGGCCAGCAGCAACGACAATGGCAAAGAAACCGCGATGCAGCGCTTACCAAAGGTCCTGGCGCTGCGTTGCAGTTCCTGGCTGCTATCTTTGGGCACTTCTGCCCTCCCTCTGACACAGACTTCTGGTTTGGCTTAAAACCATAAGTTCGTGTTGGAGGAGGATGGAAGCACCCAAAGATAGCAGGCAGGATCTGAAACACAGTGCCAGGACCTTTGGTAAGCGGTTCCTTTGCGATTGCCACCGCTGCCACCCCTCTCTAGTATTTTCACTTTTGTGGGGCAATATTCTAAAGCTTTTTATGTGTGTATGTGGTCACATACATGCATAAAAGGCCCATGAAATCTATTAGAGCCTGCCAAAAGCCACCCTCCTCCCATTTCAAACTGCCCTTCACACTGCTGTGTGAACAATCCAGGGAGCCTCTAATCACGAGCACATTACCCCTATCCTAGAACAGCTCCATTGGTTGCTCCTCACTGACAGAATCAAATACAAATCTTACTCTTAACTCACAAATCACTACACTCCCACCCAGCCATCCATCTGAAATTCCTACTACAACTACTCACCACAGGCAGACAGCGAGGTTAATTACTTGTAATGGGGGTTCTCCGTGGACAGCAGGATAAGTCAGCCACACCTGGTGATGTCCTCCGGGCGGCGCCAAGGTCGGAAGTGCTCTCCAGAGATCAGATTACAGTGCTCAGGTAGCCCACCTCCCAGGACCGCCCCTAGCCTGGTCGGTTGTTTTCCAAGCTAGGTACTTCCCGGCTAGGGAGCGGCCCTTCATGCGGACCTCCTCCAGGGGAGGTGGGAGGGATTGTGTGGCTGACTTATCCTGCTGTCCACGGAGAACCCCTGTTACAGGTAAGTAACCTCGCTTTCTCCATGGACTGCAGGATTGCGTCAGGCACACCTGGTGACTCCCTAGTTGCGCGAAGCACGCTGAGGTGGAGGAGGGAGGCGTGAACAGAAGGCTACAGGAGCATGAGTTAGAAAGCTTTACTAGACAGTGCAAATAATGAGTGTGAAACAGTGCAAACAGTGCAATCACATTGCAAAAACAACGTAGGTGCAACCAGAGCTAACATAGTGTCATTAACAACAATCACTCGCAATAAGGTAATGTCACAACAACGTGCAACCCAGGACATGGGTGCAGAACAAGGTGCAGGATGGTGAGAGTGCTGTCAAACAGTGCAGTAACAAAGTGCAACGTTGAGGGCAGAAAGGACAGTCTTGAGCTGACAAGCTGCTACTCACGGCACAGCCCGGCGAGGCTCCAGAGCCATAGCGAGGACAGCGTTGCCGAGCTCTCTTGAGACCTGAGGTCGAGGCAGTAGGGTTTCTGAAACGTGTGCGGAGAGGACCAAGTAGCTGCCTTACAGATATCAGTTAGGGGAACCGACCGTAGGTTGGCTATTGAGGTGGCCAACGCTCGAAGCTGGTGCGGGCACACCTTTGGGACTGGGTGAAGTCCGGTAGGGTCGAGGCAGTAGGAGACGCAGGAGGCGACCCAATGGGAAAGTGTTCTCTTTGTGACCGGCTGCCCGGGCCTGTTTGGGTCGAAGGAGATAAACAGCTGTTCGGCTTTCCATGCGGGAAGAGTCCTGGCAAGGTAGATCCGGAGGGCGCGGAGACAGTCTAAGGTATGTAGACGGCGCTCCTCCTCTGAGTGGTGCGGTTCCGGAAAAAAGGAAGGCAGTTCAATGGACTGGTTTAGATGGAATGCTGATGGTACTTTGGGGACGAACTTAGGGTGTGTTCGCAGGGAGGCCCGGTCGAGATGGAGCTGGGTGTATGGAGGGTGCGCCACCAGCGCTTGGAGCTCACTGATTCTCCGGGCGGAAGTGATAGCTACCAGGAACAATGTCTTCCAGGAGATGTATTTCATGTCTGCAGTTTCCATGGGCTCGAAGGGGGCCTGTGTAAGACCATGCAGGACAACTCCGAGATCCCAAGGTGGTACCGGAGGTCTGATCGGAGGTTTAAGATTCGTAAGTCCTTTCATGAAGCGCGCCATAAGGGGTAGTGCTGCGATGGAGTCGGCTCCGTCCACGGGGGCGTGGAGGGCCACAATGGTGGAGAGGTGCACATGGATGGATTGTGTCTAGAGGCCACCGTCGGAGAGGGAGCCGAGGTACTGCAAGACGCAGGGAACTGGGCATGAGGTAGGGTCCAGACCTCGCGCTCCACACCAAATGCTGAACCTCTTCCATTTGAGACCATAGGATTTCCTGGTGGATGGTCTCCTGGCCGCAAGGACGACGTCCTGCACCATCGTAGGGAGTTGAAGGGCGGCCAGGTTCATCCGTTCAGCCTCCAGGCAGTGAGAGATAGGGCCTTGAGGTTGGGGTGTCTCGTGTAGCCCTCATTCTGCATTAGGAGGTCGGGGCGGAGCGGCAGGTGTACTGGGCTGTTCCGCGCCAGGCATTTCAGGAGCGCGAACCACATCTGTCGTGGCCAAAGGGGAACTACCAGGATGACCTGCGCTTTGTCCTGGATGATGTGTTGCAGTGTCGCTGGGATAAGGGGGGTTGGTGGAAAGGCGTACACCAGAGACCACCACCCCCCCAGTACACGTCGAATGCATCCCCCGATATTCTCTTGTCAGATGGGCTCCTCGAGCAGAATAGAGGGCACTTGGTGTTCTGCTCTGTGGCAAAGAGGTCGACCTCCGGGACTCCCCACCTCTGGAAGAGGGTGTTGGCGACCTCCGGCAGGAGAGCCCATTCGTGGGGCTGCAATTGTCTGCTCAGTTTGTCCACAAGGACGTTCATGTAACCGGGAAGGAAAGAGGCGCGTAGCCAGCAGTTGTTTTGCAGGGCCAGTGCCCATAGCGCTAGTGACTCCTTGCAGAGGGAGCGTGAACTGTTGCCTCCCTGCTTGTTGATATAGAACATGGCTACTTGATTGTCTGTCTGGATGAGGATGGACAAGCCCCGAAGGTGGGGGAGAAACGCCTTGAGGGCGTATTTGACTGCCCTCAGCTCCAAGAGGTTGATGTGCAACTGCCGCTCTTTCGGTGACCAAGGAGCTTGTGTGCTGAAATGATGGAAGTGCGCTCCCCAACTGGAGCAGGTCGCGTCTGTGGTGAGGATCGCCTGGTGTCGCAATTGAAGGATACCCTTGCCTACAGAAAGGTTCGTCTGCACTGTCCACCAGCGAATCTGCGCCTGGGCTTGGGGCGTCATCGGGATGTGGGAGGACAGAGACTGAGTGTGTTGATTCCAGTGGGTCCGAAGGTGCCACTGGAGCCATCACATCTTCATCCGCGCCACTGGGATGACCGAGGTTGTGGCTGCCAGGTGGCCTAGTAGGCGTAGGAAAGACCGAGCTGAGGTGTCCGAAGATGCTATCAGGCTGGACGCCAGTGACGTGATGGTTAGCATCCTGCGATGTGGAAGGTAGGCTTTCAAGGACTGCATATCGATGACAGCTCCGATGAACTCCAGTCGCTGGGTGGGGCAGAGCTGTGACTTGTTGTAATTGATCATGAATCCCAGGGAGGAGATCAGGGTAGTCGTTGTGTGTAGAAAGGCCAGCAGCTCTTGAATAGAGGGTGCTGAGATGAGCCAGTCATCCAGGTAGGGAAAGACGGCAATGTCCTGTCTGCGGAGGTGAACCGCTATTGTGGCCACACACTTCGTGAAGACACGTGGTGCCGGAGATAGTCCGAAAGGAAGGACTCTGTACTGGTAATGATGTCCCAGAACGTGGAACCGAAGTTACTTACGGTGCGCTTTGTGAATGCGGATGTGTGTATACGCTTCTTGCAGGTCCAGGGATGCTAGCCAGTCTCCGCTCTGGATCAGAGGTAGGATAGAGTTGAGGGAGTACATCCTGAATTTCTCCTTGGTGATAAATCTGTTCAATTTGTGCAGGTCCAAGATGGGGCGTACTCCGCCCGATCTCTTCAGAATGATGAAGTATCTTGAGTAAAAGCCCGTGTGGATCTCTGATGGAGGAACCTCCTCTATCACGTGGGAGGACAGCAGGTGTAATAGCTCCGTCGCCATGGCATGCTGAAGGTGAGGAGGAGTTTCGCTGATGGGTTTGTTGCGTTGGCAGGGTGGCGCAAAGAACCGGATGCGGTATCCCTTGCGGATGATTCGTAGTACCCAGGAGTCCGAGGTGAGTTTTTCCCATTCTGGCAGGAAGAAGGAGAGGCGTCCCCCGATCTTGGAGGGGACCCGCCCATAACTGTCAAAAGGATGGACTGCCTTTGGCGGGCTGCGAGTTGCCGCTCTTCTTCGGTCTACGGTCACGTTGGGACTGGCGCTGGTGCGGAGGCCCTTGGTAGGAGTTGGATTTGTATCTGTGTCCTTGCCATTTCCTGTTTGAGGGATACTTCTTGTTGTAAGTATAGTATGGTTTCCACTGGTAGCTGTTCTTCGAAGAGCTACCGGCCCGTTCTAGGCCATCCTCTACCAGGGCCTGCAGGGTAGTACAGTCCTCTTTCATGTTGTTCACAGTGTCCGTGACCTTGTTCCCAAAAAGTGATTCACCCGTGCAGGGGGCATCAGCTATTTTGTCGTGGGAGTCGTCTCTGAGTCCGGACGCCCTCAGCCATGCCCATCTCCTAGCGGATATGGCTGTACCCGCTGTCCTTGCAGATGTATCGAAGGCATCGAAGGCAGTACTTGCTAGGTGTTTGTTGTATTCCGACATGTCAGCGAGGGCGGAGGAAAAGGTGGCTTGCGCCTCTTTCGGTAGAGAGGAGATGGCAGTCTTTATGGATGCCATGCAGGCGTCCTGGAACAGGACATGCTGGAACTGGTGGGTAGCGATCCATGCACTGAGCATGGCCCCTTGATAGACTTTCTTCCCAATGTCATCAAGGAGCTTCTGGTCCTGTCCAGGCAGATTGTTGGCGTGGGTGCGTGTAGATTTAACCCTCTTCAATGCGGAGGAAACTACTATCGACTGGTGTGGTAACTGTGCCTTCTGGAACCCTGGAGTGGGCTGAAGTTGGTACTTGGATTCCAGCCTCCTGGAGGTCGCGCGGCCAGATACAGGGGTAGACCAGAGTCTCATGTAGCTGTCATGCAGTTTTTGATGTAGAGGTAGCGCAAACGGGGTCTTAGGGACTGCCAGGTACTTCAGGACCTCTGGTTCCGCCTCCTCGGGAGCATTGGGGGAGGACAGCGCGAGGGCCGTAGCCACTTTGCTGAGGAACTTGGGGTATGTCAAATCCTCTTGGGGTGGCGGAGGGCCTTCAGGCTCGGGAGAGTGTCTATTCTCTGAAGCCGTTAGCTCCACAGCTGCGGATCCTACTACTGCTGCTTCAATCTCCTGATCCTCCGCGGAGCTGTCTGGGGAGGGCGCTTATGGAGACAGTAGCGGGGGTCTGTGGTGTGCGAGGGGGTCAGAAGACATGGAGGAGCTTCTCCGGGATCTGTAGTGCCTGGAAGCGGATTGCCACGAGCGGTGCTTCTTATGATGCCCATGACTCCTGTGGTAGTGGTGGCTTGAGCCGAAGGAGTCACTGCTGCTGGAGCATTCTATCCTGCGTCTTGTGCACTTATTAGCGCTCCGGGAATCACTGCAATCCAGAAAGGCATTTTCCCCCTGTTCCCGGCTTCTCCATCTCTTGTGGGAGCTGTGCTGCTGTCTGCTGAGTCTCTCGGTGCCGATATCGGCGCTGACGAAAGGTGCAGGGGCGGAGGAGTGATGACGTGGTGGTGTCGGGGTCGCGGAGTGATGATGTTGCAAGTGGGAGGGGCCAGTGCTGTGAGAGCCCTGAAGATGGAGAGAGACGGAGAGCTCACCGAAGGCGCCATCTTGACGTACCTCATGGCTGTGGAGCGCCGCATGGCCCGAAGAGGAGAGGAAAGCCATCCCTGTCGCGTCCTCCGCTGCAAGAGGCATCCTGACAGCGGCGTGAGAAGGAGAAGTCCCAGGAGCCTGGCCGGAGGTGGAGGCCTCGATAGGCACACCTCGGGCCTTAGCGGCAGCATGCTGATTCGAGATATCGCTGAGGGCAGAGAGGTGATCTCTCAAAGTATGCCCCCTTGCCTTCCGTGCTCTCGGGGACATCCTGGAGCAGTGGGGGCAGTCCTCGACGTTGTGTGTAGTGCCTAAGCAGCGTACACACAACTCGTGGAGATCAGCGCTACTCATCTTCTTGCCACAGGGGCATTTCTTGAAGCCTGGCTTGGGCATTGCGGTGAGTCGTGAATATCTTTGCTTGATGCTTCTTGATGTAATGTGGAGAGCAAGGTTCCGTCTTGCCGGCAAGGCAGAAGGAAATGAACTTATTTATTTTATTTATTTATTTACAGTCTCTTATATACCGCACTATTCAGCATCAGCGCGGTTCACATGGAACAAAATGCTCAGTACATTTAACACGTATGAGTTTACAGGTAACAGGGTATAAATAACTTGGATAACCGGGGTAACTATCTACAAAACATACTACATGGGATCATATACACAGAAGATACATAGGGAAACCAGGGAAACCAGCCACTATAGGAATGAACTGACCAGGCCAGGGGCGGTCCTGGGAGGTGGGCTACCTGAGCACTGTAATCTGATCTCTGGAGAGCACTTCCGACCTTGGCGCCACCCGGAGGACGTCACCAGGTGTGGCTGATGTAATCCTGCAGTCCATGGAGAACCAGAAGATCAACTACAACAAATATACTTGCCATACCACATTCAAAGATAAAGTCCAGCCAACAAACCTGCCGTCGAGCATTCACATTCTTTGCACCATCCCTCTGGAATACTTTACCAGACACAATAAGGAGGATAACAGACCTCTCCACCTTCCACAAACCCCTCAAAACCATTTTGTTTCCTGAACACTATGGTCCTACTATCCAACGCCTCCCCTGACCTGACCACACAATAATTATAACAAGTCAAAACTAATTTATGTAAATAGTCAAACAATTCTCATGTACATAGTTTACTGATTGTACAAAGTTCTCTGTTATTGTTATATGTAAATAAGTTTCTGATGCACTGTAAACCACTTCGATCCGGTGAAAAGCGGTAAATAAGTCTAGCTAAATAAATAAATAAATAAAATATCAACCATCATAAAAGTATACGCGTTGACATAAACGCATGTGCTTGTCTGGTAGGCATAGCTAGAGAGCCCAGTCTGGGTGGAACATGGACAGAGTTTGCAGGTATATGCATTGATTATGAAATATCTTAATCTACATGTGATCTAAGCTTCTTCTGCTAGTATATGATAAAGACACATGAAGGCCCATTTTAGAAAGGTCATGAAGAGGGGAATTAAGACATCCAGGTCAAGACGTGGAAAATTCCGACCATTATCTTACAAAGGCCCTGCCAAGTACAGAGCTTCTTGTAAAATGTATACAATTACATGCAGGAGTCAATGTCTCACCATGTCCAGTAGGTACAGCAATTTAAAAAACTCCACATGGCCAAAAGCATCCAATTTTCCTCCAATATGCAAAGCTGGATATGAACAACTTTTTTAAAATCACTGCTTCTCCCTCACCCCCAGATCTCCTCTCACACCAGCAGCACATGCACCCCCTGCCCCTCAACACCCTTCAACATAAAAGCAACCCCTCCCAACTCCACCCAACATCAGTATTCCATCCTGACACATCTCAATGAAAGATCCTCTCCCAACATCCCCTTCTGACAGCAAGACCCTCCCCCCCCCTGCCCCCAAAACAAGCCCTCTACCCCTCCATCCCACTCCTGGCTCTTACTGTATGTCCCTGGTGTCTAGTGAGGAGCAGAAGTGATCCTCAGTTGCTCTGCTTAAGGTTACCAGATGGTTATAATGAGGTGTGGCAGAATCATATGGTTTCTTCAAGAGTGTTGAGTTTAGTTTTTGCTATCGAAGTGCTTTAGGAAGAGATGGGTTTTCAGTTTTTTTCTAAAGTAAGTTACATAAAGAGCATAAGCTCTCAGGAAGTGCATTCCATAACGTTGGAGCGTAAAGGGCATAAAGGCCCTGTTGGACATGATTTGGTTGTTCTTCTTATTTGTAACAGGTACAATGAATGTGTTTTAGGAGTTTGTCCTTCGAGATTTGTTGCTGGGGTTTTTTTGCAGTAATGATTGGAGGTATGCTGACGAGAGGCCATGGGCACCTTTGTATATTGTGAGGAAGACTTTATATCTTATTCGTTCTGTGATGGGCAACCAATGCAGTTGCTTGAGTATTGGAGTTATGTGCTCAGTTCTGGAGGCACTACAGAAAATACATGCAGCTGTGATTTGGGCCAGTTGGAGGGGATGGAGGACATATTTTGATAAGCCTATAAGAAGAGGTTACAGTAGTCAAAGTGTGGGAATATTATTGCTTGACATACTGCACGGAAATGTTTGTTGAGTAGAAGTCAGAGGTGTTGTACTGCATTTATTTTGTGGTATATCATCCGTGTAATGTTACTAATGTGTGGGAGGAAGGTCAGCCTCTGATCTAGGGCAACGCCTAAGTAGCACACTTCGGGCTTCACCTTTAGGTGTGCTCCTGTAGCAGTTATTGAGGTGGGTGGAGTAAAGTTGGTATCTTCGGTGATATAGAGAACTTCTGTTTTTTGTAGTTTATTGCCAGATTGTGTTTGGATAACCACTGAGTGACAGAGTTAAAGCATCTTACTAGGGAGATGTATACTGGTTTTACTGTGGAGAATGGAAGATAGAGCATTACGTCGTCTGCATAGATGTGATAAAGTACATTATGGGTTTGAATGATTATGCAGATTGGCTGCAGAAATATATTAAACATAAGTGAAGAGAGGGTGGATCCTTGCAGGGTTCCTTGGTATTGAGTGTACATGGCTGATTTCTGTGTTCCTATCTTGACTTGTAGTTGATGTTCTGTTAGATAAGATTTGAATCATTTTAATTTTGTGCCATCCAGTCCTAAACATTGAAAGCACAGAAGTAGCATATTATGAAAAATCATGTCTAAAGCTGCTTTGATATCTAGAAATATCAAGATAAAACCTTGGTGTGGTTTTTCGATACCCCTTATGAGTCTGTTGATGAGGGCCATTAATAGCGTTTCAACACCATGGTTGGGCCGAAAACCCTATGGATGTGAGTTCAGCGGGTATGTGAGCTAATGTAGTCCTGGAGTTGGAGCTGTACCGTTTTCTCAATTACCTTTACAATATATATAAGATAGGTTGTTTTGAGTCTGACCCCAACCTTCTCCTTATCAGATGAATGGATGTGTTTTTGAGTTCAATGGGCATATAGCCTTGAGCAAGAGACAGTTGGATGATCTTGAGTTAGATGAGGATCAGTTATGTTCGGTCCATCTTGATCCAGCTCACGGGGCAAGGATCAAGTGGGGATGTGGTAGTACTTATATTATTGATAATATTTTCTAGATTTTCAGGTGAGATGGTTGTGAAAGAATGCCAAGTGAGATCTGTGAAACTATCATCCTTCTGAGCTGATGCTGAGCTTGTTCTTTTGCGCTGGAGCATGGTTTGATTCTGAAAGTAGTTTGACATGACTTGTGGGGACAGATTTTTGTCTACCTTCTCTTGAATAGTGCTTTTTACCACTGATTTAACTATTTCAAAACGTTCTCTGGGATGGTTTAGTGAGTCTAAGATTAGCTCCTTATAATATTCTTTTTTGCTTTGTTTGTGTATGTCTGGTATTCGTTTAATTTGGACATGTATTTATCACAGTCATCGGTGGTTCTAGATCACCTCCGTTTTCTTTCCAGTTGTCTTGAGGATGCATTTTGTGTTTTTTACCTCTGGAGTATACCAGATTGCTGTGGTACATGCTCTGCAGGTCGTAGTGTTCTGTGGTTTTATGGCTAATTTGCCTGTTATTTGATTCTAGTTTTGAACTGCTCGTGTCGATATTTTCTGAATTATGTTCAAGATGTGGTAAAACCTTATCTCTGAAGTCTTTTTTGTCCAAGTGTGAGAATCTAAAGGTTGAGACTTGCATTGGTGAGTTTTTGTCATCATGTAGGCTCTGCAGGAGGTAGAAGGTGATTTTATTTATTTATTTTTATATAGCACATTAGGGGAAAGCGAGTGTTGGAAACATTATAACTTTAAACAGTCAACTTATATACAAAGGATTGCATGATTGGGTAGGTGGGGTAAGTTTGGGTTGGGAGTTGGTTGAGGGTGGTTATGAATGGGGGAGGTGAGGGGAGTTGGGAGGTTTATGGGTGAGATGTTTGTGTGTCAGTTCCAAAGGATTCTTGAAAGAGAAGTGTTTTTAGCTTCCTTAGGAATTCAATTAGGTCATTGGTGGCTTTTAGGCTGCTTGGAAGGGCATTCCAGTTTGTGGATCTGTATATAGAGAAGGTTCTGTTGCAGGTGGTCTGTGAGCTTTTGGTTTTGCAGGATGGCATATTGAGTAGATTTTGGTGCCATTGTCTTCTCACTCTGATATCCAGATTCTTCTGAAGGAGAGATTGTAGGTATTCTGATGATAGATTGTGAATAGCCTTGAACGTAATGATTATTGTTTTGTACTTGATCCGTGCTTGGACTGGGAGCCAGTGTACGGTCTTAAGGATGGAAGTGATGTGATCTTGTATTTGTGTTCCAGTGATTAGGCGAGCTGCTGTGTTTTGGGCTAGTTGTAGTGATTGTATTGCATGTTTTGGGAGTCCATGGAGAAGAGAGTTGCAATAGGCTATGTGGGGTTTTATTAGTGCTTGATATACTGTCCTGGAGTGGTCAGCGTCAAACAGTGGGTGTAGTTTGTGGAGGATCCTGATTTTGTGGTAGACTGTTGAGGTAGTTTTTATGATGTGGGGTTGGAAGTTTAGCCATTGGTCTAGTGTAACTCCCAGGTATTTGACTTCGGATTTTACTTTTATTTCATTGTTGTTGATCTTGATGATTGCTGGGAGTATGTAAGTTAGATCATTGGTTATATGCAGAATTTCAGTTTTGCTATAGTTAATTGAGAGCTTGTGGTCATTTGTTTTATGATCAGACCAAAGTACAGTAGATAATGTGGGATGAGGGAGGTGGTTGTCCTTGAGCATTTGTTATGGAGCAAAAATGAGGTCAAGAGTGTTTCCTTTGTTGTATGATGGCCCATTGATTATCTGAGTGTATTCAAGGGCCTCCATATCTTCTAAAAATGATTTTGACATCCTAGGGGTAGCTGAAGTGAGGTTCACATCACCCAGGAGCAGGAGTTGATTCACATTCAAGTTGTGGTTACATATTGTTTCCAATAGTATAGCAAGTTCCTCTGGACTTGAATTAGGAGATCTGTAGACTAGGAAGAGTTTTAAGTACTTATTTGAAATAGTTATTATATTTATGCCTCCCCCTGTGTTAATTGTAATTGTGTGGAAATCCAAGTGATTCCTGACTAGGATGAAGACCCCTCCACCTCTGTATTTAGCTCTTGGACAACTGAATAGGTTGTAGCTGGGTGTTAAAAGCTGATCAATCAGGACATTGTCAGAATCATTGAACCATGATTCAGTTATACACATGGTGCCCGATATTCAATTGGGATGGCTATGCGTTGCTACATGCATAACCGTCACTGCTGACCTCTAACCCTGGATATTAAATGCTGGGGTCATATGCATCTGCAGAATTGAATATCCTGGGTCACTGCACAGGCTGTGATGCCACAGAAGCTAACTAGGTAGCAACAATATTGCACCACTATCCGGTTAGCTCCCGCAGGTAAAACTAGGCCAGCTTTTGCTTCACCAGGTTTTACCCACAGGTCGCTAACCGGGTAGTGGGGCAATATCACCATTACCTGCTTAGTGACTATTGCCACCCACGACATACCCAGGAACACCCACGTCATGCCACTATGCCGGTTAGCATCAGGGTGTTTGGGGATATTCAGTTGGGGATATTCCATATTTGTGCCATTGAATATGCCTTTTAGTGACATTTACATGGTTTACAGGTCAGTAAACAATGGAAATGGCTTTAGAATATCAGGCCCATGATGTCTATTTGGTGGTCACTGAGGTAATCGAATAGGAGCTAGATTTTGTATTGGCCTGATCGTGCATTGAATATCTTAAAAAGGATAAAGAATTATTAGAAAATGTACAGAGAAGAGCCACCAAAATGGTAAAGGGGATGGAAGGATACCACTATGAGGAGAGACTAAAAAGGTTAGGGCTCTTCAACCTGGAGAAGAGACGGCTGAGGGGAGATATGATAGAGGTCTAGAAATTAACGAATGGAGTGGAATGGGTAAACGTAGATCAATTGTTTACGCCATCAAAATATAGAAAGACTAGGGGACATGCAATGAAGCTGCAATGTAACCTATTTAAGACTAATAAGAGAAAATATTTTTTCACTCAATGCATAACACTGGTTTGCAGCTTGTCGTGCTGTGAGGGCTTGCGTGCATCAGCGATGCTGAGAGCTAAACTATCGGTAGTTTAACTACTGGCAGGGTCTCCCAAGATGGACAGGTCTCAGCTGAGGTGCCAGACCAAGACAAACCACCCATATGGGCAGCAGCAGAATGGGACAGTGTTGACGGCGGAGGATCACATTTATGTGACAACGGCAACAACACCAAATTTAAACTGCGCGGAAGAAAGGCCCGGCAATCTACTTCTGTATCTTGCCATGAAAACCCAATGGATAGTTACAACAAAACAAATTGTGCTATGGTGCTGGAAGATGAGACCCCCAGGTCAGAAGGCACTCAGCTAGCTACTGGGGAAGAGCTGAAGACTTTTCAGAGTAAAGCCAGCATTTATGATGTGGTTGGATCAAAGCCCTTGGGAAGTCTGACTACTGATGTAGCTGCGCATGAAATGAGAGTCAGAAGCTGTAAAGATGTCTTACACATTGGAACATGGAACGTACGAAGCATGAACCAAGGGAAGTTGGAGGTGGTCAAGAATGAAATGGAATGTGTACAACTTGATCTGTTGGGTGTCAGCGAACTGAAATGGACTGGCATGGGGCACTTTGCATCAGATGATCACATGGTCTACTATGCTGGAAATGAAAGACAAAGAAGAAATGGTGTTGCATTTATAATAAAGAAGAAACTTGCAAGAACTGTAATGAAATACAATGCAGTCAGCGAACGCTTAATCTCTTTTCGTCTACGAGGATTGCCTATCAACACAACTATAATTCAAGTATATGCCCCAACAACAGCTGCTGAAGAGAATGAAATTGAAGAGTTCTTTGAACAAGTACAAGCTGAAATTGACAGAACATGCAAACAGGATATCCTGATAGTCATGGGTGACTGGAACGCAAAAGTTGGCAACAAAGAAGAAGGCAAAGTAGTTGGAAAATATGAACTTGGCAACAGAAATGAAGCTGGAGAAAGACTGATAGAATTCTGCAAGACCAATGATCTATTCATCTCAAACACCTTCTTCCAGCAACACAAGTGGCGACTGTACACATGGACTTCACCGAATGGATTATATAAAAATCAAATTGACTACATATGTGGAAGTCAACGATGGAAAAGCTCTGTAACATCAACAAAGACAAAACCTGGAGCTGACTGTGGTACAGATCATCAACTACTAGTATGCAAACTCAAGCTAAAGTTGAAAAAGAGCAAACCACTCATGAATGCAGCAAAATATGACCTTGAGAATATACCACTGGAATTTAAAGACTGCCTGCAAAATTGATTTGCTGCTTTAGATACAAATGACAGAGCTCCGGAAGAGTTATGGAATGACATCAAGAAAGTTGTGTTGGAAGAAAGCGAGAAGTCTCTACAAAAGGTGAAAAAGCAAAAACGGCCAAAATGGATGACGGAAGAAACTCTGAAAATTGCCCAGAAACGCAGAGAAGCTAAAGCCAGAGGAGAAAGAAAGACAATCGCAGAACTCAACAGAGATTTCCAATGTGCAGCAAGACAGGACAAGGAAAAGTACTACAATGACACTTGCAAGGAAATAGAAGCAGAAACTATTAGAGGAAGAACAAGATTGGCTTTCCTAAAGCTACGAGAGTTAAAGAAAAAGTTCCAGCCCCGAATTGGAATGTTACAAGATGCTCAAGGTTCTATGTTGAATGATGCTGAGAAGATCAAGAAAAGGTGGAAGGAATATACAGAGTTTTTATATGATAAAGATCAAGTGGACCAACAGCTGTTTCAACCTGTACCTTATGATCGGGAACCATTGGTGATGAAAGAAGAAGTTGAAGCAGCATTGAAAGCCTTATCAAAGAATAAAGCACCAGGCATTGATAGCATTCCCATAGAAGTATTGCAGCAATCTGATGCAGCTGTTACCGTACTCACAAGGCTCTGCCAAGAAATATGGAAGTCAACATCATGGCCAACTGACTGGAAAAGATCTGTGTTTATACCAATACTAAAGAAAGGTGATCCAACTGACTGTGGAAATTATCGCACAATCGCTCTGATCCCACATGCCAGCAAGATTCTACTGAAGATTATTCAAAAGAGACTACAACCATACCTGGAACAAGAACTACCTGAAGTGCAAGCAGGGTTCAGGAAAGGGCAAGGAACGAGAGACATCATTGCGGATGTGAGATGGATCCTTGAAAAGACTAAAGAATACCAAAAGGATATCTATTTGTGCTTTATCGACTATAGCAAGGCTTTTGACTGTGTAAACCATGAGAAACTCTGGGCCACATTAAGAAGCATGGGTATACCAGAACACCTGATCGTTCTCTTGCGCAATCTGTACATTGATCAAGAAGCAACAGTTCGAACGGAACAAGGAGAAACAGAATGGTTTAAAATAAGCAAAGGTGTAAGACAAGGCTGCATACTTTCCCCCTACCTGTTTAATTTATATGCAGAACAAATCATCAGAGAAGCAGGATTGTATGAAGACAACAGAGGTGTGAAGATTGGTGGAAGACTCATCAACAACCTTCGCTATGCTGATGATACCACATTACTGGCTGAAAGTGAAGTTGGAAGTTGGAAGTTGCGGTATATAAATGAGTGTTAAATAAATAAAGATGATCTGAAACATTTGCTTCTCACAATCAAAGAACATAGTCTCAAAATGGGCCTGCACCTTAATGTAAAGAAGACAAAGATCATGACAACTGGCATAATCAACAGTTTCATCGTTGAAGGAGAAGAAATTGAAATTGTGAACAACTTTAACCTACTTGGATCAACTATCAATAAAGAAGCAACAAGCAGTCAAGAAATCAAACGACGCATTGCTCTTGGCAGAATGGCTATGAAAGACCTAGATAAGATTCTCAAGAGCAGAGATGTCTCTCTCCATACAAAGATTCGACTTGTTCAAGCCATGGTATTTTCAATAACATCATATGGATGTGAAAGCTGGACAGTGAAAAAGATAGACAGGAATAAAATTGATGCCTTTGAATTATGGTGCTGGCGGCGAATACTGTGTATACCATGGACTGCCCGAAGAACAAACCAGTCGGTACTAGAGGAGATCAAACCTAAGCTTTCTTTAGAAGCTCAGATGACAAGACTTCGACTTTCATACTTTGGACACATCATGCGAAGAGAGAGATCATTAGAGTAAGACATTATGCTTGACAAGATAGAAGGTCAACGCAAAAGAGGAAGGCCAGCAATGAGATGGATCGATACAATAACAGCAGCTACGGGTACCAGTCTGTCAACAATGAGTTGCCTGACTGAAGACCGAACACAATTTAGGATAGCTATCCAGAGGGTCGCCATGAGTCGACTCCGACTCGACGGCACATAACAACAACAACATAACACTGGTCGACAAATTTTTACAAAAGTCATGTTACTGAAATAAAAATAGTAATTTCTTATCCATTTTTATATGCTGAACACAAATATGACAGTGAAATTGCAAAGTTGGCTCTAGTTTTTTGAAATCTACAAGAATTAATGTTTACATCACGAAATGCATGTCAATAGTAAATATAATAGGCCTTAGGTTAATACCTGTAAAATACCAAGTCATAGACTGCTTCTTAGATTGTTTCGCCTGTCTCTTGTACAGCTGTACGGGAGCTTCTTTGGGGAGTGTCCAGCAGTAGTCAGCCAGCATTGTAGTGGACCATTTTCCCTGGTATCTTTGCTCCATCATTGCGATATCCTGGTGAAAACGTTCACCCTGTTCATCACTAACCATACCACACTTGTCAGGAAAGAAATCGAGATGGGAATCAAGGAAATGGATCTTTAGAGACATATTGCAGCCAAGTTTCTGATACTGCATCAGCATGTCTTCTACTAGTTCCTTATAGTTTTCTGCCCTAACATTCCCGAGAAAGTTTGTTGACACTAGGCGAAAAGCATTCCATACTTGTTTCGCATCACCCTGTAGCAAGTTGTTGAACCGATGATCTTTGAAGAGCTCTCGAATCTGAGGACCCACAAAAACTCCCTCTTTAATCTTTGCCTCGCTGAGTCGAGGGAATTAAGTCAGATCATCAAACCCCCCTTCCACCCCAAGACTGTATATAAGACTGTATAATAGCTCATGATGTATAACAGCGCACTATGTAGATAAACCAAATCTAATCACATCCCCGCCAACACATACACACCACTCTGTACACTGCATGAAAACATTTGCCCCCTTGATTGTTTGCCGTGGAAACCGCTTTGATTGAATGATAAGGCGGTATATAAATATCATTAAATAAATAAAATAAATAAATAAAATTTTCATGCAGGTATCGGAAAGCTGGCGAAGTGCGATCCATGGCTTTCATGAAGTTTTTCATAAAACCTAGTTTGATGTGAAGGGGTGGTAGCAGGATTTTGTGAGCCTCAACCAGAGCTGGGTGCTGGATATTCTTCTCTCCAACTGTTACATTTTGTCTGGGATTCCATTCCTTCTGCAAGTAGTGCCAATCCCTTGCTCGGCTATCCCACTCACATAAGAAACACATGTATTTTATATATCCCTGTTGCAGTCCCATTAAAAGGGCAACTACCTTCAAGTCACCACAGAGGTGCCAGCTGTACTTGTTATAGTTAATGGAAGTCAGTAGATGCTTTAAGTTATCATATGTCTCTTTCATGTGAACCTAAAGTCAAAAGTTCCCCTGGTTCAGTAACAAAGTAGCATTGAAAAAGACACCAAACCAGATCAAACAGTTCCCCCAATTATCATATCTTTTTGTTGGAACGGGCTGGAGGCGGCTGAAAGAACAACACAGCCGCTCCAGACAGCCAGTTCCTTTTTAATTTAATTAAACCAAACAAATTTGGTACTTATCCCATATATGTCCCAGTGAAAGTCCATGAATAATCTTCAAGCACCAGTTGATATTCTAATATAAAAGCGGTCACAAGCAGCTTAATCACTCCACGACGTGCACGTTTCGAGCCAGCAAGCCCTGTATCAAGTGTTCACAGATGCGCAGAAGTCCCGCTTACAACTTAGCAAACCCAATTCACCAGATATGGAGAACAAATCATACTGATAGGCTAAACAAGATGGCAATCAAACAGGAGCACCAATCACCAAATGGGAGACCTCATTGCACATCGGGGAATCCCTTGGTGAGAAGAGGTGATGTCACATTAGGCTGGGCCAATCAATTTCCTTATTCAAACCAGTGGGGTGGAGCGCAGCCATAGCAAAAATCTATTGTTGCTCACGATGTTGTAGCCGTGCCAGTCGATTGCCCCCCCGGGGGTTAGCTGGAATATGATCCAACACAGTCCAGAAAATATCCATTCCAAATTGATGTTTTTTCTCAATGCAATGCTCCACAATCGGAGCTGATAACACTTGTTGGCGTAATCTCGATGCATGTTCACTTAGTCTGATTTTTATCTTTCTTGATGTGCTACCGATATAAATCAAAGGACAGGCACATTGCAAGACATACACCACATAAGCCGAATCGCAAGTAGTCGCCCATTGTCGTTTGAATGACTGACCTGTATTGGGATGGATCCAATCCTCTCCCGTAAGGGAGGACTCACAAAATGTACAAACAGAACAAACTGTATGGCCCCGTGCATTTAAATCCGGTAGTGGAGGGCGATCAAGCATAGTAACAGTGTGCATTAGCTTGTCTTGTAAATTGGGTCCCCTAGAGTAAGCAATTCGAAGTGGTCTTTGAAAACATTGATGTAACCCTAATATTGGCCAATGTTTCCGTAGTATGGTGGTAACAGTTGAGCTTAAGGTAGCATATGGTAGCACCCCTACCAAAGGGGCAACCTCCCCAGAGGAGGAACGTTGTGAGCGATATGACTCGTCTAACAGCCATTCCCGATGGGTGAAGAGAGCCCGACGGTATGCTATCTTAATTATCTTTTGTGGATATCCTCTTTGAATTAACCGAGAAGATAAATCAGAGGCATGGTGTTTGTAATCTGCTAATGTAGAACAGATTCTCCGAAGCCGAAGAAATTGGCCATAGGGTAGATTTCGTCTCAGAGGGCCAGGATGACAACTATGGTACATCAGCAAACTGTTACGTTGCACACTTTTGCGGTATAACGTGGTACGAAACATGCCCTGATCCTTGATTATCAACATATCAAGAAATTCTGTTTGGTCAGAGTGAAAATGTGCAGTAAATCGGAGGTTCGGTTTTAAAGAATTCAGCCATGTGATGAATAGATGTAAGCGAGGCAAGGTATCAAACCATAAGAAAAAAACATCATCTAAAAACCTCCTCCAAAAACGCACCGGAGTAAAGTTCAGGGAGGGATAAAGTGCAGTTTCTTCAAATGACGCCATGTAAAGGGTGGCAATAGAGGGGGCTACCGTCGCCCCCATAGCAATACCAAAAATTTGGTGATAAAATTGCCCCTCAGAAAGAAAATAATTTTCCCTTAACACCAATCTCATCAATTCGCACAAAAAAGATCGAGGAAGCCGATGTGGAGCAAAACTAAACAGAGTAGACATCAAAGACATCACCTCTACTTGGTCAATGTTGGTGTAAAGGGCTTCGACATCGAGTGTTACCAAAACAAAATCCCAAGAGGGCAAGAGCTCACTGGTTAATTGTTTCAAAAAGTGTGAAGAATCCTTCACAAAAGATTTCACCAAGGCTGCTTCCTGTTGTAGAAAAACATCGCAAAATTGCGACAACGGTTCCAACAATGAACCCCTACAGGAGACAATTGGTCGGCCGGGAGGGGACACCAGGGATTTATGGACCTTAGGTACCATGTACATAATGGGAACCAACGGGGTTTCAGATTTTAAAAACCGATATTCACGAGTGGTCAACCAGGTTTGTTTCAAGCCGTCATCCAATAAAGAACAAATTAGTTGTTGAAGCCGCATAGTAGGATCTTCAGAAAGTATCCGATAAGTATGATGGTCAGCTAAATGGGTTCTAAGCGTGTTCAAATAATCCTCAGTCGATTGTAATACCACAGCCCCTCCCTTATCAGCCCTCCTTATAACAATATTGGGGTCATGTTGGAGTTTAATCAATGTTTGGTGCTCCTCTTTACTCAAATTATATCTATTATAGTGTTTCTGACCTTCTAAAGCTTGTAAGTCCTGAAGGACAAGATTCTGGTATGTAAGAATCGTGGAATCATTCATAGTAGGCGGCATCCATTTAGAATTAGGGACCTTTACTGAATCATCCCGTACTGGTGGCCTATCTGCAAAAAAGTGTGTTATATGTAATTTACGAAAGAAACGTTGTAGACTAAGGCGTATCGCAAACGGATCATGTCGAACCGTCGGAACAAACGAAAGCCCAAAATTCAATAGATTAACTTGTTCAAGAGGCAATGGGTCAGGCAATAAACTAATTACAATTGAGTCCGAGCTCTTTGTCGGGTCATCGGAGGATCCCAATCGGGGGTCTGTTGCCCTCGCCGCGGGGGGCGTCCCCGACCCTGACCTCGGCGAAAATTTTGATTGTTTGAAGTTGTAGTAGACCCTTCCGATCCACTACTAATATCATTCGATTCATCGGAGGTATCAAAAGTCACTCGTTTCTTACGAAGTTCTTCCTTAGTTTTGTACATCCAATAATATACTTTATTGTTGTCATAGTCAGTCTTATCTCTCAGAAATGTGCCCAATTTATAAGATTTTAGGTAATCAAAAAAACTTTTTGTTTGACGGTCGATGTCGTCCATCTTGGTTTGAAAGGCTGTTTCATCAAAAGATGCCTTAAGAACAGTCTTAGTCTCTTCTATTTGTTTTTGGAGTATTTCCTCCTCTTGTATAGTACGCTCAAGAATCAGAGCTATAAGGTCGAAACTACATTTATTGCAGATTAAATTCCACTTAATGACAAAGTCAGAATCAGTAGTAAACATTTTGGGGGCCCGAGTCATGCGGAGCCCCCGAGGAATAATGCGAGTTTTTAAATATTGAGTCACTGAGGCACCATGTAACTGTGTTCGAGTCAACCGCTTATGTAATGCTCGAAAATCCGCAATTGATTGGTTTTGTGTTACAGAGGCTTGTTCCTCTGAAAAATCAAAAACTGAAGGCCGTTTCCGTAATGCCTCTAAACGCTCCTCTGAAAAAGCAAAAGTATCAGTAGCCATATTATGTGGGAATTTATGCTGAAAGCCTAAAGTCAAAAGTTCCCCTGGTTCAGTAACAAAGTAGCATTGAAAAAGACACCAAACCAGATCAAACAGTTCCCCCAATTATCATATCTTTTTGTTGGAACGGGCTGGAGGTGGCTGAAAGAGCAACACAGCCGCTCCAGACAGCCAGTTCCTTTTTAATTTAATTAAACCAAACAAATTTGGTACTTATCCCATATATGTCCCAGTGAAAGTCCATGAATAATCTTCAAGCACCAGTTGATATTCTAATATAAAAGCGGTCACAAGCAGCTTAATCACTCCACGACGCGCACGTTTCGAGCCAGCAAGCCCTGTATCAAGTGTTCACAGATGCGCAGAAGTCCCGCTTACAACTTAGCAAACCCAATTCACCAGATATGGAGAACAAATCATACTGATAGGCTAAACAAGATGGCAATCAAACAGGAGCACCAATCACCAAATGGGAGACCTCATTGCACATCGGGGAATCCCTTGGTGAGAAGAGGTGATGTCACATTAGGCTGGGCCAAATTTCCTTATTCAAACCAGTGGGGTGGAGCGCAGCCATAGCAAAAATCAATTGTTGCTCACGACGTTGTAGCCGTGCCAGTCGATTGCCCTCCCGGGGGTTAGCTGGAATATGATCCAACACAGTCCAGAAAATATCCGTTCCAAATTGATGTTTTTTCTCAATGCAATGCTCCACAATCGGAGCTGATAACACTTGTTGGCGTAATCTCGATGCATGTTCACTTAGTCTGATTTTTATCTTTCTTGATGTAACAAGAAAGATAAAAATCAGACTAAGTGAACATGCATCGAGATTACGCCAACAAGTGTTATCAGCTCCGATTGTGGAGCATTGCATTGAGAAAAAACATCAATTTGGAACGGATATTTTCTGGACTGTGATGGATCATATTCCAGCTAACCCCCGGGGGGGCAATCGACTGGCACGGCTACAACGTCGTGAGCAACAATTGATTTTTGCTATGGCTGCGCTCCACCCCACTGGTTTGAATAAGGAAATTGATTGTCCCAGCCTAATGTGACATCACCTCTTCTCACCAAGGGATTCCCCGATGTGCAATGAACTGGGCTTGATGGACCTTGGTCTGACCCAGAATGGCATATCTTATAAGTATACATTTGAGCTGTTGTGGGTTGTTTGTGGCTTTGTCTCAATTTAATTCTGAAAGAGGTTGCAGCTTAATTATGATGAGGGCATCTGGTCCTCTGAGTCTTGGCCTGATCATTGGGGAGATACCTCCATGATGAGGATAGGTGTGGACAATTGATATATGAGAGAAGAGGGGCGCTTGTGAGGTTGAGTGTGCAACAACTGCTGACAGATAAAGTAGGCTGAGTAAGATAGCCAGATATGTCACGATTGTGCTAATTTGGCAAGTTTATTGTGGTGCTCTTATTTAGACTGCTGGAGTGCATACTGGATTGGCAGATTTAGCTTGGACAAGAATTGATTTGGAAAGATTGCATGTATGTGTGATCTATTGCGGCTGGTGCATGCTTAGATGACAGTGGTCAGCTAGAGCATTAAGATGCAATGTTCTTACCTCTTTAGAAGAAATAGATGTGATTCGGCTGTTCTGGCTAATCGCCTTAACAAAGTTCTTCATCTGCTTATACACCCGGATCAATGTGGTTTTGTTAATGGTAGGTCCACAGCAGACAACTCGCGGCTAATGTGCAACATTTATTTATTTATTTATTTATTTATTTATTTAACAAGCATTTCTATACCGCTCTTTCCCATGGTTCAAGTGCGGTTTGCAAGGAACAATAGTTTACAAGGTATGGAGAGGTACATACCTAGTCATTTTACATAAAACAAATGTAACTTTTACAGATAATATAACTAAATAGTTACAATACAGATAACAATACAACTAAATACTTATAATACAGATTACATTCCAAAGAGTATGCTTGGGCTGTAAACAAACGTTTACATTATTATATTAGTAGAGTGTGGAGAGGCAACAATGTGCAGGGTATAATATTTGTTTGCGACAGTATTAAACTAGATTTGTAGTATAAGCCTATGTAGTATAAAATGTTATCCTGTGTCTCTTTGCATATCTTGGTTAGTTTGTGTAGTATAGTGTAAGGTGAATAGATGTGTTTTTCGTTTTTTTCGAAATTCCTTAATGTCAGTCAGCTGGCGTATGTCATCTGGTAGTTCATTCCAGAGGATAGGAGCTGAGTGAGAGAAAGCTCTATTATTGGTAATTTTTTAGCTTTTGTATATTCTCTTGGTATTGCTATTTTATTTGTGTTTCTACTCCTTTGTGTGCGTTTAGGAATTTCCATGTTGATTAATGTATTAAGGGCAGATGGTGCAAGATTATTTTCTAATTTGAAGGTAGTCACTAGTATTTTGTATTTTATTCTGCAGTAAATTGGTAGCCAATGTAGGTCTGTGGAAGATTTGGGAAGAAGAAACGGATTTTACTTTGCCACAGAAGTCTTGGAATTTATTATGGGGCCCTATTGTCCGCACTTCAAGATCGGCACGCTTACACAATCTATGTTTTTTTTCACTCATAGGGCGTACATTACGCCAATCAAGTTGGCCAAATGGAGTAAGGACAAGACCTCCCGGTGCTAGTCCTGTCAGGATGCTCCTGGCACAATGAGGCACATGTTTCTGTACTGCCCTTGCATTCAGGGTTTTTGGCTTCCAGTTTGGGAAAGGATACAGCAGGTGGTGGGATTCTCTTTTCCTCTGTCCTGGCGTATAATAGTGCTGCGGTCGTTAGCAGAGATTCCAGTGTTGGCAAAGGAGCATTTTTTCGTATTGAATTTCATGATTACTGTAGCCTTAAAAGAAATTTTGTCTTTCTGGAAGGATCCTACAAAGTTAAATTGGCATAGGTGGTGGAATCAAGTGTGTCTTTATAATAAATGCGAAAAAGCTCAAGACAAATTCACTATCCTCAGAGGAAAAGGGATAGTGTGGAATAAATGGTCTGCCCTAGACCGATATACAAGTTCTATGATAAGCTGAAGGCTAGTCTATGAGGTTTGCAAGGTGTTGGGGTGGGAGGAGAGTTTCAAAAGTTCAGTTTTTGATGTTGTAATTTACTGTAATGGGAAATGTGCTGGTTATGCAGTTGTGTGCATGGTTGTAAGTGTTTAAAAACTTTAATAAAAACAAATAAAATAAAATTAAAAAAAGAAGAAATAGATGGGATTAGATGAGGAAGGTGCATCCACTTCAAATATATGATTGTGCTTGTGAGTGTTGCGGTTCATGCTAAGGGTCATGCCTAAGGGCCCACCTGAATGTGAGGGGGCATTATAGGAGTTGTTGGCAGGTGATGATGCCTGTAGCATAGGCAGAGCTTACCATTGGCTTGGGGCTTGTGCCATGCTTCTGGTGTGCTGATCTGCAGGATCACTTTACTGTTCGGGGCAGGCACTGCTGGAGAAAGCTGCATTGCTGGAAGTTGCATGATCCATGTGAGTGGAGGCAGCAGGTCAGACTGGCATGGGCACTGCCGTATGTGATTCCTTTAAAAAGGAGGCATTTATTAAAGAATATTTATCTATATGAATAAAATAAAGTTTAAACATATATGTATGTATGTGCACTTATAACTCGAGAAGGGTTGCTACTGTCTTTTTTTAATTTTTGAAATTACTGAATGCTCTCTAGACTGATCATTTCGAAATATATGGAGAAAAGATGACCAAGGAGGGAGGACTTTAGCTCAGCCCTGCACAAATGTCCCAGATTTGCTCTTGAAAAATCTGGTAACCTTACTCCTGCTCCATTAGAGATCCAGGTTCAAAATGGTACCCTTAGCCCCTAGCGATGTTCTCACAGTATTAGTGCTAAGGTTCAAGCTGCCAATACACTGGGGACCCCTGTGGGTGGGATAGAGGGATGAGGGGGGCTTGTCTTGGAGTGGGCCAATCGAGTTTTAGATCATTGAATGTACAGTCCGCTTCCCAAAAAGTCCGTCACTTCTCTTCACCAAGCACATAGCCACTTCCACAGATTCCACTGTTGAATGGAAATGCTGCATGTAAATACAAATTTTCCTTACTGAGTGAAATCAGCTGAAACTGTTTAGTCTAATTTGTTATCCTCACAGATTTAAGGTAAAACCAAAGCAAAGACAAATAGGCAAAATGGGACAAATATTTTCTTCCTTTTTCCTGTCTGATTCCAAGCTCCTAAGTGCAATTCCTCTCTTCCTTGAAAGGCCACTGGGTCTCTGACAAAACTCTTCTCTTCCTGCACTCTCTCAACATTAACCCCTTTTACTCCTGAAAACTACTTCTAGGCAGCTTTCATGGCCCTTCTTTTCCTCAGGTATAGATTCCCTGAACTTAGGAGGACTCCTAACTGATAGATCACTACAATGTTGAGCTTTCGAAAACACCAAGCTGTTCAGCACATTCCAAACTTCCTTTCCTTGCTAAGCCCAAAAATGTGTTCACTTCAAATACCTCATTCAGAATCAAATCTTCAGTGGGCATGTCTCTTGCCCGTGGTTTCCTGGCATTGTCAGCATCATCACTTTCTTTTCTGGGCCAGAAAGAAGAAGGGGGGAGAGCGTTTAATTTAGGACTGCTTTTCCAAAGGCTTAAATTAACTGTTTAACTATATCCATAGCAATAGATTTTAACACTATCAACAGAGTTGGTCATTCCGTCCTAATATTGCCCAGCACCGTCCATATAGTGCTACGGCAGTTAGGAAGATTTTCAGTGACACTATCCAGATAATAGTTTCCTGAATGTTAAAGGGCTTTTATAAAATTCCCCCTGAGAGTATTATATAGAGAAGTGCACATGCTGATAAAACAACATGTACTTTTATGCAACACACATGTAGGCATGTTCTGGGATAGAGATTGAGAGGCATGTGGGCAAAGTCACAAAGTGCATATGTTTATCACATACATGGCTGCACAGATTGTTCACGTGTACATTCACATCAGCTCCTTGACTGCTGTACATGTCTGTGGCTTCGATTTAGTTACGATCTCTGCCGATTTACCTTGTATTTTATAAACATAGATAAGCTCCTATGTGCAGGGCTGGCCCAAGGGTATTCGATGCCCTAGGTGAACCATCCACCATATGCCTCCTCCTTCCCACCCCTCTCCATCTTATCTTATCCTGCACTTAGTCCAGTATCTCCTCTTCCATCCCCTCCCCCAGGTCTCCAGCATCCCCTCTTCCATATTTTCCGCCAGGTTTCCAAAATCTCTCTACCCCCCTCCCCCCAAGGTGTCCAGCCTCTCTCGCCTTTCTTTCCTCCAACTGAGGTATCGAGTCTCTCTCTCTATCCTACTACTGAGTATTTGTAAAGCGCTACTGCTCTCCACCAAGGGGTCCAGCTTCTCTCCCCTTTTGTCCCATGTATTCAACATATTCCCTTATTTTCCTCTTCCTTCTCCCCCAAGATGTTCAGCATCTAGCTCCATATTCCCTTTCTCCCCAGGTGTCCAAGCATATTCAACCTCTTCCACTCCCCTCTAAGGTGTCCAGCATCTCTACTTCTCCCTCTTCATGAGATCTCTAGCATTTCCCCCTTCCCTGCAATTGCTGATGTTCCCAACATGACTTCTTGTTCTGCTTGCTGCTAGAGCTGATTCATTACTACCTAAAAGCAACACAGCACGGCAGCAGTCCTTGGAACACCCGCACACGTGCACAAGATTTGCATGTTCTCTTCCTCCAACAGCAAACATTGGGAGAGGCAGGCATGGCGGCCTTAAGCGTGTGTGCTTGGGTGTTCAAAGCTCTGCTGCCGCCACACTGTCCTGCTTTTAGGTAGCGATGAATGAACTCCGGCAGCATGTAGAGTGGCAGCAGCAGGCCAATCTTTAAAGGCTCACCATGCTGCTCTGCCCGGCCTGTCACTAATGACCCACTGCTGCTCCTCAAAGTGTGGCGCTCTAGGTGGATGTCTAATCTATCTAGGGACCAGTCTTGCCTATGTGTCTTGATAGAACAGGCTAGAAATAGGTGCTTTCTTGCCCTCTCAACCTAGGCAACCTGTTTTAAAATTGGCCCATAGTGGCTGAAAATACATATTTTGAGGGTAATTTTATACGGGTTGCTTAGTTTAATGCGCCTTTTCATGCATGTATTTTGCACCTATTTTATAAGATAAAGTTTGTGTGTACTCTACTTTATAAAATAGAAACATAAATGGTAAGATATGCACCAAGTCTAGGCGCCAAACCTTGACTTGCTGTAAATGCCTGTGCCTAGATTTGTAGAAAACATGCATAAGTTATAGTATTTTATAACTTAAGCATGTAAATTTAGGTTCTGCCTACACTCCACCCAAATTCCACTCCTGTCTTCGTCCATTCCAAAAGTGCACACCATCATCCTGATGAGCACATGCACACCCGCCTAAACTATGCACGCAAGTGTCCATCCCAATTTATAAGTCATTGAAAAAAGGTGACTTACGCAGTTGATGTCATGTAACTTTACACAGCTTGTTATACTGTAAAATTATCTCCATTGTGGAGTTATACTATTACCAGATACACAGTGAATGTAGCACTCTGAATGAAAATCGACCCTACGGTATTTCTTGAAAAATAGTATCAGTTACTCATAATTTAATGCATAGTTCAGTGCTCTATTTCTTTTGTTGAAAGGGCAGGGAATTTGACTGACTAAATTACTTTTGCTTCTTCTAATTAATTAAATTTTCCAACTAATAAAAAAGTTATGAATGATGTAAATGATGCAGACAGTAAAAAATGAAGGTGACAATTCAATCCTAGTAAAGGACTCAAGCTACTTTCCGTAAAGTTATGCAACACATATTCTTAATTATAAAACTGATGACAAGCTGTTGCAGATGCCATAGGTGGCAGAGAGAGTAGTTAGTAAATTATTTTCAGTCAAGGACTCTTTGCTGAATGTTCTTAATAACCTCTAAAAAGAAAAACATCAATAGAGTATTCAATTATGGAAATATAGCTTATGGTATACAACAAACTCATAAAGGTATTTGGAGTGTGTAGGAGTTGTAACCATTATAGATACTCCATTAACGTATTTTACTCTGCCCAGAGAGCTCAAGTATAGAATCACCCTGGGCTATAGCTGAAATAGACTGGAGGAGTGGCCTAATGTTAGAGCACTGGCCTTGTGGCCAAAAGACCAGGGTTTGATTCCCACTAGCACTCCTTTACCTCAGAAGAAAAGCCTGGTAATCTACTTCTGGTCACACTGGCAAGGAAACCCTGGAGCTACTGGGTCACCAAGAATCAGCATTGACTCAAAGGCACACATAGCTGAGACACTTCCATTGCTTCTTATGGGCATAATACAGATTTTAAAAACCTTTGCATATTTGGGAACAATAGAAAACCTAGCTTCAACAATCATTCTGTTTTTAGTGTTTCAGTTATAACCTTCTCCCTCCCACCAGATATCCTTGCTGACTAGGGAGGCACACTATGGATCCAAGTCCTAACACAAAACAACTCAGCCCCAAGGTGCATTCTGAGTTGGGGGTGAGGATGAAGATATACTCCAGAGTTCTTAGGGGTCAGACATTCTGGTTTCAAAATAAGAGCTCAAAATAATACCTTCCTTAAAGTCAAACTTCTTCAATGGAAATGGTTTGATATACAGTAATATACAGCTCTTTGAATGTAAACCCATGGTTTACAGAACCTTGTATTCACAAACACATTCTCTTATAAATTATCAGTATCTAGTATTGAATGTTTGGTTCTCCTTTGATGTTTTTGGAGAGGTTCTTAACTCCTGGGGACATCCCTTGCACTGTTCTCCAGTGTTCTGAACGAGGCTGTCTTTCTTATTCATCATTACTGTACCAGATGAGTACTTTCTCCTTTCACTCCTTCTTAGATGTACTGGTTGGGCATGATTTCCTCCAGAACTGACCTAGGCTGGCATATGTCACAATTAGGGTTGACAACCGGCTGGTTTTCAGCCAGCCTAGCCGGTTTTTCCATGGCCAGGTCGGCTGCCGGCACAGATGTAAAACCGGCTGTTGAAAAGCCGTTTTTTTGCTCTGGCCTCAAGATCGGGAGCAGCCAGAGCAAAAAAACGGCTTTTCTCCCGACTCCCAAAGTCCGCGGCGCAAGCGCGATCCCCCGTGGCAGTGCGGCCGCTGCTTCTGCTTTTCACAGAGCAGCGGCTGCAATAAAGTTAATTTGAAAAGGAAAGACAACCTGTGAGGAGCCTGCCCCCTATGACATCACTTCCTCAGGCGCTGTGCTGCAGAAGGACAACCGGAGGGCTCTTCACAGGTTGTCTTTACTTTTCAAAGTAAGTTTATTGCAGCCGCTGCTCTGTAAAAAGCAGAAGCAGCGGCTTCAGCAGGGGGTGGGGTGAGTGAGTGCGTGTGCGTGCAAGGCAGAAAGGAGCAAAGACTGAGTGAGTAGACAGGAGTGTCTCGGGTAAGAAAGGAGAAGCTGATAGACCAAAAGACACTTTGCTTTCTTCCCATTTCAGGAACGATTAGGTGTCAGTAAGAAGGAAGGGGAAGGAGGTGTGGTTAAGGGCTACTTGAGAGAAGAGGGTAAGAAGGGCTGTGATATGACAGAGGTGAAAGGTGCTAGCTATCTCTTCCTTATATAGATTGAGTCAGAGGAACGATGTAGCGGCTGATTTAATGCTGACAACAATGAAGAAAAATGTCTGGAACTTGGGTGCTGTAGGAGCGGAGAGATGTTTTTCCTACAAAGGTCGGTTCAGGGACTTCATTCACATCCTTGCTCGCTAGTTGATCCAGAAAGAAAGAGGGGAGTGGGCGAGAGCACACCCAAGACAGCGATTCACTCAACCACACACTGACAAGATGCTTTCTTTTGGCAGAATTATAGGAAAGTTGACATTCCACAGAATCAATACATTCATCTGTCAGACACGTTTTTCCCCTCTGACTCTGATTATTTATATTTCTGTGTATTGTGTTGCTAAGCATGGTGTGCTTGGAGAAACCAGCTAGTTCTGCTGTGCTCTCTCTGTCCTGAATCTCAGTCCTCTGCTGTTCAGCTTCCCCATCCCAACTGACTCGCAAGCAGTCTCCGATTATGAGCCCAGCGCCGAGTCATGTCACACTCGTGGCGTGTCTGATCACACTTCCATATTTCCAAGTTTAGTGCTGGAATGCTAACAGGTTCAGCTGGAGCTAACTATCGGACATGGGTCAGTTCGGAGAATTTGAAGTAGACCTGAAAGATCAAGAGGGACATTGGTTTCCTCCTCTATGTTTTTTGTTCTCGCCCTGACTTTTCTCAGTCTTCCACTCACACTGAATAGAGACGGAGAATTTGATTGAGCTTGTACCTTTTCTCAGACGTTCAAGGCGTGTTACATGCAGGTACAGCGGGTGTTTTTCTGCCCCTGGAGAGTTTACAATTCAAGAGTGTGCCTGAGGAAGTGAAGGATTAAGTGGCTTGACCAAGATCCCAAGGTACAGCAGTGGGATTTGACCCTGGCTTCTCTGGTTTTTGCTCTAACCACAAGATCAGAAGTATATCACTATTGGCTGATCTTGTACTTCTGATCTTGAGAATAGCAGGGATGGGGTAAGTGAACCAGCAAGTGGGGGGGTGAGTGAACCAGTGGGGGGGGGGTGTGAGCGAACCAGCACTGAGAGGGTGTGTGTGTGAGTGAATCCTTAGTAATTTTTGTGGGTGGGGCTGGGGTGCAGCATGGGTGGGACTGGGGGTGGGGCAGGAGTGGGACTAGGGGCGGAGAATGGGTGGAGCATGGCGAGCCACAGGTATCGGGTTTTTCTCGGTGAAAAAGTTGGCAACCCTAGTCACAATGAATTGGCAACCTAAAGTGTAGCTGGAAGACTCCCAGTGTCATCCTTAGCAAACTCCATAGTAGGTCCAACACCAGGCCATCTGGCACCCTGAGCAATTAAGGGTTAGTCCAGGGAAGTTCCAGATGGCCATGGGGAGAAGGAGAATAGGCGTCATCTTCAGATAATATGGCCTGTTGGGCTCCAACTTCCTACTATTGATTTAGTTGCAGGGCAGCATGGGAGCTCTAGCACCCTGCCCCTTGCTGAGGTGTATTTGTGCCTTTTGGGCCTGGCACCCTGGGCAATCAGTCATCTTGTCCACCCTTTATGACAGCTGTGCTCCTTAAGAACACAAAAGTACAATGGATCTTCAATAGAAAACAAGACCTTTTCGCTTAAATGTCAAATCAGGATAAAAGTTATTATCCAATAGCTGGGGAACCTTTAATCTTTGCCAAAGCTCTATAGTAGATCTTAGCATAATGACTTTCAAACATGGGATGGAAGATTACTGAGTCTTCTTGCTAGAATGGTATCAGAAACATAATACAACAGAACCTACTGCTTAGCCCCTTCTTCTAATCTAGACTAGCAGTTTGTTCCTTCTTGGAAAATGCACAGATCCACTATTAGGTAATCTCTACAGCAACCTTTTTTGCGATGAATGCCCTCAAAGAATATTGAGAAATTCAGCTAAATAGGGATTCTACTGTAATACCACCACCTTCACTTCACGTTTTTTCCTTTATATCCTTTTTTTTGTTATTATTTTCATTTTTTTACATAAACACCAATACCTATGAATATAGATAAAGTGCAGGTCTCAGACTAACACTGGCAGTGCTTTTTGCATGAGTCAAAAGCAATATACCTTCATGCATCAACGACCTTTAAGCACTTATCCATTCATTGAAGAATTACAGTACTTCAGGACTCCCTACTAGACTTTTTCTTCGATTATTAACATATTTTGCTTATCCACGTTGTTATTAAGAAAAGATTGTGCTTATCTTATCATGTTGTTGAAAATTGATCTCCCCGACGCCACCAAATGGGTACCGCAAAAATGTGTTTCGTTTTCTTCCTCAGGGGGGATTTTGTTTATCACAGCACGATCTAAGAAACAACAAAGAAGTGATGAACATGCCAATATAGAACTTACAGTTTCAGACAAAAAGTTCCTAATTTGTAGCCAGAACTTCTACCTTGTGATGTAACACGGTGTCCTGCTCTCTAAAACTTCAAAGCTTTACCAAACTGAAACTTTTTTTTAACGTGCAAAAAAACACTGCGCATGCGGACCCGCTCTATCGGAGGGATTTAAATAATGATGTCATACTTGTCGGCAGCCAATCTGATGGATCATCACCATCAGATTGGCTGCCGACAAGTATGACATCATTATTTAAATCCCTCCGATAGAGCGGGTCCGCATGCGCAGCGTTTTTTTGCACGTTAAAAAAAAGTTTCAGTTTGGTAAAGCTTTGAAGTTTTAGAGAGCAGGACACCGCGTTACATCACAAGGTAGAAGTTCTGGCTACAAATTAGGAACATTTTGTCTGAAACTGTAAGTTCTATATTGGCATGTTCATCACTTCTTTGTTGTTTCTTAGATCGTGCTGTGATAAACAAAATCCCTCCTGAGGAAGAAAACGAAACACATTTTTGCGGTACCCATTTGGTGGCGTCGGGGAGATCAATTTTCAACAACATGATAAGATAAGCACAATCTTTTCTTAATAACAATGTGGATAAGCAAAATATGTTAATAATTGAAGAAAAAGTCTAGTAGGGAGTCCTGCAGTACTGTAATTCTTCAATGAATGGATAAGTGCTTAAAGGTCGTTGATGCGTGAAGGTATGTTGCTTTTGACTCATGCAAAAAGCATTGCCAGTGTTAGTCTGAGACCTGCACTTTATCTATATTCCTAGGTATTGGTGTTTAAGTAAAAAAATGAAAATGATAACAAAAAAAAGGATATAAAGGAAAAAACGTGAAGTGAAGGTGGTGGTATTACAGTAGAATCCCTATTTAGCTGAATTTCTCAATATTCTTTGAGGGCATTCATCGCAAAAAAGGATCTTTAACCCTCTGAAAATTGGACCTAAAGTAGTCGTGTAATCTCTACAGCAAACCTATTCAGGAAAGAAGTAAATCCCATTTCCCCAGTAACATCATCCACAGGTAACTTATTTATATTAAGAATGCTGGAACTGTTGTAGTGTGTTGATGAAGGGGTGCAACAAAGGGGCATGCCCCTTTAGGCACACTTTTATATGACTGAAATACACCTTTATTTATAGTAGGCAACTGAATTGTTCTAGTTTACTTTGGTGGCATTATTATAGATACAATAGGTCATTCCTTTCTCTTGCATTATGTCTTGGTGACCAACAGGTTCATGTTATAGTGAAAATGGTTTGCATATCCTCTCTAAGCCTATATGTAAACCTTCTTTTAATCAGAGTCTGTGAGTGTTAGTTCCTATTTCGTACTCTGTTGTGTTTTAAACTGTTATTGCTTCTAATAAGGTTCAGAGGGTGAATATGCTATTAATTAATGCTTGTTCAGTGAATTCTGAGTTTCCTCCCTTATTCAGTTTGGTAGTATCATGATAAATTAATATTCTTGGTCTTGCAGAAACATGATTTTGTTATTCTTAACAGCTGTGCCCATATGGTTACATATCCCAACATCATTACAGGTAAAATGGATGGGAAGGTGTAAAACCAATAATTGCTTAGGAGGACTTTCAAATTCATTGGGTTCATTCATGATTTCTCCTTGGAGTCTGAGGTACCTTTACTTCAAAATCGTGTGTGTTTGTGTATGTGTGTGTGTGTGGGGGGGGGGGTGTATGTTTGGTTTATATTCCCTTGGTCAAATGTCATCTAACTTCATCTTGTTCATTGAATGGTTTATGAGATTGGAATATGACCTCTCTAAAATTGTAACCTTAGGTGAATGTATAATATACATGTTGATGATATCCCCTTTTACCTGTTGATTAATGATTTTTAATTTATGATGTCATTTGATTTAACTCATGCATGCATGAGAGGGTCCATGCTCTAGATCTGCTCTTTCTTCCTAAGTGATATGTTTGTACTGATATTTACACTGCATCGGCAGTTGACCATTATTTAATTTTTGTTATATTATTTATTCCATCTCCTGAGACAGGTTTGCCTTGACAAACAGGTTTTAGACTGATTTGTGCATCAGTTGTTCTTCAAGCATTAGTAGTCCTTCGGATGTTTAAATTGGGGTGTCATGTTATATGCCTTGGAATGCAAGTATTTTAGCTGATTAAAAGGACAGTTGCGTTGAATAGGCAGCAGAAAACGTTATTCCCTGAACTGAAAGAAATGGATGAATAAAGGAAGGCTGTTGAGAAGGCAAAAAAAATCACTTTCCTCAGAGGATGCAATCATCATTGCATCTTTCTCATGAGCTTTCTTCAGCCATTGAACAATTGCTTCATGACTGTCCTGCCGCTCAGAGTAACTCTCTGTTCTTCACAGTGCTTTGCTGTTTATTTTATCAATTAAAATGATAATACCTCTACTTCATTTGCTGTCCCAAGTTGTACTGGTCTTGTACATGCCTACTAAGCATAATAAAGTTGTTCAGGAACATTTCTTTTCCATCACTATGACCCAGATTGTTAAATTGTTCCAGACTATGAATAATACCACCTGTGCCCTTGATTGTAATTCTTTTCCCACTAATAAGTCAGCATGGGGCATTGTAGGGAATACATTGTTGAATATAGTTAGAATCTCACTTGTTGAGGAAGTGTTTCCCTCTTTTGTGAGATGAGCCAGTGGGTGACCTATTTTAAAGCTCTTTGACCCATCCTTTATGGGGTCAAACTATCCTGCTGGACAGGCTTGCCAAAATTGGCATGAGTGCTGCGGTGCTCTTATGACTTATGCTCTTCTTGAGTAGCAGGTTAGAATGCGCATAAGGGTGTCAAGTTGGTCTGAATTAATGAGAGAGGGAGAGGGAATGCTTCAGGGATCTGCTTTGTCTTCTACTTTATTCAATACATACTTACTTCTACTACTACTACTTATCATTTGTATAACACTACAAGGCATACACAGCGCTGTACAAGGACATGTAAGAGACAGTCCTTGCTCATAAGAGTTTATAATCTAGTCAAGAAAGACCACAAAACTGGGGACTAGAATATATCTAGGGGAATGGTAAGGAAACACATAGGAAGTGAACAGGAGACTAGGAGGAACAGGATCCAAAAGCAATCTCAAAGAGGTGAGTTTTTAGCCTGGATTTGAACAAGACTAGGGATGGAGCCTAGCATACCAACTCAAGTAGTTTGTTCCAGGCATAAGGAGCAGCAAGGTAAAAAGATCAAAGTCTGGAATTGGCAGTGGAAGAGAAGGGCACAGATAGAAGGGATCTGCCAGAAGAGCGGAGTTCCTGAGGAGGGATGTAGGGAGAGATACTGTAAGAGAGAAAGGTAGTGAGGAGCAGTCGAATGAAGGCACTTATAGGTCAGTAGTAGAAATGTGAACTGGATGCAGAAATGGATAGGAAGCCAATGAAGTCACTTGAGAAGAGGGGTGACATGAGCATTGCGACACTGGCAGAAGATTAGCCGTGCAGCTGAGTTCTGAACAGATCGAAGTGGGGAGAGATGATTCAGAGGAAGACCAACAAAGAGGAGATTGCAATAGTCTAGACGGTGGGTGATTTCAGAATGGACAAGGGTCTTAATTGTGTGTTCAGAAAGAAAGGGACAAATGTTGCCAATGTTGCAGAGAAAGAAGTGACAGATTTTAGCTATCTGTTGGATGTGCATAGAGAAAGAGAGGGAGGCGTCAAAGATGACCTCGAGATTGTGAGCCGAGAAAACAGGGAGGAGTAGAGTGTTATCCACAGAAATAAAGAAAGGAGGATAGGGGGAGGTGAGCTTAGGGGGAAAGATAAGGAGCTCAGTTTTGGCCATGTTCAATTTTCAGATGCTGCTTTGCCAGCTTTTCCAGTTACTAAACATTAAAGTTCATTTTTTTACCGATGTTTTGTACCATCTTCTGTACTTCCATGTTTTCAGACAACCAAGTTGATGTTGGGTTTCACTGTGGTGTTAGCATGCCTGTCTGAGAATTTAATTTAATATTTATATTACAACTATACTCTGAACCAGGGAACTTAATGGAATTATAACCAAATTAGAAAACTAGAAGTTGAAAAGCACATTCTATATAGCTTTGCTGTGCTGAATGAGCCTGATCTTGAAAGCTAAGCAAGGTTGAGTCTGGCTTAGCACATGTGTGGGTGACCACCTTGGAATGCCAGGTGCCGTAGACTTACTGTGTGGAAGAAAGGCCTGGCACTCTTTTTGGCTGCACCTTACCACAAAATGTTCAGGGGCAAGGTGGCCAGGAGTCAGCATTGACTCAACAGCACATATTTTCATAAGCATTGCAAAATGGTGTGTTTCACTGATGGAACACATGGTTGCTGTATGTGAGTGATGAGCTGGAGCGTGTAACACTTACAAGAGGATTTATGTAAAGCTTTATGAATATCTCATACATATATTCAGCCACTTTATTAATTTAATTTCATAAGGAGTCACCTAGTTTTAGGCAGTAAGAACTTGCGTAAATGTTGGTATTCTAGTCATTTATGCAGATTATTCATGTTGCATGTATGGCACGTACTTTCGCTGTGGGCAAGCACATGGGTTGAGTTTGGGCAGAGCATGGGGTGCATGTACTTGCAAAAAGTAGGCATGGTCAATTACATGAGCTCTAAGGATGGCGAATATAATTGCTCGTTACGTTAAAGCATGTATTCTGCAAGTTATGCTAATTTTTATAAAGTTAAGTATGCATATATTTGACTTCATAAAATAGATGTGAGATATGTGCATAAAAATGCACATTAACTATTTGTAAGTTTATAAAATTGTCCTCCATATCTATTAGTTAGATCACTTAATATGTGGTCCTAAACATAAACGAATAAGTTATCCATATAAGGTTTTATTTATTTATTTTTTTATTTGTTTTTATATGCCGCTTTTATACCAAAGCGGTTTACAATGAACAACAGCACATAATCTCTGAAGATTTGTTTTACATAGAACAAGGGGTACACAACTTGTAGATAAATATGGGGTTATGTTTAAGTTAATAGGTCATTGGTGGTTATTGTATATACACTTATGTAATGTCATTTGGCTCAAAGTTTTTATGAAGAGGTGTGTTTTTAGTCATTTCTTCATATCTTTGGTGGACTATGCAGATAATGGTTTCAGATAGAGAGTTCCAGATTGTGGGGGCATATATTGAGAAGGCCCTGTTTCTTGTCTGTCGTGTGCATTTATTCTTGGGCGGAGAGATGGACAGGAGATTGTGGGTTGCAGATCTTGGTCTTGTCATGGATGCTCTTGTGATTTGATCCTTGAGGAGAGGTTATTGAGCATTTTTTAGGTGGTAGTTATGTTTTTATGTTTGATCCATTGGGCAACTGCGAGCCAGAGCAGGTTTTTGAATATAGGAGTTATGTGTTGATGACTTGATTTTCATGTTATGATTCTGGTGGCGGTATTTTGTACTAGCTGGAGTGGGTATAGCACCTGTTTTGTTAGGGCTTGATAAAGGATATTACTGTAGTCAAGGTGGGGTATAATAATGGCTTGAAAAATTGACCTGACTGTTCTTTATGTGGTTTACTTATAGGATACATTTATCCAGATAGAGGTTGAACATCACCACTGCCTGGAGGAATTTAGACTTTCACCCTGAAAAACCTCTGGCCCATGCAAAAGTTATATTAATAAATTTTGGAGATTTTGGGGGTCATTCCATGCTGCGTTTAGAGGGGATGGACATCCGGGTCGGACGTCCATCCCCGCTAAACTCTGGGACCATATCTCCTGCCCAAAGCTACCTGCATGTACATAGGAGATGTGTGGGGAGCTCTGATGGGGTGGAAGGGGGAAGGCTGAGGGAGGAACGAGGGCAGGCGGTGGGCAGGGATGCAACCCCGGACATACATGGCCGATCCTGAGGTTGGCCCTGTACATCTGGGGTCGCCAACATCAATGGGGGACTTATTCCACCTCGGATGTGGAATAAGTCCCCCTGGACAATTGTAGATGGCGACGCAAGGCCAGGTCAGTGCGGCGAGAGGGTGGAGGAGTTTCCTGGCAGCCCAACCCTGCCTTTGGAAGGCTGCATTGAGGGTCGGCTGCGGGGAAAGAACATTGTTGCGGCAGCCAGGGATCACAGCTCCTTAACAGAGCCGCGGTGCCATGGTAACATGACATCATGGCAACATGGCTCCATTAAGGAGCTTGGATGAATTAGCTGGGCAAGTGGCTGGATGTCTGGGGTGCCAGAATCGGGACACCCCTTGGATGTCCAGTCACTGTGATATGATTCTGCTCTTGTGGGGGTGTCTAGCCCCTGAGGGAGCAGAATCAGGTGCATCTCTGGGCCGTCCAGATTTCTGAACATCAGGACAGCCTAGACGTGCACCATCAGAATGGGCTTCTTAAGGGCTGATTCTAAAAGGGAATCAACTAAAGATATGCACCATTTAGGCAGATAAGTCTCTATATTAAAAGACACCTCAATTTGCATGTAGATACACCCTTTAGGCATGGCCTATTCAATAAATACATGCTGAAGTGCAATCACAGATACTTTCAGAGTGGGCGTGCACAGGGGTGGAGCTTGGGCAGAGCCTAGATTTACCTGCTTTAAGTTATAAGATACTATCATTAAGGCACCTACTTGCAAAATCTGGTTACTTGCATTTACACCTGCCCTAGAGATGAGTTATTGCCTACGCAGGAGAACCAGGAGAACCACCAGGAGAACCAGGTCATAGCCTAGGGTGGCAGACCTTGGTGGGTGGCATGGAAATCCCCTCTTGTTTCATCATGGCTTGCTGCTGCTGCCCCCTCTGACAGGAAGTTGGGCAGGAGGCTCAGGCCGTGAGTGTATGCCCCTGTGTGGGTGCTTTAAGGCCTGCTATGGTGCTGAAGTGGCTGCTCTGCCGCCATTTTGAAGAAGCAATTTCCATGCCACACACCTCCTTAAGGTGAGAGGCTGTGTGCCGAGAATGGCATGACACGGCACAGGGGGTGGTACATTGGGCCGAGTGGCATGGCAGGCCTGCCCTAGGGAAGGCAGAAACCTTTGGGCCGGCCTTGTGCCCATGCCTAGATTTTTGCACTATCTATACACCTATTTTATAAAGAAAATTAGGTGCCCACATGTGGGACAAGAGGAAGGGGAAAGGTAGCAGATGGGATTTTTAAAAAATCAAAAGTCCTCGTTATAAATGCTTTTGAATACTGACCTTTTGATGTCCATCTTAAATCCTGTAAGGATCATATTAATCATATTCTATAAAATAATATTTTGAAATCACAGCTGAAACATCAAATATTTTAATTAATTCCTTTGGTTCTCTACAAATAATTCATTATTTTTTGTGAAAAGTAACTATTATTAATATTGCCACTCACCTTAGTACTGTTTCCTAAACCAGCTTATTTTGAATGTATGCTGAGGCTCCATATTGCCTGAATGAATTCTACTGATGTATTCTTATTTTCTTCTTAAGACAGCTTGCCATTCTTCCTCTTCAAATGCTAAACTCTGTCTGCTACTACCAGGGCCATACCGAAGTTGAATCGCGCCCTGTGCGACTTGCACAAGAGGCGCCCCCCCCCCCCCCCACGGCGGGAGAGAAGAGGCACGCCCACTGTGTAAGTCGCCGGCACTCTAAGCAGATCTGTCCCTCCTTGCTCTGACGTTGCTTCAGAGGAGGGAGAGTCCAGATCTGCTTAGAGTACCACTAGAAGACCTAAGGGGCACATTCAGATGTCTGCCATTGCCTGCCACCACTAAGAGAAGAAAAATGGCGGTGGCAGGCAACGGCAGACAGCCAAAATGTGCCCCTTAAGCCTTTGTGCCCTGTGCGGCCACACCACTCGCACAGGGCTAGGTATGGTCCTGGCTACTACTACCATAGGAATTGGAATGGGGTAAGGGGCTCCTCATTGACCCTGACCTCACCAAAACTTCGCTGTTGTGATTAGAGCTTCCCCTACATCAGCCCTTGGGGATCCGATCTCCTGCAGGCAGAAGTAGAGGAAGGCCGGTGATCACAGTCACATGGAGTTTGGCTGGCCAAGTGAGAGCTTGGCCCATCATGGAACATGGTATTCCGACGCCTCAGACGACTACTAATACTACTACATAACATTTCTATAGTGCTACAAGGGATATGCAGCATTGTACATATACACATAAGAGAAAGATCCTTCAATAGAGCTTACAACCTATTCAAGACAAACAGGGGACCAGGGTAAACTAAGAGGAAATGCACAAGGGTGGTAAACAGGAGAATATGGGTTCAGGATACAAACTCATGTTTCATATTTTAAAAAAAGCCTCATGATGCTTATCACACGGTCTAATGTTGCCTCCACTAGACAAAATAACAACTGGCTAATAAATCTGGTAGACAAATATGAATGGAAAGGGGATTAAAACTGTTGAGAACAGCCATAAATATTCACAGGAGTACATCTTGTGATGTTTGTTTGAGTGGACTAGGCCATTGATTTGAAGAACCTATCTTAATTATGTTTATGAATTCTTTTCCTTGAACTATTTTCTAAATTTATAGTCCTTGTCCTAAGAAGTAGTTTATCTTACATGCATGTTGAAACTAACTTCAATAAATATTAAATAAGTTGATTAACAGATAAGAAATGAGTGATTTTAGAAGGCAGCAAATGTTCGTTGGTACACTATAGATCTTAAAAGTCTCTGACAACTGTTTTCCATACACAAGGGAATTTACACTGCATAATTTACAAAATGTTGCACAAATATTACTTGACAGATTATTTACAGTGATGGATACAAAAGAAAGAGCTGTCAGCTAACTTATCTGTAATAAATCTTTATAGGGCCATTCAGCCTGCAGTGGTCAGTGCTTGTAAAGCGCCTGACCACCGTAAGTAAAGTCAAACCATATATTCAGCATCAGATGCCAAACATTCACTAGTGCTGAATATACAGTTTTGCTGCCGATGTTATTTGCTATCCTATCAGAGGCAATATCCAGCCACTAACTGGACAACAAAATGACATAAAATGAGGACAGCCATTGACCTGTCCTAACCTTATGTAGTTACCTATCTGGTTGTTGATGTTAAGTGCCGTCGAGTCGGAGTCGTCTCATGGCGACCCTCTGGATAGCTATTCTAAACTGTGTTCGTTCTTGAGTCAGGCGGCTCATTGTTGACAGACTGGTACCCGTAGCTGCTGTTATTGTATCGATCCATCTCATTGCTGGCCTTCCTATTTTGCGTTTACCTTCTATCTTGCCAAGCATGATGTCTTTCTTTAATGATCTCTCTCTTCGCATGATGCCATTGAGTCAGAGTCAACCCCTGGCAACCCTCTGGATAGCTGACCTAAACTTTGTTTAGTCTTCTGCCAAGCGGCTCATTGTTGAAAGAGTGGTATCCATAACTGCTGTTATTGTATCGATCCATCTCATTGCTGGCCTTCCTCTTAAGGTGACGTTCTACCTTGTCAAGCATTATGTCTTTCTCCAATGATCTCTCTCTCTTCGCGTGATATGTGCAAAGTATGAAAGTCGAAGTCTTGTCATCTGAGCTTCTACAGAAAGCTTAGATTTGATCTCCTCTAGTACCGACTGGTTTGTTCTTCGGGCAGTCCATGGTATACACAGTATTCGCCGCCAGCACCATAATTCAAAGGCATCAATTTTCTTCTTGTCTATCTTTTTCACTGTCATATGATGTTATTGAAAATGCTATGGCTTGAACAAGTCAAATCTTTGTATGGAGAGAGACATCTCTGTTCTTGAGAATCTTATCTAGGTCTTTCATAGCTATTCAGCCAAGAGCAATGTGTCGTCTGATTTCTTGACTGCTTGTTGCTTCTTTATTGATAGGTGATCCAAGTAGGTTAAAGTTGTTCACGATTTCAATTTCTTCTCCTTCAACGATGAACCTGTTAATTATGCCAGTTGTCATGATCTTTGTCTTCTTTACATTAAGGTGCAGGCCCATTTTGAGACTATGTTCTTTGATTGTGAGAAGCAAATGTTTCAGATCATCTTCACTTTCAGCCAGTAATGTGGTATCATCAGCATAGCAAAGGTTGTTGATGAGTCTTCCACCAATCTTCACACCTCTGTTGTCTTCATACAATCCTGCTTCTCTGATGATTTGTTCTGCATATAAATTAAACAGGTAAGGGGAAAGTATGCAGCCCTGTCTTACACCTTTGCTTATTTTAAACCATTCTGTTTCTCCTTGATCCGTTCAAACTGTTGCTTCTTGATCAATGTACAGATTGTGCAAGAGTACGATCAGGTGTTCTGGTATACCCATGCTTCTTAATGTGGCCCAGAGTTTCTCATGGTACACAGTCAAAAGCCTTGCTATAGTCAATAAAGCACAAATAGATATCCTTTTGGTATTCTTTAGTCTTTTCAAGGATCCATCTCATATCCGCAATGATGTCTCTCGTTCCTCACCCTTTCCTGAACCCTGTTTGCACTTCAGGTAGTTCTTGTTCCAGGTATGGTTGTAGTCTCTTTTGAATAATCTTCAGTAGAATCTTGCTGGCATGTGGGATCAGAGCGATTGTGCGATAATTTCAGCAGTCAGTTGGATCACCTTTCTTTGGTATTGGTATAAACACAGATCTTTTCCAGTCAGTTGGTCATGATGTTGTCTTCCATATTTCTTGGCAGAGCCTTGTAAGTATGGTAACAGCTGCATCAGATTGCTGTAATACTTCTATGGGAATGCTATCAATGCCTGGTGCTTTGTTCTTTGATAAGGCTTTCAATGCTGCTTTAACTTCTTCTTTCATCACCAATGGTTCCCGATCATAAGGTACAGGTTGAAACGGCTGTTGGTCCACTTGATCTTTATCATATAAAAACTCTGTATATTCCTTCCACCTGTTCTTGATCTTCTCAGCATCATTCAATATAGAACCTTGAGCATCTTGTAACATTCCAATTTGAGGCTGGAACTTTTTCTTTAACTCTTGTAGCTTTAGGAAAGCCGATCTTGTTCTTCCTCTAATAGTTTCTGCTTCTATTTCCTTGCATGCGTCATTGTAGTACTTTTCCTTGTCCTGTCTTGCTGCATGTTGGTAATCTCTGTTGAGTTCTGTTATTATCTTTCTTTCTTCTCCGACTTTAGCTTCTCTGCGTTTCTGGGCAATTTTCAGAGTTTCTTCCGTCATCCATTTTGGCCGTTTTTGCTTTTTCACCTTTTGTAGAGACTTCTCGCTTTCTTCCAACACAACCTTCTTGATGTTATTCCATAACTCTTCTGGAGCTCTGTCATTTTTATCTAAAGCAGCAAATCAATTTTTCAGGCATTCTTTAAATTCCAGTGGTATATTCTTAAGGTCATATTTTGCTGCATTCATGAGTGCTTTGCTCTTTTTCAACTTTAGCTTGAGTTTGCATACTAGTAGTTGATGATCTGTACCACAGTCAGCTCCAGGTTTTGTCTTTGTTGATGTTATAGAACGTTTCCATCATTGACTTCCACAGATGTAGTCAATTTGATTTTTATACAATCCATTGGGTGAAGTCCATGTGTAAAGGTGTGTTGATGGAAGAAGGTGTTTGAGATGAATAGATCATTGGTCTTGCAGAATTCTATCAGTCTTTCTCCAACTTCATTTCTGTTGCCAAGTCCATATTTTCAACTACTTTGCCTTCTTCTTTGTTGCCAACTTTTGCGTTCCAGTCACCCATGACTATCAGGATATCCTGTTTGCATGTTCTGTCAATTTCAGCTTGTACTTGTTCATAGAACTCTTCAATTTCATTCTCTTCTGCAGCTGTTGTTGGGGCATATACTTCAATTATAGTTGTGTTGATAGGCATTCCTCGTAGACAAATAGAGATTAAGCGTTCGCTGACTGCATTGTATTTCATTACAGTTCTTGCAAGTTTCTTCTTTATTATAAATGCAACACCATTTCTTCTTTGTCTTTCATTTCCAGCATAGTAGACCATGTGATCATCTGATGCAAAGTGCCCGATGCCAGTCCATTTCAGTTCGCTGACACCCAACAGATCAAGTTGTACACATTCCATGTCATTCTTGACCACCTCCAACTTCCCTTGCTTCATACTTCGTACGTTCCATGTTCCAATGTGTAAGACATCTTTATAGCTTCTGACTCTCATTTCATGCGCAGCTACATCAGCAGTCAGACATCCCGAGGGCTTTGATCCAACCACATCATAAATGCTGGCTTTACTCTGAAAAGTCTTCAGCTCTTCCCCAGTAGCTAGTTGAGGGCCTTCCGACCTGGGGGTCTCATCTTCCAGCACTTTAGCACAATTTGTTTTGTTGTAACTATCCATTGGGTTTTCATGGCAAGATACAGAAGTAGATTGCCAGGCCTTTCTTCCGCACAGTTTAAGTTTGGTGTTGTTGCCGTTGTCACAGAAATGTGATCCTCCGCCGTCAACAGTATCCCAGTCTGCTGCTGCCCAGATGGGTGGTTTGTCTTGGTCTGGCACCTCAACTGAGACCTGTCCATCTTGGGAGACCCTGCCAGTAGTTAAACTACCGATAGTTTAGCTCTCAGCATCACTGATGCACACAAGCCCTCACAGCATGACAAGCTGCAAACCAAGTGAGGGACCTATCTGATTAATGGGCTGTAAATTGCTGTTGATTGGATAGGTGCTGGTGTGCTCCAGCCATACCCTCCATGGACTGCCTTGGCACTATCCGGATTGTGTCAAGGAGGTCTGTGGTGTATTCAGCAGGGTTTATGCGGTTAGCAGATCCTGCTAACCACATAAACCTTTGTGAATATTGAGCCCATGATGCCTTTAAATATAGTCTCATCGAGTGAACCTGCAGCTCCTCCTTGTCCTCTAGTCGGCTCAAGGCTTAGCAATCTGGAAGAGGTTGACTCGGTCTTGGTGAGGGCACAGACTGCCCAGGAGATGAGTCAGGAAGATCATGAGATCCAGCTGGAGGCCACGGCTTTGTGGGTTGCAGATCCAAGGACACTGCAAGGACCACAGATAAGTAACCTCTAAATTCTTTCCTATTAGAGAAGTGGTTCTTAACCAGTCCTCCTTGAACCCCTAGGCCAGTCGGGTGTTCAGGATAGCCCTAATGAATATGCATGAGATATATATGCATTAGAGATATCCTGCCAACCTGACTGGTTTGTGGCCCTCTAGGGCTGGATTTGGAGACCCCTGCCTTACACCTCTGTCATTTAAGATTGTGAGTGGGCAAGGTGCAGATGTCCTAGACATCAAAAGGGTAGATAGAATGTGTCACATGCCTCCTCAATTCTCACCACCACCAAAACGTTGTCTAATAGACAATATTTTGGTGGTGGTGAGAAGCAAAGAGGCATGTGGCAAATTCTATCTAACTTTTTTGATGTCTTGGAGATCTGCACCTTGCCCACTCACATTCTTAAATGACAGAGGTGTAAGGCAGGGGTCTCTGAATCCAGCCCTAGAGGGCCACAAACCAGTCAGGTTGGCAGGATATCTCTAATGCATATATATATCTCATGCATATTCATTAGGGCTATCCTGAACATCCGACTGGCCTAGGGGTTCAAGGAGGACTGGTTAAGAACCACTGTATTAGAGGGAGGTGTTGGGGCTGCCACCTGTGAGACTGCTGAAGCTGGATCTATTTTATTTTATTTATTTATTTATTTATTTATTTAACAGTATTTCTAAACCGCCTTATCTTAATAATCAAGGTGGTAGCACAGCAAGCAATCAGGTAAAGTGTGTGTGTTGTACATGCAGTGAGGATAAAACTTAGTTGTGTGAGGGATGTGTTGGGTGCTTGATTTGTTTGAGCTATATACAGGGTGGGCTATTTACAGTGGTGCTAGAATCATATTTTATATATATTCAGTTGTTTGGGAGGATTGGAGTGCTGTTATCCATTCTCTTAGGTTATGTGATGTGACCATAGTGCTCTATGAACAGCATGGTTTTCAGTTGTTTTCTGAAGATGTGATGTGACCATAGTGCTCTATGAACAGCATGGTTTTGAAGGAGCAGGTTGTTTCCATCTTTATGAAACCTCAACATGTGTCTTTGGAGACTCTATGGGATGCTATCACTGAGCTGAACAAGTCTTTGATTCAGAACAATATAGCTATCACTGTCCTTTGGGGGATACTGAAGCTTTTGAGAACAGACTGAAGAAACTGGAGGAAGACTCTAAGCATATATAAGGAGTGCAGGGTGAGTGTATATTATATTGAAGATTGGAAAATCTTCACAATAGAGCTCAGATTTTGAACTTGAGAGCTCTGAACTTTCCAAACATTTGAAGTATATGAAGGAAATATTGGCTATCTCTGAAACTACTACCACTACTACTGATCAAGATATACGCAGTGCTGTACGGTCAGGGCCGGCCCGTCCATTGAGCAAGAATGTTGTTTGCACAGGGCCCCACATTTCAGGGGGCCCCGCACATATAACATTCTGCCCATCAGCCCAGGAAAACTTTAAAGAAAAAACAAACTTGCTGCTGCTGCTGCCGCTGCCGCTGCGAGAGGGAAACTCTCCCTTCGTGGCTCTGAAAGCCGCGCCGAGGAGGGTGATCAAGGGAGGGCTCTGTTGGGCAGGAGGGAGGGCTCTGTTGGACGGACGGGGCTCCGCGGGAGACACTTGATTCTGCCGCTGCCACGACGGCAGCAGCAGCAGCAAGTTTGTTTTTTCTTTTAAAGTTTCCCTGGGCTGATGGGAGGAGGGAGGTTAGGACTGGTAATGGGCTGGGGGGGGGGCTAGGACTGGAAATGGGCTGATGGGGGGGTTAGGACTGGTAATGGGCTATGGGGGAGGCTAAGCCTGGAAATGGGCTGATGAGGGGGCTAGGACTGGAAATGGGATGGTGGGGGGGGGGTTAGGACTGGAGGTGGGCTGATGGGAGGGTTAGGACTGGTAATGGGCTATGGGGAGTCTAAGACTGGAAATGGGATGATGGGGGGGCTAGGACTGGAAATGGGCTGATGGGGAGCTAGGACTGGTAATGGGCTATGGGAGGGGCTAAGACTGAAAATGGGCTGATGGGGGGTTAGGACTGGAAGTGGGCTGATGGGGGGCTTAGGTCTGGTAATGGGCTATGGGGGGGCTAGGACTGGTAATGGGATGAATGGAAGGGGTACTTGAACTGCAAATAGCTGATGGTGATGGGGACGGGGGCTTGGAATGGAAATGGGCTGAATGGAAGGGGGCTTGAACTGCAAATAGCTGATGGGGAGGGGGGCTTGGAATGGAAATGGGCTGTGAGGGGAGGGAGCTAGGACTGGAAATGAGCTGTGGGGGGTGAGCTAGGACAGAAAAGGGGCTGATGGAGGTGCTAGGATAGGACTGGAAATGGGCTGTTAGGGGTGCTGAGATTGGAAATGGGCTGTGGTGGGGGCTTGGAATGAAATGGACTCATTGAGGGGCAAGAACTGGAAGTAGGCTCATTGGGGGCTTGGATTGAAAATGGGCTGAGTGGAGTGGAGCTAGGATTTTTCATGGGCTAATGGTGGGGCAAGGAAAGGACTAGAAATCGGCTGATGGGGGGTTGGTATTGGAAATGACTGGAAATAGATGGGGGAGCTAGGACTGGAAATAGGCTGATGGTGGGGCTAGGATAGGACTGGAAATGGGCTGATGCGGGGACTAGAAGGGAGCGGATGCTGGGTGGGGCTGGAACTAGAAGGGAGCTGATGTTGGGGGAGGATTATAATGGGATGGGGCTGGGAGAATGAAATGGAGAGGGGAAAAATATTTTGTGTGGGAGGGAAGAAAAATCTTCAATTGGCCCTGTATTGGGAGAGTAAGTGAGGATGGAGGGGTAAAATTTGAGTGGATGAAATAGGAATGAGGAAAGAGCAAAAGGAGAAAGATTAGTATGTTAAAGCAGATGTATAGAGAGAATGGAAAAAAAACTAGAAGTGTGAAGAAAGGACAAATGGACAGCAGATGATGGAGAGTTAGCAGAAGACACGAAGAAACCAGAAGAAAGTGGCTGGAGCAATTGCAACTGAAAAAAAAATGCACAAAAGGTAGAAAAACACCTCCTTTATTTTGAATTTATTAACTGGAATATGTCAGCTCTAGGAAATGTGCATCGTTAACGTCTGTGCTTTATTTAGTGCAAGAGGAAATTAATTTATAGTTTTATTTCTACAGTGTTGTTGTACATTCCAAGTTTGGCTTTTGGGGTTCCCAGTTTAATTATTGTCTTCCTGTTTCTAAATTGTGATTCCTTGTTTGATGATGGTCTATGTTCTGCATTTGTAACTGAGCTGAGGTATTCTGTTAATGTAATTCCTATTTGACATTGCCACTTGTTCTCTTTCCCCGTAGATCATGTATTGTTGTTCTCTGAAATATATTGGTTTGATATTTGCAGTGTTGCCTTTTGATAGGTAGGGTATGGTGCTTTATGAGTCCTGGTAGTGCTGTTATGATACGGTGGGTTTGCTGTTGGTTCTAAATGGGCAGTGTTTGTAGTAGTTCCTAATGTGCCTGGCGGTTGGCACTGGATTATAGTAATGTAGAAATCTCTTAGTCTTTCTTTATCCATACACTCATTAAGAGGCATGTTTACTAAAAGTTAGTGTAAAGTAACATTATGCAAATATGTATGCAAATGAGGTCCCTTATGCAAATGAGGCCCCACACTGAGTCTCCGCACATGGCCCCCACCCCCCTTCGGCCGCCCCTGTGTACGGCACATGTAAAAGGCGGTCCCTGTTCAGCAGAGTTTACAATCTAGTTAAGACAGACAATACAACAGCTGAGGACAATAATACAGCTAGTGTGTGGTAAGGAACACAAAGGAGACTAATCGGATTAAGATCCAAAAGCAGCCAGAAGAGGGGAGTTTTCAGTCTGGATTTGAACAGGGCCAGAAATGAAGCCTGATGTACTTGGGTAGTTTGTTCCATGCATAAGGAGCAGCAGGTTGAAAGGATTGAAGTCTGGAGTTGGCAGTGAAAGAGAAATGCACAAACAGAAGCGAACCACCAGAAGAGCGGGGTTCCCGAGGAGGGGTGTAGGGAGAGATAAGAGAGGAAAGGTAGTGAGGAGCAGCGGAATGTGTGCAGTTAAAGATCAGTAGGAGAAGTTTGAATTTGATATGGAATGATAGGGAGCCAGTGAAATGATTTCAGAAGAGGGGTAATATGAGCATATTGAGACAGACAGAAGATTAGCTGCACAGCTGAGTTTGGAACAGATTGAAGGGGAGCGAAATGATTCAGAGGGAGACCAGCAAGAAGGAGATTGCAATATTCTAGATAAGAGGTGACTAAAGAGTGGATTTTGCTGATGTTACAGAGAAAGAACCTGCAGGTTTTAGCTATCAGTTGGATGTGTGTGGAGAAGGAGAGGGAGAAGTCAAAGACGACCCCAAGGTTGTGAGCCGAGGAAATGGGGAGTAGTAAAGTATTATCCACAGAGATTGAAAAAGGAAAAAGGAGGAATTTTGGGTTTAGGGGGAAAATAAGAAGCTCGCCTTTGGCCATATCGGTGAGACATCCAGGCAGCAATGTCAGATAAGCAGGCAGAAATCTGGGCTCGGATTGTCAGAGAGATTTCAGGTGTAGAGAAGTAGATCTGAGAGTCATCAGCATAAAACCATGGGAGGAGATGAGTTCACTAAGGGACTGGATATATAAAGAGAAAAGGAGTGGGCCCAAGATAAACCCATGAGGTACACTGAGTGAGAGTGGGATAGCAGTAGAGGAGGATCTAACAGAACAAACACTGAAAGTGCTATGGGAGAGATAAGAAGAGAACAAGGATAGCACATAAGAGCATAAGAACATACGGCATGCCATACTGGGTCAGACCAAGGCCCATCAAGTCCAGAATCCTATTTCCAATAGTGCCCAATCTAGGTCACTAGTACCTAGCAGTTTCCCCAAAGGATACAGGTTCCACAATGCTTGTACTGTGACAAGCAGTGGATTTCCTGGGTCCCCTTTAATAATGGTCTATGGACCTTTCCTCCAGGAACTTTTCCAAACCTTTTTTACACCCAGCTATACTAACAGATTTTGCTACATCCTCCGTTAATGAATTCCAGAGTTTGATTACGCATTGAGTGAAAAATATTTTCTCTTATTAGTTTTAAATGGGTTACACTGTAGCTTCATTGCATGTACCCTAGTCTTTCTATATTTTGATGGCATAAACAATCGATCTACGTTTACCCATTCCATTCCATTCATACATTTATAGGCCTCTATCATATCTCCCCTCAGCTGTCTCTCAGGTTGAAGATCCCTAACCTTTTTAGTCTTTCTTCATAGGGGCATAAAGCCCTTAAAACCAAGCGAGGACAATATATCGAGGAGAAGGTGTGATCAACAGTGTCAAAAGCAGCAAAGGGTCATGTAGGAAGAGGATCGAATAAAGGCCCTTGGATTTAGCCAGGAACAGATCACTAGAGACTTTGGCAAGAGCCGTTTCAGTAGAATGTAAAAGATGAGAACCAGATTTCAGTAGATCCAGAAGGGCATGAGAGGAGAGAACGTCAAGGCAACAGCAGTGAATTGCACTTTTTAGTAGTTTAGAAATGAAAGGGAGGAGGGAAATGGGTTGATGGTTAGAAGGACAGGTAGGGTCTAGTGAAGGTTTCTTGTGGAGAGGAGTGAGTACAGCATGCTTAAAGATTGCAGGAACAGTAGCAGGGAAGAGCAATAGTTTGAGATTATGAGAGATGGAAGGGAGTTTAGGAGATGGGCGGGAATAGGATCAGAGGAGTAGATAGTGAGTTTAGAGGAGGAAAGAAGTGTGGTTTCCTCATCAGAGATCTTAGATAAGGAAGAAAGCCCTGCCCTCATTAGCCAGAACCTATTACATTGCTCCACCAAAAGAAAAGTCAGGAACTGCCTTTGGACAGAAAGCTGGAATGTCAGCAGATAGCTTAGGCTATCTAATTATTTGGAGAAGTCCATTGTTGGTATCTTTTGTTTTCCCCCAAGACTATGATCATGTGCCATTATTATTCTTCCATAAAAGGTCTTGTTTGTTTCAAGGCTCAAAAATTTGGCTTTATCCTGGCCTGTGTCATGAGACGTAGAACAGGAGGAAAAGGTTTCTTAAACTCCACCAAGAGGTTCTTGCTCTTGGAGGTCATTTCCTACTAAGATATCCCTGTAAATGTGATTTCTAATGTGAAATATGTTTTTTTTTAGCCTCAGTAATTAAGGTTTCTGTTGGACACTAAGAAGTTGGAGCTTCCTATAGACTCCAGAGGTCGAATTGTGTTTTGTGAGCTATAATTGAAATTAATGGTAGCCATATGTGGGCATTAAAGGTGGTCTGATTTTATCATTCCCCTTGGTTTTCTTTTCTTCTCCTATGTTATACCATACTTCTGATTTTTGCCTTGCTTCCTTCCTTTATGTTTAGTGAGTAGCGCATTTATTTACCGTTATATTTTTGTATTATTCCGCTTGTTATTATACTTCTTCTTTGATGTGCTTTTCTTGTACAATCTTTGTGTATTTTGAATATAGCATAATTAAAATATATATATATATAGTCTCATTAAAAGCCCAAACCATTCATCTAAAATGTCACCTTTGTTTTGATTTATATAATTGTATTCCTGGGATTAATACATATACTCTACAATCTAGTATTTTCTCTAGAACACCATGGGATCAATATTCAAAAGGACATCTCTTGTTAACAAGAGTGATAGTGCAACTGAATATCTCCTCTGACCGGCTTGGTGCTATCCAGATAATGCCAGGGTGGTCTGAAGGTAACATAAAAACATAAGATATTTCATACTGGATCAGACCAAGGTCCATCAAGCCCAGTATCCTGTTTCCAACAGTGGCCAATCTAAGTCATAAGTATCTAACAGTTTCCCCAAAAGACACAGGTTCCACAATGCTTGTATTGGGTCAAGCAGTGATATCCTGGGTCCCTTTTAATAATGGTTTATGGACCTTTCCTCCAAGAACTTGTCCAAACCTTTTTTAAACCCAGCTACACTAACAGCTTTTACTACATCCTCCGGTAACAAATTCCAGAGTTTGAGTACACATTGAATGAAAAAATATTTTTTCTTATTAGTCTTAAATAGGTTACCCTGAAGCTTCATTGCATGTCCCCTAGTCTTTCTATATTCAATTGTTTACATCATCATATTATGATGATGTAAACAATTGATCTATGTTTACCCGTTCCACTCCATTCATTAATTTATTGACCTCTATCATATCTGCCCTCAGCCGTCTCTTTTCCAGGTTGAAGAGCACTAACCTTTTAGCCTCTCTTCATAGGAGTATCCTTCCATCCCCTTTACCATTTTGGTGGCTCTTCTCTGTACCTTTTCTAATAACGCTATATCCTTTTTAAGATTATGGCAACCAGAATTGCACACAATATTCAAGGTGCGGTCGCTCCATTGAACGATATTAATATCCTTTGTTTTATTTTCCATTCCTTTCCTTATGATACCTAGCATTTCTGTTTGTTCTCTTGGCCACAGCTGCACACTGGGCAGAGGGTTTTAACATGTTATCCACAATGATGCCTAAATCTTTTTCCTGAGTGGTGGTTCCTAATGTGCAACCTTGCATTGTGTTACCATAGTTTGGGTTGTTCTTTCCTAGGTGTATAACTTTGCACTTGTCCACATTAAATTTCATCTGTCATTTGGATGCCCAGTCTTCCAATTTATCAAGATCCTCTTGCAATTTTCCACAATCCTCATGGGTTTTAACAGTTTTAAATAGTTTTGTGTCATCTGCAAATCTGATAACCTCACTCGTTATTCCCTTTTCCAGGTCACTTATGAATATGTCAAAAAGCAGTGGACCCAGCACAGATCCCTGGGCTACTCCACTGTTCACCTTTCTCCATTGGGAAAATTGGCCATTTATCCCTACCCTCTGCTTTCTATCTTTTAACCATTTCCTGATCCACAATAGTGCAGTGCCTCCTATCCCATGGCTTTTTAGTTTTGCCTAACGTCTCTGATGAGGTATCTTGTCAAAGGCTGTCGAAAGTCCAGATACACTACCGACTCACCTTTGTCTACCTGTTTATTCACACCTTCAAAAAAACATAACAGATTAATAAGACAAGACCTTCCTTGGCTAAAGCTATTTTGGCTGTCTCCCATTAAGCCATGACTATCTACATGTTGAGTAATTTTGTTCTTTATGATGGTTTCTACCATCTTTCCCGGTACTGACGTCAGTCTCACCGGTCTGTAGTTTCCCAGATCACCCCTGGAACCCTTTTTAAAAATTGGCATTACATTGGCCATCCTCCAATCTTCAGGTATTACAGATGATTTTAATGATAGTTCACAGATTACTAAGGTAGAGAGGGGGACACTTATCCTGATCGTTATCTAGATAGTGGCACGGACCATCTGGAAAGTGGCTGAATATTATCATTTGGAGGTTATTTTAGAAACATTCCCACATCCAAAATGCAACATTGAGACATGTAGATTGAAATACACATCTCAATGTTATTTTAGAACTTGCTTTTTGCAAATATGGGAACGCTCATCACTTCCAGCCAGCCAGGGGGAGTGGTGTCAGAAGGCCCACAGTGCACTTGTGGATTCTCCATTTAATAAAGGGAATCCACATCTGGTACAAAAAATGTACACATTGGCATTTATATCTATTCCCAGTCATGAATAAGTGTCTGCTGACAGAGGCAGATGTCGCTGTCAACATCAGCCCCCCATCATCTGGCATCCTTGACCCTGGGAAATCCCTCCAGAATCCTCTGATCTAGTTTTCCACCCCTTGCATAGATCTCATCCCTCTCACACCTCCCAAAGCAATAATCCGATCCCCCATCCTACTTCCCCGATGCAAGAAACCAATCCCCCTCCTTCCCACCCAAAACAAGATGCAGATCTCCCCTCTCTCCTTGCCTTGCTGAGGCATTCAGAAGCCCCTCTTCCCTCTAAGGCCCTCCAACCAAACACTTGATCGCGTTCATGGAGCTCCCAAAGCATGCTAGCAATTCATTGAGCCTGGCGAATACTTCTGTATTTCTGGGTTTGGGACAAAACTAAAAAATTCTATTTTTTTATATTTGTAGGTTCTCCAGAGCCTTACCATGCTCAATCCAGCTTTTTGTTTTTTCAAAATGAGGCCTCTAATTTCATCCAGAGCCTCAAGAATCACCGGCCCAAACTCCTTCTCTCAGCCAGGAATCACAGCCGTTTTTAAACTATTAATTTTCTTGTTGGCCCTGACCTCTGGACCCCTTCCTTCTCAACATCACTGGTTCAGCAATCCTGGCCGGGACCAGCAGTGAGTACACTCTGGAAGGCCCGGTCCTTCGAGCTCCAGGCCCTGCCTCTTTGAAGACATTCTCTCTGGCATGGCTTAGTCCCAGCTGGAGCCTCAGCTGCTGTGGCTCAGTGAAAACATCACTGCTGCCTCCAGCTCAACAATGCTGAGCACAGCGTGCTGATCCCAGGGTTCCCCAATCTGCCGTTACGGTCCTACTTTAAAAAAATATATATTTTTTTAAACTGCTGTGGCTGAACTCCCTCCCCCATCCTGAATTGTGGGACCCCGGGTACCTCCACAATTACTGCCAGCATTGGCCCCGGAAGACTCAACAGCCCAGAAGCATTAAAAAAAAAACCCCTTTGGCTACTTAACTGCACTTGAGCTAAGGGTGGCAAGTGCCACAATACATCAGCAATGCCTGTGTTCCATTCCTGTCCTGCGCTACTTTTTAGTGCCATGCCCAAAACGCACGCTGAATGCCACACTACTGGGTAGTGCTCTTTAGTAAATATACCCTTTGTGATGTATACGGTAGTCCAACATGAGGTCGGACACACTTATTTACCTCAATCCTTGTGTGACCCGTGCATGGATCTAGAACCTGCTGAAAAAACCTTGGATTCAGTTAACCAAAACTCTTCCTGGTTCATGATCAGTAATCAGCTTGGATTACATTAGAGATCCACACTTGTCTGATACCCACAGCATTACCTTGCTTGTTTGTAAACTGCCTTGGTGCCTATGGCTAAAAATGGTATGCAAAGTGTTGAATAAACATAAACATAATGGTAGACCACTTTACTAAATTGTGCTTTTCTCTTTCCTCTGTTATATCCTCAGTCAATTGCTTTCCAGTGCAATTGTTCCTGCTGCCTTTAAACATGCTGTGGTTACACCTCTCCTCAAGCAGCTTTCACTGGACCCCTCTTGCCCTTCCATTTATTGGCCCATCTCACTCATCCTCTTTACAGCCAAATTACCTGAATGGTGCCTTTCATTGCTGCTGTCTCAACTTTACCATCTCAAGTCATTCTGGGTCTACTGCAATCTGGATTTTATTTTCAACATTTTACAGAAACAGTCCTTGCCAAAGTCTCCAGTGACCTGTCCCTGGCCAAATCCAAGGGCCTTTCTTGAATCCTCATCCTTCTTGGCCTATCTGCTGCTTTTGACACTGCTGATCACCACCTTCTCCTTGACAATTTGTTATCACTTCAATTTAGGGGCTCTGTCCTGGATTTCTTCTTATCTATCCCATTGCACTTTTAACATATGTTCTGGTGGATCCTCCTCCACTGCTATCCTGCTTTCAGTTGGTGTACCTTTTCTTCTCTTCAGCTGGTGTCTTGGAATTCCTTCTCTTGGTGCACTGATTTCTTCTCAAGGGATTCAGTACTAACTTTATGCTGACTCCTCTCAGATTTACCTCTCTACACTAGAAATATGTCCTGGAATCCAGGCCCAAATCTCAGCCTACTTGTCTGATATCGCTGCCTGAATGTCCTGCTAATGTCTGAAATTGAATATGATAATCACTGTGGTCCTCTTATTCAGAGCTAAAACTAATGAAATATTAAACTCTGTAATGTAACATGAAAGTTATAAGCGACTTCTATTGACATCAAGTCTATGTCATGTAAACTTAAATGGCTAACAGGTCTCAGATTATTCGGGCATTTATATGACCATTATGACTGTGGTCAAATAACCCTCCACACATCAACGACCTTCTTATAGCCACAGTTAACAGACCAAAAATTTTTTCTTTTTATCTTTTTATCTTTTTATCTTGTTTTTTCCACTTTTAAATAAGTTTTTTGTAAAAATTGAACTTAGCTTCAAAAACGTCCTTCTTCAAACGAGCGTTCCCGCTGGTAACGTTTGAAGAAGGACGTTTTTGAAGCTAAGTTCAATTTTTACAAAAAACTTATTTAAAAGTGGAAAAAACAAGATAAAAAGATAAAAAGAAAAAATTTTGGTCTGTTAACTGTGGCTATAAGAAGGTCGTTGATGTGTGGAGGGTTATTTGACCGCAGTCATAATGGTCATATAAATGCCCGAATAATCTGAGACCTGTTAGCCATTTAAGTTTACATGACATAGAATTGATGTCAATAGAAGTCGCTTATAACTTTCATGTTACATTACAGAGTTTAATATTTCATTGAAATTGAATATGTCCAAGATGGAGCTCATTATCTTTCCCCCTAAACTCACCTCCCTCCTTCAGTCCCTTCTGCATTTCTGTGGATAACACACTCATCCTCCCTATTTCCTTGTCTCGCAACCTTAGGGTTATCTTTGACTCTTCTCTATCTTTCTCTGCCCTTATCCAACAGATATTTTTATTTGTTTATTTAATTGTGCTTGATATGCCGCATCAAGAGATAATCTTCATCCATGCAGTTTACAAAATGCTAAAAACTGAAATCTGAGGAGAGACCAAATAGTCCAGAGAAGACAGGCAGAATAAACAGATAAAGAGCCAGTTGACGAAGGGGTAAGGGTGGATTACAATTCCATTGGGAAGGGTCTGAGGGCTGAAAAGAAATAGCAGAACAACCCAAGGAAAAATGATTAAGGAGACATCACTTGAGGAAAGTCTAGCTGGAATAGCCAAGTCCTTTCTCTGTAACAACAGCAAAATTTGTCCCTTCCTCTCTGAACACACTACCAAGACCCTCAGCCACTCTCCTGTAAACTCCCGTCTCAACTATAGCAACCAGCAACTGCTGGTCTCCCATTGAATCACTGTCTCCCCTCCAATCTGTTCAGAACATAAGAAATGCTATACTGGGTCAGACCAAAGTCCATCGAGCCCAGTATCCTGTTTCCAGCAGTGACCAATCCAGATTGCAAGTAACTGTCAGGTTCCCAAAAGGTAGAGAGATTCCAAGCTGCTTATCCCAGGGGTAAGCAGCGGATTTCCCAAGTCCACTTTAATAATGGTTTATGGATGTTTCCTCCAGGAACTTGTCCAAACTTCTTTTAACCCAGCTACAATAACAGCTTTTACCACTGCCTCTGGCAATGAATTCCACAGTTTTATTATGCATTGAGTGGAAAAATATTTTTTCCAGTCAGTCTTAAATGTGCTACATTGTAGCTTCAATGCATATCCCCTTGTCTTTCTACTTTTTGATGGGATAAACAACCAATCTACGTTTACCCGATCCAATCCACTCATTATTTTATACATCTCTATCATATCTCCCCTCAGTTGTCTTTTTACCAAATTGAAGCACCCTAACTTTTGAAGCCTTTCCTCATAGGGGTATCCTTCTATCTCCTTATCATTTTGGTTGTTCTTCTCTGTACCTTTTCTATTTCTGCTATATCCTTTTTAAGATATGGTCATCAGAACTGCACAAAATATTCAAGGTGCAGTCAAACCATGGAGAGATTACAGAAACATTATAATATCCTTGATTTTGTTCTCCATTCCTTTCTAAATGATTCCTAGCATTCTATTTGCATTCCTGGCCACTGATGTGCACTGGGTAACAAGTTTCAATGTAATATCCACCATGATGCCTAGAACCTTGCATCGTCTAACTGTAGTTTGGGTTCTTCTTCCACAAGTGCATAACTTTGCCCTTGTCCATAATAAATTTCATTTGCCATTTGGATGCCCAGTCTTGCAATTTCTCAAGCTCTTCTTCCAAGTTTTTACAACCCTCTTGTGTTTTAACAACTCTAAATAATTTTATGTCATCTGCAAATTTTGATCATCTCACTCATTGTTCCTCTTTCTAGGTCATTTATGAATATGCTAAAAAGCAGTGGGTCCAGCACAAGATCACTGGGATACTCCATTATTCACCTTTCTTCATTGTGAAAATTGGTTATTTAGCCCTACTCTCTTGTTTTCTATCTTTTAACCAGTTCCCAGTCCACAATAGTACATTTTATTTTATTTATTTTATTTGAACGTATTTTTATACCGCCCCTTCCAGAGATCAGGGTTGGTTTACATTATAACAAATTGAACTTTACATAGAACAGTATAACTGAGTTAAAATTCTAGGTGATTACATAGAACAGTATTGTAGGAGTACAAGTAAATTAAAACATTTAACTATTTACAACGAGCTATGTACAGTTGGATATAAGTTGCCCCCTATCCCATAACTTTAATTTCCTCAAGAGTCTTTCATGAGGGATTTTGTCAAAGGATTTCGGAAAATCCAGATATGCTATATAATAACTGGCTCACCTTTATCTACTTGTTTATTTACACCTTCAAAAAATACAACAGATAAGTAAGACAAGATTTTCCTTGGCTAAATCCATGTTGGCTTAGAAACATAGAAACATGATGGCAGAAAAAGACCACATGGCCTATCTAGTCTGCCCTTCCATATCACCCATTACCAGGGTCCCCTTTTTTCCTTTAGAGAGCCTCTGTGTTTGTCCCATGCTTTTTCGAATTTAGATACTCTCTTCATCTCTACCACCTTCACTGGGAGACTATTCCATGCATCTATCACTCTTTCTATAAAGAACAATTTTCACATATTACTCCTGAGTCTATCCCCTTTCACCCTCATCCTATGTCCTCTCCAAGCAGGGCTTGCTTTCATTTGAAAGAGGCTCTCCTCCTGTGCATTTATGCCAAAGAGATATTTAAACATCTCAATCATATCACCTCTGTCCTGCCTTTCCTCTAAAGGTCCTTATGTCTGTCCTCATATCCTTTATAATGAAGACCATTAACCATTTTAGTAGCCACCCTCTGCACTTATTCCAACCTGTTTATATTCTTTTGAAGATGCAGTTTCCAGATTTGCACACAATACTCCAAATGAGGTCACACCAAAGACTTATACAGAGGCACTATCACCTCCTTTCTTCTGCTGGCCATTCCGCTCCCCATGCACCCAAGCATCCTTCTAGCTTTCACTGTTGCCTTTTCTACCTGTTTAGCTACTTTGAGATCATCAGACACAATCACACTTAAGTCTCATTCTTTTTTCATAGACAGAAGTACGTCACCCGTTATACTGTAAAGCTCGATTGGATTGTTGCAGCCCAAATGCAAGACCCTACATTTTTTAGCATTCAATCTCAGCTGACAAATTCTAGACCATTCTTCGAGATTAGCTACATCCCTCCTCATGTTATCTACACATTCCTGGGTATCTACTCTGTTGCAGATTTTGGTATTATCCGTAAAGAGGCAAACCTTACCCAACAGCCCTTCTGCAATATCACTAACAAAGATGTTAAAAAGAGTCAGACCAAGGACAGATCCCTGTGGCACTCCACTGGCACTCCCTGCGGCACTCCTTCTCCTCAGAGTGAACTCCATTTACCTGTACACTTTGTCGCCTTCCACTCAACCAATTTCTAACACAAGCAGTAACTTTAGGGTCTATCCCAAGGGTGCTCATTTTTATTTATTTATTTGTATTTCTTCTATATTTTATTTCTTCTATATTGTATTTCTTCTATTTTGTTTATAAGTCGCCTGTGAGGAACAGTGTCAAAGGCTTTATTGAAATCTAAATACACCACATCTAGGGCTCTCCCTCAGTCTAACTCCCTGGTCATCCAGTCAAAGAAATCAATCAGATTTGTCTGACAAGACCTGCCCCTGGTGAATCCATGCTGCCTCGGATCCTGCAATCCGTTCGACTCCAGAAACCTCACTATTTTCTCTTTCAGCATAGTTTCAAATAATTTACTCACCACCGAGGTTAAACTAACCAGCCTGTAGTTTTCAACCATATCCTTACTTCCGCTTTTGTGTAAAGGGAACACATATGCCTCTCTCCAGTCCTCTGGCACCACCCCCATCTCAAAAGAGGCATTGAAAAGGTCAGTCAGTGGAACTGCTAGAACATCCTCATGTTCCTTCAGTATTCTTCGATGTACCCATCTGGTCTCATCACTTTGTCCACTTTTAGTTTGCCTAGTTCCTCACGAACACAGTTCTCTGAAAATCATTTGAGATGCCCCTCGCTTTTGTTGCTGTTTGTGGTTGTTGTCTGAGGTCCTGCTCCCGGTCTGTTATCTGTGAACACAGAACAGAAATATTTGTTAAGCAATTCCACTTTATTTTCATCATCTAAATGAATCCGATTTGCTCCAAAATCACATATTGTGCCTAAAGAATTTTTTTGTCGGAGTTCGTCAGCCCAGTGTCTCAAATCCATTTTTAAGAGACACCACCGTGACTACTCCCTTTTATTAATTTAAATTTAAAATGAACAAAGAGTCCAACACTTAGCTGTATGTCACCAAAGCGCCAAAACTCCCAGTGGACGATGTGGCGCACGTTTCGGGTTTTACACCTGCATTTCTGAAAAACCCTGCTTCAGGTCAGGACGGATCAGCAAATGGTAGATCATCAGCTTACAGGCCACAGGAAATTTCACCTGCTATATTGTCGCCGGCGTCTGACGTCAGGTAAATGAGGAAAGAGACACAGCCAATCAAACAGCTGACCAAACCCTATTCAGGGAATACCCACCACACAGGGAATCCCTTATGGGGCCCCCATAGCTAAAAATAGAAATGGAGATGAAGAGCACAAATCACAAAATGGTATGCCAATCAAGTTGAGAATTCAATCCCTCAGGGGTGACCGAATTTAAAAGGTAAATCCAGCATTGTTCGCATACTTGAAGTTTTTGTTCACGATCCCCCCGTCGAGGATCTGGCGGAATAAAATCCAAAACCCGCCAACGTAGAGCTGCAAAAGCATGGCCCATAGACAAATGATGTTCCACCATAGGAGCTCCAAGATTTTTAATATGGAGACGAGAAGCATGCTCTGAAAGACGGATCCTAAAAGCCCTCTTGGTCTGACCTATATAGTAAAGGGAACACGGACACACAATCAAATAAACCACAAAATCAGTAGAGCAATCCGTATGCCAACGCGTGGTGTATTTTCAAGAGGTGTGATCATCAATCCAATCAGGTCCCTCCAAAGTGCCAGCACAGTGAACACAATGGCCACAAGCAAAATGACCAACATCGACATGTGACGTCAAGGGGCGATCCTCAGGTGAGACAGTGTGCATGACTTTATCACGTAAATTAGCCGTGCGGGAATATGCAGTCTGCAAGGACTTGTTCTGAAAGCAGGTATGCACCCCGAGAACTGGCCAAAACTGATGCAACAATCTAGTAACTTGAGAGTTCTGACGTGTATATGGTAAGACTCCGGTAATCACGGAGTCTTTGGTCTTTGAGGCCGTAGGGGACAGGAGCCATTCCCAATGCAGGTTAACGTGCCCTCTTATAAGCCCGAGAAATAATCAGATACGGATAGCCCCGATTTAACAAACGTTGTACAAGTTCCTGGGCATGCTGTTTAAAAGCCTGTAGAGTCGAGCAGTTACGCCGTAAACGTAAAAACTGTCCGAAGGGCAAGCCCTGTTTTAAAGCACAGGGATGGAAGCTGTGGTAACTAAGAAGCGTATTACGCTGAACCTCCTTCCGGTATAAGGTGGTCACAAAACCCGCAGCAGTGAGGGAGACTTGGACATCCAAAAACTGTAAAGAATCAGAGGAAATCGTTGCTGTAAACTGGATGTGAGGCACATGGGTGTTTAAACGTTGGATAAAACACTCCAAATCCGTACGAGTTCCCGTCCAGATAAAAAAGATGTCATCAAGGAAACGCTTCCAAAAAGGGACCGAACCAAAAGCCAGATCAGAATACACATACATCTGCTCAAATATCGCCATGTATATAGTAGCCAGGGAGGGGGCAACAGTGGCCCCCATGGCTATCCCATGGATTTGATGATAAAAAAACCCCTGATGTAAAAAGAAATTTTCAGCCAGGACCAGTTCCAACAGATCTAACAAAAAGGAACGTGGGATCCGGTCCGGAAGAACAAGTGGATAAGTCCGTAAACAGGCAAGCATCTCATGCTGATCAATATTAGTATACAGGGCCTGTACATCAAGGGACACAAGAAAACGGTAGGTATCCATCGCTTGGCAAGATTGCAAATGCTTCAAAAAAATCCCCTGTATCACGGAGATATGACCGAACCTGCTTCGCTGCCGGTTGCAAAAAAAGATCGCAAAACTGAGAAAGCGGTTCTAATAAAGAATTTCGGCAAGAGACAATAGGGCGTCCCGGGAGCGGGAGCCTAAGCGTGGTTGTGTCTGATGATCTTAAAGTAGCTAAGCAGTTAGAAAAGGTGACAAGAAATGCTAGAAGGATGCTTAGGTGCATAGGGAGAGGAATGGCTAGCAGAAAAAAGGAGGTGATAGTGCCTCTGTATGTCCTTGGTGTGACCTCATTTGGAGTATAGTGTGCAATTCTGGAGACCGCACCTTCTAAAGGATATAAACAGGGTGGAGCCAGTACAGAGGGTGGCTACTAAAATGCTTAGAGGTCTTCATTATAAAGCATATGAGGACAGACTGAAGGATCTTAATATGTACACTTTAGAGGAAAGGCGGGATAGAGGTGATATGATTGAGATGTTTAAATACCTCCGTGGCATAAATGTTCAGGGAGAGAGCCTCTTTCAATTGAAAGCAAGTTCTGCTACGAGGGGACATGGGATGAGGGTGAAGGGAGATAGATTCAGGAGTGATATGCAGAAATATTTCTTTACGGAAAGAGTGGTGCATCTGTGGAATAGTCTCCTAGTGGAGGTGGTAGACATGAGGACAGTATCTGAATTAAAAAAAGCATGGGACAAACACAGAGGATCTCTAATGGAAAAAGGGGACTGTTGTAGTTGTTGATATGGAAGGACAGACTAGATAGGCCATGTGGTCTTTTTCTATCGTCATGTTTCTATGTTTCTAAGGCGCAGAGAGCTAAGCGGGTAGCATTGAAAATCGGTGCTACCCAGTTAGCCCTTTCCTCTGCCCCAGAACGCCTCTAACATGCCCCGATGATAACCACATAGCATCTGGGCGCATTAGGGACTTATCCGGGATTTTTGAAAGGCACAACCCATGTAGGTGCCTTTCTAAAAACCTGGATAAGACATTTACACGGGTAACTATGGCAGTTACCTGTGTAAATGCCTTAAAAAATCGGGCATTATGTGTGTATTTGCAAAAATTAGACATGGTAATTTACACCAGTTTTAGGGCTGCTGTAAGTCATCACGCCTTAATTTAAAGCACTTTCTCTGCCATTTACGCTAATATATTATAAAATAAAGTATACATGTACTTATAACATGGACATAAAATATGCAGGTTAACTAGGCGTGACTTCATAAATTGCCCTCATGCCATATTACTACATTGACAATCAGTGGAAGATTGAATAGTTTATATATTTTTTAGTAATAAAGTGTTGCCATTGTATGCCACTTACAGTTTGTTCACAGAAAACACAATTTTCATATTTTCAATGTTGGAACATCCTCATTCATTAGACAGCAATGCACAAGTATGGCTCTAATCTTGCAACGGCTGCTTTAAATACATTATGTAATGCTACAATATACCAATGTTTGCAGATGCTTCTTGCTATTAAAGGCAGAATATTAGAATACCTTAAGGCACAGACATGTTTATCTATTGTTCACTGGAGTCTATACTTTAATAGGAGATTGCGATTGGCAAAATATGCTCTAAGAGAGGCTGATCTTACAATTTTAAGAGGATGTCCCTTTTCAAAGAGACTTGTTTCCACCAGTGATGCTCGCCATGACTTTGAGCAAGCGATCTTCTATTGCTTCATATAGCAGATTAGATTGTAAGCTCTCTGGAGAAGGAAGCTGCATGTAACTTGTAAAGTTCCTTCATTTAAGGCAGCACAGAAATGCTGAAGTAAAACTTGGGTCACATAGCCTTCAATGAAGTGGTAATATTTAAATAACCTGCATGGTAGCTTAATAATAGTCTTTACATTTTGCAAATAAGTCCTCAAATCCCCTACCAAGGCATCCATTCTCCCTTTTAATGATGGATGATCTTTAATAAAAATTGTCTCAGTTTTACAAAGATATAATTTGTTACAGTATTCTCTCATCCTACTCTTTAATTTTACAGCTTAATAAAGCAATGGTTTCAATTCCTATAAATATTCTTGGTTCCAACTATTTAAAACATGTGCTGTTATTTTACTACCATTTCATTCCCTTTAGTCATTAATTCATCTCCAATAAAGCCAAACAAAAAAAAAATCTCATTAACTGGATGCCTCAGAAAGATGCCTTAAGTTTTATAATATGGATGTCAATGCCTTTCACTTTACCCTCTTCATAATTTTCTATCAAAACTGGTCTATGATAAAATAAAGTTAACGTATCTTCACTTTGATTCTCACTAGTACTCCTTGTGGACTTGGGCAAGTCACTTTACTCTACATTGCCTTCGAAAAAAGGCCTGGCAATCTACTTCCAGTCACACTGCTAAGAAAAAACAGGAGCTGCTGGATCGACAGGAGTCGGCATTGACTCCAAGGCACACATTGTTTTATCTTCACTTCCAACTGCATTAAAAACCTCTTCATGACTTTTACAGAAATAGCTATCTGCAATGAACAAAGTGTCAGAGAAGGGAGGGATAAAATACATACTGGCCATACGTCGCCCAGGATAAACAGGTGCCCACCTGTAACTTAAGCACTAGGGCTAACGATGGTGGTTGCGATAGTGCAAGTGCTGAAGAAGCAGATAACATCCCTGCCACAGATAAAAAGGCCATGGTGAGCCTGTTCATGGACTCACTGTGGCAGGAGATAAACCACAGAAATTTATGAAAATGTTAAGAGGATTAACTACAGTTAAGTGGAATTCTGCAGATAAAATGCACTGCTATATTTATGCTACAAACACTATATTAAATCAAGAGGGTATACACAGAGAGTCCACCAAAAGCCGGAAGAAAGAGGAAATTTGCCATTAGAAAAACTGCAAAAAGTAACAGACAAATTTAAGATCTTTAATTTTGAAGATCAAAGAAAAGAAGTATGTGAATGATAACATCTTGAAGCAATTAAGGGATTCCTTGGACAAAGAAATACAGGGAGGAGGAGACCTAAGTGACAGTACCAAAAGAAAGGAAGACACAAGAAAGGAAAAAGAGATTGAGGGGGAGATGGAGTTGAGAGATTTGGAACTGTAGGAGAGTGAGCTGAATAAAGGAAGTGTCAACAAGTTAACTAAACTGGAGGAAGCAAAGGAGGATGAAGAAAAGGAAGAGAAAGACCCAGAGGTGGAGGAATTCAAGATAGAACTCCTAGTCCATATGGAAAGAAATGAATATGCCGGGTTCCAAGTAAGGGAAAGATTACCCAAGCTAAATTTAACACCTAAGGCTAGAAGTATGATAATTAAGATGAACAAGGCCATATCCAGTATAAAGGGACCATTTATTGACATCACCGGAATTAATCTAACACAATACTGTGCAGCTAAAATTATTACTGCAAGAATACTACCATCTAGAGTGCAAGGCCAGAAGAAAAAGACAACAATAACAGTTCCTCCTTGGAAAAAGCGCATCGAACGAAAAATGCAATCACAGCGTGCAGCGATATCCCTGCTGGATGGGTATCTAAAAGGATTAAGATCATTAAAAATATTAAGGAAGATCCAAGATATCAAGCTGAAGCATGCTGCATTAACAAAAGAAGACCTGAAATTTATATGTTCCAACAATAAATTGAAAATAACGACAGAAGCGCAAAAACGTCGAAGAGATGAAGAAAACAGGAAAGAAAGATATCAGAATAAACTATTTAGAGAAAACACAAAACAATTCTACAGGGAATTGGGGAAGAGTATTAATAATGTAAAAGCACCTCCAACCAAAGCCGAAACCGAAACCTTCTGGATAAAGCTATATGAGGACCCTATACAGCACAATCACAAAGCAGAATGGTTACCCAGCATACAGAAGCATTTAGAAAAAATAAACATCAACCTATGGAATGGCCTGTAATAACAAAGGAAGAGCTGGAAAGCAGATGGAGTAACCAACTTTTGGCTCAAACAATTAACATCTCTTCACCAAGACCTGGTGAACTGCAAAAATCAATTGTTTGAGTGACCAGATTTAACACCACAATGGCTTACTTCAGGAAGTATGTTTCTCCTTCCGAAGGGAGACCAGACTAACATTCCTAAAGATTATAGACCAATAACCTGCTTACCTACAATCTATAAGCTGTTTACTGTGATAGATGCAGACAGAATATACGGTCACATCGAGCTCAATAATATCATGGCAAAAGAGCAAAAGGGCAATAAGAGAGGAGCATATGGAACCAAAGACCAGTTGATACTGAATAAGGTCATTATGGCCAGTGCTAAGAAAGGCAGAAATCTCAGTATAGCATGGATTGATTATAAGAAAGCTTTTGACAGCATCTCACACTCTTGGATAATACATTGCCTTGAAATGTATAAAATAAATTCTGGTTTGATAGAGTATATTAAGTTCACTATGAAAATGTGGCAATCCACACTCTTTTTGAGATTTGAGGATGGTCAGTACATAATTCCTAACATTAAGATCCAGCGAGGAATATTTCAGGGAGATTCCCTGTCACCACCTCTGTTTTGTTTGGCGCTTAATTCTTGGATCCGTGCCCAGTAGCCTGGATCAAGACAACAAAACTAGAACTTACCCCTTACATTTTAAACATAGTAAACAAATCCTTACACCAAGGCTTACTACCAAATGAACTCAAACTCGCTGCAATCCGCCCATTGCTGAAAAACAAATCTCTAAACAACAATGACCCATCCTCATATCGGCCTATCACCAGTAGTCCCTTCCTGACTAAAATCATTGAAAAGGTTGTTCAGCTCCAGCTTCAGAACTTTATAGACACTTCTGCTCCCCTCGATGAACATCAATATGGGTTTTGCCCTTTCCATGGCGTGGAAACTCTCCTTCTTGCCCTTGTTGATTCCCTCATCAGGAGCATGGACAACATCAAACAAGCCTGCTGCTTTTGATAGTGTAAATCATAACATCCTCATTTCTAGACTCAGTCAATTAGGTATAAAGGAAGTAGCTCTTGATTGGTTTAAATCATATATATCTGACCGTGCATAATATGTACAAATCGATCAAGTTGCATTGTCACCTTTCCCACAGGAACAGGGAATACCACAAGACTCCGCACTTTCTGCCCTCCTTTTTTAATCTATACCTTCAACCGATATGTACCATATTCAAAAGACACAATATAAACTATCACATTTATGCAGACAACATCATGTTGTTCTCCCCAATTGACATATCTGACCCCAATTATGACAACCTAGCAGCCTGCCTCTCTGAAGCGGAACTATGGCTCCGCTCAAAGAATATGTACATCAATTACAAAAAGACTGAAGTACTATTTACTTCAAGAAACCCCAACTTTGCCCCTCCATCAGACATCAAGCTCCAGAACTTCACCCTCCCAGTGAAGCACGAGATAAAATATTTAGGAGTCACCCTTGACAGGACTCTTAGCTTCACTTCCCATATTAAGCAAACAGCCAGAATAATCTTCTTCAAGCTTAGGACCATCCAACAGCTAAGACCACTTATAGACAAGGATGATTTCAGAAATGTCACCCAAGCTCTAATAACGCCCCACCTGGATTATTGCAATGAGATACTCCAAGGCATAACAAAGAAGAACCAAAGCATACTCCAAATGGCTCAGAATGTTACTGCCCTAATAATTTCCAAGGCCAGGCTATCTGACCACAATTCTCCCATTCTATACACCCTTCATTGGCTTCCTGTTGCCAGCAGGATCCAATATAAAACCATCCTGCAGCGAGGGTGCTGTTCGGGTCATCCAGGAGAGACCATGTTACACCCCTCCTGAAACAGTTACCCTGGCTTCCCATTCAAGCCAGAATTATTTTCAAGACATTGCTTATCACCTTCAAAGCTGTCAAGGGGCTCTCCTCCTCCTCCCTATCTGATCTCATCCAACCAACTGCACCCAACAGACCCAGAAGAACCGCAGAGTTAAATATGCTGACAGTCCCAAAAGATATGACGAGATGCAATGCGACAACAGCTAGCAGGGCTTTCAAACTCTGTGCCCCAAGACTCTGGAACACCCTACCGACACACATCAGGGCAATCCCCAATCTGAGCCAATTCAGGAAGGCCCTTAAACACTTCCTGTTCACCAAATTTTTCACAAACCATACCGAATCTCAGCTCCACCCAAATATCGATGACATCATCAACATTAGCAGTCAGTCAGGCAAGCCCTCTTAACATGTCGCCCCAACACTTTAAACCACCATGCAGTCTCCCTTTTTTGCGACTCTGTACTTGTAAATAGTTTCCCCCATTATCCAGGTTTCTACTTCCTGTTAATTGTAAGACCAGACATATGTAACTTGTCGGATGTTTTCTGTTCCATGTAAACCGCGCTGATGTCGAATAGTGCGGTATATAAGAAATGTTAATAAATAAATAAATAAATAAAAAACTCCTGACTACCTTTAAGTTAATTAACAAGATTGCCCCATCATATCTATCTATATTGATTCATAGCCCCCCTGAAAATAGAATGAGAAGACAAAGGAACCTCAATACCATTCTAGTACCTGATTCAATAAGAAAGACAAAACAAATAACAAGCAACAGCGCTTTTCCTATGTAGCACCTATTCAATGGAATAATCTCCCAGTCCAGTTAAGGGAGATAAAAGACCTCCAAACATTCCGAAAGGAACTAAAAACATATTTATTCACTCAGCATTATTATAACTTAGACTATTGCTCGGACGTAGCCCTCCCCCCCCAGCATGAGCTGACAAGCCTACCTAAATACCCTTCTCATACAATTACAGTCTCATCCACTGAATCGCTGACAGTGACAAACATTGTTTCACTTCACACAAAAGTAGTTAACTATGCCCAATCCTGAACCCTAAAGTTATGATGCAAGTTGTAAATAGTTACTATGTTTATACTGTTTTTTGTAAATAGTTGCAATTTTGCATAATGTTCTATGTATGGTTCCTTTGTTCTATGTAAACTGCTCCTGATCTTGGGAAGGGGAGGTATATAAAAGTTTCCAAATAAATAAATTAATTCAAAGAGTGCTCTCATCAACTCTTTGAGGTATGGATTTAACCTAAATTCTAAAGACTGTACCAATCCAGAAGCAACTTCCCATCTGCTATTTGTAGATGATCTGAAACTCTACAGTTCCAGCGACCAACAATTAGCAGAGTAGCTGCGTATGATGAAAAGCTTTTCTGACGACATCAGGATGACTTTTGGCCTTGACAAATGTGCTAATGCAACTTTTTTCAGAGGAAAATCGAGCAAAACTGAAAATATTTCCCTTGCTGAGGGCTGTGACATCAAGGACCTTGAACAGGAAGGTGTAAATAAGCATCTTACATCTTAAAGAGTGGAGGAGTGGCCTAGTGGTTGGGGCAAGGTACTTCAGGCCAGAAGGTCAAGGGTTCAAATCCCACTAGAGAACAGAAACCTTGGACCAGAAGGACTGGGGTTTCTAGTCCCACAGGTGCTCCTTGTAGTCTTGGGCAAGCCACTTAACACTCTATAGTCCATGTTCCCTGTAAAATAGTTATCTCCAAGTTATAATGCCCTGTTCAATGTAATTTCAGTTTGTTTAATGTAAATCACACTGATGCAGAATAGTGTGGTATATAAGAGAATGTAAATAAATCTTGGAATAGAGGAATGAATGACACTCAAGCAGAAACTATTGAGAGAGAAGATCAGTAAAGAATATTACAGGAGTTTAAAACTGTTATTGAAAAGTGCTTTAACATCATGAAATAAGATACAAGCCATCAAACAGCTGGCAATTCCTGTACTCTCCTACAGTTTTGGGATTGTGGATTGGCCTCATAAAGAGCAAGAAAACTTCTCCATGCTCATGAAGTAATTTACAAGAATCAGTGTATGCCAAGATTGTACATTCCTTGAGCTGAAGGAGGGCTAGGACTTATAGAGATTGACTACACCTACAGAGCTACTATCATAGGCCTCCAAGCCTATCTGACAGCATCATCGGATCCAAATACACAAAAAGTGCTGAAATATGAAAGTAAACATCCAGAATCTTTCTCCATCATCAAACTTGGACAAGTGTTCTGACAATTAGAATGAATGAGTGAGAATCCACAGGTGTGCATGAGAAAGAAAGTAACAAAATTTGCAAGATCAGCAGGCGAGGAAACACAAGTGGAAAATACAGAATGTTACTCCAAGAACCTTTTGTCGATCAAGAACAGACACATGAATGGTTGAGGAAAGGTAGACTGAAACCAAAGGATGAAAGATTGATAGTTGCAGCCCAGGACAGGGGATTACGGAAGAGATGGTTTACGGTGTGTATTGAAAAAACTGGCACAACAGACATATGCTGATTCTTTAAGAAAGAGTTGGAAACAGTGACTCACCTAATAGCAGGCTGTGAAGTTCTGATGGCAGAAAATTTCTATATGGAAAGGCATAACAAAGTAGCATGCCTCCACCACTGGAAACTCTGGAAACACTACAACATCACTGTCCCTGAAAAGCACTGGGATCATGACCCTAAGAGAATAACAGAGAATGAAAAGGTTATGATCACCTTGGATATTCCCATTCCGATGGATAAGAACCTGGATGCCAGAAAACCTGACATAATGGTAAAGGAGATCAATACCAGAACGGTATTGATAATAGAAGTGTCGGTACCAAGTGATTATTCTGTGAATCACATGGAGAGGAAGAAGATCTTGACATATCAAGAAATGCAATCAGAGACCAAGAAAATATGGCAGAAATATACAGAATTATCTCTCATTGTACTGGGAACCACAGGCCTGATAAAGAAGAATTTCCAAGCACATCTTGACAAACTACCCATACATGTTACATCTTATGAACTCCAGCAGGAGGCTCTCCTTGGCGAAAGGTTTTGATGTCCATGATGTTTCTGGCTGGTCTGGGAGGCTGTTCCAAATGGAGGGTGCATAGAGTTGGAAGGCTCTTTTGCATGTATGTTAGTTTGACTTGGTTTTGAAGGGAGGGATGCTGAGGATGTTCCTTGTCAAGGTCCGTCTGGCTCTGTGTGGTTGTAAAGGCTGCATGAGTGATTGTAGGTGTGCCGGGGGGGGGGGGTCTGAATGATTTGCTTTGTGTATTAGTATGATGATTTTGTAAGTTATGTAGCTTTGCAGGGGGAGCCAGTGAAACTGTTTGAGTATTGGGGTGATATGTTCTTTTCTCATTACTGCTTGCAGGATTATTGCTATGGAGTGGAAGGCTGTCTGAAACAGTAGTAGTGTGGAATGCAGTAGTCCTTGTAAGATAGTCCAGGTAGGGTATTATTGATGCTTGGAATATGGTACAGAGGTTTTCTGGTTCAAGGAGTGGTTGGAGGCACTGTAATGTCTTTACTTTAAAATAGATTGTGTGGTTTGAAGGTTAGGTGTTGGTGACTCCTAGGAATTTCACCTCAGTTTTGGTTTTGATTGTGATGTTGTTCAGCATTTTTGTGAGGGGTGGGGTAAATGTGGTGTCTCTTGTTATGTAGAAGGCCTCTGTCTTGTTATAGTTTATTTGTAGGTTGTTTTCTGTTAACCATTTTATTATCTCGGTGAAGCATTCTTGGTGGGCTGTTATTTCAGGTTGGCAAGTGTCGATTGGTCCATAAATCATAATGTAATCAGCGTAGACGTGTAGGTTTAGCATGTGTTTCCTTATAGTTGTGCAGAGTGGTTGGAGGTATAGGTTGAAGAGCATAGCGGAGAGGGTGGATCCTTGAGGCGCACCTTGGGTTTGCTTGTATAGGGTTGAAAAGTTGTTTCCAATCTTTATCTTCTGATATCTGTCAGTGAGGTAGGATATGAACCATTTGTGGATGGTTCCCTGTATTCCATTTGTGCAGAGGCGTTGTAGCAATATTTGGTGATTCAAGGTGTCGAAAGCCGATGAAATGTCTAGGAAAATTAATAGATAGCCTTGGTTGATCTGCTGCATTTCTTGTGTGTGTTATTATTAATGTGATTAATAAAGTTTCTGCTCCATGTTGTGGTTGGAAACCATGTTGCTGGAGTTCTAGGAGACTGTGTCTGTAAACATGTTTTTGTAGTTGGTACTGGACTGTTTTTTCTACGATTTTTGCTGCGAAGGGTAGGCTTGCAATAGGTCTGTATGATGCTGGGTCTGATGTGGTTAGGGTTGATTTTTTAAGGTGGGATCAGTTGAGGATGTTTTTAGGCTTGTGAGCATGAATCCTTGATGGAGTATTTCTTGTGTGAATTTGGTGATGGTTCCACTGAGTTCTTTTTTGGTTGCCTTTATCCATGATGTGGGACAGGGATCGAGGGGGGGGGGGGAGATTGTCGTGTTCAGGGGTGTAATGGTGTTCTCTATTTGTCTTTCATTGATTGGATTGAAGGAGCTCCAGGTGTTTGTGTGATCATCCAAGATTATGATAGGTCTCCAGTTGTCTGTGAGTATGTCTATATTAGAGGATATGGGTGTTGTTATTTGGTAGTGGCTGTAGTTGTTTGTAGTGTTGGGCAAGTTGTTGATGGGTGATCTTGACGTCTTGGTTGTTAGTGGTTGATGTTTTTGTCAGTTGTTTCACAATGGAGAAGAGTTCTCTTGGTCGATTGATAGCAGTGTTTAGTAGTTTGGTACAGTGTTCATGTTTTACTTTGTCTGTTTTGGTATGGTTTTCCTTCATTAGCTATAGATATTGTGCTTTGTCTCTGTTATGTTTTGTTTTTTGCCATTTTCTTTCATATTTGTGGAGTTGTCTCTTTAGGAGTCGGAGGGTTGGGATATACCAGTCGGTCTTGGATTGTTGTGTGTGTGTCTTTGTTGTTTTGGTATTTGGGGTGTTGGGGGTGATTGCTGCTTTCTTGATGGTGTTGTTCCAGTTTTCTGTGAGTATTTCCGGGTTGGTAGAGTCAGCAAGCATTTGTTCAATGGTTTCTTTAAGGAAGCTCTCTTTGTTGAATGGTTTAAATAATCTTCTGGTTGCAGATTGCTGGTTGGGACTTGTATTGGTGGGGCCTTGTGGGAGCGAGAATTCAATGAGTTTGTGGTCTGACCATAGTACTGGGTGTACTTGTATAGAGCGAGGGGTGTTTTTGTTTTGGCAATATGGCTACATTCATACACACACATACACACACATATTCCTTCAGAATCAGTAAAGATTTATTTATTTGGCATGTTTCCTTATTTGATACTTCATTTGAACTAGCCTGCATTTCATTTTAAGTGTTTATTTCCTTATGTGAGACTTTTCTGACCCTTCAGTTATTTTTATCAGTCTGTTTTCTTATTTTGATTTTCAACCTCTTTTTCCTTTTAATTTGGCCCCAAGCACCACCTTCATGCCATTGTGGCAAACCTGAGCAGACAGATAGCATGTGCCCTCTGCCCCCCTACATCAAAAATTTGGACCAAACCTGCCCTGCTTTTAAAAACATGGCCAGGCATTTTTAATTTTTTTTCTCTGCCATTCCATAAATAAAAAAAAAAGAAATAAAAATAACCTCAACTACATAAGCGAAATAGACACAGGTTAAACAACGATGGAGGGTAATTTTATAACTGCTTAGGTTAGAAGTCCCATATAGCTGCCTTTTTTGAGGCTATTTTATAAAGACACATACAGGGTCATTTTAAAAGGTTTAGTCGTCATTTGGATGTCTAAAGATGTGCATATGGACGTTGAAATCATGGATAGGTCTCTGTAGCCATTCCACAAATGATGTTTGAAGATGTCTCTGGTGCAGGGACATTAAAGTAGGCACAGGGGTGTGGCAAAGGCATGTCTGGAGAGGGGCAATGTACTTACACATCCCCGTTTGATCTCAGAAACATCAGAAATGTCTGCAGGCACCTCCATATTTATAACTGCTCCAGGCACTAATAGGCATCAAGAAAGTGCTTGTTTTCACCTTAAAACATCCAGAAAGTATAGAGAAAATGGAGAATTAATGACTAGCCTTCGATCACAAAAGCCCACACTGAGATCTGAACCAAGACCACCTTGCTTTTAAGCCACTACTTTAATCATTATGCTATTAGACATTTATGTTTATGTTTATTTGAACCGTCTTTCTGTGTAAAGGCAAGGCAGTTTACAATCATATAAAAACACAGAGAATTAGAAAAGAACACCAACAGTTGATAGGATAGAGAGGGACAGGGAGGGTAGAGCAAAGAGTCATAGCAGGCTGTGAACTATGAACAGAGAAGAGCCACCAAAATGGTCAAGAGAATGGAAGGATATCCCTATGAGGGAAGGCTTAAAAGATTAGGGCTTTTCAACGTGGAAAAGAGATGGCTGAGGGGAGAAATGCTAGAGGTCTATAAATTAATGAATGGAATGGAAGGGGTAAACGTAGATCAATTATTTATGCCATCAAAAAGTAGAAAAAACTAGAGGACACACAATGAAGCTACAACATAACCCATTTAAGTCTCTTCAGCCATGCTCCAGGCCCAATCGGCATCATCAAGGGAGAGCGGGAAGGAAAGCTCCGCCCCACTCCCCTCCGACAAGGCCAATCGGGCCCAATGGACCCCTGCAGCTCCAGGCACATAAAGGAAGCCTGACCGCAGCACCCCAGTCTCTTCAGCCGCACTCCAGCCCCGATTGGCATCATCGAGGGAGAGCGGGAAGGTAAGCTCTGCCCCACTCCCCTATGACAAGGCTAATCGGGCCCGACGGACCCCTGCAGCTCCGGGCACATAAAAGAAGCCTGACCACAGCACCCCAGCCTCTTCAGCCATGCTCCAGCCCCGATCGGCATCATTGAGGGAGAGCGGGAAGGTAAGCTCTGCCCCGCTCCCCTCCGACAAGGCCAATCAGACCCGATGGACCCCTGCAGCTCCAGGCACATAAAATAAGCCTGACCGCAGCACCCCAGCCTCTTCAGCCGCGGAAAGGAAAATGTGGTAGGGAGGTTCTGGAGGCTAAATTTAGGCTTTTAGGTAGGAAGTTCAAATCCAGAACTTCCAGGGTAGCGTTCTCCGAAATGCTTCCCGTTCCACGCGCAGGACCCAAAAGGCAGGCAGAGCTCCGGAGTCTCAATGCATGGATGAGACAATGGTGCAGAGATGAGGGTTTTAGATTTGTTAGGGACTGGGGAACATTCTGGGGAAAGGAGGGGCTCTTCCGAAGGGATGGGCTTCACCTTAACTGGATGGAACCAGGCTGCTGCCATTAACCTTTAAAAAGGAGATAGAGCAGCTTTAAACTAGATAATAGGGGAAAGCCAACAGTCGCCCAAGAGCGGATGGTTCGGAAGAACGTATCCTTGAAGGATACTACCAAAAGCAGAGAGGTTCCAAAAAAGAGTAAAGTAGCCCAAATGCCCTCGAGTATGGAGCAGACAGAGCTTAAAGATCCCAAATTACCCATGTCTACCAACAGCCAAATTAATATGAATAAAATACAGTCTCTATAATGCTTGTATGCAAATGCTAGAAGTCTAAAAAATAAGATGGGAGAGTTAGAATATATAGCACTAAATGAGAGGTTAGATATGATTGGAATATCAGAGACATGGTGGAAGGAGGACAACCAGTGGGACACTGTGATACCTGGGTACAAACTATATCGTAATGATAGAGCTGATCAAATTGGTGGAAAGGTTGCGCTCTATGTTAGAGAGGGCATTGAGTCACAAAGGATTAAAGTTTTGCAGGAAACAAAATTTGCTGTAGAATCTCTATGGATTGAAATTCCATGTAAAAATGGGAAGGCAATGGCAGTGGGGGTGTACTATCGACCGCCTGGCCAGAATGAACAAATGGATGATGAAATGCTCAGAGAAATCAAGGAAGCTAACAAAAGTTACAGCACAGTAATAATAATGGGTGATTTCAATTACCCCGGTATCCACTGGGTCAATGTCACGGCAGGACATGCTAGGGAGATAAAGTTCCTAGATGAAATTAATGACTGTTCTTGGAGCAGTTGCTTCATGAACCGACCAGAGGGGAAGCCGTATTAGACCTAGTCCTTAGTGGAACACCAGATCTAGTGCAAGAGATAAGGGTGTTGGGGTCACTTGGCAGTAGTGATCATCAGCATGATCACCTTTGATTTAATTAGTGGAGGAGGGATAGTAAGGAAATTCACATTACTACCTTTTAACTTTCGAAAGGGAGACTATGATAAAATGAGGAAAATAGTTAAGAAAAAACTAAAAGGAGCAGTTGCAAAGGTTAAAGACTTACATCAAGCTTGGGTGTTGTTGAAAAATACTATCTTGGAAGCCCAGACCAGCTGTATTCCATGCTTTAAGAAAAGTAGAAGGAAGTCCAAAAAACTGTCATCATGGTTTAAAGGTGATGTCAGAGAGGCGGTTGTTGCCAAAAAAGCATTTTTCAGGAAATGGAAAAAAGAGCCAAACGACGAAACCTGGTAATTGCACAAGCACTGGCAAGTCAAATGCAAGGCATTGATAAGGCAGGCAAAAGGAGAATTTGAGAAGAAGCTTGTTGCGGAAGAAAAGACGCGAACTAAAGACTTTTTCAAGTACATTCGTAGCAAAAAACCTGTGAGAGTCAGTTGGTCCATTAGATGATAGAGGGGTTAAAGGGGCACTAAGAGGCGACAAGGCGATAGCGGAGAGACTGAATGAATTCTTTGCTTCAGTCTTTACTGAGGAAGATGTAGGGATGGTTACCCATGACTGAAGTGGTATTTAAAGGTGCGGAAGAATTGAAGGAAATATCGATACATCGGGAAGATGTATTACAACTATTAGATAAACTGAAGAGTAGCAAATCACCTGGGCCGGATGGTATACATCCAAGGGCGTTGAAAGAACTGAAATATGAGATAGCAGACCTGCCATAAGTAATCTGTGAACTATCATTAAAATCATCTGTAATACCTGAAGATTGGAGGATCGCCAGTGTAACACCAATTTTTAAAAAGGGTTCCAGGGGTGATCCAGGAAACTACAGACCAGTGAGCCTGATGTCACTACCGGGGAAAATGGTAGAAACCATCATAAAGAATAAAATTACTCAGCATGTAGATAGTCATGGCCTAATGGGAGATAGCCAACATGGCTTTAGACAAGGAAGATCTTGTCTTACTAATCTGTTATGCTTTTTGAAGGTGTGAATAAACAGGTGGACAAAGGTGAGTCGGTTGATATAGTGTATCTGGACTTTCAGAAAGCCTTTGACAAGGTCCCTCATCAGAGACTTTTGCAAAACTAAAGAGTCATGGGATAGGAGGCAGTGTACCACTGTGGATCAGGAACTTGTTAAAAGATAGAAAACAGAGGGTAGGGCTAAATGGCCAATTTTCCCAATGGAGAAAGGTGAATAGTGGTATACCCCAGGGATCTGTGCAGGGTCTGCTGCTTTTTGACATATTCATAAATGACCTGGAAAGTGGAATAACGAGTGAGGTTATCAAATTTTCAGATGACACAAAACTATTTAAAGTTGTTAAAACCCAAGAGGATTGTGGAAAATTGCAAGAGGATCTTGATAAATTGGAAGACTGGGCATCAAAATGGCAGATGAAATTTAATGTGGACAAGTGCAAAGTTATAAACCTAGGGAAGAACAACCCAAACTATGGTTACACGATGCAAGGTTCCACATTAGGAACCACCACCCAGGAAAAAGATTTAGGCGTCATTGTGGATAACATGTTAAAACCCTCGGCCCAGTGTGCAGCGGCGGCCAAGAGAGCAAATAAGAATGTTAGGTATCATAAGGAAAGGAATGGAAAATAAAACAAAAGATATTATAATGCCTCTATATTGTTCCATGGTGAGACCGCACCTTGAATATTGTGTGCAATTCTGGTCACCGTATCTTTAAAAGGATATAGCGTAATTAGAAAAGGTTTAGAGAAGAGCCACCCAAATGGTAAAGGGAATGGAAGGATACTCCTATGAAGAAAGGTTAAAAAGGTTAGGGCTCTTTAACCTGGAAAAGAGACGGCTGAGGGGAGATATGATAGAAGTCTATAAATTAATGAACGGGGTGGAACGGGTAAATGTAGATCGATTGTTTACGTTATCAGAATATTTATTTATTTATTTAACAGTATTTCTAAACCGCCTTATCTTAATAATCAAGGCGGTATCACAGCAAGCAATCAGGTAAAGTGGGTGTGTTATACATGCAGTGAGGGTGAAACTTAGTTGTGTGAGGGCTGTGTTGTGTGCTTGATTTGTTTTGAGCTATGTACAAAGTGGGCTATTTACAGTGGTGCTAAAAACACATTTTATATACATACAGTGTTAGGAGGTTTGGTGTGCTGTTATACATTCTCTTAGGTTATGTGATGTGTCCAAAGTGCTCTATGAACAGCATGGTTTTCAGCTGTTTTCTGAAGTCTTTGAGGTCTGGAGTTGCCCTTAGATCGTCCGGTAGATTGTTCCATATTGTTGGAGCAGCCATGGAGAGTGCTCTGTCTGTTGTGTCCTTGCGTGTGTGCTTGTATTCATTTGGGGTACTGACTCGGTTGCGTGTTTGACTTCTTCTAGGACGTGTGCTGGTTTCTGGTTGTATGAGCGTGTGGAGGCTGTTGGCTGATGTGTGCTGTTTTATCTTAAATAGGTTTATGATAGTCTTGTATCTGATGCGTGCACTGATTGGGAGCCAGTGTAAGTCCTTTAATGTAGGTGTGATGTGCTCCTGCCTTGCAGCTCCGGATATGATGCGAGCTGCAGTGTTTTGTGCCAGTTGGAGTGGTTTGAGGGCTTGTTTCGGTAGTCCAAGGTATATCGGATTGCAGAAGTCCAGTATTGGGGTTATCAGTGCTTGACAGACGGTACGGAAGTGTTCTGGGGCGAGGAGTGGTTTCAGTCTCCTGATGATTCGCATCTTATTTATTTATTTTATTTATTTTATTCATATTTCTATACCGCATCTTCCAAAGTTCAGTTGCGGTTTACAGTTAACAAGGCTTTTTGGATTGTTTTGTCTATGTGTGGTTTGAGGTTGAGTTTACTGTCCAGAGTAACCCCATGGTATCTCACCTCTGATCTTATCGGTATCGTGGTGCTTTGTATCTTTATGTTTGGTGGGTGTATGAAGCTTTGGTTCCGAGTGATGATTAAAGCTTCGGTCTTGTTGTAGTTTATTGCGAGGTTGTTGTTTTGGCACCACCTCGTCATTTGGGTAAGGCAGTCTGTTATCTTAGAGAAGTCCGGGTTGTCGATTGATATCGGGGTGTATATCATGATGTCTTCTGCGTATATTGTGTATTGGATGTTGTTCTCTTTCATAATGTTGCATGTTGGTTGGATGTAGATGTTAAAAAGGAGTGCTGAGAGTGCGGATCCTTGCGGTACTCCTTGTTGGACATTTATGGGTCGGGAGGTGTCATGTCCCACCTTGACCTGTAGCTGTCTATCGGTTAGGTACGAGTGGAACCATTTCAATGTGGTACCGTGTATACCAGTGTTCTTTAGTCTCTCCAGGAACGTATTGTGGTCAACTGTGTCGAAAGCTGAGGAGATGTCGATGAAGATCATTATAATTCCATTCCTGGTGTTGTCAATTATTCTTATGATGCTGTCGAAGAGGTAGATCAGTAGTGTTTCGACTCCATGGTTGGGACGAAATCCGTGTTGGTTGTCGTCGAGTGTTTCGTGTTCGTCAATGTGTTCCTGAAGTTGTAGTTGAACCGTCTTTTCGATTATTTTTGCGAGGAAGGGTATGCTGGAGATTGGTCGGTATGCTGCTGGGTCCTTTTTGTCGAGAGTAGTTTTCTTTGTGATTGGTCTTACTGAGGCGAGCTTTAGTTGCTGTGGCATGAGTCCTTGAGTGAGTGAGTTGTGTACCATTTTATGAATGGTTGGGATGAGGCTTGATTTGGTGGCTTTGACCCATGACACTGGGCATGGGTCTGTAGGAGCAGTGCTTGTGTTGATTGTGGAGATGAGATGGGATATCTGTTCTGTTGAGGGTGAGTAGAATGTGCCCCAGGTTTTGTGGTGTACGTTCGTTCTGGTGGTTCCACTGGGTGTTGTGCGCTCTGTGGAGTGAAATTTGTCTTTGATGTGGTCGGCGAATTTCTGTGGATCAACTTGTACTTCCCCTTCTGCTGCTTGCTCCTTTGTGAGGGTCTTTACTATTTCGAAAAGTTCTCTGGGTTTGTTGATGGAAGTATTTATCAGGTTTGTGTGGAATTCTCTCTTTGATTGGTTGTTGTGTTCATTGTATTGTTTTTGCTTTGTTAGGTAAAGATGTTGGTCGGAAGTTGTTTTGTTTTTTCTCCATCTCCGTTCAATCTTCCTGAGCTCCCTCTTTTCCTGTCGTATTTTTGCTGAGTACCATGGCTTGTTTTGTCTCTTGTTGTGGTGTTGTTTCTCGGTCCTGCCATCAGATGGTTTGGCAGCGTTAGCTAGAATGCTGTTCCAGTTGGAAACTTGTTCCTCCAGGTCCTCTGAGTCAATGTTCAAGTGTTGTATTGTGTCCTGTATGAATTCGTCCCTGTCAAAGGACTTGATTCGTCTTTGTGTGTGTGGGATGTTCGCTCTCTCTCGTTTGTCCGGTCCTCGTGTGATTGCAGTTTTGTCTCGATTAAGTAATGGTCAGACCATGGTACTGGGGTGATGGTGGGTGTAGAAATTAGGTCTCTTGATGTTAGGTAGTTTGATGCGAAGATGAGGTCTGGGGATGATCCAAGTCTGTGTGTTGGTGCATTGACTATCTGTGTGAATTGAAGTGAGGTCATTGCTTGAAGGAAGGCCTCTGCATCTTTTGTATTGGCGGACTTGAGGTTGAAGTCTCCGATTAGTAGTGCTGGTTTGTTGTTTGTTGTTATAGCACAGGCTTCTTCGAGTGTGAAGGCTAGTTTGTCGGGTGGAGCGCGGGGTGCTCTGTAGGTTAGGCAGATTGCAATATTCTTGTTCTTGATGCTAATTGTGTTACATTGCTGTGTATCTGTGAGGTTCTGTGTCTTGAACTTAAGTTTTGTTTTTGCTATTATCAGGACTCCTCCTCCACGCTTGTGGGTGCGTGGGCAGTTGTATGCTGAGTAGTTGTTCGGTACTAGTTGGTTGAGTAGTACACTGTCGGTAGGGTTGAGCCATGTCTCTGTGATGCATATTATGTCGGGCTGTCGCTCTTCTATGTGGTCTACAAGAGTGTGTATCTTGTTGCAGACGGATCTGGCGTTTATGAGCTCAATTGTTGTTGTCTTTGTGGAAGAGGTTGTTGCTACATGTGCTTCCTTTGTGCCAGTGTTGGGGTTTGATTTGTGTCTGTTTGGTCGCTTTGCTTGGGAAGTTCCGAGTGTCTCTTTGTGTGTGTGTTGTGGTTCGAAATATAGAATATATAATATAGATTATATTATATAATATAGAATATAATATAGAATATAGAAAGACTAGGGGACATGCAATGAAGCTACAGGGTAAACTATTTAAGACTAATAAAAGAAAATATTTTTTCACTCAACGTGTAATCAAACTCTGGAATTTGTTACTGGAGGATGTAGTAAAGGCTGTTAGTGTAGCTGGTTTTAAAAAAGGTTTGGATAAGTTCCTGGAGGAATGGTCCATAAACCATTATTAAGAAGGGACACAGGATATCAATGCTTGACCCAGTACAAGCATTGTGGAACCTGTGTCTTTTGGGGAAACTGCTAGGTACGTATTACCTAGATTGGCCACTGTTGGAAACAGGATACTGGGCTTGATGGACCTTGGTCTGACCCAGTATGGCATATCTTATGTTCTTATGTTCAGCCACGCTCCAGCCCCGATCGTCATCATCAAGGGAGAGCGGGAAGGTAAGCTCTGCCCTGCTCCCCTCCAAAAAGGCCAATCGGGCCCGACGGACCCCTGCAGCTCCGGGCACATAAAAGAAGCCTGACTGCAGCACCCCAGCCTCTTCAGCCGTGCGGGAAGGTAAGCTCCGCCCTGCTCCCCTCTGACAAGGCCAATCAGACCCTCCTCCAGGTTACTTCCTCCCCAACCACGAGACGTGCCCGCGCCTGAGGGCCTCGCCAGAGGGCCCTTTGGTGTGGCCCTTAGGAGTGGAACCAAAGAACTCAACGTCTGATCTATCAACATAACGCTTCCTTAAAAAAAGTATCTACATACGTAGAACTCAGCGATAAAGTAAGGACTCCTTAGCTCTTATTAACACTGCATTGCTGATTTGTAATAAACTATCCTATCTTCCTAAATCTGCATTGCTGTTACTAACATAGCATTGACCTGTGCTAGAAATTGTGCCATTTGCTCAAGACCGCCTTGCTATTTTGTGCTAGAGACTGTGCTATTTTGATATAAATTGTGCTATCTGCCCAAATTTCCATTATTTTAACCAACATAACACTGATCTATGCTAGAAATTGTGCCATTTGTTCAGGACCGCATTGCTATTTTGCTATAAATTGTGCTATCTGCCCAAATTGGCATTGCTTTTACAACATAGCAGTGACCTCTACTATTCGCTCCAGACCATTTGCTCAAGACTGCATTGCTATTTTGTGCTAGAAACTGTGCTATTTTGCCATAAATTGTACTATCTGCCCAAATTGGCATTGCTTTTACCAACATAGCAGTAACATATACTTGAAAGTTCCAGCACATTCACTAGAACATTCACATAGATTTCCTTTCACGCAACCCCCCCCCCCATCAAGAACACAAAATGGCTCCCACAAAGATTCAAGCCCTTCCTGTCCCACTCTTCCTAATTACTCTTCTAATACACAACATTTCCACTTACAAATCAGACCAAACCCCCTATAATACCATTCCTATTATCCACAACCCATACCGAAACACATTACACTCTCTCCAACATTTATCTACCCACATAACCAAAATCCGCACCAAAATATCCACAGACCCTATCCCAGATTAATCCAAATAAACCATCAACAACCTACTAACAAGTTTGACTCTTCCAACACACCCATCCTAAAAAAAACTCATTCTCATAAACATACGATCCATAAGAAACAAATTACCAATCATTAATGACATGATCAGAGATGAACAACCCGACATAATCTTCATCACGGAGACATGGCTCTCACCCACTGACACAATCCTTCTAAATCAACTATACACACAACAATATGACTTATTCAACTGCCACGGGAACTTCAAAAGAGGAGGGGGAGCCCTCATCCTCCCCAAAAAGACCTCCAATATACCCTAACAAGCATAAATAGTATAGATGGCATGGACATCATCAATATAGAAAATAAAACCCTTGCACTCTGCCTCATCTATAGACCACCATCTGCTGACCACAACAACCTCACCCCTATTCTGGAACTTGCATGCACGGCCTCACAAAGAAAACCACTTATCATACTAGGTGACTTGAACCTCCCGTCACTCAACCCCTCTCACACAATGAACTTCATAGACGCAATGACAGAAATGGGATATGAACAGATCATACATGCCCCCACACACATAAAGGGAAACACCCTGGACCTTGTCTTTCTCCCCATCCCTTTCAATAATCACCAACTCTGCACCCCCCCAACCGACCACATAACCCCCATTCTACTTGAACTACACTGGCTCCCTATAAATAGCTGGATAAAATATAAAATAATCTTAACAACATTCAAACTCCTCAATGACATCTCCCCCTCACACCTAACCACCCTCCTACACTCCCCACCAGAATCCAGAACACACAGACAAAATGCAACCCACTCACTCGACATATACAAAACCATCTGCAAGACAAAGAAAACTACAAGCTCAAGAGCCTTTTCATTTGCTGCCCCTACCCTCTGGAACGAACTTCCACTAACCCTCCGCATGACAAAAGACCTTCAGCTATTCAGAAAAGGACTTAAAACACACCTTTTCACTGAATATTTCGAAAACCCAACCGAAATCCCTTACCTCTTACAAACTACTTCCCAACAATCGCAAAAACGACCTACCAACCTCCAGAACCCAGAACCCACTACCCCCCCAACCCCAGAGCTTCGCCCCACCATAACCAAATGAACAATATAACTCAAAGATTGACACAAGGTTGTTTGTACAATATGTTTATTTGTAAATGGTCAGTACCACAGTTTCATACAAAAGTTGTTTGTAAATAGTTATAACTGACTTTTCATGTAAAAGTTGTTCAAGTTGTTCAATTATTCTCTGTAAACCGCCCTTCATCTCTGGAAGGGGCGGTATAGAAGAAAAGCATAAATAAATAAATAAAAGAAATAATAAGAGAAAATATTTTTTCATTCAACGTGTAATCAAACTCTGGAATTCCTTACCAGAAGAAGTAGCAAAAGCTATTAGTGTAGCTGGGTTTTAAAAGGTTTTGGACATGTTCCTGGAGGAAAGGTCCATAAAGCATTATTAAAGAGGACCTGGGAAATTCACTGCTTGCCCTTGGAAAAGCATTATGTGTGCCTTTTTGGTTACCTGACAGATACTTTTGACCTGGATTGATCACTGTTGGAGACAAGATACTGGACTTGATGGACTTTGGCCTGACCCAATATGGCATTTCTTATGTTCTTATGAACCTGAAGGTCTTTGCTCTGTTATTGTGCTAGTCCCGCCTGCAGCTGCAAACTTGAAGGTAATCTGCCACCACATATAAGAAGCACTCCAGTGGCATTCTATGCCATGGTGGCACTTGCTGCAGGTGCATGTCCTTAGATCGTGCCCAAGAGGCAAGACGTGCTCCTTGGGCGAGCTCCTTAGGCTGTTTCCGGTGACCCAGCTAGTCCCACTCTCTCTGGCCACATACCTTTATCATTGCTCTGCAGCCCTTCCTGTAAGTATTCCCTTCATTTGTTACTGTTCTTGACACTCTTCCTTTGGTCCAGCAGTCCCTCCTATATGTCTGTCATCCCCACGCACTGGGGTAGACGCCTTGCTTATCTTCTGTCTCTAGCCCCTATAACCACATGCCTTGTCTCCACCTCAGTGGTCTCCTCTACCATTCCCTGGCACACTGCACTGTTAAATTGCAAAAACTATCCTCACTCAGGACCTGCTGTCCTAGCATTGCTTGGATGCTCTCTTTCTCGCTGAGATGTGGTAGAGAGAAGGGGAGGAGCCCCTCCTCAACTGTTGTCTCCCCCCAGACTATGTAGCTTTCTCTACGCCCAGGGTGTGCTGCAGCGGTGGGGGTGTTGCGACCTTATTCCATTCCTCCCTTCCTGTTTCTGAGGCTTCTTTCTCAGTTCTTCACTATCCTCAGTCTCTTCTGCTTTGACAATGGTTCTCTGCCCCTCCATTTCTTCCTAATCTATGCCTCCCAACTCTTCACCCCCACCTCTGGGATTCCTTTCTTCTTACCCTCTCTGATGTTTTACTACTGTACCTGCACCTCCTGATCCTGGGTGATTTTAACGCCCACTTCGCCTCCCCACTTGAGCTCTGTGACAGAACCCTTGTTCAACTCTTTTGTGATCTTTCACTCGTCCATCATGTATCTTTCCCCACCCATACTGTGGTCACCACCGGCAGCTCCCCGATCGGGTCAGAGCCCAGGAGACGGAACACAGGACTCCTCCCAGCTCCAGAGCCCTAAGCCAATCAGTCGCCTGCCTCCTCGTTCAAAAATAAAAGCGCCATTGGGCGCAGGAAGATCGCACCACCGGCAACTCCCTGGTCGGTTCAGAGCTTATCAATGCCCATGCTAAACTCCTTAACCTTAGAAAAGAAAGACATAATGATAAGCCTCATATATAGAGCCCCAACCTCCGACTCCGATGATCTCTCATACATAACAGAATTGGCTACAAGATACTCCAATAAGAGTAAATAACTAATATTACTAGGCAATTTCAACTTGAACTCCTTATCCCCAATACAGGCCTCATCATTCCACAAGGCCTTAACCTCTATGGACTTCACAAATATCACTGATACTCAAACACATGATAATGGAAACACTCTCGACTTAGTGTTTGTACCCTCCAATCTCCTTCTGCTCATCAACTACCAAGTATCCCCAGTACCCTGGTCTGATCATCACATGATTGCACTTAACCTACCTGTCAATCCAACCCAGATCAGACATAACTACTTAAACAATCCAAGATGCTTCAAAGAATTCAACAGACACCCTCCTCAATCAAATTTTCCCAAAGCTAGACATCAAATCTACAGACCTCTCTGCACTTACATTGAACTGGAATGACACCATTTCTCCAGCCGCTCTTGCTCCACCCAAGAATAACATATCTCATAGAAAAAACAAAGTCCTATGGTATTCCTCTGATATAAGACAAGCTAAACTCACCTTGCGAAAACTGAAATGAAAATGGAGAAGAACCAAGGAGCAGACAGATCGCTTGGAGTACAAAACAAAGCTATATGAATACAATAAGATGATCTTGGAACACAAAAAGTAACACCATACAAACATCATAATGAAATCACTAAACCACCCCAGAGAACTCTTCTCAATAGTCAAGGACCTGATTAAAGCTCCTTACAACGCCATCGCAGATACCTTAACCCCCGAAATATACGCAAGCTACCACCAAAACAAACTCTCATGCCCACTTAACACACCAACCTGCCCCCTTCGTCAAAATCATCTGCAGCAAGAGAATCACCAAGGATATGGACAAAATTGTACTCGATCTCTGAAGAATACTACAATAACCTACTAAAAGCCCTGAACACTACAACCTCACCCCTTGAACCTTGCCCCACTGCCTGGATAAATCGATCTCTCAAAAACTGGCACCAATACTCTTCAGAATAGTAAACCTTTCCCTCACTCAAAGATTTATGCCACCTCACCTCAAAATCTCGTCCATAAGACCATTCTTAAAGAACACAGCAGCCGAACCAAGTTCACCAGACTCATACCGTCCAATATCCAGCATACCACTCCTATCAAAAATAATTGAAAAGACCATTCATCATCAACTCCAGGACCATGTAGACACAAACCTTCCACTCGATCCACAGCAACATGGATTCTGAGAATCCCATGGAGTCAAAACCTTAATCACATCCCTGACAAACAGAATCCTCAAAAGGATCGAGAACATCAAACATGGATTCATACTCATTTTCATTGATATAGCAGCTGCATTTGACTCAGTAATACACCCCACACTCCTAGACAGGCTGTCAGAGATTGGAATAAGTGACACCCCACTGTCCTGGTTCCGCTCCTACTTATCTGAAAGAACAACAGAAGTGAAGATTAAGACCAGCAAATCAAGACCTTTGCCGTTGCATCAAGGACTACCTCAAGGCTCAGCACTATCTGCCTTACTCTTCAACATCTACATATAGCCTATATGCAAAATCATATAGAACCACTCCATACACTACCATCTCTACGCAGATGCCTTAATCATATACTCATCAATTGATACCACGAATCCAGACTTCTCCCCATCTCCTCATGCATGATAGAAATAACTGAATGGCTGGCACAACACAACTTATTAATCAACTACAATAAATCTGAAGCCCTTGTAATCACCAGAAACACTACATTCAACCCTCCAAATTATTTATTATTATTATTTATTAACATTTTTATATCACAATTTCCTACAGATCAATTGCAGTTTACAATGAAAAGAGTGAACAATGTGAACAGTACAGAGTAGTACAATTCAGTTTGGTTTACATGGAACAGTAAAAACTATGTACAGCAATGGTAACAGAACTTAGATAACTATATACAAGGTGTTCTTGTGTTAACTATGTACAATGTGATCTTGTGCTGTTGAGATAATTGCTAGCAGGCTATTGATTTGAGGCGTTTGAGTGCTGGATTGTGGTCATTAGTTATGTTATAGAACCATAGTGTTGTGCAAATAGATAGGTTTTTAGATTTTTCCTAAAGCTGGATAGATCTTTTATAAGTAGGCAATCCGGCAGCTTATTCCAGAGGGTGAGGGAATAGTGGGAAAATGCCCTATTGTTTGTGGTTTTCTTGGCTTTTCTGAAGTCTGTAGTTGTTGTAAGTTTGTTTTTGCTGCAGTCCCTTTGAGAGTGTTTGTTTGTTTTGTTTGTGATGAGTAATGAGAGATAGGATGGGGAGATATCATTTATTAATTTGAAGGTAGTTATGATAATTTTGTATTGGGTATGGTATTGTATTGGGAGCCAGTGGAGGTTATACAAGATTGGTGTGATGTGGTCTATGGGATTGGAATTTGTTGTGATCCTATCTGCAATGTGTTGAGTGATCTGTAGTGGTCTTAATGTTTGTTTGGGCAATCCTTGGAGTAGAGTGTTGGCATAATCAAAGTGGGAGGTGACAATACGGATGTGAAGTCATTAGGGTGGAGGAGTGGATGTAGCTGTTTTAGTAATCTAAGTGTATAGTAGATCTTCTTTGTTGTGAGTTTTATGAATGTGACCATGTCCAGGGTGTGATCTAGGATTACCCCAAGGTATTTTATTTCATCTTTTACAGTTATAGTTGTGTCTTGAATTTGAATATTTGAAGGGAATGTGAAGTATTGGTTGCAGGTTATAAAGAGGGCTTCTGTTTTATTAAAATTAATCTTGAGGTTGTAGGATGAAAGCCAGTTAATGAGTTCTGTGAAGCAGTCTGTGATTTGTTGGGTTGTGGTGTTATTTATTTTGAAAGGGAGATATAACATTATATCATCTGCATATATGTGATATAATATTTTGAATTTTTTAAATATGGAGCAGATGGGTTGGAGATAGATATTAAATAATAGTGCGGATAATGCTGATCCTTGGGGGAGCCCTTGTTTTTGGTTGTAGGTTTTGGAAAAGTTGTTGCCTATCTTTATTTGTTGTGTCCTTTCTGATAGGTATGATTTGAACCATTTTAGTACTGTATTGTTGATACCTATGTGTTGTAATCTGGATAGCATGATATGATGGTTTACATTGTCAAAGGCCGCAGAGATGTCTAGGAAGATGAGAAGATATACATTTTTAGTGTTGTCAATGCCTTGTAGAAGACAGTTGAAAAGAACAGTGAGGAGTGTCTCAACTACATGGAATGACCTAAAACCATATTGCTGCTCATCAAGAGGGGCATGTAGATCAATGTGATCTTGAAGTTGGGTAAGTATTGCCTTCTTGATTAGTTTGGATAGTAGTGGGAAGCTAGAGATAGGTCTGTAAGACGTGGTTGGTTTTGTCCATCGTATTGTTTTTGAGTATTGGGCGTATTATTGCATGTTTGCGTGATGGGGGCATATGTCCAAGTTGTTGAGAAGTGTTAATGATAGGGAGAATGAAAGGGGTAAGTTCTGTTTTGGTTGCCTTTATCCAGCTTACTGGACAGGGGTCTAGATATGAGGTGGTAGTGTTGACCTTGGTGATTATGTTTTCTAGCATATCCTTAGATGTAAGGGAGAATGTTGAACATATATGGATTGATGTTGAGTGTTGGACATCCTGGTTATATTGTTTAGGGATATGTTGCATTAGTTTATCTTTGTAGAAGTTAGCCAGGGTTTGGGGGTCAATAGTGGTATCTGTTGTGTCATTGTTTGTGTTATTATTGGTTAAGGATTTTATGATTTGGAAAAGTTCACTTGGATGGTTGATAGACTTTGATAGAATATTAGTGTTCTTTCTTTAGTTCATTTATGGTTTTCCTGTAATGTGTTAGTTTGGCCATGTATAAGGATTGATCTGTTATGGATTTTGAGTGGCGCCAGTTGCGTTCCACTTTGCGTGGAAATAACCTACAAATCGTAAATCATTCAATTCCAATCAAGAATAAGGTGAGATTCCTGAGTGTACTTCTAGACCAGAGGCTCAACCTCCAATCTTACGTCAACAAAACCACCTCTAAATTCTACTACAAGATAAAGATTCTGCAGAACATACTAGAAGCAAAACACTTCACATCTGTCTGCCAGGCAATAATTACTCCGCTGCTGGATTACAGTAACATAATATTCCAAGGTCTACCCAAAGCTACAACTCACATACTGCAGCTTGCAGAAAACACAGCTGCTAGGCTAATTGGAACAAAGAAACATGATCCTGTCACCCCCATCTTAAAAGAACTCCACTGGCTTCCCATCAGCTCAAGAATAAAATATAAAGCCATAATGATGGCATTCAAGAATGCTTAAATGAAATAATCAAAAGAGTTCCAGATACACGATCGAGGAGGAAAATCCACCAGAACACACTCTCAACTACCACCATATCACCCACATCTTCACAACTACTTCACAGGGTATTTGAATTCTACTCACCTTCACTATGGAACTCACTCCCACACTAGCTAAGAGCTACTTCAGATATCGCTGACTGCAAAAAACATCTAAAGACATATCTATTCACTGAGCACTATAACGGCTTATGAAGTACACACTACAGCTCTTAAATCCCCGCAACAAGACAATGACAAAACTAAGAACCACTGTATATAGTTGAAATGTTGTGACCATTTATTTTATTTATCAGGTTTTATATGCTGCCTTATCATTTCAATCAAAGTGGTTTACATTGAAACTTAGTAATGTACATTAAATAGGGATATTGATAGCTTGGATTTTTTGGAGGTAATGGAGGGTTAAGTGACTTGCCCAAGGCCACAAGAAGTGCTAGTGGGAATTGAACCCTGGTCTCTAAGCCAGTGTTCTTAACCACTAGGCTACTCCTCCACTCCAGTTTGATGTGTATAGTTCTTTAAATTGTTTCATGTATTACCTATTCTGTTTCAATGTAAACCGCTTTGATATAACTGAAAAGCGGTATATAAAAAAAAAAGTTAAATAAATAAATCCTTGATCTTGTCCTTTCCTCTCTGCCTTTGTGGTCAGCCCTTTCCTCATTCACATCCTTCCCGGTCCCCTGGTCTGGCCATCAGTGTATTCTTTTCATGTCTCACTTCTTCCCTGTTATGGCTCCTTCCTCTTCTAATCCCTCTCCTTGATCCTCATGTTTATCCCTCAGTCGAAAGATTTCTTCTTGCACTCTTGAGCTTCTTACCCCCTCTAGTGATATCTTTCCACCAGATTTCTCATCCCTCTCAGTTGATACTCAGGCTCAACTTTGGCATTCTACACTGTCTACTGCCCGTGACAACATTCCCCCTCTCTGCCTACATAATTGCTCACCCAAGCAGAGTCATCCTTGGTGTCATCATGGTCTCTGCCTCCATCATCGTCAGCTCCACAGAGCAGAATGCCATGGAAGAAGCATCTCTCCCTAAATTCCGTTCAATGGTTTAAACATCTCCACCCTCACTAGCGCTCCATGATTCACACAGCAAAGAAATCTTAATACAATGATCTTATTTCCTCTTCCGCCAATCGTCAGCTCTTTCCAAGCCAACTATTGCCAATTGTCCCCCCTCTTCAGACGCCATCTCCCCAATTTCTCACCCACTACTTCCAGAACAAAGTACTGTTTCTCAGATCTTCTTTTATCAACTCTTTGTCTCCCTGTACCGGAGCTCCTTCCTCCCCCATGTCAACTGTTTCCTCTGATTCCTCTGAGGAATCTCATTCCCTGAGCCTTTCTCTCTCTCACACGTGGTCCTCTTTCCATCTGATTACTTCTGCTGAGTTACTTAAGACCATTGCATCATCTCACAAAACCACCAGTCCAGCTGATCCGATTCCTTGATTCCTTTTCACTGGCCCTGTTATCCTTGATCTTGACAAGCCTCAACAACAGTCTGTCTTCAGGTACCTTTCCAACCCCTTGGAAATTCACCCTGGTCCACCCCATTCTGAAGAACACATCCCTGGACCCCTCCATAGCTGCACACTACCATCCTGTTTCCACTCTCTCCTTTGTCTCCAAGATACTTGAAAAACTGGTTTTCACTCAGCTCTCTGCACATCTTGACTCCACTCATGCCCTTCACCCGCATCAATCTGGTTTCTGTCCCGGGCACAACACAGAGATGATCCTTCTTTTCTTTTTGAGCGAGTTCCATGAATCACACAATCACAGCAATATTTCTCTAGCAGTTTCTCTTGATCTTTCCTCAGCTTTTGACCTTGTAGACCATGTCACTCTTCTCTCACATCTTCATGACTTTGGTCTCCACAATACCATTTTTTACTGGTTTCATTTTTTTCTTTCCCACTGGTCTTTTTTCTGTTTCAGCTGATATCTTCTTCTCTTGTACTCTCCCACTTCTCTGCAGGGTCCCCGAAGGCTCTGTACGAGCTCCTCTTCTATTTAATATTTTCTTAATCCCATTCACCGTACTGGGCCAACAGCATGGTATTTCGGCACATTACTATGCTGACAATATTATTTTGCTCCACCACACCAATCCAATTGTCCCTGATCTCACACCTCTCAATGCCTGCCTGTCTACAATCTCCACCTGGATGTCCAACAACTTCCTCCACCTTAACCCCACTAAGTCCGCTGTTATCTGGTTCTCTTTCATCAGCTCTCCCCCATCATTAGCACCTACTTCCCTGATTCTGCAATCCCACTTGTCAATTCCATTCAGTATCTGGGAATCACCCTGGACTCCTCACTAACCTTTCATGCACACCTGGCCTCTCTGATTTACTGTCCCTTTCTTGCACTCTGTCAAATCTGTGCCATCCGCCCTTTACTCTCCCCCTCCTCTCTGACCACCCTTTTGATTGATTACTGCAACACTATCGTCCTAGGTCTCCCTCAGTATCAGCTTCACTGGCTTCAATTCATTCAAAACACTGCTGTTCGCATCCGTTCACATGCTTCCTGGTTTGAGCATGTCACCCCCCCTTCTAGTTCATTCCCATTGGCTTCCCATCAAATACCAGCTTCAATATAAATTTCTCATTCTGGTTCATCAGGCGCTTCACACAGGTTCTCCCCGCTATCTCTCCAGGGCTTTTCTTCTTCACTCCCCACATCATGTCCATGCAAACCGTCTACATCTTCCCTCCGCTTCTCAGGTCTGGCTAGAGTCAACCATTCCTCAGATTTTTACTTTCTTGGCCCTGCTTCCTAGAATGCATTACCCCTTGCCCTCCAGCATGAATCTTCCTACTCCAGATTTAAGACTTTTCTGAAAACACACCTTTTCAATGTAGCATATGACCTGCCTGTTACATGACCTCCCCATGACCTCTGTTTTAAAATCCCCCCCTGCTCTTCCCTCCTTCCTCCCTTCTTGTTTCTCCCCTCTTTGGTGAGAATGTCCTATTCTGTCCTATCCTCAAACTGGTGCTCCTTTCTACTTGTGATTTTAACCTTGTCTTTTAGTCTGTACACTGCCCTGCTGTGTTAAGCGAAGGGCAGTCTATCAAGGTCAAATAAACATAAATATAAACATAGAGAGTGGTTTGTTCAATGTCCCAGGCAGCCTAGGCCTCAAAGGCCCATGAGAAGAAATATGTCTTAAGCTGAGATTTGAAAGATGAATAGGAATGTTTAAAGCAGAGTGCCGGGACAGAGACTTCCAAAGAGTGGGGACACAAAAAAGGAAGGCAGAATGATGAGTAAATTCAAGCCAGGTTTTGGTGGGGAACGGGATATGAAGTCTATTATCCTGAAGGGTCTGAGACAGGGTATAGAATGTAAGATAGGAGAACTAGTGTAGAAGACCTTGTGTGTTATAGTCAACAGTTTGCTTTACGGTTTAGGCACTTAATATACTTCCCTTTATGCTGTGTATCAGAGCAGCTTGCATATATGCTAACAGGCACTTTTTATTCCCTTGTCCTCGAAGCATACCTGAGGCAATGGAGGGCTAAGTGGCTTGCCCAAGGCCACAAGGAGTGGCCATAGGACTAGGGACCCCTCACTCCCTCTGGCCTGAGGTTACTTGGCTCTATGTGGGAATTGAACCCCTGGCCCTCGGTAACCTGTTCCAACCACTGAGCCACTCCTCCCTATTGGATCTGGGCAGAGACTGGCAACCAGTGGTGGGATTTCAGGAGTGGTGTAACATGATCAAATATTCCTACATATGATAGAATATGGATGGTGGTGTTTTGGACTGCTTGGATACACTTTAGTGAGGAGAGAGTCCAGTATAGACAGAGTTGCAGTACTCAAGACAAGTGATAACGCAACTGAGCAACAGGGAGGTTAGAGCAGAAAAAGCAAGGAATGGGCAGACAGAGTGACATTTCCCCAGGGCAAAAAGGCTTACTTAACTACTGCATTAATATGCTGCGTGAAGGATAAATCAGAATCAAGGATAACTGAGATACTTCACAGCAGACACAACTTGGAAGGGTGACTGACCCATACAAGGAGCATAGTACCACCAGTGAGCCAAATGGATGTTGTTTTCTTGGAGTTTAATTTAAGACGATTGGTGCTTAACCAAGAGGCAATGAGGGTAAGTGTGTGGTTAATGAAAGGAAAGTCAGATGTGTCTTGGTTTTGAAATGTGCTCCTGGGGACGGCTATATAGACGTTTGATACACGTACATATTGGGCAGGTCCACGTTTCTGAAACTGTGCCTGAACTTGCATGTTCCTGCCTTTTTTTAAGACATTCTGACTTTGTCATTCCAGATTGCACTTGGACATCCCATTGTGAAATGTGCTTCATAGCCTCACAAAACCTGCACAATCATGGATAAATATGCACATACTGTAGGAATAAACCATGCATGCACTTTGTGACTCCACCCATGCATGCACCAGCCAAACTAGGCTCCTGAACATGCTTATATGTGGATCCCATAAAACTCTGTGCCTTCTTGTCACTATGCACACTTTTATGCATGTTACTCATGGGGATCATTTTATAAGATGCCATTTATACTTGTGAAACAGGGTTTATGCATGAGAAATCATTTATAAAGCTCCATCCTAAATATCTAAAAGTGTGTATAAATAATGGGAAAAAAGCAAAAAAAAAAAATCCATGCCAGATGTTGTTGTCATAAAACATGTTCTTAAACTCACAAGAACAGTTCCAAAGGATGTGCCAACAAATCATCTGCATAGATTTTAAAAAAAAAAATCCATAAAAACCTGGAACAATGAAGGTGAACCAAACTCATATTCGAGAAAAATTCCAATGCACACCTCTGTGAATATATCAAAATAGCATTGTATTGGTATTTGTTTTGTATAAGGTGAGCTACAATCAAGCACCAGGGATGCACATTCATTGAAATGATATGGAAAATAGCAACAACATTTCCCATGTTGATTCATACACTTTTAAACCTGAAATGACAGGAAAATCCTGAAATTTAGTTTTTTTCCCCTATGTCATTGATAGTGTGCGCTCTTGCCCTGTAGAACACACTATTGCTCAATAGGCACCTATTAGAGTGCTCAGTAGGCATTTATTGCTTATTTCTTTAGTGAAAGATATTGGTCAATATTGCTCAACAGATACCTACTGTAGTGCTCTATAGAGTACCTATTGATGAACAGCATGGACTAGTCAGTGATAGTTTTGGCCTCACCATCCTGAATGAGCCTGATCTCATCTAGTCACAGAAGCTAAGCAGACTTGGGCCTAGTTAGTACTTGGCTGGGAGACCACCTTGGAAGACTAAGGGGCATGTTTACTAAACGGCGCACCTGTGCGGGGCGCACCTGAGCGCCCTAAAATGATGCATTTAAGTGCTCTTAAACGCCCCGTACACGTGCGGGTCACATTAACGGGGTCTGTTTACTAAAGGCCGGTGTTGTGCGGTCCGCGGTACCGAGCGGGTGCCGTATAAGGAGTGGGCGTTCCGTCGTGAAGAACAGAAGCTGTGATTGACAGATGCGCTAAGGTGCGCGGCGCCCGTGTGGTTAGTGCCCTGTGACATTACGGCGTTTGATCTGTGCACATAGATCACACTGCTCACGGTTTTTGGGCTTCCACTATTGTGCTGCACATTGCTGACGGAAACGGTTTCTTTTCCCTGCACAGCACCTCTAACGCGAGTGTTTCACTGGCGGTAAATTTCTTTGCAGATTCGGGCACGCTCCTGTGCGGCGAGTCTCTCCCCTCCCACATTCCGCCCACTGACCCCGTCTCTCCGCCCCTAGGGGGCCTTCCTCCGCCCTCATTTCGCCTTGGCACGCCTCTTTCGCACATTACCGCCCCGCAAACGTGCGCGTTTTCGGCGCACGTGTGCGGGGCCCGTTAATGTGACCCGCACGTGTACGGGGCGTTTAAGAGCACTTAAATGCATCATTTTAGGGCGCTCAGGTGTGCCCCGCACAGGTGCGCCGTTTAGTAAACATGCCCCTAAGTTTGGAGGCTAACTGTGAGGAAGAAAGGCCTTGCAATCTACATTTAGATGCACTCTGCTATGAAAACCCAGGGGATAGTCTCAACTATTCACAGGGTCACCAGGAATTGGCATCTACTTGATGGCGTACACAATTGAGAGATAGTATGTACTATGTAATAGTGTACATTATTAACAAAATTGCCATGAACTGAAAATTGGAGGAAAAACAGAACAAAATGAAAAATAAAACACAAACAGCATCATAAACAAAAACATTTGCATGTGCCACAGTAGGATTTTCCCACTCAAGATTTTGATTAGCTTGTAAGCTCTATAGAGAAGGGATTGTCTCTTACATGTACTGTCTGTGCCTTATAGTGCTATACAAATGATAAATAGTAGTAGTAGTAAGATGGCTTACAATCTAAAGGTTAGGTTTACTAAAGCGTTTCAACCATTAACATGCATTAATTTGCATTTAACAAGAGTTTATTAGTAAATGCACCCCATTGATAATAATGGGGTTTGTATTATTTCATTTCATTTCTTAACAATGTATATGCCAGCATTATGGCTATAAATCAAACACAGCAGTTTATAGAAAGCAGAACACAAGATACTTACTAAAATAACATAATCTAACTCAAAAACATCAATGCACTTTAAAATGTTAACACGTTTATTAAATCTAGTCTTAAGTTTGTAGCTGAGGCAATGGAGAGTCAAACAGATCACAAGGAGCATCAGTGGGAGTAGCAGAATTTCAGTTCTAGCTTTCCTGGATTATATCCCACTGCAATAATCACTTGATACTTCTCCACTCCAGTGACAAGGTAAAAGAGACTATGAAAGCCCAAAAGGCATCTTTGAAAGCATGGAAAGCTTGTTCAAATGTGGAAAATGAAAACAGCATAATTGCTGGCAAACCAGATAAAAAAGCAGTAATAAGGCAAGCCAAGAGACAACACGAAAAGAAACTTGCTAAAGGAACAAAAATTAATAATAAAAAATATTTCTGAAGTACATCAAAAGCAGGAAGCCTGAAAAGGAAACAGAAATTGATGGCAGATAAAGACCATATGGATCATCCAGTCTGCCCATCTGTACATACCAACGAATAAGCTCTATAATGCATCCTCTCTTTTAAAGATCCTCTGTGCTTGTCCTATGCTTTCTTTAATTCAGATAGAGTCCTCGTCTCTGCCATTTCCACTGGGAAGCTATTTCATGCATCTGCTACCCTTTTCATAAATAAATATTTCCTTAAATTACTCCTAAGTCTATCCCCTTTCACCTTTATCCTCTGTCTCCTCATTCTAGAGCTTCCTTTCAATTGAAAGTGGCTCACCAGTTGAGTTAATTGGACCACTGGATGACCAGGAAGTAAAAGGGATTCTCTGAGAAGACAAGAAAATAGCAGAAAAGGTAAGGAGTATGTTTACTAAACTGGGCTATTGCTTAACCTGGGCTGTCTGCAACTAGGTCCCATTGAATAACATAGGATCTAGTTGCAGATAGCCTGGGTTAGCCATTAGCCCGGTTTTGTAAACATACCCCTAAATGGCTTCTTTGCTTTAGTCTTTACTGAAAAGCTGTGAAGAAGATAAAAATACCAGAACTTTTCTTTAAGGTGATGGTTCTAAGGAGATGAAGATAAAAACTGTGAAACTGAAGTGCATATTAGAGACAACTGACAAGCTTAATAACAGAAAATCACCAGGACCAGAAGGTATTCATCACAAATTTCTGAAAGGGGTATGCATGCAGAAAAAGGTCATTTTTTTGTATTTTTCTTTTGTATTACTTTAGGGCTGACGTATCAACAAAATCTGGCACTGTGCCTGAAAACAAAAGAGTAGCAAATATGTTAATTTTTGAAACATTCGCCTGGTATGATCCAGAAAACTACAGACCAGTGAGTTTTACTGTGAGGCTGGGCAAAATGGGGTAAGCTAATTTTAGAAACAAAATTATTAAAAATGTGAGTAGATATGCATTGATGAAGAACAGCCAACATGCATTCAGGAAAGAGAAGTGATGTCTTTCCAATCTATCAGAATTTTTCTAAGGTATAAATAGACATGTGGATGGAAGAGAAGAAGCAATCATTACTGTATACCTGGATTTTCAGTAGCATTTGGCAAAGTTACTCATGAGAGACTCTTGTGAAAATTAAATCACCATTGGATAGGAGGTCATGTCCTTTTATTTATTTTATATTTATTTATTTACATCTATATCCCGTATAATCAACTGTTCTTAGCGGGTTACAGAATACATAAGCAATAGGAAATAAAATTGACAATCACCAACATTTACACATAAATTAAATCTAGTTAAAAGCCTGAAACAATAAATAAAGATGTATTGATACAATAACAGAAGCTACGGGTACCGGTCTGTCAACAATGAGCCGTCTAACTGAAGACTGAACACAATTTAGGACAACTATCCAGAGGGTCGCCATGAGTCGACACTGACTCGACGACACTTAACAACAACACAACAACACCATAATATCACCCAATTCATGAAGCTCAATAGGTAGGGCATTCCAGAATGTGGTAGCCAGTACCGACAGCAGTTGCAGTTTTCAAGACAGAAAGGTTAAGAATCACATATATATTATGCAGGCAAGATCTAAATAAGGTGTCAGCAAGAAAGGTACACTGCCTGCAGACACGCCATGTATTGCTTTAAAGATGACAGTTACGATTTTAAATCTAAATCTGGATTTAATTGGTAACTAGTACAATTGAACTAGCCTCAGAGTGATAAGAACAATCCTAAAGAAGCCTATGAGAACTCTAACAGCAGCATTTTGAATAAGTTGCTAATGTTCAGTTTTGGAGACCATATCTTACAAAGGATATAAAAAGACTGGAAGCGGTTGAAAGGAAGGCGACCAAAATGATTTGGATCCTGCGTCAGAAGACTTATGAGAAGAGACTTGAAGACCTAAATATGTACACCCTGGAGGAGAGGAAGGACATGGGAGATATGATTCAGACCTTTAAATACTTAAAGAGTATTAATGGACAAACACACAAACAAACCTCTTCCAAAGACGGGGAAGCTGTAAAACTAGAGGGCATATCATGAAGCTGCAAGGTGGTAAATTGAAAGGCAATGTCAGGAACTACTTTTTCACTGAAAGGGTGGTGGATGCTTGGAATGCCCTCCCGATGGAAATGGTGGGGGCAAACACATTGACAGAATTCAAAATGGCATGGGACAGACACAGTGGATCCCTTTATAGCAATAATAGCTCTATTATTATGATATAGTTTGTACCCAGGTATCACAGTGTCCCACTGGTTGTCCTCCTTCCACCTTGTCTCTGAGATACCAATCATATCTAACCTCGCATTTAGTGCTATATATTTTAACTTGAAGATGTGTTAGCCTCATGGAATAACAACCTGAAGATGTGTTAGCCTTATGGAATAACAACCTGAATTCCTTTGCACACATACTTATCCAAACTAAGCCACATATCATGAATAAGCAACCAAAAAAGAAAAAACCTGCACGCTGGTACACCACCAAACTAAAGACCTCACTGAGAGCGCTGAGGAAACTAGAAAAAAAATGGCGATGAACCTGGTCCCCAACAGACCTGACGTTCTACAACTCCCACCTGCAAGCACATCGGAATCTAATATCCACTAAAATTAAAGAACACCACTCCGAACTGCTAAGCCGTTCCTTGAACAAACCCCACAAATTGTTTAATATAGTGAAGAATCTAACAAAGGATCCTTCTTCTTCCCAATCAACCTTGATACACCCTCAAGACTATGCAGACTACATGATAGCCAAAACCAACAACATTAGCAAAGTTAAGCTATCCTGCTCCACTAAGAATCCACCCAAGCAACTCACCTCCTTCTCGACGCCAACGGATACAAGCATCGAGAGCATCATAGCTAACATCAATGCCACCACTGCCCCTAACAACCCTTGTCCAGCTTTCTGGATAAGGTCACTGCGTAACGAATTCAGCCCAATAATAGCTAAGATCATTGACCTCTCCTTCTCTTCGGGACAATTTCCTTCAAGCCTTAAGCAGACATCCATTAGACCCCTCTTGAAGAACTCAAAATTAAACTCTCAGAAGGTGGAATCATACCGACCTATATCGAGTATCCCGCTGCTAGCAAAAATAATTGAGAAGGCTATCCAACAGCAAATACAAGATCATGTTGACTCTACAGCTCCCCTTGACCCATGCCAACATGGCTTTAGGGAATCCCATGGTGTTGAAACGCTTCTCACCACACTCATCAACACGCTTATAACCGGGATTGACAATATCAAACAAGGATATGCTTTAATTTTCTTAGACATCGCTGCTGCATTCGATTCTGTAAACCACGAGCAACTCCTAATATGTCTCCATGATAAAGGGATAAGTGAATCAGCATGCCGATGGTGTAAATCTTATCTAACCAACAGATGGCAGCAGGTTCGGACAGGAACCACAACATCCCAACCTTTCCAACAACAGCATGGTGTACCTCAGGGCTCGTCTCTCTCTGCCCTCCTTTTCAACATTTATATGCAACCCATATGCGAAATAATCCGCTCATTTAACATCTCATGTCTGCTCTACGCGGACGACGTGTTACTCTTTACCCCATTCACAATTGAGAATCCGGACTTCTCGCAACTGGTAAAATGCTTTGACACCATAACCGACTGGCTCCACTCACAGAGCCTCAAGATCAACTTCAACAAGACAGACGTACTAATCATTACTAGAAACCAGTCCTTCTCGCCTCCGCTAACTTTAAAGACAAGAGATGCAGAACTCTCGAGCAGACCCAGCATCCGCTACCTAGGTGTTACTTTAGACAAGCAGCTCAACTTCAAAGCACACATTAGCAACACCATCAAACAAATCTACCACAAAATACGAACTCTACGACATCTTCAACCACTATTGCAACCTGACGACTTCATATCAGTTTTTCAGGCACTGATGACCCCCCCCCCCCCACACACACACACACTTTGATTACGCCAATGTTATCCTGCAGGACTTACCAAAAAGCACCTTAAACCCCCTACAGTTAGCAATGAATGCTGCCGCATGTGTCCTGAGTGGAGCCGCCAGAAGCAATCACATCACCCCAATCCTTAAGGACTTACACTGGCTACCAATCTACTGCCGGCTATCCTATAAAGTAATCATTATAACCTTCAAGGCCATCAACAAAATAGCCCCCGCAGCAATAACGGACCTTGTTCATCCCATGTCAGTGAACAGAGCAAGGAGAACATGCACCGCCAATACCCTACAGATACCCAGTGAAATAACAAAATGCACCAAGACAACAAGGAACAGAGCCTTCAAGTTCTACGCTCCCAGCTGTTGGAATGCACTCCCAACTACCATCAAAGCCATAACAGATTTTGCCCAATTCAGAAAGGCACTAAACCACCACCTCTTTCTTTTGCACTACTCGCAAACCACCAACCTAACATCACCTATCACACACCCAACTATGAACTCATGAGTTACTGTCAACGCATGTACATACTGTAGATAAACTGAAATTGATGTACATAGTTCGCTCAGTTGAAACCAAGTTTTCTTCCTGTTCTTTGTAAGAGCCTAATAGGATCCTATTCGGCACAGATCCGTTTTATGTAAACCGCGCTGATTTTTAAGAGTGCGGTATATAAGAACAATAAATAAACTCTCCCATCTTATTTTTTTAGACTTCTAGCATTTGCATACAAGCATTTTAGAGCAATCTGGTTATTGGTAGGCAGGGGTAATTTGGAATCTTTAAGCTCTGTTTGCTCTGTACTCAAGTGCATTTGGGTTACTTTTGTCTTTTTTGGAACCTCTCTGTTGATATGCCCTAACTTCAGTCTTTTGATAGTATCCTTCAAGGATACATTGTTCCGAACCATGCACTCTTGAGTGACTGTCGGCTTTCCCATATTATCTAGTTTAAAAGCTTACAGGGTTATTCCGAGGCGTGAATAGCAGGGATGGACGTTCATTGGGATGTCCATCCCCACTATTCGACCTCTCTGCTGACCCTGACTAACTTCCCCTTATGTTGTACAGGGAGGTTTCTTCAGGCCATGATTCCAGGTATATTAAGGTTGGATTTCAATATGCCGTTTGAGATCGCACGCACCCAGAGAGTGCCTACTCATTCCGTGGTCACGGGCAAGCGTCCACGCCCAATTATCTTGAAAGTTCTGCGTTTTCAGCAAGTATTGCAAATAATGGGAGCAGCCAGAACACTTCCAACCTTGGAATGTCAAGGATATAAACTCCTGTTCTTCCCGGACTTCGCAAAGGCGATGGTGGATCAGAAAAGGAGTCTTTTGGCATTGCATCCACTCTTGGTTCAACTGAGGGCCCGTTTTGGACTGCTATATCCTGCCTGCATGAAAATCATACTGCATAACCAGACCAAAACTTTTGATGAACCCAGAGATCTATGCGCATTTCTGGAGGATAAGGAGTTGGCGGTGACGTGGTGAAGGTTACACTACATCTCTTACTTGCTACAGTTTTATGGCGCTTGCTATCATGAACGTTTAACTGGTCTGAGATCATGTGAAGGAGACCTATCCACGCAGAGGCAACATTTAAGCATGTAATACTGTTATATACTGGGACATTTATTCTGTCTCTTTTGAAGGACATTGTCTTTATTATTGGTTGGGGAGGTGGGCAAGATGCATTATTTTGAGAGTTACAGAAATGTGAAAGTGTTGGATCAATGAGCCCTCCATGTCTGTCTTGTCCTAGCGGGCTCACCCGTTAAGTTTTGTGTGTTATATAGCCCCCCCCCCCCTGGGTTTGGGTGGTTTTTGGGAAATGTTTTGGTAGAAACAGGTGTGTTATTGCGCCTGGTCAAATAATGGGGCCTTTTTTTTCCCCTCTCTTTGGGCTATAGATGCAGCCACACTATAAAGACATTTAAGAAATAGTTCTACAGTGTAAAAACTAAATGCTACATATTGATTTGTTTCTGTAACATAGGACTGTTAATTCGGAGCTATATTGTCAACATGCTTTCTTTAAGATTGTGTAACTGAATATTAAGGGCATTAATAACCTTTACTAAGAGGAATGTTTTCTCTGAATGGTAGGAAAGTGCTGACATCTTATTGCTGTGGGAGACACATTTGATTGTAAGGGAGTTGTCATAGTCAGAGATCTATGGTCTATTCTAAGAGTTTTCAGCTGCCCATCATAAGATTAATGGGGTGGCCATATTAGCATGGAAAGCTGTATCCCCCATGGTTTCTAAAATCCATGTGCTGTCTCTTCCTTGCTTCCAAGGGACTTTGTTCTACAATTAGTGATTCTATTATCCATGCAGCTCACAGCTATGTTTATGCTGTGATCTCATCTACCCTATTTGACTAAACAAGCTCTAATTATATACAGTAATGTGGTCGTCGGTCTGTTTCTTGGTGGGGTCGTCTTGAAGATATAGATATGTCTATCACTCCTAAAGTGAATTATGTAATAGGAATACTACTAATCTTCCTTACAAGGAAAATATAGTGTCAAAATGATAGAACTCCAGTTCAATGATAATGGAGAACTAACCGCCTAGATTTGCTCCTTGGAAGATAGTGTCACAAGCACAATGCCTGAAGCCACTTGCCTCTAGTGGTCGAGGGGCGTGGTAGTTGAGGATTTCTTCTTCTATCAGCTCCTAGCAGCCTATTTCTTTGTGTTGGCTTCTGGGAAGTGTAGTACTGCTAAAATATGTTGGTGCCTTAAGTAGAAGGTTTGCAGTTGAGGTAACCAAGGGTAAGGCTTGTAACAGAAAGTTTATTTCCATAACACAAAACACAGCAGGTTCAAGGTATCATTTACAGGATTATAACTGTAGGATTTTGCTTAAGGTATAGCAAATAATGGCAAACAAACCAAAAGAACTCAGAAATGGCTTTTTAAAGTCCTCTTAGTTGCAGAAGCAATTGCCTTTAGAAACTAGGCTGCCACTTTTCCTTTTTAGTCCTCGTTAATCAGAGCATAAAGAAAAATTCAGGCTTAATTCTTCTACAACAGTTTGGTTTCTGCCAGCCTCAAAAACCTCTCTAGGCTGCATTTCTACGTGAAACCAAACTTAGAACAAAATAAACATTCCAAGCTGTTATCAGAACTCTTAGAAGGCTTTTCATAGAGGAGAGGAGCAAGCAAAAGCTCTTATAGCAGCTAACTTGGCTTTTCTTGCCATTGCATAGTTCAAACACAGGTGACAAACAAGCATGAATCAGAGCTTCCTGATCAGGCTTACATTGCAGTAAATTTCCCTTTTAAAACAGACAGGAATTTACCTCCACACTGCTTCTGCCATATGGTTAACTTATAAGGAGAATTACTACTTTCAGGGCTAGCTTTTCCTCAAGACCTCCTGTCTAGAGCTTGGCATAGAGAGCAATCCATAAAGCAATCTTCTTCCCCCAACTCTGACACTGGTTCTCCCAATTGCATGGGTTCCAACTCACCGACCTGGTCAGACTGCTCAGCTGACAACCTCTCTGGTGGTCTGAAAGCTTCTCCACTTCCTGGTCCCCACCTCTGCTGCCAACCTGTTGCAGGGAATTCAGCTCTCTCAGCTCTGGATAGCTCAGCTCTTCTCCAAGAATCCACTCCTTCTCTCTGCTTCTGTCTCAGCTGCTCTCCCGGCTGCTCTCCTTCTCGTCTCCCTCTTTCTCGTCTCCCTCTTTCTCCTCTCTCTGCATAATCTAACCCAGGCTTATACCCCCCAGGGTCTTAACCCCACCTCTTTCTTTCCCAGGTATTGGTAATCCCCCTGCCTTCTGATATTAGAATAATCAGTGCACTTGTTAAAGTAAGGGCTTTGGTCCTCGTGCTTGCAATCCCTCTTTCTTACTTTATCAGTCATTGGCTGAAACCTGTTCCAGCTGGGGTTTTTCTGTCTTTGAAACCTGGCTGTGGCTTTCTCTCCCTGCACTCCTAGAAGGGGACCCTTAACTAGTGTGAATTCGCTATGCTTATCACCTCCCCCACTCTCAGGATAGCTGACTTTGCCATAATAGGGTCTTATTAAGAAGAAGGGGGGATGTGTCTTTCTAATTCTTTGGCCTAATACTATGGCGTTTGCCAAAGCAAGGTTCACGATGGGTTGAAGGGGGCCGTAGGCATGTGTTTAATATGCAGTTGAGATTAAGGGTCGGTTTCAGCGAGGAGATGTCAGCAGTTCGAGACAGGTGGTGTAGGGCTGTCCTAACATTTAGTCTTAGTGGTTTTAATATGGAACCGTATTAGGGTGGCATTGGGATTCAGGGCCACTCTCTCATGATTTGGGGTTGTTTTTCAATCAGTAATTGGGAGCTTGTCCTTATAAAAGGGATTGTCTGTCTGAATTAGTTCCATGTTGGGAGTGGCCCTATATCCGTTATCTCTAACTGGAAACATACAATAGATCTTGGTTGAAGCCTATGGTGGTACACTTGTACCTATGCTACTCATAGGTGCAAATACAATGGTGAGGCAGTTTCTTTTGCGTCTTTATCTCTTTTTAAGTGAAGGGGTCATCAGACAAACCTTTTTATTTTTCTGTAGTGGAGTGTTTACCCTTCTATGGCCCCCTGCAGGCCTTGCAGGCTTACAGATGTTTATGTTTCTTTCATATGGCCCCGAATGATTGCATGATGATGGGAAGGACAGGGTGGGGTGGGCTGTGTTCAGACTTTGATTATCTCATGTTCCAGAGAAAGACTGTGTATTTTGTATTTTAATTTACTGTAATTTGGTTTTCTTTTTTTGTTTGTATTTTGTTGGAAAATATAAATAAAGAAATAAAAAAAAAAAGAAAAGGCAGGAGGGGATAGAGGTGATTCCCCACAGCCCAACCCTGGCCTTGGGAGGCCAGATCATGGTTTGAGCTGCGGGGAATGAAGATTTCTGTCCGATGGCCGGGGATCAGAGCTCCTGAATGGAGCCGTTGTGCCATGGCAACCAGACGCCATGGCACTGCAAGTCCATTCAAGAGCCTTGACTGAGTTAGCCAGGCTAGGCCTGTTCGTGCAGGCTGAAAAAATTGGGGTCCCGGCCTGCACGTACAGGCCTGGATGCAATTCTGATCCCCTGGGGCTAGACACTGCCCCGCAGGATCAGAATCCCGTCTGCCTCTGTGCGCCCAGTTCCGACTGGGCGCACAGAGGGCAGGGATGTCCGGGACAGAATCGGGCCCATAATGTTTCCAATTTCTGTTTCTTTTTCTCACAACTCTCAATCTCAGAGTGTATCTGAAACTCAGGATATTTGAGTTCAAATATTTATTAATTTATTAAAGTTCATTTTATACTGCAGTTTACACAAAACTAAAACCTAACAGGGCCTCAGGGATCACTCTGTTGTACAGGGAAGTAAACAAAGTAAATATGTGTAAGTGCACACATTTTACAGTCCTTATCCAGTCTCATCGGGGTGCAATCATGGAATTCTTTCACTCTTTCTCTCCCCACGGAGTACTTGCTTGCAGAGCAGTCTTTAGACATCTTTGGCTCTTCATATGTAAAAGAAAACCTCTAAAACTGTCCCTAACTAATTCAGCCTAACTCTAATATACTTTCTTTTTCTTAAAAAAAAAAAAAAAATTAAAATAAAAATAAAAAAATATATATATATATATTGTGTTAAAGAAGCTTGTAGTGAGCCTACGGAAATAGGAGAAACTGATAATTTTGCTTTTAAGAAAAGTGACATCCCTGCAGTGTACAAGTTTCAGCCTTGGCATAAAGAAAGCAAGCAGAGAGAAACCAAACCTAGGCTGCCACACCCATGCTCTGCTGATGTAGTTGCAGGCTTGGAAGGTAATTGCAAGCACCTGTCCAGAGAGGGAGAGACACTGCACGGGAAGCAGGGATATAAACCTTGGCTAGAGAGAAAGAGAAGAGAGCCCGGAGGGGGAGAGCCCGGGAGAGGAAAGCCAGGAGGAGGAGAGCACGGGAGGAGAGAGCACGGAAGGAGAGAGCAGAGAAGGCTCCAAACCCCAGTTCTTAATTAGAAGGTTCAGAGAGTTCAGAGGTGGGAGCCCAGGACTCAGCACAGGAGTCAAAGGAGCCAAGCCTGGAACAGGGAGCCGTGGCAGAGATCCAGGAAGGAACTCAGGGAAGTGAACCAGGGACTGTTTCCCAGAAGCTGGAGGGAGACTGGTGAACACAGCCAGGGAGAAGTGACCACAGCTTCAGGTACAATTTATCATTACCGGGTGGAGCTGTGCTCAAGAGAGACACAGGGATCCTCAGAGAGAATGGACCCTGAGACATACGTTAAAAGCTCAGAGCAGGGCACTGCATTACCGGAGCCAGAGGAAATTCAGGTTGAGCCTATTGAGCAGGATTTATTGCCTCCAGAAGTACTCATGGACTGTACCCTATGTCAAGCTGTTAGCATTGAGTCCCTTTGCTAAAGAATAGCTGAAAAGATAAAGGGGTATGTTTACTAAACTGCGGTAACGTTACAAAATGCTCGTTATGTAACGTTAATGATCGTTAACGTTACTTAATGCGCGTTATGTAACGTTAACGATAGTAGACATTCCTTGGCACAGTAAAACACTGCAGAAGGTGGAGAGAGGGCAGAGAGAAGGGGTCAATGGGCGGAGTGTGGGCGGGGAGAGACTCCATTAACACTAACGCACTGATCTGAAGAGCTGAATCCTAACGCGATGGAAAACCTGCCGTTAGATGCACATATGCAGGAGAGAGAAACCATTTACATGTCAGCAATTACAGCCCAGGCAGGGAGCCCAAAAACTGTGATAGTAGTGCTCCATGTACAGCAATACCATAGTGCCAAAATATGAATGGCCACTATGGGGCATAGGGAGCCGCAGGCGGGACATGTAGCATGGGCAGCTGGGGCACAGGGTGGACCAGGCGGGCACCTAGGTGGCACATAGGAACATAGACACCGGAGATTAGCAAGACAGCAGTTAACAAAGGCCAAACACAATCCACCAGTATCTACCTGGTCCACCCTAGCCAATAGTCGCTAGGTCACAGACCTGACATCCCCCCAGCCATCCCACCCCCATGTGGAGGGGACATAATAGTGGTAGGCAGTGATTAGGGTATATGAGGATGTCCATATATGCCCCCCACCCTGGAACCTTCTCCCTAGGCGGGCACCTACCTACACAGTGGATGGCCTGGGACTGCACACTACCAGCACCGACAGCAAATGGCCACGTCAGCTTGGCAGGGAGGCGTGTGCCCGTACTGGAGGGGGAAGTGCCACCTCCCTGCAGTGGACCTAGGCCATGCTCTGCATCAGAACGTGGTGTGCAGTGCAACATAAAAGGTCTGGCTTAGGAAAAGTGCAGGTAGACCCAGGGACTACCATGCATCTGTGGCAACAGTGTGGTGCAGTACACGCAGCCAGTGTGTCCAGGAGCAGAGGGTCACAGGTGCAAGTCCCAGCTGTGCATCCTGAAGAGCATGTCCCTATATTTTATCCTACAATGCAGATGCAACAGCAACATGTGCAAAGCCCAAAGCAGCGGCGAACAGGGGTGCAAACACCCACTCACACAGGCTCCACAATCCAATGATGCATGGAGTGGCAGGCTATTGGCCCCAGCATTGGGATTGTGTTATCACCAGAGCACTATTACTACCCCTGCACAGTTTAGCAATGTCAGCACTGTGATCAGGACTAGTGTGGCGGGCAGGGCTGCCAACCACCCCATCTCTGTATAATGCTGCAAAAGGAGTGAGCGTGTTTGTATGTCTATCCATTGTTCTGTGGCTTCCCACACTTCACTGGACCCAAAATGTCCCACTGTTACCAGCGTTAGCCTGATTAGATGCATAATGAGGAGCAAGGACTAGAAAGGGGGGCTGTTACTTCTGGAGAGAAATCTGAAATTGTGAGTATATACTTCTGGGAATTTTTCTGAAAGGAATTATTTTTTTTTTCTTTTAAAGCTAATTAATCTGTGAACCCACTATTTTTTTTTGTTAAATCAGTCAGGGCCTAGTAGCAACAGTTTAAGATTCAATTTAAAACACAGAAGAGAACTTTCTGGTTACCTTTCATACCCAGTAGACAGCTGTAGTTTAAATTTCATAGTCACTCAGGGCCTAGCATCAGCAAAGTACTTTTAGTTTCAAATTAAAACACAGAAGAAAGCTTTCTGGTTAAATTTAGAATCCAAAATGAAAGTACCCCGGCTCACAAGAAACCGTAAAATTAAATCAAAATGCAAAATTTGTGCAATCAACACATTCTTTTTTTGTCGGAATAACCAAGCAAAAGGAGGCAGGAAGTGTACCCACCCCTCGCCGTGGTCGGTCCTTTTTAATAATTTTAAATGCTCAAAACTTATCTCATTCTTTTTACTCAGCCAGCTTGGAATTCAGAAGACACAACGTGCCACGTTTCGGGCCATCCACATCAACCGTGGCCCTGCATCAGGTGAAGTATATGGAATCCCAGAAAGTCAGCTTATGAGAAATATCCGACGGTCAAACTCTTTTATAGAAAACGGCGCATGATGTCACCGCAAACACGGAAGGAAAGCAGCCAATAAGCCCCCTACACGTAGCAAGCTTTAAAAAAGAGCATTTAAAGAAAGGGAAAACCCATTGTGAGGGAGTCCCAATGTAAGATGATGACACATATGCAGAATAGAATCACAATATGGTATGCCATTCCACAGAGGCATTTAATCCATGAGGGGAAACCGTGTCCAATTGAAATATCCAACGTTGTTCTGTACGCTGTAGTCGTCCAATTCTGTCACCTCCCCGAGGATCAATAGGAATGTGGTCCAATACTCGCCAGCGTAGCTGACTAAAAAAGTGATTTTCTTGAAGGCAGTGAGGTACCATAGGCGCCGAAACCGTTTTCGATCGCAGCCGGGAAGCGTGCTCCCCAAGACGGATCTTAACTGGACGAGTAGTACGGCCCACGTAAAAAAGTCCACACGGGCAGATGATTAAATAGACCACGTAAGATGAAATGCAGGTAGTGTGCCACCGAGCCTTATGTATGATGGAAGTAGAAGTATTCTGCCACGTTGGTCCACTAATTGCCATATCACAGAAATCACATGAACCACATGGGTAATGTCCAGGGTTGAGATGAAGAACAGGGGGGCGATCTGAAGGCCAAGAAGACTTGACAATCCTATCTCGGAGGTTCGGTGCCCTTGAAAAGGCCACCCGTAGATGCTTGCCAGAAAAAAAGGGATGAACCGATAACACCGGCCAATATCGGCGTAAGAGTGTAATCACTTTTGTAACCCCCATGAGGTATGGAAAAATGCCAGTAAAAGCCTCTTCCCCCGGATTATCAGGTGGAACACGGGGAAGAAACAACCAGTCTCGATGCAAAAACCTGGCCCGCTTATAAGCTTTTCTTATTAAAGGGAGAGGATATCCCCGAGTTAACAGACGGGACTTCAGGTCATCAGCATGTTTATAAAAATCTTCCAGAGACGAACAATTTCTACGAAGCCGCAAAAATTGGCCAAATGGGAGGCCCCTCTTTAAAGGTAATGGATGGAAACTAGAAAATTTTTTAACAGGGTGTTCCGTTGGACCGGCTTACGAAACAACGCGGTGGTGATCCCCTCTGGTGACAAAAAAACTGTAAGGTCCAAAAACTGGATGGCATGCCGATCATACGTGGCAGTAAATTGTATGTTCGAAGAAAACCCATTCAAAGATTCCAAAAAGACCTCCAATTCCAGCTGAGAACCAGACCACAAAAAGAAAATGTCGTCCAAAAAGCGACGCCAAAACAGAACATAATGAAACAGAGGAGAAGGATAAATGTATTGCCTCTCAAACTCCGCCATATAAATGGTCGCTATCGAGGGGGCCACCGTGGCCCCCATTGCAATCCCAAATGTTTGCCGGTAGAAAACACCATCGTGTAAAAGATAATTCCCATTCAAAACCAGATCCAGCATGGCCAACAGGAAAGACCTAGGTATCCTCGCCGGGCAATACATTTATCCTTAAATTCACGTCCCGTAGAATCCTCTGAACTAGCCGCAAAAGAGACCTGTTTAACAGGAGCGACATATTGACCGGTTGGAGTCATCCATTTATACACGCTATTATTGTCATAGTCAGATTGATCACGGCGAAATTTTCGTATTTTTAAACCACGTACATGGCCCCGGAAAGAATCCAGTTGTTTTTCTGTTTCCAACCATTTTTTGCGGCTAGTTCAGAGGATTCTACGGATTCCGATGGGTCGGAATCTAGACGCGGAGGCCGCCAGTCTCGCCCGGCATCTATGGAGGAGGTTTCCTCTCGCCGGGGTCGTCGATCTAGACATCAATATCAAGCCCAACCGGATTTTTGGGAAGGTCCCGAGACCCGATCCCGGACTCGGAATCTGTAGTATTTAATCTTTCTGGTAGACCTCTCACCCCTCCCCAGTTACAGCTACTCGAAATGGGCCTGTCATTTGTCCCGACCTCTCGGTATGATAGATTTGGGGTACGGGTGGCTCTATTTCGTTTTTTCCGTAAACTACGGGTTTCACTGTATTTTTCTCAACAGGGTTCAGCAGGTGAGGATCAGTCAGTTATCTCTGGCACGTCGCGTTGGCTCCCTCCTGGGGCGGTAGATCCTGTTATTTCCACATTTCAGGAGTTGGTCCTTCGGGACCTACAAGAATTGGAGACTAACATGCCGGTCCCCCATTTGAATCTTTCTCATGAGCAATTTCAAGCGATGCATGATCTTGTGAACTCTGATTTGGTTATCCGTCGTGCGGATAAAGGGGGCGGAATTGTGGTGATGTCGCCTGATCAATACCACTGTGAGATTCAGAAACATCTTCAGAATCGTATACATTATCAGCTCTTGATGCGGGATCCAACTACAGAATTGTTGCAGCAAATTACATCTCTGATACTGGAGGCTCGCTTGAACGGATGGATAACGGGACGTGAATTTAAGTTTTTGGTGAATTCAAGCCCTAAGATCCCGGTGTTCTATCTGGTCCCCAAAATCCATAAGAATGTCCATAGCCCCCCGGGGAGACCTATAGTGTCCTGCCGTGACTCTTTACTGGAGCCTCTTTCTAAGTTTTGCGACGTATTTCTACAGCCAGTGGCATCAAAAGTCCCCTCCTATTTACGGGACACCGGGGATTTTCTTACGCAATTGTCATCTTGCACTGATTTTTTGACATACACGTATCTAGTGTCATTAGATGTACAAGCACTGTATACGAACATTGACCAACATGCTGTGCTACACTGTTTAGCTGACTATCCGCTGGATCTCCCGGCGAGGATACCTAGGTCTTTCCTGTTGGCCATGCTGGATCTGGTTTTGAATGGGAATTATTTTTTACACGATGGTGTTTTCTACCGGCAAACATTTGGGATTGCAATGGGGGCCACGGTGGCCCCCTCGATAGCGACCATTTATATGGCGGAGTTTGAGAGGCAATACATTTATCCTTCTCCTCTGTTTCATTATGTTCTGTTTTGGCGTCGCTTTTTGGACGACATTTTCTTTTTGTGGTCTGGTTCTCAGCTGGAATTGGAGGTCTTTTTGGAATCTTTGAATGGGTTTTCTTCGAACATACAATTTACTGCCACGTATGATCGGCATGCCATCCAGTTTTTGGACCTTACAGTTTTTTTATCACCAGAGGGGATCACCACCGCGTTGTTTCGTAAGCCGGTCCAACGGAACACCCTGTTAAAAAAATTTCTAGTTTCCATCCATTACCTTTAAAGAGGGGCCTCCCATTTGGCCAATTTTTGCGGCTTCGTAGAAATTGTTCGTCTCTGGAAGATTTTTATAAACATGCTGATGACCTGAAGTCCCGTCTGTTAACTCGGGGATATCCTCTCCCTTTAATAAGAAAAGCTTATAAGCGGACCAGGTTTTTGCATCGAGACTGGTTGTTTCTTCCCCGTGTTCCACCTGATAATCCGGGGGAAGAGGCTTTTACTGGCATTTTTCCATACCTCATGGGGGTTCCAAAAGTGATTACACTCTTACGCCGATATTGGCCGGTGTTATCGGTTCATCCCTTTTTTTCTGGCAAGCATCTACGGGTGGCCTTTTCAAGGGTACCGAACCTCCGAGATAGGATTGACAAGTCTTCTTGGCCTTCAGATCGCCCCCCTGTTCTTCATCTCAACCCTGGACATTACCCATGTGGTTCATGTGATTTCTGTGATATGGCAATTAGTGGACCAACGTGGCAGAATACTTCTACTTCCATCATACATAAGGCTCGGTGGCACACTACCTGCATTTCATCTTACGTGGTCTATTTAATCATCTGCCCGTGTGGACTTTTTTACGTGGGCCGTACTACTCGTCCAGTTAAGATCCGTCTTTGGGAGCACGCTTCCCGGCTGCGATCGAAAATGGTTTCGGCGCCTATGGTACCTCACTGCCTTCAAGAAAATCACTTTTTTAGTCAGCTACGCTGGCGAGTATTGGACCACATTCCTATTGATCCTCGGGGAGGTGACAGAATTGGACGACTACAGCGTACAGAACAACGTTGGATATTTCAATTGGACACGGTTTCCCCTCATGGATTAAATGCCTCTGTGGAATGGCATACCATATTGTGATTCTATTCTGCATATGTGTCATCATCTTACATTGGGACTCCCTCACAATGGGTTTTTCCTTTCTTTAAATGCTCTTTTTTAAAGCTTGCTACGTGTAGGGGGCTTATTGGCTGCTTTCCTTCCGTGTTTGCGGTGACGTCATGCGCCGTTTTCTATAAAAGAGTTTGACCGTCGGATATTTCTCATAAGTTGACTTTCTGGGATTCCATATACTTCACCTGATGCAGGGCCACGGTTGATGTGGATGGCCCGAAACGTGGCACGTTGTGTCTTCTGAATTCCAAGCTGGCTGAGTAAAAAGAATGAGATAAGTTTTGAGCATTTAAAATTATTAAAAAGGACCGACCACGGCGAGGGGTGGGTACACTTCCTGCCTCCTTTTGCTTGGTTATTCCGACAAAAAAAGAATGTGTTGATTGCACAAATTTTGCATTTTGATTTAATTTTACGGTTTCTTGTGAGCCGGGGTACTTTCATTTTGGTCTTGTATTTTGCCCTAGGCTAAGGGGTTTTTTCTTGGACTAAATTTATAATCCAGCAGAGAGCTTGTAGTTTAAATTTCTTAATAGGTTAGAGCCTAGTAGCAGCAAAGAGCTATAATTTAAATCAAATCAGAATATAGCTTACCTCAGCGGCACAGGACAAGGTACTGTGTAGCAGCCCTTTTTTAATAAGTGTTATATCCCTCCCTCCCTCCCCACACCCACCCTCCCCTGGGATAATCACAGCTTTATAGGTACTTGCACAACTTAAAAGACAGGAGGTGCTCTCAGGTGAAGCTCATTACCCAAATCAGTCATACACTAAGGACCTGAGATTAATTAAGCTTCAGGTGAACAAGGTATATTAAACTTCTTAGGTACAGTTTTAGTGGTATAAATATCCATAGCACCCTTTAGTACATAAAGAACTTAAAGATCTAAACACAAACTTAAAACTAAGATGCAGACAGCAGTCCAGCAGCGGGATGTGGGCTTTCCAGTCTTTTGCATTGAGTGTCACATGTATGATTTTCTCCCAGCTGGTGAGAGGTCTTACGTGTGCACTAGGTGCAAGGAGCTCTCTGCTCTCAGGGAACGAGTCCGTTCTCTAGAGGCTAGAGTAGCAGACTTGGAAAACATAAGACAGACAGAGAGGTACACAGACGAGACCTACAGGGATATAGTCCTGAAGTCCCACCTCCAGTCTGGCAGCATCCCTGTTGCCAGGGAGGAGAGAGGTCACGTGACAGGAGAGCATCACCCTGGTGTGGCAGGAAGTGATCCTGTAACTAGGACATGTCCTCCAGGTGATGTAAACCCCTCTCGCACCGAGGAGGTTTCTCCAGGGCCAAGTGCCCATGAGGGAAGGGTTAGGACAGCAGTTATAGTTGGTGATTCAATCATTAGGCATGTAGATAGCTGGGTGGCTGGTGGACGTGAGGATCGCCTGGTAACATGCCTGCCTGGTGCGAAGGTAGCGGACCTCACACGCCACCTAGATAAGGTCTTAGATAGTGCTGGGGAGGAGTCTGCTGTCTTGGTACATGTCGGTACCAATGACATAGGAAAATGTGGTAGGGAGGTACTGGAAGCTAAATTTAGGCTTTTAGGTAGGAAGTTGAAATCCAGAACTTCCAGGGTAGCGTTCTCCGAAATGCTTCCCGTTCCACGCGCAGGACCCAAAAGGCAGGCAGAGCTCCGGAGTCTCAATGCGTGGATGAGACAATGGTGCAGAGATGAGGGGTTCGGATTTGTTAGGAACTGGGGAACATTCTGGGGAAAGGAGGGGCTCTTCCGAAGGGATGGGCTTCACCTTAACCGGGATGGAACCAGGCTGCTGGCATTAACCTTTAAAAAGGAGATAGAGCAGCTTTTAAACTAGATAATAGGGGAAAGCCGACAGTCGCCCAAGAGCGCATGGTTCGGAAGAATGTATCCTTGAAGGATACTACAAAAAGCAGAGAGGTTCCAAAAAAGAGTAAAGTAGCCCAAATGCCCTCGAGTATGGAGCAGACAGAACTTAAAGATCCCAAATTACCCATGTCTACCAATAGCCAAATTAATATGAATAAAATACAGTCTCTAAAATGCTTGTATGCAAATGCTAGAAGTCTACAAAACAAGATGGGAGAGTTAGAATATATAGCACTAAACGAGAGGTTAGATATGATTGGAATATCAGAGACATGGTGGAAGGAGGACAACCAGTGGGACACTGTGATACCTGGGTACAAACTATATCGTAATGATAGAGCTGACCAAATTGGTGGAGGGGTTGCGCTCTATGTTAGAGAGGGCATTGAGTCAGAAAGGATTAAAGTTTTGCAAGAAACAAAATTTGCTGTAGAATCTCTATGGATTGAAATTCCATGTAAAAAGGGGAAGGCGATGGCAGTGGGGGTGTACTATCGTCCGCCTGGCCAGAATGAACAAATGGATGATGAAATGCTCAAAGAAATCAAGGAAGCTAGCAAAGGTTACAGTGCAGTAATAATCATGGGTGATTTCAATTACCCCGGCATCGACTGGGTCAGTGTCACAACAGGACATGCTAGGGAGATAAAGTTCCTAGATGAAATAAATGACTGCTTCTTGGAGCAGCTGGTTCATGAACCAACCAGAGGGGAAGCAATATTAGACCTAGTCCTTAGTGGAACACCAGATGTAGTGCAAGAGATAAGGGTGTTGGGGCCACTTGGCAATAGTGATCATAGCATGATCACCTTTGATTTAATTAGTGGAGGAGGGATAGTAAGGAAATCCACAGTACTACCCTTTAACTTTCGAAAGGGAGACTATGATAAAATGAGGAAAACAGTTAAGAAAAAACTAAAAGGAGCAGTTGCAAAGGTTAAAGACGTACATCAAGCTTGGGTGTTGTTGAAAAATACTATCTTGGAAGCCCAGACCAGCTGTATGCCACGCTTTAAGAAAAGTGGAAGGAAGTCCAAAGAACTGCCAGCATGGTTTAAAGGTGAGGTCAGAGAGGCTGTTGTTGCCAAAAAAGCATCTTTCAGGAAATGGAAAAAAGAGCCAAACGATGAAACCTGGAAACAGCACAAGCACTGGCAAGTCAAATGCAAGGCATTGATAAGGCAGGCAAAGAGAGAATTTGAGAAGAAGCTTGCTGCGGAAGCAAAAACGCGAAATAAAGACCTTTTCAAGTACATTCGTAGCAAAAAACCTGTGAGAGAGTCAGTTGGTCCATTAGATGATAAAGGGGTTAAAGGAGCACTAAGAGGCGACAAGGCGATAGCGGAGAGACTGAATGAATTCTTTGCTTCGGTCTTTACTGAGGAAGATGTAGGGATGTTACCCATGACTGAAGTGGTATTTAAAGGTGTGGAAGAATTGAAGGAAATATCGATACATCGGGAAGATGTCTTACAACTATTAGATAAACTGAAGAGTAGCAAATCACCTGGGCCGGATGGTATACATCCAAGGGTGTTGAAAGAACTGAAATTTGAGATTGCAGACCTGCTATCAGTAATCTGTGAACTATCATTAAAATCATCTCTAATACCTGAGGATTGGAGGATCGCCAATGTAACACCAATTTTTAAAAAGGGTTCGAGGGGTGATCCGGGAAACTACAGACCAGTGAGCCTGACATCAGTACCGGGAAAAATGGTAGAAACCATCATAAAGAATAAAATTACTCAGCATGTAGATAGTCACGACCTAATGGGAGACAGCCAACATGGCTTTAGACAAGGAAGATCTTGTCTTACTAATCTGTTATGTTTTTTTGAAGGAGTGAATAAACAGGTGGACAAAGGTGAGTCGGTTGATATTGTGTATCTGGACTTTCAGAAAGCCTTTGACAAAGTCCCTCATGAGAGACTTTTGGCAAAACTAAAGAGTCATGGGATAGGAGGCAGTGTACTACTGTGGATCAGGAACTGGTTAAAAGATAGAAAGCAGAGGGTAGGGCTAAATGGCCAATTTTCCCAATGGAGAAAGGTGAATAGTGGTGTACCCCAGGGATCTGTGCTGGGTCCGCTGCTTTTTGACATATTCATAAATGACCTGGAAAGTGGAATAACAAGTGAGGTTATCAAATTTGCAGATGACACAAAACTGTTTAAAGTTGTTAAAACCCAGGAGGATTGTGGAAAATTGCAAGAGGATCTTGATAAATTGGAAGACTGGGCATCAAAATGGCAGATGAAATTTAATGTGGAGAAGTGCAAGGTTATGCACCTAGGGAAGAACAACCCAAACTATGGTTACACGATGCAAGGTTCCACATTAGGAACCACCACCCAGGAAAAAGATTTAGGCGTCATTGTGGATACCTTGTTAAAACCCTCGGCCCAGTGTGCAGCGGCGGCCAAGAGAGCAAATAGAATGCTAGGTATGATAAGGAAAGGAATGGAAAATAAAACAAAAGATATTATAATGCCTCTATATCGTTCCATGGTGAGACCGCACCTTGAATATTGTGTGCAATTCTGGTCGCCGTATCTTAAAAAGGATATAGCGATTTTAGAAAAGGTTCAGAGAAGAGCCACCAAAATGGTAAAGGGGATGGAAGGCTACTCCTATGAAGAAAGGCTAAAAAGGTTGGGGCTCTTTAGCCTGGAGAAGAGACGGCTGAGGGGAGATATGATAGAAGTCTATAAATTAATGAACGGAGTGGAACGGGTAAACGTAGATCGATTCTTTACCTTATCAGAATATGGAAAGACTAGGGGACATGCAATGAAGCTACAGGGTAAACTATTTAAGACTAATAAAAGAAAATATTTTTTCACTCAACGTGTAATCAAACTCTGGAATTTGTTACCGGAGGATGTAGTAAAGGCTGTTAGTGTAGCTGGGTTTAAAAAAGGTTTGGACAAGTTCCTGGAGGAAAGGTCCATAAACCATTATTAAGAAGGGACCCAGGATATCAATGCTTGAACCAGTACAAGCATTGTGGAACCTGTGTCCCTTGGGGAAACTGCTAGGTACGTATGACCTAGATTGGCCACTGTTGGAAACAGAATGCTGGGCTTGATGGACCTTGGTCTGACCCAGTATGGCATATCTTATGTTCTTATGTTCTTATGTATTCTGGGTATGGCCCAGACAGGGCAGATTGGCCAGGATGCATCTTCACAGGGTGTGGGGCAATGGCTAGGATACTGTAGTGCCCGACCACCACCTGCATGGACAGGGTGGCCACAGCAGGCATGCTGGGAGGGCATTCACTCTGAACGAGCAGTGACCATGGGAGGTCTAGGTTCCCACATAGTACTCTACACTATTTGTCTCTAGTGATATATGTGTGTTCCCCAGTGCTGGGGTCCCAGTCACTGAGATGCTTGCTTGCTGCACATAGTTTTTGTTGGACTGTCTGCAGTTAGAATGTGCATGGTTGGAACACCTTTAAAGTACAGTCTGACTGTGCTGTCTCCTGGTGACTGGCAGACAGTGGTGGGAGGCACTTGGGGTTTCCAGACCTAACCCCAGCATTGCTGCTGGTCTGCCACTGTCCCAGTCATAGGTATGGCTCTGGCCCACCAACCCTGGAGGGCTGTCTCATACAAATAGGATGGAGATTGCTTCCCTGGGGCGGGGCAGTGTTCTTTACCTACAAAAGAGGTGATGTGGGCCCTTTGGGGTATGTAGTATATACCACTGTGACCTATTCAGCCACTGCTACACATGCCTCATGAAATTCTAGGAACCCCTCTGCCCTGATAACAGCTGTCCATGTCAGCCAGACCCTCACATGGGGTACACACTAATCTGGCTGGTGTCTAGTCCCACAGGACCACATGTGACTGCAGGATACAGATGCACACCAAATTACCTTCGGCTGCACTACACAGAACACCTGTCAAACACTGGTAGTGATGGGGATGTACAGCAGGACCTAGCTCAAGCACCACATGTACTGCGGACCTAGTGCTGGGCCCCAATCCTATCCCTCAGGGTGACCACAGAACCTGCACAATGGCATGGTCTGTAGCTGCTCTGTGCCAGTATCACACACTGTCAGTTCGTCTTTCCCAGCTGAGGTATCGGAGAGGTGCAGACCGCATTTGGTGATCAGCTGTAGACAGCTATTCAGCATGTGCATTGCATCATGGGTACTGCTGTGACATATACCATGGAGTTATAGCCTACTGGTTAATACATTGCCATTCTTGGCAGTGTTCATTGGTTCAGTTCCTCATTGTTCCCTCCTCTCATGCCTGTCCTACTCAAATAGTGTGCATGCCTGTAGAGGTCATATTTTTGCAGATCTGCGCTTCCAGCTCATAATACCCTCGCCACAATTGCCAACATTCCCTCGGTCTGTCTATCTGCATCTGTCAGCTGTGTAGAGTCCTGTCTGCCTGTGCAGGCTGCCAGCCCATGTCCTGCACTGCTACCCTTTTCTGCATTGCTCCTCATCGTTCTTGCCTCGCCTGTGCCTGATCTGCATGGCACCACCACTCCTCTATCCACCCATCATTGTAACTATCCTGCCACCTCCGCCTCCACTGGGGGACACATATTCCCATTGTCTGCCACCAACTGTTTTTCCGGTACTTTACATTGCCAACACCCTGTGCTGTGGTAGAGCTGCCCCTCATCAGTACTGGCAGGCACATGGGATGCCCGCAGATATGGCAGGTCCAGCGGCTCCCACTTCTCCCTCCTTCACTCACCTGTTCATTGCCTTTCCTGAGTGCTCTATCTAGTGTTAGGGCTACATCTGTCTCTGTTCCGCACAGGTCATGCATGTCATCCTGAGGCACCTTGCAGTCCCTAGGGCACACTAACCTAGGATACCATAACCTTGTTAGGCCACCTTAACCTATGGTTCCATAGCCCAGGGTGCCTTCTGCGGTGACTTGTCCAAGGGTGCCTGGCGCTTATCCTAGGAGGCCCTATAGGACGCCTTCTGAGGCACCTTACAGGGCACCTTACAAGGCACCTTACTAGGCGCCTTACATGGCACCTTATAAGGCGCCTTATAAGGCACCTTACAAGGCACCTTATAAGGCACTTTACATGGCACCTTATAAGGCACCTTACATGGCTCCTTACAGGGCACCTTACTAGGCACTTTACATGGCACCTTACAAGGCACCTTGTAAGGCACTTTATATGGCACCTTACAGGGCACCTTACTAGGCACCTTACATGGCACCTTATAAGGCACCTTTCAAGGCGCCTTACAAGGTGCCTTGCAAGGTGCTTTACAAGGCGCCTTGTAACGCTCGTTAGTCTAAGGCGCCTTGTAATGCGCGTTCTCTGTTAGCTTGCTGTAACGATGTACCATCCATGCCTTTATATGGGCATTTCTACCTTTACTGCGGAACCTACCATGAATGACATTACCGCAGTTTAGTAAACATACCCCAAAGTCTCCTGAAAAGTAGAGTAATGAAACCTAGCCTGAACTGAAGGTGGGAACTTGCTCTTTTTAAGGGGAAGATACCTGTTGCATGTACATTGGAATGCTTAATGAAGACAAAGGTAAAAAGAAGATATTTTTACTTTGTTGAATGAAGAAGCTGTGTTTTCTTTATCCGTTATATTGATAAGCAGCTGATATAATTAATGACTGTGAAGCTCATCCAGCCTAAGTTGTAAATAACTTTAAGCGAATGAATGGAGAAGTATCCTGTTACAGTCTACATGGACTTTGTTTACGTTTGGGGAATAAATTTTGTCATTTGCCTTTACTTTCAGTTTCATGACTACACTTCATCTTAGAAGGCCAAAACTACAACTCCCAGCATGCTTCACTGGAGAAAAATAGTTTATTCAACCTTTTATAAGAGAAGTTAATGGCAACCCTATCCCTCTAAGCCTTAGGCAGAGGGCTGGGGCATGACAATATATATAAACCTGAAAGAAGTGGAAAACTTGCAGCAAGCTTGTATTGCAGCAAGCTTGCTTGGATCTCTTTCTGAATTTTTTTTCTTGTGTCTCACCACTTCCTCAAATGAACAGATAGTTCCAACTTTCTCTGTCTCAAATTGCTCTCATTTCTCACAATTATTCAATTTCCATCACTTATAAACCACTTTATCTCAGCTCTCCCTTTGTCTTTTAGACTCCACAGTGTTCTACACACTTACAGTACTCTCAACTTCTTTTTCACTTGGGGTATTCCAACTAAAAGTCCCCTTATTCTTCCCTTTAAATGGAACTGTCTGTCACCTGCTCTTCCCCTGAATTATTCTTGTTTCTTACTTCCTATTTCTAACTTATACCCTCTAGCCTTTTCGTATCCTTTCTCCACAAAAGCTCACTAATCTGAAAAAATCCACTTCAAATCCTTTCTTCTCCTTTCCTCACACCCACCTTCCTTTCCAACTTTCTCTTTCCTCTGCCTAACCTTCTTCTTACTCAAGCTTCTCAATTATGCTTTCTCTCACACAGGGGCGGCCCAAGGGGGGTGCGGGGCCATGTGCGGAGACTCGGTGCGGGGCCTCATTTGCATAAGGGGCCTCATTTGCATGAATATTTGCATAATGTTACCATACACTAACTTTTAGTAAACATGCCTCTTAATGAGTGTATGAATAAAGAAAGACTAAAAGACTTCTACATTACTATAATCCAGTGCCAACCGCCAGACACATTAGGAACTACTACAAACACTGCCCATTTAGAACCCATCCAATATACCCCTGGAAATCAACCCAATGTAAATCAAAACCAAATGATTCCCCTATACCCTATCACCAATATTAACATCCACTAATCTTGCCCTAGACTCTAAAAATTGTTATCCCCCTTCTTACATAAATACTATTTTTTGTCGGATCATTCACCATGAAACAAAACCTTTTGCCTCCTGAAGTGAACCCTCCTTTTAATCACAAGTGAAAACGGCTGATTACTTTCCAGCCCAGCCGACCAAAACAGCACAACGCTGCTGTCAGCAAAAAAATTTTTTTATAAAATCTTGAAAGAGTCTGACAAATTGCAAAGATCTTCGGGCTACAAAAAATCCCAACAGTACAGCTTTTAAAGTCCCCCTCCCGTCAAATAGGAAGTTTAAGAGAACTTAGCTGGTATGGAACGGTTCATGGTCACTTCCTCAATAAGAGTCTCCAGACTTTCACTCCTCACACCGTGAAGAAAATAGGGACTCTATCCATAAAGGACACAGGAACAACCCCGCTCCAGTATCACAATTTTTTTATAAAATCTTGAAAGAGTCTGACAAATTGCAAAGATCTTCGGGCTACAAAAAATCCCAACAGTACAGCTTTTAAAGTCCCCCTCCCGTCAAATAGGAAGTTTAAGAGAACTTAGCTGGTATGGAACGGTTCATGGTCACTTCCTCAATAAGAGTCTCCAGACTTTCACTCCTCACACCGTGAAGAAAATAGGGACTCTATCCATAAAGGACACAGGAACAACCCCGCTCCAGTATCACAATTTTTTAATAAAATCTTGAAAGAGTCTGACAAATTGCAAAGATCTTCGGGCTACAAAAAATCCCAACAGTACAGCTTTTAAAGTCCCCCTCCCGTCAAATAGGAAGTTTAAGAGAACTTAGCTGGTATGGAACGGTTCATGGTCACTTCCTCAATAAGAGTCTCCAGACTTTCACTCCTCACACCGTGAAGAAAATAGGGACTCTATCCATAAAGGACACAGGAACAACCCCGCTCCAGTATCACACATAACGAGGCTCCGACGCCACAGCTCTTCATCAGGCAGTATGAACCCCGTACGGAACACATCGTTTTAAAACAGGTGATATAACGACGTCACAGGTGAAAGGTCCACAATACAGCAAACTTTATTGAGCTCCCAAAGGCAACCCCCACCAGTCAATGTCTGCATTCAGCCCGTTCGGCGCCATCGATTGGAGACGAAAAATCCATTGCTGCTCTTTAAAATTTAGACGGGCTAATCGATCGCCCCCCCGCAGTGTTGGAGCTACCACATCCAAAACCCTCCAATGTAGATCATTGAAATAATGGTTATGTTGCTGACAATGGGAAACTCCCGGGGCCCCCTCCTGACATTTATCAATCCGGGAGCGATGTTCCAATAAACGTTTCCAAATGGGTCGAATAGTACGGCCCACATACTTCAGACCACAAGGGCATATCAACATATACACCACGAAGTCAGATTTACAAGTAGAATGTGTTGCTGAATAATATTTCAACCCTGTACTCAAATCTTCCCATACCTCCCCTTGTAGTGTTAAAGTACAAAAATTACACCCCCCACAAGCATAATGCCCTCGCCGAAACCCCGAAGACTCTAACCGGGGCTGAGTCCTAACCAACCAATCCCCTATTGTACGAGAACGTCGGTAAGCTACCATCAAGGGCTTGCTAAAACAAGAATGGAGGGATAACAAAGCCCAGTGTTTTTTCAAAATATGTACTAAATTGGGAACTGTGGGCAAATAGGGCAATATGCTAATCACCACATCCCTCTGTCGCCTAGGAGATGTACTTGCAGGCTGGGATCCCCCAGAGGTCCCCCACCACTCAGGGTGATTGTACAGGGCTCTTTTAAAAGCCCTCCGAACCAAAACTTCTGGGTACCCCCTATGACATAACCTCTGACTCAAAGCTCGGGCATGCAATCGGTACTCACCCACTGATGAACATAATCTTCGAATACGCAAAAACTGCCCAAAAGGGAGACTGTTCCGCATTGCTGGAGGGTGAAAACTAGAATATTTTAGTAACACATTTTTCTGAACAGGCTTTCGATACAGCGTGCTGTATAAACGGGCTCCACGGAGATATAATAAAATGTCCAAATATTCTATCTGTTGATGGTGAAATTGAGCTGTAAATTGTAAATTAATATCTAAAGAATTCAACCATGACAAAAACTCCTGCAAAGAATCTTCTGATGCCCCCCATATGAAAAAAATATCATCCAAAAACCTCTTCCATAAGATTACCTGTTGAAACCAGGAAGAACCATACAGATAGTGTTCTTCAAAATATGATACATATAATGAGGCAACAGAGGGGGCCACCGTAGCTCCCATCGCTACGCCGTAAATCTGACGATAAAATTGGCGTTCATATAAAAAATAATTATTAAAGAGCACTAATTCCAATAGCTGCAAAACAAATGACTTCGGTATGCGGGGAGGCAGGGACCAATCCAAACGCTCCAAAACCTCATAAGCCCCCCGTTGTGGGATGTTCGTATAGAGGGAGACCACATCTAGAGTCACCAGCAACACTCCCTCTGGAAGGGTCAATCTCGAAACCTCAGACAACAGATGAAATGAATCCCGTACATAAGAACGGGCCGAGGACATCAATGGCTGTAAAAAGTGGTCGCAAAATTGAGAGAGAGGTTCAAGTACCGAATTGCGGCAAGAGACTATTGGCCTCCCCGGAGGATCGCAGATGGATTTATGCACCTTAGGTACCATGTACAAGACAGGGACCACAGGAGAAGTGATGTTCAAAAATTGAAATTCGTGAGGAGTTATCCAATGCCTCTCAAAGGCTTCTTGCGTCAAAACATGAATCTTAGACTTCAATTCACAAGTGGGATCAGCTGCTAATATCTCATAATATTTGGGATCAGCCAAGTGAGACAGAACTTTCCGATGGTAATCCTCCTGGCGCAGTAAAACCGTGGCACCCCCTTTATCCGCCCTCCGGATTACTACGCCATCTTCATCCCGCAAAGAACAGAGCGCCTGAAATTGCTGCCCTGTCAAATTCGAGGTATATTTCTTCTTGCTATCTTCCAGTTTACCCAAATCTCGCAACACCAAATTCTGAAACGTTAGTAACGCTGCATCCGTACTAACCGGGGGCCTCCAAGAGGATTTAGGTTTACAAATGGAAATATCCACTGAAGCAGGCGAAATAGTTGAAAAATACAACATCATATGAAGTTTACGAAAAAACTGATGGAGAGCAATTCTAATTTGAAACGGGTCATACCGTGGAGAAGGGACAAAACCCAAACCCAAATCCAAAACCGAGTATTGATCCTCAGTCAAAGGTCTACCGGAAAGGTTGATGATTGTTGTCTGGTCTGTGAGCGAGTAAACGGTCCCCTCCAACCGTCCTGGGGTTGAATCTGAGGCCGACGACCGGAGGGGCGGCCCCTGAAAAAACCCCGCTGCTGTTGCTGTTGTTTAGGGGCCACTTTCGTCGTCTTCGTGGCACCATCAGAAGAATCAGAGGACACATCCTCTGCAGAATCCCAAAAGTGACCCTCTTACTAGAAGCAAGCAATTCAGTTTTATTTTTCCGCCATGTGTAGACCTGATCTTGCGCATAGTCAGCAGCATCTCGAGACAATTTATTGATCTTAATAAACCGCACTTGGTCACGAAATTGTTGGTTATAAACTTTAAGATCTTGAAGATTAGATGTAAAAGTTTCTTGCACCATGTCAGATTTTAATTGTGATTCCAACTGGACCAGTTGTTCTTGCAACTTCTGCTCTTCCACTGTTAGACGTTCAATTAACAAGGCTATCAGATCCAGCCCACACTTATTAAGGATACTATTCCACTTAGCAAAAAACACGTTATCATCCACAAACATATGGGGTGGTTTATAAACCCGTAAACCACGCGGAATCATTTGTTGCTTTAAATATTGCGTCATAGTTGCTGCATGCAGTTGTACCCGAATGGATTTCTTAAGTAAATTTTGAAATTCAGCCCAAGAATGGTGGGGGTTGCCTTTGGGAGCTCAATAAAGTTTGCTGTATTGTGGACCTTTCACCTGTGACGTCGTTATATCACCTGTTTTAAAACGATGTGTTCCGTACGGCGTTCATACTGCCTGATGAAGAGCTGTGGCGTCGGAGCCTCGTTATGTGTGATACTGGAGCGGGGTTGTTCCTGTGTCCTTTATGGATAGAGTCCCTATTTTCTTCACGGTGTGAGGAGTGAAAGTCTGGAGACTCTTATTGAGGAAGTGACCATGAACCGTTCCATACTAGCTAAGTTCTCTTAAACTTCCTATTTGACGGGAGGGGGACTTTAAAAGCTGTACTGTTGGGATTTTTTGTAGCCCGAAGATCTTTGCAATTTGTCAGACTCTTTCAAGATTTTATAAAAAAAATTTTTTGCTGACAGCAGCGTTGTGCTGTTTTGGTCGGCTGGGCTGGAAAGTAATCAGCCGTTTTCACTTGTGATTAAAAGGAGGGTTCACTTCAGGAGGCAAAAGGTTTTGTCTCATGGTGAATGATCCGACAAAAAATAGTATTTATGTAAGGAGGGGGATAACAATTTTTAGAGTCTAGGGCAAGATTAGTGGATGTTAATATTGGTGATAGGGTATAGGGGAATCATTTGGTTTTGATTTACATTGGGTTGATTTCCAGGGGTATATTGGATAGGATATTTTCAATAGGGGGACCCCTTTCAATATGACGTCTGGGGAGTCCACAGTGTTAGGTAATACAGCGACCTTCGCCTTTTCGGAGGCGGCCATTTCTAAACTGTTGGAGCATCCATCCCTTTTAGATGAAGCTGGGGTAGTGCGGTTGCAATCGGTACATACTCCTTCTTGGGCTAAATTTCAAAATTTACATAAGAAATCCATTCGGGTACAACTGCATGCAGCAACTATGACGCAATATTTAAAGCAACAAATGATTCCGCGTGGTTTACGGGTTTATAAACCACCCCATATGTTTGTGGATGATAACATGTTTTTTGCTAAGTGGAATAGTATCCTTAATAAGTGTGGGCTGGATCTGATAGCCTTGTTAATTGAACGTCTAACAGTGGAAGAGCAGAAGTTGCAAGAACAACTGGTCCAGTTGGAATCACAATTAAAATCTGACATGGTGCAAGAAACTTTTACATCTAATCTTCAAGATCTTAAAGTTTATAACCAACAATTTCGTGACCAAGTGCGGTTTATTAAGATCAATAAATTGTCTCGAGATGCTGCTGACTATGCGCAAGATCAGGTCTACACATGGCGGAAAAATAAAACTGAATTGCTTGCTTCTAGTAAGAGGGTCACTTTTGGGATTCTGCAGAGGATGTGTCCTCTGATTCTTCTGATGGTGCCACGAAGACGACGAAAGTGGCCCCTAAACAACAGCAACAGCAGCGGGGTTTTTTTCAGGGGCCGCCCCTCCGGTCGTCGGCCTCAGATTCAACCCCAGGACGGTTGGAGGGGACCGTTTACTCGCTCACAGACCAGACAACAATCATCAACCTTTCCGGTAGACCTTTGACTGAGGATCAATACTCGGTTTTGGATTTGGGTTTGGGTTTTGTCCCTTCTCCACGGTATGACCCGTTTCAAATTAGAATTGCTCTCCATCAGTTTTTTCGTAAACTTCATATGATGTTGTATTTTTCAACTATTTCGCCTGCTTCAGTGGATATTTCCATTTGTAAACCTAAATCCTCTTGGAGGCCCCCGGTTAGTACGGATGCAGCGTTACTAACGTTTCAGAATTTGGTGTTGCGAGATTTGGGTAAACTGGAAGATAGCAAGAAGAAATATACCTCGAATTTGACAGGGCAGCAATTTCAGGCGCTCTGTTCTTTGCGGGATGAAGATGGCGTAGTAATCCGGAGGGCGGATAAAGGGGGTGCCACGGTTTTACTGCGCCAGGAGGATTACCATCGGAAAGTTCTGTCTCACTTGGCTGATCCCAAATATTATGAGATATTAGCAGCTGATCCCACTTGTGAATTGAAGTCTAAGATTCATGTTTTGACGCAAGAAGCCTTTGAGAGGCATTGGATAACTCCTCACGAATTTCAATTTTTGAACATCACTTCTCCTGTGGTCCCTGTCTTGTACATGGTACCTAAGGTGCATAAATCCATCTGCGATCCTCCGGGGAGGCCAATAGTCTCTTGCCGCAATTCGGTACTTGAACCTCTCTCTCAATTTTGCGACCACTTTTTACAGCCATTGATGTCCTCGGCCCGTTCTTATGTACGGGATTCATTTCATCTGTTGTCTGAGGTTTCGAGATTGACCCTTCCAGAGGGAGTGTTGCTGGTGACTCTAGATGTGGTCTCCCTCTATACGAACATCCCACAACGGGGGGCTTATGAGGTTTTGGAGCGTTTGGATTGGTCCCTGCCTCCCCGCATACCGAAGTCATTTGTTTTGCAGCTATTGGAATTAGTGCTCTTTAATAATTATTTTTTATATGAACGCCAATTTTATCGTCAGATTTACGGCGTAGCGATGGGAGCTACGGTGGCCCCCTCTGTTGCCTCATTATATGTATCATATTTTGAAGAACACTATCTGTATGGTTCTTCCTGGTTTCAACAGGTAATCTTATGGAAGAGGTTTTTGGATGATATTTTTTTCATATGGGGGGCATCAGAAGATTCTTTGCAGGAGTTTTTGTCATGGTTGAATTCTTTAGATATTAATTTACAATTTACAGCTCAATTTCACCATCAACAGATAGAATATTTGGACATTTTATTATATCTCCGTGGAGCCCGTTTATACAGCACGCTGTATCGAAAGCCTGTTCAGAAAAATGTGTTACTAAAATATTCTAGTTTTCACCCTCCAGCAATGCGGAACAGTCTCCCTTTTGGGCAGTTTTTGCGTATTCGAAGATTATGTTCATCAGTGGGTGAGTACCGATTGCATGCCCGAGCTTTGAGTCAGAGGTTATGTCATAGGGGGTACCCAGAAGTTTTGGTTCGGAGGGCTTTTAAAAGAGCCCTGTACAATCACCCTGAGTGGTGGGGGACCTCTGGGGGATCCCAGCCTGCAAGTACATCTCCTAGGCGACAGAGGGATGTGGTGATTAGCATATTGCCCTATTTGCCCACAGTTCCCAATTTAGTACATATTTTGAAAAAACACTGGGCTTTGTTATCCCTCCATTCTTGTTTTAGCAAGCCCTTGATGGTAGCTTACCGACGTTCTCGTACAATAGGGGATTGGTTGGTTAGGACTCAGCCCCGGTTAGAGTCTTCGGGGTTTCGGCGAGGGCATTATGCTTGTGGGGGGTGTAATTTTTGTACTTTAACACTACAAGGGGAGGTATGGGAAGATTTGAGTACAGGGTTGAAATATTATTCAGCAACACATTCTACTTGTAAATCTGACTTCGTGGTGTATATGTTGATATGCCCTTGTGGTCTGAAGTATGTGGGCCGTACTATTCGACCCATTTGGAAACGTTTATTGGAACATCGCTCCCGGATTGATAAACGTCAGGAGGGGGCCCCGGGAGTTTCCCATTGTCAGCAACATAACCATTATTTCAATGATCTACATTGGAGGGTTTTGGATGTGGTAGCTCCAACACTGCGGGGGGGGGGGTGATCGATTAGCCCGTCTAAATTTTAAAGAGCAGCAATGGATTTTTCGTCTCCAATCGATGGCGCCGAACGGGCTGAATGCGGACATTGACTGGTGGGGGTTGCCTTTGGGAGCTCAATAAAGTTTGCTGTATTGTGGACCTTTCACCTGTGACGTCGTTATATCACCTGTTTTAAAACGATGTGTTCCGTACAGGGTTCATACTGCCTTATGAAGAGCTGTGGCGTCGGAGCCTCGTTATGTGTGATACTGGAGCGGGGTTGTTCCTGTGTCCTTTATGGAAAGAGTCCCTATTTTCTTCACGGTGTGAGGAGTGAAAGTCTGGAGACTCTTATTGAGGAAGTGACCATGAACCGTTCCATACCAGCTAAGTTCTCTTAAACTTCCTATTTGACGGGAGGGGGACTTTAAAAGCTGTACTGTTGGGATTTTTTGTAGCCCGAAGATCTTTGCAATTTGTCAGACTCTTTCAAAATTTTATAAAAAAATTGTGATACTGGAGCGGGGTTGTTCCTGTGTCCTTTATGGATAGAGTCCCTATTTTCTTCACGGTGTGAGGAGTGAAAGTCTGGAGACTCTTATTGAGGAAGTGACCATGAACCGTTCCATACCAGCTAAGTTCTCTTAAACTTCCTATTTGACGGGAGGGGGACTTTAAAAGCTGTACTGTTGGGATTTTTTGTATCCCAAAGATCTTTGCAATTTGTCAGACTCTTTCAAGATTTTATAAAAAATTTTTTTTGCTGACAGCAGCGTTGTGCTGTTTTGGTCGGCTGGGCTGGAAAGTAATCAGCCGTTTTCACTTGTGATTAAAAGGAGGGTTCACTTCAGGAGGCAAAAGGTTTTGTCTCATGGTGAATGATCCGACAAAAAATAGTATTTATGTAAGGAGGGGGATAACAATTTTTAGAGTCTAGGGCAAGATTAGTGGATGTTAATATTGGTGATAGGGTATAGGGGAATCATTTGGTTTTGATTTACATTTAGAACCCATAGCAAACCCACCGTATCCTAACAGCACTACCAGGACTCATAAAGCACCATACCCTAACTATCAAAAGGAAATGCTGCAAATATTAAACCAATACATTTCAGAGAACAACAATACATGACCTACTGGGGAAAGAGAACAAGTGGCAATGTCAATTAGGAATTACATAAACAGAATACCTCAGCTCAGTTACACATGCAGAACATAGACCATCACCAAACAAGGAATCACAATTTAGAAACAGGAAGACAATAATTAAACTGGGAATCCCAAAAGCCAAACTTGGAAAGTACAACACTGTAGAAATAAAACTATACATTAATTTGCTCTTGTACTAAACAAAGCGCAGACGTTAATGATGCACATTTCCCAGAGCTGACATATTCCAATTAATAAATTCAAAATAAAGAGATATTTTTCTACCTTTTGTGCATTTTTTTTCAGCTGCAATTGCTCCAGTCACTTTCTTCTGGTTTCTTTGTGTCTTCTGCTAACTCTCCATCGTCTGCTGTCCATTTGTCTTTTCTTCTCTCTTCTAGTTTTTTTTCCATTCTCTCTCTACATCTGCTTTAACATACTAATCTTTCTCCTTTTGCTCTTTCCTCATTCCTATTTCATCTACTCAAATTTTACCCCTCCATTCTCAATCTCCACTTAGTCTCCCAATATCCGGCCAATTGTAGATTTGTCTTCCCTCCCACACAAAATATTTTTTCCCTCTCCATTTCACTCTCCCAGCTCCATCCTATTGTAATCCTCCCCCAACATCAGCTCCATTCTAGTTCCAGTCTCACCCAGCATCCGCTCCCTTCTAGTCCCCGCATCAGCCCATTTCCAGTCCTAGCTCCCTCCCCCTCACAACCCATTTCCATTCCAAGCCCCCGTCCCCATCAGCTATTTGCAGTTCAAGCCCTCCTTCCACTCAGCCCATTTCCAATCCTAGCAACCCCCCTAGCCCATTAACAGTCTTAGCCCCCCAGCCCATTACCAGTCCTAACCCCCCATCAGCCCATTTCCAGTCCTAGCCCCCCCATAGCCCATTACTAGTCCTAAACCCACCATCAGCCCATTACGTCCTAACCCCCCCATCACCCTATTTCCAGGCCTAGCCCCCCATCAGCCTATTTCCAGTCTTAGCCCCCCATAGCCCATTACCAGTCCTAATCCCCCATCAGCCCATTACCAGTCCTAACCCCTCCCATAGCCCATTAACAGTCCTAACCCCTGTCAGCCCATTTCCAGTCTTAGCTCCCCCCATAGCTCATTACTAGTCCTAAACCTCCCCATCAGCCCACTTCCAGTCTTAGCCCCCCCATAACCCATTACCAGTCCTAAACCTCCCCATCAGCCTATTACGTCCTAACCCCCCCCATCACCCTATTTCCAGTCCTAGCCCCCCCATCAGCCTATTTCCAGTCCTAGCCCCCCATAGCCCATTACCAGTCCTAATCCCCATCAGCCCATTACCAGTCCTAAGCCCCCTAAGCCCATTACCAGTCCTAACCCCCATCAGCCCATTTCCAGTCTTAGCCCCCCCATAACCCATTACCAGTCCTAAACCTCCCCATCAGCCCACTTCCAGTCTTAGCACCACCCCATGGCCCATTACTAGTCCTAACCCTCCCCCATCAGCCCACTTCCAGTCTTAGCCCCCCCCCATAACCCATTACCAGTCCTAAACCTCCCCATCAGCCCATTTCCAGTCTTAGCCCCCCCATAACCCATTACCAGTCCTAAACCTCCCCATCAGCCCACTTCCAGTCTTAGCACCCCCCATGGCCCGTTCCTAGTCCTCGCCCTCCCCCCATCAGCCCACTTCCAGTCTTAACACACACACCATAACCCATTACCAGTCCTAAACCTTCCCATCAGCCCATTTCCAGTCTTAGCCCCCCCTATAGCCAATTACCAGTCCTAACCCCCCCATCAGCCCATTTCCAGTCTTAGCCCCCCCATAACCCATTACCAGTCCTAAACCTCCCCATCAGCCCACGTCCATTCTTTGCTACGCCACCCCATGGCCCTTTACTAGTGCTAACCCTCCCCCATCAGCCCACTTCCAGTCTTAGCCCCCCCCCCATAACCCATTACCAGTCCTAAACCTCCCCATCAGCCCATTTCCAGTCTTAGCCCCCCCATAACCCATTACCAGTCCTAAACCTCCCCATCAGCCCACTTCCAGTCTTAGCACCACCCCAAGGCCCATTACTAGTCATAGCCCTCCCCCATCAGCCCACTTCCAGTCTTAACACACACACCATAACCCATTACCAGTCCTAAACCTTCCCATCAGCCCATTTCCAGTCTTAGCCCCCCCTATAGCCAATTACCAGTCCTAACCCCCCCATCAGCCCATTTCCAGTCAGCACTCCATAGCCCATTACCTGTCCTAACCCCCCCCCCCTCATCAGCCCACTTCCAGTCTTAGCACCCCCCCATGGCCCATTACTAGTCCTAAACCTCCTCTATCAGCCCACTTCCAGTCTTAGCCTCCCCCCCATAGCCCATTACCAGTCCTAAACCCCCTTCTCCCCTATCATCCCAAATTAAAAAATAAAAAAGAACAGCTGCTTCTGCCGCGGCAGCATCAAGAGTGCCGCCGCGGGACCCCCCCCCTGCCCGGCAGAGCCTCCCTGCATCGTAGGCTAGCGTCAAATCCCCGAACGCGGGCTTCTTTCAGAGGCGCGAGAGTTTCCTTTCTCGCGGCTCTGTTAATCCCGCCGGGGCTGATGGGATTTCTCTTGATGCTGCCGTGGCAGAAGCAGCTGTTTTGTTTTGTTTTTTTTTAACTTGAGATGAAGAATGTTTTTTGCGCGGGGCCCCCTGAAACGCGGGGCCCTGTGCAAAAAACATTCTTGCTCAATGGACGGGCCGGCCCTGCTCTCACAGCCTCAGAAACACACTCAAAAAAATCTCAGTCTCTTTCATTTAAACTCTAACTCCTCTTCACTCAGACGCTCAAATCATTCAAAGCAACTCTCAGTTTCAGGTAAAAACATTCCAAAACAGGTCACCAGCCTCCCTGACATACATCCACTCTCTTCATCAATCATTCTCCAACTGCCAGCCTCTGACCTGCTTACTTCCATTCTAAAACACATTCCGAAAGTATCCTTACTTGCACTGATGTTACCAAATAGTCCTGACCATACCCTCTTTTAAACCCTAAAACTTTCCCTTATGCCAAAAATCCTATACCTTTATTTATTCAGAGCCAAAATAAAAATTCTTCAGGTGTCAGTCTCTTCTTCTTTGTGTCAGTAGGGATTTTCACAAAACTGCATCATTGCTGTGTGAATAACAGCTAAGCCAAACTGCAACAATGTTGCTGTGAAGACTCCTGCTCCAACCCCACCATCCGGGACTTTTTTCAACTTTTTAATCTATATTTTTAATCTTATAAGACAATTTTCTTCAAAAACTTCATATGATTACATATCTCCATAACTTTGCCTTATTTTTGGTACATTTTTGAACTTATACAGTGTTTATTTAAAATACCAGCAAATCATCACTAATTTTACCACTGTCAGGGGCTAAGGAGAAATTAGACCTTACCTGCTAATTGTCTTTCCTTGAGTTCTCTCCGGGCCAGTCCAGGACATTAGGGTAGTCAACTTCCTCCAGCAGTTGAGGATTGAATACTGAAAGTCTTGCTCCCCCTGGTGTCTGAGAGTCAGTCTTCGGGTATCAAAGCAGCGGAACTATAACTATAAACTTGAAAAACAACAAAAATACTCTCCCCTCTGGGAATCATACTTAGCCCTTTAGAAAGCATTCTCTTAAATTTCCTTTTGTCTCTTCTACTTTTCTTTTTTCTTTTTTTTTTCACATGACTTTGAAGAGTCCCTTCTAATTTCAGAGGAACCCACTTAATCCCCTTCGATTATGCCATCCAATGACCTCAGCTCCGGTCACCAGAGTGGTAACCTATTATAATTCTGGACTACTGGTCGAAGCCCCCGACTGTTCCAGCACTCGCAGACAATATGGGGTGGGTCCTGGACTGGACCAGAGAGAACTCAAGGAAAGACAATTAGCAAGTAAGGTCTAATTTCTCCTTCCTATTCGTCTCTCCGGGCCAGTCCAGGACATTAGGGCAGTACCAAAGCAGTACCTAAACCCGGGAGGGACCTGCGAGCCCCGCAACAATGGCTGAGGCCCCCACCCTAGCATCTTCTCTTGCCTGAACATCTAACCGATAGTGCTTCGCAAACGTATGAAGAGAAGACCATGTTGCCGCCCGACAGATATCCACCGGCGGAACCAACGCATACTCAGCCCACGATGTTGCCTGGCCCCTAGTAGAATGCGCTATGAGACCTTCTGGCGCCGACTTTCCTTTTGCTTCATAAGCCACCCGTATCGCATGCTTCACCCAGCGAGCAATGGAAGCTTTGTTCACCGCTTTTCCTTTACCCAGACCACTAAAAAGAATGAATAACCTATCAGACTTCCGAAACGGTTCCGTTTCCTTGAGGTATCTATGCAGTACGTGCCATAAATCCAATTTCCTGAGCGCCCTATTCAGTTTGCTCTCCTTTTGACCAACAAAAGTGGGAAGTGAAACGGTTTGATTTATGTGAAAACTGGACACCACATTAGGGAGAAAGGACGGCACCGGCCGCAACACCAACTTCTCCGCCGAAAATTAAATGTACAGCTCCATACACGAGAGCGCCTGCAGATCCGATACCCTTCTAGCGGAATACAACGCTACCAGAAAGGCCGTCTTCTAGGACAACTCCCTCATACTACCTGCTGACTTGGATTCAAAAGGAGGTCCCGTTAGAGCCTCTAGCACCAAGTTCAGATACTAAGAAGGCACGACCTGCCTAACTGGAGGCCTAATGTTTCTTGCCGCTCTAAAAAAATGCTGAATATCCAGATGCGACGAGAGCTTGCTCCCTTACACTGTTTCTCTATAACAAGCCAGAACTGCCAAATGCACCTTAAGAGTGCTGAGGGCCAGCCCCTTATCTAGACCTCCTTGAAGGAAAGATAGGATATCAGGCAATTTCGCTCCCCAAGGTCTAAGTTTCCGTTCATCACACCACGCTTCAAAAACGCGCCACACCCGAACGTACGCCAAGAAAGTGGATCTTCTCCTAGACCTTAACATAATGGAAATCACTGACACCGAGTACCCCCGATGTCGCAACCGTTCCCTCTCAAGAGCCAAGCCATAAGCAAGAACCGATCTACCTGTGGCATTAATACGGGACCTTGGCTCAACAGATTGACTTGTGCAGGTAGCCTCCACAGAGCTCCCACTAGAAACCGCATCAGATCCACATACCATGGCCATTTGGGCCAATCCGTAGCAATGAGAATGACCTTCCCATTGTACCCCGCTATTCTCTGAATGACTCGCCCTAATAGTGGTCATGGAGGGAACACATACAGCAGTTCTCCAGATGGCCAGGGCTGAACCAGGCCGTCGAGTCCTTCCGACATGTGCTCTCTGCACCTGCTGTAAAACCGAGCCGCCTTGGTATTGGCTAGGGTAGCCATGAGATCCATGACTGGCTGACCCTATCTCACCGTGATTTCATGAAAGACCGCTCAATTCAGCTCCCATTCCCTGGGATCTAGTACATTTTGACTGAGATAGTCGGCCTGAATGTTGTCCTTTCCTGCCACATGTGCTGCCGAGAGCGCTAAGAGATGGACTTCTGCCCATTGGAACAACTGTTGACTCTCTTCTAGCAATACTGCACTGCCCGTGTCTCCTTGCCTGTTGATGTAGGAAACCATCACCAGATTGTTGGAGAACACTCAAACTGCCTGCCCTTCGAGCAGTCCGACAAACTCTAGCAGAGCCAAACGCACCGCCTTGAGTTCTAACCGATTGATCGACCAAGCGCTCTCCTCTGCAGTCCAACTCCCTTGCGCTATGTGCGCCAGACAATGAGCCCCCCAACTGGAAAGGCTGGCATCCATAGTGAGTAACACCCACTCCGGAAGGTCCAGGGGAACAGCTGCTTGAAGATGCGCCGGCACCGACCACCACTGAAGACTGAAGTGCACCTGTTCTGGACATGGCAGCCTCCGCGAAAGAGGATGAACCTGCGGAGACCACCTGGAAAGCAACGCATGCTGAAGCGGCCACATATGAACTCTGGCCCACGGAACAAGGTCTAAGGCTGCTGCCATTGACCCCAACAACTGTAAATACCTCCAAGCCGTTGGAGCCCTCAATCGCAAGAACGCTGTTATCTGAGCCAAAATCTTCTGCACCCTGTCCGCAGGAAGGAAAACCGACCCTATCTCCATGTCAAAGAAGGCCCCGAGATATGTCAACTTTATTGGCTCCAAATGACTCTTTGCCCGGTTGATGACCCAACCTAGCTGCTCGAGGAACTGCACTACCCGAGCAGTTGCCACGGAAGACTCCGCTAGCGACGGTGCTCGGATCAACCAGTCGTCCAGGTAGGGATGCACCTTATTTATTTATTTAGTTTACACTTATATACCACTACTTCCAGCGATCAGCAGCGGTTTGATTGCCAATTTGGGAGATGTCAAATCAGGACAGGAAAATCGGGTCATATATACATAGTTTTAGGGTTTGGCACAGCATGCAGGGTTAGACACTTCAAAAGTTAGGTTTACAATATTTACATATTTACAGTTCTCTAATAATTACATTTACACAGGTCAGCACCATGGTGTCACTTTTTTACATCAGGTTATAGTGACATTTACAAAGATGGGTTTTTATTTTCCTTCTGAAGTCATTTATGTCTTTTATAGCTCTCAGTTCATGTGGTAGATGATTCCAGGTTATCGGGGCTGAGAATGAGAATGCTTTGTTGCTGGTGCTTGCTTTTACTGTTCTGATATTATTAGGAACTTGTAGTGTGTCGGAGTTGATAGTTCTCCTGTCTCTGTTGGTTGGTTGCTTGTTGACCAGTGTTGAGAGGAATGAGGGTGCTATGTCATGTATGAGCTTAAATGTGGTTACCAAAGTTTTGTATTGTATTCTGGCCGCAACTGGTAGCCAATGTAGTTCGATCAGCACAGGTGTGATGTGTTGAGTGATTCTTGTTCGTGTGATGATCCTTGCCGCTACATTTTGGGCCAATTGTAAAATATTTAGCGTTTTCTTTGGCAGACCCTGTAGTATGGCGTTACAATAGTCTATGTGCGGCATAATGAGTGCTTGTGCCACTGTTCGAAAATCACAGGGGTCGATTAATTTCCTCAGTGGCTGCAGGACTCTGAGTTTGTGGAAGATGGCTTTGTTAGTTTTTCTCAGGTGTTTTTCCAATTGAAGTTTGCTGTCAAGTGTGACACCCAGGTATTTGATCTCGTTTTTTGTGTTATATGTGTTGTTGCAGAGGGTGACCGTCGGAGGGGGTTCAAAGTTCGGTATACTTGATATATACATTACTTCGGTTTCTTATGGTTAATTGCCATGTTGTTTTGTTGGAGCCATGCTAACATCTCGTACAGGCAGGATTCAAGCTGTGTGTACTTTGGGTCATTTGTGTCTAATTGAGTGTATAACATAATATCGTCTGCATAGATATGGTAGCTGATGTTATGTTTTTTGAAAATGTCACAGAGGGGCTGCATGTAGATGTTGAAGAGTAGCGCCGAGAGGGCTGATCCTTGGGGTATGCCTTGTGTTTGAGTGAATCCTTCCACTTTTTCTCCATTGAATTGTACCTGTGGACTTCGGTTCGTTATATAGGAGGAGAACCATTTAAGTGTGGTTCCCGAGATTCCTATTGCTTCCAGTTTTTTTAGTAGGATCCCATGATGAACAGTGTCAAAGGCGGCGGAGATGTCAATGAAGATTAGTAAGAAAGTTTTCTTCCTGTCTTCCAAGCCTTTGTGGAGGTTATTGAGTAGTGCTATTAAAAGCGTTTCAACCCCATGGTTTCGTCTGAACCCGTATTGTTGCATGTCTAGTATATTGTGGTCGTCTAGATGCTCTTGGAGTTGTATGAGGGCTGCTTTTTCAATGATTTTTGCTAAGAAGGATATGCTGGAGATGGGGCGATAGGATGTTGGGTCTGTTTTGTTAAGTTTATTGTTCTTTAGTACTGGTCTTATTATGGATTTCTTGAGTTGGTCAGGCATAATTCCTTGATGCAGTGATAGGTTCACAATGTGAGAGACTTGGTGGACTATGTCTTTTTTTGCTGCCTTGACCCAAGCCGTGGGGCAAGGGTCAAGTGGAGAGGTGGTGGTATTGATGCTAGTTATTATGTTGCTTGTTTGTTGCTCATCGATCTTGTGGAAATTTCTCCATGTCCGTTCTTGCTCAACAGTAGTTTCCCGGTGTGCCTCCCCCTTGCAGGGGTCGGGCAGGGTTGCAGTCAGTTTGCTCGCGTAGTGGTTTGCCAGTGTTTGTGGGTTGATATAGGTATCCTGTTGGTCTGGTTGGGATGCTTTTGTTAAGGACTTCACCAGCTCAAATAGTTCCCTGGGTTTGTTGATCGCTTTGTTCAATAGGTTCGTGTGGTGCATCCTTTTCGCAGCGTTCACCTCTTCTTTGTATTTCGAGAGGAGGGTGAGGTACTCCATCCTATGTTCCATAGATTTCGTACGTCTCCATTTTCTTTCATGCTTTCTGAGTTCTCTCTTCATGTTGTTTAGTACTTTGGTGTACCAGGGTTCCGAATGTTGCTTAGCAAGGTTCGGGGTGGTGCTCCATTTGGGGTTTGCTGCGGCCTGTATTCCGGTGTTCCAGCTTTCTGTTAGCGCATCAAGATCAGTGCTGAATCCCTTCCTTCCTTAGCGCCACTGCCGCCACTACCATTACCTTGGTGAAGGTGTGCAGCGCTGTAGCTAGTCCGAACGGCAGTGCTCGGAACTGAAAATGACCCATGGGAACTGCAAAGCATAGAAATTTTTGATGATCCCTTCTGATCGGAATGTGCAAATATGCTTCTGTCAAATCTATGGATGAGAGGACTTCTCCCTTCTTTACCAACCGGATAATTTATTTATTTAGCTGTATTTATATCCCGCTTTTCACCGGGTCAAAGCGGTCAATTGGGAGATACATTTAACACGAGGGGATATGACACACATATGCTAATACTTACAGGGAACATGGGCAATGGAGGGTTAAGTGGCTTGCCCAAGACCACAAGGAGTGCCTATAGGACTAGAAATCCCAGTCCCTCTGGCCTGAGATTGCTGTCCCCAGGTGGGACTTGAACCCCCGGCCCTCCGGCCTGAAGTACCTTGTCCTAACCACTAGGCCACTCCTCCCACTAACCTTAACGTCACCATCCGGAAATGAGGCACCCTCAAGCAGCGGTTTACGTGCTTTAGATCCAGAATGGGGCAAAAGGAACCGTCTTTTTTGGGAACCACAAAATAAATCGAGTATCGACCTAAATTATACTGGTCTGCAAGTACAGGTAACACCGCTTGAAGATGCAACAAGCGCATCAGTGTGTTGCTGACCGCTGCCCTCTTTGCCTGAGGGCCACAAGGGGATGACAGAAAAGCTTCTGACAGTGGGTGAGTGAACTCTAACGCATAGCCCTCTCTGATAATCTCCAGCACCCACTGGTCCGTAGTTATGGTGGCCCAGGCGGAGAGAAATCACTGCAAACGTCCTCCTACAGGAGCTTCTGCCTGGATCAGCCTCCCTTCATTGCGGTTTCTTAGCTGAGTTCTGCTGGGCGGTAAAATAGCCCCTGCTGAACTCTCTGGCTCCATGAAAGGACTGCCCCCTGGTCACAAAGTGTAAAGGTTCCAAGGACCTCGCTTTACGCCTTATCCTCGGAACCTGCGAAAATCTCGTCCCTGACCTCTCTGCATGGAGCCCATCTTTGCCGCTCTTGGTCAGTCCTCAGGAAGCCGACCCCCTTTAGAATCTCCCAAATCCTTCACAATCTTTTCCAATGCCTCACCAAAGAGTAACTTGCCCTTGTAGGGCAGCTTACTGAGGCGAGCCTTAGAAGACGCATCAGCTGCCCAATTCTGCAACCAGAGAAATTGTCTCGCAGCAATGACCGACACCATCGACTTTGCTGAAATCCTAACCAAATCATAGAAGGTGTCTGCTAGATAAGCCGCTGCCGTCTCCATCTTTGCTCGCTCCATGGAAGAATCCTCCTCTTTGTCCGGCCCCAGCTCCACTTGAAGCCAACGGATAGAGGCCCTTGATACATATGCCCCACACACGAAGCCTGAAGAGCTAGAGCACTGGCATCAAATGCCTGCTTCAGAAGCGCCTCTAACCTACGATCCTGAAGATCTTTAAGGGCTGTATCCCCTTCGACCGGAATCATGGTCTTCCTGGTGACTGCTGAAACTAGTGCATCCACCTTAGGCATTCGCAAGAAATCTCTCTCCTCCTGGGGAACCGGGTAAAGACGAGCAATGGTGCAACCCCCTATAAGGGTCGCTTCAGGGCATTCCTACTCTGATTCTATCATTTGTTTAATCACCCTGTGAACTGGGAAACAGCGCTGTTCCGACTTAAATCCTTGCAACAAGGGATAATCAAACGCCTCCTGCTGCACCGCAGGAGCCACTATATTCAACGCTGCAAGAGACTGAGCTATCAAAGCCCCAGCTCTTATTTCCTAAAAACTCTAAATACATTTGGATCCTCGCCTGGCCCTATCTCCCCTTCCTCCAACTCTCCTGGCCAGGCATCCAACCCTGCCTCAAAAAGAATTTCTCCTTCCTCTGCCATCTGAGGAACAGAGCTATGAGGCCCACAGCCCTCTAAGCCTATCTCTGAAGCTTTTACTTTAGTAGAGACCCCCTCCTCTGGGTCTGCTATTCTGGAAATCCCTTCTTGTGCCACTGACAGATTGGCATCAGATGTACTGTGTGAGGCCTGAGACATCTTTAATATATAAGCCTTATGCAGAGCTAAGATGAACTCTGCTGAAAACAATGAGTCCAGAGAACCATGCACTCCTGGCAACGGCTGCTGAACTGGCTCCTCAGCAGGAGGTACCTTGTGAGATTTAGATCTCTTTTTACCTGCCTTTGCCTGCAGCGCGGGAGGAACGGCCGGTTGAGCTAAAATGGCCACCGTTCCCGCTCTTTCTGAAGAGCCATGCAATTTTTCCACATTTTGCTCCATAGGACTTTTGTGCTCCATACCCCCAGTTACACACCAAGGCTACTAACCAAAAACTGTGAACTGCACAGACCGGCTCCGAAATAGTGCGACCCTGACAACCGGACCGTGCGGTGCTTTGCAACTGCGATCGCTTAACCACGTGCTGAACGAAAAGAAAAAAACACACCAATGGACCACCTTTTAAAACCCAGCGGCGGCGATCCGCTGACCCCGCTGGGCAAATTGAGCCCCTCTGCAAAGATCCTACCTGACCAACCAATAACCGAGTTGGAGCCTCAGCACCCTGCTTCACCGCTGCTAGCAGACAGACATAGCTGCAGTGATCGGAGGCAGGGAAGAGGATACCGGGGCTCCCAGGTCCTTTCCCAATCTCCTCGAGCGACGCGTCCCCCAATTGAGACAGGCTCTGCCTCTTGTGCCGATCGGCTCTGCCGGATCGATGAGGACCGTTCCTCCTCTTTTCTCTTATTTTTTATTTAAATTGAAGAGAAAAACTTTCTGTACTGTATTGCCCCACTAGGGCAATCAAACCACAACTTCTCGTTCCTTTTCTTATGTATTCCTCTTCTTTTTTTATTTTTTTAAACCCAAATAATGCCCTACAGGCCCATTCCCTATCCACCTCTCCAGGGAGCCTGTCAGCCACACGTCCTGTTCAGCTGCTGAGGACTGAAAGACTGACTCTCGAACACCAGGGGGCATGGGATATGCTGTCATCAAGAGTTTCAGTATTCAGTCCTCAGCTGCTGGAGGAGGTTGACCACCCTAATGTCCTGGACTGGCCCGGAGAGACGACTAGGAAAAAGCTTAAAACTCATTAAATTAGGCTCTCTGACACTTCCACAGATCTCGGTGACATTTTAAAATTTTAAAACTTTAAAATTGGAGTTTTTCCTTTCAGGCCAATTTTTGCCAGTAGTCACACCCCCCTTTTGAAAAAGTTGCAAAACGCAGTGATTTTGCATATAAAAATTCAAATAAATACTTTTCAGGACTCTCTAGATCTTTTCCGACATTGTACTATACTTTAAGACTTTTAAATTTTAATTTCGGCCATTTTTCGGCATGATGCTATACCCCCTCAAACATCTTTCAGTTAAAACACCATGATTTTCAGTGATTTAAACATGAAAAGTTTAAATAACCACCTAGCAGAGCTCCTCAACCCTTCTCTAACCTCATTGGACACTTTAAACTTTATTTTTTTACTTTTTATTCTGTTCTGTCCCCTTTAACACTAGCTCCATTTTCAGGCCACTATGATAGTGACCTTTTTCTTCCTGCTGCCTCTCAAGGCCGGTAGTCTCCAGTCTGAACCTTCCCCAGCCATAGAGCAACATCGGGAACAGTCACAACTGTCCTCCGATGCTACTGTCAGCCATATAATTTATTTTTCGGGGGGTTTTTTGTAACCCAGCCCAACCTGACGCTTCTCATGCAGCTTGACTGAAATTGGAGGCAGTCATGAATCCCACAGGTGCCCCAATTTCAGTTGCAACCATTTCCCTCCTACCTGCTTGACTTATTTGGGCCCTCCCAATGTCTTCATTTTCACCTCCGGGCCCCTTTAGTCCTTCTGCCAGACTGCAGACCCATCCTGACAACAACTTCAGGAATGTGGTCTGCTGCAGGCCTGTGCCTATGGCCCGATCATTTCCCTATTTTTTAAACTCATAGTTCCTGCCAGCTGAGGGCCTGGAGCATTTTCTTTTTTTTCTTTTTTTTTTTTAATGCTGTTCACTGCTCCTGCAGCCTGGGAAGAAAAAAAAATCCCGGTTGCAGGCAGCAATCCCAGACCAGACCACAGACCCCCAGAGGAATGCACAAATACTCCCCTAAAAGGTTTAATTTGTTTTATTCTTTATCTGATTACACAACTTTACTGGTTTTGGACCTGCCATTTCTCAATCTCATAAGAAATCTGCCAGATGTTGTAAGCAAAAAGTCAGGAGTAGTACTCAATACCCTCATTTGGTTTGCAGCATGTTGTGCTGTGAGGGCTTATGTGCATCAGTAACGCTGAGGGCTAAACTATCGGAAGCTTAACTACTGATGGGGTCTCCAAAGATGGACAGGTCTCAGCTGAGGTGCCAGACCAAGACAAATCACTCATCTGGGCAGCAGCAGAATGGAACGGTGTTGGCGGCGGATGATCACATTTCTGTGACAACAGCAACAACACTAAACATAAACTGTGTGGAAAAAAGGCCTGGCAATCTACTTCTGTATCTTACCACAAAAACCCAATGGACAGTCACAACAAAACAAATTGCAATATAGTGATGGAAGATGAGACCCCCAGGTTGAAAGGCACTCAACTGGCTACTGGGGAGTCACTGAAAACTTTTCAGAGTAAAGCTAGCTTTTATGATGTGGTTGGATCAAAGCCGTCAGGACGTCTAACTGCTGATGTAGCTGCACATGAAATGAGTTTCAGAAGCTGCAAAGATGTCTTACATATTGGGACATGGAACGTATGAAGCATGAACCAAGGGAAGTTGGAGGTAGTCAAGAATGAAATGGAACGTGTACAACTTGATCCATGGGGTGTCAGTGAATTGAAATGGAATCGCATACGGCACTTTGCATCTGATGATCACAAGGCCTACTATGCTGGAAATGAAAGAAGAAATGGTGTTGCATTTATAATTAAGAAGAAACTTGCAAGAACTGTAATGAAGTACAATTCAGTCAGTGAATGCTTAATTTCTATTCATCTATGAGGCATGCCTATCAACACAACTATAATTCAAGTATATACTCCAACAACAGCTGCAGAAGAGGATGAAATTGATGAGCTCTAGGAACAAGTACAAGCTGAAATTGATAGAACATGCAAACAGGTTATCCTGATAGTAATGGGTGACTGGAACGCAAACGTTGGCAACAAAGAAGAAGGCAAAATGGTTGGAAAATATGGACTTGGCAACAGAAAAGAATCTGGAGAAAAAACTGATAGAATTCTGCAAGACCAACAATCTATTCATCTCAAGCACCTTCTTCCAGCAACACAAGCGTCATTTGTACACATGGAGTTTACCCAATGGGTTGTACAAAAATCAAATTGATTGCATCTGTAGAAGTCAATGATGGAAAAGCTCTATAGCATCAACAAAAACAAAACCTGGAGCTGACTGTGGTACAGATCACCAACTACTAGTATGCAAACTCAAGCTAAAGTTAAAAAAGAGCAAGCCACTCATGAATGTAGCAAAATGCGACCTTGAGAATATACCACTGGCATTTAAAGACAGCTTGCAAAATCAATTTGCTGCTTTAGATACAAATGACAGAGCTCCAGAAGAGTTATGGGATGACATTAAGAAGGTTCTGATGGAAGAAAGTGAGAAATCTCTACAAAAGATGAAAAAGCAAAAACGGCCAAAATGGATGACTGAACAAACTCTGAAAATTGTCCAGAAATGCAGAGAAGCTAAAGCCAGATGAGAAAGAGAGGCAGTCTCAACACAACAGAGATTTCCAATATGCAGCAAGACAAGACAAGGAGAAGTGCTACAATGACCCATGCAAGGAAATAGAAGCAGAAACTATTAGAAGAAGAACAAGATTGGCTTTCCTAAAGTTACGAGAGTTAAAGAAAAAATTCCAGCCTCGAACTGGAATGTTACAAGATGCCAAGGATCCATGTTGAATGATGCCGAGAAGATCAAGAAAATGTGGAAAGAATATACAGAGTTATTATATGATAAAGATCAAGTGAACCAACAGCTGTTTCAATCTGTACCTTATTATCTGGAACCATTGGTGATGAAAGAAGAAATCAAAGCAGCATTGAAAGCCTTATCAAAGAACAAAGCACCAGGCATTGAGGCATTCCCATAGAAGTATTACAGAAATCTGATGCAGCTGTTACCATACTTACAAGGCTCTGCCAGGAAATTTAGAAAACAACATCATGGCCAACTGACTGGAAAAGATCTATGTTTATACCGATACTAAAGAAAGCTGATCCAACTGACTGTGGAAATTATCACACAATCACTCTGATCCATCATGCCAGCAAGATTCTACTGAAGATTATTCAGCAGAGACTACAACCATACCTGAAACGAGAACTACCTGAAGTGCAAGCAAGGTTCAGGAAAGGGCGAGGAACAAGAAACATCATTGCGGATGTAAGATGGATCCTTGAAAAGACTAAAGAATACCAAAAGGCTATCTATATGTGTTTTATTGACTACAGCAAGGCTTTTTACTGTATAAACCAAGAGAAACTCTAGGCCACATTAAGAAGCATGGGTATACCAGAACACCTGATCATTCTCTTGCGCAACCTTTACATTGATCATGAAGCAACTTTTCGAACGAAACAAGGAAACAGAATGGTTTAAAATCAGCAAAGGGGTACAGCAAGGCTGCATACGTTACCCCTACCTGTTTAATTTATATGCAGAACAAATCAGCCGAGAAGCAGGATTGTATGAAGACAACAGAGGTGTGAAGACTGGTGAAAGAGTCATCAACAACCTTCACTATACCAATGATACCACATTACTAGATGAAAGTGAAGACGATCTGAAACATTTGCTTCTCAAAATCAAGGAACATAGTCTTAAAATGGGTCTGCACCATAATGCAAAGAAGACAAAGATCCTGACAATGGCAAAATCAATAAGTTCATCATTGATGGAGAAGAAATTGAAATAGTGGACAACTTTAGCCTACTTGGATCAACTAGCAATAAAGAAGTAATAAGCAGTCAAGAAATCAGAAGACACATTGCTCTTGGCTGAATGGCTATGAAGGACCTAGACAAGATTCTCAAGAGCAGAGATGTCTCTCTCCATACAAAGATTTGACTTGTTCAAGCCATGGTATTTTCAATAACATCAAATGGATACGAAAGCTGGACAGTGAAAAAGATAGACAGGAAGAAAATTGATGCCTCTGAATTGTAGTGCTGGTGACGAATACTGTGTCTGGACTGCCTGAAGAGCAAACCAGTCAGTACTAGAGGAGATCAAACCTAAGCCTTCTTTAGAAGTTCAAATGACAAGACTTTGACTTTCATACTTTGGACACATCATGCGAAGAGAGAGATCATTAGAGAAAGACATCATGCTTGGCAAGATAGAAGGTCAACACAAAAGAGGAAGGCCAGCAATGAGATAGACTGATACAATAACAGCAGCTATGGGTGCCAGTCTGTCAACAATGAGCTGCCTGACTGAAGATTGAACACAGTTTAGGACAACTATCCAAAAGAGTCGCCATGAGTCAACATTGACTCAACGGCACTTAACAACAACAACAGCAACAGTACTCAATATAGCAGCTGCTTCCAGGAGCTAAGCTTTCATGCAGTCATTCAGATCATGACTCTCAAGCAGCCCCTCAAACTCTGTTAGTAGAAGCTCTTAGTGTAGCTGGAGGAAAAATCTATTACCCATTATTAAAGTGGATCAGGGAAATCCACTGCTTACCTGTTTACCTAAGGAATCTGTTTACCTTTTGGGAATCTGATAGTTACTTGTGACCTGGATTGGCCACTGTTGGCAACAGAATGGTGGGCTTTATTGACCTTATGTTCTTATGCTCTTGCCTAAAACCATAGCCTTCCATAGCTTACAGGAAGACTTATTTTAGTATGCAACTCATGCCTTTCCAGTAGTAAATCAAGGTGGGTTACAATCAGATACTGTAGGTATTTCCCTGTCCCTGGAGGGCTTACAATCTAAGGTTGTACCTGAGGCAATGGAGGGTTAAGTGACTTGCCCAAGGCCATAAATCTTGAACGTCATATCCTAAGAATTGATCAGATATGCAATGTGTGCCATCAAGTAAATGCTGACCCCTGGTCTTTTTTCCATGCAGTAAATTTACAGCGCCTGTTATTCCAAGGTGGTCACTATCCAAATATCACTAGCCATGCCTGACCCTGCATAGCATATTAAAATTAAAGTTACCTAATATGAATGTACATGAAAGATCAATTGTATCCTGCAGCTGCTGTTTCATAATATGCAAGATATCTTGTTTGACAGTAGATGGAGGCTTATATACCAGTAGAGAAGAAGTTTCTGTGCCATTCACTGCTAGATATTCTAAATTGGAATTAATTGTCAAACCTAACTTGGATTACAGATTGGTTGAAAGATATGAAATAGAGCTAAATGATCAGTTTTCCAAATGGAGAATGCTAAATAGAAAAGTGCCTGAGGGATCTGTGCTGGGATCATTGTTTATCATACAGTATTCATTAATTACCTGGAAACAGGAGCAAAAAGCAAGGCTGTCAAGTTTATTCTTTACAAGGAACTTAACAGATCACTCATCAAAACTAAGTGCTCTCTCAGCAGTTCTTCAAATAACATGCATCAAATTAAATCAGATAACAATACAACAAACACAACAATCGGTGGCCACAGCCAATCAATAAACATTTCAGCTGTTCCCTTAAAACCAATTTATTCTGGGTGAGTATCAGGAAGTCCACTTGCTGTCCAAATAGGTAAATTGTTCTTGCCAGCTACAATCTTTAAGTAACCAGGTGGCCACATTGCGTACCAGCTGCAAAACTCTGATACATTTTAATGGCAACTCCACATAGAAATTTTTATTAAAACGTATTTGTTTACAATTTCTGATATAGGAATATTAGAATTTATTAATGAAAGCATGTACTTTTTAGGAGCTCAATCTTCTCAATGAACTTACAAAAAGTTCCCCTAAATTTCTATTTCATCATTGCTTTCATTTTTGTTATAATCAACTATAGAATATTGCTATTTATTTTAATGGTTTGATGATTTGCAGATCTCAAACCTGACTCAATATCACCAGATCACTTGATCCTGCCTTTTAGTATATGTTGTGTTCAGTCTCTTAGAGATCCCACCTGCAAATCACAAATAACATCAGCATAGATGTCCAACATATGCCATGAGCCCTGAAGATAATGCTCTCATATCGTCAAAACATAATTGCTCCAAATTGGCCAAAATGATTTCATCTCTATCATAAGCTTCATCAGGGAGTTGATAAATATTCCTGCAAAATGGCAAAGTGTACTGAAGTTTATGTCAGTGTTATCACCCTTTTTTAAAAAAAAAAACCCTTATCTTTATATTCCTAATTTCCTGCTAACACTGACCATTCTTTGACGCCACACCTGCGTACCCTATGTCATCTTTTTGGGGCATGCCCATTAGCTAATCACCTTTTAAAAGGTCAGTGTAATAAGCCTAATTAGCATTCCCTTCATTTAATTAGAAAAAAAGCACTGCCACTTATCGTCAATGTTCATGACATAACCCATTACAATAATCCATTCTTATTAAAACCAAAGATTGTACAACCACTCTAAGATGCCCAAAGGAGGTCAACACGTTGGCTTTCCAAATCAACCTAGATTTGAAAAGACTGACCGTACCTATGTTTTTTAAGTGACAGCTGGTAATCTGCAAACTCACAGAAATACCAAACTTCCTGTTGCATCCCATAGTCTCCCTCTTGAATTTTAATGTCTAAATGAGTCCTATACACTTGATGTGGACCCAAACCAAGTATCTTGATTTTCCCTGTATTCAGTATTAGGGATTTGCATTTGTTATCGTGCATTCAGTTGGTTAGCACGCCTTAACAAATTTAGTACACGTTAAATCAATTTAGCATGTGTTAACCTATGAATTAATATTAATCTATTAAAACAAATGTGTGAAACAAACTGAAAAAGTCTGAAAACCAGGAAAGAAGCCCAAGCAAACCAACCAAATGTTTCCTAGAACCAGATTTGCAATCTTTGAAAAACCTCAGTAACCATCTTGACAACATCAAAAGAACCAGCTTTTCTCCACTTCTTCCTAACTCTGACAGCTAGTTGAATGCCATCAGCATACAGCTTATACCCGATATCCAGTTCTGCAAAAAGGGAACAGAATGGGACCAGAAAAGCTTTAACAATAGGGGACAACGCAAAACTTCATGGTACTCATGTTGCAGTAGAGGACCATTCGGAAAATATATCCATCAACCATATGCATTGATGGAGGTCTGTGACATAGAATGATTGGCAGGAGAAAATATGCTTTTTTCACAGGTTAGTTATATGACAACTCTGTGCAGCAACAGTAATTAGAAATTTGCAGCAATGATTCTACCAGTGAATATTTCTTGTAAATATACTCATTTATTTATTTTATTTTATTTACATTCTCTTATATACTGCGCTATTCTGCATCAGTGCGGTTTACATTGAACAAACTGAAATTACATTGAACAGGGCATTATAACTTGGAGATAACTATTTTACAGGGAACATGGGCTATGGAGGGTTAAGTGGCTTGCCCAAGACCACAAGGAGTACCTGTGGGACTAGAAACCCCAGTCCTTCCGGCCCAAAGTTGCTGTCCTCTAGTGGGATTTGAACCCCCGACCTTCTGGCCTGAAGTACCTTGCCCCAACCACTAGGCCACTCCTCCACTGCAATAATAGTATCAGACTACATAACCTGACTAACTGTATTACAATGGCAGTGATCTTAGAGGCTCCACCTGTGAAGAGTGTCATGGAGCCCAACTGTGCGCTACCCGGATCCCAGCCCCAAATATCATACAGAGTTAGCAATCATCTAAGCCTTGTACAAAGATCAACCATGATGCTTTCTCACATTCCTTTCAGGTAGTCAGAAACTCTGACATAAGATGAGGCAGCAATCATGGAGGGTCCCAAGTGCTGACTGTACATGGACGAAGTTTGAGTCATAACTAGGATCTATAGGAAGGTAGTTACCAACGTGTGTTATGGAATAAAACACAATTTTTGCCCCTTTCCCCATGGTAAATGACAAAAATATGCATTATTTTACAGTCACCCACAATTTTCCATTGCACTGTGAACCCTAGCAATAGTCTTACAGTACTACTGCTAGGGGTCAACCTGCCATATTAGGCTTTGATCTGCTGTTATTTTTCACTCAGAATAATGTGGGCTGTGGTGTTTGTTGCAAGCTGCATTATTGCTTTACTATAGGAGTCACTCACTGAGTATTGAGGTACTGTAGGTTAATGACTCCCACTGTAAATCAAGCTGTGGTAATAGGAAAATTTTACTGCAGCTTAGTAATTAACTCCCATAGTCTTTTATAGAGTTAGAACAGCATCTCTGACATTAAGCAATACTCTGAGAAGCCCCATCTAGCAGACCACAGGCTGGTGCCCAGGACACTGTGATGAATGGGGTACCCTCTGCTAGTAGAAATCCATATACAATATTCACAACCCACTGGTCTCTTGCACCAAATCCTATCATGTCACATCATGAACTGGAACTAATTGAGGGAAGAGGAGAGTGCAATAGCATCCCTGCAACTTTTCAGATGATGCTTCCTGAACCAGTGGGTGTGCAAGTACACTGTCGCCTCCTACTGCAAACTGGTGATTCCCAGTGAGAATTATTAAAGCCACAGGCAAATGGATCCCATGGGGTCCCATCTGCCCGTATGAGCCATACCCCACATACCAACCAGTGACTTGCATAAAACACCTCCCCCTCATAACACATAATGCAAGAATCCCTTTTCCCAATCTTTTTCCTGCCCTCAAGGTCATCAGCATGCCATCACACTACCTATCATAGAAACATAGAAATATGATGACAGAAAAAGACCACATGGCCTATCTAGTCCGTCCTTCCATATCAACAACTACAACAGTCCCTTTTTTACCTTTAGAGATTCTCTGTGTTTGTCCCATGCTTTTTTGAATTCAGTTACTGTCCTCATCTCTACCACCTCCACTAGGAGACTATTCCATGGATCCACTACTCTTTCCGTAAAGAAATATTTCCGCATATCGCTCCTGAATCTATCCCCCTACACCCTCATCCCATGTCCCCTTGTAGCAGAACTTGCTTTCAAATGAAAGAGGCTCTCTCCCTGAACATTTATGCCACAGAAGTATTTAAACATCTCAATCATATCACCTCTATCCCGCCTTTCCTCTAAGGTCTACATATTAAGATTCTTAAGTCTGTCCTCATATGCTTTATAATGAAGAACACTAATCATTTTAGTAGCCACCCACTGCAGGGTGGCTACTAAAATGATATATCTTCCCAAAGCAACAGAGACAGGAAACAACCAAGGAGAACATCGTCTGGAATAAGGCTGCCTCCAAAGGCAAGCATGCCCACTGCCACACCTGGAATAGCCTCACCAAGACATCATGGGGCAAGGCAATATAACATAAAAACATAAGAAATGCATACTGGATCAGACCAAGGTTCATCAAACCCAACATATCCAGAGAAATAACAAAATGCACAAAGTCAACCAGGAACAGAGCATTCAAGCTGTATGCCCCTAGCTGCTGGAACACACTCCCTGCACCCATTAGAGCCATCAAAGACCTAGCTCAGTTCAGAAGAGCGCTTAAACATCACCTCTTTCTCCTACACTATTCACAGCAATCTAACACGTCACCCCTTAACATGCTATCAAGTATGAACACGTGAACCTTACCAATGGATGTATATACTATAATAACAGTCTGTAAATAGATGTAAATTGTTGTACATAGTTACCACTAGTTGAATTCCAAGTTAATCTACCCTGTTCATTGTAAGTGCTATGCTTTGACTGCACAAATCTGTTATATGTAAACCGTGCTGATTTTTAAGAGTGTGGTATATAAGAACAACAAATAAATAAAATTAATTTTATTTATTTATTTAACAACTTTTATATACCTTGCTATTTGTTATCAGTGCGTTTTACATACAACAAGGGTGCACAGTCAGGAGCCTGTTCTGTGCTTACATTGTAACAGGAGTTTAAACTTGGGTCTTACATTGTAACAGGAGTTTAAACTTGGAGCAACAGGGAAACTATAAACATATATACAAAATACAATTAGATTTGGTTTGTATATACAAGGAGGGCTAAGGCAAGCTCAAAATACTTGTGACAGGGTAAGGTTTGTAGACATTGGTGAGTGTGTGAGCAGAGGAGGGGTGGATGCTTGAGCAAAGTGAAGTAGGAAAATGTGGTGTTTGATTGCCTTATGGAACTGAATAAGGCCTTTGATGGATCTAATTTCTGGTGGAAGTTCGTTCCAGCATTTTGGGGCATAGAAGGCGAATGTTCTTTTCTTGGTCGTCTGGGTGCACTTGATGGACTCTTTGGGGATGATCAAGGTGTTGTCGGTTACTGATCTTCTGAGTCTGTTTTTCGGGGTGAGGGTGATAAGGTCACTGAGTGTTGTGGGGACTAGGTTATTGATGATCTTGAAGATGATGAGAAGGATTTTGTATGTTAACCTGCAGTGAATTGGAAGCCAATGGAGTTCCTTGAGTATCGGGGTAATATGGTCCGATCTTGATAAACCACAGAGAACACGCGCAGCTGCATTCATGGCGAGTTGCAGAGGGTTAAGGGTGTTCTTGGGGAGTCCATACAGGGCCACATTTGCGTAATCAAAATATGGAAGAATGAGGGCCTGGAAAATGGTCCTGAAGTCATTATGAGGTAACATGGGCCTGAGGTGCCTTAGCGTTCTAATTTTATTGTAGACAGATCTGGTGGTGTTTCGTATGTGCTCCTTAAAGTCAAAATGCTGGTCCAGAGTAATCCCTAGGTAGCGAATGGAAGGTTTACTAGGGAGTTCCGCATCTCTTACTTTTAGGGAGGATGGAGGGGAGAAATCTTTGTTCCTTGATATGAAGAGAACTTCCGTCTTCTTGAAGTTTATGCGGAGATTTTGAGATAGTAACCAGTTAGTGACGGCGTTGAAACAATTGATAAGGCTGGAGAAGTCTGGATGTTTGATTTTGAATGGTGTAAACAGCAGGACGTCATCTGCATAGATTAGAGTGGAGATATTGAAGGAGCTAATGATGTCACATATCGGCTGCATGTAGACATTGAACAGCAGCGCGGATAAGGAGGAGCCCTGCGGAACACCTTGGTGTTGGCAGAAAGGCGCGGATGTGGTGGAACCAACTCTGACATGCTGCCAACGATCTGATAGATAAGACCTACACCATTCCCAGGCGAGGCCACAGATGCCCTTCTCCTGCAGACGAGTGAGAAGTTGATTGTGATTAACGGAGTCAAAGGCAGCGGAGATATCTAGGAAAATGAGAGCGAAGCCATTTTCAACCTTGTCCAATCCTCTATTCAAAGCGTTGGTTAGGGTTGTGAGGAGAGTTTCTATGCCGTGAGACTCCCTGAATCCATGTTGACAGGGGTCGAGAGGTGCCACCTCATCAATGTGGTGTTGAATCTGCCGCTGAACAACCTTCTCTATTATCTTGGACAGTAGAGGTATACTTGAGATTGGGCGGTAGGAGTCAGTTTTTAGTGGGTCAAGTCTGTTATTCTTCAGAAGTGGTCTTATTGATGTTTGTTTAAGGAATGCGGGGAAAGAGCCTGTAGTAAAGGAGAGTTCAATGATATTGATTAGAATTGGGCTAAGTTCAACTCGCAGAGTTCTGATCCAGTATGCTGGGCAGGGATCACTTGGAGCTGTAGAGGTGTTGATGATGGCGATGAGCTCTTGGATGTTTTTCTCTGTTTGGAGTTGTGAACATTGTGATAGGTGGAAGTGCGATGAGTGCATAGCAGGGAGTGGTTATTGAAACTGTGTCAGTTATGGAAGTTTTAGATTGGAGGTAGTCAGCATATGACTGGGGGGAAATAGGCTCGACAACAGTGGCCAATCCAGGTCACAACTACATGGCAGGTTCCCAATGCTTGTCCCAGGGTAACCAGTGGGTTTTCTGGGTTCTCTTTAATAATGGTTTATGGAACTTTCCTCAAGGAACTTGTCCAAGCCTTTTGTAAACCCAGCTATACTAATAGCCTTTACTACATCCTCCGATAACAAATTCCAGAGTTTGACTACACTTGAGTGAAAACATATTTTCTCTTATTAGTCTTAAATGGGTTACATTATAGCTTGTGATAAGGAAGCTTATCAGGACCCAGGAGACAGGGATAAAGAGAAGAAATTCACCCTTATCAAAGGACCTATTTTACAAGGTCAGAGACACAAAACCTCATTTACACCTAGAAAGCAGGTATTTCATAGTTGCAATAGGTTGCAGAATGCCCCTAGTGGAGAAAAGGAGAGGGAATACAGACCCAGTGTAAGGAACCCTTACATCACTGAATTCCCCAAGTGCTCAGCTGCCACGAGGCAGTTTGATCTCCAACACCTGAGAGGAGACGGGGTGGGACTGGAGTCTGAGAGGTTTAAGACTAGGTCAAATTATCCAGAGAGGGAGAGGAGTAGGAATGCTTACTGGAAGAGGAATGGAGCTAGAACAGTAAGAACAGCAGGAACAAGGAACACAAGTTGGAGGATAGGACAAGGAAGCTCAGGTGAATGGTGGCCAGAGCATGAGAGAGGAGAAGCTGATACAAGCCTTGACCCAGGTAGGAGCATTAGAAGCTTGTCTAATTTGGAGCACTACAGAGTTGCAAGAGACAGCTTTTGCCCTAATGGGAGGCAGTCAGCCAAGCCCTCTGAGCCAGACCTGAAGGTAGAGCCTATGCAACTGGGTGAACAAGACCTAGCTGTAGAAGAAGAAGACTCATACATGGATTGCTCTTTATGCCAATCTTCAAATACAGAGGGTTTGGAAGGGAGTCAACCATAAGGAAAACCTCCAGAGTCTGGTAACCCTGAGAGCCGTAGATAACTTGTGAAAGTCCTGTATTAAAGGAGAAATACCTTTGCTGAGCAAACTGCAGCTGTCTAATTACAACTTGTTAAACAGCTGCTAGCCAGTGCAGTGCACAGCCTGAAGCCGTGCTGATAGTGAAAGTAAGAAAAGCTTTGATTTTGTTTTCACTATTCCTGAAAGCCTTGCATAGAGAATTGTTTGCCTATGAAGAGTTTAACTTCTTGTTGAAAGTTTTTACTGTGCTTAAGGAGACAGACAGCCGGGAAGTGTTCTGGACTGTGAGAAAAGAAACCTGCTTTACGAAAAGCTGTTTCTGTTTGTTTTAAAACAGCACTGCTAGCCATATCTGATAGCATTGGCTGTTGAAAGGACTTTTCTTTATGCTGAAGAACATTATAAGCTGTTTTGTTTTGAGTTCAGTTATATCCTGATGTATTTTTGAAAGAATCCTGGAGAAACAATCCAAAGGTGTTAATTTCTGACCCTAGCGTGTACCCCATCAATAAATTTCTGTCAAAAGCCTTATCACTCAAAGCCAACTACAATTGTGTTTTTTTTTACCTGAAACCAAGTACCTCCTGACTGAACTACCTTTCCCATGAGGCATTACAAGGCAGCCAGTCAGGTAAAGGGTAAATTGTGAATCTCTCCTATGACAAGCATGCCCCTCCACACTGTCTGTAAGGGGCTAAGGGCGTAACAAGCTTCATTGCCTGCCTCCTAGTCTTTCTACTTTTTGATGGAGTAAACAATCATTCTACGTTTACCTGTTCCACTCCATTCACTAATTTATAGACCTCTATCATATCCCTCCTCAGCCATCTCTTTTCCATGTCGAAGAGCCCTAGCCTTTTAAACCTTTCCTCATAGGAATATCCTTCCATCCTCTTTACCATTTTGGTGTATACCTTTTCTAATTTTGCAGCTGTATAGCCTTTTTAAGATATGGCAACCAGAATTAAACACAATATTCAAGGTGTGGTCACACCATGGAACAATACGGAGATATTATAATATCCTTTTTTTATTTGCCATTCCTTTCCTTATGATTCCTAGCATTCTATTTGCTTTCTTTGCCGCCACTACACACTGGGTGGAGGGTTTCAGTGTATTATCCACAATGATGCCTACATTTATTTTCTGAGTGGTGGTTCTTAATGTAGAACCTTGCATCATATAACCTTAGTTTGGGTTGTTCTTTCCTAGTAGGTGCATAACTTTGCACTTCTCCACATTAAAGTCCATCTTCCATTTGGAAATGCAGTCTTCCAATTTATCAAGGTCCTCTTGCAATTTTTCACAATCCTCCTGTGTTTTAGCACCTTTGAATAATTTTGTGTCATCTGCAAACTTGATCACCTCACTTGTTATTCCTATTTCCAGGTCATTTATGAATATGTTAAAAAGCAGCGGGCACAGCACATCCCTGGTGTACTTTGCTATTCACCTTTCTCCATTGAGAAAATTGGCCACTTAGCCCTAATCTCTGCTTTCTATCTTTAAACCTGTTCCTGATCCAAAATAATACACTGCCTCATATCCCATGTCTTTTTAATTTTGCCAAAAGTCTCTCATGAAGGACCTTGTTGAAGGCTTTCTAAAAATCCAGATACACTATGGGATAGATTCTGAACTGTGTTTAGTGGGTCTGGATGCCTGGATTGATATGCAGGAAACAGAGGTCCCTGCACGTAGAACAGAGTTCTGCAGTGAGCTCTGTTTGTGGGCAGGAGGGGGCAAACCAGAGGTGGAGTGAGGGCGCGCAGTGGGTGGCACCATGACCCGGATGTACAAGGCCAAATCCAAGGTTGGCCCTATAGGTCTGGGGTCAGCCATTTAAACAGGGGACTTTTGCCACCTCAGAGGTAGAATATGTCCCCCTGGATGTTGGGGGCATGAAAAACAAGTGAGGGATGCAGGGGGGTGCCCTACAGTCCAACCATGGCCGTGAAAGTCACTATTGGGGATCAGGCTGCGTGGAACGCAAGTTTTGCTGTTACTGCTGGGAACATGGCTTCTGCATGGAGCCGCGGTGCCATGGCAACATGACACTATGACAATGCGGCTCCATGCAGGATCCAGGCTGAGCTAGCTGGTGATGTGGCTGGATGTCCAGGGGTGCCTGAATCGGGGCATGTCCCAGACGTCCAGTCACTAAGCCGTGATTCTATTCCTCCCCCGTGGGAGCAGAATTGGGTGCATCCCTGAGCCATTCAGATGTCTGGACGTTTGGATGGCTCAGGGACACACAGGTTTGAACTGGCCTCTACATCATCCAGCTCACCTTGGTCTATCTGTTTATCCGCACCTTCAAAAAATATAACAGATTAGTGAGACAAGACTTTCCTTGGCTAAATCCATGTTAGCTTTCTCCCATTGAACCATGATTATTTACTTGTTCAGTAATTGAATTCTTTATAATGGTTTCTACCATTTTGCCCGGAACTGACATCAGGCTCACCGGTCTGTAGTTTCCTGGATCACCCCTGGAATGCTTTTTAAAAATTGGTGTTACATTGGCAATTCTCCAGTCTTCTAGTACTATAGGTGATTTTAATGATGGTTCACAGATTACCAACAATAGGTCTGCAATCTCATGATTCAATTCTTTCAATACCCTCAGATGTATACCATCCAGTCCAGGTGATCTGCTACTCTTGAATTTATCAAATAATTGTAATACATCTTCCTGGTTTATTGATATTTCTTACAATTCTTCTGATACATCACCTTTAAATACCTTTTCAGGCATGGATAACTTCCCTACATCTTCTTCAGTAAAAAACAAAGAAAATAATTCATTCAGTCTTTCCCCTATGGCCTTGTCCTCCCTTAGTCCCCCTTTTACCCCTCTATCGTCCAATGGTCCAACTGACTCACAGGTTTTGTGCTACGAATGTGCTTTTTTGAAAAAGTTTTGCTATGCATTTTTGTTTCCATGGCAAGCTTTTTTTCAAATCCTCTCTTTATTTTATTTATTTACATTCTCTTATATACTGTGCTATTCTGCATCAGTGTGGTTTACATTGAACAAACTGAGATTACATTGAACAGGGCATTATAATTTGGAAATAACTATTTTACAGGGAACATGGGCTATGGAGGGTTAAATTTATTTATTTATTTATATCTCTTATATACCGCGCTATTATAATCAGTGTGGTTTACAGTTGAACAAAACATACTACAATGCATCGGGTCACATTGAGTTTAAATTGAACAGGGGTAGTAAACTTGGAAGAACCGGGATAACTATGTACAAATTATGGGCATTCTTACAGGACATATAAGGATAGTAAACAGATGCCTAAGCTCCTGGGTCAGGGAGAGAGGGTAGGGGACAGGTGATTAACCATTCTCTAAGGGAGGCTGATCAATGGGGCAGGCTAGGTAGGAGGGTAAGGTGATGGCTGTGTGCTTTCCAGGATTATTATCAGGTTAATGTAGCAGGAACAAGTGTTGTTTGAGAGCTTTTCTGAATAACGGTAGATTGGAGATAGCTCGGATTTCTGCTGGGAGGGCGTTCCAGGCCATAGGTGCAAAAATGGAGAAGGCTCTACTGGCTGTTGTCTTTGTACATTTTGTCACTGACTTAGGGACTTCAAGGGTATTCATCAATGTAGATCTCCTTAATCTGTTGGCTGGAGTGCTGTGGAGAAGTTTACTGATGGGCGTGGGTGGCTGGTTCTTGAGGGCTTTGAATGTCAGGACAAGAGTCTTGTAGTGGATTCTGGCCTGCAGGTGTAGCCAGTGTAGGTTCTTCAGGACTGGTGTTATATGGTCTGACCTTGATAGACCTACCAGAACCCTCGCAGCAGAGTTCATGGCAAGTCGGAGTGGGCTTAGAGTCGACTGTTGAAGTCTCTAAAGGATGATGTTGGCAAAGTCGAGATGAGGAATAACTAGAGCTTGGAAGATTGATCGGTAATCAGGGAAGTCCAGTAGTGGTCGGAGATGACGTAGTGATCTGATTTTGTGATAAATCGCTTTTGTGGTGTTTTTGATATGTGCTGACATTTCTAGCCTCTGGTCAAGGGTAATACCTAGATAGCAAATTGTGGGTTTTGCCTTAAGTTCTGTGTTGTTGACTTGTAGTGAGGGAGGTGGCGTGAACCTCTGGTTTCTTGTGACGAATAGAACATCTGTTTTGCTGTGGTTAATTCGTAGATTTTGAGAAAGGAGCCAGTCTGCCACTGCTTCAAAGCATCTTAATATTGGGGAGAAGTCAGGTCGATCAATCTTGAAGGGTGTGTAAATGAGGATGCCGTCTGCATAGGCCAGGCATTGGGCATTGAAGGATCAAATTAATGCACAGATGGGCTGCATGTAGATTAAACATCAATGCAGATAAGGATGATACTTGAGGTACGCCTTGTTTCAGTAGGAATGGCTCTGAGGTCGTGGATCCTGCTCTGACTTGTTGCCATCTATTGCACAGATAAGATTTACACCAGGCTAGCGCTGAGCCTAGTATTCCTTTTTCTTTGAGGCGAAGTAAGAGTGTTTGGTGGTTCACCGAATCAAGAGTGGCTGCTATGTCCAAGAAGATGAGGACAAATGGCTTGCCCAAGACCACCTGTGGGACTAGAAACCCCAGTCCTTCTAGCCCAAGGTTGCTGTCCTCTAGTGGGATTTGAACCCCCAACCTTCTGGCCTGAAGTACCTTGCCCCAACCACTAGGCCACTCCTCCACTCCATGTTACCTGTCTTAACAATGCTTTGTATCTAACTTGCCAGTGCTTATGTTGTTTCCCGTTTTCATCAATTGGCTCCTTTATTCATTTCCTGAAAGATGCTGTTTTGGCTACAACAGCCTCTCTAACCTCACCTTTAAACCACGCTGGCAGTTTTTTGGCATTCTTTCCATTTTTCTTAAATCATAGAATACATCTGATCTGAGCTTTCAAGATGATATTTTTAAACACCACCTATGCTTGATGTAAATCTTTGACCTTTTCAGCCGCTCCTTTTAGTTTTTTCTTAACTATTTTCCTCATTTCATCATAGCCTTCCTTTCAAAAATGTAAAGGTAGTATTGAGGATTTTCTTGTCATCCTTCTATTTATTAAACCAAATTTGATCATGCTATGATCACTATTGTGAAGTGTCCCCAACGATCTTATCTATTGCACCAGATCTTGTGTTCCACTAAGGACAAGTTCCAAAATAGATTGCCCTCTTGTTGGTTCATGAACCAACTGCTCCAAGAAGCAGTCATTTATTTCATTTAGAAACTTTATCTGCCTAGCATGTCCTATTGTGACTCTGACCCAGTCGATCCTGGGGTAATTCAAATCACTCATTATTACCGTGCTGTAACTTCTGTTAGCTTCCCTGATTTCTTTCAGGATTTCATCATCCATCTGTACATTCTGACCATCTGGTCGGTAGCATACCCCCACTGCTATTGCCTTCCCCTTTTTATGTGGGATTTTTATCCATAGAGATTCTATAGTGTATTTTGTTTTCTGCAAAACTTTTATCCTGTGTTACTCAATGCTTTCTCTAACAAAGAGTGCAGCTCCTCCACCAATTTAATCTATCTTATCATCGGGATATAGTTTGCACCCAGGTATCACAGTGTCCCATTGGTTGTCCTCATTCCACTGAGATGCCAATCAGATCTAACTTTTCATTTAGTGCTATATATTATAGCTCTCTCTTCTTATTTTTTAGACTTCCAGCATTTGCATATAAGCATTTTAGAGGTATTTTATTTATATTGATCTGGTTATCAATTGATAGGTGCAATTTGGAATCGTTTAGCTCTGTCTGCTCTGTATTCAAGGGCATCTGGGATACGTTTATCTTGGAGTCTCTCTGTTGGGATGCCCTAACTTCCCTCTTTTGCTAGTATTTTTCAAGGATACATCTTCCAAACCATGTGCTCTTGGGCGATTATCGGTTTTCCCCTATTATCTAGCTGCTCTATCTCCTTTATAAAGGTTAATGCCAGCAGCCTTTTTATTTATTTATTTATTTTATTTATTTATTTAACTGTATTTATATACCGCTTTTCACTGGGTCAAAGCGGGTTAACAAAGAAGGGGGGGTGGACAGTGATCAGTGTATATGGGGGGGGAGCCATCACCGGGGGGGCAACATTGATTATTCGAACAGGTAGTAAAGACTTAGGTAATAGACATAGGTCTCTTCTAGGGTATTTTGGGGATGTCAGTGGAGGTTGTTTGCTTCTGGTCCAAGGTATTCCTGAAAGAGGATGGTTTGTAGTTGTTTCCTGAAATCGGATAGGTCGGTAGTGTTTCTGATTTGACTCGGTAGTGAGTACCAGATGGAAGGTGCATATAGCTCAAAGACTTTGTTGCAGGTTCGTTGATTATATTTTGTTCGTTCATAGGGGATGGTGAGGACGTTGCTGGTGGTTTGTCGGGTTGGTCTGTTGTGGGTGGGGTGTGGTAGTAGGGAGCGGAGGTGGGAGGTCTGTGATTGGTGGAGGGCCTTGTGTGTAAGCAGGGCAGCTTTGTATTTGATCCTAGCTTTGAGTGGGAGTATGTGTAACTCCTTCAGGACTGGGGTGATGTGGTCATGTTTTTTTGCTCTTTGGATGATCCTTGCAGTGGTATTCAGGGCGGTCCATAGTGGACTGGTGTGGGTTGCAGGAAGTCCGTGATAGATTATGTTGCAGTAGTCTAGGTGGGGGAGCGTCATGGCCTGCATGACAGTTCCGAAGTCCTGTGGAGTAATAAGTGGTCTGATACGTTGTATTGTTTTTGCTTTGTGGAATATTGTTTTTGCAGTCTTTTTTATCTGTGGAGTAAACGTGAGTGCTTGGTATATAGTGATTCCTAGGTATTTTATTTGGGGTTGAATCTTTATTTGGGTGGTTCCCAGTATGAGGTGTGGTGGAGGGGTGAAATTTGGATCCTTTGTTACTATGAGGGCTTCAGTTTTTTTATGTTAATGGTTAGATTGTTTCTTTGCAGCCAGTCGGAGATCTCAATGAAGCAATCTGATAGTTGGTTATTTGTTGGGTTGGTGGTTGTGATTGGTTCGTAGAGCATTATGTGGTCTGCATATATATAGTAGTTGATATTATGTTTTTGTATTATTGTGCAGAGTGGTTGTAGATATATATTGAAGAGCATGGCGGATAGTGTGGATCCTTGTGGTACTCCTTGATGTTGTTGGAAGGGGGGGAGGTTGTTGTGTTTGTGCAGATCAGTTGTTGTCTGTTAGTCAGGTAGGAGCGGAACCATTGTAGTACGGTGTCCTTAATTCCTATTTCATGGAGTCTGTGTAGGAGAATGCTGTGGGAGATGGTGTCGAAGGCTGCGGATATATCTAGGAAGAGCATGGCGTATCCAGAGTGTTTGACCTGCGTGCCTTTAGTGAGGGTATTCAGTAGTGTCGTCATGAAAGTTTCTACTCCATGGTATGGGCGAAATCCGTGTTGTTGCGGGTCTAGTATTTTGTTGGTGTCTAGGTGATCCTGGAGTTGCTGTTGAATGATCTTCTCCATAATTTTGGTGGTGAAGGGGAGGCTTGCTATTGGTCTGTAGGAGGCTGGGGTTGAGTGGATCCAGGTTGGGTTTTTTTAGGGTTGGACGGATGATAGAGGTCTTGAGAATGTCTGGTATATGTCCTTGCTTTAGGGATTCATTGATAATGTGGGTTAGGGGTGTGCTTATGTCCTCTTTGGATTTCTTTATCCATTCAGCAGGGCAGGGGTTTAGTAGAGAGGTGGTGGTGTTTAGGCTGGAGATAGTGGATTCTATTTGTTTATTTGTAATTGGTTCAAATGTACACCAATCCGTGGTTTTGGTGGTATGGTAGGTTGTTGGTGTTGCATTCTGTTCTGGTTTGTTTGGTGTCTGGAGCTGTTTGTATTGGTGTGCTAGTAGTTCAGGTGGGATGCTTGGTCAAAGGTGATCAGGGTGGCCGGGAGCTTTTGTTAGCTTCTTGACTATCCTGAAGAGTTCATGTGGTTTGTTTAGTGCGGCATGTATGATGTTTGAGTGGTAGGCTCTTTTTGCTTTATCAGTTTCAGTGTGGTATGAGTCGAGGTTGGTTATGTATTTTGCTTTGTCTGCTTCTTTTTTGGTTTTTCTCCATTTTATTTCGGTTCTTCTGTGTTAAGCTTTTAGTTTCCGTAGGATTGGGGTATACCATTTTGCTTTTGTCATAGTAGTTCTTGTTTTGGTGTTGGTAGTTGTTGCATAGGATGCAGAAGCGATTGTGGTGTTCCAGTTGTTGATCAGGTCTTCAAGGTTTAAGGAATTTGATTGGAGTTTGGGCAGTGTTTGTGTTAGGAAGTCCTCCTTGTTGAATGGTTTGAATCTTCTTTTATGTTGGTTGTTCTCTTTTGTTTTTTTGTGATTGTAAATATAGGTGATGTTGATGAGATGGTGGTCAGACCAGGGCACGCATGTGATTTTTGGGTTCGTTGATGCAGAGGTGCTGTGGGAGTTCGGGAATATTAGGTCAAGTGTGTTCCCTTTTTCATGAGTTGGGTCATGTATAATCTGTGTTAAGTCCATTACTTCCATGACATTGATGAAGGCTTCGGCATGTTTATCTTGTAGTGAGAGAAGGTTGAAGTCTCCAAGAATTAATTGCTCTTTGGTGGAGATGGTGCTCTCTGATATATGTTTTATTATGTCTGATAGATCAGTGCTTGGTATGGGTGCTTGGTAGATTAGGCATATGGAGAGGTGTCTGTTGGTGAGCGTGATTATATCTGCTTCGTTGGTTGTTTCGGCTGCGTGGTTTCTGAGGTGAAGGTTGGATCTTGCAATTATGGCTACTCCTCCTTCTCTGGCATGGGCTCGGGAGCAGTTGTGAAGACTGTATCCATTAGGTGTAAGTTGGTTCATGATCACTGTATCAGCATCTGTTAGCCATGTTTCCGTTATACAGAGGATGTCGATCTTTTCTGTTGAGATCAAATCCTGAAGCATGTGGTGTTTATTTCTGACTGAGCGTGCGTTTGCTAGTGTGATCGAGAGAGGTTTGTTGTATATTTATTTATTTGTATTCTCTTATATACCATGCTATTCTGCATCAGTGCAGTTTATATTGAACAAACTGAAATTACATTGAACAGGGCATTATAACTTGGAGATAACTATTTTACAGGGAACATGGGCTATGGAGGGTTAAGTGGCTTGCCAAAGACCACAAGGAGCACCTGTGGGACTAGAAACCCCAGTCCTTCCGGCCCAAGGTTGCTGTCCTCTAGTGAGATTTGAACCCCCGACCTTCTGGCCTGAAGTACCTTGCCCCAACCACTAGGCCACTCCTCTACTCCTGGTATGCGGGATTGGGGGTGTGGGTTTGCGTGTGGGGGGATGAGTGGTCCTTGTAGTTGGAGGGTTGGGGGTGTTTTTGTTGCTTGGGGTGGGGTTGTTGGGGTGTGTGTTGGCGCTAATGAGGTAGTAGTTAAGTGAGATTGGGATCAGTGTTTGGGGGTATATTGGAGCTAAGAATGGTGGCATGGCTTTTGAGATACCTGGGAGTTCGTGGGTTGTGGCTGTTCCTGTTGGAGTTAGTGGGTTGTAGGTAGGTCTTGCTGGTGCTCATTGGTGATCCTCTTAGGATGTTTTGTAGCTCTTGGTGATTTTGTGTCCTTCCAGGGTCTTCTGTGTGGTGTGATGATGTCGGTGTTTGTTTTTAGATCCTAGTTAAGGTAGAGCCCATCCTTTTGGAAAAGCCCCTCCCCTCCCCTCCCAAGATTGTTACCCAGTTCCTAATGAATCCAATACTCTCTTTCTTTCTCCATTGTCTCATCCATGCATTGACCACAAGAGTCACCCTGTTATGACCAATAACAGGAGTCCTTGGATATGTAGGCAGGAGCACTAGTTATCCATTTCAACCCCTCAAGACCACTCTCTTATTTTATTTATTTACATTCTCTTATATACTGCCCTATTCTGCATCAGTGCAGTTTACATTGAACAAACTGAAATTATATTACGATCGCAAACCGCTACCGCGGCTTTGTAAACAAGCCCCTAAGTATGTATTCAGGAGATATTGACTTCAAGTGTTTTACGCCCCTTCGAGACATTTAGACGAGAAGACACCTTTATCGAGTGTAATGTATAGGTGCAGAAAACAGTAAGGGTGTTTGAATAATGTAGATGGGAGGGCTCTCAGTCATTAACTAAAGAACCGGAGATGTTTGTTGCTGTGAAGCACCTTTAAGAAGTCAATTCAAAATTCCAAGACATGGGGAAAGTATAAATTGATAGCCCGCATGTGCGGCGTTTTTTGGGAAGCCGGAAGGCTCGGAGAAGAATTTTTCAACGGAACCCTCAGAGAGATGATCTGTTTGATGGAGGTAAAAGCTCTCTCTGTAGATGAAAGATGAATTCAGTTGAAGAGATTTATATTTGAGGAGAATGTGATCAACTTGCATGTTTTCATTTTTGTTCTAGTGCTTATATGAAAAAAGAACCACCTGAGGAAACGGAGGCACAGTGAAATGCAGAATAAGCGCTGAGGTTTGGCGTTTGGGGACTGCATTGAAAGTTAAGCACGTCTTGCATTATTTGTAATTTATTTTATATAAAGCAACATTATAGAGGTCATTGATGCAAATAGGGCATATATTCAGTAAACTGATTGCAGTCTGAGTATTTCAATGCCCGGATAAGTCTGAGACCCTGTTGCTTATCTAATATGAAAAGGAATTAATATGAAAGGGATTTAATAATCATGTTTTTTGCATGAATCACACTACATCTTCAAGATATTGTCAGAGTGTAACAAAGATTAATTGACAGAAGCAAATGTGGGGCATGTGATAGGCCGACACATAACTTCAAACACTCCTCAAAACTAAGACACAACCCAGTAGCTAGCATGAAGAGACATACCCAGCAACTGTCTCCAAGCAAATGGCTAGAAGAAACACAATCCAATGGAGCCACCAACCAGCCAAGATGCACCAAACAAATGGCACACAAGAACAGAGTGGAGGAGTAGCCTAATGGTTAGAGCAATGGCTTGGGAACCAAATAAACCAGCGATTGATTCTCCTTGTGGCCTTGGACAAATTGCTTAACCCTCCATTGCCTCAGAAAAATCCATGTTTAAGTTACAATGTAAACCACTTTGACTAAAATGGTATAAAACCCCTAATAAATAAATATGAATGGAGCAACAGTAAGAAGGGGTGACCACTGTTGGAAGCAGAATAGTGGGCTTAATGGTCCTTTGTCTGACCCAGTATGGTGAATCTTATGAATTTTTATTGTTCTTATGTCAGGCTTTGTCATTATTTATACTTCCCCTATAACTGTTGTTACAGGATTTGGCCATTATGAAGGGTCAACACTATATATAAATTTGCATTTCGTGGAACTCCTGTTTGTCATTACATGGATTGTTCTAGGTCAGCTATTGAGCTAAGGGCTAATGTTATCAATCCCCTATTGAATGTTTTGTCAGTAAATGTGCACTCAATCTGTAACAAGATACCACTGTTGTTTTATCTTCTTGTAGATCAAGGTCCTAATGTATTTGTATAACAGAAACTTGGTTTTTTCTGAGTGACAGTATCTTACTTCAGCAGTTATGTCCTATTAAATATGATCTTTTCTATTGTCCATGGATGGAGGAAGTGTGGTGGGGGAGTGTTGGTATTAGCTGTGAGGAAACTGAAAATTAAACAAATGTATTTCAACTTGAAACTATACAGTAGTTGTTGGTAACAAAAGTATTTAACTTAGCCTGGTATATAGACCACCTGACTAAGATAGTGTTGTTTTATCTACTTTGCTATTATTGTCTTCAAATTTTGATCTGACACAGATGATTGCATTAGAAGATTTCAACCTACATGTAACCAGTTACCCATATATACTGCAATTGCAATGTGTGCTTTCGAGTCAAGCTGACTCCTGGTGATCCAACCCCTGAATTTTCTTGGCAAGATATGACCGGATGAATGTTTGAAATTTCCTATTAGCAATGATGTCTTTGAGGCCCTTTTACTAAAATGTGCTGGGCTTTTGCAACTAATACATATTTAATGCCAAAATTAAAGTGTGAACTGCAATGTGCAATAGCAGGTACCCTTAATTCCTCCTATTGAGGTGTAGTTAGGTGAACCCTAAAATGAAGCTATTTAAGAGTAATAAGAGAAAATATTTTTTCACTCAACTTGTAATCAAACTCTGGAATTTGTTACCGGAAGATGTAGTAAAAGCTGTTAGTGTAGCTGGGTTTAAAAAAGATTTGGACAAGTTCCTGGAGGAAAGGTCCATAAACCATTATTAAAAGGGAACCAGGATATCACTGCTTGACCCAATACAAGCATTGAGGAACCTGTGTCTTTTGGGGAAACTGCTAGGTACTTATGACCTAGATTGGCCACTGTTGGAAACAGGATACTGGGCTTGATGGACCTTGGTCTGACCCAGTATGGCATATCTTCTGTCCTTATGTTCTTAACCCCCACTAATTGCAAGGGTTGCAGTTAGCGCACTGTGTTCCTTTCAAACTCCCTCTCTCCTGTTCTCATGTTTCCCTAAACCGTAAGCTGCCCACCTTAAAAATTACCCCCCTGCAATTGTCCCCACCCTCAAAATTCAACTCCCTAAAAATACCCCCCCAAACTCTACCAGAGCTTCACAAACTGTCCCATCCATAAAGGTTACCTCCACAACTGCCAAACAATTTATTTATTTATTTCTCTTATATACCGCGCTCTTCCACATCAGTGCGGTTTACATACAACATGGGTGGTTTACGATGGGGGTAACAATCTCACAAACTGGTCTCACCTCTCAAAATCTATCCTCCCGTTACTGCCCCTCTCCACCAAAAGCTATCTCCTAAACTGACCCACCACCCTGTAAACTACCCCACCCCAAATATCACCCCCTGCAACTGACCCACTTCCCCACGAACTTTCCCTCCCCCAAAACTAGCCCTTCCCTAAAAACTAGCCCTCACAACTGCTCAACCTCCCTGCAAACTGACCCACCCCCAAAATCTAACTCTCTGCAACTACACTAACACCCCACAAAATGCTTTACTTCCAAAATCCCCTGCAATTTACCCCACTAATTGCCCCCACTGACAAAATACCCCTCATACCACACACAAATATGCTCACATGTGCAGATATACAAGACATATATGTTCCACATTACACAAAACATATGCACATGATACACAAACACACATATGCATGCACAGAGGAATTACACATAAATCCCTAGCTGTGGTATATTCTTTTAAGTCCGATAAATATTTCATATTTTTTGTTGTTATTTCTACTGTAGAACCTACTGACTGAATTGTACTGCTTTTTTATTGGTTGTTGTGCATACTGATAACAAATATTTATTGCCATGGGCAAGATTAGTTTAAGGAACTGGAAAGCTAGGAACATTCCTAGGGTCCAGAGCTTAGGGGGGGGGGGGGGAGGAGGGCACTGTCAGATGTGCTCAATACTCAGGAGGTTAGAAATAATAATTGTAAGGCTTTCTCCAGGATCAATTGCAATTGTTTTTAAGAAGTGCAGGTGTAGGGTAGTGGTCTTGTAATCAAGCAATCAGGGTTTGATTCCCACTGGTAGTCCTTGGGCAAGTCACTATATTTCCATTAGCTTGGAAGAAAGGGCTTGTAATCTACAGCTTGCCATGAATGCTGACTCCATAGCATGCATTTCCTTGGTTCTTACATTAATATCCAGAAGCTAAAAGAATGACTACCATGTCTGGGTATTTTTCAGAGTTTGAAAATCCTTATTTACAGATCTCCAATCCTCCTCCCTGTGGGAGTGAACTAGCAGCAGAAACTGTGGGGGCAGAGCACTGGAATGCTGATTTTGTCACTGGAAGAAGGAAGTGAGCTGTGCTGTAGAAATAAACATTCTGCATGTGGCTGATGGAAGAACCATGAAGCACCTCTTCCCCTGTCCCGCACAAAAGAAAATGTCCCAATGCATTTCTATGAGAGAAGCAGTTCTAACAGATGCAGTACTGAAACACCGATTTACGGTAAAATAGTAATAGTGGACAGGGCCGGCCCGTCCATTGAGCAAGAATGTTTTTTGCACAGGGCCCCGCGTTTCAGGGGGCCCCGCGCAAAAAACATTCTTCAGCATCCCAAGTTTTAAAAAAAAAAAACCAAACCGGCTGCTTCTGCCGCGGCAGCAGCAAGAGCTCTGCCGCGGCAGCATCAAGAGCTCTGCCGCGGGGCCCCCCCCTGCCCGGCAGAGCCTCCGTGCATCCTCAGCAGCTTTCTTCATGTCCAAAACGCGGGCTTCTTTCAGAGCCGCGAGAGTTTCCTTTCTCGCGGCTCTGTTAATCCCGCCGAGGGTGATGGGATTTCCCATCAGCCCCGCGGGATTAAGAGAGCCGCGAGAAAAGAAACTCTCGCGGCTCTGAAAGAAGCCCGCGTTTTGGACATGAAGAAAGCTGCTGAGGATGCACGGAGGCTCTGCCGGGCAGGGGGGGCCCCGCGGCAGAGCTCTTGATGCTGCCGCGGCAGAGCTCTTGATGCTGCCGCGGCAGAGCTCTTGATGCTGCCGCGGCAGAAGCAGCCAGTGTGGTTTTTTTTTTTTATTTTAATTTGGAATGATAGGGGGGGGGGTGGTTAGGACTGGTAATGGGCTATGGGAGGGGAGGCTAAACTGGAAGTGGGCTGATGGGGGGGGGGGTGGTGAGGACTGGTAATGGGCCGGGGGGGGGGGGCTGGTTAGGACTGGTAATGGGCCGGGGGGGGGGGTGGTTAGGACTGGTAATGGGCCATGGGGGGGAGGCTAAGACTGGAAGTGGGCTGATGGGGGGGGGGGTTAGGACTGGTAATGGGCTATGGGGGGGGCTAAGTGGGCTGATGGGGGGGTTAGGACTGGTAATGGGCCATGGGGGGTGGAGGATAGGACTGGTAATGGGCCATGGGGGGGGGCTAAGTGGGCTGGGGGGGGCTAAGTGGGCTAAGTGGGCTGGGGGGGGCTAGGTGGGCTGGTAATGGGCCATGGGGGGGGGGGGAGGCTAGGACTGGTAATGGGCTGATGGGGGGGGTTAGGACTGGTAATGGGCTATGGGGGGGCTAAGTGGGCTGAGGGGGGGGGGGGTTAGGAGGGGTAATGGGATAGGGGGGGGGGGCTAAGGCTGGAAGTGGGGGGGGGGGACTGGAAATGGGCTGATGGGGGGGCTAAGACTGGAAATGGGCTGATGGGGGGGTAGGACTGGTAATTGACTATGGGGAGGGGGCTAAGGCTGGAAGTGGGGGGGTAGGACTGGAAATGGGCTGATGGGGGGGTTAGGACTGGTAATGGGCTATGGGGGGGCTAAGACTGGAAGTGGGCTGATGGGGGGGGGTGGTTAGGACTGGTAATGGGCCATGGGGGGGGTAGGACTGGAAATGGGCTGATGGGGGGGGGGGTTAGGACTGGTAATGGGCTGTGGGGGGGCTAAGTCTGGAATGGGGCTGATGGGGGGGGGTTAGGACTGGTAATGGGCCATGGGGGGGGTTAGGACAGGTAATGGGCCGGGGGGGGGGGGTTAGGACTGGGAATGGGCTGATGGGGGGGAGGGTTAAGACTGGTAATGGGCCATGGGGGGGGGAGGCTAAGACTGGAAGTGGGCTGATGGGGGGGGTAGGACTGGTAATTGGCTATGGGGGGGGGCAAAGACTGGAAAAAGGCTGATGGGGGGCTAGGACAGGAAAAAGGGTGATGGGGGGGTTAGGACTGGTAATGGGCTATGGGGGCTAAGACTGGAAATGGGCTGATGGGGGGGTAGGACTGGTAATTGGCTATGGGAGGGGGGCTAAGACTGGAAATAGGCTGATGGGGGGCTAGGACTGGAAATAGGGTGATGGGGGGTTAGGACGTAATGGGCTGATGGGGGGTTAGGACTAGTAATGGGCTATGAGGAGGCTAGGACTGGAAATGGGCTGAGTGGAAGGAGGGCTTGAACTGCAAATAGCTGATGGGGACGGGGGCTTGGAATGGAAATGGGTTGTGAGGGGGAGGGAGCTAGGACTGGAAATGGGTGAGGGGGGGCTAGGACAGGAAATGGGCTGATGGAGGGGTTAGAATAGGACTGGAAATTGGCTGTTGGGGGGTGCTAAGATTGGAAATGGGCTGTGGTGGGGGTTTGGATTGAAATGGACTCATGAAGGGGCTAGAACTGGAAGTAGGCTCATGGGGGGCTTGGATTGGAAATGGGCTGAGTGGAGGGGAGCTAGGATTTGACATGGGCTGATGGTGGGGCTAGGAAAGGACTAGAAATGGGCTCATGGGGGGCTGGGATTGGAAATGAGCTGATGGAGGGACTTGGATGGGACTGCAAATAGATGGGGGAGCTAGGACTGGAAATGGGCTTATGGGGGGCTAGGACTGGAAATGGGCTGATGCGGGGACTAGAAGGGAGCGGATGCTGGGTGGGACTGGAACTAGAATGGAGCTGATGTTGGGGGAGGATTAGAATGGGATGGAGCTGGGAGAGTGAAATGGAGAGGGAAAAAATATTTTGTGTGGGAGGGAAGACAAATCTACAATTGTCCGGATATTGGGAGAGTAAGTGGGGATTGAGGATGGAGGGGTAAAATTTGAGTGGATGAAATAGGAATGAGGAAAGAGGAAAAGGAGAAAGATTAGTATGTTAAAGCAGATGTAGAGAGAGAATGGAAAAAAACTAGAAGAGAGAAGAAAAGACAAATGGACAGCAGACGATGAAGAATTAGCGGAAGACACGAAGAAACCAGAAGAAAGTGGCTGGAGCAATTGCAGCTGAAAAAAAATGCACAAAAGGTAGAAAAATATCTCTTTATTTTGAATTTATTAATTGGAATATGTCAGCTCTGGGAAATGTGCATCATTAACGTCTGCGCTTTGTTTAGTACAAGAGCAAATTAATGTATAGTTTTATTTCTACAGTGTTGTACATTCCAAGTTTGGCTTTTGGGATTCCCAGTTTAATTATTGTCTTCCTGTTTCTAAATTGTGATTCCTTGTTTGGTGATGGTTTATGTTCTGTTCATGTGTAACTGAGCTGAGGTATTCTGTTTATGTAATTCCTATTTGACATTGCCACTTGTTCTCTTTCCCCAGTAGGTCATGTATTGTTGTTCTCTGAAATGTATTGGTTTAATATTTGCAGCGTTTCCTTTTGATAGTTAGGGTATGGTGCTTTATGAGTCCTGGTAGTGCTGTTAGGATACGGCGGGTTTGCTATGGGTTCTAAATGGGCAGTGTTTGTAGTAGTTCCTAATGTGTCTGGCGGTTGGCACTGGATTATAGTAATGTAGAAGTCTTTTAGTCTTTCTTTATTCATACACTCATTAAGAGGCATGTTTACTAAAAGTTCGTGTATGGTAACATTATGCAAATATTTATGCAAATGAGGACCCTTATGCAAATGAGGCCCCGCACCGAGTCTCCGCACATGGCCCCGCACCCCCCTTGGGCCGCCCCTGATAGTGGAATTACACCTCCCATCTCCTCTCCTCTCCCCTTCACAGATTCACACAGAATAAGGTTACCTGATGTCCCTGATTATTGGGAATTGTCCCCAGTTTTAGAGCTGTGTCCCCCGACTACCATCTCTTTGGCAGTCTCTTGTCCCCACTTCTGTTAATGGGGACAGATGGGTTAGAAAAAAATGTTATTTTCATCATTGTTTATATTTCTCTACCAGTCTGTCTGCTTGGATGTGATGTTGCTGTCATGGGGTGGATGGGGGGGTGGGGGGGAACAGGGTAATGATTCCTCTTTCCTCCTTCATGCCTTGTTTCTCAAAGCTGGAACTAAGGTGTCCCCTTCCTTAGGGCTGGCCTGTCCACTAGACAAGCTAGGCAGCTGGCCCGGTTGGGCAGTGGTGGCGGCAGCAGCACACATGGCTGGCTGCACCACACCCCCAGCTGCCGCTGATTCCATTTGGGAGGGGAGGTGGGAAGTGTCAGTATTTCCACTGCCGCTTTTGGAAATGCTGCCACTGCTGCTGCTCGCTTTCGCCTCCCGAGATGGAATCGACAGCAGCTGTGTGGGGGGCGGCATCAGCGGGGGAGGGGCGGCGAGGCCGGGGTTTCTGCCTAGTGCAGCAGAAACTCTTGGGCCAGACCTGCCCTCCCCTCCCCCCACCACACTTTGGATACGTGTCCCAGATCTGCCTGCTAAAACTCTGGTAACCTTAACAGAGAACCAACACAGATAGAAATAACAAACATGCAGCATTAACTCACATGCAAGCATACACAGGCACACATACAAACATGCATATGCTGACACACAAAAACACACACATGCATACAAACATGCAAAGACATAGATGCTATACACACAGAAGCGAAATATAGATATATACATACACAATTGATATACATACAAAACAGAGATGCAGACAGAGACAAAATACAGACACAAGATACACATAGGCAATGCAGTTGACTTCAAACTACTGATATCTTTAATTGTTCCAGGAGCACAATTAGAGGTTAAATCTATAGTGTGTTATTTGTTATTACTCTTGACCAGCAACTAAGCCTTCAACCGCACATCGACAATACCATCAAACTCAAAATAAAGACAATACAGCCCCTACGACCATTACTGGACATTCTCAACTTCCGTACAGTCTTTCAAGCCTTTATCTTCTCACATTTTGATTACTGCAATATGTTCCTCCAGGGTCTACTAAACTATGCATTCCATCCTTTACAGATGACTCAGAATACCGCCGCCCAGATCCTATACAACGCAACCAGATCTGCACGTCTTACTCTAATACTCAAACAGATACACTGGCTTCCCATTTCAAGCCGCACAAAATAAAAGGCCTCACTAACCATCTTTAGAATATTCCATAATCTCTCCTCACTCTTCTCGCAATCCTTTTTACAAAACACACCAAACCACAGATTGAGAAGGGCCAATGCACAAAATACATTCATTATTCCCACAACAAGAGTAAAGAGTAGCCAAAGCACCTCTAATCGAGCCTTCTTTCTTTATTTGCCAGGCATCTGGAATGCTCTCCCTCAGAGCTTACGAGCCATCCTTGAGCTAACCGAATTCCCCCAAAAAACTAAAAACCCATCTGTTCTTTGAACACTTTGGTAGAGAAGACTAACCATCTGTCCTACCTCATAGGCATATTATTCTCATACCCTGTTACCTGTTTTTCTCAGTTATGTTTAAAGTTCCTACCATTGTGTACATTATGCAGATAACTATATCTTATTTTCTCTGTGTTCCCTTATGCACTTGACGTTTCTGTTTTCTGTGAACTGTTTTGATGTTCAGATAAGGTGGCATATAAAAGTAGCTAAATAAATAAATGCTGATATAGACAGGTATGCATGGGCACACGCTCGCACACGCATACTGTACATGCAGAGGGTTGGAAAGAATTCCATTAAGCATGCACTGTTGGTCTTCCTCCCTTTTTTTTCAAAATGTGAAAAAGGCAACACACTAGTTTGTGCTGCAAGAATTTTTTTTTTCAGTAGAGTTACAGCCATTTATGATTGTATATGGTCTAACTATCATTTGATATCTTTTAAGATTAGTTGTCAAATTAATATTCATGTAAAAGTTATCAGCTCCAATTATCAGCATCAATTTAGGCAGGTTAATAAGAATTTGCTATTTCAGAATATTAATGAAGCATATGAATGATTTAGAATGTTTTAATTGCAACATGCTATGATGCAGCTGGGAACGTGATAGCTAGGCAGAAAATCTTTAGACCATCAATTAGACCAACATACTGCTCCTTGGTATACAGTAGAAATGAATTTAAAGGACAAGAAAAGATGGTTACAGAAGACCAGGAGAAGATGGTGCAAGGCACAAAGTCCTGATGGCTGAGAAATCTTTCAAGAGCTGTTGTTAAATTATCATATAGGAGTACAGGAGAGGAATAAAGAGTTATTATTCACATCATAGGCAGTTCTCATTGAAATGCCATGTGAATTATTTGCCATTATACATCAGCTAACACATGAATCTCCTATGTCTGAAAATGATAATTATTTGAATCTGGGTGCATTGGTGAAATATTTTTATGAAAAGATTCAAGATGTCTACATAGCTTTTAGTGCTGTTAATTATAATAATACATAGAGTCAATGCGATACCCCTGGGTTACGGTCAAACTTCCAATTGTTAGATAAGAATGCTGTTTGCAGAATTGTAAAGAATTTGAATACTACAACATCTGTGCTTGGTCCTTGCCCTACAGAATGTCTCAAGGTGATTGCTCCAGATATTACAGATAATTTATTGCATATTATTTAGTTATCAGTCTCACCTGGAAGTGTTTTCTCCTCTTTGAAAGGCTAGCATATGTCCAGTTTTGAGGAAATCTAATCTAGATCCTTTGCTTCCCAGGTCTTATTGTTCTATTAACCGAGGACAGCGGACGCGGTGCTCCCCATCCACTTCGTCCCCCACCCCTTACCTCCCCCCCCTTTTCAATAACCACACTACGACAATAATGGGAATTCAACTGGTCACAGCTTTATTAACATTTCAACTTTATCCAACAACATTTTGAACATCCCTCATCATAGTCATCCAATCAGCGGAACCATGCCTCACCAGCCATATGATTAGCAAGGTGACTTCCTTTCCACTTCCGCCACAGACAGGCCCATGGCTATCTTCAATACCCACCCCTTCTTCCAGCTTCACCATGTTACTAGCAAAATCCCCCCAGGGGTTATCTGGGTCAGGGGTACCCCCGCCCTAGGTATTGCCTAAGGCTCCATACCCTGGAAACCTCCGGGATCCCTCCTCCCCCCCAGCTGCGACACCCCCTAACACCTAATCCCTCCAACCTCCCTAAGGGCGGGCGGGTGGGATGCCAGCCAGTATCCTCCCTGTCGATCTCAGACACAGCCTGACTTCCCGCCGGCCCCCACACTCACCAAAACCCTCAATCCTCTTCAGCTCATTGGCTCCCACACTCCTCAATCCCCTGTGGGACACAATTAATTCAAATGACACCATCCTTCTCCTTCTCCCCAACCCCCTCCTCCCAGGACGACCTGCCAGCACTGGGACCATGCACCGCTCTGCTCCCCGGTTACCCAAGGCTAGCGGGTACGTGGCCCCGCGGCCATTTCATTTCTGGAATATTGTTCCTTGCTAAATTAGTGGAGCATGTAGTATTACTGCAATTGCAGAATTTGATAGAGGTCCATTTCCCTCTGGACCCCTAACAACATGGATTTTGTAAAGGATATGGAGTGGAGAGACTTTTAGTTTCATTGTTTGATAAATTACTGTAATGACTGGAGAAGACTAATAACAGCATATTTAATAATTTTGGTTGATATTATGTCTGGATTTGATTCTGTAGATCATGAACTGTTATTGTTGTATCAAATAGGGACTAGGCTGACTGTTTTGGGATGGTTCCAATCATATTTGATTTTCAGCAAGTTAGAATAGGGACAGGAACATCTAATTGGACTGAAATAAAACCAGGTGTTCCTCGGGGCTCAGCATTATCAGTCTGGACTATCTTATAATTTTTGTGCAGATGATATCTTGATTTCTATTCCTTTTCAGTTCCATTGGGGGTTTATTCTGCTTAAATTACATTATGTTTTCAAGCAATAATGCTGTCGTTGGCACAGCATGGTTTGGCTATTAATCTTAAAAAAAAGAAACAAAAAAACTGAGGCTATAGTAGGTTCCTGGAATCCCATGGTTGATCAAGGTGCATTGTGGTTTTGCACCTAACACATCAATAGCATGCAAAATTGAGGCACATTGAGTACAAAGCCATCACGTTAACTGTCGGTGACATGTACAGCATTTTCCCAGCAGTTAACGCATAATGCAATACGGTAACACTGGGCGCTATTACCGTGGGTGCAGTTATCTTCACCTATTGAAGTGGAAATAATTGCATCTGCACCAATGGCAAGGGTCGCAGTCTGTGTGCAGTGTTTACCTGTGCGCTGACTACGTGCCTCTCACCATGCCCATCCCATCCAATCATCCCTTTCACATTCTCATGCGTGAGGCTCAGTTAGCATGGCAATCAATTTGCGCTCTCACAGCGACATGCTAAGAGTTGCCATGGGCCACAGTGCGCAGTTAGCGTGCACCTAAACCCATACTATTTGTGTAGCGCACTTTAGTAAAAGGGACCCTAAATGATGTTATGTGCCCCTTTGAATCAGATGTGACTTAGTTGGGGAATTGTTGGATATCAAATTGACATTGCGACACCATAGAAAGAAGGGGATATGGATAGCCTTCTTAGACATTAGGATGTTACATCTATGTCTATGTTTGACAATGAATGGCTTTCATGCAGTATTTCAGGCTACTGTTTTCCCATGTTTTGATTACTGTAATGTTGGTTTTGCAGGACTCCTCTAATAAGGCGCTGCAACTTCTTCAGAATTCGGATGCTAGGATTATACTTGGACGAAAAAATATTTATCACCACTATCAAGAGTGCCAAAACAAAAATTATAACAAAAGCAAAATCAATTGGGACTCACAAAAACATCTCATCCAAATGAAATTGATAATCTTTATACCAAAAATTTATTATCATCAAAAATGATCAAAAATACTGAATAATGCTCCTAAAAACTTCCATATTTTCTAAAAAAATTTCTATAAAGATTTTCAAATATTTAAAGAAATCTCAGACTCATATAACAATAACAATAATAATAACAAGATATTCGCGTGTTAGAATAGACCTCATACTATCTAAAATCTGCTTTCACATCAACAGGCTCACCATTATGTACTTGTTTGATTACACATTCAAAAAAATTAATAGACTTGTCTTTACTGAGCCCATGGTCTATCTATATGGTCAGAAATGTTTTTTTTAGAATCGCTACAACCATTTTGCTCTCCACTGACATCAGGGTCTCCAGTCTATAGTTTCTCAGATCACCTCTACTGTCCTTTATAAAAATTGGCATTATATTGGCTACCTCCTCAGGTATTATGGCCATTTTGAATGATGGGATATAGATGACTTCTAACAGGTTAGCAATTTCATGTTTGAGCTCTTTCAGAACTCAGCTGAATTCCATCCAGTCTTGGAAATAAGCTGCTCTGGAATTTCTTAATTTGATCTATTACATCTTCTAATCTTACAGTGTTGTGCTTTTGTTCCTCCAAATCATCAAACTCAAAGGTGATTTCCTGTTTGGATACGGCCAACATCCTCTTCAGTAAAGACTGAGACAAAGAAATCATTTAGTTTTTCTAGTATTACTTTATCCTCCCTGAGCACTTCACTTACTAAACTGACAAAAATTGAAATCTTTGGTTTGATCCAGGCCAACTAACTGACAGCACATGCTTGCGAAATTTTCCTGAATTGCCATTCGTAAATTTCATTTTTGTCGAGTGTGGAGGTACTGCCAGACATACTGGAGCCAATTTGGGAGGGGGAGAAGTTCAAGGAGGGATAACCAGCACCCAGCACAAGGCACCTCAGCCAACCCTGCTGCAAATCTGTGACAAGCAGCCAGAGAAATGCATCCCCATCTGAGTTCTGTAAGTCCCATGGGTCATCATGTCACAGTAGGGCTGGAATACACAGCCCAGCATCACCCCAGAGAAACATTTTGTGTCTGATTTTGAGAGAGGTAGGAAGTAGGGATGTGCATTTATTTGAAACAATATGGGAGAGTCAGTGAAATTTCTTATATCCTTTCATGTTGTTTTTGAATGAAAACAGAAGAAAACCCCCTGAAATTTTGGCTCTTCCTATCTATTATTAATAGTGTTCACTACTAAGCAATAGTGTGCACTAATCATGCATGTGCAAATAGCATTCACTATTGCTTGATAGTGCATACTATCACATAATAGTGTGCACTATTCAATGTCTTAGCAGTGCACACTATTTGCCCATAGTGCACAAATAACTACTGTACCTGAATGTAACTTGCCTTGAACCTCTACCGGAAAAGGTGTAAACTAAATAAATAAAAAAAATATTGAGTGAAGCTGTGCACTAGCAAACTGTAGTGCTGCACTAGTAGGGAGTGGTGCTTGCAGAGGTTAGTAGTTTAAAGCAGAAATAAAAAAAACAATTGAAGAAAGCAGCAGCTCAAAGTCTGTCTTTGAAGGAGTAAAGAAGGGATCCTGGGCTTAGGGCTTTAAAGCAGAAAAAAGATGGAAAAAACTGAGAACATTAGGGGGTATGTTTACTAAACTGTCTTAATATTACCGGCGTTAGTTGCAGTCTTACTGTGCTGAATGCCATATAAGGTAGTGGGTGTTCCGGTCTTAAGGTAGCATTTCAGGTTATCGCGTGATAAAGTCTGTTATCGCGCGATAGAGGTAGCCATGGCACGTTAACGTGCGTTAGCCTTAATTAGGCACGCTAACCTGGAAACACAGCAACAGAGGTGTAGCACAATGGTAAATATATTGACTGATGAAACAGGGGTCATGAGTTTGATCCCCCAGTGGGCTTAATGAGTAAGGCTGTTTGAGGCATTTTCTTTTTTAATTTAAATTAGTGCTGCCAGCAAACATACCCTCACAGTGCCGTAACCTAAGGTGCTGCATAAGGCGCCCTATAAGGCACTCCAGAGGGCACATTATAAAGTGCACTATCCGCCAAGGCACCTTATAATCTTCCCTATAGGGCACCTTATAATGTTCCCTTTAGGACACCTTATAGGGCGTCTTATGAAGCACCTTAAGGTTACAGCACTGTGAGAGTGTTTTTGCTGGCAGCACTAATTTAAATTAAAAAAGGAAGTGCCTCAGACAGCCCTATCAAACAACACCACTGTGGGATCAAACCCATGACCACTGCCTCCACAGTCAGTGAAGTAACCAGTAGGCTACATCTCTACAGCTGCTAGCAAGCCCCTGGCTGGCTACAGAAGGACTGCAGGTCACCACACAAACTGTCTGCTGTGGTTACCAGGATAGGGTTAACCCACCCATACCTATGATGCACTGCACATGCAGATCAGCAGGCTACAAGATGGGGTATGCACCCCCACAGCACCTCGGCCTGTTAGGGGGAACTGACCGTGTGTGTTACTGGCACAGAGTAGCTACAGACAGACACATTGTGGGGGTACTGTGCTCACCCTGAGGGCGAGGGAGGGCGCCCAGCACCAGGTCCGCAGCACCTGGGTTAGCTGAGATAGGCTATGCTGCAGGTTGCTATCAGTGCCAGTGTGTGATAGGTAGTCCTTGCAGACACACCTAGGATACACCTGTGTCCATCCATATTTCCCAATCACATCTAGCCTTTGTGGACAATGTTGCACCCAGAATAGTGCATATCCTGTGTGGGTGCCATGGTCACATGATTTAAGTGAAGGGGGGTGTTTGGACCCATAGGCAGATTATGTAGAACCACCCAACCTACCCTCTGGGGCTCAGGGTGGGGGACAGGATCTCCCACCAACAGATCCACATTCTATATCCCTGCAATGGTGGCAGTAGAGGGGACCATCAACTCCAGTCCTGCTGGGGAACAGGCACCCTACAGGGCAGTCAATGCAGATCTGTACGCATCCATAAAGCAATGGCAGACAGAAGGCCTGGAAATGCTCAGCTGCCCCTCACCACTATCTGACATTCTCCAGCAGCGAGCACAGTGAGTCACCAGTCGCTGCACCCTGCAAGGTGTTCCAGCAATACACATACTAACTGCAGACAGTCTGCTAGCTAGTCCATAGTGCATGTTCCTGGAGGAGATACATGCACACAAAACTGTGATGAGAGCATACACACCAAGCAGATATGTCAATGATTAGGCCCCAGAAAAGAAAACCCATAAATATCACTTAAGAAAAATACTATATAGCACTATGGGGGAACCTAGCCATGCCGTGGTCACTGCTCAGTCAGGGTGAGAGTGACCTCCCAGCAGGACATGCTGTGGCCACCCTGTCCGTGCAGGTGGTGGCCGGGCACTACAATGTCCCAGCCATTGCCCTATGCCCTCTACAGATGCATCCTGCCCAGGCCACCCTGTCCGGGCCATACTCACAGTACCAGTGTGGGCTCAGTAAGGTGTATGCAGCCACAACACACTGGATAGACAGACACACACTCCCACACCTATGCCAGCATTGTGCAAAGATAGAGGCTTTTGGCAGCCCTGGCCACCACACCAGTCCTGGGCACAGTGCAGGCATGGCTATGGTACGCAATACTGTTGGGGTCACTCCCTGGGGTGGTAAACACTGTCAGAAACCAAAACTGAAACACACTCCACAGATATCAGAAAGGTTGCTATGATGCAGCTCTATCAGCAAATTGTGCTTAACTTAGGAATTGCTATCTGCCATTAAACATAGCAACCTTTTGATACATGTGTAACGTATTCCCAAGTTTTGGGCGGCATTGCTAAGGTATGCAAGTGCTAGTATTAGGAGATGCTGCTGTGCGCAGGGCCCAACAGCCTGACTCTCCATGAGGCTTTGGATAGTGGAGCCTGTGGGTGTGGGTGTTTATGCCCCTGTTGGCCGCTGCTCTAGGGCAGAGGTTCTGAATTCCTGTCCTGGTGGGGCAAACACTGTTCAGGTTTTCATGCTGTCCCTAATGAATATGCATGAGATACATTTGCATACAATGGGGCGGTGCATACTAATGCAGCACAGGCATATTTATTAGGGACAGCATGAAACCTGAATGGTGTTTGGCCCTTCAGGACTGCAGTTGGGAAACTCTGCTCTAGGGATTGCACATGTTTATGGTGTCTGTGCTCTGTAGGGTAAAATATAGGCATTCAGGCATGTTTATTTTATCTGCAATAAAGGTTCCGTCTTTATTACCACTGTTTAGTACTGGGTAAAATATGGGGAAAGGGTTGGCAGGAGCCACAGCTGGGACTTGAACTTGTGACCTTCTGCTCCTGAACACACTGGCTGTGTGTACTGCACCACACTGTTGCCATGGGGACAGTTCACTCCCTGGGGATGCCATGACTGTTCATCAGACAGACCCTGTCTGTTGCATTGCATGGCACCCACCTAAACAAGGCTAGGCCATGGTCTGCTGTGGGCAGATGCCACTGCCCCCTTTGCCACCAGCACCCCTCCGCCACCATGCTGCCATGCCATTATGCCGGTGGTGCTGGTGGTGCGCAGTCCCAGGCCATCCAGTATGCCGGTAGATAGCTGCCTATGGTGTGGGTTCTCGGGTAGGGGTGCCTACATGGACATGCGTGCCCCCCCTCCCCCTGCACCACCTGCCAATGTTATGTGCCCTTGGGGGTACCTGCTGGGTAATCTCCCTTTTGACACTGTGGGACACACACTCGTGCCCATGTTGGACCCTCATCAGTTGCTGCCTTGCTGCTTTACAGTTTCGGCATTCCTGTGTGCCACCTAGGCATCTGCCTAGCCTGCACTGTGCCCCAGCTGGACCACAATACAAGTTGTTCACTGCTAACTTAAATGTGCATTTAGAAGATTATTAAACTTCCACTTTAATATCAAAATTTAATTGATCGACTCAATTATGAAACAAGGTCTCAGACTTATCTGGCACCTCTTTCCGACTCACGTCCTGGAAAGAAAAGTGCCTTATCACATCAATGACCTTATAAAAATTCACAATGTATGAGTCAGTCCCATGGGTCAACTTTACCATACCATATTTCAATCTATTCTATCAACTGGTATTATATGTCATTGGGCTGAACTCCTTCACTGTGCTTTCTTGATCAAGAAAGCACAGTGAAGGAGTTCAGCCCAATGACATATAATACCAGTTGATAGAATAGATTGAAATATGGTATGGTAAAGTTGACCCATGGGACTGACTCATACATTGTGAATTTTTATAAGGTCATTGATGCGATAAGGCACTTTTCTTTCCAGGACATGAGTCGGAAAGAGGTGCCAGATAAGTCTGAGACCTTGTTTCATAATTGAGTTGATCAATTAAATTTTGATATTAAAGTGGAAGTTTAATAATCTTCTAAAGCAGGGGTCACCAACCTGCGGCCCACGAGGTCCCTTCGTGCGGCCCGCGAGGCTCTACCCCGGTTAACATTACGTGCGGCCCGCCAAGGATTCCCGCCATTGTATCCACGCGCTCGCAGCTCACCGACAACCACCTGCAAGCGTCCCTTCTCCTGTCAGTGTCATCTGTGAAGCCGGACTTTAAGCGTTTGTCTGCTAGCATGAATCATCAGCCATCTCATTAAATTCAATAAAGGTGATCAGCCATTGTTTTCATAATTTTGCGTTTGTTGTTTTTTTTCGCGGGGAGAAGGGGGGTGCGGCCCGCGAGGCTCCCGGTAGTCAGCTGTGCGGCCCGCGGCCCTCTGGAGGTTGGTGACCCCAGTTCTAAAGGGATCAAGAAAGCACAGTGAAGGAGTTCAGCCCAATGACATATAATACCAGTTGATAGAATAGATTGAAATATGGTATGGTAGAGTTGACCCATGGGACTGACTCATACATTGTGAATTTTTATAAGGTCATTGATGCGATAAGGCACTTTTCTTTCCAGGACGTGAGTCGGAAAGAGGTGCCAGATAAGTCTGAGACCTTGTTTCATAATTGAGTCGATCAATTAAATTTTGATATTAAAGTGGAAGTTTAATAATCTTCTAAATGCACATTTAAGTTAGCAGTGAACGACTTGTATTTTGGTGAACATAGTTTATCGTTCCTAAGAAGACCGAGTACCAGCTGGAACACAGCATGTGCTGCCTGCAGCCCCCTGTATCCCATTTACAACATGAGTACAATTGCCCTTGCCTACGTGCCCACTCTGCTGTTGCTGCACATGTGCACGCCATAACAAACCTGCCCGATCTAAACGACAGAAACCCTGATCAGCGCTCTTTCAATGTGAGATCATTCACTTTGTAGGGGGACAGAGCATAGACCCTTCCAAACATGATATCTTAATTTATACGCTTTTTCAGTAGTGTTGCTTAATGTTTATCATTAATATCACTATTGGTCAGCTTGGTTATTGGGATTTTAGATGTGGTTGTGGTCCTTTCATATGCTAATTGCCTCTTTGTTCCCTGCACATGTATCACAACTATCACTTTTTGGGGTTTCCCTGCCTTTGCTGCACATTGCTGTTTCTCTTTCCTGCAAATGTGCCCTAACGCGAGGGTTTCACTGGGGTTAGTGTTCAGACCCGGATTTCACAGCGTTAGTGTGCCTTAACACCGCCGCTGCGTTATCGCGTGCTAAGTGACATTATCGCGTGATAATGTTACTTATTGAGCGATAATACCACCGCTGCGACATTAAGACGGTTTAGTAAACATACCCCTAAGTCTGACTTTGAGCCAATGAGAAAGGGATGCTGTGGCTTGCTAGCTGAAAGCACAAAAAAAGGAGACTAAGAAAAAACAGCACCTTCAAGGGAGCAGAATGTGCCTTCCTACCAGTTTTAAGCTTAGAAATACTGTTGCTGTCGGCTTTTTCGATTAGGAGTTGAAAGTTTTTGGTAGGATTCCTCCTCCTCCTCCTTCTATCTGCTACTGGGAGGGACTAGGAAATCAGGAAAGGCAGAGAGGGTAGGAAAGTTCTGCCTTTACAGTTTGCCAATTGGCAATTGCTTACTGTCTTAAGCATTGATATATCTAATCTATTCCACAATACAACCAGAAGAAAAGATATAGTGAATTTTTTTTTGTAACACTCTTGTGTTCAATTGTTGTCTTTAGCAGCAGCTGTTGGGTGGGAGGGAAGGCCGACATACATATGAAGTCTCACTTATTAGTAAACTGTCACAGTCATTTGAAGGCGTTTTCATTCTCACACTCTTGAGTTTCTTCTACTACTACTTCTGAGTGTTTGTATAGCGTTACAAATTGTACGCAGCACTGCACACAGACATGTAAGAGACAGTCACTGCTCATCAGAGCTTACAATCTAGTCAAGACAGACAAACCAGTAGGTGTAGACAGGGATACATATAGGGGGAATGTAAAGAAACAAGATGATCAGTTGAGTCAAGATGCAAAAGCAGCAGCGAAGAGGTGAGTTTTCAGCCTGGATTTGAAGAGGGTCAGAGAAGGCGCCTGACGTACAGACACAGGTAGCTTGTTCTAGGCGTAAGGAGCAGCAAGGTGAAAGGAGCGAAGTCTGGAGTTAGCATAGAAGAGAAGGGCACAGATAGAAGGAGTATGCCAGAAGAGCGGAGTTCCTGAGGAGGGGTGTAGGGAGAGATAAGAGAAGAAAGGTAGTGAGGAGCTGCAGAGTGAATGCATTTATAGGTCAGTAGGAGAAGTTTGAACTGGATGCGGAAACAGATAGGGAGCCAATGAAGTGACTTGAGAAAAGGGGTAATATGAGCATGACCCCCATGTTAAATGTAATCCTCCAATTGTGCTGTCTAAATGTTGTTAAGTACTCTTATGTTAAATGTAACCCTCCAACTGTGATGTGACCACTTTGATTGTAGGATAAGGTGGTATACTAATCTGTCTAAATAAATAAATAAAATAAATTGACGAGGCTGGCGGAAGATGAGCCGCACAGCAGAGTGTTGAAATAGAGTGAAGGGGGAAGAGATGATTCAAAGAGAGACCAGCAAGGAGTAGGTTACAGTAGTTAAGATGGTGGATGATTAAGGAATGGATAAGCGTCTTAGTAATGTGTTCAGAAAGAAATGGGTGGATTTTCTTGATGTTATAGAGAAAGAAAGGGAAGGTCTTAGCTATCAGATGTGTGTGGAGAAGGAGAGAGAGGAGTCAAAGACAATCCCAAGGTTGCAAGCCGAGGAAACAGGAAGGAGTAGAGAGTTATCCACAGAGACTGAGAAAAGAGGAAGAGGAGGCTTTAGGGGGAAAGATAAGAAGCTCAGTCTTGGCCATGTTCAATTTCAAGCGGCGGTGAGACATCCAAGAAGCAATGTCAGAAAGGCAGGCAGAGATCTGGGTCTGGATTGCCAGAGACATTTCAGGCGTAGAGAAGTAGATCTGGGAGTCATCAGCATAAAGATGGTACTGAAAGCCATGGGAAGAGATGAGCGCACCAAGGGACTGGGTACATAGAGAGAAAAGGAGCGGACCCAAGACAGATGCTTGGGGTACACCAACTGAGAGAAGGGTAGCAGCAGAGTAGGATCCACCAGAATAAACACTGAAAGAGCAATGGGAGAGATAAGAGGAGGACCAGGATAGTACAGAGTCCTTAAAACCAGGTGATGACAGGATATCAAGGAGAAGGTTGTGGTCAACAGTGTCAAAATCATCAGAGGCTCAGACCTAGTGCACCAACCCTAATCATGACTTTCCTGAGAGGCCAGTCTAACAAGGGAAGGGCCAAAGGGTCCTACTAGCAGGAAAAAATCTGACTCACCTTCCTACTCACTGTTTCCTCCTGCCCCAATTCATTCCCACAAGTACCTATGTGCATTGTGCATACTTCTAAACACTGGGGAAATTCCTTTGTAAATTGTCTTATGTTGTCTCCATTCTGTCTGTATCTTTTAGGGGCCCCATAGAAAAGAAAATATAATTTTATGCTGCTTTAATTCATTTTCAGGGCAATACTGTACACCAAAATCTTTCAATTTTTATACCCCAGACGCATCATCTGAAGAAAACTCACATTTTGGCCTTCAATCTCACTCTTTGGAGGAGGCCTGGTGAGTTGTGCAGGGTGCTAAAAGACAGGTAGTTTCTGCCCCTGAGTGCTGGGATTCCAGTTTGATAGGAAAGCACCTTCCCCCTCTCCCCAGCCCCTTGAAAAGCAAGAGAAGGATGGCAGGGTAACTGGGCACTGCAGACCCTGTATCAGGTTGGGCAGGTGACCCTGAGGACAGTATGTAAGACAGCAGAGTGGTTGGCACAGGGCTCTAAATGACAGGCAGTCCCTGCTCATGAGATCAGGGAATCCAGTCCCATAGGGGCATTAGCAGGGCAAAGAGAAGCACGGTAACTGGGCACTGCAGAGCCTGGGGCAAGTATTTGAGGGAGCACATTTGGGCTGACAGTATTCCAGGGCAGCCGAGGCCTGGTGAGTGGAGCAGAGTGCTAAAGGACAAGCAGTCCCTGCCCCTGAGAGCTGGGAACCTGGTCTGAGCACTTCACAATGCTTGCGAATGGAACCTTTCAAAAATTAAATGGTTGTGGAAGGAAAGAAAGGAGGGAAAGTGAGAGCAGCACTGGCACAAAGTGTACAGAAAAAGAAAAATTGTATGTGTATGGTCTCTGGTAATAATCCACCAGTAAAGCTCAAGAGAGGTGTCTTTGCAAGGGGAGAAGAAAGAGCTGCAGCTTCCAGAGCAACAGTGAGAAAGCAAGTGGCCGGTGCCATCTCCACAGAGGCGCAAAGGCAGGTTTACACAGTGCAGGGCTGGGGGGACACGGCAGAAGCATCTGGTGAAAGCAACTGAGACCAGCAGTAGGTGTACCATACGTATTCCCTGCTGAAAAGCGTGTGCAGACGGTCCTGGCACGTACAGAAGCTGAGGAATTCACATGGTTGGGATTTGCATCAGAATCAGCCAGCTCCTCTCCAGAACCATCTAAAATATTAAATTCCATAAATGAAGCACTATTCATCCCTGAGAATCTGTATCCTTTTTATAACAGGTACATTTCTTGCTAGCTATGTCACCTCTGATAGATAATATTCAATGGACAGCATGAGGAAGCATTTCTGAGAGCACCCCAATGAAGCAAAAACACATTTACACATTATGCTAGTTGCTATGTAATAGATTTATTTGCTGGTTGTGATGCCTTGTATGGGATCAACTGAAGAGTCATCCAAAGACAATATCGATGGGATCTATACAGGCTCAAAAGATCACGTGCTAGAATGTCTTTCTTACCATTTTAAAGCCTGTCTTACAAAGGGAATCACGAACTGCAAAAAATTCATCTTAATCCACGACCACCCTCGCTGCTCACATTTAAAAGGAAAGGGGACACGTTTGAGAATAAGCAACAGAACACGTGCAGTGTAGCTTTGCTGCTTTGTGCAATTATGCAGCTTATCACGGCAGAATGCAGAGCACTCACAACCAATAAAAGAACTCGCCCAGTTTCTAGTGCACACCTTCTGTACATTCTGTATTTATAGCCTATTTTTCTTGCAATGACTCAAAGCAGCTAATATCAAAGTACAATAAACAAAAATGGACATTATGCACAGCATGACTTCAATATATAATAAAACACAATAGAACAATTCTTAATCCCAAAACATACATCTTTCTGGGCAGCGGTGACAAATGATTTGCTGTGACTGTAGAGAACATGGTGTGAAGAATGGTAGTATAGGGGATTAGGCAGATTGTTATTTTGTTTGCTTTAAGCTAAGCAGAAGCTTGTGTTACAAAAGGTGTCATTGCATTGCTTGATTAAAATGGCGGTAATGCGTTTTACATTAATAAGGAAAACCTCAGGTGCCCATCCACTTCTTTTTATGGCTTGAACCTATGGTGCATCTAGAGAGAAACGTTTTGGAGAACTGAAGAAGAGTGGAAATGAATGCTGTTTGTATACTTACAGCAATGAAGCTGAACACAGAATTCACGAATCCAACCTGCAATTCCTATTACAAGATGTAACCAGGGATTAAGGTTTGCTCTATACGTGCACTGCTAGATGAAGGCAATGGCTTTGAAATGTCCTTTGAAAGCTGCAGCCCTGTGGCTGAGATTCAGCAGTTCTATTTTCTTTAAAGCTGTGGGGTGGGTTTCGTAGGGGAAACTGGAACATATTAAATTTAAGGGACCTGTTTAAAAGTTTCTGCACTTAAGGGCTGTTTACTAAAGTGCGGTAGATGGGAGTGCGGGGTTTAGTGTGCGATTAACACAAGTCCTGGCCCCATGGTAGTAGCAGCACGGTGTCTGTGCTAAAAATCTTGGGTTACCAGAGTATCATGCAAAAAGGTGGGATTGGGGTAGATATGAGGGAGAGAGTGGGCATGAACAGCTGTGCACAGGTTTATGGCCATAGTAGTGGCGCCTCTGACCATGAAAGACTTCACTAGTGTGGAAGCAGATAACACCAGCCTCCAACCAGGCACTAATTGCACCCACCATGCCAGGGCACCGCAAACACATGGTATATGTGTGATTACTGATGCATTTACCATGCCCCATATGTTAAAGGCACCCATTTCCCCATGCAGCATCCCCTACCCACCCCCCGCCTTCCTGATCAACATCCCCAATCTTTCAGTCCCACCGTTAGTATCAACAGAATCTAATCCTTCAATCCCCCCAATAGCACCAACATCACCTGATCCCCCAATTCCCCCACATTAACATCTGATCCCTCCACCCCTCAAGAAGTTCCCCAGCACTTTCTAGGGCTTTCCCTGGTGATATAGTGGTGGGGCATAAAAGATCCACCTGCTCTCATGCCCTGTTGCCATCCAGATTCAAAATAGTGGGCTGGATATTCGACACGATTAATGCAGTTAGCAAACCTGCTAACCATGTTAATCGCGGTTACCAGGATATTAAGTGGAACTAGTGTGATTAGTGGTGCCGAATATTCTCAGGTTCTGCCGCTTCATGCCCCAGTGCTAGCCAGCACCGAATGATAACCGGGCAGCAACGATCTTCAGCCGCTGCCCGGTTACCCTAACAGGCTAAAGTTAGGACATCTTGAAGAAGGAAATAAAAGAACAAAAATTTAAGTTATTTTTAACGGAAAGTTTTTAGTCGAGGTCTTATTTTTGTATAAATTTAGTAGTGTCATTTCCTGCAGGTATAATTGTTAGTGAATGCTGAGTAGGAGGGCAAGAAAATGGATAATTCCATTGCAGGGCATGTTTCTTAAAGCATGCTACCTGGTAGCGTGGGGATTAGCATGCGGTTCAGGCACCATGCTAAAAAACAGCGCTGGCCCCCACACTAAAACGCCCATGGGACAGAGACGGAATGAAAGTGTTTTTAGTGTGTTGCTACTAGTTCAGGCGTTAGTAGCCTTTGCTAACCATGCTTGCTGCCTTAAGCCTAGCTGCACCTAACACCACCTCAACGGGTGGCGTCAAGTGTAACTGCGTGCTACAGGCACGGGCGTTAGTAAACATGCTCCTGCATGAAACTGAGAAAGTAAGATAATAGTGCGAGGAGCATATGTGTTCTGTGTGTAATCTATCTTTGTTTGCCTATATGCTGTATGTTTATAGAAAAGAACACACAAACTTTTAGGGAGTCCATACATATTTTTAATAAAGTACAAGTAAAGAAAATATTAGGCTGGGTGTGGGTCTAAAAAATTACTTTTAAAATGATGAGTGCCAAAAGTTGCTGGAGAGAACCTGGTGTTGGCTTTTTAAATGTGCCTTCTACTTTATCAACAAAAAACAGTGGCTTGTTGGCTTTAGAAAAAAGGTGGATTTATCACCTTTCCCTATCATGGCATGTGAGAGTAAAATGGCACAACTTATTTGAGCTAAGTTTACCAATTTTGCCTTAAGAGGAAAAGAAAATCAAAGTGACAAATTTACTCATCTAGACTATAATGAGAACTATGTGGTTGCAACAAGAAAACTTGTAGAAATATTAGAGCCTTGAGCAAGAGTAATTATATTCAGGTTGAAATGCTCCAGAAGACTAATTCAAATGGTACAAACGTGAGTGTGGACAAAACCCTTGTGGTTCATGGGTAGAGCGGAAGGATTTAATGGAGCAACTCCTGGATAATAACAGATCCTGTGCTGAATATTGTTTTGGACCCTAAATTTCTCCTGATTAGCACTTTTTGAGATGATTTCTACTGAATATCCCTAGAAATTGAATCTTTGAGACCTGAAAGGCCAGGAGTGAATTACTCCTTTGATTTACAGCTGCAAACAGGAAGTCGGCATTGGGTGTCGGAGAGGGTGCAGAAGCAAACAGCCCTCAGTGTCAAAGTTTAAAGGTAAGTGCTGCAGTGCTGTTTGTGTCCATTGCCACTGCAGCACATCACAGAGAGGGCCAGAGGCAGCGGCAGTGAGAGCTGGAGGGGGGGGGGGGGCTCAAGGGGTGATGTTCATCTAATGTGCCTTATCTCCTTGTACCTGCCCTGGTGACCGAGGCCTGGCATTCTGTTAGCAGGGAGTTTCTACGTATGGATCTGTAGTAGTCTAGCTTGATCAGTTTTCCAAATAGGCATATGGATGTTCTCTTGGGCTTCCGCAGTTAGTAGATCTTTTTACCAGGTCGCGCTACATCTTAGTAACTGGAACCGATGTTTCAGCCCCCAAACTGTGGCTTTCTTCAAGGTGAAATGGTAAGCAGTGGATGTCTGTTCTTTTATATAGTAGTCTTCAAACCTGGTTGGTGGAATTAAGGCAGGAAATTTGAATTGGAATTTTAGCGGGAAAGTTCATGGAAGAAAGGCTGGAGTCCTCTCTTTTTCCATAGATCAGAAGGTTCTCTAGTGAGTTTAAAGATGTTCTCCTCATAGAGCTTCTTGAAATGCTCTTTTGAACTTTTTCTTTTTGTTCCTTGTCGTGCATGCCCCCTGCATCTCCTTTTTTTGCAGATGCCGGCCCAGTGTGCCATGCCCAGGCTACATACTGAAACTGCTACAATTTTTGCTGCATATAAACAGCATTGCAAAGTTTAAAAAATATATGGCCTAGGAATATGTTGTTTTCTTTAGTCTGGGAGCAACCACCTGACCAGTGTTCTGAGTGAGGGGACCCCCATGTTCCTTGACTAGAGCTCTGAAAGGGCCCCTCTTTTTTGGCTGCTGGGGGGGGGGGGGGGCAGAAGGACAAGAACCAGCTCATCTCTCACCTTAGACAGCAGATTATCTTGAGTGGCCCCTGATCACTGCTCCCTCTAGAGGTGGGGAAACCACCTTGCAGCCCTTCACCTATTTTGCAAGAGGTTCCTTGTTTGGCAGAATTTCTTGTAATAAAACTATGCATGGGGGTAGAGGGGAATGGGAAGGGGCTGCTGCTGTGTTCTTCAGAGTTGTTTTTGGTGTGGGTCTTTTTTATGAATTGTGTATGTTTTTCAAATTCGTACAATAAAAATTAACTAATTAAAAAAAATCCTATGGGACTTTTCCACGTCCTATTCTGGATGTCTAAATTCCCCTCTCCACATCCTGTCTAAAACCCGTCTTCATTTCTGTGATTACCTTCTGTTTTTTTCGTATTACTTATTCATCCACTTCTCTCTCTGTCTCTCTCTCTATGGCATCATCTTATCTTATATTTCTGTTTACTGGTTCTCTCAGCCCTCTCTGTCCTCTTTTCCTAAATTACCACTTGAACTAAATCATGAAGTCTGCGGCTTCAGGACATTTGAAAAACGAGCCCATTTCTTTCCTTCACAGCTGCCCAATTGTTAGTACAGAGTATGCTCCTTTCAAAGATGGACTGCTGTAATTTCCTGCTTTCAGCATCTATCAGTCTCTGCTCTCTCTATTTACTCATGCAGCTTGCTGCCCGACTTATTTCTTATGCACTGCCATTTTCTCATGCCACATCTCTTAAGAAATTCAATTGACTTTGCCTCTTTCTAAGGATCAAGTTTCACATTTTAACCACTACATTCTGTTGCGTCTATCTCTCTCTCTTTCTAGACTTAGCATCCTTGGGTTCTTTATGCTGTCTGTCTCTCTATTATAGTTGTGGTCAACATTATTGGCACCATTGATGTTCAACCCCTTAATGTCCAATATGTCCTAAAAATAAAATGGTGAAATGGCTTTGGACTATTGTCATGTGTCCCTATCCACAGCCACGTGCTTAGGGGATTAGGGTTGCCATTTTAGTCCTCTTTAAAGGGTTTGAAAACTATTTCCTTCAGGAGCAGTGCCCTCTGGGAGTTGTAGTTTCCCCTCTTAAAAATGATAGTCGTGGAGACATCGAGTGAAGGCAAACATGACACAGTTTATTTCCCCAAAATATGCACAAATAAGGTTCAAAACTAAAGTATCTGGATATTTCCTCCAGGACAAAAAGTACAGAAAATATTTACATCCTTAAGCTGAGTAACTTCTCAAAGGCATTAAACAGACGCAGACGTTTCATCAATCAAAACAGGCAAATCAAAAGTACAGCTTCTTAGGTTCAGCAAAGTAAAGAATTTATTTATTTATTTATTTATTTAACAGTATTTCTATACCGCCTTATCTTACAATCAAAGCGGTATCACAGCAAACAATCAAAAGGAGTGTTCATGTTATACATGCAATGAGGAGTATATCGTGTTAGGAGTGTCTGATGTGTTGTGTGTTTGATTAGGTGGAGCTATTTACATTGTGCGTTATAATACAACGTGTGGTGAAATACATTTTTCTATACATTGTGAGCTATGCAATATCACGAGCTGTTATCCATTCTTCTATACGAGGGTCAGGAGGGTGTATGTTGGTTTGTTCTTGTTGGTTAGATTATGTGACATGTCCATAGTGCTCTGAGAACAGCGTTGTCTTCAGCTGTTTGCGAAAGTCTTTAAGGTCCATCGTCGTTCTCAGAACGTCTGGGAGGGAGTTCCAGATTGTTGGGGCAGCTAGGGAGAGTGCCCGTTCAGTGGTGTCCTTGCGTGCTTTTCTGAAGTCTTTAGGGGTGTTAACACAGTTGGAGGTGCCTTTTCTTCTTGGGCGAGTGCTGGTGTCTGGTTGTATGAGGGTGTGTAGGCTGTTGGCTGATGTGTGTTGTCTGATCTTGAATATGTTTATGATTGTCTTTCTGCTTCCTTAGTGAGATAATATACAGTGCTGTGCAAGCTTGTCTTACTAAACCTGGTTCCTACCTTAGCAAGGTTAAGTTTTCTTGGTAGTGCTTTTTCCCAAAAGCATTTACTCAGGCTGCTACTCCTTAACCAAGGATTCAGTAGCCTCTGCACGACACAAAGAACAGTCCATTGGCAGTTCAGTAATCAAGGGGTCTGGTTCATTATACTCCACTTGCATTTCCTCCTGCTCTGGAATTATAATATCCTGCACTGAGCCTTCATGACCTGCCTCTGGTGGAATTCTTGCTGAGGATTCCTGTAACTCCCTCCAGGACTTCTCTACCCTGTAAGGAATATGGAGAACTGTATTACTGGATATCTTTCTCTGGTTCTCTTGCCCCAGTTCCTCTCTGAGGTTTAACCATGGCTCTCTGTTGGAGGCTGGGTTCTTCTGCCTCCTGGTTTGAAACCTAGGCACCCACCTCTGTGTGTTGTGAACCTCTTGGTCCAGAACAGAAGTTTGGAATTTGCCCTGCTCTCTCCGTCTGAGCAGCTCTTGCCTGGTTTCCCTTGTGCCAGACTCTTTCCAGGTCCTTCTTCTTTCCTCTGCTTGGAACTTTCTTTCTGGGAACTTCCAGCCCAATTTCCAGTCCTGCTCTGAGTCCGTCTCTGACTCTGTCTTCCTGGACTCTCTCCTTGAGTGTTTGCTTGCTCTGCTCTTCCCTTCTGAGCAACCTTTTCCTCCTGAGCAGCTCTTCTCTCCTCTGCTTTTCCCTAAGCAGGGTTTATAAAGGTGCTTCCTGGGCAGCGTTTCTCTTTGCCTTAACAGGTATTCATAATCATGCTCCAAGCCTGCTACTCTGTCAGTAGAGCTTGGGTGTGGCAGCCTAGCCTCAGAAACTCTAAGCTTGCCCTGAAGCCTGTGCACTGCTGGAATGTTTTTAAAGGTACAATCACTGATTTTTTCTAACTCTGCAGGCTCAACAATACTTTTCTCATCACACTATATATGCACACATATTTGACACATAAAGGAATCAAATAAAGCAAGACCAGTTAAAAAAAGAAATAGTAGGAAATAGTATAAAAACTGGGACATTTCAAGGACATGATTATTGGCACCCTTATAAACAATTCAAGTTAGTTTGAACCAAAGAACCACATTTCCATTGCAGTAAAATTAGATGCCCCCTGTGATCAATTGTCAGTACTCACATGACTTGAATCAACCAACGAATAATGGTTCTAATGTTTAAAATGGCCACATTCACTCCCTGTTCTATATTGACAATGGTGAAGAAAAGAGAACTGCCTGAGACTGTAAGAAAAGCCATTATCACCAAACATCAAACTTCAAAGGGGTACAAGGACATTTCCAAAACCCTTGGAATTCCTGTGTCTACAGTTTGCATTGTTATTAAGAGGTTTTCTGCTCGTGGAACTGTTGAACCTCCCAAGATGTGGGAAGAGGAACATTAATTCAAGAAGTCTTTGAAGTTTAGTGCAAACTGTTGGAAAAACAACAAATACAACATCCAAAGAGCTTAAGGCTGACCTGGAGCAACCTGGATTGGTGGTTTTAACCCATACCATATGCTGCACACTAAATAAAGAAAGACTTCAAGGACTCCACTGCTCAAAGACGGACATAAAAAGGTACGCCTGATCTTTACCCAAACCCACCTTGAGAATCCACAGTTCTTCTGGGAAAATGTTCTGTGGACAGATGAAAACAAACTTGAGCTCTTTGGCAATGCAGACCAGCAATACATTTACAGGTGAAGAATGAAACTTATAAGAAAAAAAGCCATTCCATAATGTTGTGGGATGGTTTTGCTGCCTCAGGAACCGGAGACCTGGAACGTATTAAAGGAATCATGAAGTCAGAGGACTGCCAAGGTATTCTGGAGTGAAATGTGTTACCTAGTGTCAGAAAGCTAGGGTCTGAGTTGAAGGTCATGGGTCCTCCAGCAGGACAATGACCCAAAACATACATCCAAAAGAACAAAAGAATGGTTAAAAAGGAACAAATGGACTGTTTTAAACTGTCCAGCAATGAGTCTTGATCTCAATCCAATTGAGAACCTTTGGAAAGAGTTGAAATCTGCCATTGGTAAAAGGAAGCCTGGAAACATTCATGAGCTGGAACAAATCACAGATGAAGAATGGGAGAAACTACCAGCAATCAGATGTATGAAACTTATAGATGGCTACAAGAAATGTTTGGAGGCTGTCAATGGTTCTGTAACCAAATATTAGTGAAGGATGCCATTAATCTTGTCCAGGTCATATTTTGGGTTTTTTTTCTCAGAAATTGCTGTGTCTAAGGGGCTTGTTTACAAAGCCGCGGTAGTGGTTCGCGATCGCAGCCGCGGCCCCATTGAAATCAATGGGGCCGCGGCTCCGATTACAATCGCAAACCGCTACCGTGGCTTTGTAAACAAGCCCCTAAGTTGCACAAACATCTTTTTTTTGTTGCATACCTTTGAACATACTATTAAAATATTATAATGACATACAGATGGAATATTTCCAATTATGTCTCAAGATATTGTACACAACATACCTAAAATGCAAGGGTGCCAATAATATTGACCACAACTGTATATTCTGCCAATGCCATAGTTTTATCTGCTACTCCATTCCCCCTGTCTACATCCCAACTTTCATTCTTGCTCCCTAATAGCTCTCCTCTCATGTTTGTGCTACATTTTCTAGCTTCAAAAAATCTGAAAACATCTCCATGATATTCCTTTTCTGCAAGCTGGATTTTTTCCAAGTCAGTGTAAAGAGAGAGTTATCTCATTATGGCCCTAGTTTTGTAAAATCCTCTAAGAAAATAATCTATGCACAGATATTTCTTGACATATATGGCAGTAGGTGTGCTTAAAAAGCCTCTTATAAAATCACCTGACATGTAAAAGTACATGCTGTACACTTAGGCATGTTCTTCTACAGTATGTGATTTTGCAGAAGGCATGTCTAAGAGAGAAATGTGGGGGAATATCTAATGGTTCATGGTGGGTGTGTAAGAGAATTTGTGATGTTAAGGTGATTTTATTGGGTGGGCAGGGATGATATGGAATAATATTTCAACATGGGGTTTATTTTATTGTTCCACTCTTTGAAGTTGTTTTGCTAAGGATGTTATAAAATGCTACACATAAATAAGCAAGCAAGCATGGACGTGATCATGAGTTACATGCATAATTTATAAAATACATGTGTTTGTTTATACTTTACACACTAACATTTATGCCTGCTCTGAAGCAATCATAAATGTCTGCAGCTTCAATATAGCCACTATTTCTGCTAGATGTGCACTAATATTTTATAAAGATACAGCAATGTCTACATCTTTTTATAAAATAGGCTAAAAACAGCTGCCTATGTGGCCTTCACACATAGATAAACTCTCATAAAATTACTCGTTATGGACAATTTATTGATTGACTGATTGATTTATTAATTTTTATTAACCATCTTTATGAAGATATTCACCCAAGGCGGGGCATTTTTAGTTCTTATGTCCCGAAGAGTCTGCCCAAATAGTGCAGGTGATCCTCATTTATCAGTGACAAATCACCATTCCAGATTTTCTCAGCATGGTATAAAATGTAACATCTACAGTATATTCCCTCTACTTCCGGTCACACAGCCAAGAAAACCCAGGAGCTGATGGGTCGCCAGGAGTCAGCATTGACTTCAAGACACACATTGCATTACTGCTGGTTGGTTAGTCATTAGGGAATACCACTATAGCAGTAGCTGCTGGTCCCAAAAGGTCATTACTACATCTAATAATAATTTAAATTAATTGATACAGCATTGAGTAGGAAGGTCAATTTTTAAACAGTTGAAGCTTATCAGGATAGAGGTGTATGGATTACCTAATTAGCATCACTTTCTTCCTTACCAGTATGAAGTGCAGAAGTCTGGAGGAAATGAGAAAGTCGAGCGCTTTTAAGACAAAAAACATGCTTTGATATGGAAGAAACCATTTTTATACTTTCTTTACTTCATCAATGAACCCACTCATGATCTAATTACTCAACTCCTCCACTGTTGCCATGTGGGGTGTCCTCTAAAATAACTTATATAAGGATGTTTTGGAATATTTGATCTTTTAGACCGGTGCAAAAGATGCACCTATTATTTTATTTATTTATTTATAGTCTTTTCTATACCGCGCTCTTTAAAATCAGCTCGGTTTACATTCAACAGTAAATTTGTACAGTGCAGGCACCCCAGCACTGTACTTACAAAATTCAGGTTATGCAACTTGGTCTAGCTGGGGGTAACTATGTACAGGTTCTGCAGCTGGAGTGAGCCCATACTAGCCTCTAGTCATAAACCTAAAGATGGCCCTGAAAGAGCTGGTAGGGCAGGCTGTAGTAGGATTCACAGCACCTGGGTAAGGCATGTAGGCCCACTCCCTCCCTACATGCTTATTGGAAGGGGTGGACAAGGCGGGGGGCCTGCCTATGGTGGCCGAGGTAGCAGAACACGATGTTGCCATCACCACAGCATCAGAAGGAATCTTCCATGCAGCCAAATAAACAGTCAGACCCATCTCCACCTCCTTTGACCATCTAGTGTGCCATTTTAGCCTACAATGGTCCTGCATGCCTGTATCATTAAAGGACATGCTGGAACTAGCCCTGGACTTCGCATCTAAGAAAGCCTGGTAGTAATGGCAGTGCTGGCAGCGGGTCATCAAGAACCATGGAGTCTCTAAGCTAGTGCACACTCAGACCCTATGGCAGCCCCACCTCATTCTCACTGACAGGTTTCTTGGGTAGCTACAGTATGAGGAAGGTGAAGCCATTGTTGGGATTGTTAGCATGTGCTGACTCACAGGCCCCATATTCCTTGATATCTGCTACTGCCCTTGCTACAAGAGCTTTCTCATCTTCAAGAGCTGAGAACTTTTAAACTCATTCAACCTAATATTCAAATGAAGTTATACATCCACTGGCAGCCAGTGGACATATTACTTCACTATCCGTGGATTTTCAAAGTTTATGCAGATAGTATCAGGCCTAAAAGCTGACTGAATGGCAAGATACTATCCATATAAGAAAAGGGTGGAAGAAGGCAGAGCAGTTGTACTGATCTTTGCGCTCATTGCCGTGCCAAAGCATCCAGGTCCTCGGTTGGACTAGCAGCAGAAGCGCTGAAGCACACATTATCGACCAATGCCGCAGACTAGTTCCACAGTAAGAGCTGCAAGATCTTCTGTCCTGTGGCAGCAGGAAATGACGTGTGTTTAACCGCTTTTCTTGTGGTTGGTCCAGCTGAGGACCTAGGGATCTCAGCAGCCATTTGGCACGAAGATTGGGACTCCAGTGTGACATTTGGCACTACAACCACAGCTCATTTTTTGAGTTCTGAGCTGGTGCCTCCCGGGCTCATCTCTTAAGCAAGCATTGGGGGCACAGTATGAAATGTAATGGATGTTAGCTCCCCCACTCTTGGCAAGACAAGACTGCTCTCATTTTCATACTGTGTTAGGTTAATGACTGGATATTTTATTAAATCTGTTTATTTTCAAGTTTCATCATGAAGTAATATAGCAGCTATGGGCCCAATTCTAAGAGGCAGATAGCGGGGCAGGTACCCTGCTATCCACATTGCCAGCATTCCGCCTCCATCCCCCACTGCACACACAGAGCCGCAGTGTGTGCTGTGGGGGACAGAGGCGTGATGGGGGTGGAGATGGGTGGGCCAACCCCTGGACGAACAGGGCTGATTCCAGTTATGGCCCTGTATGTCCAGGGATCACAGTGGGGGATGCCCTGCTTATTCCACCTCTGAGGTGGAATAAGCATGGGGTACCTCTCCAAACATGGTTGGCAGCATCATCCGGAGCCCAGCAGCCCCCCCCCCCCCCCAGAGCAGCAGACAGATCCGGGCTGTCCTCATCAGGGGTCAGGTGGCAGAGTGAAGGGAGTCAGGGATATAGCCGGCTGGCTAGGAGGCAGTGTGGATGTCTGCTGGTGGCCAGGCCATCCTCGGGCCCAATTCTGAATGCTGCAGGAACATTTTGCTCCCACATTTCAGAATTGGGTCCAAACGGGCCCATCCTGCTCAGGGTCATCCGGACGGCCCGAATGCGCCCCTTCCTGAATCAGGCTTCACATGTAGAGGGGTTGCCATTCTCTCCCCATCCCCTTCTGTTTTCCTATGGTGTATCTACTAAGATTCCTGTGTATAATTGGTACCTATCTCCACAAAGGGAGAGGTGTGTTTGTAGCCTTTGAAGTCAGTGAAGATAAAGGAAAGATTTTTTTTTAGTTCTACCCCAATGTGATGGTCTTTTTACTTTAAAGAATTCACAGCAATAAAATGTGGGACTGATATACAAAAGCATTATGTGGGCAGCAGCATCTGCTTCCTGGATAAATGCTCCTGAGACAGATATTCATTACAGACCATCTCGGCACTATCCGGATAATGCTGGGGCAATCTTGGGGCAGAGTCAGTGTTGAGTCAGAGTTTACCTGGATAGCAGTGAGTTTCAGCATTGCAAGCCGGGCAACTATCTGAATAACTTAGGACAGCAAAAAAGCTGCCCTAAATGCTGTCAGGATAAGTTATGTGGATAGCGACTGAATATTACCACTATCCGGATATTACCACAGAATATGTGGATTTTTTTTAACCCATGGTGGCCAACGTTTAAAGAAAACCTGCTGACTGCAATGGATTGAATATTTGCCCTTGAACTTTTATTCAGAGAGTAGCCTGAACAGGGAACTTTATAAATTGCCTGAGGGGTGAATGAACTGGAACAGCCAAAGGAGGAAACCAGCATCCCACAGAAGGTAGCTCCTTAAGACTTAGCTCTCCCTCTGCCCTACAGGCATCGTGCATCAGACATCTGTGCACACTATATGCTTTGTGTGAAGCCCCCCCCCCCCCCAAGCCACCCAGGCCATTACTCCATATCACCATATAAGAGAGACAGGAATGAATGTCAACAAAATAATTATATGTGATAGCTTTTCATTAGACCCACCTAATACCATTACAGTCATGAATATACTTCTTTCATTGGACCAGTAAATAATGACCCAAGGATGGCATTGCCTGAATCTAGAAGCGGACTCTAGGTTGCATAAGAATGGTTATGCAGTAGTGTCTGTTTTCAGATTTATGTTCTTATATAGTGTTTTAATGGTATATTGATTGGATTGGCACTTTTGTGATTAAACACCAATAATAAAGAAATAACATAAAAATATGTGATTGCTTTTACTGTTATATACTATTCAATTTTATATTTTTTCTGTATCATATTTTTTGTTTTGCTTAGATTTATTTAATTGCTGCTGTAGAAGGACCTTAAAAGCCTCTTGTACTAAAGCCCAATAGCTGGTTAACCTAAGTCTGAATGTGCGGCAACTGGCAGTTGGGAACACTACTGCATGGGCATGTGTGCCACTGCATGCTAAAGTGTAAGTTAATTTGCAATTGCGGGATGGGCAAGGAATGGGCAGAGTGTGGGTATAGAGAGCTAGGGCAATCACCAAGTGGTCAGCAGCAATGTGGTTCTTAACACCCGATGTGGATTGGAGTACTCCTTCTGCGAATCTGGCAAGAAGCAAAACAATTGTAGATGCTTTCCAAGATGTGTCACTTAAACAAATGGTGATGGAACCAACCAGGGAAAGCTCAATGCTGGATTTAGTGCTCACCAACGGCGAGAGCGTGTCAAATGTCTGGGTTGGTGCCCCTGTGAGCAGCAGTGATCATCACAAGGCATGGTTTGAGATAAAAGCCAAGGTGCAGCCCAATCATAGCAAACTCAAAGTCCTAGACTTCAAAAACACTGACTTCAGTAAAATGGCCAAGTACCTGAAGGAGGAGTTGGCAGGATGGGAGGGGATAAGGGAAGTGGAATTGCAATGGACTAAACTAAAGGTGGCAATAAAAGGGGCAACAGATAAATATGTAAGGAAAGTAAATAAAAACAAGAGGAGAAGGAAACCTATTTGGTTCTCCAAAGAAGTGGCTTCTCAAATAAAGGCAAAAAGCACAGCTTTCACAAAATTCAAAAGCTTGCAAACAGAGGAACACAGAAATGAATACAGGATCAAACTAAAAGAGACAAAAATAGAAATAAGGAAAGCAAAACCAAAGGCTGAGGAAAAGATGGCTAAAGATGTGAAGTGTGGCAACAAAACTTTCTTCAGGTATATTCGGGAGAGGAGGAAAATCAGAGATGGAATTGCAGAACTCAGAAGTGCTGGGAACGGATTTGTGGAAAGTGACATTGAAAAAGCAAAATCGCTAAACAAATACTTCTACTGTTTTTACTAAAGAAAATCCCGGAGAAGGACCATCTGTGACTCCCAAATATAAAAATGGGAATGAAGTAGATACCACACCATTCACTGAAGATGATGTGTTGCAACAACTTGCAAAACTGAAAGTGAACAAGGCCATGGGACTGGATGGAATACATCCCAGGATACTGAAAGAGCTCAGAGAGGTTCTTGCAGGGCCGATAAAGGATATTTTCAACAGATCCTTGGAAACAGGAATAGTTCCTCAGGACTCGAGGAGGGTGAATATGGTACCTCTTCACAAAAGTGGTGACAGGGAAGAAGTGACAAACTACAGGCCCATGAGCCTTACCTCGGTTGCGGAAAAAGTAATGGAGGCACTCCTGAAAGAGCGAATAGTGGACTTTCTCAAAACCAAAAGGTTGCATGATCTGAGGCAACATGATTTTACCAAAGGACGATCTTGCCAAACAAATCTGATTGAGTTCTTTGACTGGGAGACCAGAGAACTAGATCAGGGGCATGCAATGGACTTCATCTTCCTGGATTTCAGCAAAGCCTTTGATACTGTTCCTCATAGGAGGCTTATCAATAAACTCAGTAGCTTGGGGATGGGTCCCAGGGTGGTGAACTGGATCAGAAATTGGTTGACTGACAGACAACAGAAGGTGACGGTAAATGGAGCTCACTCGGATGAAAGGAGGGTGATTAGTGGGGTGTCCCAGGGTTTGGTCCTGGGCCCAGCACTGTTCAATGTATTTGTGAGTGATATTGCTGAAGGACTGCATGGAAAAGTCTGTCTTTTTGCAGATGACATGAAAATTTGCAACAGAGTAGACTCCTCTGAGGGAGTGAATAACATGAGGAAAGACCTACAAAAGCTGGAAGAATGGTCTAATTCTTGGCAGTTAAGATTTAATGTGAAGCGGTACAGTGTCATGCACTTGGGAAGCAGAAATCCAGGGGAAATGTACATGATAGGGGGCGAGAGGTTGGTGTGCACGGACCAGGAGAAGGACCTTGGTGTGATTATTTCTGCGGATCTCAAGGTGGCAAAACAGTGCGACAAGGCAGTGGCAAAAGCCAGGAGGATGTTGGGTTGCATACAAAGAGGAATCACCAGCAGAAAGGAAGAGTTACTAATGCACACTGTATAAGTCACTGGTGAGGCCTCACTAGGAAAACTGTATTCAGTTTTGGAGACCATATCTTGCAAAGGATGTAAAAAGACTGGAAACTGTTCAGAGGAAGGCGACCAAGATGATTTGGAGCCTGCGTCAGAAGCCTTATGAGAAGAGACTTGAAGACCTAAATATTTATTTACATTCTCTTGTATACTGTGCTATTCTGCATCAGTGTGGTTTACATTGAACAAACTGAAATTACATTGAACAGGACATTATAACTTGAAGATAACTATTTTACAGGGAACATTGGCTATGGAGGGTTAAGTGACTTGCCCAAGACCACAAGGAGCACCTGTGGGACTAGAAACCCCAGTCCTTCTGGCCCAAGGTTGCTGTCCTCTAGTGGGATTTGAACCCCTGACCTTCTGGCCTAAAGTACCTTGCCCCCCCCAACCACTAGGCCACTCCTCCACCTCTGTAAACTTTGGAGGAGAGGAGGGATAGGGGAGGTATGATTCAGACCTTTAAATACTTAAAGAGAAATAATGAACAAACAAACCTCTTCCAAAGACGGAGAAGCTGTAAAACTAGAGGGCATAACATGAAGCTGCAAGGGGGTAAATTGAAAGGCAATGTCAGGAAATACTTTTTCACTGAAAAGGTGGTGGATGCTTGGAATGCCCTCCTAATGGAAGTGTTGGGGGCAAATACAGTGACAGAATTCAAAATGGCATGGGGCAGACACAGTGGATCTCTTTACAGCAACAGGATAAAATCAAAATAAACTTAACTAATTTCTCAACATACAGAGGTGTCCTACATGGAACGTTGGGTTCACCCCTAAAACAAAGACATGGGGAGGGGTGGCCTGCACGGAGCAGACTAGATGGACCATACTGGTCTTTATCTGCCGTCATTTACTATGTTACTATGAGAATGTCTGGCTCCTGCAATGGGCCTCTGCATAGGCAATAAAGGCATCTGCTCATAAGGGCAGGGTGGTGAATAGCATGTCTACATACCCAAAGAGTGACCTGAACATCCAACAAAGCACAAAATGTGTGACAATCAATCACAGCAGCACCCAGACTGTCACAGGCATGAAAGTAAACTGAATAGTAAATAGTCACAAAGGGAATTGAACCCATGTCCCTGGTATATGGAGACAGTGGCCTAACTACTAGGCTACACCTTTACACCATGCTGCACAGCAATGGCTATAATCCAAGAGACTGCAGATCCCTACCTGCACTATCTGCTGTGTGTGGCAGGATAGGTTAATCCCTCCCCCCCCCCCCCCAATAGCCATGCTGCACTGTACATGCGGAACAGTATTCTGCAGCTGATCAACAACTGGGGGTTGTAGTGATCCAGCACATAAGCTCACTGATACACTCTGAAAATGCTTGCTACAGGCAGATAACAGCTGCAAACTATGTTATGACCAGTTCCAGTGGTCACCCTGAAGGTGAGGAGGGGCTTACAGCACCTGGTACCCCAAGCTTGCCCTGTTAAAGACAGACTTTGCTGGTCCTGTTGTAGATCAAGGTCACTATCAGTGTATGGCATGATATGTCTGTAGTGGGTGATGCCAGTCATCTGTGTTTGTACACAACTGCAGTATGCTGGAATTGCCTGTCACAACTGTGCCCTGCCCCTGTTAGCCTGGGACTCTCCTAGAACATTTCATGTCAGTACGCACAGCTGTAGCAGCTGTTGCCATTGAAGTAGAATGCAGTGGTGTTTCTCCAGGCCTGCACAAACCATAGTGGGCATGCCAAGAACGGCTGCTGTCGAAACCATCTTGAGCTAAAATTCCACTACAGTAGGTCTGCAGCTGAGACCCACCACAGGGCAGTCTCAGCCAAGCACAAACACAATGCATGTGGATAGAGCAACCATGACCATGACCATACTGGCTTGGATCAAACAGCATGCACACTTAGCACTCAATGCAGTGATTGTGCTCCCACTGAAAGAAGGAGCACCCACATCACTGCAGCCCATCTATGTATAGCACTATGTGGCTGCCTAGCCATGACATGGTCACAGCTCGGTTATGGTGGGAGTGCCCTCTCAGTATGACAGGATGTGGAACCCCAGGCCATGCAAGAGGCATATGGGGACTGTGATGTCCCAGCAATTGACCCCTCCTTCCAGGCATATGCATCCTGGGCTAAGCAATCAATTTCAGGCCATACCCACATTCCTCTTCTCCTCATCATGGAAATGTCAAGACAAACGCTGGGGACAGCTTATGCACTGTGTATTGCAGAAGGCCACAGTACTCTAGAGACATACACACACACACACACACACACACACACACCTCACAGCAATCTGCAAAAGTGGTGATGGTTGGCATTCTTGCCTACCACTGCCTTATCCTTATCTGCTCAAGCATTCATAACGTGTGCTCATTGTGCTCTCTACAACAAATGCACGTTGCTAATGCCCACTCGGTATGCCAGTGCTATCAGCCTGCAACACCATTCAGGCGTGGGTAGTGTAGACTGTCTGTGTAGCTGATGGGTGTATGGTCCTAGCTGCACAGGTCATTATCAGTTGCACACGCTGGTGGTGTACCTGCAATGTGTGATAAAGTTTAATTACAGGGACAAGCCATACATGATCCACAATCAGGCCTTGAACCTGCAACATGATGCATACTGCCCTTGTGTACTGAGCCACAGAGCTCCATTATGGGTTTATCAATCCAGGGGGTAGATGTGGGCATTGTCAGGGTGGATGCAGCCATGCAGTGGGGTCTACCCATCCTGTGCCATACCTGTCTGACAGGTATGAAAGGAGATATATTGTTCATTCTGTATGCTTTATGGCTGCTGGTGGAACTGACATTTCATTAGAACACATGGGATATGTCCACTCAGGGGGACAGCCCATGCAACAGGCACATTTTTATTTACATTCTCTGATATTCCACACTATTCTGCATCAGTGCAGTTTACATTGAACAAACTGAAATTACATTGAACAGGGCATTATAACTTGGAGATAACCATTTTACAGGGAACATGGGCTATGGAGGGTTAAGTGGCTTGCCCAAGACCACAAGGAGCACCTGTGGGACTAGAAGCCCCAGTCCTTCCAGCCCAGGGTTGCTGTCCTCTAGTGGGATTTGAACCCCTGACCTTCTGGCCTGAAGTACCTTGTCCTAACCACTAGGCCACTCCTCCACTCTGCATAAACAGGTATCACATGGTGTGTTGGGACAAGCCAAATTACCATGGTCCCCCATACCTAGTGTGCAGTCAGGCCATGACGTCACATCATACAGACAGACTTTGCTGACATGGATGCACTAGTGCATCGGATGGCTGTTCATGACTGGGTTCACACATTTGGAGGAGGTCCCCTGTTCACACAGAGCACCTTGCTCTCTGAACGCAGGACTAAACCTTGTGCCCACACTATAGTTACCATCTGTCTTGTACCTGCACCCTGTCATCACTTCATAGTAAGCTCTTCAGGCAGGGACTGTCTTCCTATGTATTTGTCAAGGGCTGTGTATGCCTTGTGGCGCTTCATGACAGATGTATCATGCAGGTAAGGTTGCTGAGTTGACATTTTGCCCCAGAAATGCCCTGTTCCCCTATTTTGGGGTAGGTCTTCAGCAGCACCCATATGTCCCCCACACATGCACATATCCACTCATTTGTGGGGGTGGGGGGCATCCCAGTCAATGGCACAGGTGTTCCACTCCCTTATATTGACTGGTGGCCTGTTGGCTGCTACATCCCTCTCTGCCATCATGGCAGATACACCAGTTCAGTACTGCAGGCGGCATCCCTGCTGTTGCATCTATGTAGCTGTGCCCATCCTGCCACTCCGGGTGTTGGCACATGTCCTGCTAGGTCCAGTCTCAGTGTTCTGGGATCATCACATGTGGCACTATTCATTTGTCCTCAGGGTGACGTAGGCAAATGTGGCATCACACATGATACACAGAGCCAGGTCAGAACCTCTGTCTGCTGCTTGGGGGGGGGGGGGAGGGGAGCCAGCAGCCGCCGCCAATGCACACATAGCATGCCGACATGGCACCATGTTGTCAGTGGGGGTGGGGTGTATTGTCAGCCCATCAATGGGTGGTTAGGCAGGTGTCTGGGAAGGCACGGCCAGTGGTGGCAGCAGCAACATGCATGGCCTGTCCCGCTACCCCCACCCACATGCCACTGCTGCTCCCCCTCCCTGGCTACCATCAATTCCATCTCTTGTGGGGGATGTGAAGACATGTATCCCATTACCTTCATGGGTGGCTGCTTTCAGCAACCCCCTTTAGGATTCTGCCACCGCCACTGTCAGCCTATCCCTCCTGAGATGGCTTTGGCAACCACAGGGCTGGTAACCAGCTGGACTATCTCTCTATGGTGCCATGGCCCCTTGACTCACCCCCTGGTTGCACATGACCTTTTCAACAGCAGCAGCATGTCTGTGTGCTGCCACTGCCACTGTGGGATCATGCCAGCCCTCACAGCTGTGCCTTCTGGGCAACTGCTTGGTCATCCTTGTGCACCAGCAACCCCCACTGCATCACCCAGATGGTACATCCTTTGCCCAATTTGCTGCATCAACATAGTGGCCTTTCATAGTTGGTCACTATACTGTTGCTGATAATGGAGCACTACTACCACTGTCTTGGGTTTCTGTGTGTGTAGATCACATTACAGACGTTTGAATAGTCTCTCCCCCATTGAAGTGCAGCCTTTCTGTGGGGAACCACCAACCAGGAAAAAGATTTAGGCATCGTCGTGGATAACACATTGAAACCATTTGCCTAGTGTGCAGTGGCTGCCCAGAAAGCAAATAGAATGCTAGAGAATCATAAAGAAAGGAATGGAGAATAAAACTAAGGATATTATAATGCCTCTGTATCGTTCCATAGTGCAACTGCACCTCGAATATTGTGTGCATTTCTGGTCACCCTATCTTAAAAAGGATATAGCAGAATTAGAAAAGGTACAGAGAAGAGCCACCAAAATGGTAAAGGGGATGGAAAGATACCGCTATGAGGAGACACTTAGAAGATCAGGACTCTTCAACCTGGAAAAGAGACGGCTGAGGGGAGATATGATAGAGGTCTATAAATTAATGAATGGAGTGGAACAATTGTTTATGCCATCAAAATATAGAAAGACTAGGGGACATGCAATGAAGCTATAGTTTAACCCATATAAGACTAAAAAGAGAAAATATTTTTTTCCCTTAATGTGTAATTAAACTCTGGAATTCGTTACCAGAGGATATAGTAAAAGCTGCTTGTGTAGCTGGGTTTAAAAAAGGTTTGGACAAGTTCCTGGAGGAAAGGTCCCATTATTAAAGGGGTCCCGGAAAATCCACTGCTTGCCCCAGTATTAGCATTGTGGAACCTGCGTGTTCTGGGAGAACTGCTAGATACTTGTGACCTAGATTGGCCAGTGCTGGAAACAGGATACTGGGCTTGATGGATCTTGGTCTGACCCAGTATGGCATATCTTATGTTCTTATGTTCTGGGTAATTCCTCTGCTGTATCTTTTAAGGCTACGCTACCTGCAATGGATCATAGCAGTACAGAGATTTTATCTGCCCGCTGGCTGAAGGATCCAGTTGGTTGTGCTACCCCTAACTTGCTATAGTTTTCTTTTTCCAAATGTGCTTCTCTTTGGGAATGCAGGAATTGCATTATCAGTTCCTGTGATGGGCCTGTGTCTATAATGTTTGGGCATATAAAGCAGGATTGTCTGGAAGTGGTATGTGTAAAGAAATGGGTATACTGGCATATCGCTTCTGGTTTTGTTGGGAAATACAATGACTATGGAAAGGATATGCTCTTGCATGGTACATTTGTTAGAAGTTAGGCGGACACCGGGGGAAGAGATGTGGTTATTTGGGAAATAATTCTTCTGTACCCGCTCTGAATGTTCTTCAATGGGAGCTCAGTGATAAAGGCTTCCTGATTGTGAAACTAGTCATTTTGTCTAATTGGCTTTTTGACATAGGGCCAACTTTACACAACGGCTGAGTGCTATGCACAGTCTGATGGAGATGGAGACGACGACAGCAAAAGCGAAGGCAGGCAAGCTCCTGAGAAATTCATTACCATATGGCTGCCATTCATGTCTAAACTCCCTCCAGCAGTTTAAAGTGCAGTTTTGAATATATGTGTGTCAAGGAATGATTTATGTCTATCTAGGATATATGTCTATTTGAATTAGGTTTTTAAGTTATATGAGGGGTAGGGAAGGTTTCTGAATGGAGAGGAATAAGGGGGGCATGGAAGTTGGGGAGCAGGAAGGGATTCAGGCGGTAGTTGTTTGATTCCATGCTTTGTTATGCAAATCAGCAATGTTATGTTTCCTTTTCCTTTTTCTTTTTGGGGGAAGTTGTTGACGCCTATGGAATTGTTGTGTTATAAATGTTGTAAAATCAGTTGAAAAGACTGAAATTAAAATGATGTGCATTGTTTTACCTTTTGCAGGTTAATTTTATAACTAGTGATCTAGATAGGAAGTCAAGTAGGTGGCTATTATGAGACTTCGTTATAAAGACGCATACATTTACTAAACAGTGCTAACGTCGCAGCGGCAACGTTATCACGCGATAATGTCTCCGGCGGCGTTAAGGTGCACAGAGGGTGGAGTAAGGCTCCCCAGAGGGCGGAGATAAGGGGTCAATGGGCAGAGAGTGGGCAGGGAGAGGCTCCAGGCACACTAACGCTGTGAAATCAGGGTCTGAAAATTAACACCAGTGAAAACTTCCCGTTAGAGGTACATTTGCAGGAGAGAGAAACCAGTTCAGTCAGCAATGTACAGCAAAGGCAGGGAGACCAAGAAAAGTGATAGTAGTGCTACATGTGCAGCAATACCATAGTGCCCACGTACGAAAGGGCACTACGGTGAGGCTGCAAATGGAGTACAGGGGGCTGCAGGCGGGACATGCAGTGGGGCAGCTGGGGCACAGGGTGGACTAGGCAGATGCCTAGGTGACACATAGGAATGTAGAAACGGAAAACCAGCAAGACAGCAACTGGCCAAGGGCAAACATGTCCACGAGTGTGTGTCCCACAGTGTCCCAGGGGACAGTACCCAGCAAGTACCCCAAAGGGCACATAACATTGGCAGGCGTTGCTGGGGGAAGCATGGATGTCTATGCAGGCACCCCTACCCCATATCACGCACCATAGGCAGCCGCTTACCAGCACACTGGATGGCCTGGGACTGCGCACCACCAGTCCCACCGGCACAAGGGCATGTCAGCATGGTGATGGAGGGGTGCTGGTGGTGGAGCGGACAGTGGTATCTACTATTCAGCATTTGTAAAGCGCCACGCATGCAGCGTTGCACAGCTAACCTACAAGAGACAGTCCCTGCCCGTCAGAGTCATGCTCTTCGGAGCTTACAATCTAGTTAGAACAGTACATTAAATAGAACAGTACAGAGCATTAGTCAGTTCTGCGCAAGGTACGGTGTGGTATAGTTTGGTCTGCAGTTTGGTCATAAACGATAACGGGGGGTTAGGGTGAGATGAGGAAGGAGTCAGGATCTGAATGCAACAATGAAGAGGTGGGTCTTCAGCCTGGATTTGAAGAGGGCCAAGGAGGATGCCTGGTGCACAGACGTAGGTAGGCTGTTCCAGGCATAAGGTGCAGCAAGGTGAAAGGACCCCAGTCGTGAGTTTGCGATGTGGGTGAAAGGCATTGATAGAAGTAATTTGTTAGCGGAGCACAGATTTCGAGAGGGGACATGGGGAGAGATAAGAGATAAGAGGTATTGAGGGGCCATAGAGTGGATGCATTTATAGGTTAGCAGGAGAAGCTTGAATTGGATGCGGAACTGGACAGGGAACCAATGAAGCGACTTGAGAAGAGGAGTAATTTGGGCATGGTGAGGTTGACAGAAGATTAGTCGAGCAGCGTGGTTTTGTATAGATTGGAGGGGAAGGAGATGGCTCACGGGAAGACCAGCGAGGAGTAGATTGCAGTAATCAAGGAGAGAGGAGATTAAGGAGTGGATAAGCATTTTGGTAGTGTGTTCAGAGAGGAAGGGATGGATTTTGCTGATGTTGTAGAGAAAGAAGCGTCAGGTCTTAGCTACAAGCCGGATATGAGCGGAGAAGGAAAGAGAGGTGTCAAAGATAACCCCTAGATTGCGGGCCGAGGGAATAGGAAGGATAGTGGCTCCATCCATATGGATTGAGAGAGGGGGAAGTGGGGGGGGGGAGGAGTTAGGTGGAAAGACAAGGAGTTCAGTTTTGGCCATATTCAATTTTAATCGGCGATGAGACATCCAGGTAGCGATGTCTGAAAGACAGGCAGACCAAGGCCAAGCCCTATTTAGGTGGGTGTCGTCACTGCAACAGACAAGGTCTGTCTGACGAACAGTCATGGTATCCCCAAGGAATGGTCTGCCTCTATGACAACAGTTTGGTGTAGTACACACAGCCAGTATATTTAGGGGAAGAAGGTCACAGGTTCAAGTCCCAGCTGTGGCTCCTGCAGACCATGTCCCTATATTTTACCCAGTACTAAACTGTGGTAATAAGGAAGGAATCTTTATTGCAGATAAAATAAACACGCCATAAACGCCTATATTTTACCCTACAGAGCACATACACCATAGACATGTGCAGTCCCTAGAGCAGAGGTTCCCAACTGCAGTCCTGGAGGGCCAAACACCATTCAGGTGTCATGCTGTCCATAAGAAATATGCTTGAGATGCATTTGTATGCACCACCCCCATTGTATGCAAATGCATCTCATGCATATTCATTAGGGACAGCATGAAAACCTGAACCGTGTTTGGCCCACCAGGACCGGAGTTGGGAACCTCTGCCCTAGAGCATAGGCCAGAGCTACTCAAATCCGGTCCTGGAGGTCCGCAACCCTGCAGGTTTTTGGGATATCCCTAATGAATATGCATGAAATATATATGCATTAGAGATATCCTGCCAACCTGACTGGTTTGTGGCCTTCCAGGGCTGGATTTGGAGAGACCCCTGCCTGACACCTCTGTCATTTAAGATTGTGAGTGGGCAAGGTACAGATGTCCTAGACATCAAAAGGGTAGATAGAATGTGTCACATTCCTCCTCGATTCTCACCACCACCAAAAGGTTGTCTAATAGACGATATTTTGGTGGTGGTGAGAAGCGAGTAGGAATGTGACAAATTCTATCTAACCTTTTTGATGTCTTGGACATCTGCACCTTGCCCACTCACAATCTCTAATTCATATATATCTCATGCATATTCATTAGGGATATCCCAAAAACCTGCAGGGTTGCGGACCTCCAGGACCGGATTTGAGTAGCTCTGGCATAGGCCAGAAGGGCCACAAACACTCACACCCACAGGCTCCACTATCCAATGGCTCATGGAGACCCAGGCTGTTGGGCCTTGCGCGGAGCAGCATCTACCAATACTAGCACCTGCATACCTTAGCAATGCCGTCTTAAACTTGGAAATACGTTCCACATATATCAAAAGGTTGCTATGATTAATGTCAGATAACAAATCCTAAGTTAAACACAATTTGGTGACAGATTCATTATAGCAACCTTTCTGATATATGTGGAGTGTGTTTCAGTTTTTGTTTCTGACAGTGTTTACCACCCCAGGGAGTGACCCTAACAGTATTGAGTACCATAGCAATGTCTGCACTGTGCCGAGGATTGGTGTGGTGGCCAGGGCTGCCAACCACCTCTATATTTGCATAATGCTGAAATAGGTGTTCGAGTGTGTGTATGTCCATCCAGTGTTTTGTGGCTGCCTACACCTTACTGAGCCCACAATGCTTGCACTGTTTCCAGTGTTAGCCTGCCAATGTGCATAATGAGGAGCAAGGTGCTGTGGGTATGGCCTGGACAGGGCGGCCTGGGCAGGATGCATCTGTACAGGGCATAGGGCAATGGCTGGGACATTGTAGTGCCCGACCACCACCTGCACGGACAGGGTGGCCACAGCATGTCATGCTGGGGGGTCACTCTCACCCTGACTGAGCAGTGACCATGGCATGGCTAGGTTCCCCCATAGTGCTATGCAGTATTTCTTTCAAGTGATATCTTTGAGTTTTCTTTTCTGAGACTCAATCACTGATAAACCTGCTTGGTGTTTGAGCTCACATCCCATTTTTGGGTACACACAGTTTATTCAGGAACATGCACTATGTGTTAGTTAGCAGACTGTCTGCAATTAGCATGTGTATGGTTGGAGCCCCTACAGGGTGGAGACTGGCTGTGCCCTCTGCTGGTGAATGTCAGATAGTGGTGAGGGGCAGCTGAGGTTTTTCCAGGCCTACTGCCAGTGCCCTATGTAATGTGTACAGATCTGCATTGACTGCCCTATAGGGTGCCTATTCCCCAGCCGGACTGGGGTTGATGGTCCCCTCTACTGCCACCATTGCAGAGATGTAGAATGTGGATGTGTTGGTGGGAGAGCCTGTCCCCCACCATGACCCACAGAGAGCAGGTTGGGTGGTACTAGATAATCTGCTTTTGGGTCCAAACACCATCCTTCTCTTATAACATGTGACCATGGCAACCACACAGGATATGCACTATTTTGGGTGCATCATAGTCTACAAGGACTAGACATTACTAGGAAATACAGATGGACACAGATGTATCCTAGGTGGGTCTGCAAGGACTACCTATCACAGACTGGCACTGATGGGGACCTGCAGCACAGCCTATCTCAGCCAAGCCAGGTGCTGTGGACCTGGTGCTGGGCACCCCACCTCACCCTCAGGGTGAGCACAGGAACCGCACAATGTCACGGTCTGTAGCTACTCTGTGCCAGTAACACACATGGTCAGTTCCCCCTACCAGGCCGGGGTGCTATAGAGGCGCATAGCCCATCTTGTGAGCAGATGTAGGCTTCTGATCTGCATGTGCAGTGCATTATGGGTACGGGTGGGTTTACCCTATCCTTGTAACCACAGCAGACAGTTTGTGTGGTGACCTGAAGTCTTTCTGTAGCCAGCCAGCAATGTGCTAGACTCTATGGAGGTGTAGCCCACTGGTTACTTCAATGACTACAAAAGCAGAGGTCATGGGTTTGATCCCACAGTGGTATTATTTAATAAGGCTGCCTGAGGCTTTTCCTTTTAATTTAAATCAGTGCTGCCAGCAGAAACACCCTCATAGTGCCGTAGCCTAAGGTGCCTCATAAGGCAACCTATAGGGCGCCCTATAAAGCGCCCTATAGGGCACATTATAAGGTGCCTTGGCAGACAGGGCACATTATAATGTGCCCTATGGAGTGCCTTATAGGGTGCCTTATGCGGCACCTTAGGTTACGACACTGTGAGTGTGTTTTTGCTGGCAGCACTGATTTAAATTAAAAAAGGAAATGGCTCAGTCAGCACTGATTTAAATTAAAAAAAGGAAATACCTCAGACAGCCTTCTTACATAACACCACTGCAAGATCAAACCCATGGCCTCTGCTTCCACCGTCATTGCAGTAACCAGTGGGCTACATTTTTATAGCTTCTAACACTGCGCTGGCATGAACTAAGGGTTAACGCATATTAATGTGCCACGGCACCCACTATCGCACGATACCATTTCCTTGCAACCTTACCTCCGGACCGCCCACTATCTTATATGGCATTCTTCACATTAACGCTGCAACTAGCGCTGGTATCATTAAGGCGGTTTAGTAAACATACCCCATAGATACCTATGAGCCCTATTCTGGGGGCCCAATCCCCCTCACCAGCTCCTCCTGTACGTTCTGTGCTTTGAGATGGGGAGAGCCAGCAGGGAACGGGATTGGTATGGATTGGGGGTGTACATGCTTCCGGGCCTATGGGGATCTGCTGCATATATCACTTTGAAGATGGTATAAGCAGCATGTTTTGTGGGATTGGGGCTGAGGATCCCCTCCCCCGGGGCCAGGGCCGGGTGTGTAGGGGTCTCTGCCACCCGATCTAGGCCCCGCTGGGTCAGGTGGTAGGGAAGAGGGGGGCGCTGAGCTGCGGTGGCCAATGGAGCCTGCAGGGAAGATATCTCTTCAGGCAGACAGGGGCATGACGGGCCATCCTCGGGCCCATCTTGCCTGGGGACATCCGGATGGCTCAGACATGCCCCTACAGGAATCGGGCTCTATGTCTCATTATATAATAGTTAGCTAAAATGTCCCCATGTACACTTATACCCTAGAGCAGATGTAATTGTACGTGGGTGTAGTATGCATAGAAATACATATTTTATATACAATGCGCATACTTTATTGCTTCAGCTGTGCTCCACCTAAACTATACCCCTGAAGACGTCTAAATGTGGATTGCATAATAGTACACACCTTCTTGTCACTACACATCCTTATACATGAGTAACACATGGGGTAATTGTATAAGAGGTATTCTACATGTGAAAAATCCTTTATAAAATTACCCGCAAAAAGTACCCATACAAAAAGCAGATGCAACTTTGCATTAGCCAATAATGCACTAACTTTCTCTTTGATTATTGCAGCAAAATTCACATGTAAAAACTATCCATGGGGTTTGCTGAAATGCATGCGGTTTGATTATTATTTACTCCTTGCCGTTTATTGCTGTTTCTTGTTTTCTGGAAGTGCAGAAGGACATTGGGGAAGCATCCAGTACAGCATGGAGGTGGGCTGGTCAGGCTTGGTCACCCATCGCTGTGATAATTCTCCAACTTTTCCACCCTGCCACCTCCCTAACCTGCTCCTCTTCCTCCCACACCATTCCCTCTTCCCCTTCCCACCCTGGCCCTCTCTCTTTCACACTATCTCCCCTCCCTCTCCCACACCTTGTCCTCCAGCTCCCCCTCTTGCACAGCATGGGGGTCCAGAGTGCTGGTCCCTTCCCTTCCCCACTCCTTGTCCTCCAGCTCTCCCTCCCACACAGCATGTGGGCACAGAGTGCTGGTTCCCTCTCTCTCCAGGCTCTGGTGGGAGCCAGGGACAGACATTGCTATCTCTGACTCCCCTGCTGCATTGGGGTGTGGACCTAGTTGCTGGCCATCCTGTCCCTGCTCCTCAACAGGGACAGAATAGGTAAAGAAAGGCCTCAGGTAAGTTGAAGCTCTCAGATAAGTGAAAGAGTTAATACCTCTGTAGAAATGAGTAAAAGGGGCAATGTCTGAAAAGCAGTGTGCATTAATGCCCATAGTATGGGAAATAAGATCCCAGATGTTGAGGCATTAATGGAAGAGGCTGACTTGGCTTTAGTGGTGGTTGCATAGACATGGTTCACAGACAACCATGAGTGGGATGTAATTATTATACTGGGCTGTATTTTATTCAGGAGGGACATGGGAGGAAGAAGGGGAAGAGGAGTGGCACTATATGTAAAATATCATATTACAGCTACAGAATTACAAGTCTTACAAGGGAAGGAGGAGGGACTGTGGGTTAAACTAGAAAGAGGGAATGGGGAATCCATTTGCATTGGTGTGATATACAGATCTCCTTCACAGGCAGAAGTGGACAGAGATTTAATTGAAGACAATCACAGTATTGCCATGAAAGAAGAAGTGCTACTGAGAGGTGATTTCAATATGCCAAGTGATGATTGGTGCATACTTGCTACAGTGTCCTCTAGAAGTACAGAGATCCTGGATTCTCTACAGGGTGAATTATTCCAGCAACTGGCAACATAACCTCCATGTGAAGGGCCATACTGGACCCAATGCATTCCAATAGGAAAAGTGTTTCTGATATTATAGTGGGAGATTATCTCACATCTAGTGATCACCAGATGGTGTGGTTCAGTATTAGATCTAGGGCTGATAAAGTCCATTCAAAAGTGAGGGTCCTAGACTTTAGGAAAACTAACTTCGCCAAGATAGGATGATATCTCAAAGAGGCGTTAGCGGGGTGGGAACAGCGGGGGATGTAGAATCACAATGAGAAAAACTGAAAGGGGATATTTTAAGGGCAACAAACATTTTGTTAGGAAAGTAAGTAAATGTAAAATGAAGAGGAGGTCACTAGGATTCTCGAAAGAAGTAGCTGAAAATATGAAGAAAAATAAGGTGGCCTTTATAAAAAAACAAAAGATCACAGAAAGAGGAAGACAAACATCTATATTTGGAAAACTTAGAGAAACTAGGAAAATAGTCAGGAAAGCAAAGATACAAATAAAAGACAAAATAGCCAATGTAGCAAAATGGGGGAACAAGACATTTTTCAGATATCTTATTGAGAGGAGGTGAGGTGTCAGACCAAGACAAACCACCCATCTGGGCAGCAGCAGAATGGGATAGTGTTGACGTCGGAGGATCACATTTCTGTGACAATGGCAACAATACCAAACTTAAACTGTGTGGAAGAAAGGCACAGCAATCTACTTCTGTATCTTGCCATGAAAACCCAATGGATACTTACAACAAAACAAATTGCGCTATCGTGCTGGAAGATGAGACCCCCAGGTTGGAAGGCACTCAACTAGCTACTGGGGAAGAGCTGAAGACTTTTCAGAGTAAAGCCAGCATTTATGATGTGGTTGGATCAAAGCCCTTGGGAAGTCTGACTGCTGATGTAGCTGCGCATGAAATGAGAGTCAGAATCTGTAAAGATGTCTTACACATTGGAACATGGAACGTATGAAGCATGAACCAAGGGAAGTTGGAGGTGGTCAAGAATGAAATGGAACGTGTACAACTTGATCTGTTGGGTGTCAGCGAACCGAAATGGACTAGCATCAAGCACTTTGCATCAGATAATCACATGGTCTACTATGCTGGAAATGAAAGACAAAGAAGAAATGGTGTTGCATTTATAATAAAGAAGAAACTTGCAAGAACTGTAATGAAATACAATGCAGTCAGCGAATGCTTAATCTCTATTCATCTAAGAGGAATGCCTATCAACACAACTATAATTCAAGTATATGCCGCAACAACAGCTGCAGAAGAGAATGAAATTGAAGAGTTCTACGAACAAGTACAAGCTGAAATTGACAGAACATGCAAACAGGATATCCTGATAGTCATGGGTGACTGGAACACAAAAGTTGGCAACAAAGAAGTAGGGAAAGTAGTTGGAAAATATGGACTTGGCAACAGAAATGAAGCTAGAGAAAGACTAATAGAATTCTGCAAGACCAACGATCTATTCATCTCAAACACCTTCTTCCAGCAACACAAGCGGCGACTGTACACATGGACTTCACCCAATGGATTGTATAAAAATCAAATTGACTATATCTGTGGAAGTCAATGATGGAAAAGCTCTGTAACATCAACAAAGACAAAACCTGGAGCTGACTGTGGTGCAGATCATCAACTACTAGTATGCAAACTCAAGCTAAAGTTGAAAAAGAGCAAACCACTCATGAATGCAGCAAAATATGACCTTGAGAATATACCACTGGAATTTAAAGACTGCCTGCAAAATTGATTTGCTGCTTTAAATACAAATGACAGAGCTCCAGAAGAGTTATGGAATGACATCAAGAAGGTTGTGTTGGAAGAAAGCGAGAAGTCTCTACAAAAGGTGAAAAAGATAAAACAGCCAAAATGGATGACAGAAGAAACTCTGAAAATTGCCCAGAAATGCAGAAAAGCTAAAGCCAGAGGAGAAAGAAAGGCAATCACCGAACTCAACAGAGATTTCCAACGTGCAGCAAGACAGGACAAGGAAAAGTACTACAACGATGCATGCAAGGAAATAGAAGCAGAAACTATTAGAGGAAGAACAAGATCGGCTTTCCTAAAGCTATGAGAGTTAAAGAAAAAGTTACAGCCTCAAATTGGAATGTTACAAGATGCTCAAGTTTCTATGTTGAATGATGCTGAGAAGATCAAGAAAAGGTGGAAAGAATATACAGAGTTTTTATATGATAAAGATCAAGTGGGCCAACTGCCGTTTCAACCTGTACCTTATGATCGGGAACCATTGGTGATGAAAGAAGAAGTTGAAGCAGCATTGGAAGCCTTATCAAAGAAGAAAGCACCAGGCATTGATAGCATTCCCATAGAGGTATTGCAGCAATCTGATGCAGCTATTACCATACTTACAAGGCTCTGCCAAGAAATATGGAAGACAAGATCATGGCCAACTGACTGGAAAAGATCTGTGTTTATACCAATACTAAAGAAAGGTGATCCAACTGACTGTGGAAATTATCGCACAATCGCTGTGATCCAATATGCCAGCAAGATTCTACTGAAGATTATTCAAAAGAGACTACAACCATACCTGGAACAAGAACTACCTGAAGTGCAAGCAGGGTTCAGGAAAGGGCGAGGAACGAGAGACATCATTGCAGATGTGAGATGGATCCTTGAAAAGACTAAAGAATACCAAAAGGATATCTATTTGTGCTTTATCGACTATAGCAATGCTTTTAACTGTGTAAACCATGAGAAACTCTGGGCCACATTAAGAAACATGGGTAAACCAGAACACCTGATTGTACTTTAGCACAATCTGTACATTGATCAAGAAGCAACAGTTCAAACGGAACAAGGAGAAAAAGGATGGTTTAAAATAAGCAAAGGTGTAAGACAAGGCTGCATACTTTCTCCCTACCTGTTTAATTTATATGCAGGACAAATCATCAGAGAAGCAGGATTGTATGAAGACAACAGAGGTGTGAAGATTGGTGGAAGACTCATCAACAACCTTCGCTATGCTGATGATACCACAATACTGGCTGAAAGTGAAGATGTTCTGAAACATTTGCTTCTCACAATCAAAGAAAATAGTCTCAAAATGGGCCTGCATCTTAATGTAAAGAAGACAAAGATCATGACAACTGGCATAATCAACAGGTTCATCGTTGAAGGAGAAGAAAATGAAACCATGAACAACTTTAACCTACTGGGATCAACTATCAATAAAGAAGCAACAAGCAGTCAAGAAATCAGATGACGCATTGCTCTTGGCAGAATGGCTATGAAAGACCTAGATAAGATTCTCAAGAGCAGAGATGTCTCTCTCCATACAAAGATTCGACTTGTTCAAGCCATGGTATTTTCAATAACATCATATGAATCTGAAAGCTGGACAGTGAAAAAGATAGACAGGAAGAAAATTGATACCTCTGAATTATGGTGTTGGCGGCGAATACTGTGTATACCATGGACTGCCCGAAGAACAAACCAGTCGGTACTAGAGGAGATCAAACCTAAGCTTTCTTTAGAAGCTCAGATGACAAGACTTCGACTTTCATACTTTGGACACATCATGCGAAGAGATAGATCATTAGAGAAAGACATCATGCTTGGCAAGATAGAAGATCAACGCAAAAGAGGAAGGCCAGCAATGAGATGGATCAATACAATAAGAGCAGTTACGGGTACCAGTCTGTCAACAATGAGCCGCCTGACTGAAGACTGAACACAATTTAGGATCGCTATCCAGAGGGTCGCCATGAGTTGACTCTGACTCGACGGCACTTAACAACAACAACAACATTGAGAGGAGGAAGTGCAAAAGTTGTATTGTCAGACCCAAAGGTGAAGGAGAGGAATATGTAGAAGCTGATGAGGATAAAGCAGAATTGCTTAACAAATATTTTTAAACAATAAAAAAAATAAAAGAATAAACCCAACCGGAATTAAATAAATAACAATAATTAAAGGAATTCCGGTACAAAAAGCACCCCGTGTTAGAAAAACTTTTTTTGTCGGAGAATAGCCTCCCAGTGCTACATTATGCAGAAAGTTAGCACCGCCGGGATTTCTCGGCGGTGCTAACTTTCTGCATAATGTAGCACTGGGAGGCTATTCTCCGACAAAAAAAGTTTTTCTAACACGGGGTGCTTTTTGTACCGGAATTCCTTTAATTATTGTTAACAAATATTTTTGTTCTGTGTTTACAGATGAAGGTCCAGGAGCAGGACCTCAGAAAACATCCACAAATAGAAACAGTAGTGAAGGGGAACTTGAATGATTTTCAGAAGACTGTTTTCATGAGGAACTAGCTAAACTAAAGGGTATGTTTACTAAGTGGCGATAACATTGCAGCAGCTACGTTATCGTGTGTTAAGTGACATTAATGTGCGTTAACGTCACCCAATGCAACGTTAGCGCATGTTAACATCACTGGTGGCGATAAGTCCCGCAGAAGGTGGAGAGAGGGCGGAGAGAAGGGGGTCAATGAGCGTCATAGCTGTTTGGCATAACCCCCCCCCCCCCAACAAAAAAAACCAAAGAACAAACGGGAATTGAACCCTTGACTTAGGAGGTAGCAGTACTAATCAACCAGGCTACACCTCCACAGCTTGCTAATCTGCAATGGCTGGATACAGAAGGATGATTTATTTAATTTATTTATTTAACATCTCTTATATACCGCGCTATTAAAATCAGCGCGGTGTACATCGAACAAAATATACTGCAATGTGTACAGGTAACATCGAGTTTACAGAGAACAGGGGAATATAAAACATGGAATAACAGGGATAACTATGTACAATAAACAATATACTATGATGTGTTGGGACAGCAGCTTAGAGGGCTTTCCCATGGCTGATGTGCAGTCCTATATTAATCTGAGACCTATTCTTCCTCTCAGATTCTGTTTCTGTTTTGTGCTCCAGTATTTTCTACCATATGCATATTGATGTTAGGATGGAGTGATCGTTTCTTATCTCCGGATATAGAAAGACTGCAGGTCACCGCACCCGTCTGGTGTGGTTACCAGGATAGGGGTAACCCACCAGTACCCATGCAGATTAGCAGTCTAAAACAAGTCACCAGATAGGGTATGCATCTCTACAGCACCGCACAGTGGTATTGGGTACTGACCGTGTGTGTTACTGGCACAGAGTAGTGTGTGTTACTAGCACAGAGTAGCTACCGACTATGCCATTGTGCGGGTTCTGTGCTCACCCTGAGGGTGAGGTGGTGCACCCAGCACCAAGTCCGCAGTACCCTTGTTGGATGAGACAGACATTGCTGTGTGGCAGGTCTTCCTTGCAGGCATGCCTAGGATATACCTGGGTCCACCCGCATTCCCCAGTCATATATGGCCCTTGTAGACCATGATGCACCCAGGCTGGTGCCTATCCACTATGGTTGCGTGGTGGTGGTGGTGTCTGGATCCATATGCAGATTATGTAGTGCCACCTACCAGACTGCCCTCACTTGACCAGGGTGGTGGACAGGATCTGGCCTCCAACAGACTCACACTCTACATCTTTGTAAAGGAGGCACATGATGATGGGCTGTGGGACCAGCAACCAGGGCTGTTAATGTAGATCTGTGCTTGTCACAAGGGCCCTGCACTGGAAGGGCTCAGCTGCCCCACACCATGAATTGACATCCAGCAGCAGAGGGCCTACTCAGTCTGCACCCCACAAGGCATTCTGGACATACACATGCAAAATGCAGACAGTCCACTAGCCAGTCCACAGTGCATCTGTCCAAGAGAACTCTGTGCACCCAGATGTGGGATATACCCACCAACATCAAGCAGATATCTCTGTGATGGGGCCCCAGAGCAGAAACCACACAGATATCACATGAGAGAAGCACTGTATAGCACTATGTGAAAACCTAGACATGCCATGGTCACTGTTCAATCAGAGAGAGAGTGATCTCCCAGCATGACATGCTGTGGCCATCCTGTCCATGCAGGTGGTGGTCGGGCACTACAGTCTCCCAGTCATTGCCCCACACCATGTGCAAATGCCCAGTCTGCCCTGTCTGCCCTGTCCATGCCATACCCACAATACCTTGCTCCTCATTATGCACATTGACAGACTAATGCTGGAATCAGTGTAAGCATTGTGGGCCCAGTGAGGAGTAGGCAGCCATAAAACAATGGATAGTCATACGCACACTCCCACTCCTATGTTGGCATTGTGCAAAGATAGGGGTGGTTGGCAGCCCTGCCCATTACACTGGTCCTGGGCACAGTGCAGGCATTGCTAAGGTATGCAGGTGCTAGTAGTGCTGCTTTGCTGGAAACTGCTGCTCCATGCCGGGCCCAACAACCTGACAATCCATGGGGCTTTGGATAGTGGAGCCTGTGGGTGTGGGTGTTTGTGCTCCTGTTGGCCGATGCTTTGAGGAGTGCACATGACAATGTTATATCTGCAGCGTAGGTTAAAATGTAAGGACATGGTCTGCATGAGCCACAGCTGGGATCTAAACCTGTGACCTTTTGTTCCAAGGCACACTGTCTGTGTGTACTGCACCACACTGTTGCCACAGAAGCATAGTAGTCCCTGGGGCTACCTTTGCTGTTCATCCGACAGACCTTTGCTGCACTGCACACCATGCACTGGTACAGGGCACGGCTTTGGTCCGCTGTGGGCAGGTGTCATGGCCTCCTCCACCACCAACGCCCCCTCCCCCACTATGCTGATGTGCCCATATGCTGTTGGTGCTGGTGATGCTGGTGGTACGCAGTCCCTTGCCATCCACTGTGCAGGTAGGCAGGTCCCTAGGGTGGGGGGTCTGGGGTGGGGGGGCATACATTGATATCCACATGTCCCCCCATCACTGCCTGCCACTTTTATGACCCTTCCACATGGGGGGGGGGGAGATGGTTGGGGGTGGCAGGTCGGTGATCTAGCAACTATTGGCTAGGGTGGGCCTGGTAGATAGATTGTGTTCTGCCAGCAGACTGTGGACAGGCTAGGGTATGCAATGCGGGTACAGTGTATCCACTTTATTTTATTTATTTAAAAGGATTTATATACCGCCTTCTCCTGTAATCAAGGCAGTTACTTTGGACTGCTGGGTGTATACATGTGTCAGGCAACGCGTGGCTGCTCCCTGTACTGTCCTTCCCAGGGGCTGGCGTGATGGGTATTCGTATAGCTGGGTGTTCGGACAGTTTGGGATGTATCCTGGGGTGAGTACGTGGACCCCTATTAGAGTGGTTCCCAGATGTGCACTGCTTGCCCCATTACAGACATTGTGTTTCCTGTGTGACGTTTGCAGTACCTGCAGGGTATGTCTCCCCTGGGTGGGACACTGTGGAGCACAGACTACTGGGCAAGTTTGACCTTGGTCAGCCGCTGTCTTGCTGTTTTCCATTTTCTGTGGCCCTCTGTATCACCTAGGTGGCTGCCTGGTCTGCCCTGTACCCCACCTGCAGCCCCCTTTGTAGCATCACCATAGTGCCCTTTCATACTTGGGTACTATGCTGTTACTGCACATGTAGCACTATTACCACTGTTTTTGAACTCTCTGCTTGTGATATACATTGCTGACAGGAAATGGTTTTTCTCTCCTACAAATGTGCATTTACTGACAGGTTTTCACTCGCGGTACTGTCCCAGCATTAATGTGACAGCGTTAATGCAGCAGGGGCCTCTCCCCACCCACTCCCCGCCCATTGACCCTCTCTCTCTGCCTTTTCTCCGCTCTCCGGTACAGTTAAAGCCTCTACCCCATCTGGTGACCTGCTATAGACTGCTAATCTGCATGTGAATTGCATCATGGGTACTGGAGGGTTAACCCTATCCTGGTAACCACAGCAGACATGTCGTGGGGTGACCTGCAGTCTTTCTATATCCGGAGATAAGAAATGATCACTCCATCCTAACATCAACATGCATATGGTAGAAAATACTGGAGCACAAAGCAGAAACAGAATCTGAGAGGAAGAATAGGTCTCAGATTAATATAGGACTGCACATCCGCCATGGGGAAGCCCGTTTAAGCTGTTGTTCCAACACATCATCCTTCTGTATCCAGTAGATAGCAACTCCAAAAGCTGTGGAGGTGTAGCCTACTGGTTAGTACTGATAACTCCCAAGCCAAGGGTCATGGGTTCAATTCCCTTTTGTTCTTTTTTTTTTATGTCAAACAGCCATGACGCCCATTGCTCCCTTTTCAACAGAACGCCCCCTACCTGCCCATTGCCTTTTATGGCTTCAGGTACCTTAACGCTGCACTTAACCCTGGTGACATTACTGCAGTTTAGTAAACATACCCCTGTATGTAGTTAATCTAATTTTGGAGTTTAAACATCTTCATGGCATATATAACAACATTCTGCCGAATAACAAATTCGGTGGAAACAGTTAGGAGTTGAATGTCCGATCCCTGCAGGAGCAGCAGGGGGAAAACCAGCTATGAAGATTTCCTGAAGAAGTCCTTTGCTTATATGGGGTGAAAACTACCTGCCAGGTTGAATGAATGTTGGCGTTTTGTTGAGATGCTTCATGTAATTAGGACTTTTTTAAGCAGTCAACAATTTGATATAAATGAACATAAGCACCTTTAGAAATTTATTTTCTGATAATTATAAGCATATAGTTACACAATACATTGCAGCAATGATGAATTTGTTAGTTCCATGCATTATTTTTGGATTTTGTACCTAAAGCAGCTACATCACTACTTGAGTGGTACTTCCATTTGCTACAGTTCCTGACCATGCACATTCTACCACCATTACACCATTTCCATCATTGCAAAATATTTGGCTGTTGTACACCCTCAGGGCCCATGACACAGGGTGCTATGGGTAGGGGAGGCGCTGTACCTACAGCCCTCACGATATCTGGCACCTTTGTATCTGGGAGCCAGTATATATTGCACCCATGGGGCATTTCACCACTTGCTATCAGTTTCCCACACACAACTGTGGCCTACACATGTGTTTGGGTACAAGCAATTGCAGCTGCAGAGTGCTCCTGTGTTCCACCCTCTCGTGGACTTCACCATCACCATGTTTGTGTACCTTGACCTGTCAAGGTATCTTATACTGCTTCTCTCTGTCCTTGTAGCCCATCCTGGGGGTCCCAGGTCCTTGCTATTAGCCCTCCCTGCTGCCACTCTGTGTCTTATTGAGTACCCCTTTGTCATTCTCTTCTACATTTGCCAGAAGATATGCACAGCTTTATGCTGCATGCCACCATTCTAGTCTATGCCCTGGCTGCTGTTATAGTGCGTATGGTGTCTTGGTGTGCTGTTCCATATCATGGATGTATAGTGTTGGCATTGCATATGGCCATCCATAGTATCCTCCCTATGTGTGACATGTATGCCACATGTGCCATGACTTACCTTCCTGCTGATGTAGCTCTGGGTGGAGGTGCTCCAGCAATTGGGGCCAGTTCCTCTGCATGGCCCTGAAGCATATCTCTACAGACTCCATGTCACAGAGATGGTAAAAGTATTTGCGTAGGATAATAGAGGACACATTCTGAGATCCACTCCTTTTACTGGTTCACCCTCCTGCCATCCTCTCTTGTGATCAATGTTCCCTCTAATTTTCTGTAGGCTGTGTGCGCATAAAATATCAGCTGTGTGCAGCTTTTGAAGGAAGGTTAAACTTTTGTGCGCCACATAACGACACTCGGAGTTATATACTTTAAAATTTGACTACACATCAGAATACAGTATGTACACCACATTGATTTTAATCAAATTAAATGAAAATAGACGATTACTAAATGAAGTGGGAAATTTATAGTAATTACAATCATAACTTTTAAATTTTAAGACATCTGTGGTGTTTTCTATCAGAATCAGAGCTGTAATTTTTGTGCGCTCTGTTGTAAAGTATGTGCGCTCGCTCGGCGAGGTGTGTGCGCGCGCACACGCGCACAGCTTAGAGGGAACAGTGCTTGTGATCCTGAGGTGACAGGCCTTTGTCTTGAGGGTCTGTCATGTGCTGGTACATGGAAGCTGTGGCATGTGGACATTAGAGTTACAGGGCATATTGGCTACCCCTCTTTTGTGATGGCCTGATGCCCAGAACAACCCATGTGCCTAGTTGTTGATGGTCATCTGTGGTTGTGTGCTATCCAGACACAATATGGGTTCATTCTGGTGTGGCTTGGTATGCCTGCTCTAATAGTGCCTCTGTGGTCATTGTGTTCTGCATGTGTCATGACCTGGGGATGGAACCTGGTGATTCTAGTTGCATATCTTCAACCATGCTCTTGCCACTCTGTGCCCATAGATCATGGAATTTGCACACATCTCTATATGCCAACACCTATGCATCCTCGTGCCCTCAACATATGTTACTCCTGTGCAGATGGTCTCTTACACTCAGTTGAAGATATAAGCAAGTGTTGTGTGTGTGCGTGTGTGTACGTGTGGGGTGGTGAGGGACAGGGCTGCTCTTTGACTGGCAGCACACATGTTCATAGCAGTGCCTTCATACCTGGGACTGGAGTGTTGGGTGCCATGAGTAAACCATGTGCCTTGTGGCCCTTCCCCTGTGCATGTGTTAGTATACTCAATGGCCATTATCATTGGCATAGCAGCCCTCCAACTCCCATCCTATGTTTGCATGGTTTGTATGTGTGTGCCCACTCTCCCTGACAAATTCAAATCATGCTTCTGGATACCTGATTTTATGTGGCTGCACAAATCTCTTGCATTGCTTGGACTGCTTCTACTCTTTACTAACCCTTAGAGGATCTTGCCCTAGGTAACTTCTCCATCTTGTCTAATGTTTGGCCCAGCCCTAACTACCCTATTTTTCTGTCTGCACACTGGGTGTCTTCCTGCAGCTTGGTGTCCCCCTGTGAGATGTATCTATACGTGTGCAAATGTTGTCTCACCTGGGGATGACTGCAGCATATGGTGGCCTGAACTGTCCTGGGGGATACAGCACTTCCTCGTTGGCTATAACTGGCCTGAACAGCATGAAACTCTTTGATCTGGAGAAGTTTGGCTGGCACAACTACCATCTTGTTCCTCTACTGTTTTGCATGGGAAAAGAAGCACATTCATACATTCCATGCAAGGGGAGCAGTGGCAATGCATATGGGCACATACAGGTCTGGATGGAGCATAGAAGAGGACGCTACACATGCAGAGCACCAGAATCAGTGCCCACAGGTAAAAGTCTATACGAGTGTTCCATTGAAGTTACATAGGAGTCCTCCATCCATGCTTCTGCTGGTGGGACGGGGTGCTGCAATATTGCATTTTTAGTCATGAGGACCTGGCCTGCTCCTCATGACTAAAAATACGGTATCACAGCATCTCCCCCGTTGGCAGCAGCACAGGTGGAGGACTCCAATGGTGTTGTCTTCTCATTAGCGCTCATTCTCTTCTCACAATAACCCAGAGTATTCTCTCATGCATGGTGCTCATCATAAAGCCTAGAGTATTTACTCATAATTCGTTTTGTTTGTCCTCCTGTAAGAAAAATAGGAGCAAGCTACCATTATCTCCTATGCCAAGTTCTTAGATTCATATCTAGCAGTAAGACAACTTAGAACAAGTCCCTCAGGTCTATATTCGATTTGTTATGATTCTGCAAAGATCATTCCATCCACATGCAAGATAAAAGACTATGGGGCTGATACTGTGTAATAGCGGCTAGGTATCACTGCATTAGCTAAACTGGATATTCAACACCAGAACTCATCCAACATCCAGTGCTGAATATCCGGTTGTGCCGGACAGCGCCTTCACTATCCAGTCAGTGGCGATATTCAGCCACTAAACAAATAGCAAACTCTGATTAAAGTTAGGACAGTCATTGATGTGTCCTAATTTTAACCAGTCTAGCTATCTGGTTAGCTACTGATTATCATCCCTGAGTAGATAGCCACTAGGACCGGCCCCAAATCACACCGGTTTTAGCTGGGCATATTTTGTGTGGTCTGTGGCATTCCATATATTGCCGCTGAATACTGGGATTGCTGCATTTTACAGAGCACCCCTCTAGTTCCCTCTCATTAGGAAAGAACAAAGCTGCTTACTCTAGCTATCCCTCAGCGAGAAAGAAACTGCAGCCTCACGTGTTCCCTGAACACAGATGCAGAAGCAGAGCAGGTTCTTTCCGATAACCTTGCACATCAGTCAATCTCCAAGCAGCAGCACAGGATAGTTTATGGGATATGTTTACTAAACTGCAGTAACGTTACAGACCGCGTGTTATGTAATGTTAACACTCATTAGGTAACGTTAACGCGTGATATGTAAAGTTAACGTGCCTTAACGTTACTTAACGATTGTTAACGTCCCCGGCCATGGTAAACACCGCAGAGGGTGGAGAGAGGGCTGGGGAAGGGGTCAATGGGAAGGGGAGTGGGCGGGGAGAGGCTCCCTGCACACTAACGCACTGAACTGAAGGGCTGAATCCTACTGCGAATGAAAACTTGCCATTAGATGCACATTTGCAGGAGAGAGAAACAATTTAAGTGTCAGCAATGTATAGCATAGACAGGGAGCCCAAGAAACATGATAGTAGTGCTCCATGTCCAGCAACAGCACAGTACCCAAGTATGAAAGGCCACTATGGCGAAGGTGCAAGTGGGGCATAGGAGACTGCAGGCGGTACATGTAGCGGGGGCAGCAGGGGCACAGGGTGGACTAGGTGGGTGCCTAGGTGGCACATAGGAACATAGAAACTGGAAATCATCATGACAGCAGCTGACAAAGTCAAAACACAATCCACGTACATCTACCTGGTCCACCCGAGCTAACAGTTGCCAGAGCTCTGACCTGACATACCCCCAGCCAACCCTCCCCCAAGTGGAAAGAACAGACTATTGGTAGGCGGTGATGGGGGGGGGATGTGAGGATGCTCATGTATGCCCCATGCCCCAGACCCCGCTCCCTAGGCGACCACCTACCCACACAGTGGATGGCTTGGGACAGCGCACTACCAACACCGACAGCATATGGCCATGTCAGCATGGCAGGGTGGGGTGTGCCCGTGCTGGAGGGGGCAGTGGCACCTGCCTGCAGTGGACATAGGCCATGTCCTGTATCAGTACGTGGTGTGCAGTGCAACATAAAAGGTCTGGCTGAGGAAAGGTACAGGTAGCCCCAGGGACCACCATGCATCTGTGACAACAGTATGGTGCAGTACACCCAGTGAGTGTGTCCAGAAGCAGAGGGTCACAGGTTCAAGCCTCAGTTGTGGCTCCTGCAGAGCATGTCCCTATGTTTTACCCTACAATGCAGATACAACAGCAACATGTGCAAAGCCCAAAGCAGCGGCAAACAGGGGTATAAACACCCACTCACACAGGCTCCATAATCCAAAGATGCATGGAGAGTCAGGCTGTTGGCCCCAGCATTGAGCTGCAGTTATCACCAGGGCACTACTACTACCTCCTGCACAGTTTAGCAATGTCAGCACTGTGATCAGGACCAGTGTGGCAGGCAGGGTTGCCAACCACCCCTATCTGTGCACAATGCTGCAATAGGAGTATGTGTGTGTGTGTGTGTGTATGTCTATCCATTGTTTTGTGGCTGCCCACACCTCACCAGTCTCACAATGTACTACTGTTACCAGTGTTAGCCTGAATATGTGCATGATGAGGAGCAAAGTGTTGTGGGTATGGCCCAGACAGGGCGGATTGGCCAGGATGCATCTTCACTGGGTGTGGGGCAATGGCTGTGACACTGTAGTGCCTGACCACCACATGCATGGCATGCTGGGAGGGCACTCACTCTGACCGAGCAGTGACCATGGCATGTCTAGGTTCCAACATAGCACTCTATATTATCTGCCTCCAGTGATCCTGCTGTGTCCCTAGTGCTGGGCCCCTAATCACTGAGATGCCTGCTTGGTGCACATAGTTCCTCTGTGAGCATGCAGTATGGACTGGCTAGTGGACTGTCTGCAGTTGGACTGTGCATGGTCAGACTATCTCTACAGTGCAGTCAGACTGTGTTGTCTGCTGGTGACTGGCAGACAGTGGTGTGAGGCAGTTGGGGTTTTCCAGCGCTAACCCCATCATTGCTGCTGGTCTGCCACTACCCCAGCCACAGGTATGGCTCTAGCCCACCAACCCTGGAGAGTTGTTGCATACCAGCAGGATGGAGGTTGCTTCACAGGGTCTGGGGCACCTGTTCCTTACCTACAAAAAGGGTGATGTGAGCCCTTTGGGGTATGTAGTGTATACTACTTTGAACTATCAAGGCACTACTACACAAACCTCATGCAAGTTTGGAAACCTCTCTGCCCTGATAACAGGTGCCCATGTCAGCCAGACCCTAACACAGCGTACACACTAGTATGGGTGGTGTCTGGATCCAGAGAGCCACATGTGACTGCAGGATACAGATGGACACAAAATTACCTTCAGCTGTACTGCAAGGAACACCTGTCATGCACTGGCAGTGATGGGGATGTACAGCAAGGCCTATTTCTAGCACCACATGTACTGCAGACCTAGTGCTGGGCACCCATCCTATCCCTCAGGGAGAACACAGAACCTGCACAATGGCATGGTCTGTAGCTACTCTGTGCCAGTATCATGCACTGTCAGTTCGTCTTTCCAAGCTGAGGTACCGGAGAGGTGCAGACCCCATTTGCTGATCAGCTATAGACAGCTGTTCAGCATGTGCATTGCATCATGGGTACTGGTGGGGTTACCCTATCCTGGCATTCAGAGCAGACAGTTTGTGCGGTGACCTGCAGTCCTTCTGTACCCAGCCATTGCTGTGACATACACCACGGAGGTATAGCCTACTGGTTAATACAATGCCATTCTTGGCAGTGTTCATGGGTCAATTCCTCATTGTTCCCTCCTCTCATGCCTGTCCTACTCAAATAGTGTGCATGCCTGTAACAGTCATATTTTTGCAGATTTGTGCTGCCAGCCCATAATACCCTCGCAACAATTGCCAACATTCCCTCGGTCCGTCTATCTGCGTCTGTCAGCTGTGCAGGCTGTCACCCCATGTTCTGCACTGCTACCCTTTCCTGCATTGTGCCTTTTCATGCTTACCTCGCCTGTGCCTGATCTGCATCCACTGTCCACCCATCATTGTAATTATCCTGCCACCTTCGCCTCCACTGGGACACGTATTCCCATCATCTGCCACCAACTGTCTTTCCAGTACTTTACATTGCCAACACCCTGTGCTGTGGTACAGTTGCCCCTGCATGTTTGTCATCAGTACTGGCAGCGATATGGGATGCCCACAGATATGGCAGGTCCAGCAGCTCCCAGCTCTCCCTCCCTCACTCACCTGTTCATTGCCTTTCCTGAGTGTTGTATCTAGTGTTAGGGCTACATCTGCCTCTTTTCCTCACAGGTCATGCATGTCATCCTGCAGCACCTTGCAACCCTTAGGCCACACTAACCTAGGGCACCATAACCTTGTTAGGCCACCGTAACCTATGGTTCCGTAACCCAGGGTGTCCTCTAAGGTGCCCTGTCCAGGGGTGCCTAATACAGCTCATATCCTAAGGTGCCATACTGTATAGGGCACCTTACAAAGCGCCTTATGAGGCACCTTACTTATACAGCACCTTACAGGGCACCTTACAAGGCACCTTATAAGGCACCTTACTTATACGGCACCTTATAAGGTGCCCTACAAGGCACCTAACAAGGCGCCTTGTAATGTGCCTCATAAGGTACCTTATACCTTGTAGCACGCGTTAGTTTGTAACATGCGTCAGCTGATACGGCTTGCTGTAATGATACACCGCCCACGCCTTTATATGGGCATCTGTACCTTTACCGCTGAACCTAACACGAATGACATTACTGCAGTTTAGTAAACATATCCCTATGAGTCACTCTCCAGCTATGAAGTCTACAGTGAACAGATGTATTACTGCTGCAACTACTTCTGATCATTTGTATACTGCTACAAGGCATACGCAGCATAGTGCAGATGTAAAAGACAGTCCCTGCTCATCAGAGCTTACAATCTAGTCAAGGTAGACTACTGACAGTTACCTTCAGAGAAAGACTAATTAGAGATCAGTCAGACAGCATGTAATTCAGTATCTTCAGGATGGCAACCAAGTCCTTTTTCTGACAGCACCTTATAAATTTTATCTCTGTTGCTATCAACCTGACACACATAAATGAGCAATTATAGATGTCCAAAACTGACTGGATGTGTCAAAACATATTAACACAAATAGACAAATCAGAAGTCATTCTTTATGCATCAGTGTGTAGCAAAATAAGCAGACAAGGTGACTAGGTCTGTCTTGTTACGGCATAAGATATCTTGCAAGGCCTGAGAACCAATTAGTGAGGATGAATATTTCACTTCATCACGGATTGCCACAAGGTACTCCCCAGGATCACTGAGCCATTACGTAAACTGTTTTTCTTAGCTCAGTGCAGCTATGTCTTGCTGAAGCACCTCCTCAACTTGCATACTTCCATTTTACTTTGGATTTAGGAAGTACAAATCTGTGAAAAGAGACTGCAGATGTAGTTCCTATACTCCCAGTGGAGCAGGAAATCATGACATGGGCTTCAAGAAGCTGTTGACTCAATGTAATGAAACTATTCACACCTTCCCTCAACAAATCAGAGGAAGGCCTGCCTCTCAGCACATTTCCACAGCTGGGTGTGTCTCCTCAGTCTGTTACACACTCCTTCCTCTGTCTCATTGTAGACCATGCTTTAATCACTGAGGACCTATGAATGAAAACTTGGGGTATTTTTACTAAAGCGTGTTAAGGTAACAAGCGTTAATGGCAGTGATAAAGGGTGTTAATCTATAAAGGCATTGGGTGGGCAGGGGGCATTCTGGCATAAAGCACCCTATGGGCTGTTTAACATATGTTAACAGGGCGCCTTGGCCACTTAATGCACATTTTATTTATTTATTTATTTATTTTATTACAGTTTCTTATATACCGCGCTATTTAGAATCAGCGCGGTTTACATCATAACAAAATGACCATTACGACAAACTGTCAGGTTTTACATTGAACAGGAGTACAAACTTGGATAACTGGGTTAACTATATACATAATCTATCTACACTGCAGTGTGCGGGCATTTCTAGATTGGGTTATTTCTTGGAGGGGATATCTGGTTCAGTTGCTGTCTGGGAAATATTGGCGGAAAAGGTATGTTTTGAGAGCCTTTCTGAACTGATATAGATTGGTGATGGCTCTAATGTCGGGGGGTAGGGTGTTCCAGCATTTTGGTACATAAAAACTGAATGCCCTGTTTGTGGTGTTCGTGTTGGACTTTGTTGAAGCCTTTGGTATTGCTAGCAAGTTTACAGCTGATGTTCTTCTTGCTCTATTGGGGGGGACCATGTGGATTAGATTCGTGAGTGAGAGAGATGAGGTGCCTTTGATTGCCTTAAATGCTAATACAAGGGATTTGAAGGTGATTCTCCCGTGAATTGGTAGCCAGTGCAGCTGTTTGAGAATGGGAGTCACGTGGTCGTTTCTGGATGCACCGTAGAGGACCCTAGCTGCGGCATTCATGGCCAACTGTAAGGGGGTTAGTGTGGATTGGGGGAGACCTTGTAGGATGGCATTTGCAAAGTCAAAATGCGGCAGGATCAGCGCTTGATATATGGTACGGAAATCGTCTGGGTCCAGCAGGGAGCGTAGGTGTTTGAGGGAACGGATTTTGAAATAGATGGCTTTGACTACGCTGCTTATGTGGCGTCTCATGTCTAGATGTTGGTCCAGGGTAACTCCCAAATATTTTATTGCATCTTTAGTTTGCAAATCAGCTTCCTTGACACTGACGTGGGATGGGGGCGTAAAGTTGGAGTCTCTGGAGATGAAAAGGACCTCTGTTTTTTTATGCTGGATACGTAGGTTCTGTGTCTGGAGCCATGTTGAAACTGCATTGAAACAATCTGTGAGTGGGGTCAGGTCCATGTGGGTTGTGGAGAAAGGCATGTATAAAAGAATGTCATCTGCATATATCATGCAGTTTACGTTGAATGATCTTATGATATTGCATATGGGCTGCATGTAGATATTGAAGAGTAAGGAGGATAATGAGGATCCTTGAGGTACCCCTTGTTTTTGATGGAAGTGGCTAGACTCTTCTGATCCAGACTTCACATATTGCCATCTATCGTCCAGATAAGACTTGCACCATTTTAGTGCCTTGTTGCAGACACCCTTTTCTTTTAGTCTTCCCAGGAGGATTTCGTGACTCACGGAGTCAAAAGCCGCGGCGATGTCTAGGAAAATGAGGACAAAACCTTGATGGATGTTGTCGATTCCTGTGATGATATTGTTGATTAGACCAGTGAGTAATGTCTCAACCCCGTGATGTTCTCTGAACCCATGTTGGCAGTTATCTAAGGGAGCAACAGAGTCTATGTGATCTTGAATTTGCCGTTGTGCTTCCTTCTCGATTATTTTGGCTAAGATGGGGATGCTAGCTATTGGTCGATAGGAGTCTACCTTTTGGGGGTCCAGTTTGGGGTTTTTCAGTAATGGTCTAATGGACGTCTGCTTGAGTGAAGTTAAGGTGACAAGCATGCACCTTAAGGCATGAAAACGGCTGTAACCCAAATGCTGGATAAAGCACGAGGGAAAGTCAATGTAAAGGTGATGGAAGGAAGGACAGATGGGAGCTGATGGACCTGCCTATCAGTGGGCACCCTATGTGGCAGACAGTAAAGCGGACGAGCATGAGGGAGGCAGCTGTACTGATGCACAGGGTGATGCCAATGTAAAGTGCTGCAATGTCAGTGTGTGGCATAGGATGGGGAAGACGTGTCCCCCAGTGGAGTTAGAAGCAGCAGGATGTTTGCAGCAATAGGACAGAGTAGTAGTGGTGACGTGCAGATCAGACACTGGAGAGGTGCGCGTGAAGAGCCGAAATGCGGAAAAGAGTACCACTGTAGGTCATGGGGTAGCAGCTTGCACAAGAAGACATGACTGTACACTGCTGACAGAGGCAGATAGATGTTCTGAAGGAAGGATGGTGACTGAGGAGAGGGTGGTATGGGCTGGAAGCACCGATCTGCAGAGCCCTGACTGTTACAGGCATGAAAATGATCTGAGTAGCACAGTCACAAAAAGCACAAGCAGGAATCAAACCCCTGTCCCCTGCTTATGGAGACTTTGCACTAACCAGTTGGCTACACTTCCACACTGATCTGTGCAGCAATGGCTGGATACAAAGAGACTGCAGGTCACTGCCTAAAATGTCTGCTGTGTGTGCCGGTATAGGGTAGCCCCACCAGTACCTATGATGCAGTGCACATGCAGAACAGCAGTCTACAGCTGATCACTAAATGGAGAATGCACTGATCCATCACCTCAGCTCAGTAAGATGCACTGACAGTGTGTGATACAAGCACAGAGCAGCTACAAAACATGAAGTTTCTGCGGTAACCCTGAGAGTGGGCATGGGCACCCAGCACCAGGTTCCCAGTACCTGCAGTGCAAGAGATGGTCTCTGCTACCTATGCTGCAGATCCCCATCACCGCCAATGTGTGGCTGGTATTGTCTGTGGTGTGATATACTAATCACCTTGTTTCCTGCAGCATGCGCCAGTCACATCTGGCCCTGTGCTCTGCCCCTGTTAGACAGGGATCCTCCTATAACAGTGCATGACAACAACCAGTGTTAATCTACTAATGCCATCTACCAATTTTTGTGGAGGACCAGTGTCTAAGCTTGTATGGGGTTGGCTGTAGACTTCTGCTGGCCCTATCATTACCACAGGGAGTAGGCCTGGAACACCTCAGGTCCCAACCACCAAGATCTAACAATCACCCATAGCAAACACAGTGAGACTGCACCTGCTGCCCACCACTGGGTTTTCCATCCATGCACATACCAACTGCAGAGAATCTGCTAGCCAATACATATTACATGTCCACAGAGTGACCATGTGCACCCAGGCTTTGGATAAATGGCATGGACACCCAGCACTGGCATCAATGATCAGGCCCCATATCACTAGAACCAGACACCATATAGCACTATGTGGATACATAGCCATGCCATGGTCACTGCTCGGTCAGAGTGAGAGTGCCCTCCCAGCATGACATGCTGTGGCCACCCAATCCATGCAAGTGGCAGACAAGCACTATGGCATCTCAGCTATTGACACTACCTCCAATGCAGACACATCTTGGCCAATTCACCCTGCTTCAGGCCATACCCACAATACTTTGCTCCTCATCATGCACATTTGCAGACTAACGATGGAAACAGCTTAGGCACTGCGAGGTTCAATGGGGTGTAGAAAGCCAAAAAACAATGGATAGATATACACACAAACACACACACACACACATTCATATCGATGCACTGTGCAAAAATGTGGATGGTTGGCATTCCTGCCTACCACCTTGGTTCTGATATCAGCTCGAGCATTGTTAATGTGTGCAGGAGCTAGTAGCGTGCTCTGATGTTAACGCCCACTCAGCGTGCCGGAGCTATCAGCCTGACTCTCCATCCAGCTGTGGATAGTGGAGCCGGTCTGTGTGGCTGATGGGTTTTTGTACCCTTGCTGGCTAATCCATTGGGGTTGAATCTGTGTGCATTGGGCCACAGTGTTGCCATATGGTTGCAACACTCCCTGAGGCTAACATGCCTCATATCAGACAGACCTTCGCACATGTTGCAATGCGCTACCATCTCCACCAACACCCCCACACCATGCTGACATGCCTATGTGCTGTCCGTATTGGTGGTACGCAATCCCAGCCCATCCAACATGCAGGTTGTTGGGTGCCTAGGGCACAAGGTTCAGAAGGGGGGCACAGAGGCATACATGGATGGCCACACAGTCCTAGCACCATCTGCCTCTGCAGGGACTCCATCACCACCTGCCAATGATACGCCTCAGGGGGAGGATGACAGCCAGCTTACATGTTGCAGCTACCTGGAGGGCTACAGCTGCTGGCACTATCTGCCTCTTCCCCCAGAGCTGGGTTCAGAAGCAGTAGGAGGGGGCCAGCTCTGATCTCTGCCTGGGGTGCCAGTACCCTTGGGCCGCTCCATGTGGCACATCTCCTTTCAGCAGCAGTAGTATGTCTATGTGCTGCCACTGTCACTGTGGGATCATGATGAACATCACATATGGTAATGTGGATGGCAGGATACTCCTTTGTGGTGCGGCTAAAAAGGTTGGGGCTTTTCAACCTGGGGAAGAGACGGTTGAAGGGAGTTATGATGAAGGTCTATAAATTATTGACTGGAGTAGAACGGGTTAATATAGGTCGATTGTTTATGCCATCAGAATGTAGAAAGACTAGGGGACATGCAATGTGGCTAAAGTGTAACCCATTTAAGATTATTAGGTGAAAATATTTTTTCAGTAAATGCGTAATCAGACTCTGCAATTCATTACTAGAGGATGTAGTAAAAGCTGTTAGTGTAGCTGGGTTTAAAAAATGTTTGGACAGGTTCCTGGGAAAAGTCCATAAACCACTGTTAAAGAGGACCCGGGATATACACTACTTGCCCCTTTACACGCATTGTGGATCCTGTGTGTCTTTTGGGGAAACTGCTAGGTACTTGTGATCTAGATTGACCACTGTTGGACACAGGATACTGGGCATGATGGACCTTGGCATGACACTGTCTGGCATATTTTCTAAACTTATGCTATTATGTGCCACCTAGGTAGCTCCCTGGTCCACCCTGTGCACCAGCAGCTCCCACTGCATCATCCACATGCCAACTCCTTTGCCCCATTTCTACCATCAGCATAGTGCCTTTTCATACTTGGGCATTATGCTGTTGCTGCTAATGGAGCACTACTATCACTCACTTGGGCTCCCCTGTCTGTGCATCACATTGCAGGTGTTAAAATAGGCTCTCTCACTTCAAAATACTCCCTTTCCGCGTGGTTTTACTTTGCGTTAGGGTTCCCAGCATTAAGGCGCTTTTGAACATGTTTGCCCAAGGCATGTTAAGGGTACACACATTGTTAAGGCCTTCTCTCCACCTCGTTAACGCCTGCTCTCCTCCCAAAAGGCACTTTATGCTGTTGGAGCCTTTAACACACATTAAAACAGTGTTTTAGACACGTTAAGGATGCAAATGTGTCAATAACGTGTGCTAACGGCACCCTAGCTCCCTTAATGCCCTTTAGTAAACATATCCCTTAGAGTGGGATGAACACATGAAACAATTTAAAAAATACTTTTTCAACAGCCAAATAACAATAACTTCTGATTAGCTAGCAAGCAAACTAGTAGCTTCCTTTCAGCAGGCCATAAATAACAGTCAATAACATAACAGTATACCAAAATGGTTTTTATCGAGCCTTTCTTTCTTAGTACATGGACAGTCACTTTAAGCAGTCCTGGTTTCAGGCTGACAGAAAGGGCCCGATATTCTAAGGCCCTTACACGGGTAATTCCTTAGTTACCCAGGTAAGGACCTTATCCGGGATATTCGAAGGGCACCTACACGAATAGTGCCCTTCAAATATCCCAACTAGGTCCCTAATGGCCCAGATGCTCTCTGGATAGCATCGGGGGCGTGTTAAGGGCATTCTGGGGCAGAGCAGGGATGGATGGAGGGGCTGCACAGATAGCAGCGATTTTCATTGTTACCCGCATAGCCCTCTGCACCTTAAAGATAGGCCAAGAAAAAAACCTTGCCTATCTTTAAGACGCAGAGGCTATGTGGGCAGCAACGAAAATCACTATTCCCGTGTAGCCTCTGCAGCTGCCGGGGCATCCGGGCTAACCCAGATATTCACTTCTGCTGGCACAGAAGTGAATATATGGGTTAGGGGAGTCGGCGGGCAGGCTATGCACCGCTGTGGCACATAGCCTGCCCACCTCAATATCAGGCCCAAAGTTTTTATTTCTCTGGGTACACAATCATTTCTACAGACAAGTTAAAGATGGGAAAAAAAAAAACCCCACAGGAGGACAATATTTTGCTGATCTTTTCTGTAGCATGGCATTTGAGGATATGAACTTCATAAGTGGGTGTTTTAAGAACTGAAACAGCAGCAGCCCCTGATGGAGATCAAAACTTTACTTACAGCCCACTTGGGATTGTGGGCTGTGTAATAATGGATTTCCCCTCCGTGGATAGACTTTTGAGGGGAGTTTCCCTGAAATGAGTATTGTGGTAGTACATCTAGCCCCATTATCTGTGAGCCTATCAACACACCAAGATTAAACAAGAGAATTTACATTATCTCAGATTCAGAAGCCAGGAGTGCAATGAAACAGATGCACATAAAGGGTTAACCATAGAGCATGTCAGTTTTCAGTGATGCAAAGCCCTTAGGACACTAACAGGGTAATATGATAAACGTCCATGGAGTTTCTGTGTGTATCTGAGGCACACAATACTTTATAATAAAGGGAGTAAGGGGACCTTTTACTAGGGGTGTGAACTGACCACACAATTAAAGGCAATACCATCGTGCTGTAATTGCACCCCCTGTGTGCTAAAGTTTGGGAGCATGCCAGGCATGTTCCTGGCAGTTAGCGCACAATCATGCATGATAATGCACAGCGCATTCAATGCGGGTGCCCCTAATGACAGCCATAGAGGTGTCGTTAGGTGCACTCATGCTAATTGCTATATTGTCACTGAGCATGCAGTAATTGCCCTTATGCTAGTGGCAATGTGCTACCCACAGCCACCCTCCATCCCTTCCCTGTGATAGCCGCGATGGCCGATTACTGTGCACTTGAACGTGTGGTCACTGGTACGCCCTTATGTTAGCGTTCCCAGCTGCCAGTTGCCACGTCTTAAAATGCACGTTAAGCAGTTATCAGGCTCCTTAAGTGGTGCAGAAACATGCACAAACTTGTTGCGAGTGCTTGTCTGCCTTATCACAGGTGTAAATTCACGTGCCTAGATTTTTCAAGCACACGTGTAAGTTATAGTATTGTACATCTTGCACAGATAAATTTGCACTTCACCTATGCCCCACCCAAACTCCATTCCCATGCACACCCACACTGAAAGCATGCATGATCAGTCGTATACATATGCCTACAGAATAGTCACAATTCATGTGCATAAATCCTTGATTAATAGGTAAATGGTGCATATCTTTATCCATCTCCTTATAAAATTATTCCAAAGAGGGTAATTTAAGAACCAAGCACCTAGTTTAAGGCAGCTAAAATGCACTTGTTTTACGCCTATTTTATATAGCAAAGAAGGTGGCTTATTTGAAGACCTTATTGCCAATTGGATTAAATTTAATGTTACGGTTCTGATGTTTCTGGTTGTAAGTGGGGAAGCCCCTATACATTTGTTGGACTTAGTTAAGGATTATCAACAAGATGCAATCTTCATTCTGCCTCAAAGCAGTTGCCAATAATCTCATAGAGAGCTGAGCTAAGTTTTGCAATTATGCACAAGGAATCTTTTTTGGTGGCAAGACTGATTCTGTGAAATGGACTGCCAAATTATCTTAGGGAGAAAACGTTTTTTTCTGACATCTCATAAGAAACTAAAGGTGTGGGGGCGCTATGGAGACCAAGCGAGCAGTCACATGTTTTAGGAGCTCCAACGATACTGGGCCAATTATAGCTATTACCATGGTGTTTTAGCTGCTCTGGGTGCCATTGAGCTCTTCCCTCCCCCCGTCTTGAGATGGTTTCTGGTAAAAGTACTAAGCTAGACAATCCATTTTTGATTGCTTCTGGATTGAAGCGCCACAAGACCAACTACACCTGAAAAGATGGCAACCGCTGACAAAAGCGCTGGAAGAGATCCAGTTTTAGCAGAGATTTTCCAACTCAAAGAGAAGATGCAGTCACAGCTTGAGGTAACCAGGATGGTCCAATCTGAACAGGAAGCTCTCAATGGCGTTTGGAGGTTCTGGAGGAGCATATAGGTAAAATAGAGCCCTTTTGTCAACAAGCTGATTCTAACATGGCATCTATTACTCGCTTGCAAATGGGACATAGCTTTTCAATCAGAATTGTCATAAGAACATTCGGAACCGCGGGGTCTGTGAAAGTTCGGAGGGATCTGATATGATTGCTTACCTGGAGCACTTCATTCCTGAGTTACTTGGGATTGCTTTTCAGCCTAGATTAGAAATTGAACATGCAAATCGAGTTCCTTCTCGACCCGTGGACTCTACTCGAGGCCCACGGCCTATTGTGGTCAAATTGTTGCGATACCAATAGGTCCTTTGGATTTTACAGGTGTCCAAAATGAAACCATCCCTGCTATCACAAGATCAGAAGATTATTTTCATCCCTGATCTGGCCAAAGCTACAGTAATGCGGAAGAATCAATTCCTGGCATGCAAGCAGGCCTCAAGGATTTCGATGTGAAATACGGACTGTTTTATCCAGTGTGAATGCAAGTCACATACCGGAACAAGACCCAATTGTTTACAGATCTGAGCAAGCTGCAGGAATTTCTGGATGGACATAAAATGACTTGAGTTTGTTCTTTTCCTTTTTATTAGTGTTATCCCATGTTTTTATCATCTACATACAGCCCACATGCAACATCATCAAGAACCATAATCTATGCTACCACATTTATGCTGATGACATCATAGTGTACGCTCCAGTCAACTTACTGGCACTAAACACTACACCAATAAAAAAATGCCTCGAAGACATGAATGACTGGCTCATAGCCAACAACTTAACAGTCAACTACGACAAAACTGAGGCAATGTTCGTCACCAGGAACCCCACATTCACACCTCCACAAACCATAAGCATCCTAGACAAACACATAGTAGTCAAAGAAGAAGTTAAATATCTGGGCATAACACTAGACAGAGCTCTGAACTTAAAATCTCACATCAACAAAACTGCAAACAAGGCATATCATCGATTGAAAACAGTCAGACAAATCAAACCAATGCTCCGTCAAGACCACTTCCGCACAGTATGTCAGACACTCATCACACCACTGCTTGATTATGGAAACTCACTATATCAAGGCCTTCCTCACCAGACACTATACCCATTACAAATGGTACAAAACACCACAGCATGCATCATTACAGACACCCCAAGGACCAAGCACATCACTCCCGTCCTACAACAACTACACTGGCTCCCAGTGGTGGCAAGAGCTAAATACAAAACAATCATGATAATCTTCAAAGTCATTCACCATCTCTCAGCAGACGTATTCCAAAACATTATAAAAAGAGACATCAGCAATAAACCAAGAAGAACCAATAATAACAATATGATTAGCACCCCTGCAGGCTATCACAAAACCAAACAAACAACCTCAAAAAGAGCACCATCACTACTGACATCTTCAATATGCAACTCCCTATCAATGAGCCTGAGAGCTTTAGAAGACCTCACAGACTTCCGCAAAGACCTCAAAACATGACTATTTATAGAAACCTATGAGCATTCAAGCAACATCCCCTACCCAAACAGCAACACTAACATCACCGCCAACTAAATACACAGCCATCCCATTCACACGAACAAATTTATCACACCACGTTAGTAAATACCTTTATGTTAAATGTTACCTCAACTGTACTGTCTAAATACTGTCTCAAAACTGTACTGTCTAAATGTTTACACGTACCCTAATGTTAAATGTAACCCTCCAATTGTGTTGTGATGTGACCACCTTGATTGAAGGAAAAGGTGGCATACAAATCTGTCTAAATAAATAAATGTCAGCGATGGAAGGGTCACTAAGATGGAGTTACATCTCCTTACATCTGTGGTCATCAGACGTGTGGATGCTGTTTTGCATGTATGTAGTTGGTGGATGAGCTGTAAGATTAAAGCCTCAAGGGGAGAAGGGGTTCATGGGTTTGCAAGGTGAATTAAACCAATGAGTAGCTAAATTAGTGTTTGGTAGCAGCCTGAAACATGTCATGGCTCCCGGCAGGATGGCTCCACCCTGCAATGGATGTTCAGTGGGTGTATCGGGATACCACCCATTGTGGATACCCGGGTTTTTTTTGTTTTTTCTTATTCTGTGGGTAGAGGAGAATAACATATGGCATGGTTGGTGGATTGGACTATGAATATGGTTACCTGAAGTGTAGTCTCAGGTGTATAGTGGATTTCTGACATTCTCAACCTGATGAATTATGAGACCAGCAGCATCGATTTCAATATGTTAAATCAGGGACTACAACTACCATGCTGCATTGTGATACAAATTGAAACCAGAACTGGCCAAAAGGTTTCACTCCTGGAACTGGGTAACTCGGCAACTCTGGATGCATGTCAGGCCACCCTGCTGCCCAGCACTCTCTTGCAATCAACTGGCAGTGCCCCAAGGCATAGGTAAGGACTCTTCAGTCTGACGAAGAGACGGCTAAGGCGAAATATGATAGACGTCTATAAAATCCTGAGTGGAATGGGTAAATGTGAATCGATTGTTTACTCGTTCAGAAACTATAAACAGTAGATGACGCATCATAAACTTACAAAGTAGTACATTTGAGATAGGAGATATTGTTTCATCCAAAGCACAATTAAGTTCTGGAATTCATTGACAGAGGATATGGTAAAAGCTGTTAGTGTAAGTGGGTTTAAGAAAGGTTCGAACAAGTTCCCGGAGGAAAAGTCCATAAGCCATTATTAAAGAGGACCAGGGAAATCCACTGCTTAACCTTGGGATAAGCAGCATGGAATTTGCCTACCTTTTGGGAACCTAACAGGTTCTTGTGACCTGAATTGGCGACTATTGGAAACAGGAAACTGGGTTTGATGGGCCTTTGATCTGGACCCAGTATAGCAGTTCTTATGTTGTTGTTTTTTTTTAATGCTGAACAAAAATAAATAAATAAAATTTGAAAAGTATATTTTTCTTCTTTATAACAACTTTTACCATGAATTGTTAGTGTGCCATCTAGTGGTCTAAAAAAACCACAGAGAAAATGATTTATGGGAAAGTGAGTAGAGATTTAGAAACCAAAACTGAACTTTGCCTTCATAATAGCAACAACAACAACAACAACAATAATAATAATAATAGTCATCATTATCATAATAAAAGATGTGCAAGGTGCTTTACAGAGACAGATAAGAGACAATCTTCAGGCAGATTTAAATCTGGTTCCATATGTTTGGAATTTTCAGAAATTCTTTCGAACTTCTGGGTAAAGCAATCAGCCATCTACTGGAAGGGCTAGGAGAATTTCAAAAAAGATTTGAACATCCAAAGCAGAACTGAAATATTGGCTTATGGGAAATCCAAAGTGGAGTCTCAGTTTAACAAAATGCCCTTTGAAGCTATGGAAAAACTGAAGCAAGTTATTCAAACCCAGTTCAGAATTTTTCCCAGGAAGATTTGACAGAACAATTTAAAAAAGATGTTATGAATTTTTCCAGGTTTTTGAAATCATTCAAAAAAAACTATTTGGAAGAAGTTAAGACATTTTGTTTGTGAGTCAAGAACTAAGAGGCATGTTTACAAATATGAGATCTGTCCAAAAAGAAACCAAACTTGCTAAACAGGGTGCCAACAAGCCAACACTGCAGACTCACGATAATAATGATGTATTGTGGTGATCTTAAGCTTTAGCCACGTGAATTAGTTATGGACTAAAAGTAGTAGAGTGACCTCATCTCATGTGCCTTTTGCTATTTCTGAAACATGTCATGACAGGCGACCTTTCAGAGTGGATTTCAACTTCAGGAACAAAAGGAAGTCCATAGAGGCCAAATCTGGAGAGTAGGGAGGCTGCGGGATATTTTTGCTCATCTGTACAGAGACGTGGGACAAATTTTGCAGCAACATGATGCATCTGAAGTTTTTCAGTCACAATTATCTGACATAAACTTTTACTGATGCCTATTTCTTCAGCAACTTCGCAAACAGTTAGGTGACAATTTTCAAGAATCAAAGCACATACTTTCTTAACGTGATCATCGTCCAGTTTTGGGATTATCTTCAATGGACATTCTGCCTGATTTGAAACGTTGGTACCATTTGTAACATTGTTTGTGGCTTAAACAATCCTCTCCATAAGCTTCCTGCAACATCTGAAAAGTCTCAGTAAAAATCAGTTTCACACAGAATTTCATGCAAACACTTTTCTCTTCAAGATCCTTCATGTTTCAACTTGCAAAAAATAGCAAAAGGCACATGAGATGAGTTCACTCTACTGCCTATAGTCAATAACTAATTCACGTGGCATGATCGAGCAAGTGGAAGGCTAAAACTCAAGGTCACCACTATATATCACCATTATCGTGAGTCTGGCTCACTGGCGCCCTCTCTAGCAAGTTTGATTTCTTTTGGCACAGACCTCATATGTGTTAAACAGAATGGGATGTAGCATGCACTGTTAGTGTGGGCCCTTGGTATTGCTACCATATCTTAAAAACAGTCAGCATGCTAAAACTCTGGCACTAGGTGTTTGCTGAGGTATGGGGCAGGAGCAGGGCATGTTATGGGCGGAGAATGGGCATGGACAATGCTTGCAGTTAGCTTATGTGTTGTCACTGATGGAGACAGTGTGGGTGCACGTCATCAAGGGAAGGTGTTAAGTGCCCTTACATTACCAGCCGGCAGTTAGCGCGGCTGCTCCAAAAAACCTGTAGTCAGGCAATGAGCATCTTAAACCCTCTAGCTCTGAACTGTATCAGCATCAAATCCCCACCCTTATCCCTTTCCTGTCAGCATCAAATCCCCAGCCAAATAGAATCAACCGACTCTCCCCGATCCATGGACAATTATGCCCCTTTGCTGTTCGGAGTTCAAAATGGTGGCTCCGACACCCTGTGGTAGTTTCATGCTATGACCACTAGGGGGGGCTGACAAATAAGGGCGCAGCTAGGGTTCATTCCTGCCATACCACTATCTCCAAACAGAGATCTCCGGTAAGTGCCAGGAAGGGGAGATCAAGTATAGGTGGGGGAGGGTTAGGTGATGTTCTTCTGAGGGAAAGATGGGGAGGTGAAGCTGATTGGGAAGGGGATCAGGGATGGGATATGGGGAAGTGATGCTGATGGGGTCAGGAAGGATGGGGGAGGTCATACACTGGCATCCGGTATGGGAACTACATTGGCAGACAGCATGGATATACTTAGTGCAGTATGCTAATGGTTAGCGCATCATTTACCATGCGCCAGTCATATTGTGCTCTTACCGAGCAGCAACACAGTAAAAGCTCCACACTAACTGCTTGGCATGCTATGGGTTAGGAGCAGCAAGGGCATTGATGGCACATTTTGATTAGCATGGGCATCACTGGCACATAGTAACCACAAATGTTGCCATTAGTGTGCCTGAAGGGGTGGCAGTAAATGCACCTGCAGTTTAGTGCAGTGAGGTGCATTTCCCCACGATGACTGCAGGGGGATTGCCCCAACCATTAGCGTGAGGCTACTTCACCTCCTGTACTAAAGTTTTGAGGCTTACTGCATGCTAGGATAGTGCATTTTAGTAAACACGCCCCATTTGCTGATGCATTTACTGTATGATAAGTGGCTGCCCAGAGCGTTGACTACACAGACATTGCACTTACCCTGTGTCAATTTTTGCACCTACTGTGCGGTAAACACAAAAACTTATCATGCTTGAGTAAATGGGCCATAATATCAACATACAAAAAACTAACCAAAAAAAGTTGCTTTACAAATTAATGTGCAGTCGGAATGGACTAAGGCATGCTTATGCTCAAATGATAGCTTTTGGTGACTTGTTTCAGATGCTCTACCATAGTAATGAAACTCCAGTTCTCAAATGCCAAAGATGGGTCTAATTTTCAACATGAATATTCATGAGATATTTGCCTACAATTGATCCAAGAATAGATCCACTTGCCTTTTGTCTAACTATTTGTGACTCACAAATTCCTATACCAATTAGTAAATGCACCCAAAACATTTTTGTCAGATATTTGAATTGAGGGTGCCATTAAAAAACGACCTCCAACTAGTCCTTTTAATCTTTTATAAGTGATCATGCATCCAAAAACTGCCATACATTAGCCAATTAACCAATACGTTTCAAATCATTATTTTCAATTCTGCTTCAGAGCAAGGCAGTACTCATCTGAATCTTCATAACTCCCATCCCGCCCTTCTTCATACTGGGAGAAGTTAATCAATCATTCTTCCTTCAGAGCTCAATGGCTTATGCTAAACAAATACAGCTGAGGCGTCTTTTTATGTTCATTAAACCCCGTCCCCTCAGCAGATCAAAGTAACGAGTGACAATCTATCTGTAAATTCAAACCCTTAGGCTCTACCGTATCTAGGTGAAATATCCAAAAAACTGCTCCCTCCTATCCAATAAAGCAGGGGTGTCCAACCCTCTCCTGGAGGGCTGCAACCCTGGCAGGTTTTCGGGATAGCCCTAATGAATATTCATGAGATATATATGCATTAGAGATATCCTGCCAACCTGATTGGTTTGTGGCCCTCCAGGACAGGGTTGGACACCCCTGCAATAAAGGATCCCGTTCTTCTTCTCACCATGGCTGATGTATCTGCTGCAAAATACAACATCATAGTTGATCAAATGTATGTTGTTTCTGTATACAATGATCAACCATCTGAGCTGGCTGGGTATCAGTATTAAGTCAAGATCGATGTTCACAGAGGCATGCAACCATACTCTGATGAATACGACCTACAGTACATACAACTTTTTGCATGGACATACAATTAGACAAACCACATAGGTGGTCTTACAGTTCCTATAATCGTGTCCTGTAATACCGGATCAATCCATGAACTTCCTTCAAGAGCTGATTGATAGGACTCACATTACCACAACTAAAATGGCCTGGAGTGTTTGAAATTTCATGTTCAGTATACCAAGTCTGGAAGGGACTAACATAATTGGCTATATTTTTCCCTTTGAAAGGTCACTATAGGACATTCAATAAAACAATCATGTAACGAGGGGGGCGGAGCCTGATGTCGAGCAGAGCAGACGCATAGAGCTGAGCTCCGGGGGGAATCCCTGTTAATCCGGTCCTGTCGCTACCCACAGTGTCGCACACAGCTTCGCTTTGTCAGTGTTCGCTGGGGTGCTATGGAGGGCCCTAAGCTGACCCGACTGGAGTTTGTAGGGGCGCAAGGTAGCGGTGCAAAGCGCTCGAAGTCGGACCCCATATCGCCGCAAAAGATGGCCACCGCCCGGGAAGGCTCTGATGCTTTTCAGGAACTGCTCGTGGAGGTGCGTGGAATACGAGAGCTGGATGTGGCTAATGGTGAGTCCTTGGGCACGGTAAAGGACGAACTGAGTGCGCTGCAGAGTAGCATGGAAAGCATCTCCATTCAGCAAGATAAAACTGAGCAGATGGTAGCGGCCCATGAGGAGCAGCTGCACATGGTGGATAAGCATGAAAAGGAAATCCGTATGCTGCAAAGGGATTTGGAGGACAGCAACAATAGGGCCCGTAGAAACAATGTGCGGGTGATCGGTGTGCCGGAGGGCGCTGAAGGGAAGGACATGGTTGCTTTCCTACAACGGATGATTCCTGCGGCGCTGAATCTTACCTTTGCAATGCCGTTTGAAATTGATCGGGCCCATAGGGTCCCCTCTCAGCCTCAACCCAGTATCAAGCGGCCAAGGCCAATTATCCTTAGGATTCTTAGATTCCAGCAAGTGGCTCAAATAATGGAGGTTTCTCGGATGCGGCCATCTGCGGAGTATGAAGGCTTCCGGCTTTTCTTTTTCCCAGACTTTGCCAAGAGCACTGTTGCCCGGAGGAAGCGCTTCTTAGCTTTGAGGCCTCGCCTACAGCAGCTTCAGGCGCGATATGGGCTCATGTATCCTGCGCGAATGCGAGTGACTCTCCATAATCAAACTAGAACCTTTGATGAACCCGAGGCGCTGCATTTATTCCTTGAGGACAAAGAACTTACGCTGATGCGCTGAAAAGTGGATTGTATTTTGGGTGTGAGAGTGAGGAAGAGTCGGGCCGGTTTTGGGCTGAAGCTTCTGGATGGTCTGGACTCAGAACACAATTGATGTTGTGTGTTTGTTGCAGAGAGTTATGTGTGCAAATGGTTGGGTTTACACTGTGCTGTAATAGTGATATAAGTTTTACGTAAAGGGTGTGGTTCACATTTGAGATGTGGGTAGAGACTTTGAAGATGTATTTTGATTTCCCTCTGTGCCTTCCCTGCTCTTATCAGGGTTGCCAGTTCAGGATAGAGGAGGATGTACCCCTATGTGGTCTGGTAAGAGGATCATGCCCACGGGGTGGTGGGGATTGGGGCCGTTGACTGCAGTTAATGTGTGTGGGGGGTTTTTAAGCGTAGCAGTGTGGCTCTCCTTGAGGGAGATGAAACTTGGTGGAGTGAGGCTAATTCTGAATAGTGAGGCTGCATGGTGGAGGGGGCTCAGATATCAGACATCCTTGTTAGTTTTTCCTAGATTTAGCTATGGCTAAGAGGGTGTCCTTTAGAGTTCTCTCACTAAATGTGAAAGGGATCAATAGCCCTGTGAAAAGGAAAAAGATCATAATGTATGGAAAGCAGGAAGGGGCTGATATTTTATTTCTGCAAGAGACCCATCTGAATGCCAAGGAGTCCCTGAAGCTAGGTATAAAACCCTACATGCTAGTGGCATATTCTGCGGCTATTCGCAAGCGCTGTGGGGTGGCCATTTTGGCCAAGAGCTCCTTGGTTTTGGGGAGTCCTCAGGTTTGTTCTGATATTGAAGGGAGGTGGGTCAAGGCTATAGTTAAGGTTGGGGCCCTGGAATTGGTTTTACTTAATGTTTATGCCCCCAATGTAGACTGTCCAGAATTTTTTAAGGCCCTGTGTTTGTGTTTCTATGGGGAAATCAATAATTCTGGGAGGGGATTTTAATTTGGTACTAGATCCTATTGTTGATAGGAAGCCTCCCAGGACTGCTGGAGCCTCTAGGGCATAGACAGCTCTGCTGTCTGTACTTCGAGAGGCTGGGCTGGTTGATATTTGGAGGGTCCAGCATCCTGGTGAGCAGGATTTTACTTATTTTTCGCCTCCACATAAGACTCTTTCACGGACAGATTTTTTATTGGTCTCTAAGACTCTGACCCCTAATGTCGTTTCATCATATATTCACTCTGCGCATGTCTCGGATCATGCTGCTGTTTCTTTGGTGATCTATGATGAGACAACGTCTTTAAATTCCTCTAGGTGGTCCTTTGACAGGTCCCTTCTGGGAGATGAGGACTTCTGTCAGAGAATCTGGGATGCAATTGCTGAATATCTTAGGTTTAATTCTCACCGGGATACCTCTACTTGGGCTTGGTGGGAGGGTTTGAAAGCTTCTCTGTGGGCCACTATCATGAGCTTTGGTATTGTGAGGGCCAGACGGAAAAAGATGCTGCTGGCTGAGTTGGAATCACAGATCAAGGCTGGGGAAAGTGTTTTGGTTAAGCGTGCTGATCCAAGTATCCTTCTGCGTTTGCAGAGGCTGAGGTCTAAATATAATCTAGAGCTCTCACGTGCCGCCTCACAGAGTATCAAAATGCAGGGGGGGGGCCTTCTACTGGGAGGGGAATAAGGCAGGACGCTTGTTGGCGCATGCCCTTCAGGGCCGTAAGGCTGTTGGACGTATTGCAGCTCTGAGAGACCCTCTGGGGCAAATGGTATTAACAACGGATACGGAGATTGTGGAGGCTTTCCGAACCTTCTATGCTCAATTATATTCGTCTGAAATTGAGTTTTTACAGCTGGCTTTTGAGCGGTTGGTAGCTGGAGTACACAGGCCAACGTTGAGTGAGGAGGACAGGGTGGAGTTGGACTGTCCGATTTCTCTCGCTGAGATCCACCTAGCTTTAGATGCCTTGGCGACTGGTAAGGTGGCCGGCCCAGATGGGCTGCCCACAGAGTTTTTTAAAGTTTTCGCCAAGGAGCTAGCCGCCCCCTTGTTGCTGTACTTCCAATCGTTAGTGTCTCCTCAGGTGGGTTCCTTTGCTGCTGCTAATATAATAGTTTTGGAAAAGCCTGGAAGGGATCCTTTAATGGTGGGTAATTATCGCCCGATTTCGCTACTTAATGCGGACTATAAAATCTATGCCACGATACTAACACAGCGTTTGTCTAAGGTGGTTCCCCTACTTGTGCACCCGGATCAGTGTGGTTTTGTGGGGGGTAGGTCGACCGCTGATAATGCTAGGCTTTTGTGTCATATTTTGGCTCAGGGAGAGACGGCGAGTCGCCCCTTGGTGGGGTTGTCCCTGGATGCTGAGAAAGCGTTTGACCGCTTGGAGTGGCCTTTCTTACTCTCTGCCCTCAAGTGGTTTGGCATAGGGGAGGGTTTCCTTCGACTGCTCAAGATAATGTACGCTAAACTGGTGGCCAAGGTTTGTGTGAACGGTCTGTAGTCACAGGACGTTGAGTTGGGTCGGGGCACCCGGCAGGGTTGCCCCCTCTCCCCAGTGCTCTTTAACTTAGCTTTTGGAGCCTTTGGCACTTATTCTAAGGCAATGTCCTAGGGTTCAGGAGGCACGGCTCGCTGGGACGGAAGTTAAGCTTTCGGCTTATGCGGACGACCTTCTATTGTTTGTTTCGCCGGCGTCTGTTTCCTGCGTACTGGAGCTTATTGATCAGTACTCTCAGCTATCGGGGTATAAAATAAACTGGTCTAAGTCTGTTGCTTTTCCGTTGAACCCGTTGGTCCACAAAGAGGATATGCAGGCGTTCCCTTTTGTTTGGGAGTCTAAAGCGGTTAAGTATTTAGGAGTGCATTACTGCTACCCTATGGAAGAAACAGTTCGTGTTAATACCTCCCTATTGCTGACAAAGGTTCGGGCTATGACTACTAATTGGTCCCCGTTGGTCCTGTCATGGTGGGTCAGGTTAGAGACAATTAAGATGACTATTGTCCCTAGAATAAATTATATCCTGGAAATGCTCCCCTGCTTTTTGCCGCCTCGTACGTATCAGCAGTTGGGAAGGGAGCTGTCTCATTTTTTGTGGAAAGGTAAGGTACCACGCATTGCCATGAGGAAGCTTAAGTTAAGTAAAGATGAGGGAGGGGTTAATTTTCCAGATTTTCTGTCTTACCATAGGGCATTTCTGATGAAGCAGGGTTCTAGATGGTGTGAGTTGAGATCGGAACGGAGTCCGGTCTGGTTGGGGATTGAGGCAGATTTGTTGGCGCCCGTTCCAACTGAGTTCCTACCAGGTATGTTGCTCCCGCAGGGAGGGGCTTGTCCCTTGATGATTGTGGATACGCTTCGTGCCTTCTTGGTCTTGGCCGAGGTATGTAATGATCGGCTTTCTAGTCATCTTCCTTTATGGTATAACCCTCTTTTTAAGATCCAACATCAGACAGTTGCATGGCGACAATGGTTTTCCAGGGGCATTTGGACTATCGGTCAATTAGTCCTCAAAGGGCAGTGGAAATCGTTTGAGCGATTGCAAACTGAATTTAACCTTCCAGGGGTGCTGTACTTTCAGTGGATGCAGCTTAAGCACTGTGTTCAGAAGTCCAAGGTTGATGTTGCCTGCTTGACGGAAGAGGCAGGGCTTAAAAATGTGATATGTGAGGCTGGGCAATCAGCGGGGGTGGCTTCCTTTTATTACAGGCAATTGGATCGGGGTTCCCTCTCCCAAGGGGTAGGCCTGCACAGGGTATGGGCACATGATGTGGGTACTGCCCCTTCCCCAGTAGGATGGAGGAAATTTTGGGCAAAACAAGTGCGGGTAGCAAGGTCGGCGGCCATAACGCAGTCTCTTTTCTTCTTTGCCCATAGGGCTTTCTGTACTCCCGTTAGGGTGGCCAAATGGGATAAGAAGGCCAGCAGCCAGTGTTGGTCGTGTTTGGGGAGCGTAGGTACCTTTGTTCATGTAGTTTTCGAATGCCCTTGTGTCCAGATCTTTTGGAGGCGGGTATGGAAGCAGATGCAAGTGGTTTTGGGGTTTGTGGGACCCTTACCTGGGAGATTGTGGGGTTTCGTTCTAGTGTGACTATCCCCTCATTGTCTAAAGAAAACTACTTTTTGTTCGATTTTATGTTGGGGATAGCCATACATGAAATTGTTCTGCATTGGAAGTGCACTTATGAGCTCAATTGGATAGCCTGGTGGAACAAGGTGTGCCTTTATAGTTACTAAGAACAACTACCCAGGAGGGGCGTGAAGGTGACAGTGTCCCTTGGGAATAAGTAGAAAGCTCTGAGAGATTTTGTAAATGCAGCGGAAGTGAGTACATAGCAGATATATCTTGTCTCTGTACTTTTGGGGAGTGCCCTGCAGGGGGAGCGTGGCTGTTGCGTTTACTTGTCTAAGGCCTTATTTATACACCACATAGGGGTGGGGAGGGGAGGAAGGGGGTACTTGGTTTGTGTAACTATGGGGATGGTGGGCTATTATTACTGATGGTTGTATGTGTTATGAGGTGTTTTTCTGTTTTTGTATATTTTGTGTTAGCTGTGTGGGTTTGTTGTTTGTTGTGCAGAAAATGTAAATAAAGATTTAGAAAAAAAAAAACAATCATGTAACTGCAGTACTCTCCAATGTTTGTAAATCAAAGCAACTACTTGTGGAGCTCGAACTGAATAAGGCAAAGTACAAATGCAATGTGTGCCTTCAAGTCAATGTTGTCTCTAGTGTGGAGGAGTAATCTAGTGCTTAGAACACTGACTTCATAACCAAGCAACCAGGGTTCAATTCTTACTAGCACTCCTTGTGGCCTTGGGTAAGTCACTTAACTCTCCATTGCCTGAAAAAAAAAACCTGGCAATCTACTTCCAGCCACACTGCTAAGAAAAAGCAGGAGCTTCTGGGTTGTCAGGAGACAAAATACATTCAAGTAAATTTTCCTCTGCTGTAACATCTTTTTCAGTAGATGCTATTAACAAGTCACGCTGAACATAAAGATCTCATAAATAAGCTTGTTTAATAATTCTTAAGGGTAGCCATGTTCAAGATATCTTTGAAATACCTTTTTAGATTCTTCAATATAATCCTGTTTGGAGGAGCATAGTCTTCAAATCTGGAGAAATTTTCTTACTGGAAGGCCATTTTTTAACTTAACCGGATGATGACTTGTATGCTGCAAATAAATTATGCAGAGCTACAGGCTTTTGAGAAAGCATTGTTTTAAATTGCTGTCTATCACGTATAATCATAATATCTAAAAAAAGCTATTTGTAACCGATGAAATGTACTATCAAATTGTCCGACAAAATATTTTTGGGAGCCCTTCTTGATTTTCGTTCCTCTCAAGCCCCTCTGGATCCTCTACAATCTGGCTTTCACCTTTTACATTCTACCGAAATGGCTATCAAAGTCTCCAGTGACCTGTTCCTGGCAAAATCCAAGAGCCTTTATTTGATCCTCATCCTTCTTGATCTTTCTGCTGCTTTTGACTCTGTTGACCACAACCTACACCTTGATACCTTGTCCTCGCTTGGTTTTAAGGGCTCTGTGCTATCCTGGTTCTCTTCTTATCTCTCCCATCACTCTTTCAATGCTTGTTCTGGTGGATCCTTCTCTACTGCTATCCCGCTCTCAGTTGGTGCACCTCAAAGATTTGTCTTGGGTCCACTCCTTTTCTCTCTATATATCCAGTCCCTTGGTGCACTCATCTCTTCCCACGGCTTTCAGCACCATCTCTGTGCTGATGACTCCCAGATCTACCTCTCTGCACCTGAAATCTCTTTGGCAATCCAGGCCTGGATCTCTGCCTGCCTCCCTGACATTGCTGCTTGGATGTCTCACCGCCACTTGAAATTGAACATGGCCAAAACCGAGCTACTTATTTTTCCCCTTAAACCTTCATCTCCCCTTCCTCCTTTCTCCGTCTCTGTGGATAACTCTCTACTCCTCCCTGTCTCCTCAGCTCTCAACCTTGGGGTCGTCTTCGACTCCTCTCTCTCCTTCTCCACACACATTCAAACCTACTGTTTCTTTCTCTGCAACATCAACAAAATTGTCCCATTCCTTTCTGAACACACTACTAAGACACGTATCCACTCCTTAGTCACCTCCCATCTAGACTATTATAACCTACTCCTTGCTGGTTTCCCTCTGAATCATTTCTCTCCTCTTCAATCTGTTCAACACTGCTGTGCGGCTAATCTTCCGCCAGCCTTGTCATGCTCATATTACTCCACTTCTCAAGTCACTTCATTCGCTCCCTACTCATTTCTGCATCCAGTTCAAACTTCTCCTGCTGACCTATAAATGCATTCACTCTGCAGCTCCTCACTACCTTTACTCTCTTATCTCTCCCTACACCTTCCTTGGGAACTTCCATCTCTGTCCTTCTCTTCTACTGCTAATTCCAGATTTTGCTCCTTTCACCTTGCTTCTCTTTATGCCTGGAACAAACTATCAGAGTCTGTAAGTCTCAAATCCAGGATGAAAACTCACCTCTTTGCTGTTTGCTTTCGGATCTTGACTCAGCTGATCTCCTTTGTGTTTCCTTAACATTCCCCCTAGATATAACCCATGTCTACAGTTACTGTGTTGTCTGTCTTGACTAGATCGTAAGCTCTGATGAGCAGAGAGTGTCTTTTACATGTGTCCGTGCAGCTCTGCATATGTCTTGTAGCGCTATATAAATGTTCAGTAGTAGTAGTAATAATTTGTATTGGAATTTGTGAGTCAGAATTTGTGAAATTGTTTTTTCCTATACTGGTCCTTCTTGTGAATATAGTCTAACTACAGCAAGAACGTTTGTATACTATTGGCACATACCCCTCTAACTCCTTTCTCTTCTAGATCTTAGAGGGCAAAGATCCCTTCAGTAGCTCTATCATTAGTAGCCATGTCTTCATCTATTAATTAGGTTGTAAGCTTCATAGAGCATGGACTGTTTTTAATATGTTTGTAAAGTGCTGTGTGTACCTGTAGCACTAGATAAATGTTTAGTAATGGCAGCAGGAATTTTGATTACCATATGTGTCTCTGTCACTGTGCTCTCATTATGTATAGTTTGCAAAAGAACATATGACCATGATTGCAAAAGAACATGTGACCATGAAGTTCAATCTTCACCAACCTGCTTTAAGTTTCCCTCAACTTCAGTCACCCTTTCTTCCTTTTCTGAAATCACTGAGGAGGAAATCTTCTCTCCTCCAAACTCACTACCTGCTTCTCTGATCCCATTCTCACCTGTCTACTAAGCTCTATCTCTTTCACTTTCATCCCTTCCATCTGTCATATTCTTAACCTATCGCTTTCTACCGCAACTATTCCTGCTGTTGTTACATTTAAACATGCTATTGTTACAACACTCCTCAAAAACCCTCCACTAGACCCTATTTGTCCTTCATGTTATCGGCCTATCTCCCTCCTCCCCTTTCCTTCAAAACTGCTTGAATAAAGCAGTTCACCACTGCTGTCTTGACTTTCTTTCCTCATGCCCTTCTGGATCCACTGCAATCTGGCTTTCAGCTTCTACATTCTACAGAAAATAGCTCTTGCCAAAGTCGCCAGTGACTTGTTTCTTACCATATCCAAGGGCCTTTACTCAGTCCTCATCCTTCTTGACTTTTCTGCTGCTTTTGACACTGTTGATCATCACCTTCTCCTTGATACCCTGTCCTCACTTTTATTTAGAGGATCTTTTCTGTCCTGGTTTTCATCTGAACGCTTCCATCACAATTTTAGTGTATATTCTGGTGGATCCTTCTCTATTGCCATCCCCACTTTCAGTTGGTGTACCTCAAGGCTCTGTCTTGGGACCTCTCCTTTTCTACCCTCAGGGCCTGATACTAAGTTGTGACGGCTATGTGCATCTAAGGCGCATGGCCATCGCTGCTGAACTTTAACTCTTGATATTCAATCTGGGACCATATCAGGTAACCAGAATTGAATATCTGGGTCTGCCACAATGAGCCGCACAGCGTGGAAGCTAATCAGGCAGGGGGCGATATAGAGCCACTACCTGGTTAGTTCCCACAGGTAAAGGTAGTTGAGGTTTTCCCATGCCTACCTTAACCTGGGGGTCATTAACTGGGCAGCGGTTCAATATCACCACTGCCCGGTTAGCAAAAGGTGCCACCTCAGCTACGCCTCAGAACGCCCACAACATGCCTTGATTCTACATGGATAGCCTCAAGGCGTGTAGCAGCAGAACAGGTAGCTATTTATCAGTGCTAGTGCCGATGAATATCCCTATATAGAAGCATTTACACGGTTTGCAAGTTTTTAAAATGTGTAAATGCCTTTAAATATCGGGCCCTCAGTCCTCTGGTGCACTTATCTCCTTGCATGGTTTTCAGTAGCATCTTACACTGATGACTCTCAAATCTACTTCTCTGTATCTGAAATCTCTTCAGGGATCTAAGCCCAGATCTCTGCCTGCATTTCCAACATTGCTGCCTGGATGTCTCACCGCCTTCTGAAATTGAAAATGGCAAAACCGGGCTCCTTATCTTTCCACCTAAACCCTTTTCCCCCCTTCCTCCCTTCTCTGTTTCTGTAGATAACAGTATTCTTCTCCCTGTTTCTTCAGCTTGCAAACTTGGGCAACATCTTTGACTTTACTCTCTTTTTCTCTGCACACATTCAGCAGATAGCTAAAACCTATCACTTCTTCCTCTATAGCATCAGCAAAATTCATCCCATCCTTTCTGAACACATTTCTAAGACGTTATCCACTTTTAGGGGTATGTTTACAAAGGTGCGCTAATGTTACCAGCGTTAAGTGCAGCGGTAACATTGTTGTTAAGTGCAATCGAGTCGGAGTCAACTCATTGCGACCCTCTTGGATAGCTATCCTAAATTGTGTTCGGTCTTGAGTCAGGTGGCTCATTGTTGACAGACTGGTACCCGTAGCTGCTGTTATTGTCTCGATCCATCTCATTGCTGGCCTTCCTCTTTTGCGTTGATCTTCTATCTTGCCAAGCATGATGTCTTTCTCTAATGATCTCTCTCTTCACATGATGTGTCCAAAGTATGAAAGTTGAAGTCTTCTCATCTGAGCTTCTAAAGAAAGCTTAGGTTTGATCTCCTCTAGTACCGACTGGTTTGTTCTTCGGGCAGTCCATGGTATACACAGTATTCGCTGCCAGCACCATAATTCAAAGGCTCAATTTTCTTCCTGTCGATCTTTTTCACTGTCCAGCTTTCACATCCATATGATGTTATTGAAAATACCATTGCTTGAACAAGTCAAATCTTTGTATGGAGAGAGACATCTCTGCTCTTGAGAATCTTATCTAGGTCTTTCATAGCCATTCTGCCAAGAGCAATGCGTCGTCTGATTTCTTGACTGCTTGTTGCTTCTTTATTGATAGTTGATCCAAGTAGGTTAAAGTTGTTCACGATTTCAATTTCTTCTCCTTCAACGATGAACCTTTCGATTATGCAAGTTGTCATTAAGGTGTAGGCCCATTTTGAGACTATGTTCTTTGATTGTGAGAAGCAAATGTTTCAAATCATCTTCACTTTCAGTCAGTAATGTGGTATCATCAGCATAGCGAAGGTTGTTGATGAGTCTTCCACCAGTCTTCACACCTCTGTTGTCTTCATACAATCCTGCTTCTCTGATGATTTGTTCTGCATATACATTAAACAGGTAGGGGGAAAGTATGCAGCCTTGTCTTACACCTTTGCTTATTTTAAACCATTCTGTTTCTCCTTGTTCCATTCGAATGGTTGCTTCTTGATCAATGTACAGATTGTGCAAGAGTACGATCAGGTGTTCTGGTATACCCATGCTTCTTAATGTGGCCCAGAGTTTCTCATGGTTTACACAGTCAAAAGCGTTGCTATAGTTGATAAAGCACAAATAGATATCCTTTTGGTATTCTTTAGTCTTTTCAAGGATTCATCTCACATCCGCAATGATGTCTCTCGTTCCTCGCCCTTTCCTGAACCCTGCTTGCACTTCAGGTAGTTCTTGTTCCAGGTATGGTTGTAGTCTCTTTTGAATAATCTTCAGTAGAATCTTGCTGGCATGCGGGATCAGTGCGATTGTGCGATAATTTCCACAGTCAGTTGGATCACCTTTCTTTAATATTGGTATAAACACAGATCTTTTCCAGTCAGTTGGCCATGATGTTGTCTTCCATATTTCTTGGCAGAGCCTTGTAAGTATGGTAACAGTTGCATCAGATTGCTGTAATACTTCTATGGGAATGCTATCAATGCCTGGTGCTTTGTTCTTTGATAAGGCTTTCAATGCTGCTTCAGCTTCTTCTTTCATCACCAATGGTTCCCGATCATAAGGTACAGGTTGAAACGGCTGTTGGTCCACTTGATCTTTATCATATAAAAACTCTGTATATTCCTTCCACTTTTTCTTGATCTTCCCAGCATCATTCAACATGGAACCATGAGCATCTTGTAACATTCCAATTTGAGGCTGGAACTTTTTCTTTAACTCTCGTAGCTTTAGGAAAGCCGATCTTGTTCTTCCTCTAATAGTTTCTTCTTCTATATCCTTGCATGCATCATTGTAGTACTTTTCCTTGTCCTGTCTTGCTGCACATTGGAAATCTCTGTTGAGTTCTGTGATTGTCTTTCTTTCTCCTCTGGCTTTAGCTTCTCTGCCTTTCTGGGCAATTTTCAGTGTTTCTTCCGTCATCCATTTTGGCCGTTTTTGCTTTTTCAGCTTTTGTAGAGACTTCTCGCTTTCTTCCATCACAACCTTCTTGATGTCATTCCATAACTCTTCTGGAGCTCTGTCATTTGTATCTAAAGCAGCAAATCAATTTTGCAGGCAGTCTTTAAATTCCAGTGGTATATTCTCAAGGTCATATTTTGCTGCATTCATGAGTGGTTTGCTCTTTTTCAACTTTAGTTTGCATACTAGTAGTTGATGATCTGTACCACAGTCAGCTACAGGTTTTGTCTTTGTTGATGTTTTAGAACTTTTCCATCTTTGACTTCCACAGATGTAGTCAATTTGATTTTTATACAATCCATTGGGTGAAGTCCATGTGTACAGTCACCGCTTGTGTTGATGGAAGAATGTGTTTGAGATGAATAGATCGTTGGTCCTGCAGAATTCTCTCAGTCTTTCTCTAGCTTCATTTCTGTTGCCAAGTTCATATTTTCCAACTACTTTGCCTTCTTCTTTGTTGCCAACTTTTGCGTTCCAGTCACCCATGACTATCAGGATATCCTGTTTGCATGTTCTGTCAATTTCAGCTTGTACTTGTTCATAGAACTCTTCAATTTCATTCTTTTCTGCATCTGTTGTTGGGGCATATTCTTGAATTATAGTTGTGTTGATAGGCATTCCTTGTAGACGAATAGAGATTAAGCTTTCGCTGACTGCATTGTATTTCATTACAGTTCTTGCAAGTTTCTTCTTTATTATAAATGCAACACCATTTCTTCTTTGTCTTTCATTTCCAGCATAGTAGACCATGCGATCATCTGATGCAAAGTGTCCGATGCCAGTCCATTTCAGTTCGCTGACACCCAACAGATCAAGTTGTACATGTTCCATTTCATTCTTGACCACTTCCAACTTCCCTTGGTTCATGCTTCGTGCGTTCCATCTTCCAATGCGTAAGACATCTTTACAGCTTCTGACTCTCATTTCATGCGCAGCTACATCAGCAGTCAGACGTCCCGAGGGCTTTGATCCAACCACATCATAAATGCTGGCATTACTCTGAAAAGTCTTCAGCTCTTCCCCAGTAGCTAGTTGAGTGCCTTCCGACCTGGAGGTCTCATCTTCCAGCACTATAGCACAATTTGTTTTATTGTAACTATCCATTAGGTTTTCATGGCAAGATACAGAAGTAGATTGTCGGGCCTTTCTTCTGTGCAGTTTAAGTTTGGTGTTGTTGCCGTTGTCACAGAAATGTGATCCTCCGTCGTCAACACTATCCCATTCTGCTGCTGCCCAGATGGGTAGTTTGTCTTGGTCTCATGACCTCTGTAACATTAGCAATGTCATATAAGGAAGTGGGCGTACCGGCGTCAAGGTAGCAATGGCTGTTTAACGCGCGGTAAAGGGCACCTTGGCCAGTTATCGCATGTTAACTGGACATTGCATGTTAAGGCTGACAAGGCGCCTTAACCTAAGGTGCTTTAGGTTAAGGCACCCTATAAGGTGCCTTAACCTAAGGTGCCATAGAAGGTGCCCTAAGGATGTTAAGGTGACCCAAGATATGGTGCCCTAAGGGCAGTAAGGTGCCCCAAGTTGACAAGCATGAAATGTATGGCCAGAAAACAGATGTAACCCTAACGCTGCACAGAGCACCAAGGAAAGGCAATGGACAAGTGATGGAAGGAGGGAGAGGTGGGAGCTGATGGACCTGCCAAATCTGCATGCAGCCTATGTGGCAGCCGGTAAAATGGACAAACATATCGGAGGCAGCTGTACCGATGCACAGGGTGTTGGCAATGTAAAGTGCTACAATGACAATGGGTGGCAGAGGATGGGAATATGTGTCCTCCAGTGGAAATAAAGGTGGCAAGATATTTTCAATGATAGGAGGACAGAGGAGTAGTAGTGCCATGCAGAGCAGACACAGGAGAGGCAAGCATGAAGAGCCGCAATGCAGAAAAGAGTACCAGTGCAGGACATGGGGTAGCAGCCTGCACATGAAGACAAGATGCTATACAGCTGACAGACGGAGATAGACAGATGGAAGGGTGACTGACAACTGTGATAAGGGTATTATGTGCTGGCAGCACAGATCTGCAGAGATATGACTTTCACAGGAATGAAAAGGACTTGCCCGGACAGGCCTAATAAAATGAGAACACTGATGGATTGAACCCATGACCTCTGCCTAGGAAGTTATTGTATTAACCAGTGGACTATACCTCTATGGCACTGTTCCCTCTAAGCTGTGCGCGTGTGCGCGCGCACACACCTCGCCGAGTGAGCGCACATACTTTACAACAGAGCGCACAAAAATTACGGTTCTGATTCTGATAGAAAACAACACAGACGTTCTTAAAATTGAAAAGTTGTTGCGTATTTATGGTTTTCACAAGTTCTACAATATTTTCTAGTGCAATCAATGTGGTGTACATACTGTATTCTGACGTGTAGTCAAATTTTAAAGTATATAACTCCGAGTGTCATTATGTGGCGCACAAAAATTTAACCTTCCTTCAAAAGCTGCACAGCTGATATTTTATGCACACACAGCCTACAGAAAATTAGAGGGAACATTGCTCTATGGCTTTTGTCTTAGCAATGGCTGGCTACAGAAAGACTGCAGGTCACCACACAAAATGTCTGCTGTGTTTACCAGGATAGGGTAAACCTACCAGTACCCATGATGCAATGCACATGAAGAACAGCAGTCTACATCTGATCACCAGATGGGGTATGTACCTCTCCAGCACCTCAGTTTGGTAGGGGGAACTGATCATGTGTGGTACTGGCACAGAATAGCTAAAGACCATGCCATTGTGTGGGTTCTGTGCTCACCCTGAGGGTGAGGTGGGGCACCCAGCACCAGGTCTGCAGTACCAGGGCTGGTTGAGAGAGGCTTTACTGCAGGTCCCTCATCAGTGCTAGTGTGTGATAGGTATTCCTTGTAGACACACCTAGGATAATCCTGTGTCCATCTGTATTCTGCAGTCATGTTTAGCCCTTGTGAACCATGACGCACCCAGAATAGTGTTTATCCAGTGTGGTTTACATTGTCATTTTTTATAAGAGCAGGGGGTGTCTGGACTCACGTGCAGATTATGTAGTACCACCTATCCAACTGCTCTCTCTGGGTCAAGGTGGTGGACAGGATCTGCCCCCAACAGACCCACACTCCACATCTTTGCAATGGAGGCAGTAGAGGGACATGATGAAGGGTTGTGGGAACAACAACCCCAGTCCTGCTGGCAAAAGGGTGCAATCCAGGGCTGTTGATGCAGATCTGTACTTGTCACAAGGGTACTGGCTGTCCCCCACCACAATCTGCATGCCACCCACCTGAACAGGGCTTGGCCTTGGTCTACTGTGGGCAGATGCCACTGCCCCCTCAACCACCAGTACCCCTCCCCCACTATGCTGACATACCCATATGCTGGTGGTGTGCAGTCTGAGGCCATCCAGTGTGCAGGTAGGCGGATGCCTAGGGTGTGGTGTCTGGGGTAGGGGTGTCTACATAGACATCCACACTTCCCCCTGGCAAAGCCTGCCAATGTTATGTGCCTGCCATTTCAGGGGTGGGGGAGACAGCTCGGGGGTGTCAGGTTGGTGATGTAGCAACTATTGTCTAGGGTGGACCTGGTAAATGTAGGTAGATTGTGTTATGCCAGCAGACTGTGGACAGGCTAGACCATGTAACTCTGGTACGGTGTACCCAGTTTGACCTACTGGGTGTAGATATGTTGCAGACAAAGTGTGATCAGACCCTGCAATGTCTTCCTACAGGCTGCAGCAGAGGGTGTTCCTTTAGCTAGGTTTCCGATCTGTTTGGGACGCATCCTGGGGAAGGTCTGTAGACCCTTGTTGGCGTGGTCCCCAGATGTGCACTGATTGCCCTATTACAGGCATCGTGGTACCTGTGTGACCTTTGGGGTACCTGCTGGATACTGTCCCCTGGATGGGACACTGGGACTCAGACTACTGGGCATGTTTGCTCTTGGTCAGATGCTGTCCTGCTGATTTCCATTTTCTATGTTCCTATGTGCCACCTAGGCAACGGCCTAGTCCATACTGTGCCCCAGCTGCCCCCACTGCATGTCTCGCCTGCAGCCCCCTATGCCCATTTGCACCATCACCATAGTGGCCTTTCATACTTGGGCACTATACTGTTGCTGCAAAAGGAGCGTTACTATCACCTTTTTTGGGCTCCCTGCCTATGCTGTACATTGCTGACACTGAAATGGTTTCTTTCTCCTGCAAATGTGCATGTAACAGGTTTTCACTCGCGGTAATGTTCGGCCCTTCAGTTCCCCGCGTTAGTGTAGCAGGAGCCTCTCCCCGCCCACTCCCCGCCCATTGACCCCTTCTCTCCGCCCTCTCTCCACCCTCTGCGGGACTTACCATGGCCGGAGACGTTAACGTGCGTTAACGTTGCATCTGGTAACGTTAACGTAGTCGCTGCTACGTTACCGCGGTTTAGTAAACATACCCCTTAGTCACCTCCCTTCTAGACTACTGCATCCTGCTTCTCACTGGTCTCCCTCTGAATCATCTCTCACCCCTTCAATCTGTTCAAAACTCAGCTGCACGGCTAATCTTCTGCCAGTCTCGCCTTGCTCATGTAGCCCCTCTTCTCAAGACACTTCACTGGCTCCCTGTCCATTTCCACATCTGGTTCAAACTTCTCCTACTGACCTATAAGTCCATTCATTCTGCAGCTCCTCACTACTTTTTCTCTCTTATCTCACTCTACACCCCTCCTCGGGAACTCCGCTCCTCTGGCAGATCCCTTTTATCTTTGTCCTTCTCTGCCACTGCCAACTCCTGACTTTGTTCATTCCACCTTACTGCTCCATATGCCTGGAACAAACTACCTGAGTCTGTGCGTCGGGCTCCTTCTCTAGCCCTATTCAAATCCAGGCTAAACACCCACCTCTTTGAGGCTGCTTTTGGATCCTGATGCTCCTTACTCTCTTGTCTACTAATGTATATCTTACCGTACTCTAGTTTTCAGTTTTGCTATGCGTTTTGTCTTGATTAGATTGTAAGGTCCAATGAACAGGGACTGGCTCTTACATCTATATGTTCAGTGCTGTGTACACCTTGTAGCACTATACACATGATTGTAAATAACCTCATCAAAATAGAGCCCACTCATAATCTTCAAAGGAGAGACCAGTTAAACAAATTAACAACACCAAAAGAATTTATAAGGGCCAAAAAATCCACAAACAAGAAAGCCTTCTCCCATGCAGCCCCCATCTTGTGGAACACAATCCCATCAGAATTAAGATCCTTACCTGAAATCATGGAGTTTAGGAAAAAACTTAAAACACACTTATTTACAATGCACTATGGATCCTTGACGAATTCACCTCTCACCTCTCAGCTAGATAAAGGATAATCCTATTCCAGCTAATATATTTTTCCAGAAAAGGAATGAAGTACTGAAGCCCTAAAACAATGTATTGATGACAAATGAATAACAAATAACTCTGTATATAGTTTAATTCTGTTCCTTTGTACATAGTTCACTATTTGTTAATTGTTAAATGTAAGTTCCAATTTGTTATATGTAAAAAACAGCTCTCCCTGTTTACTGTTGTTCCATGTAGACCGCATCTGATCAATGGAAGGAGCGGTATATAAAAAAATCTGTTAATTAAATTAAATTAAATTATTAGTAGTATTAGTATGGCTTAGAAGCTCTTTGCATGGTAATGCAAAAAAAAAAAAATGTAAAAGCATGCAAAACAGCTATAAACAATTCTAAAGCCTGCTGAGACAACTACATCCGTCATCATTTCCAATGGGAAGAGTCAATCCTTTCCCCTGAACTTCAGTGGTAACACTATTCCCAATAGGTTTTCACTCCCAAAGCTTTTCCAGTTTTGATATAGCACATTGTAATACAAAAACGATTATTTCTAGAAGGTGGAGCAGTCCAAGCTGTGAATATTCAACAGCAACATCTGCTTCCACTTTTTAAATTTGTTCTCCATTTTAACGGTATCATTTAGGATATTCCAAAAACTGCTAGTGTCCTCTTCAAGCCTTTTAAGAAAACAGCACAGTTGACTGTGTCTTACAACTATATGTACAGCTCTGCATAATATGCCTTGTAGCGCTATACAAATGATTAGAAGTACTAGTAGTAGTAAAATCATGACGCTTAGACAGAAGGAAGCTCTCTTCAGCAAGTCCTATAATGAGTCTTAGCAATAAAGTTAAGAGATTGAGCTCATACCCCTCATAACCTGGCTCCAGAGTGAGATTCATTGCTGTCACTGTATGTGCAGAAGTAATACATTTGGAAGCATTGCTCCTGAAACATGTGTAATCAGTGGTTTTACAGCACCACCAAGTGGTGATATTGTGAATCAGAAATTCAGGTTGCATAGACTTTATTGATATTTATTTCTGGTGGACTGTGTATGGATATAGTGTGACGTCTACAGAAACTGCTGGTAGTGTCACTTTACCTCTTTCCACATTCACTTCAGAATACTTTTTCTCACCAACAAGTGCGTTCACACTGCAACTCCATGCTACCTTTCCTACTAATTTATCTTTTCACCACTCCTCCTCATGAGATCCATTCATTAGTCAAGATGCTCTTTTCTTCCCTTCTCCTCCATTGCTAAGTCCAGTCATCGCCTCTGTCATGACTATAAAATCCCAAACTCCTGAGTCTTCCTGATCTAGACCTTCTCAGGTTAAAACATGTTTTACTCTTATTATTAAAATATTTACTAGACGTTCTGGGGAGAATTTTATAAGGAGCTGCATAGATTTATGCACAGATCACTAGGCATTTGAATCATGTATGCACGTAAATGAGCATTTATATGCATATTTGACACAGTCGCTATTTTGAAAGTATGTGCATCAGGGCAATCATGTGCCTCTTCTATTGTGGACATGTCCTTGGATGGGGTGTAGAAGGGACACAAAGTTAAATTATAATTTAGGCATGTTCTGGGAAAATGCAGGTGTGGGCATAGGCATCAGAATGGATTGGGCCACATGGGCCCTGGTCCTGGCAAACCTTTGCCCACCATCCATGATCATGGCAGATTCCTGTCTGCCCACAGGAGATCATATCCTCGCAAACAGGAAGTCATCATCGGGCAGTCCAAGGAGGGTCGAAGCACGCGGCTCCATAGTGCTGACGTTTAAAGGTAAGCGCTGAGAGGCTGACTGCTGCAATTGCCGTCATAGCAGGGCCCGAGAGGGGCATCTGCAGCAGCAATGGTGCCCCCAAAGAGCCATCGCTCTAGGTGATTGCCTTGTTTGTCTAATGGATCTTGACTCACCTGATCTCCTTGTGTTTCCTTACCATTCCTCCTTGATGTATTCCGTGTCTACAGCTACTGTGTTGTCTGTCTTGACTAGATTGTAAGCTCTGATGAGTAGGGACTGTCTCTTACATGTCTGTGCAGCTCTATGTATGTCTTTTAGTACTATACAAATGCTCAGTAGTAGGAGAAGTAGTAGATAGTGGCAGCCCTGCTTGCTTGTATCCCCATGCTCCGCTCAAACTATGCCCATGTGCACACCCACAATGAAGCTACACGTGATGCAAACAATGTGCACGTTTTCACACTGGCTGGTATTTAATAAGAAATCATTTATGCACATAAGTGGCCACTTGTCTGAGTAAATGACTAAAATACTAACATTTAACCACATAATTTATGTGTAAATATAGGCAGCTTAATTACCCTCTATTTTTCTTGTCTGTGTGTCTCAACTAGATTGTAACCTCCATGGAACAGGGTTGCTCTCTAATTTATTTATCTGTACAGTGCTGAATATGTCTAGTAGCAGTGTTGTTGTGTGGCATTTATTTATTTAGTAGATTTCTATAGCGCCTTTAAGCCAAAGTGGTTTACATGGAACAACTAGCAAACAACTCGGCTGAATTGTCATTACATAGAACATAGGGTGTTACAACTTGGAATTAACAAATGGGGTATTTACAAATGCATGTTTGTCTAAGTAAATGTTCTCTTATATGGTGCTATGTGGTATCATTATTGCCATATAGGCTCATTCCATCCCAGACGTACAGCCGCTCTCTACATCTGGTTTGAATCGGATATATAGAGGGGGTCGTGATACTGATACCGTGGGGCATGTCTAGCCCTGTGGGACCAGAATCGCAAACAGCCCTTTATGTGCAGGCCAGGACTGTGATTAGGCTTGGCCTGCACATACAGGAAAAGCCTACTTGTAGTGAGGCGGCAATAACTGGTATAAGAGCACATTGTCAGTGGGTAAGATCCATGTTTCGGTGATGCACGTAAGGTCTATGTCTCTATTGAACATGAGGTCTGTTATTGTGGGAATTTTGTTACATATCAAGCAGGCATTGATAAGAGTGCATTTGATTGTATGGTGGGCTCTGTTTCTAATGGTGTGGGTTTTCTTTTGTTGGATGGTGTTAATTTCTAGGATTCTATGCGTGGGTTTTTAATGTTGTGTTTTGAGATATATGATTGGGATGGATGATCTCGGTTGATATATAATTGGGATGTTCTCATTGTAGGTTGCCCTAACTTGCATAGGTGTTAGAGGGAATAGTAGGATCAGTGTTATTAGTGTGTATGTTAAGGGTTTACGGGGCATCTTGTAGATTTGAGAGGAGGAGGTTTACCTGACTAGTGCCTATGTTGTTGTTCTCAAATGTCTGTTGAGGCTGTTTGTAGATGCTTATGCAATTATTGTTGGTACTGGTTTCTCATCTCCTAGTTCCATGCATAAGGGCCATGCCAAAAAGGCCCTCTGGCAAGGCCCTCAGGCACGGGCACACCTGGAGGCGCCTTTAAATTTAAATGTTGAAGTCCGCGGTTCCTTTGTGCCTGATTGGCTTTGCGGAGGTGATCGGGGAGGGGCCCGCCTTCTGTGGGGAAAAGATGAATCCCTTTCAGGTACCTTTATTACAGGTTGAATCCATCTTGTGCTAACGTCTATAACTTAGGCCTAAGAAGCAGCTTGCTAAGAAACAGCTTGTTCTGGCTTCTTCACACTGAAACTGCAAATTCAGCAAAGATTGGACAATGAAATGAACTCATATCCTGTCCCAGAGAGCTTACACAATGAGAATCTCTGGACACTATACATCTAATGAAAGGCTACCTACATGGGCCTCTCGAATGCACAAAGGAAAACATAAACAACGAAGACCAAAATCATTATCTACACAGTTTATCTAACAGGAAACACGACTCGCAAAAGGCAAGTGAAAAAAACAGGAAACAAAAGCCAGCATACAGAGACAAGGCGAGTAAGACTGGAGACAGGATATTGAGCCAGTGAGAACAGAATGCTACAGAGGGTAGGGATCAGAGGGCAGATTTTCTATAGAATAATAGAGAATAAGAAAAAGGAAATCTATTTATCAGCAATTTTTAGATATAAATATGGAGAAGGAATCTTAATAGACAGACAGACTTTAGCTGATCTCATTGGAGTGAGGCTAATTTGTGTCTCCAGGACTGTCTGTACTTGAGCTAGGTGCTTTGCAGGTTATGCTATGAAATTGAAATTAAAATTTGTATCTTATTAACAGCAAAGCTTGTTGTTACAGGCCTGGCAAATCTAAATTAAAACAATTGTATGCTTTTATGGTGGCATGAGCAAATTATTTAAAGTTCTGTATATGTATGTTGGGGTTGAACACAAACAGCCAAAACAAAACAGTTAGACAATCCCCATAATAATTTTGGGGAAGCCCAGAAAAGCCCCAACACTTCCTGCTCACCTCCCCAATGCCGATCAGGCCGGTGCTGTGTTTGGCGGATCCTCCTCATGTCTGGAGTTGATGCAGACTCCTGGCAACCCTGTGGATAGCTGTGACCATCCCCTGAGTTTTCGTGACTGAAAGTAGATTGCAAGGCCTTTCTTCTGCACCTGCTAGTCCAGTGATCTTTCATCCAAGTAGCATTTTACAAATGTTGAGCTGTAGTAGCAGTAGTATAGTAAATTGGGTATACTATACCTAAAAGGGCCCAATATTCATCAGTGGTGACTAGCCTTTACTGCACCTGACTTTCTCCACTTAATGATAACTGGGCAGCGGCTATCGCCAGGTACCACCCCTAGAAAGCACCAATGCAGCATGCAGCAGCACCTGCAGACATTCAGTCAATCTCACCAATCCTCTATGTCTCCCTTATAAAACAACTGCACCTGGTAGGCTTTACATTCATTTAATAAAGTTTGATTATACTGGTCAACACATTTTTACAAAAGTCATGTTACTGAAATAGAAATAGTCATTTTTTATCAATTTTAATATGCTGAACACGAATATGACAGTGAAATTGCAAAGTTGGCTCTAGATTTTTTGTAATCTACAAGAATTAATATTTACATCACAAAATGCATGTCAATAGTAAATATAATAGGCCTTTGGTTAATACCTATAAAAAACAAGTCATAGACTACTTCTTAGATTTTTTCTCCTGTCTCTTGTACAGCTGTTCGGGAGCTTCTCTGGGGAGTGTCCAGCAGTAGTCAACCAGCATTGTAGTGGACCATTTTCCCTAGTATCTTTGCTCCATCGTTGCAATATCCTGGTGAAAACGTTCGCTCTGTTCATCACTAACCATACCACAATTGTCAGGAAAGAAATCGAGATGGGAATCAAGGAATTGGATCTTTAGAGACATATTGCAGCCAAGTTTCTGATACTGCATCAGCATGGCTTCTACTAGTTCCTTGTAGTTTTCTGCCCTAACATTCCTGAGAAAGTTTGTTGACACTAGGCGAAAAGCATTCCATGCTTGTTTCGCATCACCCTGCAGCAAGTTGTTGAACCGGTCATTTTGAAGAGCTCTCGAATCTGAGGACCCACAAAAACTCCCTCTTTAATCTTTGCTTCGCTGAGTCGAGGGAATTTTTCATGCAGGTATTGGAAAGCTGGCGAAGTGCGGTCCATGGCTTTCACAAAGTTTTTCATCAAACCTAGTTTGATGTGAAGGGGTGGTAGCAGGATTTTGTGAGCCTCAACCAGAGCTGGGTGCTGGATATTCTTCTCTCCAACTGTTAACATTTTGTCTGCGATTCCATTCCTTCCGCAAGTAGTGCCAATCCCTTGCTCGGCTATCCCACTCACATAAGAAACACATGTATTTTATATATCTCTGCTGCAGTCCCATTAAAAGGGCAACTACCTTCAAGTCACCACAGAGGTGCCAGCTGTACTTGTTATAGTTAGTGGAAGTCATTAGATGCTTTAAGTTATCTTATGTCTCTTTCATGTGGACGGCATGCGCTACTGGAATAGATGGAAGACGGTTCCATTGTTCAAAAGCACAGCCTTCAGACTCGGTTTCAAAGAGTCTTTAAATAGTCTCCAGTCTTGTGGGTCATGATTTTTAAGGCATTCATGAGGCTTTCAATGTCGGAACAGAATACCAGATTACTTTCCTTTCCGACTGCGTATAGTACACTGCTGACGTCAGATGGCTTCAGCAGCCGTCTGACATTAGTATTGCATTGCAACAGAAAATGATGCAATCAACTCTGGATGATGTGTGCATGCTAGTATTATGCAATTTGATGCAATATTATATCATTCAAGGCTTATTTGGGATGTTGTTGATGTCCTACTGGATAAATTTACATGGTGAAACGTCAAAAATGAACTACATGCAATATCTTCAAAACGAGAGCCACTTGCACTTGCACAGAAACTTAGGGAAAAAAGATCCCCCAGCTGCTGAACCCCAGGGTGGAACAGAAGAAATTCTCATCTTCTCTGCTGAGTTTCCCTCGACAGGTCCAGATAGACCCAAACTGCAAATCCTTTAAATAAAATGCTCCTGTTTTTAAAAACATTTTGAGAAACCATTCATGATCAGTAGTCAGAGCAAAAGTGGCTAATAACATAGCTGGAACTACAGACTCTGAAACAGAACCCTCTAGCATAGCAGAAATATCTAAGGAGTCCACATGTTGCAAACCAGATACTTCCTCACCATCCAAAGTTTTCTTTACAAATGGCAAGTAATAAACCTTGGTCATAGAGGTGTGTGATTCCAGTGGAACACCCAAAACATGTGGAGGCCCATTCCATTCAGGGCACATCCGGGTCATCCAGACATCCAAAATCTGGAGAGCCCAGATCTTCACCCAATTCTGCATCCATGGGGTTCCCGCGGGAGCAGAATCGGGTGCAGAGTGCTTGGCCGGCTCGGTTATGCCCAGATCCAGATGGCCTAGATGTCCTGGCAACTCCTTGTCTAATCCACCCAGGGCCCCTGCATGGATCTCGGTGCCATGGCATCCCATCGCCATGGCACTGAGACGCCATGCAGAAGCCCCGATCATCTGCTCAGCTGCAAAGTGCATTTTCCCAGCAGCCCAACCCCCGATCAGGCTATCCGGGGCCAGGATCAGGCTGCAGGGAACCCCCTGGCCAGCTCACCTCTTCAGGGGGATCATTCCTCTGAGGTGGAATAAGTCCCCCGTCTAGCTGCCCAAGTCTGGACATACAGGGCCATCACTGGAACAGGCCCTGTATGTTCAAGGCCAGGGTCATGCCTCCGGCCCACCCTCGCTCCTCCTTCGCTTTCGTACAGAGCGCCCTGCACATCTCTGCTGTATGTGCAGGGCGCTCCTCAGAGGGAATCGGACTTAGGAATTTAGCAGGGTATATACGTCCGAGCTGGATGTATATCCCTGCTAAATGTGGATCAGAATAGACCACCTGATAAATACAATTTTTTTTAATTTAAATTTTATCATTTTACAAACAAAGAAGCATATACAACTTCATGGAAATATGGGAACAGGAAAGAAATAGTAACAATATTGACACCCTCAATATTATGCAAAAAGAAATACGGAAAAATAATAATTCCTGGCCCAACTATAGTCCACCACAGAAGGAAAGATCCAACAAAATATTTAGCACACAAATGGCTAAGGAAAATATATGTGAACCAACAGTCAAGACTAAATAACTTGGCAGTGGATCTGGGGACTCATCTGGAGGGCATCGAGCACTCAAAAAAGCCACTAACTGTGACAGTTCAAAAAAGATATAAGAATCATTATTCAATCTAATCAAACATTTGCAAGGATATTTCAACAAATATAGACCCCCTAACATCAATACACCGGAACGAAGTAACAAGAACTCTTTCCTGCGTTTTTGAGTTTCCTTGAATAGATCTGGAAACACACGAACCGTTAATCCATGAAACTGCACATTACGCTTCTTAAAAAACATACGAAGGAACCAATCCCTATCAGAGGCTAAAACAAATGTGGCACTCAATGTAGATGAAGAAACAACCTCACTTAATGATGACTCCAATATAGCCAAAATGTTTAATACATCTACTTGAGCCCCACCATCAATCACCCCACCACCAACCACTTTTTTCGCCGAAGGGAGATAATACACTTTAAGCACAGGAGGATGAGATTCAATTGGCACCTCTAGAACTTCCAGCAAATATTTCTCAAACATTTCCTTAGCCGAAATAACTGAAGACCTAGGAAAATTAATACAACGCAGATTACAATATCTGGAAGTATTTTCCAACAATTCAACACGTGTTTTTAAAGCCAACATGTCCTTCTGATAGAGTGAAACAGTATCTTCAGAACAAGAAACTTTCTGTTGCAATTCCGTTACTGATGATTGTAACACTGTGACTTCCAAAGTATGTTGCTGAAGCACACTTGTGTGTACCTGTACCTGAGATGGTAAAGCAGCCACCTGAGGAGCAAAACGTTCACCGAGTTTAACTATAGCCAACCAAATTGTTTCCAGGGTAAAGACAGCAGGCCTCTCAAAAGTAAAAGTCTGTGCCAATCCAGTCACAGTAGGGTCTTCTGTTGCACGACGGTCCAGCCTGGAATCCCCAGATGCAGGAAAGACATCTACCAACCTGCCTGTTGGACCCCTCAATACCGGGTCCACTGCAGCGAGAGGGAGAGCTGACTCAAAACCTTCACTCCGCCCCTGCGCAGCCGATCCTCCAAGACCAGAGCTCTGCACCACTTGGGAACAGAGCTCCTCCTCAAGCTGCGCCGGACTCCTCCCCAGCAGGGGATCCTTGGGCAGCCGCCATTGCTCCGGCGGAGAGATCTCAGGACCCGAGCCTCCCGTAGAGCTACCCCGCCCTACTGGAGGAACAATGGGACTCTGCTCCATCGCACCGCCTGACCGCCCCACCGGCATCAAAAAGGGATCAAGTGAACCCACCACCTGAGAAAAGGAAACAGCAGAAGAGGCTGCCGGGCCGGCAGACGATTTCCCAGACCCTTTAGCCTTCCTCTTGCCCATAATGACAAGGTAAGAAAAACGCTGCCGCAGAGCGTTCACATCAATCCGCCATCTTGATATACATTTAAAACATATCTTTATCCAGATATGGAAGCTGACTTAGAAAAATTAATACATCGTAAATTGGAAGACCTAGAATAGTTATCCAATTGCTCAATTTTTGCCTTCATAGATATTATGTCCTTGACAAGAGAGTCTGAGTATCCTTCTAAACAGGTAATCTTTGTTTGAAAATCAGATGTTAAAGTTTGCAGGGATAAAATATCTTCAGCATTATTATGAATTGCTCCAGTGTTACCTTAAACTTGTGCAGAAAGAACTTGATCCTGCGGTAGAAGGGCTTCACCAAGCTTCATAATAGTAGACCAGATCGTTTCCAGAGTGAAAACCTCAGAATGTGTCAAAGGAAAAGAGGCAACCCAGCTGCTCCAGGTTCACCTTCCAGCACTTCTAGATTGATACCTGGATCTGCATGACAGCCGCTGTTGCAGCAACTCCATCTCCATCTCGTATCAACAGAAGAGGAGGAGGAGTCCTAATGATTGCAAAAGACTCGTTAAATCTAACCAACAACATGCAAAACGCAATTGATGGAATCGATATCCTCAAACTGGAAAGCAAAACTCTAATATTATGTCTCATCTATAAACCCCCTAATCAAAACATGAAGCACTTGCTGCCGCACTAGAAAAAATCTGCACAGCTACAATTAAAAAATACCAAATTATTCTAGGAGACTTCAACCTTGCATCAATCCCACCTACACATGAAAGCACCTTCCTAGAAGCCTTGGATCAACTAGGATACTAACAAATAATACAAGATCCCACCTACAACAAGGGTAATATACTAGACCTGGTATTCCTACCCAAGAAAGCCCACCACAATGGGAGCAAAGAACCTACACTAAAAATAACCATTATATGATACATTTTACTTTCTACCTAACGACGAAACCTGATACTCCACAAACTGGAACAAAAACTCAACATGGAAAGAAGTTCCAGAAATTCGACAAAGAAACCCTAGTAAAATCAATCATAAAACACGGAAACACGGAAAACACTGACCTGGACATTCTGATAAGCCAATGGAACGAAGGAATCGAAACAATCTCATGCTAAAAACGAAAGCTCCAAAGAATGCAACCAAAATAAGAACCAAATCCGAGCCCTGGTACACAACAACTTTACATAAAATGAAGAAGGACCTCAGGAAACTTGAAAAGGGATAGAGAAAATCAAAGACCCCCGAACGCAAAACAGAATATCTTCACTAAATACAAAGAAGAAATCAACACCACAAAGAAAAAACATCACACCAAAATACTCAACAAGGCATTGAATAGACCAAGAGAATTATTTGAACTTGTCAAATCCCTGACCAAAACTACCCAGGATGATAGCCCCAACAACAATATAAAGGCACAAACTTTAGCTGACCATTACACCAGCAAACGTAACCCACCAGCAACAAGAAACCCCACTCAAACTCAGACTACGAACAACACCCCACACCCAAGCACAACAGCGATGGACAGCAAAGAGGAATGGGACTCCTTCTACACCATTGAGTCCAGACAAATAATAAACATAATCACAAGCCTGAACACCACAGCATCCCCATTAGACCCTTGTCCAGCAGCTTGGATCAAGACAACAAAAGAAGAAATTAGCCATTACATAAACCACATAGTAAATCAATCGCTGCAGCAAGGATCCATGCCAACAGAGCTAAAAAGATCCCTCATTAGACCTATACTAAAAAACAAAACACTCAAGAAGGATGACCCATCCTCATACCGGCCCATCTCAAGCATATCATTCATAGCCAAGACCATCGAAAAAGAGAGTCCAGCAACAACTACAAGATCACATTGATGCCAGTAATGCACTTGATGACCAGCAATATGGCTTCCGGAAATATTATGGGGTAGAAACCCTACTACTAGTGCTCCTTGATAAAATATATAAAGGAATTGAAGACAATAAGAAAATGTTCATATTAATATTCATAGATATACCTGCAGCTTTCGATACTGTATATCACGTGACCCTCATCAACAGACTGGAGTCCATAGGAATAAAAGGAACCCCCCTAAAATGGTTCAGATCCTATATCACCAACAGAATGCAACAAGTTCATTTCAATCAAGAAACTTCAGAGGCATTCCCACAAACACAGGGAATACCGCAAGGCTCTGCGTTGTCCTCCCTGTTGTTCAACCTATACATGAAACCCATCTGTAAGATTTTTCAGAAACACAAGATCAATTACCACATTTATGCAGACAACATAATGCTATTTACCACATTTATGCAGACAACATAATGCTATATTCTCAACTGGACACAAACAACCCGAACTATAACCATCTAGAAGAATGTCTCAAGGAAACACAAACCTGGCTTCAACAGAATAACATGCCCATAAACCACAAGAAAACTGAAGTAATGTTCATCTCCAAAAATCAGAACTTCAACCCCCCCTCAACCATCACCATGAACAATAACTCAAATAACATCAAAAATGAGATAAAATACCTAGGAGTAACATTCGACAAAAACCTCAAAATGGAAAAACACCTAAGACTACTGAACTGGGCAATATTCCACAAACTAAGAATCCTCCAAACTCTATGCAACATTATTGAGCAGTCCGATTTCAGAACAGTAGCACAAACGCTCATCACACCTCACCTAGACTACTGCAACTCTATTCTCCAAGGACTACCGAAAAAATCCCTCAACATACTACAAATGGCGCAAAATGTCACAGCCCGGATCACAGCCTGGATCACTTGAAGTGATGCCTATATGTAAATAGTTACCCTAGTTATCCAAGTTCTAGTACCTGTTCTTTGTAATACAGAGAAGCTTGTTGCACTGTATAAGTCTGTTTCATGTAAACCGCACTGATGTTGAATAGCGCGGTATAAAAAAGACTATAAATAAAAAAATTAAAATAAATAATGAAGCGACAACTATCCGACCATATCACACCAATACTAATGGAACTACACTGGCTTCCTATTACTGCCCACATAAGATACAAAATAATAGTAACCACATTCAAACTGATACACAACATAGCACCGTCTTACCTCTCAACGCTTATCGGAAGTAGATCTGGTTGCCCATCCCTGCCGGCTTATTGTGACCTGGACCGGCCACTGTCTGAGACAAGATGCTGGCCAAATGCTCCTTTGCTCTGACCCAGAGTAGACTTATTTTATGTCCTTGTAACAGTAAAAGAGCAAAGAAAACACCTCAGCAAAAAGAGAAGTCCAAAATGGAGAGCAACACAAGAGATAGTTACAAGTGGAGTTCTAAAATTGTCAGCAACGGTGGCAGAAGTTCCCTCTTAATTCCCAGCCAGACCATCAAAGAAATATCTGCTGTTTGTGCTACAGCTCCCCCCCCCCCAATACTGGAAAAACAGCCCCCCCTAAATATACACCCGAACTCTATTGTCATTCTAAATCATTTCTATACTGCTACAAGGCGCACCCAGTGCTGAGGACATACAAGTACATAACAGAAGCAGAAGAACGCACAACCTAAACACCCTACATGTCCCACCATCCATCCGCACTGTCAAAATTTCCACAAGTAACAGAACCTTCACCTACGTTGCTCCCACACAATGGAATAAGCTACCAGGCACACTAAGAGCAAAAAATGACCTACAAGATTTCAGGAAAAAAAACTAAAAACCTACCTATTCCAGGAATACTACAACATAACATAAAACAAAAGCAGAAAGAACCTCTTCTCTCAGCGCATCACAATAAAACTCCATAGAACTTATGTCTATAAACAGCTCACCTTGTATAAATACCACTGTAATTAGTTTAAATGTAACTGTAAATAGCCCAAGCTGTAATTAGCTCACTCTGTATAATTGAAACTGTAAATAACCCAAGCTCTACAAACCAACCGCATAAATACAACTGTAAATACTCCAAGCTGTATAAATTCAATTCACCGAAATGCAGATGTAGATACTTTGATTCTCCTAAGAAATTGTTTGCTGTGCCAAAATGTAATGTAATGTAAACCGCTACTGATCGCTGGAAGAAGTGGTATACAAATGTAGCCAAATAAATAAATAAATCTCCGTCCTCCATCAGTGAAATGCTATCAGTAGGCTGTTCCTGCAAAGCTACTGTAACAGCTCCTGCACTGAATCCCTGAGTCAGCCCTCGTCAAGAGGGTAATTCACCACCATCCAGAGAACGCACTCCTGTTGGCTCACAGAGCTCTCTGCCACTAGCTCTGCCTTCGGTGGTCTTCATAGGTCAGGGAAAGAGGTGTCTGCACCTGAGTAAGATGCCGAGCTGCCCAACTCAAACCAGGTGGAACTCCCAGGCTTTCACCGGCTGCTGCTCTGTCCAGAACACAAAACAGTCCAAAGGTAAGCAAGGGAGAGAAAATCACAGGGGCAGAAGAGGGCTTCTTGCCCAATTTAACTTTTCTTTTTCCCATCAGAAAAAAACAGTCATAAGAACATAAGAACATAAGATATGCCATACTGGGTCAGACCAAGGTCCATCAAGCCCAGTATTCTGTTTCCAACAGTGGCCAATCTAGTTCATATGTACCTAGCAGTTTCCCCAAGAGACACAAGTTCCACAATGCTTGTACTGGGTCAAGCATTGATATCTTCGGTCACTTCTTAATAATGGTTTATGGACCTTTCCTCCAGGAACTTGTCCAAACCTTTTTTAAACCCAGCTACACTAACAGCCTTTACTACATCCTCCGGTAACAAATTCCAGAGTTTGATTACACGTTGAGTGAAAAAATATTTTCTTTTATTAGTCTTAAATAGTTTACCCTGTAGCTTCATTGCATGTCCCCTAGTCTTTCTATATTCTGATAAGGTAAACAATCGATCTACGTTTACCCGTTCCACTCTGTTCATTAATTTATAGACTTCTATCATATCTCCCCTCAGCCGTCTCTTTTCCAGGTTAAAGAGCCCTAACCTTTTTAGCCTTTCCTCATAGGAGTATCCTTCCATCCCCTTTACCATTTTGGTGGCTCTTCTCTGAACCTTTTCTAAAATCGCTATATCCTTTTTAAGATACGGCTACCAGAATTGCACACAATATTCAAGGTGCGGTCTCACCATGGAACGATATAGAGGCATTATAATATCTTTTGTTTTATTTTCCATTCCTTTCCTTATCATACCTAGCATTCTATTTGCTCTCTTGGCTGCCGCTGCACACTGGGCCGAGGGTTTTAACATGGTATCCACAATGACGCCTAAATCTTTTTCCTGGGTGGTGGTTCCTAATGTGGAACCTTGCATCGTGTAACCATAGTTTGGGTTGTTCTTCCCTAGGTGCATAACCTTGCACTTGTCCACATTAAATTTCATCTGCCATTTTGATGCCCAGTCTTCCAATTTATCAAGATCCTCTTGCAATTTTTAACAATCCTCTTGGGTTTTAACAACTTTAAATAGTTTTGTGTCATCTGCAAATTTGATAACCTCACTCGTTATTCCACTTTCCAGGTCATTTATGAATATGTCAAAAAGCAGCAGACCCAGCACAGATCCCTGGGGTACACCACTATTCACCTTTCTCCATTGGGAAAATTGGCCATTTAGCCCTACCCTCTGCTTTCTATCTTTTAACCAGTTCCTGATCCACAATAGTACACTGCCTCCTATCCCATGACTCTTTAGTTATGCCAAAAGTCTCTGATGAGGGACCTTGTCAAAGGCTTTCTGAAAGTCCAGATACACAATATCAACCAACTCATCTTTGTCCACCTGTTTATTCACTCCTTCAAAAAAACATAACAGATTAGTAAGACAAGATCTTCCTTGTCTAAAGCCATGTTGGCTGTCTCCCATTAGGTCGTGACTATCTTCATGCTGAGTAATTTTATTCTTTATGATGGTTTCTACCATTTTTCCCGGTACTGACGTCAGGCTCACCGGTCTGTAGTTTCCCGGATCACCCCTGGAACCCTTTTTAAAAATTGGTGTTACATTTGCGATCCTCCAATCTTCAGGTATTAGAGATGATTTTAATGATAGTTCACAGATTACTAATAGCAGGTCTGCAATCTCATATTTCAGTTCTTTCAACACCCTTGGATGTATACCATCCGGCCCAGGTGATTTGCTACTCTTCAGTTTATCTAATAGTTGTAAGACATCTTCCCGATGTATCGATATTTCCTTCAATTCTTCCGCACCTTTAAATACCACTTCAGTCATGGGTAACATCCCTACATCTTCCTCAGTAAAGACCGAAGCAAAGAATTCATTCAGTCTCTCTGCTATCGCCTTGTCGCCTCTTAGTGCTCCTTTAACCCCTTTATCATCTAATGGACCAACTGACTCTCTCACAGGTTTTTATTAAAAGAGGGCTGCTACACAGTACCCTGTCCTGTGCTGCTGAGGTAAGCTATATTCTGATTTGATTTAAATTATAGCTCTTTGCTGCTGCTAGGCTCTAACCTATTATGAAATTTAAACTACAAGCTCTCTGCTGGATTCTAAATTTAACCAGAAAGCTCTCTTCTGTGTTTTAATTTGAAACTAAAAGTACTTAGCTGATGCTAGGCCCTGAGTGACTATGAAATTTAAACTACAAGCTCTCTGCTGGATTCTAAAGCTCCAGGAGCCTGCCGACTGCCATCTTGGATCTCTTCTTTTCCAATTCCAAAACTCTTTGGAAGTTCTTCCCTATGTCCATTAATGTCTTCACTGAAGCCCAGATATGTGGAAGATGTTGTCATCCTTGCTGTCTTTTTTGGATATTAGATATCAGAATCCATTCAATTTCAGCATGCCATGTAATATGTTCTATGGAAAGCTCTATAGCTCAAATAGGAAAAGTCCTGATTTCAGGCATGAGGCATGCTGACAAACACGACACCTTCTTGAATTTCATGACTTTTTCCTTTCCGGTTTGTTGTTAGCAGTCTTAGGGAAAAGGAGGACGCTGCTTGAGTTGATACCATCAATGTTCATTTTCAGGTAACTTTTGCAAAGGATTGCAGAAGTGTGTACTAAAAGGACATTCACTTCCAGTGTATCAAAATAAAGCAACAGTTTCTCTAAATATATCATTATTGACTGATGTGTAGAAGAACACTACTTGTATTTTTCTCTAGAAATTTCTTTAATATAGAAAGTGGGATTGTATGTGGTGACAACTTTCTTCAGTGATGCTCTAGGACAGTGGTTCCCAACCTAGTCCTCGGGTACCCCCAAGCCAGTCCTGTTTTCAGGATATCCACAACAAATAAGTATGAGATAAATCTGCATACAATGGAAACAGTGCTTGCAGATCTATCTCATACATATTCATTGTGGATATCCTGAAAATCTCATAGGCCTGGAGGTACCCAAGGACTGGGTTGGAAATCACTGTTCTAGGAGGACAATCTGGGGGGACAGTTTCTAAGTTACGGTAAAAGCTTCTTGAGGGAAAAAATGAACAGGGCATTCAAAACTGAATAATAGATTCTGACAGCTGATGGGAACATAAGGCTTAAGGTTTGCTTAGGGTGCCAATACCTTGAACCAACTCTGGGGCCATCCCTGATTTCACCACAGCTTAGTTTACTACAGGGATCACTAATCTGCAGTAACTCAGTACCATAGGTCAGTGACTCCTGCAATAAAGAAATAACACAGCTTGTGGTTATCACAGCAAGCTGCGTTATTCCAAGGGAAAAATAATGACAACTCCAGACCACAAAATTAAAGGGTTGCACCTAGCAATAGAACAATTGTCCGAGAATCCTCTTCCTCCAGCACCACCAATGATTCAAACCCCCTCTTGAAACTATCCCACATCCCCAGTACTCCCCAAGCCTCAGTGCAGCCCCACAAAAACCCTATTCTTCAGTCTCAAAAGCCAACTCCTCTCCTGATGCCGTCCCTCTTGATGTCCTTGGTGGTTTAGTGGGGTAGGCTAGCAGGAGAAATCTCTCCTTGCTCCTGCCGACACTGGCTCCAGGTGCAAAATGGAATCTGGGATCCCTAGCAGTAGTCTTGCTTTGAGTTGACATAATTTTGCCCTGGAACACAAACGTTGTGACCAAGAAGAGGAAAATAAGTTGGAATATATGGACTTGGCAGCAGAAATGAAGCTGGAGAAAGACTGATAGAATTCGGTAAGACCAACAATCTATTCATCTCAAATACCTTCTTCCAGCAACATATGCAGCACTGTGCACATGGACTTCGCTCAATGGACCAGACAGACTACATCTGTGGAAGACAATGATGGAAATGCTCAAAAACATCAACAAAGAAAAAACCTGGAGCTGACTGTGATACAGATCACCAACTACTAGTATGCAAACTCAAGCTAAAGCTGAAAAAAAAGAGCAAGCTACTCATGAATGCGGCAAAGTATGATCTTGAAAATACACCACCAGAAGTTAAGACTGCCTGCAAAATCGATTCACCACTTTGGATACAAATGTCAGAGCACCAGAAGAGTTTTGGGATAACATCAATAAAGTTGTGTTTAAAGAAAGTGAAGTCTCTGCAAAAGATGAAAATGCACAAAAGCCAAAATAGATGATTAAAGAAACTCTGAAAATTGCTCAGAAACACAGAGAAGCTAAAGCCAGAGGAGAAAAAGAAGCAATAACAGAACATAAAAGAGACTTCCAACATAAAGCAAGATGAGACAAAAAGAAGCACTATAATGATGCATGCAAAGAAATAGAATCAGAAATTATTAAAGAAAGGAAAAGATCGACTTTATTAAAACTGTGAGAGTTAAAAAGAAAATTCCAGCCTCAAACTGGAATGCTAAAAGATGCTCAAGCATCCATGTTGAATGGTGCTACGAAGATCAAGAAAAGGTGGAAGGAATACACCAATTTATTGTGCCATAAAGATCAAGTGGATCAACAGCTGTTTCAAACTGTACCTCATGATCAGGAACTGCGGTTATGAAAAAGGTTGAAGCAGCATTAAAAGTATAATCAAAGAACAAAGCACCAGGCATTGATGTCTTGTCCGCTGAAGTTTTACAACAATTAGGTGCATCTGTGACAATATTTAAGAGGCTCTGCCAGGAAATTTGGAAGACAACTTCATGGCTGAATGATTGGAAAAGATCAGTGTTCATATCAATACTGGAGAAAGATCAGCCAACTGACTTTGGAAATAATCATACAATCCCCCTAATCCCACACACCAGCAAAATTCTACTCATGATCATTCAATGGAGATACAGCTATTCATGGAAGAAGAATTACCCAAAGTGCAAGCAAGATTCAAGAAAGGGTGAGTAACAAGAGACATCATCGTGGATGGGAGATGGACCCTTGAAATCACAAAAGAATATCTAAGGGGTATGTTTACTAAACCGTCTTAATGTGCGCCCGGCGATAGTGTGCAGGCTGCCATAAAAGGAGTGGGCGTTTCAGTCTTAAAGTAGCAAAACGGGATTATCGCGCAATAAGGTGCCTTATCGTGCGATAACGTGGGAGAGCGCACGTTAAGATGGTTTAGTAAACATACCCCTAAATGTGCTCTATTGACTACAGCAAGGCCTTGATTACATACATCATAAAAATCTCTGGACCACATTTAAGAAGCATAAGTATAACTTAATACCTGATAGATGCCATGCACAACCTTTACAATGATTAAGAGGCAATAGTTTGAATGGAGCAAGGAGAAACAAAACACTTTAAAACTGCCAAAATGTACGATAAAGCTGCAGAATTTCCCCATGCCTCTTCAATTTATATGCAAAAAAATTCATCAGAGTAGCAGAACTGTATGAAAAGAACTAAGGTGTGCAGATTGGTGGAAGACTCATCAACCACCTTTGCTATGCTGATGATATTATGTTACTGACTAAAAGTGAAGACGATCTAAAACATCTGCTTATCAAGATAAAGGAACATAGTCTTGAAATGAATCTGCATCTTAACACGAAGAAGGCAAAGGTCCTGAAAACTGGAAAAATCAACAATTTCATCCTTGATGGAGAAGAAATAGAAAGAGTAGACAACTTTAACCTGCTTGAATTAATAATCAATAATTAAATAACAAGCAATCAAGAACTCCAATGATGCATTGCTCTTGGCAGAATGGCTGTGAAGCACCTGGCTAATATTTTCAAGTGCCTTCGTAACACGGTGTCTGGACTATTGTAATTTTGTCTATGCTGGTTTCTGTTCCATCAGTCTCAAGCATCTTCAGTCAGCACAGAACACTTCCATCCGTCTGATCACGATCACTCATGCCCACAAATTGATTGCATAACACATTTACTGTTCCAACATCACTGGCTACAAGTATTCTACCATAGTCAGTTCAAGGTGCTTGTTTGATGTGCAAGATTCTCATAACAGGCGTGCCTGCCTACTTACACCTCCTTCTTTTTCCTCATACATCAGCTCATCCTACACATTCTACATGGAATTCCCAGTCACTTATTCCAGTCTCCAAGGCTTGTTTAGAACAGTCCGCATTTTTCTTTCTAGAAGTGGCATACCTAGACTCTATGACACCCAGAGCAGATCATTGTGATGCCTCCCCCATGTGACACTCCCTCCTATCCGGGGGCGGCCCAATGGTGATGCTGGGTCATGTGTAGAGACTCATTGCGGAGCCTTATTTGTATGTCTCCTGGACCTCATTTGTATAAATTTAATTTATTTTATTTTAAAATGTATATGTTGTCCATCTAAAATTTTAGGCTGCTTTCAAAGGAGCCCTTCACAAGCTTCTTTTTTTCTTCTGGCAATGACTTAGAGGCATGTTTACTAAATACACAGGTACACTAAAAAAACTTTTTTTTAAACTGCCTCTAATGTTTCGATTGATTTTTACGTTTTTTGGTGCGCTGAATCCAAATCTGGTAACCAATTTGCTCCATCACGTACAGATTTTTTGCTACATTGGGTTAGCAGTTTGAGGTGAACGTTTCAGATTGAGTGCGATCGAGATAAAAGTTTCTTGGATGAATTCTTTATACTAATTGTTTAGTAGTTATTCAAATAAGAATAAAGAAAATTGTAACAAGGCAGCACATAAGAATAGAGTAATGTCAACAAAACACACTGTGATGGTAGCAAAATTGTCTGTACTTAAAACAGCCACATACATGTGCACAAACATTGAGCATATAAGAGCGAGGTTAGACACAAAGCAAAGCAAAGAAATGTGCAAAAAATGTTGTACAGGTATGTATGTGAGAATAGAAAACGCAAACCGCACCATTGCAATACATGAAGACAAACACCCGATGGTGTGAAAATAAAATTCTAATAAATGAGATCCGACACTGTGGTAATAACTAGCAAATTTTTATTTCAAAGTTTAGTAAAAACACGATATTTGTCAACACAGTTTAGATTTTAAAGTCATTCTTGGGTCAATCAATCTCCTGGTGGGCCCGTTTCTTCTTCCCCCGAATGCTTCTCTTGGTGCGCTGCTTGGCGTATTTTTCATCTGGGTTTTCCCGCAGCAGCAACCAGCAGAAATCAGCCATCATAGTGGTGTTCCATCTTCCTTGGTACCTTCTCTCTACGTCCTTGATGTCCTGGTGAAACCTTTCACCTTGTTCTTCACTGTACGCCCCCAAGTTTTCGGGAAAGTAGTTCACATGGGAGTGCAAGAAATGGACTTTCAGGCTCATGTTACAGCCTTGTTCTTTGAAGGCATTGAGCATCCTGGCAACAATATCCTTATAGTTCTCATCCCACCTGTTCCCCAAGAATTTGAGAACAACATCCTTGAAGGAATCCCAGGCTTCTTTTTCCTTCTCAGACATCGTTTCAGCGAATGCTCCATCTGAAATGAGTTTCCTTATATCAGGGCCAACAAACACTCCTTCCTTTAGCTTTGCTTCAGAAAGTCGGGGGAACTTTGAGCAAAGGTACCGAAAGCACTCACCATCTTTTGGAAGGGACTTGATGAATTGCTTAATGAGACCCAACTTAATGTGGAGAGGTGGTAATAGAATTTTATCACGAGGTACCAAGCTCTCATGAAGAACATTTTTCTCACCGGGTCTCAAATACTCCCGAATTGGCCAGTCTTTTTTCCCCCAGTGTAGGTCGCGGGCCCGGCTATCCCACAAGCAAAGGAAGCAGGGATATTTGGTGAAACCGGATTGCTGCCCTAATAGCATGGATAGAATTTTAAAGTCTCCACAAATCATCCACTTATGCTCATCATAATGAATCTTCTGAAGAATTAGGGCCAAATTCTCGTATTTTTCTTGGAGAAGAACAGAGTGAGCAATAGGAACTGAAGCGAATGTGTTGCCATTATGAAGAACACCACCTTTTATGCTGTCTTTTGACGAATCAATGAACAGCCGCCATTCAGCAGGATCATACTTGAGTTTAAACTTTTCCATCACTCCGTATATATCGTTGCAAAATACCAAATCTTCCTCTTTGCTGAAATACTTCAAAAATTGTGTCTCGCGGTTGCGGTACCAATAAAAAGTTGTTCCTGGTGACAATAGATTTTTCTGTTTAAGCCGAGAACCTAGCAGTTGGGCAGCATCTTTTGGGAGTCCTAAATCCCGGACTAAATCATTCAATTCAGCTTGAGGGAAAAGTTCAGGTTTCGGATCTGGTTCAGTTTCAAACTCGGAAGTACTGGACTCATCGGGAAAAGCCATCTGATGAGTCTCATCATGATCAGAACCGTCCACACAAATATGATCCAAAGATTTTGGTGGTTCAGGCACAGGTACTTCGTTGCTATGAGGCATAGGCCTAATTGCTGAGGGAAGGTTGGGGTAACTTATTACGTTCTTATTTTTTAAGTTGTATCCCTTCACAATGCAAGAGCAAAAATAGCAGTCACTGCTGTGGTCTCTTTGTTCACGCCACATCATAGGTATTCCAAAACGAAATGCTTGTTTACCTTTCATCCATAAGCGTAGATCTTCCTCACATGTCTTGCACACTTTGTGAGGAGCCCACGGTTTGTCTTGATCGCCTAACTTCAAACCGAAATAGGCGAAATATACTTTTTTAATAAATGCAGAAATGTTCCTCTGCCGCTTTTTCACGGTATATTCCCCACAAATAAAACAAAAACTGTCCGGAGAGTTGACGCAACCTCTGGCTCTGTGAGCCATCACAAATACACAGCACTGCAAACTACAACTGTAGTGAACCACTTCGGAATAAAGCTGGATTACGACTGAGCAAACAAAAGGTAAGAATGAACTTGCAAGAAACTGAAATTTGACAGGAACGTTCATGTCGCAACCACCGTGTTTGAGCGAGCGAACGAGGCGAGGCGAACAGGAAAGAACATGCTCCAGCGCGAGTACTGGATTTAGCCCCCCGCCTCCCAATTGTCCTGTTAATGTATAAAATGAATACAAAACACTCTAAAATATAATGAGGGAGTGTTTCTAGTTAGTTAACCATTACAACCTCTATTTTGGGCCAAGAAAATAAACTGCAGTCGGCTAAAAAGAAATTATGTGAACATTCCTTATATGGGTAAGAAATCTAATTTTGCAAGAAAACGTAACGTGATGGAACATTTTGGCTATTTTTCCTGGATTCAGCACCCCAAAATCTATAGGAATCAGTTGCAAAACTGGAGGCAGTTTTTTGGTAGTGTACCTGTGATATTAATGTGTGTTAAGTGCCACTGCACCAGTAGAAATAAATGGGTGTTCCTGCACTTAACGCACATTAACATTTGTGAATGTGCATTAACTTTTAGTAAAAATGCCTCTTAACGAGTATCTGAATACAATTTGCATGGGCAGTGAGGATAAAAAAATACTACCAGATTTCTACATTACTATAACCCAATGCCAACTGCCAGGCACATTAGGAAGTAGTATAAACCCCGCTCATTTAGAATCCATAGCAAACCCGCCATATCATAACAGCACTACCAGCACTCACAAAGCACCAAACCCTACCTATCAAAAGGCAACTCTAAATATTAAACCAATACATCTCAGAGAATATCAATACATCTACTGGGGAAAGAGAAGAAGTGGCACTGTCACATATAAACTACATTAACAGAATACCTCTGCTCGTTTACATGTGCAGAACATAGACCATCACCAAACAGGACAGGGGATAACAATTTAGAAATATGAAGACAACAATTAATCTGTGAACCCCAAAAGCCAAACTTGGAAGGTGCACAAACATTAGAGAAATAAAACTATAAACTAATTTCCTCTTGTACTAAACAAAACACAAAGATGTTAGCAATGCACATTTCCCAGAGCTGACATATTTGAGATAATAAATTCAAAATAAAAAAGTATTTTTCTACCTTTTGTTGTTTGGACATTTTATTTTTTAGTTGCAGTTGCTCTAGTCACTTTCTTCTGGTTTCTTCATGTCTTCTGCTAACTCACCATTGTCTGCTGTCCATTTGTCCTTTCTTCTCACTTCTAGTTTTTTCCATTCTCTCAATACATCTGCTTTAACATACTGATCTTTCCCCTTTTGCTTTTTCCTCAATTTCTTTCTTTATTCCTTTTTCATCTACTCGAATGTTACCCTTCTATCCTCAATCCCCACTTACTCTCCCAATATCCGACCAATTGCAGATCTTTCTTCCCTCCCACACAAAATCTCTTTTCCCCTCTTCATCCTCACTCCCGAGCCTCATCCCCTTCTAGTTCTCCCCCATCAGCTCTCTTCTAGTTCCAGCCCCTCCCAGCATCCACATCCTTCTAGTCCCATCCTCCCATCCCCCCATCAGCCCATTTCCAGTCCTAGCTCCCCATCAGCCATTTCGAGTCCTATCCTAGCCCCCTCCCCTATCATCCCATTTCCAGTTCTAGTCCCCCAATCAGTATATTTCCAGTCCTATCCTAGCCCCCAGTAGCCCATTTCAAGTCCTAGCCTCCCATAAGCCCATTTCCAATCCAAGACCCCCCAATCAATACATTTCCAGTCCTAGCTCCCATCAGCCCATTTCAAGTCCTCCCCCATCAGTCCATTTCTAGGCCTATCCTACCCCTGATTTCCATTCCAAGCCCCCTAATCAGGCCATCTCCAGTCCTAGCCCCCCCCCAACAGCCATTTCCAGTCCTACCCTAGCCCCCCATCAGTCATTCCCAGTCCTATCCTAGCCCTCCAGTATCAGCCCCCCACTCCAATCAGGCAATTTCCAGTCCTAGCCCCCCCCCCATCAGCCATTTTCAGTCCTATCCTAGTACCTTCATCAGCTCATTTCCAGTCCTAGCCCCCCATCAGCCATTTCCAGTCCTATCCTAGCCCCTCATCAGCCCATTTCCAGTCCAAGCACCCCCAATCAGCCCATTTTCAATCCTAGTCCCCCATCAGCCATTTCCAGTCCTATCCTAGCCCCTCCATCAACCCATTTCCAGTCATATCCTACTGCCCTATCAGCCCATTTCAAGTCCAAGCCCCCCATCAGCCCATTTCCAATCCTCACCTAGCCCCCTAATTTCCAGTCCAAGCCCCCCCAATCATCCTATTTCCTGTCGTATCCTAGCCCCCCATTTCCCTCCATCAGCTTATTTCCAGTCCAAGTCCCCCCAATCAGCCCATTTCCAGTCCTATCCTAGTCCCCAATTTCCCTCCATCAGCTCATTTCCAATCCTAGCCCCTCCATCAGCCCATTTCCAGTCTTATCCTAGCCCCCCATTTCTATTCCAAGCCCTCCCAATCAGCCCATTTCCAGTCCTAGTCCCCTATCAGCCATTTTCAGTCCTATCCTAGCTCCCCATTAGCCCATTTCAAGTCCTAGCCCTCCATAAACCCATTTCCAGTCCTATCCTAACCCACGCATCAATCCTAGCCCCATCCCCCCCCCCAAAAGAACCCCATGCCTGCCTGACAAGCTTCAGAGGAAGCTGGGGAGGCCTGAAGTCCCAGTTCACCTCTGCACAGCCACCGGAGTGAAGAATGGTGTCTTGCATGAAACAGGGAAGGCCCTTTAACTTCCCGGTAATCAGCGCAAAGCTGGCTGCAAGAGAACACAGCTTCTGGAGTGAAGGGAAATGCTGACATATTTCACTTACTAAATTCAAAATAAAAAAGTATTTTCCTGGCTCTATATACTATAATGAATCTAAAAACAAATGAAAAGCAATGTTTTTTTGATCATGCAGCCATTAAGTTGGACTGAAGGAATAGAACCAAAAACATCCTTATTTGTTGAGTTTACCAATTGTCTGAAAACGAATGCACATCCTTATTAATGACACATGTATGCACAAAGTTGTAGCTGCCTTGGAGCAGCTATTCCCTTATACGGCAGATTTCTAGGGGCTATTTTATAAAGCATATAGAGGATAATTTTATAAACCATTTTTCACACAAACAGTATTTATGTGTATAAATGGACTCATAAAATGAGGTCATGCCTAAAAGCATGCACGGTGAAAGCCAATATACACTTGTATAGTAGGTAGGCATGAGAGCAGTTTGAGAGGAGTATGGGCAGAAGGTTGTTTCTAAGCAATTTCTGAGGTCACTATAATGCCTTAGGATTTTGAAGATGAGCAGGTCCTAGTTGGAACGTTGGCTGCAACTCTTATAAAGCAGCTCAGTCAGAGCTTTGGCTTATGGATCCTCATAAATCAGAATAACATTATTTTTATTTTTCAACCTGGCACTGCTGTGGGTAAGATGTGTGGGAAGAAGAGTATTATAACTCCATGTCCTTGTTGATGGACGTGGCATCTTGCATAGATGGATTATGTCATCAGCAAACAGTGCTAGAATACTTGTATATTTCAGCATAAAAACAATTGGAGTGGCCAGCTGCAAGCTTTAACCCTTTCCTCCGCAATTGTCTGTGTCTACAGTATCTTCTGCTATTGGTAGGGGGAACGAAAAGGGCTGGAATTTAGCTTGCATCCAGTCATTTTAGAAAAAAAATGAACTTTTAAACTCAACTTATAACTGAAACCTGCCCAGATGAGCTTGGATATCTCCAGGTGAGATTTGTCATATCTCTAATCTGTAGCTTGAGTATATACATTTGCAGCAAAGTTAACAGTCTGATATTCAAAAGATTATGTGCTTGCTAGCAAGTAGCAAATGCACAACTTGCTTTTCTGCATAGTTTCAAAAATGATATGAAAAATGTAAGACCATTTAATTTGCAAAAAGGCCAGATGATATCCATATAAAAAGGGGCAGATAGGGCTGAAGGCAGTGCCAGAAACTCTTAAGGAGGTTTTAAACATGGATGTGCCAGCAGAAAAACATGCAAGCTGCATCCACGCATAAAACGCGGTTTTGGAAAGGCCACAATTTACTGTACATGTTTTTGCTCCAAGCACATCTATCTATAAATGTTTATTCAGCAGGCATTTTGGGGGTGTTTCAGGTGTGGCCTGGGTGGGGTGAAAATCTACATTTCTATTGTCTATTTTAAGATCAAGAAAAGGTGGAAAGAATATACAGAGTCATTATACTATAAAGATGAAGTGGACCAAGAGCCGTTTCAACCTGTACCTTATGATCAGGAACCATTGGTGATGAAAGAAGAAGTCAAAGCAGCATTGAAAGCCTTATCAAAGAACAAAGCACCAGGCATTGGTGGCATTCCCATTGAAGTATTACAGTAATCGGATGCAACTGTTACCATACTCTGCTAGGAAATTTGGAAAACAATGTCATTGGAGTGGAGGAGTGGCCTAGTGGTTGGGGCAAGGTACTTCAGGCCTGAAGGTCAGGGGTTCAAATCCCACTAGAAGACAGCAACCTTGGGCTGGAAAGACTGGGGTTTCTAGTCCCACAGGTGCTCCTTGTGGTCTTGGGCAAGCCACTTAACCCTCCATAACCCATGTTCCCTGTAAAATAGTTATCTCCAAGTTATAATGCCCTGTTCAATGTAATTTCAGTTTGTTCAATGTAAACCACACTGATGCAGAATAGTGCAGTATATAAGAGAATGTAAATAAGTAAATCATGGCCAACTGACTGGAAAAGATCTCTCTCTATACCAATATCAAAGAAAGGGGTTCTGACTGACTGTGGAAATTATCACACAATTGCTCTGATCCCACATGCCAGCAAGATTCTACTCAAGATCAAGCAGCAGAGACTACAACCATGCCTGGAATGAGAACTGCCTGAAGTGCAAGTAGGGTTCAGGAAAAGCTTAGGAACTAGACACATCATTGTGAATGTGAGATGGATCCTTGAAAAGACAAGAAAACACCTGTATGTTTTTTATTGACTACAGCAAGGCTTTTGACTGTGTAAACTGTAAGAAACTGTGGGCCAATTAAGAAACATGGGTATACCAGAACATCTGATAGTTCTCTTGCATAACCTTTACATTCATCAAGAAGCAACAGTTTGAACGAAACAAAGAGAAAAAGAATGGTTTAAAATTAGCAAAGGAGTACAACAAGGCTGCATACTTTCCCCCTACCTATTTAATTTATATGCTGAACAAATCATCAGAGAAGCAGGATTGGATGAGGACAATCGAGGTGTGGGATCAGAGCAATTGTGCAATAATTTCCACAGTCAAAGTGAGAGTGAAGAGTCCACATGTGTTTTCCCAATATTTCTCAGTTCATATTCATGCTAGCCTCTTTCCAGTCTGCCATAGCACTCACCAAGAAACACAAGAAGCAAGAGACGAATGAAGGTCACAGGAGCCTTTATTGGATGAAACCCCAACGCGTTTCGACAACGCCTTCCTCAGGGGGTATGCAGTGAAGCACCCTGTGTTGAATCTCACATGAAGGGCATTGTCAAAGGCTTTCTGAAAATCCAGATACAGTATATCAACCGACTTACCTTTCTCTACCTGTTTATTCACACCTTCACAAAAACATAACAGATTAGTAAGACAAGACCTTCCTTGGCTAAAGCCATGTTGACTGTCTCCCATTAAGCCATAACTATCTACATGTTCAGTAATTTTGTTCTTTATAATTGTTTCTACCATTTTCCCTGGTACAGACGTTAGGATCAGTGGTCTGTAGTTTCCCAGATCATCCCTGGAACCCTTTTTAAAAAATTGGCATTACATTGGCCATCCTCCAATCTTCAGGTATTACAGATGATATTAATGATAGTTCACAGATTGCAAATGGTAGGTCTGCAAGACCCTCGGATGTATACCATCCAGTCCAGGTGATTTGCTACTCTTCAGTTTATCAAATAGTTGTAATACATCTTCCTGGTGTATCGATATTTCTTTCAATTCTTCTGCAGCATCACCTTTAAATACCATTTCAGTCATCGGTAACATCCCTACATCTTCCTCAGTAAAGACCGAAGCAAATAATTCATTCAGTCTCTCTGCAATGGCCTTGTCCCCTCTTAGTGTCCCTTTTACCCCTCTGTCATCTAATGGTCCAACTGACTCTGTCACTGATTTTTTGCTATGAATGTGTTTTTGCTTCCACAGCAAACTTCTTCTCAAATTCTCTGCCTGCCTTTTCAATTCCTTGCATCTAACTTGCCAGTGCTTGTGTTGTTTCCAGTTTTAATAATTTGGCTCCTTTTTCCATTTCCGGAAATATGCTTTTTTGGCAACAACAGCCTCTCTGACCTCACTTTTAAACCATGCTGACTGTTTTTTGGTCATCCTTCCACGTAAAGCATGGAATACAGCTGGTCTGGGCTTCCAAGATAGTATTTTTAAACAATACCCATGCTTGATGTAAATCTTTAACCTTTGCAGCTACCCCTTTTAGTATTTTCTTAACTATTTTCCTCATTTTATCATAGTCGCCCTTTTGAAAATTAAAAGGTAGTACTGTGGATTTCCTTACCATCCCTCCTCCATTTATTAAATCAAACACGATCATGCTGTGATCACTATTGCCAAGTGGCCCCAACACCCTTATCTCTTGCACCAGATTTTGTATTCCACTAAGGACTAGGTCCAAAATGGCTTCCCCTCTGGTCAGTTCATGAACCAGCTACTCCAAGAAGCAGTCATTTATTTCATCTACAAACTTTATCGCCCTAGCATGTCCTGCCATGACACTGACCCAGAGTAATTGAAATCAGCCATTATTATTACTGTGCTGTAAGTTTTGTTAGCTTCCCTGATTTCTTTGAGCAATTCATCATCCATTTGTTCATTCTGGCCAGGTGGCCGATAGTACACCCCCACTGCCATCGCCTTCCCCTTTTTACATGGAATTTCAATCCATAGAGATTCTACAGTGAATTTTGTTTCCTGCAAAGCTTTAATCCTTTGTGACTCAATGGCCTCTCTAACATAGAGCGCAACCCCTCCACCAATTTGACCTGCTGTATCATTATGATACAGTCTGTACCCAGGTATCACAGTGTCCCACTGGTTGTCCTCCTTCCACCATGTCTCTGAGATACCAATCATGTCTAACCTCTCATTTAGTGCTATATATATTCTAACTCTCCCATCTTATTTTTTAGACTTCTAGTTTTTGCATACAATCTGCACTTCAATCTGTTCAAACTCAGCTGCACGACTAATCTTCCGCCAGTGTCGTTATGCTCATGTCACCCCTCTTCTCAAATCACTTCATTGGCTCCCCATCTGCTTCCACATCCAGTTAAAACTTCTACTACTGACCTATAAGTGCCTTCATTTGGCTACTCCTCACTACCTTTCCTCTCTTATCTCTCCTTACACCCCTCCTTGGGAACTCCACTCTTCTGGCAGACCCCTTCTATCTGTGCCCTTCTCTTCTGTTGCCAACTCTAGATTTCAATCTTTCTACCTTGCTGCTCCTTTTGCCTCGAAGAAACTACCCGAGTTAGCATGTCAGGCTCCATCTGTGGCCCTGTTCAAATACAGGCTAAAAGATCACTTTTTTGAGACTACTTTTGGATCCTGACCACCTTAGTCTCCTGTTTACCTCCTATGTGTTTCCTTACCATTTCCTTGGATTAAAATAATCAACTGTCTTATATTATACGGGACAGTCCCGTATTTTAAGAATTTGTCCCTGCAATCATATTACTTCAGTCAGTACGCCTAAATATCCCCTATTTTAAAATACAAGTCCCGCTCCCACATTTGTACCAGTGGACTTCTCCACTCCAGCTGAAATTTTCAAAGGGAAACTATTTATATGAGACTACCCCTACCCTCATAGCCTAAAATGTGCCCTCATCAACGCCCGTTCGATCAGAAAGAAGTGGCCAGCCATCACCGACATCATCGCCAGTCATAGCCTTGATATACTCATGGTCACTGAGACGTGGTTATCCGCTGAAGACAACATCATACTCAACCAGCTCCTCCCCCAGAATTTCACCGCACATTCAAGTCATAGACAAGACAAAAGAGGAGGTGGCGTGCTCATCCTCACAAGGTCAGACCTCCATTTTCGAACAGTAGACTCCACCAGTACAAACCACATGGAGACCGTCACCATCTCTAATAAACACTGCTCAATCAACCTGCTTTATAGAGCACCTTCAGCTTCTCCAGATGACCTTTCGGCTATCATCGATCTTGCAGCTAACACCCAGAACCCAAGCATCCCAAATTGGATCCTTGGTGACTTTAACTTGCCTACATTACAAGATAATCAAGCTTCAGCCTTCCTCGATGCCCTCAACAATCTGGGTTTCAAGCAATTAGTTAATGATCCTACACATATTAAGGGTAATACCCTGGATCTAGTATTTGCCCCGCAAACCTCTCTTAACCCAGACCTGGATCCTATAACCTCCATAACTCCTGTTCCTTGGTCAGATCACAAACTGATCACCATCCAGATTCCTTCGTACAAAGCCTACACAAAAATCAATAAAATATAAAGCAACACCACAAGACCGCCCTCTCGATGCTTCAAGCCTTACAACAGAGATCTTATCCTCGCTGAAATGCAACAACTCTTCTCTGAAACCACCCAGAACCTTGATGACCTAATTTCTCACTGGAACAATTGCCTCAGCTCAATAGCCCAACATACACCAACCAACAGGCCCTCAGGTAAAAAGAGGAGTGCCCCCTGGTACTCAGCCGATCTTAAAGCATCACTTAACCAATTACGGAAACTTGAGAAATGCTGGTGCCGATCTCATTCTTTAAATGACCAGATAACTTACAACTGTCATCTGGCTGCGCATCGCAACGCAATCACCAACTCGATGAAGCAGTACTACTTCGACACCTTAAAGAGATTGCTTAATAAACCACATGACCTTTTTGACATGGTTAAGACCTTATCAAAGGAACCATCCTCTGGACCTCCATTCGAGATACACCCACAAGATTTCGCAACCTATCTCCAATCCAAGATATGCCAGACCAACAGAACCTCTAATACAACCTCCGCAATAGAGCAAGTCTGCCAAACAACACTAACCATGTTTTCTACCCCCACCAAGAGAGGTCTTGAAGACACTATTGCGGCCATTAATACCACTACTGCCCAGTCCGATCCATGCCCAGCCTTCTGGATCAAGGAGCTTCGCAGTCACTTCAGCCCAATACTGTCCAAAATAATTAACCTCTCCTTCTCTTCCGGCTCTTTCCCTTCAGACCTGAAACACACCTCTATTAGACCTCTGCTAAAAAACTGCAAGCTCGATCCCCAACAGGTAGAATCCTACAGACCCATATCCAGCATTCCACTACTTGCGAAGATCATTGAAAAGGAAGCTCAACGTCAACTGCAGGAGCACATCGACTTCGCTGCACCTTTAGACACATGCCAACATGGTTTTAGGGAAGGCCATGGCGTGGAAACCCTCCTTACCACTCTATTTTGCAAGATACTCACTGGCATTGACGACATCCGGCAAGGATTTGCTCTCATCTTTCTGGACATAGCTGCAGCCTTTGATTCAGTAAATCATGAGCTTCTATTAGGACGACTGATTGACAAAGGCATTAATGGATGAGCGCTCGAATGGTGCAGATCCTACCTGTCCGAAAGATGGCAACATGTTCGTTCTGGAGGGATAAATTCTGAACCTTTCCACCAAAGTCAAGGAGTCCCACAAGGATCCTCCCTCTCGGCGCTCTTGTTCAATATTTACATGCAACCAATTTGTAATATTATCCGGTCCTTCAATGTTGACTGCATGTTATACGCAGACGATGTCCTGCTCTACATACCCTTCTCTACCGAGCATCTGGACCTCTCCCCACTGACAAGTTGTTTCAATGCAATATCTGACTGGCTCCTCTCTCAAAACCTCAGAATACAACATAAGAAAATGGAAGTACTCTTCATTACGAGGAACCACAACTTTACCCCACTGCAATATCTTAAAGTAAAAGAAGCTGAGCTGCAATCTAAATCCTCAATACGATACCTGGGAGTCACCTTAGATCAACGCCTGGATATGAAGGCCCACATAGGAAACATAGTCAAATCAGTCTACCACAAGATCCGCTCACTTAGGCATCTACGTTCCATCCTCGAACCAACTGATTTTCGGACGATTTTCCAGGCATTGGTCATACCTCATTTTGACTATGCCAATGCAATATTGCAAGGTCTCCCCCAATCTACGTTAAACCCGCTGCAGCTAGCCATGAATGCGGCAGCAAGAGTCCTCCACGGAGCCTCCAAGAGCGACCACATGACATCTCTGCTGATACAGCTACATTGGCTACCCATTCGTGCAAGAACTGTCTTCAAGACCTTGATAATCACTTTTAAAGCTGTTCACAATCTCTCACCTGCATCCGTAACCGCCCTCATCCATTCCACATCCCCAAATAGAATAAGAAGATCCACGGCTATAAACTCCCTAAAAGTCCCAAAGGCACTTACTGTCTGCACCAAATCAACAGCCAACAGGGCCTTCAGTCTCAGTGCCCCAAGATACTGGAATGCATTACCCCATGACATCCGGGCTATTAAGAACCTACCACAGTTTAGGAAAGCCCTCAAAACCCACCTCTTCAACAAGTACCTTATAGAGCCTGACTGCATCCCCTAGAACCTCAGGACACCCCCGATACCATTCTCAGTCAAATTTACAGTATCACAATCAACTCACCATGTGGATACCCAAACCTATGAAGTGAATTGTGTTTTCTATGCAACTTCTTTGATTATGACTCCATGTAATAAGTTTTGTAAATAGTTTACCCCTGTTATCCAAGTTTCTGTCCCCTGTTATATGTAAACTCATACATGTTAACTGTAATGAGCATTTTGTTCCATGTAAAACGCGCTGATGCTGAATAGTGCGGTATATAAGAGTCTGTAAATAAATAAATAAATAAAAATTTCCATCAGAGACACAGAAACATATACACATGCATGCACTCTGTTGTACTTCAGTCACACACACAAGCACATGCATCCACCCCCTCACCCCCAAATCATGCACACTAGCACTTTTGAGATAGACAGATTCTGTCTCTGTCTACCAGTGCTGTGCTGCTTCTGCACTCCTCTACTTCAGTTCCCCCAGTTCTTGCTTTTGCTACCAGTCCTTTTGTCAGCCTGCAATAGCCTCCTCACACTTTACTCCATTCCTCTGACATTTCTACCCTTTCTCAGCAACCCCACTCACTCCTACCAAGAAAACCACTTATTCCACTGACTTTCTCCAGGACTCTGTGACTAGTGCAACTTTTCTATTGGCTGGAACCTACCACCTACTCTGCACAGTGAGGGGGGGAGCAATGGTGAGCTATAGAGCTAATCTTTAAAAAATACTCAGACAATTTAGACCTCATTATGACTAAGACAGCTACTTTATAAAGTTGTAGAATCCTAAAATAATTTAGATGGTTGGCAATCCTAAATTCCTGAGTCCTCAGCATATCTGACAAATCTGGCTCTGTTTCTTCCCCAGGGCTCAGGCAATCACCAGTCAGACAAAAGCAGCCAATAGGCTGCAGCAGACACAGCCAGCCAATGGCATTTTGTGTGGAAGGGCTGTCTGCAGAAGAAGAAGGGTTGTGAGGTAATCCATGATACATGGAGTTGCAGTAGTCTATGTGGGGACTAATCAGAGCTTGTCATGCTGAGCAGAAGTCAGATGGGTCGAGTAGTGGGTGAAGATGCTGTAGTGTTCGGGACTTGTAGTAGACTGTCTTTGCTGTGTTCTTTATCTGTGTCTTCAGGGTGAGGTGGTGATCTAGGTTGACTCCCAGGTATTTTACTTCAGATCTAACTTGAATTTCTGTGTTGTTTAAGGTGATGTATGCGGGGGGGGGGGGGGGGAATGAGTCATTCTTAGTGATGAACATGGCTTTGCTCTTCTTGAGGTTTATGGAAAGGTGGTTTGTAGTAAGCCATTGGGAGATGTCAGTGAAGCATTGTTGTAGGTCAGTATAGGATGGTTTGTTTAAATTGAATGGTGCATACAGCATGATATCATCAGCGTAGATGTGATAGTGGATATTGTGTGATTGGATGGTTGCAAAGAGTGGTTGCATGTAGATATTGAAGAGTAGCGCTGAGAGAGTGGATCCTTGTGGGACTCCTGGAGTCTGGGGGTAGGGGGTCGAAGACAGTGTACCAATCTTTATTTGTTGAAGTCTGTTATTTAGGTAGACTTGGAACCACTTTTGAACAGTCCCATTGTTTGCTATTGCTTGTAGGCTTTCTAAGAGGATGTTGTGGTTGACGGCTTCAAAGGCAGCTGAGATGTCAAGGAATACTAATATGAATCCTTGTTAAGAGTTTTGAGTTCCTTTTAAGAGCCTGTTCATGATCAAGTGTTCATGGAGTGTTTCTACCCCATGGTGTGGCCAGAATCCATGCTGCTGGTGGTCAAGTATGTTGTGCATGTCAAGGTATTCTTGTAGTTGGGTTTTTTTTTAAATTATTATTTTGAATATTAAGGGTAGGCTTCTTATAGGCCTGTAGGAGGTGGGGTCAGATGGGTCTAGGTGAGGTTTCCTTAGGAGTGGTCAGATTGAGGAGGTTTCTAGGAATGCTGGAAGTTTGCTTTGTTGAAAAGAGGTTTGGGTGATATTTGCGAGGAATGGGGAGAATTTGGTCTTTGTGGCTTTGATCCAGCTCACTGGGTAGGGATCTAGTGGAGACATTGTAGTGTTGAGGTTTGATTTGGTGATTTCTATGTTTTTGCTGGTGACAGGGTTGAATGTGGTCCGTACGTGAGTGGGAAGAATAGTCAGGTTTAATTGGGGTGCCTTAGTTGGCGATTGGGTTTGGGGAGCTGAGTTATGCTTGGCTAGCTGTTGTGGGTGATAGGGACATCAGGTGTATCCTCAGTAGGGGTTTTGTGAGTTCTTTTACTAAAGCAAATAGTTCTCTTGGTCGGTTGAGTGATTTCTGGATCCATTTGGTGTGGTAAGCTTGCTTGGAGTGGTCTGTGAAGTGCTATGTAGCAGGTTCGGTCCGAGGTCAATTGTGATTTTATCCATTTACGTTCCTATCTTCTGAGATGTGTTTTGAGTTTTCGGAGGTCTGGGGTCTACCAAGGAGTTAATTTATGGTTTGTAGTTTGTGGGTGGGTCAAGGCTGAATCTGCTTCCTAGATAATTTGGTTCCAAGCAGACATGGTTGGATCCAGGTCAAGTGGTTCAGCATTGATAAATGGGGAGATTTGGATGAGAAAGGATTCTTTGTCAAATTGTTTGGTGCAAACTGTGCAGCTCACATTGCTCACAATTGTATCAACACTGCTGCCAAATGCCTGCCATTTGACATTGAAGTTATTGATGCCAAGATATTCAGACATTTTTACATTTATACAGGGAGAATTGAAGAACTTAAAGAGATGTGTGACTTTGTTTGAGAGTGAGTATCAAAAGCTCCTCGGATACAGTAACACAAGGTGGCTGGCTTTGCTACCAGCCATAGAGAGTTAATTAAAATATTCCAACCAGTGAAATCATATTTTCTGAGCCAGGAGAAATGCCCAGTTATGAAAAACTTTCTCTGAGAATGAATCAGCAGAGGTTTGGCTGTACTTTCTGCACAGTCAGGCAGTGATTTTCCAAAATGCAACTTTAAAAATAGATTCTCAAAAAATCACAACAATAACGGTGGCTGGAGTAATCAGTGAACTTAGAAACAAGTTAGTAACTAGGAAGAATGAAATGTTTTTGCCTCTGACAATCAGAAAGAAGATAAAAGATCTTGAAGAAGAGGGCAGCATTGATGAAGCAGGTTTCAAGCAATCTGTGTCATCTTGCATTGATTACTTGGATCAGTGGACCACTCACTTCCAGGAGATCGGGTATCATTTTATAGGCAATATTTCTTTGATTTGGACATCTATGAGAGAAGATCTATAGTCATTTTTAGTGTGGCTTAATGGCCTTGACTTAAATTTGAAATTTGTTATAACAGCCTCTGTGGGTTCTTTTTCATTTATGGATGTGTTTGTCAAGAGATTAGAGAGTGGGTTGGCACAATCCTGTACAGAAAGCTTGTTGATCGTAATCTTTTTTTGCATTATGAGAGCCATCATCCACCTAAACTCAAGCAGGATTTGCCTATCAGTCAATTCTTACGAGTACGTAGAATTTGTTCAGAGGATGGTGAATTTAAACATCAAACCCAGATACCAGCTCAGAGATTTTACCAACGAGAATATCCCTCTGGACACCAACGAGGATATCCACTCCGGACACCACCGATACTGCAGCACTGAGGGCAGAGCACGCTTGCTCCTCCCGCACCTCCCCCAGCCCAATCGGGGACCAGAACTCTTCAACAAAAGCAGCAGCACGCTGCCGGGAGTCCCTCTTCCACTCCGGACACCACTGATACTGCAGCACTGAGGGCAGAGCACGCTTGCTCCTCCCGCACATCCCCCAGCCCAATCGGGGACCAGAACTCTTCAACAAAAGCAGCAGCACGCTGCCGGGAGTCCCTCTTCCATTCCAGACACCACCGATACTGCAGCAATGAGGGCAGAGCACGCTTGCTCCTCCCGCACCTCCCCCAACCCAATTGGGGACCAGAACTCTTCAACAAAAGCAGCAGCACGCTGAAGGCGTGCCAGCGCCTGGCATGCCTGCGTCTGAGGGCCTCGCCAGAGGGCCCTTTGGCATGGCCCTTAGGCGTGGAACTCATCACAACAAGATTGTGTGCCATCTGCCTCTTCTAACCACAGCAGCTTCATGTTCTAACTCCAATATGAGCCCTCTCCAGCTTCAATTGTAAGCAACACCTTTTCACCTTTCTATCCTAAATATATTCTGTATTCTCCAGCTAATTGGTAGCCTCCCCTTGTTCCTTATGCATAACTACTTAACTCTCACTGTGCTAACTTGTGCTTCAAGTGTAACCAATTATTGTCTCATCCACTGCTCTCTAAATTAACAGCTACTACACTGTTACAACTATTAAATGCTACATTTGTTTCAACTGTACTCAATCCCAACTTAATGTAACATTTGCCTCTGTACTCAATTTCAATTTAAGCAACATTTGTTTCAACTCTATTGTTTCAATTCAATGTTCATTCAACTCTGCTAATTTAAAAGTATCCAACTCTCTGTAACATTTACTGTTCCATTCTCATTCCTCTGAACTGACATATTTCCAACTAGACCTCTTCCCCTCCTTCCCTTCCTTCAACCAGATCCTGTCCCTCCTTCCAGAATGGCCCCTCCTAACTCCTGCTCATTTGCACTCAGGTTTGCCCTCATCATCCTATACCTCACTTTGTTCACCCTCCCTTATGCACTAACTCTGACACATAATGTCCCCATTCCTATAATCCACTCTCCCAGACACCTATACATCCCACCACTTCTATCTCACTCTTTTCATAACCCCCATTACCGTACCTGCAAACTCATACCCATTAACATAATTCCCAACCTTAAGCCCAACTCTCTCTCTAACATCCCCCATCCCCCCCTCAAATGTGCCCTACTCAATGTTCGCTCTGCCAGAAATAAAATCCCCTTACTCACTGACCTCATAACTGACTATGACCTCGATATATTTTGTCTCACCGAAACCTGGTTTCAAGACACTGGCATGGTTCTAATAAACCAACTATGTCCAAATGCATACTCAATATATACATGCAACAGAACACAAGGCAGAGGTGGAGGTGTAGCTATTATTGCCAGATCTAACCTACAACTTTCTATAGTTGAGTCTACCTCAACATCAGGCATGGACACCATAACAGTCTCTAACTCTACCCTATCTTTACACCTCTTATACCGTGCACCCCAGACAGTCTCATCTGACCTCTCTACGATTCTAGACACAGCCTTCTCCCCCCATCCCACCTTACGCCCCCTTATAATCTTAGGTGATTTAAATGTACACTCTATAACCCCTAATCAATCGTCTACCTTCCTCCAAGCTATGAATGCCCTCCACTTCACTCAAATCCTAAATCATCCCACACATTCCAAAGGAAACATCCTTGATTTAATATTTATTCCACAACAAGCTCCATTCGCAGAACAAATCCTTCACACTATTCAACCTATTCCTTGGTCTGATCATGCTCTCATCCTCTTTTCCTTCCCCTACTCTACTCATAAAACTCAACCTCCTACCCACCCTCAACACACTCGTAAATTTAGACAATTCAATGTGGCCATCTTTCTAGAGCAAACAATCCCATCTCTCGACCTACTAAAGGATATGGGACTTAATCAAGAGTCTCACATCTCCAAATGGAATGAAATCCTATCTGCAGCCTCTCTCCTCCCACCTAAAGAATTCCCTCAAAAGCACCACAATAGAGCACCCTGGTTCTCTACAAAACTAAGAAATCTCAAAAGAGAACTTAGGCGTTTGGAACGTATCTGGAGACGCTCACATAATCCCAATGCACATACTGCCTACATAAATAAACTCCAAACCTACTGCTCTGAAACCCTCAACCATAAAAGGGAATATAATGAAAACATAATCCAATGGTCTCTCAACAAACCTAGGGAACTTTTCTCCATAGTGAAATCCTTAATAAATGAACCTTCACCGCAGGACCAACCCCTGAAAATATCTGCACAAACTATTGCCAACCACCTTACCTCTAAATTCCTCTCACCCTCCTCAATCAATAACTCCTATTTTACTCCTGACTACAGCACTCAACCACCTGAACCTACCCTCCTAACCTCTTGGAACGAATTTGATCCCATCATACTAGAAAATGTCTCCAATGTTATAAAAGACCTGAATACCTCCACTTCTGCCCTTGACCCCTGTCCTGTCCCTTGGATCAAGTCTACTAGAGGTTCCCTCAGCCCCTACATACTATCTATTATACAAACCTCCCTCCAGACTGGTTTTGTTCCACCTCCTCTTAAGCGCGCCACTATCCGGCCAATACTAAAAGGAACAAAACTTGACCCCACTTCCCCTACCTCCTACAGACCTATTTCTAGCTTCCCTTTTCTTGCCAAAATAGCCGAGAAACTAGTTCAAACCCAACTTCAAAAATATATTGATGAGCACTCTCCCCTTGACCTATTCCAACATGGTTTAAAAAGAACCATGGTGTTGAAACCCTCCTTACCTCCCTACTAGACTCCCTGAACTTGCACACCCAGAATCCTACCCAAGGATGCCTACTCATATTCCTTGACCTATCTGCCACTTTTGACTCCCTTCCTCACCATAACCTCTTATGCAGGCTCCACGAAATAGGGCTCAGAGGCACAACCCTAAACTGGTTCCAATCCTACTTAGATGACAGAACCCAACAGGTTCATATTGGCAATGATACCTCTCTCCCATTTACACTAAAACAAGGTGTCCCCCAAGGATCTAGCCTCTCTGCTCTCCTTTTCAATATTTTCCTTCAACCTGTTTGCAACATCTTTCAGAGCTTTGGCATTCAGTACCAATTATATGCGGACGACATTATGTGCTTCACCCCATTTAATCTCTCCAACCCCGACTTTACTAAACTAAATGATTGCTTAATTACACTAAAATCATGGCTATATCAACATAACCTCCTAATTAATCAAGCTAAGACTGAAGTTCTACAGGTGTTCTCTGCTACCTCATACACCCCTCCTCCAACCATCACTATTGGAGATCTCACCCTTACTATAAAAAAACAGGTGAAGTATCTTGGCATTATCCTTGATCAGAACCTCTCCTTCACTAATCAAATAAAGAGAACCACTAATACAATATATGCAAAGCTACATACCCTCCGGAATCTCAAACCCCTCATAAGCCCCACTTCTTTTTGTTCTGTCTGTCAAGCCCTCACAACCCCCTCTCTTGATTACTGCAACCTAATCTATCATGGCCTTCCCAAGAACGCTATACAACCACTCCAACTTGCCCAGAACACAATTGCGTGATTTATAACCAACATTCCCAGGCAATCACACATCACACCAGTCCTATATGACCTCCACTGGCTCCCCATCTACTGCAGGATTAAGTTCAAAGTGCTTACCCTTATACATAAAATCATCTCCAACGAATCAGCTCCATGCCTTTCCCCTCTCATTCCCTTCTCTTCTAACTCTAGAACCCGCCGTTCTATTACCAAAAACCTCATCTCTATCCCAACAACCATAAGATATTGCAAACAATTTACCAGTAGCAGGGCCTTTTCCCTCTATGCTCCTACCCTATGGAACTCCCTTCCCCATGAGCTGCAGAACACTAGAACTCACCTAGAGTTCCGAAAGAACTTAAAATCCCTCCTTTTTCAGGAACATTTTTCCCTTCCACCTTAGTTCCTAACCTTCATCTGCTTCCCCCCAGCTCCTACCCCTTCTAAACCTATCATACTGACAACCGATATCTCGGTAAATATCTTTGTAAATAGTTGTTTATTCTCATGATTAGTTCTCATTGTTATCTTATATATTTGTTACTTTGTTCTATGTAAACAGTGGAAACACTCTATTTTAATTGTTTTATGTAAACCGTCTTGATTTGTAGAAAGACGGTATATAAAATCTGTTAAATAAATAAATAAATCCCTGAAATATTGTAGTACAGCAATATTGAGGGCCACAGAAGATCTCTAAAAGAACAAAGGGGCTATAATAGTTGATATAGAAGGGCAGATTAGATAGTCTTTTTCTACTGTCATGTTTCTATGTTTAGATTTGGAAATCGAGAATTGTTGTTACAGAATACCCCCAAAATCAAATGAATAAACACGTTTGTGTGATGACTTATTCAGACCAAGCCGCAGCAATCTCTAAAAGCAATTATAAACATTGGCATGTTTTGGCGCTATGTGGGATTTTCCATGATGGCCTATGCATAGTGTAAACTTGAGGTAGGAACTTATGAGACCATGTGATTCATTCTGATTTTCGACATGAGCTTGCAACTCCATGGATGGAGGGACACCATTCCACTTGTGCTCAATGCTCTATGTGCACCTTTTCTTTGTCTGTGACCACTTGGACTAATCCTCTTGCTAGGAGGGATTACACTCTTAGATATGTCACCAACTATTGCACTATGTGGGCTATATATGGCATCATTTGTCCCTTTGATAAGCTCTATGTGGGAAGAACATGCAAGGCTGTGAGTACCCGACTGATTGAACATAAGTCACAGATTACAGCTAGTGCCTTGAGCATCCCTGTGGTCCAATATTGGTTGGGTGTGACTCATGCTTGGGATGATGTACGCTGATTTGTAATTGATCACTTACCTTTGCATATTATGGGAGATAGAGATCATGCTTTGGAGCAACATTACTTACTGTGTGTTTGGTTGCAGGTTCTGTTTTAAACCAGAAAAGGATCCGGGTTAAGCACAGAACAACATTGTATCGGAGCCTTCTGCAGCTTTGTGGTGATTGAATTCTGCTGATCCATTTCTGTTCTGTGTTCACAGATGAAGAACCAGGAAAAGGACCTCAGAAAACACCCACAAACAGGAACTGAAGTGAGGGGCATCTTGAACGATTTTCAGAAGACTGTGTTCGTGAGGAACTAGCTAAGTACCTCAATGCAATAAATGCACATTTAAGTACCTCCATGCGATAAATGCACAGGAGGGTCTCTAAATTGAAGGCAAGCTCTGCTATGAGGCGACATAAGATGAGAGTGAAAGGGGATAGACTCAGGAGTAATACGTGGAAATATGTCTTTACAGAAAGAGTGGTAGATGCATGGAATAGTCTCCCAATGGAGATGGTGGACACGAGGACAGTATCTGAATTCCAAAATGCATGGGACAAACACAGAGGATCTCCAAAGGTAAAAAGAGGAAGGGCAGACTAGACAGGCCATGTAGTCTTTTTCTGCCATCATGTTTCTATATTTCTATCTAATAGACAGCTAGCTGTTACCCTTGTTCAACTGTCTTGACTCTCAGGCACTTCATGTGTGAGTGTTCCCCTCCAGAAGTACTCCAATACATCACCTTTCACAATTTCTAATACTTAAGGGGACCTGTAGCAATTAGACTACACCCCTGCATCTAGTAAAACATATCCTTTTTGTACTCCTCACATTGTAAATTTGTCTTTGCTAGAGGTTGCTATGCTTTACAGTCCAGACATTGAATTTGTATTACTATGTGACCTGCAATAATGCTCTACCAAAAAGGGTCCACCAAAATAATAGGTCATGATATTTTCTACTAATCTGGCACCAGTTCCAGCCAAAATCACTGTTCAGGCTGTTTTTGATTTATCTAGGCTTATACACTACTTTTCTACTAATCAAAGAAGTGCACATTCAGGTACTGTATATATATTCTTCCCTTGTCCTCAAAGGGTTCACAATCTATGTTTTTGTACCTGAGGCAACAGATGGTTAACTGACTTGCTCAAGGTCACAAGGAGCACCTGTGTGACTAGAAGCCCCAGTCCTTCCGGCCCAAAGTTGTTGTCCTCTAGTGGGATTTGAACCACTAGCCCTCCAGCCTGTGGTAACTTGTCCCATTCACAAGACCACTCTTCCCTATGTGAGCTAGACATGGAATCAGCTCTTCTCTCACTTGTAGCAAATGTGGTGCAGCAGCCCACATGACTTGTTAGCTGAACACAAGAGTGAGATCATTCTTCCTTTACCAGTCCTCCTTGGAAGCCTTGGCTGGACACACAGCCAGGCGACCAGCATGTCAGCCTCAGGTCACTACCCCGCCCTGCCTCCCCCCTCCTCCCTTTCCCCCTCCCCCCCCCCCCCGAATAACTACACTCACACGGAATTTGCAACAAAGCCCTAATTATTTTATTTGGTTGACAACATATTCTTGGAAATTACAGTACACCAGACTGTTGGCCACAGCATGATCCTATTACGTTATTATTTACAGAATCCTTTATCCATAATATACAACCATTCTACAGTAAATGACAGTAAATGACATTAAATTGCGTTTCTTTCAGCCCTTCTCCAGAGGCACAGCCCACTCTGATTAGGTTCTTGTCGCCCGGCAGGGATCTCTGGAAAGCGGCCGTCCAAGCCTTTTCCCCACTGCCGTCATTTCTTACTAGCATGATATCTTCACGGGGATGTTTTCGCTTCCAGGCCCTGTTCTGGGCTCTGTCTCTCTTGCAACAGTGTCCCTATCCGCCTCTGCCCAAGTCCCGTCAAAGGCTTGAGCAGGGCTACGTTGTGAATCTCTATACTCGTTCCTCCCGCCGTGAAAGCATCGGGAGGCCCTGTAGACACTGTTCCTACTTCCACTCAGTGTCCCGTTTATGGAGACATCCTCTATGTTCCACTTCCCCTTATCATGTCTGGGCTGTGTGCTCTCTCGAGAGGAGGGGTCCCTATCTCTCCTGCCCCCCTCCCCCTACTCTGCTGTGACGAAGCCTAGCCTCAGGGTGGGCTGGGTGGGTGATCGTCTTCTGCTCGGCACCGTGAGGGGGGGGGGCAAAGAGGGCGAGCAATGGCGCTGCCGGGCCTTTATGTAGCCTACCACGCTGCCCGCCCCCCTGCCCCGCCCCCCCCAGGTTAACCCTCGGCCCGCCGGCGCCCGCCTGTGCTCGGCCGCGTTTAAGGTTGCGGCCGGATCTGCAACACTCATCCCATTTGAGGAACAAGCCTTATTTTGCTTGCTTCTGATGTGGGAGCCAGGTCACAATTCTTTTTCCTGCTCAACTCCATTCAATAATCTGTCACTTTGATATTAAGTTTTCCTTCATGCTGTGATGCCTTCTCTGGGCTTTTCCCTTTCTCCTCAGGAGATAAGCTGTATCCTTCACCCTCACCTTTCTCTGGGGAAATTCTCAGCTGCTTGAGGGGCCTTTCCTTCATTTTCTTGCACATGGACATGCTCCTCTCTCCTCCATGTGGAGGCATGCTCTTCTACTCGCCCAAGCCTCATTCATTACTTAGGATAGGACATGCCCCCCGTGAAATCATTCTCTGTGCCCTATTCCAGTGCACCATGATGTTCTTTTTCTCAGGGTCCTCGATGGTCCTCCATCTTAAGTTGCCAGTTAGGAATGATGCCTATCTTTGATGAGGGTTTTGTCACAAATCCAAACTTCTCATGCTGTTCAGGTTAAATCTAAAGTAGGTTCATGATCAATTCAAATATAAATTGGGCTAAAAGTCTATCATTCAGTTTAACTGGGTCTAATCCAAAGAGGTTTCATCCGCCTTAAGTTCTAATACCTTTGGTATGCAAGAAATGTAATAAATGCATTATAATGTGTGTATTATGTAATACGTCTCTAAGAAGATTTACATAATTTAAAGTAGGAAAGCAAGTAGATGGGAGTATGAGTTTCCAAAAACCTTTTTGAATACTTGTCAAGCAGCTGTATTGTGCTTTGCCAAAGTCAAATTATTTTCACCATTGTAAGGAACATTTTACACTATCATTTACAGTTGTCTAATTACCTTGACTCATGTTACCCAGTACAACATTATCTTTCATAGCAGGTATTGATTCGTGCGGACACAATAAGCTTATCATTCTGGAAATGCCAGTGTACACATATACTTCACTTTGACAGCCAAGCAACTAAGCCTTTGTAAAGTCTGAGGCTTAACGTGTCTCATACCATGAAAGAAATCTTGTTCCCAAGGGAACCTGTAATTCTTGGCCACCCCTGTTGATGGTAATAGCCTAAACTTTCATAACCTTTTGGCTCCTTCTTGGTACTCAGTAAGAACAGCTGCTGAAAATGATGTAATTTTTTTGTGCTCTGCTTATACTTTGTTAGTAATAACCCTGTGAGAACTCAAGAAATTAAATAGGCCAGGGGTTACCTAGATCCCAACAGCTGTTGCCTAAGGCATTCTTGGCTGTCATTGACTTCATTGAAAGCATATGGGGTTATCGTTTATCATTTTCACAAGTTTAACAAAATGTCACTAGAACACGTCCTCATCATCTGTATGGTGGAAAATTATATATGAACATTTCAGATATACCAAGTCTCTTATGTTTCTCTTGTCTTCAAAATAAAGGAAGACTGAATGGTTGAACGGTTCAGGAAATACGGTGCTGAATAAAAGCTTGTCAATCACAAGAATAGACAGAAAACAAGAGAAGCGGATTTCCACTGCACAGAAAAGAGTGAGAAACACAAGCAGAGGAAAAAATCCATCATAAACAACAAACAATAATAATCATAATCCTAATGATAAATTTAATTCTTTTTTTCTTCTTGTAAAGAAGTGTTCCCCCACAGGGCTGAAGCCAACTCTGGAGGAAGAGGACAGTAGCGCCAGCAGTTGTAGTGCTACAGGTTGCTGCAAAATGCAGTTGCCCGGGGAAATACCACAGCTGTGGCTGGCTGCCTCCCCCCCCCCCCCCCCAAGATGTATCAGAAGCAGGCAGTGATGGGGTTCTGGCAGCGGCAGTTATTTGGGGACAGTGTGTCCATCAATGTAAGCCTCTGCCCCACACATCTGGACCTGGAGCCCTAGGCATCTGCTAAAGCCGCATGGTGGACCTTTGGTACTGCACACCACCCCCACTGATAGCATGCTGGCATGGCATCATAGTGTGGGGTGTCGGCAGCAGGTACAGCAGCATCTGGCTGCAGTAGACAAGACCCATATCATGGTCCTATGTGTGGATCATATTGCAACCGGTGCCCAGGCATGCCTAATGGGTAACATGTCAGCCCCAGGGACTAATGTTGCCAAATGGAAGATCTGTGGCATGGAGGATCACAGGTTCAAGACAATGCTGTGAGTCATGTATTTATTTATTTATTTATTTATTTATTTAGCAAACACTTATATACCGCTGCTTCCAGCGATCAGCAGCGGTCCGATTACAATAGGAGAACTGTCAAATCAGTACAGTAGAATTTGGGGCGCGCATAGGTTGATTCGGAGGGTAGGCACATCACATCACACAATATGTACATATATACAAATGACCAGTATACACAAATCAAATTCAAGAGTAATAAATGCAGTAGAATTTGGGGCGCGCATAGGATGATTCGGAGGGTAGGCACATCACACTAGTGGTGTAAATAAGTGTATCTGTATAAGTATAAGTATATCCGTATACATGTATATCTGGATACATGTATACCTTGGGTATAAGGGGCACTGTTACATAAATACACTGATGTGGGATATGCACATATATACAAATAACCAGTATACACAAAACCAGTATACACAAAAACCAAATATAAACTTACATAAACTATCAGGTGTACATAGGTATGCAATGGATTATTGTGATTATTTACATGTCCCTGTGGATAAACCTTAGCCTATAGTGCAGGTACAGCACCAGCATGTGCAACCCTGAATGAATTGGCCAGCAAGGGTACAGATACCCACCAGTCACACAGACAGACTCCATTATTCACAGGTATATGGAAAGTCAACCTGATAGCCAGGGGCGGCCCAAGGGGGGTGCGGGGCCATGTGCGGAGACTCGGTGTGGGGCCTCATTTGCATAAGGTGCCTCATTTGCATAAATATTTGCATAATGTTACCATACACTAACTTTTAGAAAACATGCCTCTTAATGAGTATATGGATAAAGAAAGACTAAAAGATTTCTACATTACTATAATCCAGTACCAACCGCCAGGCACATTAGGAACTACTACAAACACTGCCCATTTAGAACCCATCCTACTTACTACACCCCTGGAAATCAACCCAATGGAAACTAGAAAAACATGATTCCCCAATACTATATCACCAACCAAACCACTTAAAAAACTAACCTCGGACTCCCAAACCAACTACAACCCCCAGACTCAAATACCAATTTTTTTTGTCGGATTGTTCACCGTGAGAAGAAACTTTTCCTCTCCTGAAGTGAACACTCCTTTTTACTCAAAATGGAAATGGCTGTTCCTCAGCCAAGCCGACAAAATCAGCACTTGCTGGTGTCAGCAAAAACTTTTTATCTAAAACTACAAAATGAGTCAATTTGATCTCCAACGGTCCTCAGGCTACAAAAATCAATGTCGCAGCTTCATAAGTCCCCCCTTAAAACATAAGAGATTTTAGAGGACTTAGCTGATATGGAGTGGATGCCACTTCACTCTGACTATGGTAGTCTCCGAAACTCCCTCCTCTTGTCTTTAAGAATTCAGGGACTCTTGCATTAACCAACAGGTAATCTGCTCCACTCCAAAATACGAGGTTCAGGCGACACCGAAGGTGTTTCAAGCCGTCTGTTCTTCCACAGCTCTTCTTCAGGCAATGTGAACCCCGTAAGAATCACACCATTTAAATCAGGTGATACAATGACGCCAAAGTTCAAAGGTCCACCACACAACAACTTTATTGAGCTCCTAAGTGCAACCCCCACCAGTCAATGTCAGCATTCATCCCATTCGGTATCATTGATTGCAAACGAAAAATCCACTGCTGTTCTTTAAAGTGCAAACGGGCCAAACGATCACCCCCTCGCAAGACCGGGGCCACCACATCTAAAACTCTCCACCGTAGATCTTTAAAATAGTGGTTCATTTGTTGACAATGTAAAACTCCCGGAGCCCCTTCTTGTCGCTTATCAATCCGCGATCTTTGTTCCAATAAGCGTTTCTTAATCGGTCTAATGGTGCGACCCACATATTTGAGACCACAGGGGCAAAGCAACAAATACACCACAAAATCGGACTTGCAAGTGGAGTGTGCTGCAGAGCGATAGGTAAACCCTGTACTTAGGTCTTCCCAAACTTCCCCTTGGAGTGCTAGAGCACAAAAATCGCACATCCCACAGTCATAATGTCCCCGCCGCAACCCCGGGGGCTCAACCAATTCTCGGGGCTGAGTTCGGATCACCCAATCCCCTATCGTACGAGAACGTCTATAGGCTATCATTAGTGGCTTGCAAAAACAGGTATGAAGAGACAACAAAGCCCAATGTTTTTTCAAAATGTGCACTAAGGTCGAAACCGTAGGTAGATAAGGTAATATACTAATCACCACATCCCTCTGCCTTCCAATGGGTGAAACCACATTCTGAAAATGCCCATGGGCTCCCCACCACTCAGGATGATTATATATGGCTCTCTTGAAAGCTTTACGGATTAAATCATCTGGATATCCCCTATGACTCAAATGCTGACTCAAAGCTCTGGCATGCAATCGGTACTCCCCCACTGACGAACATAACCTCCTAATGCGTAAAAACTGTCCAAACGGAAGGCTTTTCCTCATTGCTGGAGGGTGGAAACTAGAATATTTTAACAAAACATTTTTTTGAACAGGTTTGCGGTAAAGAGTGCTACACAAACTGGTACCACAAATGTATAATAAAATATCCAAATATTCTATCTGTTGATGATGAAAATGAGCCGTGAACTGCAAATTTGTGTCCAAGGAGTTCAACCATAACAAAAATTCCTGCAAGGAACCCTCCGATGCCACCCAAATGAAAAAGATATCATCCAGAAATCTCTTCCATAAAAGTATCTGTTGAAACCATGGGGATGTATAGACGTGTTGCTCTTCAAAATTCGTTACATATAAAGATGCTACAGAGGGGGCAACCGTGGCCCCCATTGCTACCCCATAAATTTGATGGTATAATTTGCGGTCATACAAAAAATAATTCTTAAACAGCACCAATTTTAATAGCTTCAAAACAAATGACTTTGGAAGACGAGAGGGAAGAGACCAGTCCAGTCCTTTCAAAACCTCATACGCCCCCTGCTGGGGAATATTCGTGTATAATGAAACGACGTCTAAGGTTACCAGCAGCACTCGTGGCTCCACCATTATTACGACAAGAAGATTACCATCAGAAGGTAGTATCTCATCTGACTGATCCGAAGTACTATGAGGTGTTGGAGGTTGATCCCACGCGGGAGCTGATGTCTACCATTCGAGCTTTGACTCAAGAGGCATTTGAGCGACGCTGGATAACTCATCATGAATTTCAGTTTTTGAACATCACTTCTCCAGCAATTCCAATTTTGTATATGGTACCTAAGGTGCATAAGTCTCTGCAAGATCCTCCGGGGAGGCCAATCGTTTCCTGCCATGATTCGGTTTTAGAACCCTTATCTCAGTTTTGTGATCATTTTTTCCAGCCTTTGATGAGCTCGGCACGGTCTTATGTGCGGGATTCGTTTCACTTATTATCTGAGGTGACAAGCTTGACTCTGCCTGAGGGAGTGCTGCTGGTAACCTTAGACGTCGTTTCATTATACACGAATATTCCCCAGCAGGGGGCGTATGAGGTTTTGAAAGGACTGGACTGGTCTCTTCCCTCTCGTCTTCCAAAGTCATTTGTTTTGAAGCTATTAAAATTGGTGCTGTTTAAGAATTATTTTTTGTATGACCGCAAATTATACCATCAAATTTATGGGGTAGCAATGGGGGCCACGGTTGCCCCCTCTGTAGCATCTTTATATGTAACGAATTTTGAAGAGCAACACGTCTATACATCCCCATGGTTTCAACAGATACTTTTATGGAAGAGATTTCTGGATGATATTTTTTTCATTTGGGTGGCATCGGAGGCTTCCTTGCAGGAATTTTTGTTATGGTTGAACTCCTTGGACACAAATTTGCAGTTCACGGCTCATTTTCATCATCAACAGATAGAATATTTGGATATTTTATTATACATTTGTGGTACCAGTTTGTGTAGCACTCTTTACCGCAAACCTGTTCAAAAAAATGTTTTGTTAAAATATTCTAGTTTCCACCCTCCAGCAATGAGGAAAAGCCTTCCATTTGGACCGTTTTTATGCATTAGGAGGTTATGTTCGTCAGTGGGGGAGTACCGATTGCATGCCAGAGCTTTGAGTCAGCATTTGAGTCATAGGGGATATCCAGATGATTTAATCCGTAAAGCTTTTAAGAGAGCCCTATATAATCATCCTGAGTGGTGGGGAGCCCATGGGCATTCTCAGAATGTGGTTTCACCCATTGGAAGGCAGAGGGATGTGGTGATTAGTATATTACCTTATCTACCTACGGTTTCGACCTTAGTACACATTTTGAAAAAACATTGGGCTTTGTTGTCTCTTCATACCTGTTTTTGCAAGCCACTAATGATAGCCTATAGACGTTCTCGTACGATAGGGATTGGGTGATCCGAACTCAGCCCCGAGAATTGGTTGAGCCCCCGGGGTTGCGGCGGGGACATTATGACTGTGGGATGTGCGATTTTTGTGCTCTAGCACTCCAAGGGGAAGTTTGGGAAGACCTAAGTACAGGGTTTACCTATCGCTCTGCAGCACACTCCACTTGCAAGTCCGATTTTGTGGTGTATTTGTTGCTTTGCCCCTGTGGTCTCAAATATGTGGGTCGCACCATTAGACCGATTAAGAAACGCTTATTGGAACATAGATCACGGATTGATAAGCGACAAGAAGGGGCTCCGGGAGTTTTACATTGTCAACAAATGAACCACTATTTTAAAGATCTACGGTGGAGAGTTTTAGATGTGGTGGCCCCGGTCTTGCGAGGGGGTGATCGTTTGGCCCGTTTGCACTTTAAAGAACAGCAGTGGATTTTTCGTTTGCAATCAATGATACCGAATGGGATGAATGCTGACATTGACTGGTGGGGGTTGCACTTAGGAGCTCAATAAAGTTGTTGTGTGGTGGACCTTTGAACTTTGGCATCATTGTATCACCTGATTTAAATGGTGTGATTCTTACGGGGTTCACATTGCCTGAAGAAGAGCTATGGAAGAACAGACGGCTTGAAACACCTTCGGTGTCGCCTGAACCTCGTATTTTGGAGTGGAGCAGATTACCTGTTGGTTAATGCAAGAGTCCCTGAATTCTTAAAGACAAGAGGAGGGAGTTTCGGAGACTACCATTGACAGAGTGACGTGGCATCCACTCCATATCAACTAAGTTCTCTAAAATCTCTTATGTTTTAAGGGGGGACTTATGAAGCTGCGACATTGATTTTTGTAGCCTGAGGACCGTTGGAGATCAAATTGACTCATTTTGTAGTTTTAGATAAAAAGCTTTTGCTGACACCAGAAAGTGCTGATTTTGTCGGCTTGGCTGAGGAACAGCCATTTCCATTTTGAGTAAAAAGGAGGGTTCACTTCAGGAGAGGAAAAGTTTCTTCTCACGGTGAACAATCCGACAAAAAAATTGGTATTTGAGTCTGGGGGTTGTAGTTGGTTTGGGAGTCCGAGGTTAGTTTTTTAAGTGGTTTGGTTGGTGATATAGTATTGGGGAATCATGTTTTTCTAGTTTCCATTTAGAACCCATAGCAAACCCGCCGTATCCTAACAGCACTACCAGAACTCACAAAGCACCATACCCTACCTATCAAAAGGCAAATATTAAACCAATACATTTCAGAGAATAACAATACATGACCTACTGGGGAATGAGGACAAGTGGCAATGTCAAATAGGAATTATATAAACAGAATACCTCAGCTCAGTTACACATGCAGAACATAGACCATCACCAAACAAGGAGTCACAGTTTAGAAACAGGAAGACAATAATTAAACTGAGAACCCCAAAAGCCAAACTTGGAATGTGCAACACTGTAGAAATAAAACCAGAAATTAATTTCCTCTTGTACTAAACAAAGTGCAGACGTTAATGATGCACATTTCCAAGAGCTGACATATTCCAGTTAAAAAATTCAAAATAAAGTGATATTTTTCTACCTTTTGTGCATTTTTTTCAGTGGCAATTGCTCCAGCCACTTTCTTCTGGTTTCTTTGTGTCTTCTGCTAACTCTCCATCGTCTGCTGTCCATTTGTCCTTTCTTCTATCTTCTAGTTTCTTTCCATTCTTTCTCTACATCTGCTTTAACATACTAATCTTTCTCCTTTTGCTCTTTCCTCATTCCTATTTCATCCACTCAAATTTTACCCCTCCATCCTCAATCCCCACTTACTCTCCCAATATCCGGCCAATTGTAGATTTGTCTTCCCTCCCACACAAAATATTTTTCCCTCTCCATTTCACTATCCCAGCTCCATCCCATTCTAATCCTCCCCCAACATCAGCTCCCTTCTAGTTCCAGCCCCACCCAGCATCCGCCCCCTTCTAGTCCCTGCATCTGCCCATTTCCAGTCCTAGCCCCCCCCCCATCAGCCCATTTCCAATCCTATCCTAGCCCCACCATCAGCCCATTTCCAGTCCTAGCTCCCCCATCCATTTCCAGTCCTATCCGAGTCCCTCCATCAGCTCATTTCCAATCCCAGCCCCCCCATCAGCTCATTTCTAGTCCTTTCCTAGCCACACCATCAGCCCATGTCAAATCCTAGCTCCCCTCCACTCAGCCCATTTCCAATCCAAGCCCCCCCATGAGCCTACTTCCAGTTCTAGCCCCTCCATGAGTCCATTTCAATTCAAGCCCCCACCACAGCCCATTTCCAATCTTAGCACCCCCCAACAGCCCATTTCCAGTCCTATCCTTGCCCCTCCCTCTGCGCATTTCCTGTCGTAGCTCCCTGCCCTCTCAGCCCATTTCCAGTCCTAACTCCCTCCCCTCACAGCTCATTTCCATTCCAAGCCCCCCTCCCCATCAGCTATTTGCAGTTCAAGCCCACTTCCACTCAGCCCAATTCTATTCCAAGCCCCTGTCCCCATCAGCTATTTGCAGTTCAAACCCCCCTTCCACTCAGCCCATTTCCAGTCCTAGCAACCCCCCAGACCATTACCAGTCCTATCCCTCCCCATAGCCCATTACTAGTCCTAAGCCCCCCATCATCCCACTTCCAGTCCTAACCCCCCCATCACCCCATTTTCAGTCTTAGCCCTCCATCACCCCATTACCAGTCCTAACCCCCCATAGCCCATTACTAGTCCTAACCCCCCATCAGCCCACTAGTAGTCTTAGCCCCGCCATTGCCCCCCCCCATAGCCCATTACCTGTCCTAACCCCCCCATCAGCCCACTTGTAGTCTTAGCCCCCCCATAGCCCATTACCTGTCCTAACCCCCCCATCAGCCCACTTCAAGTCTTAGCGCCCCCATAGCCCATTACCAGTCCTAACCCCCCCATCAGCCCACTTGTAGTCTTAGCCCCCCATAGGCCCCCCATAGCCCATTACCTGTCCTAACCCCCCCCCCCCATCAGCCCACTTCCAGTCTTAGCCCCCCCATAGCCCATTACCTGTCCTAACCCCCTCCCCCCATCAGCCCACTTCCAGTCTTAGCCCACCCCACATAGCCCATTACCAGTCCTAACCCCCCCCATCAGCCCACTTGTAGTCTTAGCCCCCCCATAGGCCCCCATAGCCCATTAGCTGTCCTAACCCCCCCCATCAGCCCACTTCCAGTCTTAGCCCCCCCATAGCCCATTACCAGTCCTAACCCCCGCCCCCCCTCAGCCCAGCTAGGTTAAAAAAAAAAACTGGCTGCTGCTGCCGCTGCCGCCGTGGCAGCAGCAGAATCGAGCATCCCACGGGGCCCCCCCCTGCTCTGCAGAGTCCTCCATGCGGCCTCAGCACGGGCTTTTCAGAGCCGCGCGAAGGGAGAGTTTCCCTTTCTCACGGCTCTGTTAATCCCACCGCGGGGCTGATGGGAAATCCCATCAGCCCCGCGGTGGGATTAACAGAGCTGTGAGAGGAGAAGCTCTCTCTCTTCGCGCAGCTCTGACAGCCAACACTGAGGCTGCATTGAGGACTCTGCAGAGCAGGGGGGGCCCCGCGGGATGCTCGATTCTGCCGCTGTCACGACGGCGGCGGTAGCGGCAGCAGCAGCCGGTTTGTATTTTTTTAACCTAGCTGGGCTGATGCAAGATGTTTTTTGCGCGGGACCCCCTGAAACGCAGGGCCCTGTTCAAAAAACATTATTGCTCAATGGACGGGCCAGCCCTGCTGATAGCACCAGTACACTGGGACAAACACAGAGGATCTCTAAAGGAAAAAAGGGACTGTTGTAGTGGTTGATATGGAAGGGCAGACTAGATAGGCCATGTGGTCTTTTTCTGTCGTCATGTTTCTATGTTTCTAATGTCAGAAGGTGCTACTAGCACATGCACATTAAGCACATGTTAACAATGCTTGAGCTGAAAGGGAGACCAATGTGGGAGGCAGGAATACCAACCATCCCCACTTTTGCATGGCAGTGTGTTTATGTCTCTCCAGAGTTCTGTGGCCTTCTCCACTGCACCGTGCCTCGCATTGCCTAGGCTGATCCCAGCTTTAGTCTGCAAATGTGCATGATGAGGTACAGAGGATTGTGGGTATGGCCATAAACAGAGAGGTTTGCCCAAGATGTGTCTGCATCGGAGGTAGGGTCAATGACTGGGACTTTGTAGTGCCTGTCTGCTATGTGCATGGCCTGGGTGGCCATAGCAGTTCATACTGTGAGGACACTCACTCTGACCAAATTGTGGCCATGGCATGGCCATGTATCCACATAAAACTTAACTAATTTGTTCCATGTTTTGGGAGGCCAATTGCTATGCCGCATGCAGTAAATTAATCCTAGACAGCCCCATAATGGATAGCAGGTGCAGCTTAACTATGCTTGCTGTAGTAACTTGGCAATTCCAGTTAGTAGGGACAGGAGTCACTCCTGTCCTGCTGACTGTAGTCACAGCAAGATGGAGGCAGCAAGCCTAGTCAGCCCCACTGCAGTTGGCATGCTTATTACCTACTGAAACACTTGGCACTGGCATGTGCTGTTCTAGGAAGGTCTCTGTCCAACAGGGGAAGGGTACAGAGCTCAGATATGACAGCCACCTACAGCAAGCTGCAATGGTGCAGTTAATAAGGTGACTAGCAGAATGTACTACAGCTGCCACACACTGATAGTAACATGGATCTGCAGCATGGTCAGCAAAGGTGTCTCTAACAGTGCAAGCTCTCGGGGACCAGGGACTGAGCGCCCATCCTCACCCTCACGGTGACCACAGAAACTACTCAGTAGCAAGGTTTGTAGCTGCTCAATGCTTGTATCACACACTGTCAGTGCATTTTACTGAACTGTGGTGATGGATCAGTGCATTCTCTATTTGGTGATCAGCTGCAGACAGCTGTTCTGCATGTGCACTGCATCATGGGTACTGGAGGGGGCTAACCTATACCTACAGTCTCTTTGTATCCAGCCATTGCTGTGCAGAAAAGCATGGAGGTATAGCCTACTGGTTAATGTGATATCCCCATAAGCAGGGGACAGAGATTCAATTTCTACTTGTTCTTTCTGTGACTGTGTGCTACTCAGATAATTTTCATGTCTGTAGCTGTCAGGACTCTGCTGTGACTGGCAGACACACAGTCTTATAGTTTGTTATGAGTTCTGCCCACAATTTAGGCCAGCAAACATACTATTCGCCATAATGCCCTTCTGAGAGCATGACTTTATTGGCTGTGCTACAGCACTTTGCAAGGGGTCATACATGTTCACCCTGCAGATGCCTGGCAACTGCTTGAAGATGTAGCAAAATGGTCATAGTATAGGCTTGGGACCCAGGATACCAGGATTTGAGGCCCACCAGCACTCCTTTTGTGACACTTTGGAAGGTTTTACTGTGCAGTTTAATGTATGCAACACCCTTCATGGATTGCCCACACCTCCTTCTGACATAGGCAGGTCACCTAACCCTCCATTGCCTCAGCTAACTGCAGGTTCTTACAGTCCCTGTTTTTTATCAGAGATTACAACTTTTTCAGTACAAGGTATCCCAACGTGACTGCACTGATGCAGCGGTATACTAACAGGTAGTTACATGCATACAGCTGTAACCTTCTTGTGCAACATGAGTTATGTATGTCATAATGACTGTGACTGTGTAGCTTTGACTTCATCACATCTGTGCAGTACAGGTACACACATCCCACCCCTCAGATAGCCACCTGCAGGTATCACCTTATGTCCATATGTGCCCCATTTGCCCAGTTTGGATGACACCTGTCCAGTTGTTATCTGCACATTTGTCTGGGGTGTTGTATGGTAGCTCTGTGGCTGGGACAGGTGTGAGACCCACATGTCTGGTAGCAGGCCTTCCACATGGTGTGGTGCACATTTTCACTCACAGTACAAATACGTTGGGAATGGCACCTATGGCACATCGGTGCTGCCAGCCCATACCACCCTCTCTTCTGCCGCCATCCTTCCTTCAGCCCATCCATTCACCTCTGTCGGCTGTGTACAATCATGTCTTCTTGTGCAGGCTGCTACACCATGGCCTACACTGGTACTCTTTTCTGCATTTCGGCTCTTCATGCATGCCTCTCCTGTGCCTGATCTGCATGTCACCACTGTCCTCCTGCTGCCTGTGCACATCCTGTCCTCCTGTCACTACTGTCCTCCTGTCGCTGTGCACATCCTGCCACTGCTGCCTCCGCTGGGGGACATGTCTTTCCCATCCTATGCAACACACTGACATTGCTACATTTAACACTGGCACCCCCCCCCCCCCCCATGCATTAGTACAGCTGCCTCCCACATGCTCGTCCAATTTACTGACTGCCACATAGGGTGCCCATGGATCTGGCAGGTCCATCAGCTCCCACCTTCCTTCCATCCATCACCTTAACATTGACTTACCTTGGTGCTCCTTTATCCAGTGTTAGGGTTACAGTCGTTTTTGGATGTTAAGGTGCATGCTTGATACCTTAATGCCCGATGTCCTGTTAATGCATGTTAAATGGCCATAGCGCCCTTTACACTGGAATGCTTCCTACCCGCCCAGTGCCCTTTACACATGTAACACCCCTTATCATTGCCATTAATGCCTGTTACCTTAATGCCCTTTAGTAAACATACCCCTTAGTTTGGAGGCAGCACCATTTTGATTACATTTTGAAAACTGTAAGTGGGTTTGATTGAGTATCTTGTGGCAAACATTCTCAACTTTCTTTTGCTGTAATGTTTAACTGTGGTATGGAGACCCCATGAAAAGCAAGCACTAGGAACATGTGATATCTTCTGCTGAAAGCACTATCTATGTATGATGGATTGGCAGTTTCCCTGATGAAGCCTTCTGATGAAACGGGACCTGTTGGAATGTTTGTAATAATCAACTGCTTGGAGTACTTGGATTGCATGAAGAGACAACATCTATCTAAAGCGATAGACATAGGGATGAAGATAAGTGTCAATTTCAGTGACTTTTTAAAATATTTGAACTGCATATAAAGAAATTTTGTTCAGTGCAAGAAACTTGTAGTGGAGAAGGTTTTTTTTTATGGCTGAAGATGTTGTACTGAGATAGCAGAATTCTCAGCAGAATACTTTAGAGTATTATTGTGAATATCATAGTAGGTGTTCTGTACATAGAGTGGACATGTTTTCCTCCTTTTTGTATTATGGTGTGTTATTCTTATTCTTATTATAATCATTTATAGTGCACTACAAGGCATACACAGCACTGTACAAACTCACAAGTAGACAATCCCTCTAGTAGAGCTTACAATCTAGGCAGCCACAAAGAGCTAAGCTTTGAGCATGGACTTAAAGAGGGAGAGAGAGGAGACTTGACGTAAGGACAGGAGAAGCTTGTTCCAGGCAAAACAAGCAGCAAGATGAAAGGAACGAAGCCAGGATTTGACACAAGAACAGAAAAGTGCAGAGAAAAGGAAGCCAGAGGAGTGGAGTTCATGAGGAGGGGTGTAGGGAGAAAGGAGAGAGGAGAGGTAAAGAGGGGCAAAAGAGTGAATGCATTGATCAATCAGGAGAAGTAATTTGAACTGGATATTGAAGCGGAAGGGAAGCCAGTGAAGACATTTTAAAAGAGGGGTTATGTGAGTGTAACGAGGCTGGCATAAAATTAACTGTTCAGCAGAGCTTTGAATAGATTGAAGAGAGTAGAGAAGACACTGAAGTAGACCAGCAAGGAGGAGGTTGCAGTAGTCAAGATGGGAAGTTACTAAAGAGTGGACAAGAGTTTTAGTAAAGTATTCAGAGAGGAAGGGGTGAATCTTGTTAATGTTATAAAGAAAGAAATGACAGGTTTTAGCAATCTGTTGGATATGTGAGGAGAATGAAAGAGAGGAGTCAAAAATGACCCCAAGGTTATGGGCTGAGGAAACAGGAAGACAAGTACTATCAACAGTGATGGAGAAAGGAGGAAGTAGGGAGGATGGTTTAGGGGGAAATATAAGAAGTTCAGTTTTAGCCATGTTCAATTTCAGACGGTGGTGAGACATCCAGGCAGCGATTCTACTAATTAATTTTTCACGCATGCCCATTTTTAAGATCACTTCTCCTGTTATATATTGTGGCGGTCACGCCCCTACCAGGCAGTCGCCTAGTAGGGACGGGAAGCCATCTTGAATTCCTCTTTACCAAGGATTGTAGTTGTGTATAGAGATAAATGAACCAAGTGGTTGTTTCAAAGCACACAGGAATTTTATTAGCTTCCGTGGCAAGCGGATAACAAATCTTTCAAGCAGTTGTACACTCAAGTCAAAGAAAATAAAGGATAATCTTCTCCCATTAAAGCAAAGCTTACAACCAGTGTTGTAGTAGAATTATTTACACAGGCTTTCTTTTCTTTTCCCTTTATGATGCTTTTCTATTCCGTAATCATAAAGCACATGTATTTACAATTCCTAGCTTCTCACGGCTCTCAGGCTTTCATTTCTTAGCCATAATGCACATATCACAGTCCATCTCAGAACAAGCTGAAGTCAGGTCACTTTCTTTACCTTCTACCTCCATGCTTTCTGGTGAGCTGTATCTTGGCAAGGTTTGAAAACGCTCAGGCACTTTATGCTTAATGTTCTTTAACAGGTTAAACAGCCTATTCCACTGAATGGCCCCTTCTCCTCTAGGTAGGACTTCAACGGGCTTCTCCTGTTCAGTTTCTCCTGAAAACCCCTTCTTCCTAATCCAGGTTTTCTCAGGCCTAAACCTCTCTTCAGAGTCAGAGCAAGAAACACAGGGTTTTGGCTTTACTGCTTTCTTTCCCCTACCTTGGAGTCTTGTTGCAGCACCTTCCTGGCTGAGGCTTCTGTGGCTTGTGACTCTCTCTGCCTCTGAGCTAGACAGGTAATCAGGGTAAGACCTCCACTTCCCTTCCTGGGGCTTCTGCTGCCTGCAGACAGACCCTTCCTCAGAGGAGTCTAAGCACTCTTGCCTTAGCCTTCTCAAAGCCAACCTTTTCTCTCTCTCCCTCTTGCCAGTCTGTTTGGTCCTCTGCCTGGAACCTTCTCTGTAGCTTCCTTGGCTGCAGTGCTGGCTGCTTCTTGCTTGACTGCCTTTCTCTTGGCTGCTTCTCCCTTGACTGCTTCTCTCAACTTTGTTTGTTTTCTCAAACTTAAACATTGAGCAGGGCACCTCCCTCTCTGACTCCACCCACTTGTACCTCCTACTCTTACCTGGGGTTGTCATGGAGTCTGGGAGTGGCTTAAACCTAGCTCTACCCTCTTGGTTTCTCTCAGGGATTTTGCTGTGATGTATGTGTTCTAGTGCACCCATCCCCCGAAAAGAAGAAAAAGTTCTTCTTTCTCTTTTATTTCCATGCTGAGCTGCACTCTCCTTACCACAATATGGATATGTATTTTAGAAATGGCTCCACCTTCACCAGCGCTGTTTCCAAAATATCATCAGAACTGTAGACGAGGTGGCCTTCATGTCTCAATTCTGACTTCCATGTTTTTACAAAAATATGCCTTCACATGAATACATTTTAAACTGTCTTGTTGATTGACCCTTATTTATATGTACTTAAAAACCTTACATAGCACTCAAATTACTTCATTCATGACCCAAGAATACTGTTGTAGCTTCTTATCACAGATTTCAAACAATAACATTTCCTAACACTGGGCCATCCTTACAATTACACAAGATCTGTGATCATTAACTCATGAACTTCCAGATTACAGATAGATGTTTTTTTGATTTTTCAACTTATAATTTTTATTCATATTATGATCAGCAGATCATTGGAGAAAATGTTAAGAATATTTTTATTGACAAAGCTCAATAATCAATCTTTCATTCATATGAAAATCAAATAAAATAAAGTTTTCGGGATTAATAGGAGAAGGAAAGTTAAAATAGAAACTGATCATACCCAGCAGCTTCCTCTATGCTTGCTCAGGTCCACTGTGATGTTCTGCCATTCATTGAATATCTTTGATGTTATGCCACCAATAGAAACCAGGAAATAGTACTGATACACTTCTAAGGACATTTGACAAGATCTCCCTGCCAATTTGTTTTCCCTTTGAAGGTTTATAACTTGGGTAACTAAAGAAAAGGGCACAGGACAAAAGACGTCTGTTCAAAGGTTTCCCTTTTCAGAAGGATCAACCTACCTCCTGAAGTCACCTGCTGTCTGTATTTTGTCCATAGAAGAAATGATGACTCGCTTGAAGATAAAGCAAATTAAGGATGAAACGTGTACCTGATAACCTGACTGGCTGGGGATCTCCCAGGACAGGTTTGGGAACCATTCTTGTAGACACATTTGGAGGAGACATTCCCGATTGCTTTATTTAGCAAAGTTCAGAAAACAACTCAATTAGACACGTGCAGTATCTCTTCTGAGTACACCCAAATGTAAATCCCTGCTGGGACATCCCTTAGATCACAGGAAACTTGATTCACTACTCAATTATCCAATAATCCATTCATTCACTTATTATATTTAGCAAATGCTACTACTGGAAAACTCGTGGAGGCTGATTTAGTAACAGCTAAGTCTGGCCTGCGGCCATGTACAAAATGGAAACGGGGCTGATATCTACCTGATTCCGAAACCGCGCGAATATATGCACCTGCGGTTTCAGGATCGGGGAGATATATGTCCCCGTGTATACCACATGCAAAGAGGGTAGATGTTGCAGAGGCTTTCCGTCCCCCTATGCCCACAGCTCTGCTCACCATATGTGCAGCTACCTGGCTGATGGCCCCATCAGCGGCTGTCAGCATAGCCGGCATAGTGTCCCTGACACACCGTTATGTGCCATTGGGGGTGGTCCCACATGCTCTTTGACAGAAACACGTCCCTCATGCCTGGACTCTGTCAGAAAAAAATGCATCTCCTGCTCTCCATGGCCGCAGCATGCACATCATCTCAGCACTGCCTGCCATATCCCATTCCCCTTATGGCAACCACTGCAGGGAACAGCAACTTTTACTCTAAATCCTGCCTTTATTCCAGGGTCCAGCAGGAATAAGCTGCAAGTCGACGGGGACTTTGGGGGACATTCAGGGGCCATTTTGGAATATCCTTTGTGCATCTCGGAGGCTAACCACGCCTCTGCTCTGCCCCTCCCTGCCCACCATCTATGATCCCTGTACTCGCACCATGAATGAGCAGGACCACGGGGCCACAGAATAAAGTGGTGCATGTTTTGGGGAGTGAATGTCTATTCTGCATGTCTATCTGCCCTATTTGCTTTTCAGAATGACCCCCAGAGTGATTTTCATCACTGACTGCTATGGGATAGCATTCTGCTGTTGTATAACACTGGACATTGTGGTGTTTCCCTAATGTCAGGGCTCAACAAAACACTGTTGTCAGAGAAAGATGGAGGCAGACCTTCCCCTCCCATGCTTTCCAGCAACTTCTCTCTGCAATTCAAAATTATTCCATAGAATATGAATCTATCCATTGGGCTATTTGGGGCCTCTGAACCGTAGAATAAGCTCTGAATGCCCCTTTTCTTTTCTTGATGCCTCTGCAGCAGAGGAAAATGAACAAGTATAGAAAAAGTTAAACCTGTTAGGAAGAAAGTAAGCCAGGGTTTCAGGAGGGCTGCAAGCTCACAAGCTCAGCACCCCACCATCTTGCTTCTACCCTTCTGTTCTGTCTTTTGCTAAACATCTGAGAAGCTCTATAGTACGGTAGATATGCTCCTAGTATCTGCAGATGCAAAATGAGCTGGAATTACCCCTTCCTTCTGGTGCCTGGCCCCGTGAATTAACAATGCAGGGACTTAATAAAGGGAGATGGGGAAATATACAGCAGCAAAGAAATGTGTGGAGTCACAGCTTGAAATCATCAAATCAGCCATAAGAATGGGACAGCATACAAACAACATACACTCTCACTCTCTCTCTCTGTCTGTCTCTCTCTCTCTCTATATATATATATATACACACACACACTCACACACACTCTTACCAAGTCAAAACAAAAGTACAATATTAAGAGCAAATATAAAATGTCTAGCAGCTATTTATGAAAAATATGCAAATATGAATAACCACCGAAAGGATTTGTTTCAGCATTATTTCTGACAGTGGAACATGTCTTTATGATGCTTGTCATTTGTCATAATTTTCCAATCTGAACAGCTCATTCAGACCTTCAGTGCCCTTAAGCAGTATGGGGCGTGTATTACTAAAGCACATTAACCATTAATGCGGGTTTAGTGCGCTGTAAGAATGCTGCACTAACAGTTAGTTCAGGTCACTGCAGTAAAAATCCTGCATTAAGTGATTAGCATGCCATTGCGGGGGACTGGATGGTTAGGGTCAGAATGTGGATGTTGACGGTACAGTGTGGTCAGCGAGGGTGGTTTTGGTGCGCGCTAACTATGGCTGTTGCTATTATGCTATTAGTATGTTTGCACTTAACACCACCTCGATTGGTAGTGTTAAGTACACGTGGTGTAGTTCTCCGTGACTGCAATATGCTAACTGCAGAGAGGCGGAGACACACGCCTCCTGAGGTTAGTACAGGCCTCTGTGCTAGATTCGTGGCCCCATTATGTACTAACTTAGAGCACTTTAGTAAACATGTTCCTAAGTGATTTATGGCTAAATAGTGTTTGCTGCCTCTAACACAGGTAAGTACCGTAATACTGTGTCCTGATGAGACAGATTTAATGATACATTCTAATGGATTCAGATATGTCTGGATTTTGGTTCTTAATTGAAAACGGTGCTATTTAAATAAAGCAAAACACTGCCTATCTGGATAGTCTCAGTTCCCTGGCTGTAGAAATAATATACGGTGCAGTACTATATAACATTTAATCCTGCAGCACACAGTACAGTAGTTCTGTTGTTAGGACGGTCGCTTTCCCTGCCAAAGGAAAGTACAATCGCCAATAGATGAGAGATTAATTATTTAGGAAGTGATATCTGCATGGTCTGAACAAGCAGATGCAAAAGTTTCAGTACAGGAACAAAAGGAATTGCCACTATGCAAATAAGGGCAGCTGAAATTTGCATATGGTTCTTTACATTTCACTGGAATCGAGCCCAGAGAGGAACTGTGCCATTCAAAGCAGAGAACATTCAATCTTGTTTCACCTTAGGCAGAACAGAGCTGCAGCAGCGGAGTTCTCTGTTAGAAAAACACAAGCTGTAGAAACTTTTCCACATCGGTACCTGCCTTGCTGAATTAAAACAAAATGTTCTCCCATAAGTTCTGTTAACTGTGGTAATGGTCCCTGAAGAAAACCTTTTGGTTGATGAGTTCTATAAAGGATCTTGAATTTATTGTGCTACGGAGAGAGTGGAAAGCAGAGCGCTGAAATGAGAATTGCTGTGAAGTGGATGGGAGCTTCTCTCTTTTCTGCTTCCATCATCCTTCTACCTTTCACAATGCACAGCCAAGACAAAGAAATGGTTATTGCAGGAGTTAATGCACACCAGCAGGTAAAGCAGTACTGTAGTAGTAACATTCATGACTTTAAATCCTTCTCATTTTATGGTGACTAAAATAGTGTGGCCCAGTATTTGTCAGATCAAGCCTTGACATAAGAACATAAGAAATGCCATACTGGGTCAGACCAAGGTCCATCAAGCCCAGTATCCTGTTTCCAACAGTGGCCAATCCAGGTCACAAGTACCTAGCAGGTTGCCAAAAAAGGCACACAGGATCCACGATGCTTGTCCTGGGGCAAGCAGTGGATTTCCCGGGTCCTGTTTAATAAAGGCTTATGAACCTTTCCTCCAGGAACTTGTCCAAACCTTTGTATAAACCCAGCTACACTAACAGCTTTTACTACATCCTCCAATAATGAATTCTAGAGTTTGATTATTCGTTGAGTGAAAAAATGTTTTCTCTTATTAGTCTTAAATGGGTAACACTGAAGCTTCATTGCATGTCCACTAGTCTTTCTACTTTTTGATATGGAAGGACAGACTAGATAGGCCATGTGGTCTTTTTCTGTCATCATTTTTCTATGTTTCTATGATGGTGTAAAGAACCGATCTGTTTTTACCCGTTCCACTCCATTCATTAATTTATAGACCTCTATCCTATCTCCCCTTAGCTGTCTCTTTTCCAAGACAAATTTTCTTTGAATATAGCAGCCAGTCCTAAGCCTTAGGAGCCAGTGGCTAAGACCTCTTTCGCTTCCTCCCATCACATTGCCCCCACTGGGGGGGGGGGGGGCAGATAGAATCTCCTCCAAGGTCTAAATCCATTCTTTTATAAAATTAGGGGCAAACACTGCTTTAACTAAGACCTGGATATTCAATACCAGGGTCGTATACAGCCACTGGCATGACAAAAGACCTCCAACTATTCAGAAAAGGACTCAAAACACACCTCTTCACTGAACATTTTGAAAACCCAACTGAAATCCCTCACCTCCTACGAGCTACCTCTCAACAAACACAGAACCAACCTACTAACCTCCAGAACCTACATCCTATTAACTCCCCCTTCCCTCACCCCTTACCTAAATAGCCCCAGAGCATTCCCCCACCCTTTCCAAAGAAAAAGTGAAGTTAAGAGGCTGACTCTCTGTATATATGTAAATACAAAGTTGACACACATGTTTGTATGTACAGTATGTTCCATGTACATAGTTAATACCACTGTTCCATGTAAAGGTTGTTTAACTGTTAACTGTAAACAGCTCTTGATCTCTGGAAGGGGCGGTATAGAAGAAATATATAAATAAAAATGTGGATTTGCTGGATAGCGCTTCAGCTATCTGGGTAATGACAATATTCAGTCATTGCTCAGTTAGCTAAAGCAGCTAAAGTTAGAACTGCCTTTTCCTGACTAACTTTTGCTGCTTGAAGATAAATGGCCATTGGCTGCTTACTGCTACTAACAGGTTATCATTGGCACCATCCCCAGAATCCCACCAGAACATCCCGATGTTACGTGGTTAGCATCGGGGCACCTAGCAGCATTAGAGGGGGGTATTCAGTGGCACGAACCAGCTATATGATACTGAATATTCCACTCCGTGTGATTAGTGCAGGTAGTGGGTCCGTTAACCACATTCATCACAGACAGAGAACATGAAATGAAGCTCCAAGGAGGTAAACCTAAAAGCACCATCAGGAAATAGTTTTCCCCAGAAAGGGTGGTAGATGCCTGGAATACCCTCCCAAAGGAAGTGCTGGGAGCAAAAAGAAGTGACAGAATTCGAAAAGGAATGGAACAGAAACACAGGATCACTACATAGCAAGAGGATGGAGTCAGAGCAAACATAAATAACTTCTGACTTACTGGGCAGACTAGATGGAATATGCTGGTGTTTATCTTCTGTCATTCACTATGGGCCAGATTCTGTAAGGCGGATAGCGGGCCTATACGTTCCAGTGGGACATCCAGCCCTGCTATCAGCCTGCACTGTATTTCACCTCATGGCCCCCCTGCACGCATAGAGCCGCCGTGCATGCTGCGGTGGATGAGTGCAGCATGGAGGCAGAGAGTGGGCGAAGCAGGGGCAGTCCTGTGACCTGGATGTACAGGGCCAATTCAGGTCATGGCCTTGTACGTCCGGAGAGAACTTGAAGGACAGCCGGCTTATTCCACCTTAGGGGTGGAATAAGCCTGGTCGCCCTTCTGGATTGGCCAGTCAGCCCCCCAGCAGCAAAAGCAGCAAGCAAGGTGGGTCCCAAAGGCCTGATCCGGGCCCTGGCTGACCCTGTCGGGGGTCGGGCGGTGGAGTGACAGGGTCATGAATGCGGCAGGCAGGCAGGGAGGCTGAAAAGATGTCTCCCGCCAGCATGCCTGGGCAAGCTGGACCATCTCCATGCCTAATCCTTCACCCTCGGGAGTGTCTTGCTCCTGCGGTGCAGAATCGAGTGCTCATGGGCCCATCCTGTTTGGGGCCATCCAGACTGCCCAGATTTGCCCTTTCAGGAATTGGGCCCCACATTACTGTGTTACTATGAATATGCCCCCACCCCCTTATTTACTAAGGGCCTCATTATGATCAGGACGTCCATGCCCCTGTGCACCCGATCAGAATCGGACGCATCAGGGCAGATGCGATTCTGATCCCACGGGGCACGTCTAGCCCCATAGGATCAGAATTGCGATTAGGCCTGTATGTGCAGGCCGGGACCTGATTCTAGCCAGCCTGCACGTACAGGACTCTACCCAGCTAACTTAGTCAAGGCTCATGAATGGAGCCGCAGCGCCATGGCATCCGGTTGCCATGGCACCGCGGCTCCATTCAGGAACCGCAATCCCTGACTGTCGACCTATTCTTCAATTCCCCAATGATCGACCCCTGTTCTGGCCTCGCAAGGCCAGGGTCAGGCTGTGGGAAATCACCTGCACCCCCTCCGACTCCTTCCACTGCCTGGGCCAGCTGTCCCCCATCATCTAGGGGAACTTATTTCACCTCAGAGGTGGAATAAGTTACCCATTCAGTCTGCTGGCCTCGGACATACAGGGCCGACATCAGAATCGGCCCTGTACATCAGTGGCCAGGGACCACCTACTGGCTGCTCTAACTCTGCCCTCTTCCCGTCCCTGTCTATCCTTGTTTGAACAGGGAGGTTAGACAGGGATGCAGAGAGGGCTGAATAGCGGGGATGGATGTCCCAATTGGACATCCATCCCCGCTATTCATGGCTCGGAATGACTCCGTAAGACTTTTATCCAATTCTGTGTCTATGGGAAACGAAAGCTTAGTAAATCAATCCCATAATGTACCAATCCATATCAGTTTCAGAAGCCAACAGCTTCTTTTCCTCAAGCATGCTGCAAGGAGAAGCTACTTAACAGGAGAAACAAAGATGAAATTGCTCTTTGCTCCACATGTCACTATGGCCTGGGTCTCCACCACTCACTGTCTCTCTTTCCCTCTATCTCTTTTCTTCTTATCCCTTCCACTCTTTTTCACATATCTCACTTTAGTTTTCATCTGGTCGCTGTCTCTTTTGTATTCCACACCCCAGTCTTTACCCAGTCTCTCTGTGTCATATTTCCACATCAACTTAGGGGTATGTTTACTAAACTGTCCTAATGTTACCGGCGCTAGTTGCAGCGTTAATGTGAGGAATGCCATATAAGGCCTCATAAGGCGCCCTATAGTGCACATTATAAAATGCCCTGTCCGCCAAGGCACCTTATAATGTGCCCTATATGGCGCCTTATGAGGCACCTTAGGTTACGGCACTGTGAGGGTGTTTTTGCTGGCAGCACTGATTTAAATTAAAAGGAAATCCCTCAGACAGCCTTATTAAATAACACCACTGCAGAATTGAACTCATGACCACTGCCTCCACAGTGCTGGCTGGCTACAGAAAGACTGCAGGTCACCACACAAACTGTCTGCGGCAGTTACCAGGATAGGGTTAACCCACCCGTACCCATGATGCACTGCCCATGCAGATCAGCAGTCTACATCTGATCACAAGATGGGGGATGCACCTCCACAGCACCTCGGCCTGGTAGGGGGAACTGACCGTGTGTGTTACTGGCACAGAGTAGCTACGGACCCTGACATTGTGCGGTTCCTGTGCTCACCCTGAGGGTGAGGTGGGGCGCTCAGCACCAGGTCCACAGCACCTGGCTTGGCTGAGATAGGCTGTGCTGCAGATCGCCATCAGTGCCAGTGTGTGACAGGTAATCCCTGCAGACACACCTAGGATACACCTGTGTCCATCTGTATTTCCTAGTCACATCTAGCCCTTGTGGACTATGATATACCCAGAATAGTGCATATCCTGTGTGGTTGCCATGGTCACATGTTATAAGAGGAGGGTGGTGTTTGGACCCAAAAGTGGATTATGTACTACCACCTAACCCACCCTCACTGGGTCAGGGTGGGGGGGACAGGATCTTCCCCCAACAGATCCACACTCTACATCAGAGGCAACAGAGTCCTGATAGGGAATAAGCACCTTCCAGGGCAGTCAATGCAGATCTGTGCTTATCACATGGGGGCATTGGCAGACAGGAAGTAGGCCTGGAAAAGCTCAGCTGCCCCCCCCCCACCACAACCTGACATCTACCAGCAGAGAGCACATTCAGTCTTTACCCACTGCCCTCTGCAAGGTGTTCCCGCCATACACATGCTAACTGCAGACAGTCTGCTAGCTAGTATATAGTGCATGTTCCTGGATAAATTGTGTGCACCCAAAAATGGGATGTAAGCGCACACACACCAAGCAAGCATGTCAGTGATTGGGCCCCAGAAAAGAGAACCCATAGATATCACTTGAGAGAAACACTGTATAGCTCTATTTGGGAACCTAGACATGCCATGGTCACTGCTCTGTCAGGGTGAGACTGACCTCCCAGCATGACATGCTGTGGCAACCCTGTCCGTGCAGGTGGTGGTCGGGCACTACAATATCCCATCCATTAGCGAACACTGTCAGAGCAGTATACTATAAGATCCGCTCACTTAGGCATTTACGATCCATGCTAGAACCAAATGACTTCAGGACTATATACCAGGCGTTGATCATACCTCATTTTGACTACGCCAACGCCATCCTTCAAGGCCTGCCCCTATCCACCTTACATCCACTACAGCTCGCCATGAACGCTGCAGCAAGGGTCATCCATGGAGCCTCCAGAAGTGACCACGTGACACCTCTGCTGATACAATTACATTGGCTACCTATCCAGGCTAGAATCGTCTTCAAGACACTGTTAATCACTTTTAAAGCTATTAACAAGCTCTCCCCTGAGTCAATATCGGCCCTCATCCATATCACATCTCCTAATAGAGCAAGGAGATCCACAGCTACAAACACCCTAAAAGTCCCGAAAGCATTAACAGCGTGCACAACATCTACAGCCAATAGGGCGTTTAGTATCAGTGCACCAAGATGCTGGAACGCATTACCTCCAGATATCCGGGCGATTAAGAGCCTCACACAGTTTAGGAAAGCCCTTAAATACCATCTTTTCAATAAGTACCTCATAGAACCCAACCTCACCCACTGAGACAGAGATGCAACCCGCTAGGCAATTATATGGTTTCCCAACAACATGCTAAGAAAGATTCCCTAACCCTTAGTGGTGCATTTGTTTCTATGGTATTCATGATCATACGACTTTATGTAGCAATATTTGTAAATAGTTTGCCACTGTTATACAAGTTTATGTAGCAAATGCTGTAAATAGCTTACCCCTGTTATCCAAGTTACTTGCCCTGTTATCTGTAAACTCTTACATGTTAACTGTACTGAGCATTTTTGTTCCATGTAAACCGCGCTGATGCCGAATAGTGCGGTATATAAGAGACTATAAATAAATAAATAAATAAATAAATAAATTACCCTATGCCCTGTGCAGATGCATCCTGCCCAGACTGCTCTGTGTGGGCCATACCCACAATACCTTGCTTCTCATTGTGCACTTTGGCAGGTTAACGCTGGAAACAGTGTAAGCATTGTGGGCTCAGTAAGGTGTAGGCAGCCACAAAACACTGGATAGACATACACACACTTCCTCACCTATTTCAGCATTGTGCAAAGATAGAGATGGTTGGCAACCCTGGCACCAGTCCTGGGCACAATGCAGGCATTGCTAAGGTACTCTATACTGTTATGGTCACTCTCCAGGGTGGTAAACACTGTCAGAAAACAAACAGAAAGGAAACACACTCCACATATATAAGAAAGGTTGCTATGATGAATCTCTGTTAACAATTTGTGTTTAATGTAGGATCTGTTATTTGACATTCATCATATCAACCTTTTGATATATATGGAGCATGTTTCCATGTTTATGACGGCATTGCTAAGGTATGCAGGTGGTAGTGGTGATAGCTGCTGCTCTGCAGAGGGCCCAAAAGCCTGACTCTCCATGAGGATATGGATAATGTGGCCTGTGGGTGTGGGTGTTTGTGCCCCTGTTGGCCGCTGCTCTAGGGTGTGCACATGTTTATGGTGTATGTGTTCTGTAGGGTAAAATATAGATACAAGGTCTGCAGAAGCCATAGCTGGGACTTGAACCTGTGACTTTCTGCCCCTGAACACAATGGCTGTGTGTACTGCACCAAACTGTTGCCACAAAGGCAGCTTATTTCCTGGGGATACCATGATTGTTCTTCAGACAGATCTTGTCTGTTGCACTACACGCCACCCACCTAAACAGGGCTTGGCCTTGGTCTGCTGTGGGTAGCTGCCACTGCCCCTCCCCCACCAGTGCCCCTCCCCCACCATGCTGACATGCCCTTATGCCGGTGGTGCTGGGGGTGCGCAGTCCCAGGCCATCCAGTGTGCCGGTAGGCGGCTGCCTATGGTGTGGGATCTGGGGTAGGGGTTCCTACATAGACATCTGCGCTTCCCCCTGGCACCACCTGTCAAAGCTATGTGCCCTTTGGGGTACCTGCTGGGTACTGTCCCATGGGACACTATGGGACACACTCGTGGGCATGTTTGACCTTGGTCAGTTGCTGGCTTGCTGATTTGCAGTTTCTGCATTCTTATGTGCCACCTAAGCATCTTCCTAGTGCACCTGTGCCCCAGCTGTCCCACTGCATTTCCCACCTGCAGCCCCCTGTACCCCATTTGCAGCCTCACCGTAGTGCCCTTTCGTACTTGGCCACTATGCTGTTGCTGCACATGTAGCACTACTATCACTCTTCTTGGTCTCTCTGTCTTTGCTGTACATTGCTGACTGAAATGGTTTCTCTTTCCTGCAAATATGCCTCTAACGCTAGGTTTTCAAACACGGTAATGTTCTGGTCTTAAAATCCCAGCGTTAGTGTACCTGGAGCCTCTCCCCGCCCATTGACCCCTTCTCTCTGCCCTCTGAAGACACTCCACCCTCTGTGTGCCTTAACGCCGCCGGAGATGTTATCATGTGAAACGTAATGTTACCGCGCAAAAAATCACACGATAGCGTTACATTTTCTTGCGATAACATAGCCGCTGCAATGTTAGTGCTGTTTAGTAAACATACCCCTTAGTCTTCACCCAGTCTCTCTTTCTCTCATATAACCCTCCTCCAGATAACCAGCCATTCCTCACCTCCAGGCAACTAATGGGTGTTGTGAAGAATTGAGGCTGGGTTAAGATGCTCATTAAGGAGTTTCAACATGACAGGTTGAGTGACTCCTGCTTCTTCTTTGTCCCTTCCCAAGTTGACCCCACTATGTTTGGCTGTCAGGCTTACTGTGGATCAAGTTCATGACCCTCAGGAAAAGAGACTAGAGATTTAGAGCTAAAGCCACAGGAGCTATATAGTTAAGGTAGAAGCCAGTGAATAGCTATACTCTGATGTCCTGGACAGCAGGTGAGACACCCCAAAGGAATTCATTAGCACAGTATAGGATGCCACCTGTCCTCCCCCTCCCTCCTTGATGTCTGTTGATGCTTCTGTAACCACTGAAGAAAAAACAATTCCCTTACTATCTGCACCTTGTGGTTTGGCTCTTAGTAAGTATAAGCACATGGTGCAGGAACAAGACCTCATAAAAAGAAGAAATTTGTGCACCATGCAGTTTAAACTTACTGAAAGACTGAGGTGTTATGCTGTTCCTTTAATAATCATTTTTAAAAGACTGATAACCTTGGACCAGGGGTGTAAATTCTGCTCAAGCATCCCTTGCAATGCAGGGGAGCCTGGGCAGGAAGAGGGACCACACAACAACATCGTCTCCCATGTCTTCACCTCTCTGTGCATCTCCCCCCCCACCCCTCCATGCACCTCCCCCCACTCCCCCCCATGCACACACAGCAAACTTAGGGGTATGTTTACTATACCGCAGTAATGTTACCCGCATTAAGTTCCGCGGTAATGATACAGATGCCCATATAAAGGAGTGGGCAGGGCATCATTAAAGCAAGCCGTGTCAGGTAACGCACATTACAAGGTGCTAATGCGCGGTACAGTGCGCCATGGACCCACCGCACGTGAACACCATAGCAGACGGGAAGCAGCAGTGCATCCGAAGGGGTTGCAATCTAAGGCGCGCTTACAGTAGAAGATGCACTGAGGGATGTGCAGACATGGTGCCACATGAGAAATGAAGCTGTAGGTGTAAGGCCATAGACCACAGGCAGCTGATAATGCATTCTGGAATGGGGACGTGAGTCACAAGTAACACAGGCACACACACCATGAAATGGTGTGCAGAGAAACAGCATGCAGAGGAGTAAACAAATATAACAGAAAGGGCATCAGGGGTCAGTCTAAAGGGCCAGCTGTGTGGATGGTGTGCGTATAAGGGCAAAATGGGCAGGGGATCCAAAAAGGAGTAAGAGTGAATTGAACCAGTAGACTGAAGAACCCAAACACAGCTCACTGACACCAATACCAAACCACTGAGCCACCTGCTCACCCTGATATCCCAAAGAAAGGGAGCATATGTAACAGCTAGCATGTGATGGATAGGCTGCATGGAGGGGACACCGCAGTGTACAGTGAGGAGAGGGAAGGGTGTGTGGAGAAGGGACAAAGCCGGAGCCAATGTATGTCAGAACAAACGTAAAGAAAGGAAAAGGAACCTGTGGGACCCAAACCCACAACCTATGTTGGCGCCACACACGTCTGCAACCACTATCCCAAACAACCACAACAAGAACAATGCAAATATGTTCCACCAAGTGGCCATCATGTTTGCTAGATCATCACGCAGTAGTGCGTCCTACAGTTCTGCGTCCTACGCATGTTGTGGAGAACATGTGTAGTAGGGCGTCTTATGTGCAGCACGCACAATAAAGTCCATGACGTTACAGAGCTTTCTACATGCATTATAAGATAAGATTAGGCACCTTAGCATATGTGGTCAGATTATGGTGCGTAACAATGCACGTCACAAACAGACAACACGTGCGCTATTGTGCGTTCACGTTACAATACTGTGCACTACAATAGACCGCCTGTCCATTGCCACGCCCCTGTGCCCCCACCAGTTCTAGGACTACAGCTGTACCCCAGCCCCCAACCATGGTCTGACATTCACCAGCAGCAGGCACCCTGTACCTGCTGCACCACGCCAGGTATCCCAGCCAGGCATGAACTAACCACAAGCACTCCGCTAACCAGTCTATCCTGCATGTTCACAGTAGAACTGTGCACACCCGACAGTTGTCCCAGTGATTGGCCCCACAGAAAAGGGGGCACATATATATTAACTGAGACAGATACTGTGTAGCACTATGTGGGAACCTAGCCATGCCATGGTCACTCTTCGGACAGTGTGAGAGTGTCCTAACAGCATGATGTGATATGACCACATTGTCCATGCAGGTGGTGGTTGGGCACTACAATGTCCCAGCCATTGCCCTATGCCCTCTGCAGATGCATCCTTCCCAGTCTGCCCTGCCTGGGCCAAACCCACAATACCTTGCTCCTCATTATATACATTCACAGGCGAATGCTGGTAATAGTGGGACATTATGGGCCCAGTGAGGTGTAGGCAGCCACGAAACAATGAGTAGACATACACACACACGCACACATCTACTGCAGCATTGTGCAAAGATAGGTGTGGTTGGCAGCCCTGCCCGCCACACTGGTCATGATCACAGTGCCGACATTATCAAACTGTGCAGGGGGTAGTAATAGTGCTCTTGTGATAACTGTGGCTCTGTGCTGGGGCCAACGGCTTGACTCTACATGGAGCTTTGGATAGTGGAGCCTGTGTGAGTGGGTGTTTGCACCCCTGTTGGCTGCTGCTTTGGGGAGGGCACATGTTGCTGTTGCATCTGAATTGTGGGGAAAAAATGGGGAAGTGCTCTGCAGGAGCCACAGCTGGGACCTGAACCTGTGATCTTCTGCTTTGGGACATGCTGGCTGTGTGTACTACATCACACATGTGTGGCTCTCCCTGGGGCTATCTGTACGTCTCCTCAGCCAGACCTTTTCTGTTGTACTGCATACTACATACTGGTACAGGGCATTGCCTGGGTGCACTGCAGGCAGGTGCCACTGCTCTCTCCAGCACCAGTACACACCCCCTGCCATGCCACCAGGGCATATGCTGTCGGTGCTGGTAGTACGCAGTCCCAGGCCATCCACTGTGCAGGTAGGCGGTCATCTAGGGAGTGGCGTCTGGGGTGGGGAGGCATACATGGATGTCCTCACATCCCCCCCATCACTGCCTACCAATATTATGTCCCTGCCACATGGGGGGGGGGATGGCTGGGGGGATGACAGGTCAGTGCCCTAGCAACTATTGGCTAGGATGGACCAGGTAGCTGTAGGTGGATTGTGTTTGGCCTTGGTCAGCTGCTGTCTTGCTGTTGTCCAGATCCTATGTTCCTATGTGCCACCAAGGCAACAGCCTAGTCTCCCTGTGCCCCACCTGCCCCCACTACATGTCTCGCCTGCAGCCCCCTATGCCCCATTTGCACCATCGCTATAGTGGCCATTCATACTTGGGTTCTATGCTGTTGCTGCATATGGAGCACTACTATCATGGTTCTTGGGCTCCCTGCCTGTGTTGTGCATTGCTGACGCTGAAATGGTTTCACCCTACTGCAAATGTGCAGCTAACGACAGGTTTTCATTCCCAGTAATGTTCAGCCCTTCAGTACCCTGCGTTAGTGCTGCGGAAGCTTCTCCATGCCCATTAACCCCTTCTCTCCGTCCTCTGCAAGCTTTACCGCGGACGGAGACGTTAATGCGCGTTAGGTACCCTTAACACGCATTAACATTACCTAACACGGTTTAATAAACATACCCCTTAGTTTAACTTGTTTGCCATGCTGCCTGCACTCCAGGGCCAGAGCTGTTATCTCCCAAAGTCTCACAATAACAACTGAGCCTGGAGGGGAGGCGGCACAGCCAATGAGTTAAAAGAAGTTTGTTGCGCATTTGCAGAGGGAGCACATTTTATTTAACTAGACTTAAATACCATTTTTCTATCAGTCAAGGCTGCATACATTCAGGTACTGTAAACATATATTCCCCCCTCCCCTTGTCCCTGAAGGGCTCACAATCTATGTTTTTGTACCTGCGGCAATGGAGAGTTAAGTGACTTGCTCAAGGCCACAAGGAGCACCTGTGGGACTAGAAACCCCAGTCCTTCTAGGCTCAAGCTTGCTGTCCTCTAGTGGGATTTGAATCTCTGGCCTAAGGTAACTTGCCCCAACCACTAGGCCACTCCTCCCTATGAGGAGGATTTTGGGGGAGGGGTATTGTGCTGATGCCACCATGACCATGGTGGGGGGGGGGCTCTCAGAAAATCTTTTCTTGTGGGTTCCTTGCTGGAATTTGCGCCACTACCCTGAACTTCTCTTTGTAACTATCAGAAGAGGTATATAGCGGAAGCATTTCTATAAAACCTTTCTGTGCAGAAAACAAATACGCAACACTTAGAAAAATATGTTACAGAGAAATTGATATTGTGTGCCGAGCTCAGAATAGGGTGTCTAGTGCTATAAATCAATGCTAAGTTCCTAACCTTTGTCCCTGCCCTAACTTCACCACTTAGCTGTCCAGTTCAGTGAAACTGGGGTTTTAAAAATGTGGATGCTCAAGTCAGTTTTCTAAGGATCTAATTTAGGTGTCTGATATCCAAAGTCTTGTGCCTAAATCGTTTAAAATTGATCCTATATTATTAAGATGTTACAGACAAGAATAGTATGGGGAGTGGGGACAGAAAGAGGGTGTTAGAGGGGTTGCATGTGGGAATTGATGTGCTCATCTACTCAGAGGAGAATAATGTTAATTAGGAAGATTGGGTGGGCCAATTCGCTCTTTTTCTGTCATTATCAAGTATGTTACTATGGCTCAGGAGTCCTCAACCCATTCCTCAGGACACGTCTGGCCAGTCAGGTTTTCAAGATAATCACAATGAATATGCATGAGAGGGATTTCCATGCTCTGACTCCATTGTATGCAAATCCCTCTTATGCAAATTCATTGTGGTTTTGCTGAAAACCTGACTGATTAGGTCTGTCCCGAGGACTAGGTTGGGAACCACTTCTGTGGGTTATGCAGAACAGTCACTGTCCATTGTTCAAATGCTGCTTTCATAATTTGAGTTGTTCTTGCCGGCACAAGATGACAATGGTTTCTGCTGTGACACCGAAAGATCATAACTGCAAATAAGATTTTCTTCTTCGTGCTAAACTTTCTGCCAGAAAGCAGTTCATACATTCCTCCTCAGTGTGAGTAATAAAACAGAAAAGCAGAAAAAAGGGAAGAACAGACAGGCACTGTTCTGTATTTTTGAGTGCCGAGATTGTTAATGAAAATGAATGGATATGGAAATCTTATGCAAACTTAAGCAAACAGTATGTGAGATTAGGAGGAAACAGTAAAGAAATAAAAAAGAATATATATCGAGGAACTTATCCATGTTTACTTAATCCATTAGCACAAGGCCCGCTGGCTTTAAACAAGCCTCCTTCCTTTCCTTACTGATTCAGCGCAGTGCTTCAGTTTGTTTCTCAAAGGAAGGTTTGTTTTACCTTGGACAGTCCTTGCTATGATTATTAACGTATTGGGTTTCCACACTGGTTTTGCAGTCAGGGTTTTAACCCAAGATGTCACAAAGCAACAATAGGTCTGCCAACTTTTTGAACGAGAAAAACCTGCCACCTGTGGCCAGCCGTGCTCTGCCCTTGCCCACCCCTGCCCTCTGACCCACCCACAAAAAAATAACCGCAGAGGGCAAAGGTGTAGACTAATGTTTTGAAAGAGAAAAACCTGACACCTTCACTCCATGCCTCTCCCTTGCCACACCTCCTCTATATTCACTGTTAATCTTGAATTCAGCTACATCACCCAATATATGTCAAATATATTTTTGAATTTTATTTTATTAATTTCTATTACATATACAACAGCAGAAACGCACTGCCATGCTTTCCCAGGGAAGGTACAACACATATAGTAGTCTAATTCTGTGAATCACATATTTTAATGTCAGTGAATTCAGAACATCCTGAATGCCATTCACACACATGCACTCCACCCCGCTGGGATCAATGATTTATCTCACACTCAAGAAAAACCCCTCCTCGAGACCCCGTCCCCAAAGCACTGGTGGTCAACTTCATGCCCAGACATACAATGTAACATCCCAACCTTCCACTAGAAAACAACGCCAACCATTCCAGAGATCTCGACACAAAAAACTACATGATAAGAGAATGCCGGACCTAAATCACAGACAGACCCTCACCACATACAAAAACAAATGAGAAATAGAAAGCCAATAATTTAACTGGGGACCCTAAGAAGTCAAGTTCTGCATTTATGGCAACACCAGAGAAATACAAATTGAAATGCATTTCCTCTTGTACATCATGTCTCTACACCTTACAGCTTTCTTTCCATGGATGTGCTTAGGCTACAGGGAGGGAAGGAGCTGAAAAAAGTGAGCAGGTAAAACAAATTCCGGGACTCTTTCAAGCCTTATTGCACCGTCGTCACTGTAAGCAAACCCAGCGGGCTGCAGCCCCGCAAGTGGAGAGTTCAGGGTTGGCCCCTTTTGGCTCAAGGGTATCTGACGCTCTAGGCAAAACAACATAAGCAGAATGTTCATTGTGTTGCTTAAAGACTCAATAATGTATCAATATATAAATCTATGTTTTTACAAATAATAATTTGATGTACTCGTTATGCTAAAAATGCACAAGCATAGTTTCACAAGCTCCTTCAGCAGCGCATATAGGAGGTGAACGGGAGACTAACGCAGTCTCGAAGAGGTGAGTTTTTAAACTGGATTTGAAAAGGGCCAGAGACAAAGCCTGATGTACAGACTCAGGAAGTTTGTTCCAGGCATAAGGAGGGCCAGAGTTGAAGTCTGATGTACAGACTCAGTAAGTTTGTTCCAGGCATAAGGTGAAAAGACCGAAGTCTGGAGTTGGCAGTAGAAGAGAAGGGCACAGATAGAAGGGATCTGCCAGAAGAGCGGAGTTCCCGAGGAGGGTTGTAAGGAGAGAAGAGAGGAAAGGTAGTGAGGTGCAGCAGAATGAATGCACTTATAGGTCAGTAGTAGAAATGTGAACTGGATGCGGAAATGGATAGGGAGCCAATGAAGAGTCTTGAGAAGAGGGGGTTACATGAGTATAGCAACACTGGCAGAAGATTAACCATACAGCTGAGATTTGAACAGATTGAAGTGGGGACAGATGATTCAGAGGAAGACCAGTGAAGAGGAGATTGCAATAGAGTGGAGGAGTAGCCTAGTGGTTGGGGCATGGTACTTCAGGCCAGATGGTTGGGGGTTCAAATCCCACTAGAGGACAGCAACCTTGGGCCGGAAGGACTGGGGTTTCTAGTCCCACAGGTGCTCCTTGTGGTCTTGAGCAAGCCACTTAGCCCTCCATAGCCCATGTTCCCTGTAAAATAGTTATCTCCAAATTGTAATACCCTGTTCAATGTAATTTCAGTTTGTTCAATGTAAACCACACTGATGCAGAATAGTGTGGTATATAAGAGAATGTAAATAAATAAAATAGAAGCCTGACCACTCTGCTCTTAAGCCACTACTCTAACCATTATGCTATTAGACTTCTTGGTTCTGAAATGCTAGCCTGAAATTCATTGCAGGAGGATATAGTAAAAGTTGTTAGTGTAGCTGGGTTTAAAAGGAGTTTGGACAAGTTCCTGGAGGAAAATTCCATGAATTATTATTAAAATGGACTGAGGAAATTCACTGTTTACCCTTGGGATATGCAGCATGGAATCATCCACCTTTTGGGAACTTTACATGTACTTGTGACCTGGATTGACCACTGTTGGAAACAGGATACTGGGCTTGCTGGACCTGTGGTCTGTCCATTATAGCATAATTTTATGTTCTTATGCCAGCAGAAATCTGAGCAGCAATGCAAGGATCCCTCCCTGCAGTACTGACCTGGTTCATAAAGACATATCCATGCTCTGTAAGTGCCATTCTCCTGTCACTCATCTCCTTGCAAACTTCCCATAACCTCTTTCACATAGTTCCACCATGCCCACCATCTCTCCTCTCTCTCTCTCTCAATACACCAATTCAGCATCTCTCAATCCCTTCACCCTTCCCCTTTCCCCTCCCCAAAGTCCAGCATCTCTCTCTGTCTTCCACCTCCCTAGCCCTTTTCCCCTTCCCTCAACCCATAGACCAGCAGCCTTCTATCCCCTTCCCCTTCTCTTCCCTTCCAGAGTCCAGCATCTTTCCTATCTCCTTTCCTAGCCTAGCATCTTCTCTCTTTCTCCATTCCCACCCTTATCCCCAGTCCAATATATCCCTTCTCTCTCAAAAACCCAAATCTCCCTTTCTCTTTCTCTCTATCTGCCCCCTCCTATCCAGCATATCCCCTCCCCCCCCATGAAAAACCATCACGTACCACCATCCTTGGTATCTTCTTTTTTTCCCCAAGCCTGCGGCAGAGATTGCAGAATACCATCTCCATCTTCCTTTCTCTGTGTCAGCATGCAGCAGCCAATGCTACCTGTAGCATTCACTTCCAGAATGCAATTCATTGGCTTTGTACATTAAACGTGATTACTACAGACAGCACTAGCTGATGCTACTGACTCAGAGAAAAAAAGGTGCTACTCCAGCTCCATCCAATCTGGTATCACCTATCTAGAGGTCCAGCAAGCAGGCATTGGATGGCCCCTCCAGTACTCTGTCTAGACTAATCCACACACTTAAACAAATAAATAAATAAAAATCCAAGAAGAAAGGAGTAAGGTCTATCTCTGGGGTTCCCCTGTACATTAGGGTGAGTGAACCAAAGGTCCCAAAGTCCACGTTTTTACAAACATACATGTCCAATATCACAATATATTCCCCCCTTGTACATCTCAGATTCAGCCACGGTGAATTCCAAGCGTGGAATTACCTGGATGCCCTGCCACCTTCCACGTACCTGCTTGTTACTACTACTACCATCCCAAGTCTGGCAGGTTATCCATCATCTGAATGTCTATGGGTGTCACTTCATGAATTAATTGTTGCTCTTTTCCTAGCTCCATCTCCTTTTCCTGCTGGAGGTCCCCTCAATCCTTCCTAATGGGGGTCTATCTCCATGGGGGTTTGGGCCAAGTCCCTCACTTCCCTTTCCACCTCCCTCTCACCCCAGGTGTTTTAGGGAGCCAGGCCCTATTTCTCCTGGCTGGGGAGGGAGTAGAGGTTTGGGCTCTTCCTTGGCACCTGGGTGTCCTTGCCTGCCACTCTAGGGGGACCTCCTAGACAGGTTCCCCCCAGGCCTGGCTGGGATCTGCCAGGACTCTGGTGGAGACCCTTTGACTTGCAGTGTGATGGGGTCAATCCAGTCTAGGGATCCTTTGCAATTCCAGGACAGGAAATCTGTATTTGTATGGGCTTTCCTAGCCCAGTGTTGGTCTTCAAATTCATAGGTCTGTACAGCCATGTACCATCAGGTCAAGTGCGCATTGGTATTTTTCATGGACTATAGACACCTTAAGGCTGCATGTTCAGTTACAAGGGCAAAATGCCTACCTAGCAAATAGTATCTTAAGGCATCTAGAGCCCACTTGACCACAAGGCACTGCTTCTCCATGATTGAATACCTAGTCTCTGCCTCCCCTGGCTTCAACTAAAATACATGACTGGATGTTCTTCGGCCACATTTTGGCTTAATACGGCTCCCAAACCTACCCCGATGGGTCCATTTGTAACACAAATTGCCTCCTCTTCCCATATACTGCATCATACCTGATTAAGGGATTTATTTTTCAGCAGATCAGTAAGGGGAGCGGCCAGTTCCACAAAGTGGGGAATGAACCTCCGGTAATAGCCCACTAGGCTCAAAAATGCTCTATCTTGCTTTTTGTTTTTTTGGCAGGGTCTTCCCTTGAATTCCCTGTACTTTGCTAAGGGCGGTTACGCTACCCCATTTCCTACCCAATGGCCTAGGTACTGTACCCCTCAGTTCACTAACAGGAATTTCTTAGGGTTCACTGTCAACCCAGCCCACCTTAAAGACTCACGCACCTTACGCAGGTGGATTAGGTGTTCCTCCCACATCTTGGAATAAATAACCACACTGTCAAGGTAGGTCCCTGTGTACCCTAGACGTGGTTTGAATACCTTATTGATAATATGTTAGAATGTAGCTGGCACCCCATGCGAGCCAAAAGGGAGGACAGTAAACTGGTATAGCCCCTAGGGTGTTCAAAAAGCTGTTTTCTCCCTAGAGGACTGTTCCAAGGGAATCTTCCAGTGTCCTTTCATTAAGTCAAGGTGAAATATATGCAGCTCTTCCCAACTGCTCTACCAGTTCCTCTATCCTGGGCATGGATAGGCATCAAAAGTTGAAATGGCATTTACTTGCTGAAAATCAATACAGAACCTAGTGGTTCCGCAGGGTTTGGACTCTAGGACTATCGGGCTAAACCATTCACTGTTGGACTCTTCAATGACCACTAAATGCAGTATATCTTCTACCTCTTTCTCAATCTCCCTTTGTTTGGCCTGGGGAATGTGGTTTTGCCATCCCGGGTGATAATTCTGTGAGTTCCAAGATGAGTTCTCCCAGGCAGGGGTGAGAATATGTCTGGGAACTGAGCTAGCAGGTGCTTTACCTGTCTCTTCTGATCTCCCGTCAACTCACTTCCTATTGAGACCTTCGTGCGGTCCTTAGTCTAGGCAATCTTGGGACCCAGGTCCTCTTCCTCTTCACTTACTTGTGCTCCTAGCACCTCCTGAAACACCCAGGGTTTGAGCAAATTGATGTGGAAGGTCTGCACCTTCCCTTCTGCTGCTCCACATCATAATCTACAAGCCCCGGTTTCCGGCGCACCCTAAAGGGGCTTCTCCACTGGGCTAATAGCTTACTATTGGAAGTGGGCAGCATAACTAATACCAGGTTTCCTGGGTTAGGACTCCTCTCCCATGGCTGCTGGTCATAATAGATCTTTTGCTTCTCTTGGTTTTTTCTCAAATGTTCATTAACCCATTGGGAGAAGGTTCTGCACTGGGTTTTCAACTGGGTAACCTGTTCAATTATGGGCCTAACCCTCATTCCGATCCTACCCAGGCTTCCAGTACCACATCCAAGAATCGCCTGGGTTGTCTCCCCATTAAAAGCTCAAATGAGGAAAAGCCCAATGTAGCTTGGGTAACTTCTCTATATGCAAACAGGACAAATGCATACCCAAGTTTAATTTTCCTGTTTAATGTATACCCAAGTTATTATACCTGTTTCACTGTAAGCACAAATCACGAAATTGAGATGTGCAACTCTCATGTTCATTGTAAACCGCACTGATGTTGAATAGCGTGGTATAAAAGAGACTGCAAATAAATAAATAAAATAAATAAATAAATAAATGGGATCACTTGCTCTCATGTCCAACTGTTATCACCTATTCTTTTTCTAACCATTTGTATCAGGATCTGGTTAAACCGCTCAATGAGGCCATCAGTTTGTGGGTGATAGACAGTGGTCTTAACATGCCTGATCCCAAACAATGCCAAGACCGCCTCTAACTGTTTGTACATAAAGGAACTGTTCGAACAAAAGGTTACTGCCCTGATCTGTCAAAAGTTCTCTGGGAAAGCCTACCTCACAGAAAATTAACAGTTCTCATATTATATGGCCTGTGGTAACTTTCCGCACAGATAGCAGGTGGCATAGTCAACAAATACTAAGCGGTACTGGTAACCTCCCATGCTCCCATATAACGGACCCACAATGTTCATGGTCATTCTGGATAACTGCCCCCTCCCCGGATCAAAAGTAGCCCTCACCAAGGTCCTTTGTGTCAACACACAATGTGAATACTATGCAAATTGGGTCAGAAATGCAAATGACATCTTCCCAACGTCCTTCCCAATATACATGTCCAATATCACAATATCTTCCCTCCTTGTAAGTCTCGGATTTAGCTGGGGTAAGTCCCAAGTGTGGAATTAACTGGCCGCCCCACCACCTTCCACGTAGCTACTTGTTGCTACTACCACGCCAAGTCTAGCAGGTTATCTACTGGCTGAATGTCCATTTGGAGGCCAATGCATTCAAATCCTTTCAACCTGTTCCAGAAGGGGAAAAAAGGAGAGGATTCTACTTTAAGTATTTCCTTATCTCAAAGAGGACAAGGGAAATCCATCCCATCCTATATCTAAGGGCCCTGAACAAATATCTTGCACAAGAAAAGTTTAGGATGGTTTGCCTTGGTACCCTCATTCCTTACCTCCAAAAAGAAGCCTGGATATGTTCTCTAGATCTAAAGGATGCATGCACCCACATACAAATACATCACAACTACAGGAAGTATCTCAAATTCGTAAGAGGGTAACAACAATATCAGTTCTGTATTCTGCCATTTAGCCTCATGTCAACTCTTTGGATCTTTACAAATTGCATTACAGTAGTCACAGAGTACTGTATCTATGCAGAGTGCAGAAACATATGTTTACCTGCCTGAAAGACTGGTTGATCAAGAATACATCTCAAGAAGGGGCTCAAGAATCCATCTGTAAAACCATTCAGATTCTGGAGTTACTAAGGTTTGTTGTATATTATCCCAAAACCCACCCAAGCCCATCAACTTTATTTGAATTTATAGGCGCTCTGTTAGACATGACTCAGATAAAAGCCTTCCTTTTTCAAGAAAGGATCACCAATCTAGTACCTATAGTGAAGGAAATTTAAAAGGTCAGCAGACATGAGCATGGAACACCCCACTGCCCTGATAACAGGTACCCATGGCAGCCAGACCTTAACACCAGGTACACACTAACCTGGGTGGTGTCCGGGGCCACATGTGACTGCAGAACACAGCTGGAACAGATGCACCTTCAGTTGCACTGCTGGGGACACCTGTCAAGCACTGGCAGTGCTGGGGATGTGCAGCAGGACATGGCCTTGTACTGTGCCTAATAAGGTGCCTTGTAACGTGCCTTATAACGCGCCTTATAACGCGCATTACCTGACACGGCTTGCCATAATGATGCCCCGCCCACGCCTTTATATGGGCATCTGTACCTTTACAGCAGAACCTAATGCGAGTCCAAAACAATTGCCAAATCTAAGATCTGTTTAGTAAATCCTGTTAAAAAGTAAGATCATAAAAACCCAGCGCTGCGTTTCGGGTTCTCCAACCCTGCATCAGATGGTACAAAAACAGTCGTCTTCAGATTTCAGCCGTTATTACTTTCCATGGAACGTCCTTCCAAAAGAGTGGCGTCTGACGTCAGAGCTTGAATCAGCCGTTTTATACCCTAAAACAAAAAGCGTGAAAAACAGGAACACCCTCTCAGGTGGGCAAAATGCTCCACCAATCAAGTTCTTGATTCAGTCCGTTGGGGATCACTGATTTGAGAGAAAAAATCCAACATTGTTCTAAGACTTGTAATTGCTGTTCCCGATCCCCCCTACGGGGGCTGTCAGGTACAAAATCCAAAATGCACCAAAGAAAATCAGTGAATACATGATTCATTTGAAGGCAGTGAGCTACTAAAGGGGCAGAGAGTGTTTTAGTATGAATCCGAGATTTATGCTCAAAGAGGCGTTTTTTTCACAGGACGAATCGTGCGACCTATATAATGCAAGCCACAAGGGCATGTAAAAACATAAACTACAAAAGAAGATGTACAATCTGTATGCCATTTTAACGGAATAGTTCGTCCCGTAGGATTATGTGTCCATGTGACACCGGTTTGTGATTGTGAACAACATTGGCAGTGAGAAGATGTACAAGGGAAATGTCCCACAGCCGTCCGGAGTTCCTCCGGATGCTCAAACTTTGTCATAGAATGTACTACAAAATCTCTAATGTTCGCACCACGTTGATACGCAATCATAAGGTCTTGTTGAAAAACAGGATCAAGCTGCAAAATGTGCCAATGTTTACGTAAAAGGGCTGCTGTTTGCGGTGAACCTATCATATAAGGTAGAACTCCAATTATTTTCTTATTAACATCACCAGATGGCACCTGAGATGTTTGAGACACCGGAGACTCTCCAGTAGACAAAATCTCTTTCTGAGTAGCAGAATGTAACAACCAGTCACGATGTGCATGTTTTGCTATTTTATAAGCTCTTTGAACCACTTGTACTGGATAACCACGATGTAACAAACGTTGATACAAATCTTTTGCATGTTTCAGAAATTCTTCCTTCGTGGTACAATTCCGCTTTATACGAAAGAATTGTCCAAGTGGGAGAGCTCTTCTCAGAGGGCCCGGATGAAAACTCTGATATTGCAATAAAGTATTTCGTTGCACAGGTTTGCGGTACAGCGTAGAACAGATTGTATGACCAGATTTATATAAACGAACATCTAAAAAATCTATGGTGTTATAGTCATACTTTGCTGTAAAACGAAGATTCGCCTTCCTAGCATTCAGCCATTCCAAAAATAATAATAAAGATGATTTATCTGCTGTCCAAACAAAAAAGATATCGTCCAAAAAACGAACCCAAAATGGTATGCTCTTGAACCAATCTGAAATATAAAGAATATCCTCCTCAAATGCTGCTAAATAAATAGTAAATGAGGTGTCGTCACTTACTTGGGCTTTAAGCTATTCAGCTACCAATAATAATAAATATAAGCTCCAATATTTAACCACTGGCTAACTTTATAAAGAATCCATATGCTAACAGCGACCAGGTCTCAGAGTCAGCTTCGGCTATACACTGAACCTACTTATATGGTACAGTGAAATGCCCTCAACACATCAATGACCTGTATAATGTCTCTCTCACTTAAAAGGCTTTCTTTTATTGCTCTAAATTATTTTATATTTTTTATTGTATTTTTCTTATCAGTTTTTCTTAAAAATATCGGCTTGTGCTGCACTATAATCTGCCAGGATAACTGTTGATCGATGTTGATATAACTTCAATAATAAATCTTCATAGAAAACAACTTTAACTCCCAATTCACTTCTCCGGACTACACCGGTAGTTATTGAGTTAAAGGCTGAATTGCAATTTCTGGCAGGAAGTTTACACTGCACTGGCGGCATGAGCCGGTATGAATGTTTAATATCCTCAACTTGTTTCTTTCATGGCGGTTTAATTTCTCCCTAACTGGCGCCGTAGCGTTTCACATATTGCGTTTCCTCAGGGGACACGATTCTCCTCCACTGTCAGTCCTGTGCTTGAAAAAACGCCGCGCAGCTTTTTAATTACTAGCTTTGTGCTGAGAGTTCTTAAAAAAGGTTTTGGTACATTTTTAAAACAAAGTTACATTCTTTTTGGAGTTTTAGTTGAAAAGGGGAAATATTTTCTTTAGTGTTGTTGGTTTAAAACTCTGCTTTTAGTATATTTCTCAGCTCTTTGAAGCTACTGATTCCTCATCAGGTGTTAGTTCCATCCCTACCCCCCAACTACCACCCACACCATGTGAGCAGTCTTGCTTTATAGGGCACCTCCCCAATTAACTACACACAGGGACTTGGAACAGTACATTTAGAACACACTTAAAAGAGATTTAACTGATTTTTCTCTGAAAGGACAGCTGAGAAACCAACTGGTACTTTGGTAGGTCTCTCTCTCTTTTGCTTCAACAGGTACCTAAGCTCCACCAACTGAACAGTGGCTGGGAAAAATTGTATCGCAAAAGCTGTTATCCCCGTTACAGCTTCAGCCTCTGTCCAGACAGAGGTCCCAATGCCAGTTGAAAGACCGGTTCCATGTGCAGGATGCTTGTATGCTGAAGCTCTCAGGAAACAAGTGGAGGAACTCAGAGAGGAGGTGGTGAGGCTGAGGAGCATTGAAGACAGTGAGAAGTACATTGATGAGATGCTTCTTGAAACATCCAAGCTCTCCAGCAGAGGAGAAGGCGAGAGCCTACAAAATGATGAAGGTTGGACACAAGTCACCAGGGGCTGCAAAATCACCAATCCAACTCCTCCAGCCCTTGAATTGAAGAACCAGTATGCAGCCCTGGAAGTGGAGGAGATGAAAGCATCCCTGGAAAGGGAAGAACTAGAGCTCGAGTACCCCAAAGTTGCAGAATCAGTGACCACAAGGAAGCAAAGTGTAGTGGTTATTGTTGACTCTCATCTGAGGGGTACTGAAGCATCCATCTGCCAACCAGACTTGATGTCCAGAGAGCTATGCTGTTTGCCAAGTGCCAAAATCTGAACTGTTATGGTGAGTATGCCGAGACTCATCAAGTCCACTGACTATTACCCAATGTTCCCCATCCATGTTGGCACAAATGATACTGCCAGGTATCCCTCTGAGCATATCAAAAGTGAGTTTATTACTCTGGGACAGAGGGTGAAGCAGATAAGGGCACAGGTGGTGTTCTTTTCAGTCCTACCTGTTGAAGGTAAAGGCCAAGGCAGAGAAGCTCACATCCTGGAGATAAATGCATGGCTGCATGGATAGTGTCATTGGGAGCCTTTTGGTTTTCTGGACCATGGGATGCTGTTCCACTGAAGAGGGCTTTAAACTATATTCATGTAGGATGGGTGAAAAAAGCCCCCAGGTACGTGAAAGACCCCAGGTAAGTGAAACATTAAATACCTTTTATGGAAATGGGTAAAAGGGGCAACATATGGAAAACAATGTATATAAATGCCTGTAGCATGGGAAATAAGATACCAGATGTTGAGGCTTTAATGGAAGAGGCTGATGGATTTAGTGGCAGTAACAGAAACATGCTTCACGGACAACCATGACTGGGATGTAACTATACCAGGTTATACTCTATTCAGAAAGGACAGGATAGGAAGAAGGGGGGGGGGAGGAAGAATGGCACTATATGTAAAAAATAATATTAAAAGGGAGAGAGGAGGCACTGTGGGCTATACTAGAAAGAGGGAAAGAGAAATCTATTTGCATTTGCATGATATACAGACCTCCCTCACAGGGAGAAGAGGTGGAAAGAGAGTTAATTGAAGATATATGCAGCATTGCTAGGAAAGGGGAAGTGCTACTGATAGGGGATTTCAATATGCCAGATGTTGATTGGCACATTCCTGCTGCAGTATCATCTAGATGTAAGGAGATCCTGTATTCTCTACAGAGAGAACTATTCAGGCAACTGGTAACAGAACTCACACGTGAAGGGGCCATCCTGGACTTGGTGCTTACTAATGGTGAATGTGTTTCTGATGTTATAGTGAGAGATCATTTCACATCCAGTGATTACTAGATGGTGTGGTTCAGTATTAGGACTAGGGCTGCTAAAAGTCATTCAAAAGCGAGGGTCTTAGACTTTAGGAAAACTAACTTTTCCAAGATGGACCAATACCTCTGGGAGTCGCTAGTGGGATGAGACAGCTAGGGGTTGTAGAAAAACAGTGGGCAAAACTGAAAGGGGATATTTTAAGGGCAACCAACCTTTTTGTTAAAATGGTAAATAAAGGGGAGATCCAAGATGGTGGTGATGTGGAGTTGAGCTGCGGAGTTACTGTTTCTATGGGGCAAAAACAGAAGGTGTGGGATGGTATGCAGCCTTCACAACCATCCTCTGGCTCACTGTTAGTTTCTGTTGGTCCTCTGGATCATTTTCTTGTTCAGTCTCTGCAGTTGCCAGTGGCTGCAGAGGAGGTATTGCCAGCTACACTTGCTTCGGGGCCGGAGAGCCCGGCTTCTGTTTCGGATACTTCAGCTCTCTCCTCTGATTTGCAGCTGGTTTTGAAGCAGGTGTGCCTCCTACGATCCCTTGGTGTCTTGGTGCAGGTGCAGTCCCCAGGAGGTACTGTGCTGAGTGTGGCAAGAGGGCCAGACTCAGGGATAAGTGCAGTAAGTAGTTTACCTGTCCCTTGGCAGCTAATGCATGCCGATATTCAAGTACCGCCGGTTAGAGATCAGACGACAGGTGAGGCTGCGTATTTGAGTGCGGCTCCAACACACACTGGAATGGAAGCAGCTACAGCACAGTCAGGAGATTGTGGTACTTTTACATATGTGTGACCAGAGAACTTTACTTTGGAGGATATTCAGAAAGCTATTGTCTCTCTTGGGCAGGCATTGATTCCTCAAGTTTCATCATTGGAGGTGCGAGTATCTGCTAATAAAACTGGGATTCAGCAGGAGGTTGCATCGATGGAATCTGTGAGGCTTGAGGTTAGTGAATGTCATGATAAGTTGGCTTCTATGGTCTTTCAAGCAGTTTTCTTTGTTAAGAACTTTGTGGTGGTTGAAAAGAGGCTGGAACTTTTGGAAAATGCTTACCGAGTGTGTAATCTTCAGCTGATTAATTTTCGTAGAGTGTCTACAATTTCTGTTTGTGGAATATCTTGTAGACATATTGGCAGTACCTCGGGAACCCCTTCCACCTTTAGTTAAAGTTTTTTATATCCCACCAGGAAAAAAGCAATCTTCTTCTCCAGCTTCTCAAGTGAATGTTTTGAATCTTACTAATATTCTTGACTCCTCCCAAGATGAGCCAATGGTTTTGCTACTATGATTGTGACTTTTGCGCTTCTTTCGGATAGAGAGTGGCTTTGAAACTCTTTTTCCATAAGAGACATTTGATATTTTGTGGTCAGCGTGTGTATATTTATCCTCATTTGGCTAGAGTGACCCAGGGTCGCCGTAAAGAGTTTTTCTTGATGCGGCCTGGGGAGTTGCAGTTGGGTGGGCTCTTTTTCTTAAGCATCCTTGTTAATGTTTTGCGAAATACCAGTCTGCATCATATATATTTTATGAGCCCTCCCAACTGCATGCCTTTAGGAATGCGAGGAGATTGGAAGCTTCCATTTACTCCATCCAGGATGACTCATAAAATATGTTATAATGTCCACTGGAATACTCCTTATTCTTCTCATTTATGGTTATTTTAAATTTTCTTTTAGGGTTCTCCCCTTTTTGTGGGCTAGTGTGAGCAGACATTTACTGTATGTTTGGGTTACTTTTATTTCTCTTGATTTGATTTTTCTGATGAAAGCTCTGTTTCTGTAGAGGATTGTTTTTGACAACTTTCTTGAAATTATGTAAAAATTCCAATAAAGATAAAATTTAAAATAAAATGGTAAATAAAGGTAAAAGGAAAAGAAGACCGCTAGGGTGTTTGAAAGAAGTAGCTGAAATGTTGAAGAAAAAGAGGGAGGCCTTCATGAAATATAAGAGATCACAGAGAGAGGAAGACAGGCATCTATATTTGGAAAAACTTAAGAGAAGCTAGCAAAGTAGATAGGAAAGCACAGATTCAAAAAGAGGAGGAAATAGCCAATGCAATAAAAGGGGGGGATAAGACATTTTTCAGATATGTTACTGGAAGGGCAAAAGTGGTATTGTCAGACTCAAGGGTGAAGGAGAGGAATATGTAGAAGCTGATGAGGATAAAGTGGAATTACTTAACAAATATTTCTGTTCTGTGTTCACAGATGAAGAATCAGGAACAGGACCTCAGAAAATGCCCACAAACAGGAACAGAAGCAAGGGGCGTCTTGAACGATTTTCAGAAGACTGTGTTCATGAGAAACTAGCTAAACTTAAAGTAGACAAAGTGATGGGACCGAATGGGATACACCCGAGAATACTGAGGGAACTTGGGGACGTTCTAGCAGCTCCACTGACTGACCTTTTCAATGTCGCGTTGGAGTCGGGAGTGCTGCCAAACGACTGGAGAGAGGCACATGTGGTCCCTTTACACAAAAGCAGAAGTAAGGATGTGGTTGAAAACTACAGGCCACTTAGTTTAACTTCGGTGGTGAGTAAGTTATTGGAAGCACCGCTGAAAGAGAAAATAGTGAGGTTTCTGGAGTCCAACAGATTACCGGATCCGAGGCAACATTCATCAGAGGCAGGTCTTATCAGACAAATCTGATTGATTTCTTTGACTGGGTGACCAGGAAGTTGGACCGAGGGAGAGCCCTAGATGTGGTGTATTTAGATTTCAGTAAAGCCTTTGACACTGTTACGCAGAGACAACTTATAAACAAACTGAGCACCCTAGGGATGGACCCTAAAGTTACTACTTGGGTTAGAAATTGGTTGAGTGGGAGGAGACAAAGAGCTCACTCTGAGGAAAAGGAGGTTACCAGTGGTGTCAGGACCATACTGAGCCGTATGCAAGTGGTGCAGCCGCACAGGGCACAAAGACTTAAGGGGCGCATTTTGGCTCTCTGCCATTGCCTGCCGCCACCACTTTAGCGGCAGCAGGCAGCGGCAGAGAGCCGAAATGCGCCCCTTAAGTCTTCTTGCTGGCACACTAAGCAGGTCTGGTCTCTCTGGGAGGGACCAGACCTGCTTAGTGTGCCGGCGACTTGCACATCGTGTGCGCGCCCCTTCTCTCCCGCTTCCATAAAGTGGCTAGATGGGGGTGCAGGAGGGGGGCGTGTGCCTGATGTGCAACTCACACAGGGCGCATTTCACCGTCGGTATGGCCCTAAGTGGTGTGCCCCAGGAATCTGTCCTTAGTCTGATTCTTTTTAACCTCTTTGTTAGTGATATTGCGGAAGGGCTGTTGGGTAAGGTTTGCCTCTTTGCAGATGATACTAAAATCTGCAATAGAGTAGACACCCAGGAAATTGTAGATAATATGAGGCGGGATCTAGCTAAGCTTGAAGAATGGTCTAGAATTTGGCAGCTGAGATTTAATGTTCAAATCACACCTTGAAGATAGACACCAGAGAGTAAAATCTGGAAACCTCACCTCAGAACCCTTCAAGACCACACAAGGCATTCCCCAAGGCTCAGCATTGTCGGCTCTCCTCTTCAACATCTATTTTCAACCTATATGCAAAATATTTAACAAACACAAGATACAATATGCCATATATGCTGACAACATCATGGTATATACCCCTATTCAACTGAACTCACCAGACTATACCAAAATATCAACATGCACTCAAGAAATAACAACCTGGCTAACTAACAACAACCTAAAAATCAACATAAAAAAACTGAAGCAATTATCATCACCAGAGACTCCTCATTCATTCCTCCTACTACTATAAACATATCCAATACATTAATTACAATAAAAGACTAAGGGGTATGTTTACTAAACCGTCCTAATGTTACCGGTGCTAGTTGCAGCGATAATGTGAAGATGGCCATATAAGGAGTGGGCGTTCCAGTCTTAAGGTAGCAAGAATATGTATCGTGCGATTGTGGGCGCTGTGGCATGTTAACGCGCGTTAACCCTAAGTATATGCCAGTGCAGTGTAAGAAACTATAAGGATGTAGCCCACTGGTTACTGCAATGACTGTGGAGGCAGAGGTCATGGGTTTGATCCTGCAGGGGTGTAATCTAAAAAGGCTGTCTGAGGCATTTTCTTTTAATTTAAATCAGTGCTGCCAGCAAAAACACCCTCACAGTGCCGTAATCTAAGGTGCCTCATAAGGCGCCCCATAGGTCACATTATAAAGTGCCCTGTCTGCCAAGGCACCCTATAATGTGCCATATAGGGTGCTGTATAGGGCACTTTACAGGGCACCCTATAAGGTGCCTATGAGGCACCTTAGGCTACAGCACTGTGAGGGTGTTTCTGCTGGCAGCACTGATTTAAATTAAAAGAAAATGCTTCACACAGCCTTTTCCACAACTGTGGGGTTGAACCCATGACCTCTTACCTCTACAGTCATTGAAGTAACCAGTAGGCTACATCTCTGCAGCTGCTACCATACTGCTGGCTGGCTACAGAAAGACTGCAGGTCACCACACAAACTGTCTACTGTGGTTACCAGGATAGGGTAAACCCACCCATACCCATGATGCACTGCACATGCAGATCAGCAGTCTACAGCTGATCACATAATGGGGTATGCACCCCCACATCACCTAGGCCTGGTAGGGGGAACTGACCGTGTGTGTTACTGGTACAGAACAGCTACAGACCGTGACATTGTGCGGGTCCTGTGCTCACCCTGAGGGTGAGGTGGGGCACCCAGCACCAGGTCCGCAGCACCTCGCTTGGATGAGATAGGTTGTGCTGTAGGTCCCCATCAGTGCCACTGTGTGATAGATAGTCCTTGCAGATACACCTAGGATACACCTGTGTCCATCTGTATTTCCCAGTCACCTTTAGCCCTGGTGGACTATGATGCACCCAGCATTGTGCATATCCTGTGTGGGTGCCATGGTCACATGTTATAGGGGGAGGGGGAGGGGGAGGGGGTGGCGGGGGGGGGTGGGGTGGGGGGGGTGCTCGGGGGAGGGGGGGGGGGGGGGTGGGGGGGCTGGGGGTGGGGGAGTGTGGGGGGGTGGGGGGGTGGGGGGGGGTGGGTGGTGGGGGAGGGGGGGGGAGGGGGGGGGGTGGGGGTGGGGGTGGGGGAGGGGGAGGGGGTGAGGGAGAGGGAGGGGAGGGGGGGGGGAGGGGGGGGGGGGTTGGAACCATAAGCAGATTATGTAGCACCACCCGACCTGCCCTCTGTGGCTCAGGGTGGGGGGACAGGATCTCCCACCAACAGATCGACATTGTACATCTCTGCAATGGTGGCAGGAAAGAGTACCATCAACCCCAGTCCTGCTGGGGAACAGGCACCCTACAGGGCAGTCAATGCAGATCTGTATGCATCACATAAGGCAATGGCAGACAGGCAGAGCACTGCCCCCCGCCACTATCTGACATTTACCAGCCAAGGGCACAGTCAGTCTTCACCAGCTGCACCCTGCAAAGTGCAAAGGAACTGTATGCACCCAAAAATGGGATGTGAGCATGCACACCAAGCAGCTATGTCAGTGATTGGACCCCAGAAAAGAGAACCCATAAATATCATTTGAGAGAAATGCTCTATAGTACTATGGGGGAACCTAGCCATGCCATGGTCACTGCTCAGTTAGGGTAAGAGTGACCTCCCAGCATGACATGCTGTGGCCACCCTGTCCGTGAAGGTGGTGGTCGGGCACTACAATGTCCCAGCCATTGCCCTATACCCTGTGCAGATGCATTCTGTCCAGGCCATATCCATAGTACCTTGCTCCTCATTATGCACATTGGCACTAGAAACAGTGCAAGCAGTGTGGTCTCAGTAAGGTGTAGGCAGCCACAACACACTGGATAGACATATACACACTCCCACACCTATGCCAGCATTGTGCAAATATGGAAGTTTGTGGCAGCCCTGGCCGCCACACCAGTCCTGGGCACAGTGCGGGCATTGCTATGGTATGCAAAACTGTTGGGGTCACTCCCCGGGGTGGTAAACACTGTCAGAAGCAATAACTGAAACAGACTCCATAGATATCAGAAAGTTTGCTATGATGAATCTCTATCAACAAATCGTGTTTAACTTAGGATTTGTTAGTTGACGTTAATCATAGCAACCTTTTGATATATGTGGAACGTGTTCCCAAGTTTAGGACGGCATTGCTAAGGTATGCAGGTGCCAGTATTTGGAGATGCTGCTCCGCACAGGGCCCAACAGCCTGACTCTCCATAAGGCTTTGGATAGTGGAGCCTGTGGGTGTGGGTGGGTGTGCCCCTGTTGGCCACATCTCTAGGGCAGAGGATCCCAACTCCAGTCCTGATGGGCCAAACACTGTTCAGGTTTTCATGCTGTCCCTAATGAATATGCATGAGGTACATTTGCATACAATGGGGGCTGTGCATACAAATGCAGCACAGGCATATTTATTAGGGACAGCATGAAACCTGAATGGTCTATGGCCCTCCAGGACTGGAGTTGGGAAACTCTGCTCTAGGGATTGCACATGTTTATGGTGTCTGTGCTCTGTAGGGTAAAATACATGTGTTTCAGGCATGTTTATTTTATCTGCAATAAAGGTTCCGTCTTTATTACCACGGTTTAGTACTGGGTAAAATATGGGGACAAGGTTGGCAGGAGCCACAGCTGGGACTTGAACCTGCAACCTTCTGCTCCTGAACACACTGGCTGTGTGTACTGCACCAAATTGTTGCCACAGGGGCAAGTCATTCCCTGGGGATACCATGACTGTTTGTCAGGCAGACCTTGTCTGTTGCAGATGCCACTGCCCCCTCCACCACCAGCACCCCTCCGCCACCATGCTGACATGCCCTTATGCCGGTGCTGCTGGTGGTGCACAGCCCCAGGCCATCCAGTGTGCCATAGGCAGTTGCCTATGGTGTGGGTTGTTGGGTAGGGGTGCCTACATGGACATGCGTGCTTCCCCCTGGCACCGCCTGCCAATGTTATGTGCCCATGTTGGACCCTCGCCAGTTGCTCTCTTGCTGCTTTACAGTTTCGGCATTCCTATGTGCCACCTAGGCATCTGCCTCGTCCGCACTGTGCCCCAGCTGGACCACAGCATGTGCTGCCTGCAGCCCCCTGTATCCCATTTACAGCATCAGTACAGTTGCCGTTTCCTACATGCCCACTCTGCTGTTGCTGCACATGTGCACTCCATAACAAACCTGCCCAATATAAATGACAACAACCCTGATCATCACTATTTCAGTGTGGGATCATTCACTTTGTAGGGGGTTAGAGCATAGACCCTTCCAAACATGTTATGTTCCTTTTTACGCTTTGTCAGTAGTGTTGCTTTATGTTTATCATTAATATCACTATTGGCCAGCTTGGTTATTGGAATTTCAAATGTGGTTCTGGTCATTTTATATGTTTATTTGCCTTTTTGGTTCCTGCACATGTATCACTACTATCACTTCTCTGGGTTTCCTTGCCTTTGCTGTACATTGCTGACTGAAATGGTTTCTCTGTCCTGCAAATGTGCCTAGCGCAAGGTTTTCACTGGTGCTAATTTTCAGAGCTTTATTTCATGGCGTTAGTGTGCATGGATCCACTCCCCGCCCACTCTACGCCCATTGACCCCTTCTCTCTGCCCCTGGGGAGCCTTACTCCACCATCTGGGGTGCCTTTCTCCTCCCTCTGCGCACCTCACCACCGCCGGAGATGTTATCGCGTGGTACATGAGGTTATCGCGTGATGATTATTGTGCAATAACATTACGTATCACGCGATAACATCGCTGCTGCTACGTTAAGACGGTTTAGTAAACATACCCCTAAGTCAGATACCTTGGAGTGATCCTAGACAAACAACTCACCCTCCAACAACATATCAATAAGATATCCAGAACAGCCTTCTTCAAACTCGCAATACTCAGGAGACTAAGGGGCATGTTTACTAAAAACCGCTAATTAGCGCGCCGCAAAATAGCGCACTAAAAGCGGTACTTAAGAGCGCTTAAACACCCCGCAAACGTGCGATGAAGCCCCGCACACTTGCGCGTCACAGTAACGGGTGCCGCACAAGTACGTGCCCGCAAATGTCCGATAGAGGCGTGGAAAGGCTAACGGAGGGCGGAGGAAGGCCCCGGAGGGGCGGAGAGAAGGGGTTAATGGGCGGGGACGGGGAAGGGGAGGGGAGAGGCGCCCCGCACATTATTGGGGCTGAATTTCCAAAAAAAAATAGCGCGAGTGAATCACTCGCGTTAGAATGCATTTAAAGGGAAGAGAAACCATTTCCGTCAGCAATGTACAGCAAAACCGGGGAAACCTGAAAAACGTCAGCAGTGTGATACATGTGCACAGCACAAAAGTGCAATTATAAATAGAAAATGACCACCACAAAAATATGAAAAATAGTAATTCAGTTGGGGAACAGTTATAGTGATGGGCAAAACTAGATAACACACCCAGGAAAGCTCCAAAAAAAAGGAAATGATTTATGGAAAGGTGTACGGAGCGGAGACTCGTCCAAAAAACATTTCCCTTTTTCTGGAGCTATCCTGGGAGTGTTATCTAGGGTTGCCCATTAATATCACTGTTGCCCAGCTTGGGTATATGTTTTCCCCCTTTGTTCCGTGGTCATTCCCGGGTTTTATTTGCACGTTTGTCACCACACAGGGTGAAGGAGCCCACAGTAAAAATGCATACAGCAGGGTTTGTGACGCCATCCTGCCAGGTTTACTACCTCCAGGGGCTGCACTGTCTCTGTGGCCATAGTGTGGTGCAGAGGACATAGCAATGACCTCTAGGACTAGAAGGCCAGAGGTTCAAATCCCAGCTGGGGCACTTGCCAGCCCCGTCCATATATTTTACCCACCACTAAACAAAGATAGAGCAGACACCCCTGTATTGCAGGGAACATAAGCATGGGGGAAACACCCATATGTTACCCAACACCGCACACACACCACAACAATGGGCATACCTACAGCCAAGTCCCCCAAATGCAGTCCCGTACTGCCACATTGCAATCAGGTCATCTGCTTTTTCTGAGAGAAGCTCATGCCAGCATGTTGGCGCACGAGTACATGTGGTGCAGGGGGCAGTGGCAGCTAGCCACAGAGGACAGAGGCCAAGCCATGTGCAGGCTGGCACAGTCCACTGCAACACACAGGCCCTGCCGGATCCACAGGCATGGACGTTCCAGGGAATCCAGCCAATCTGTGGCTACAAGGTGGGGCAGTGCACACAGACAGTAATACAAGAACAGAAGGTCACAGGTTCAAAGCCCAGCTGAGGCTACCGCCAATCCTTCCCACATATTTTTCCCACAGCTACACAGTGATAGTAAGGACAAACCTTTCGTGGCGAGGCCATATGCAATGGTACTACGTCTATCTTTTACCCCACTGAGCACAGACACCATGTACCGGGGCAGTACCTAGAGCAGAATCTCCCAAATGCAGTCCTGGTGGGCCACACACCAGTCAGGGTCCATGCTGCCACTCATACAAATGCCTGTGCTGTATATCTATGCACCACCCCCATGGCATGTAGATGTAGCTCATGCATATTCATGAGGAACAGCAGGTAAACCCGATCAGTGTGATGCACACCTGGACTGGAGTTGGGAATCTCTGCCGTAAAGCAGCAGCCAACAGGGGCAGACACACCCACACCCACACCCACAGGCCCCATTGGCCAATGTCTCCTGGAGAGGCAGAACACTGGACCCTGCGTGCATCTCCCAATACTAGCACCTGCATACCCTAGCAATGGAACCCTACACCTGAGGTATACGGTACACAGCTCTGAGACGCTTGCTAGGAGTACTGGCAGATAGATATCCATACGTTACGCACATACTGCTAGTTGACCCCATCCGAACAATCTGTTTGGTGTTTGCGGTGCGTGCTCCAGCCCTTGCCTCTGACGGTGTTTACCACCCTGGGGAGTGACCTTGCCGTGCCCAGCACCGGTTTTGGTGGGCAAGGCTAATTACCTCCTCAATAGTAGCACCATGATGGCATAGGTGTGGAATTGTGTGTCTGTCTATACAGTGGGTGTTGGCTGCATGCCCCTTCCACAGCCCACACTGCCAACACTGTTGCCAGTATTGGCCTGCCAATGTGCATAATGAGTAGCAAGGGACCATGGGTATATCTCAGACAGAGTGGACTGACCAGGATGCAGCTGCACAGGGCATAGGGCACTGGCAGGGGCATGGTAGTGCCCGGCCACCACCTACACAGACAGGGTGACCTCTGTATGTGCTGCTGGGGGATCACTCTCACCCTGAGTGTGCAGTGACGGCAGCATGGCTAGGCACCCCCATAGTGCTATATTGTGATTCTCCCATGTGATATGTATGGGTGTCCTGTGGGGGCCTCTTCATGGACTTATCTGTCTGTGTGTGCTGCCACCCCAGTTGTGGGTGCATGCATGTCCATCAGGACCAGCCAGCAGACTGTTCACAGCTGATATGTGTTGTGATGGAGTGCCTTGCAGGGTACAGTGGCTGATGGCTTGCTGCAGGTGAATATCAGATAGTGGTGGGGTGCATCTTTGAATATCCAGGCTTAATGTCTGTCTGATATTGTGTTATGGATGTGTGTGGAGCTGCTTGGACTGCCCTGTAGGGTGTCTGTTCCCTAGCAGGACTGGGGTTGATGGTCCACTCTACTAGCCATTGATGTGGGGATCTGTTGAGGGGAAGCCCTGTTTTATCCACCTGGGGGTCCCACACTAACTGAGCCAGACAGAGATCTCCAAAATGTTTATGCAGCACCTACCTATTCCACAGGTTATTGCTGCTTTGGAGCTCTAACATGTCCGCATTCGGCCATGCCTGGTGTTGTGGACCTGGTCCTGGGTGCAACATATCACACTCAGGGTGAGCACAGTAACCGCACAATGTGATGGTGTTTAGCTATTCTTTGCCGTTTGTCCACCCACTCAGGACACCCTACCAGGCCGAGGTGCTGTGTGGGTGCACACGGACACTTCCCCCTACCAGGCCGGGGAGCTTTAGGGGTGCATTTCCCATCCTGTGTTCAATCGTGGACAGCTGATTTGCATGTGCAGTGCATCATGGGTACGGGTGGTTCACAACAGCAGACTGTCAGTGAGGTGACGTACAGGCTATCTGCAGCCAGCCAGGGGCTGCTTACAGCTATAGAGCTGTAGCCCAATGGTTACGTCCCTGCCTGTGCAGCCAGATGTCATGGGTTCAAACCCACAGTGGGGTTATGTGATAGGGTTGTCCACAGATTTATTTTAATTTACTGTACATATGTTGCTGCCAGCAATACCACCCTCAGCGTACTGTACCCATAAGGTGCCTCTGAGGGTGCTTTATGGGGCGCCCTATAGGGCACATTACGGTTGCCAGCCATATAGGGTGCACTATACATTATCCTGTGTCGCAACATACATGCTGCCCTATAGGGGACATTCTAGGGTGCCTTGGCGGACGGTGCACTGTAACATGTGCCTTATGGGCCGCCTTATATTAATATGCTGTGAGAGTGCGTTTGCTAGTAGTTATCACAAAATAAAATTAGAAAGCCTCCTACAGCACTCCACAACATATAACATACTGCCTCAGCTAGCCTTTTTCACTGGGCATTGTGAGGGATTGAACCCCTGGTCCCTGCACCATTGGTCAGTGTCTTAACCATTGTGCTGTGGCTGTGTTCCTTTGCTTTAGCATCAGCACGCCGCCTTATGCCCATCAGCGTGGCACCTCCTGCTGCCCACAATTAGTGCGCCGCCTTGTGCCACCCAAAATGAACAGTGCGCCGCCTTGTGCCGCCCAAAAAGAACAGTGCGCCACCTTGTGCCGCCCAGATAGTACAGTGCGCCGCCTTATGCCGTACAAAACGAACAGTGTGCCGCCTTATGCCGTCCAAAAGTACTTTGCCTTCTGAACCACTTTTACACATTCAAGGTGTTGCCTCAGCTGGCCTTTTTGTTGCACACAATGGGGGATTGAACCTGTAGCCCCTGCACCATTGGTTAGTGTGTTCACCGTTGTGCTACAGCTCTGTTCTGATATGTGCTCAGCAGCGCCCTGCTTAGCCTTCCCACGTGCTAATGTGGGCCCCGCAAATTAGCGCAACGCGCACACGTACGGTCGGGTTTTTTTCTTCTTTCTGCCTGAACCGCCCACTCCTTATATGGCACACGCATACTACCGCGGCCCCGCACGTTAGGAATGTTTAGTAAACATGCCCCTAAAACTCCTCCTCAATCAAGAGCATTTCCTTACAGTATGCCAAGCCATCATTACACTGCTGCTGGACTACTGTAACATACTATTCCAAGGTCTACCTAAACAAACCACCTGCCCACTACAAATTAACACTAACGCTTCAATACAAGACCACATAACTCCAATACTACAAGATGTACACTGGCTACCAATCTCCTCACGAGCAAAATATAAATCAGCGCTTACCATCTTCAAAATTAAAAACAACATCTCAGCAGGAATACTACAGGAACTCATTGAAACCAAAACAAGCAAAAGACCAGACAGAAACAGCACCAAATACAATATACCAACACCTAGGGGTATGTTTACTAAACTGCGGTAATGCTACAGACCGCGCGTTATGTAACGTTAACGCTCGTTAGGTAACGTTAACGCATGGTATGTAACATTAACGTTACTTAACGATCATTAACGTCCCCGGCCGCGGTAAACACCACAGAGGGTGGAGAGAGGCTCCCTGCACACTAATGCACTGAACTGAAGGGCTGAATCCTACTGTGAATGAAAACCTGCCTTTAGATGCACATTTGCAGGAGAGAGAAACCATTTAAGTGTCAGCAATGTATAGCATAGACAGGGAGCCCAAGAAACGTGATAGTAGTGCTCCATGTCCAGCAACAGCATAGTGCCCAAGTATGAAAGGCCACTGTGGCGATGGTGCAAATGGGGCATAGGAGGCTGCAGGCGGGACATGTAGCGGGGGCAACAGGGGCACAGGGTGGACTAGGCGGGCGCCTAGGTGGCACATAGGAACATAGAAACAGGAAATCATCATGACAGCAGCTGACAAAGTCCAGACACAATCCACCTACATCTACCTGGTCTACCCGAGCTAACAGTTGCCAGGGCATTGACATACCCCCAGCCAACCCTCCCCAAAGTGGAAAGAACAGACTATTGGTGATAGGGGGGGGGGATGTGAAGATGCTCATGTATGCCCCATGCCCCAAACCCCGCTCCCTAGTCGACCACCTACCCACACAGTGGATGGCCTGGGACTGCGCACTATCAGCACCGACAGCATATGGCCATGTCAGCATGGCAGGGGGGGTGCCCAAGCTGTAGTGGGCAGAGGCACCTGCCTGCAGTGGACCTAGGCCATGCCCTGTACCAGTACATGGTGTTCAGTGCAACATAAAAGGTCCGGCTGAGGAAAGGTACAGGTAACCCCAGGGACCACCATGCATCTGTGGCAACAGTGTGGTGCAGTACACCCAGTGAGTGTGTCCAGAAGCAGAGAGTCACAGGTTCAAACCCCAGCTGTGGTTCCTGCAGAGCATGTCCCTATGTTTTACCCTACAATGCAGATATAACAGCAACATGTGCAAAGCCCAAAGCAGCAGCAAACAGGAGTACAAACACCCACTCACACAGGCTCCACAATCCAAAGATGCATGGAGAGTCAGGCTTTTGGCCCCAGCATTGTGCTGCAGTTATCACCAGGGCACTACTACTACCTCCTGCACAGTTTAGCAATGTTGGCACTGTGATCAGGACCAGTGTGGCAGGCAGGGTTGCCAACCACCCCTATCTGGCACAATGCTGCAATAGGAGTGTGTATGTGTATGTCTATCCATTGTTTTGTGGCTGCCCAAACTTCACCAGGCCCACAATGTCCCACTGTTACCAGCATTAGCCTGAATATGTGCATAATGAGGAGCAAAGTGTTGTGAGTATGGCCCAGACAGGGTAGATTGGCCAGGATACATATTCACAGGGTGTGGGGCAATGGCTGGGACACTGTAGTTCCCGACCACCGCCTGCATCGACAGGGTGGCCACATCATGGCATGCTTGGAGGGCACTCACTCTGACTGAGCAGTGACCATGGCATGTCTAGGTTCCCACATAGCATTCTTATGTTATCAGCCTCCAGTGATCCTGTTGTGTTCTCAGTGCTGAGGCCACAATCACTGAGATGCCTGCTTGGTATGCATAGCTTCTCTGTGAGTATGGACTGGCTAGTGGACTGTCTGCAGTTAGGCATGGTTGGAACACCTATAGAGTACTGGTGATTGGCAGACAGTGGTGTGAGGCAGTTGGGGTTTTCCAGAGCTGATTCCATCATTGCTGCGGGTTTCCCCCAGCCACAGATGTGGCTCTTAGCCCACCAACCCCAGAGAGCTGTCTTATAGCAGCAGGCTGGAGGTTTCTTCACAGGGTCTGGGGCACCTGTTCCTTACCTACAAAAAGAGTGATGTGAGCCTTTTGGGGTATGTAGTGCATAACACTTTGAACTATCAGGGCACTGCTACACAAACCTCATGCAAGTTTGGAAACTCCTCTGACCTGATAACAGGTGCTTATGTCAGCCTGACCCTAACACAGGGTACACACTAATCTGGGTGGTGTCTGGTCTCAGAGGGCTACATGTGACTGCAGAATACAGATGGACTGCAAGGAACACCTGTCACACACTGGCAGTGATGGGGATGTACAGCAGGGCCTATCTCTAGCACCACATGTACTGCAGACCTAGTGCTTGACACCCATCCTATCCCACAGAGAGAACACAGAACCTGCACAATGGCATGGTCTGTAGCTACTCTGTGCCAGTATCATGCACTGTCAGTTCATCTTTCCAAGCTGAGGTACCAGAGAGGTGCAGACCCCATTTGCTGATCAGCTGTAGATAGCTATTCAGCATGTGCATTGCATCATGGGTACTGGTGGGGTTACCCTATCCTGGCACTCAGAGCAGACAGTTTGTGCGCTGATCTGCAGTCCTTCTGTACCCAGCCATTGCTGTGACATACACCACGGAGGTATAGCCTACTGGTTAATACAATGCCATTTTTAGCAGTGGTCATGGGTTCAATTCCTCCTCTTATGCCTGTCCTACTCAAATAGTGTGCATGCCTGTAACAGTCATATTTTTGCAGATTTGTGCTGCCAGACCATAATACCCTCACAACAATTGCCAACATTCCCTTGGTCTGTCTATCTGCATCTGTCAGCTGTGTAGAGTCCTGTCTGCCTGTGCAGGCTGTCACCCCATGTCCTGCACTGCTACCCTTTCCTGCATTGTGTGCCTCTTCATGCTTGCCTCACCTGTGCCTGATCTGCATGGCACCACCACTCCTCTGTCCACCCATAATTGTAACTATCCTGCTACCTCTGCCTCCACTGGGGGACACGTATTCCCATCGTCTGCCACCAAATATCTTTCCAGTACTTTACATTGCCAACACCCTGTGCTGTGGTACAGTTTCCCCCACCATGTTTGTCATCAGTACTGGCAGTCATATGGGATGCCCACAGATATGGCAGGTCCAGCAGCTCCCAGCTCTCCCTCCTTCACTCACCTGTTCATTGCCTTTCCTGAGTGCTCTATCTAGTGTTAGGGCTACATCTGTCTCTGTTCCTCACAGATCATGCATGTCATCCTGCAGCACCTTGCAGCCCTTAGGCCACACTAACCTAGGGCACCATAACCTTGTTAGGCCACCCTTACCTATCGTTCCGTAACCCTCTAAGGTGCCCTGTCCAGGGGTGCCTAATATGGCGCATAGCCTAAGGAGCCCTACTGTATAGGGAACCTTACAAAGCGCCTTATGAGGCACCTTATAAGGCACCTTATAGGGCACCTAAGAAGGCACCTTATAAGGCACCTTACTTATATGGCACCTTCCAAGGCACCTTACTTATACAGCACCTTACAAGGCACCTAACAAGGCGCCCTACAAGGCGCCTTACTAATATGGCACCTTACAAGGCACCTAACAAGGCGCTCTACAATGCACCTTGTAAGATGCCTTATAAGGTGCCTTGTAAGGTGCCTTATGAGGCGCATTGTAGCGCGTGTTAGTTTGTAACATGTGTTAGCTGATATGGCTTGCTGTAACGATGCACCGCCTTTATATGGCCATCTGTACCTTTACCGCGGAACCTAACGTGAATGACATTACCGCAGTTTAGTAAACATACCCCCTAATCTATTCATAAGAACAAACAAATCCACATCCATGCGAGCCTTTTCTCTGGCAGCCCCTGCCATCTGGAATGTCATCCCGGATAACCTAAAAGCAACAGCAGATATAAAGGATTTCCGGAAACTACTAAAAACTACCCTATTCATTGAACAATTCAATGAAGACCACCAATCCATCCTAACCACACTACTAAACGAGTTACACAAGAAATGACATCCACAACTTCAAAATACCCAACCACTCTAAGAAAACTGTATATAGCCCAATGTATATAGCCCAACGTAAATAGCTCAGACTGTATATATTGTACCCCAAATCAAAACCTACCTATCCATACACTCATGAACACTAAACTGACAGCCATTGCATGCTGACACCCCCGCACTACCCTACTTGATTGTTTGCAGTGAAATCCGCTTTGATTCAAGGATAAAGCGGGATATAAATACTTTTAAATAAATACATAAATAAATAAATAAAACAATGTTAAAAAATGCAAGGTCATGCATTTGGGCTGCAGCAATCCAAGGAAGCGATATAGAATAGGGGGTGAAATACTTCTGTCCACAAAAGAAGAGCAGGACCTAGACGTGATTGTGACTGATGCTCTTAAAGTAGCTAAACAGGTAGAAAAGACAACAGCAAAAGCTAGAAGGATGCTTGGGTGCATAGGGAGAGGAATGGCCAGCAGAAGAAAGGAGGTGATAGTGCTTCTTTATAAGTCTTTGGTGTAACCTATTTTGGAGTATTGTGTGCAATTCTGGAGACCGCACCTTCAAAACAATATAAACAGAATGGAGTTGGTACAGAGGGTGGCTGCTAAAATGGTTAGTGGTCTTCATTATAAAGCATATGAGGACAGACTTAAGGATCTTGATATCTATACTTTAGAGGAAAGGCTGGATAAAGGTGATATCATTTAGACGTTTGAATATCTCTGTGGCATAAATGCACAGGAGAAGAGCCTCTTTCTATTGAAAGCAAGTTCTGCTACGAGGGGACATGGGATGAGGGTGAAAGGGGATAGATTCAGGAGTGCGGAAATAGTTTTTTTACAGAAAGAGTGGTAAATCCATGGAATAGTTTCCCAGTGGAGGTGGTAGAGATGAGGACATTGTCAGAATTCAAAAAGGCATGGGGCAAATACAGAGGATCTCTAAAGGGAAAAAAGGGAATGTTGTAGTGGTTGATATGGAAGGGCAGACTAGATAGGCCATGTGGTCTTTTTCTGCCATCATGTTTCTATGTTTCTAAGTTATGGGCAGCAGGGCAGCTGGGCTCCCGTTGTGCAGGGGTCCTGAGCAGCTGCACCATTTGCACATAGGTAAAAGCAGCCCTGGATACTGGTCTTGATGTTCTTATGCTTCAAAAGACACATATGCTTAGTTGCCTTAATTAAATAGGGATAAAATAAGCTGACTTATGAAATTAATCCGTTTGTATGTATTGTATCATTTATTGTGTAATTATTTATGTATTGTATCATTTATATGTATTTATATGTGTAATTATATATGTATTGTATCATTTATTGTGCAATTCAACAATGTTATAGGAATTTTACCTCATGTATATAGCATATTTCATGTAAATAGTTCATGTATATAGTTCAGCCCCTGTTATCCAAGTTTATATTCCTGTTCGATGTAAAACCAAACAGAATGTGTGTATTGGTCACTTTGTTATACTGTAAACCGCGCCGATGCCGAATAGTGCGGTATATAAGCAACTGTAATAAATAAATAAATAAATAAATATAGAAATGGTAACTCACCCTCAGCCCCCAATCGGCGTCAGGGAAGGGAGCTGGAAGGACAAATCCCTCCCTGCCCCCCCTCCCCCCCACACACAAGGCTGATCGGGATCATTGAGGCAGCACAAAAGGATTTAAAAGAACGCGCTTACAGGAGCGGGAACTAATCAGAGCGGCATTCACCCCAGTCCCCTATTGGTGTTGGGGAAGGGAGCTGGAAGGACAAATCCATCCCTGCCCCCCCCCCCCCGCCCCTGCACAGGACCAATCGGGATCACTGCAGCAGTGCAAAAAGACTTAAAAGGATGTGTCTCCTGGTGCAGGAACAGATCAGAGCCGCATTAACCCCGGCCTCCAATCGGCATCAGGGAAGGGAGCCAGAAGGACAAATCCCCCCCCACTGCCCCCCTCACAAGGCCAATCAGGATCACTGCAGCAGCACAAAAGGATTTAAAAGGATGCGCCTCCAGGCACGGGAACAGATCAGAGCCGCATTCACCCCAGCCACCGATTGGTGTCGGGGAAGGGAGCTGGAAGGACAAATCCCTCCCTGCCTCCCTCTGCAAGGCTGATCGGGACCACTGCCGCAGCGCAAAAGGACTTAAAAGGATGCACCTCCAGACACGGGAAGAGATCAAAGCCGCATTCGCCTCTGGCCCCCGAACAGCATAGGGGAAGGGAACTAGAAATATATATCCCTCCCTTCCCCGCTCCACAAGGTTGATCGGGACCATTATAGCAGCACAAAAAGACTTAAATGATGCGCCTCCAGGCATGCTCGCATCTGGCGGACTCTTTGGTGAGGTCCTTTAGGTGAGGACTGCAGGCGAGGACAAAAAAGCCCCAAGAAGATTCAGCAATATCAGTATTAGACAAGACACACACAATATTGTATGGGCTAAGACAATGGCAGCAACCAGAAGGAATAACATTGAAGCAATCAGGACCATGCCAGCTGAGTCAATAAAGAAATCCAGGTACAGTAGACTACATGCCTCCATTCCAACCACCAGCGTACTTCCTAACAGCAATGCAGCCTCCACAATATTACATCAACAACCGTGCCAACACTCTCTTTATACCATAATCTCTCCCACATCGCACCTCATAGAAGCAATCAATATCAGCCCCTCTCACCCAGACACAAACACAGCAAAGACTCACAGACATCCCAATCATACCAGAACACAGTTCTCACAACTCTACAATGCCAATAGCTACACAAGCACTACAATTCTCACTCATAAATGTATGATCCGTGAGGAATGAACTCCCCATAATCCAAGACCTCATCACATCTCAAAAGATTGATATCCTCTGTATAACTGAAACATGGCTATCTGAAACAGACACTGTACTCATGAACCAGCTCACCCCACATGGATACAACGTCTTCCACTGCTCCTGCTCCCATTGCAGAGGAGGCGGTGCGGCCATAATAGCAATAGCAAGCTTCCACCTCCAAAACCATGCAACAGAAAGCACAGAAGAAGCAGACATACTCACAATCACTAACAAACATCTAATAATCTGCCTGATATATAGATCTCCTTCTACAACCTCTGACCCATCGGATATTTAATTTAAAAGCTCTCAAACACCACCTTTTTCTCTTGCATTATACTCATCCCGATATCCCTCCCCGTATTTCTTCCACACCCTCGCTACATCAAACAACCACTATATGATGCAAAACTATACTGTGTAATCATCTCGAACATGTAATGTATTTGAAGTGTATATAGTTTCCCCAAGTTTATGTATATGGACTTGGAATGTATATAATTTCTCCAAGTTTACCTCCATGTTAAATCCCTGTTCTATGTAAACGATGGCCAAAATGTATCTGACCAAGTGTTACAATGTTTTAATGTAAACCGCACTGATGACAAATAGCGCGGTATATTAGAAATGTTAAATAAATAAATAAATATACTCAAGCAAACGACTGAAATCACCAATACTGCAAAAGAACTAGTAATCTTTGGGGATTCAACCTTCCCTCCATGCAAGAGAGACACACAACTGCCTTCCTTGAAGCAATAGAAATCATGGAACTATCATAAATCATCCACACGCCAACGCACGAGAAGGGTAACACCCTGGATCTCATATTCCTCAACTCCTAAATCATCAACCCAGGCAACATTCCCCAGACCACACCTGTGCCATAGCCTGACCACAGTTTCATCATCTTCATCATATCCAAACAATCAATTACCACTACCAATGACACACAACCCAAAAGACAATTTAAACCATTTAACAAAGACAACTTTCTCAAACAAGTAATACCAAACATACAATCAGGAAAATCTGACCCCAATAAATTAACCAATAACTGGAACAATACAATAGCTACAGCAGCACTATCAATGACAACACCCAAAGGAAAGAATGAGAAACCAACAAAAACACGCTGATTCACCCCACCTTACGGAATCTAAAAACACAATTTAGAAGAATCGAGAGAAGGTGGGGGGAAACCAAACTGGAACTGAACAGAACAAGATACATGAATGCACTAAACAACTATCACACCGAAACTGACAACACAAGAAGAGACTACCACACAAAGCTCCTCAACGCATCTCTTAACCGCCCACGTGAGCTTTTTGACATCATCAAACAGCTGACCAAATTCCCTAACCATACCAAGCAACTCACAAACATTCACTCACAACAGCTCGCTGCACAATATAAACAACTCCACCCAAACCCCAATGTCCCACCCACCCTAAAATGGAACCAGCACAACATAACCCCCAATAGCTCATTGGGCAAGTTTGAAACAACCAGCAAGGAGAGGGTCGAAAGCACCATAACAACCCTCAACACCACTACCACCTTTCCCTTTGATCCATGCCCAGTCAGCTGGATCAAGATGACAAAACAGGAGCTAAGCCCAGCACTTGCTACCATTGCAAATGAATCACTCAAACAAGGCCAGGTACCTACTAGCCTCAAAATGTCCATTATCCACCCCACCCTTAAGAAGCCTGAACTTGACCCATTGGATCCTGCTCAGACCAGTAGCAAGCCTCCCATTCACCACCAAAGTAATTGAGAAGATAGTACAGCAGCAATTACAGGACCATATGGACAGGAACAACCTACTCGACCCACAGCAACACAGCAACACGGCTTCCGGCCATCGCATAGAGTCAAAACACTCATGGTCTCCTTAATAAGTACACTCATCATGGAAATACAAACCAAACAAACTGGATACATACTCATCTTTCTAGATATATCAGCAGTGTTTGACACCTTAACTTCCTCCACCACCTACATGAAGTCAGCATGCATGATAAGATTCTTCAATGGTTCCACTCCTACCTGGAAGACAGGTATCAGCTAATTCAAACAAGCTCCGGCACCTCCACCCTCTATCACCAGACTCAAGGAATACCTCAAGGCTCCACATTATCAGCACTGCTCTTTAAAATTAATCTACAACCATTCTACTCCATAATATGGTCATGCAACATCAACTTCCACATATACGCAGACAACATTATGCTATATGGACCAGTAACCACCACAAACCCAACAAACACACAGTTACTGCATTGTTTCAATGATGTCTCCAGATGGCTCCAGGAAAACAACCTCACAATCAACATCAAGAAGACAGAAGCATTATTTGTCACAAAGGATCAAACCTTCATCCCACCAACCCACTTCAGCCTGGGAACAATCCAAATAAAAGTTCAAGCACAAATAAAATACCTAGGAGTCAATCTTGACTAAACTCTTTCACTTAAACAAAACCTCAAGAACAATATTCTTCAAACCAAAATGATACAGCACCTCAGACAACTCCTAGACCCCCAGGACTTCAGATCAGTACTACAAGCTATGATACTCCCCACTTCGACTATTGTAATGTGATATATCAAGGACATCTGCTCTCCAGTCTCTACCCGCTCACTCCAATACTGAAGCACCTCCATATCCTCCCTCTGGAATCTTGGATCAAGTACACATCCTTACTACTGATTCACAAAGCTCTACACCAACAACAAACATCACATCTACACACCCTCCTACCACAACCAAACTCTGGAAGACCCACAAGGCAGACAGCTAATAATGTTCTGACCATACCACATGCAAGGACAAAACACAATCATTAAACATGTGCCCATGCATTTGACCTCTACACCCCATCCCTATGGAACTCTCTCTCAACCAAAATCCGGAACAACAAAGACCTGTCCTCCTTTTGGAAACAAATAAAGACCCACTTATTTGGAGAACATTTCGGCACAGACCCAAGCAACACCCAATGATCGCATGATTACGTTATACACAAAATAAATTTGTGGCAGAGACATGAAGTAGAATTGTAAATAAGTTAGGAAACACCAATGTTTACCCAATTGGGAATGTAAATAAGTTGAGACTATGCTGAATATATAAACCCTGTAAATATGTCATGACCTGTTCAATTTATCTCCTATTGTTTAATGTAAACGCTTTGACCTAGTGGAAAGCGGTATATAAACATAGCTAAATAAATAAAATAGAGAGTAATGGAAATGTTTCTCTATGGCCATATGATGGCAGTATTAGCATTTGCTATGATGCCTTCGCATCTGGTCGTCATCCAATATACTGTATATCCTTAGAGTTCTTCATATCCTGAAGTGCGGTATCTCTACCTAATGAGCTAGCAGGGAGGTTAACCTGGATTGCAGTTTACAGCTGATCTGTAATAAAGGCTGATAGGAAACAAAAATCACATTCTTCCTAATAAAAAGCAATCGGGGAGAATATTTTGAAAACCGCTTTGTCCTTATGATCCCTTTTAAAAGTATATTAGGAAAGTAATTCACAAAGATTACACAGTTAATATCTTGTAAGAGACACCCATTAGATAAATACTATGTGTCAGACAACAGTAGAGTCAGCTGTTCAAATTATATTTAATATATTCCCTGCTTTGCATCAACATGCTCAAAGCACAGGAGATGAGTTCTGTGGCAGAGTAAGATGGAACTAATATGCCAGGGAGAGGATAATTGTTCTAGGATTTGTGCTGCACCAACTGACACTTAAATTGCAGATTACTAAATATGATGTGTTTCTTTGTATCACTACTGACATATTCACCATTAACATTAAAGTACTACAGAACCTTTATTCTGTTTTTAAATACGGCAGTCTCAGGCAAATGTCCCACGCTCTTATATATATATTTTTTTTTTGCACATGTTTTTGCTTGCATAAATTTTTTCACCACCCAGACATTCCAGGAAATGAAAGCTGTGGGCAAAAGGTGTGTTACTTCAAAACTGTGGAATCTAGAATCTCTGAAGGGTGTGATGTATTTTAAAGGACCAACAAAAATGATCAGGCAGTACATGAGTTTTTGGCATCACACAGGATAAGCAGCAAATGTGATCTCAAAATTTCAAAAGCTATAATATCGTACAAAGATTCAAGTTTCTTCCGGATCAGTATGGTGACTAGTTCTCTAAACTGCAAATCCATGCAAAGAAATACATTCTCCTCCAGTAGGAATGTACATTCATGAGCATGCATTCAGCTAGCTTGGGGACCTAAAATTTTAAAGTGCCCACAAATTATTTGTTACCGAGTATTCCAATGTATTAATGCACGTAAAATAGATTTGCACACTTAAAACATTCTAGTGCTTATACAATATCAGGGTCATTCTGAGGCGCGAATAGTGGGGATATACATCCCATTGGGATGTTCATCCCCATTATTCGGCCTCTCTGCCAACCCTGACTAACTTCCCTGCACGTTGTACGGGGAGGTTAGATGGGGGGGGAAGGGGCATTGCGGGGGCGGCATTAGGGCAGGCAGTGGGCAGCCCGCGGCCCCGGACGTACAGGGTCGATTCCAATGTTGGCCCTGTACGTCCGGCACCAGTGGTCTGAATGGGGAACTTATTCCACCTCTGAGGTGGAATAAGTTCCCCTAGTCGGGTGGATCTGGCAGGCCCAGGGTGCACAAAAGGTGGGAGGGGCAGAGGAAATTCTCCGCAGCCCGACCCTGACCTTGGGAGACCAGATTGGGGGTCTGGCTGAAGGGAATGAAGATTTCAGTCCAGTGGCTTGGGATCTCGGCTCCTGAATGCAGACACAATGCCATGGCAACCTTACATCATGGTGTCACGGCTCCATTCAAGAGCCATGATTGAGTTAGCCGGGGAAGGCCTATATGTGCAGGCCAACCAGAATCAGGGTCCCGGCCTGCACGTACAGGCCAGGACGCGATTCTGATCCTGTGGGGCTAGACGTGCCCCACGGGATCAGTATCCCAGCTCACTCTGTGCATCCGGTTGCGACTGGGTGTACAGAGGTCCTGCACATCCAACTCAGAATTGGGCCCTAATTGCCTAAAGATTGAATATGTAAAATGAACATGAAAATTGCTCGGAAATCAGGAGATATTAATTTTAAATGTGCACAAATCAAATTTTTTGGGGCCATGCACACCCCTAACTCCCAGAGGTTTAGGCCTCCAGATGCAAATATTTGCTGAATAGCAGTTTCCTGAATATCTGTCATTCGGAAAGTAATTCTAAAAGGAGCCACAAGGAGGGAAATTTTAGAATGGACGTCCAAGTGCAATCTGGGATGTCTAAGCCAGAACATCTGAAAAATAAAAGCAGGTATGCCCGATAGCAGACACAATTTCACGAACGTGGACGTGCTTGGTATGGACATTAGATATCACCAGAATAGTATTTCAGCAACTGGATGTCTAGGAATACCCTAAAGGTTACAGTAGGGGGATAAGAACAGGAAAGCCAGGGTTCAAACCTCACTGCTGCTCTCATTGAAGTTGAGCAGAGTGCTGAAAATAATGGAGTGCTTTCTACTCTACATGCTCTGGATGTTTTTAAGCCAAAACAAGCACTTTTCTGGTTCCCGGAGCAGATCTAAACTTAGAAAAGATTTCGGATGTCCAGGACATTTCTGAGATCAGGCAGTGATGTCCAGGTTCCTGGGAATGCCCAGCCACGCCTCCACCACGCCCCCAGGCAGACTTGGATGTCCACAGACTCGGCTTCCAAAATGGCTTTGGAGATGTCTCCATGCCTGTTTTTCGATGTCCAAAATGACCCCCCATAGTTAACGCTTGTTTTTATGAGCATTGATCGCATCTATTCTATAAGTTAAATGTGCACAGATTCGACTTTATAGATGCTAGTGTTAGTATATTTAAGGCATGTTCACTTACACCACCTTCAGAGCTAGTGTAAATGATGGCAGATGTCTTGTTAGCTTTCGCACGTATTCAAAAGCTTCCATGCATAAATGTTTATGATGTTTATAAGTTCAGCGCAATGGGTTCCATATGTGTACATACACAGTCATGCCCATTTAATTTATGTTTGTAAGTGCTCACTTAATCTTGGAAATCACTAAAATACCATGATTTACACAGGCAAATGACTCTTAGAGGCATGTTTGTTAAAGTGCTGTAGCTAAGCGGTACTAATGTGCGGTTAGTGTGCTTTTCTACCATGGCAGGGGTGCATGGGGGTGGGGGGCAGTCAGGAGGCATTGCTGCACTAGGGGGAATGTTTTCTAAAGTGCTGCAAATAGTGTGAGGCTAATGAGTGGTTAGTGCATTTTTAAAGTACGATGGAGTGGAGTGGCTGCATTCAATGCAGGGGAGCGCAGGGGGCAGTAGGGAGGCATTGCTGCACTAGGGGGCATGCTTACTAAAGTGCTGCAACTATTGTGAGACTAATGAGTGGTTAGCGCATGTGTAGAGTATGCTGGGGTGGAGTGGCCACTGTAAATGCAGGGGGGTACAGCCACTATAGGGAGGCAGTGCTGAGCTAGGCATGTCAGTCACGCGGTAGTAGCAACTACACATCCACTACACATACATGCTGTGAAAGTGTGCACTACCTGCCCCCACGCACTTGTGTAAACACCAATGCGACTCCCCTCTAGAAAGGTATATATCAATGGGGCCACAGCTTGTGCTGTGTGGAGGGTTGGGAACACTTGGCAGATGCAGAACGAGAGTGAACACATCCAGGTAGTTGCCATATGCCATGGAACCTGAGGGTCCTGACAGGGGATATGCCATCTTTGTGATCCCTGTGAATAGTCACTGTAAAGGTGGAAGCCACATAAGCAGTAGAGAAGAATGTGCATGTATAACACCCTCTCTCCTCCTGAAGCATGGCTATGAGTGGTCCAGGGCTCCTAAACACTGAAGTTCCACCCTGTCAACATGTGTGTAAGCAGCCCACAATACTTCACCAGACTGAACAGGCAACAATTCATGATCCCCAACCACACCAACAGACCATAGTACAAGTGGGCAGTGGAAGCCTGAGAAGGCTGAATGGAGGAGATGTGCATCCTGGTGCACAGCTCAAATATATAGGCAAAGTAAAAGGGGGCAAGGCAGGCAATTAACTGATGCACACACATGGATAAAGCCTGTGCTGCTCCAGGGTCTGTTCAGAGCAATAATGCACCATACACATAGGCAAGGGATCTGGTCAGAGCAGTATATCAGCATTGCCCAGAATATGGGCACTGGAGTGTGAAACCCCCTCACTCTGAGTCACACAGGGTGCAATATAAAGGTGAATAGGTATTGTGATGATGAAGGCAGTTCAGAGGCTATGGAATGCCAGGAGAATGAACTCTGTGCCTTTAAGAGTAAGAGCATTCAGGGTTTCCCCAGCAACCGAGAACCTTTGACTCATAGCACAGTCACCATTAAGCCCCGCCCACTTCAGCACGTCAGGGCTGGAGTGAAGCCTAGCAGCTCCCACGTGTGCTGGGAAAAAGGCGTGGTCCCTGAGAGGGAGCAGTTTAAAACTCCTGTATTTGGAGAGTCAGGGAGAGGAGGACCGGAAAGTGAAGGAGGAAGACAAGGAGAAGAGAGAAGAAGGAGTGGCAGTGAACCCAGAGGACCCGGAAGAGAATCCAGAGGAACTGGAGCTAGAGGAGAAGGGGCCCAAGGAGGCACGAGAAGTGCTGGGCTCAAGCTCAAAGACAAGCAGTGGGATCTGCTTGGAACCGGTCCAAGGCAGTCTCAGCAGAAAGGAAGTTTGCTACAACGGAGAGAAGTGTCTGCAGAGAGAAAGCAGCATGGCTCTGGCAAGGAAAGAGGAGAGCTACTAAACGGCCCTGAACTAAGGCAAGTGTGTCTTCCAGAATTCCTGCCTGAAAGAAAGTTAAGAGAATTAGTTCCTGATAGAAGGAATAATTATAATAACCAGCTAAACTTTAGCAGTAGAAACAATAGCTTGTCTGCAGGTCAGCACTCCCAGCTCTCTGAAGAAATAGAGCAGAGAAAGGTTCTATTAGAGAGATTGAATGAAATGCTCCAGAAACAAACTAGTCAGCTCTACAGCCAGGTATCCTCTGAAGAATGTTGTGAGGATGCCATTGAGGAAATGGATATAGGAAGCTGCTATGAAGACTATGAAGATAGCTCTGATGAGATGCAGTGTTCTTATTGTAAAGCTAATGAATTAGAAGTGTGTTAAGCTTAAAACCTGTTTGAATGAGTGAATGCCATAGTAAGGAACTTACCTGATTGAAGGACGCAGCACAGAGAACAGCTGAACGTTGTTAATCAAGCTGTTGCTCTGTAAGGCCTGAAACTGAAGGGAAAGCTCAGTGGGCATTTTTAAAGCTGTTTTTGTTATAAAGGAGCTGTGAAGTAAACACTCCCATAAGAAGTTAATGTGCCCATGAGAAGCTTTATAATCTGAGCTTTGAAAGCAAGTTCCTAAGAAGCTATCTATTGCTGATACCAGTAATCCTGTGCATACTTTTGTAAAAGTTATACCTTTGCTTTGGAGAAGAATCCCATTATTGTTTATTCAGCCTGTTACTTGTGAATATGATGGAAACCCCAGAACACAACAAATAAATATTTCTCTGTTTCGCCTGACCACTTGTCTGCACAACTACTTTTGCCTAATATGGATAAGTGAAACTACATATCCCAGCAGCCCTCCTGGCAGCCATATTGGGAGGACTTATTCTAGGGCAGCAAGGCGACTCCATCCTGGTGCCCGGCTATACGCCCAGCCAGGTGGGGGCGACAGTATTATGCAGAGAGGGAGAGCACATGGGTGAAGGGGGATCCAATGGCTTGCTGTGAAGATCTGCTGGTCTGTCCCAGAGACAACACAGAAACTGGAGGCATATGGCTGGAGTCCTATGTTACCAACCTCTCTTGAAAAGTGTGGTCCAGTCCCAGCCCCTAGGTCAGGTGTATTGGACACCAACATCCCATACATCATGCAACTGCTGTTACAGGAAGTGCAAACCAATTTTGAGGCCAAACTACTGGGGAGGGGGGTGAGGAGGAGGAAAATCACAGTAGACACCCATGCTGCCCACATGGTGAGAGGTTTAGGGGCATACCACAGTACACTCTACACACTACCAGAGAGAGGATCACAGACATGACCTCCTATGGTCATGGTGAAGGGCCATGAGCTCACAGAAACAAAACCGATGGCACCATCACATTCTCTAAAGTGCATATATGCACTGATTCATGGAACCCCATGAAGAGGTGGGGGTGGTCAGATGGCACCAATTGTTGCCAGACTTACTATGGTCAGTAATTGCAACACCTGCTTTGCATGCCTCACCTCTAAATACAAAGCAGACAGAACTGAAAAGATTCCAAATTACCCTTGTCAACTGATAACCAGATTGTTAATATGCATAAAATACAACCTCTAAAATTCTTTATGTAAATGCTAAAAGTCTAAAAAATAAGATGGGAGAGCTAGAATATATAGCACTAAATGAAAGGTTAGATATAATTGGCATCTCAGAGACCTGGTAGAAGGAGAACAACCAATGGGATAACGTGATACCTGGGGCAAGCTATATCACGATGACAGGATACAGGGGCAGCACTATAATGAGACCGAGTGAGGCGGTGGCCTCAGGCGGCAACGTTTTGGGGGTGGAAAAAATTGCCCCCAAAAAGACCGCCTCACTCATCCTTAAAAAAAAAAAAACGCGATCAGAAGAGCCGCTGCCGGAGCCACTACCACTGTGGCAGCATCAGAATGAAGTGCCCTGCAGGCGCGGCCCCCCTCCTCCCCGGCAGAACCCTCCTATTTCCCTCAGCGCTGGCTTTTCAGAGCCACGAAGGGAGAGTTTCCCTTTCTCAAGGCTCTGTTAGTTGAGCCCACTGGTGCTGATGGGAAACAGGAAATGCCTGTTTCCCATCAGTGCCGGTGGGCTTAACAGAGCCGCGAGAAAGGGAAACTCTCCATTCACGGCTCTGAAAAGCCAGTGCTGAGGGAAATAATACAAGGAGGGCTCTGCCGGGGAGGCGGGGTGGCCGTGGCCGCCGGGCACTTCATTCTACTGTTGCTGCGGTGGCAGCGGCTGCAGCCAGGTTTTTTTTTTTTTTTTAAAATTTCCCTGGGCTGATGGGGGGGGTTAGGACTGGAAGTGGGCTGATGGGGGCGGTAGGACTGGTAATGGGCTATGGGGGGCTAGAATTGGAAATGGGCTGATGGGGGTTAGAACTGGAAATGGGCTGATCAGGAGGGGGGGCTAGGACTGGAAGTGGGCTGATGAGGGGTAGAACTGAAAATGGGCTGATCGGGAGGGGGGTCTAGGACTGGTAATGGGCTGATTGGTGGCATTAGGCCTGGAAATGGGCTGATTAGGGGGGTTAGGAAAGGAAATGGGCTGATTGGGGGGCTAGGACTGGAAATGGACTTATTGGGGGGGTAGGACTGGTAATGGGCAGATGGGGGGCTAGCACTGGAAATGAGCTAGGACTGGTAATGGGCTGATTGGTGGCATTAGGCCTGGAAATGGGCTGATTAGGGGGGCTAGGAAAGGAAATGGGCTGTTTGGGGGGCTAGGACTGGAAATGGACTTATTGGGGGGGTAGGACTGGTAATGGGCAGATGGGGGGCTAGCACTGGAAATGAGCTAGGACTGGTAATGGGCTGATTGGGGGGCAGGGACTAGAGTGGGCTGATAAGGGGGATAGGACTGGAAATGGGCTGGAACTGGAAATGGGCTAATGGAGGAGGGGAAGAGAATGATGCTGGCCATGGAAGAAAACTAGGGGCTAGGGCTACAAATGGGCTGATGCAGAAGGATGGTAGAATAGGACTGGAAGGGAGTGGATACTGAGAGGGTCTGCCAGGGAAAGGAGGGGGCAGGAAGGGTGCTGACACAGGGGAAGAAGGGGGCTGGAAAGGAGCTGACTCTAGGGGATGGGAGTGGTAGGTGGTTGGGTAATGGGGAGGAGGCTGGAAGGGGGATGGACAGAGGGTAGGGTGACTGGAAGGAAGCTGACTGGGGGGTGGCACTGAGAGTGGATGTGAGCTGATATCTGGGATGGTATTTGGACTATAATGGGCTGGACAGTGGGGAAGAAGGGGGACTGGAAGGGAATGGACACCAGTGGCAGTCATGGGAGTGCAAGGCGGTTGACATTGGAAGGTACTGGGAGGGAAGGACTGGAAAGGGAGTTGATACTGGGGAGGGTTACTGGAACTGGAAATAGGCTGAATGAAGGAAGTGAAGAAAACAAAAGAAGATATAAGAAATGGCAGATGGACCATGGACAATAGACCACAGAAATAGAGCTAAGAGAAGACAGAAAAGCAGAAGCCTCAGATCGGGACCAGCATGATCAAAGAATAAAATGGTCAGACAACAAAGGTAGAAAAAATAATTGTATTTAATTTTAGTGATTGGACTTTCTGCTATTTTTATATTTTACACGGTATTGGGGAACTGCATCTCTAATTTATCTGATGTTGCACTGCATGTGGACTCTGGCTTCTTGGGGTTTGAATTTAAATTTTGTCTACATATTTTTATTTTTACTTTAGATTGTGGTTACTTATTTTGTACTTGTAGACTGAGGTCAGGTGTTCTGTTAACATGGAGTTTGTACATAAAGATCTATACTGTACTGTAATAATTTGACTTGTTCAACTTTTCAAATAGGTGTATGGATGTTCCAGAGGCCAATGTAGTATTTACGGTGATGCTTTTTTTGGATGGGCTCCTAATGTGAGTTTTGGAAGTTTGTGCTGATATGGTATGGTATGGTAGGTTTGCTCTTTGTGGTACGGTTTTGTATTAGTTCACAATATGCTGTACTGGAGAATAGTGGTTGTTGTTGTTGTTAGTGAGATGATCAGAATCAGATTTTTTTTTAAATATTGAGTTCTGTGGGTGAATGTCCTGATTCTGCTCTGCACCTACTGTGGATGCAAAATATGTATTGAAAAAGAAAAAGCAAAAAACATAGCAGTTTATAACAACATAAAAATGAGTTATAATTTAGTTTTATAAACTGTGCTGTTGATTCTTGCTGTTTTTTAGTTCCTTGGTGTGCAAACAGGACCATACCTAGACCTTTGCCAGTGGTGGTCCCTCTCTCCTCCGACGCGATGTCAGAGTAGGGAGGGATAGATCTGCTTAAAGTGCCGGTGCCTTTCAGATCAGGCGCATGCCCCCTCTTCTCCTCTCCATACCTCCATCCAGCGCTGCCTGCTCTTTCCCTGCTGATTGCGCCGCTGTGAAAAAAACAGAGAGGGGCATCAGCAGGGAAAGAGCAGGCAGCACTGGACGGAGGTATGGGGGGAGAGGGGTGTGTGTGCCCGAGCTTTAAGTCACACAGGGTGTGATTCCAACTCGATACAGCCCTGTGTGCAAACATCTTGCATTTCCTCCATATAATCTAATCGGCTTTTTGGTTTGGTTCAGTCTCTGATTGGATTTCTGTAAAAGTCCTGCCCCCCTCTAAGGTTGGGGGGGGGGGCTCCATATCATTCTTCGCCTCAGGCAGCAGATTGCCTTGAGCCTCTCCTGACAGGGTAGATCAAATTGGTGGAGGAGTTACACTCTCTCTTAGAGAGGACATTGAGTCACACAGAATAAAAGTTTTGCACGAAACAAAACACAATGTCGAATCTCTATGGATAGAAATTTCATGTAGAAAGGGGAAGGCAATAGCACTGGGGATGTACTATCGTCCACCTAGCCAGAACAGAAACATAGAAACATGACAGCAGAAAAAGACCAAATGGCCTATCTAGTCTGCCCTTCCATATCAACTACTATAGTCCTCTTTTTTCCTTTAGAGATCTTCTGTGTTTATCCCATGCTTTCTTAAATTCAGATACAGTACTGTCCTCATCTCTACTCCTCCACTGGGAGACTATTCCAGGCATTTACACTCTTTCTGTAAAGAAATATTTCTGCACATTACTCTAGAGCAGTGTTTCCCAACCCAGTCCTACGGGGCACACCGGCCAGTCAGGTTTTCGGGATATCCCTAATGACTATGAATGAGATATATATGCATTAGAGATATCCTGCCAACCTGACTGGTTTGTGGCCCTCCAGGGCTGGATTTGGAGACCCCTGCCTTACACCTCTGTCATTTAAGATTGTGAGTGGGCAAGGTGCAAATGTCCTAGACATCGAAAGGGTATATAGAATGTGACACATTCCTCCTCGATTCTCACCACCACCAAAATATTGTCTATTAGACAACTTTTTGGTGGTGGTGAGAATCGAGGAGGAATGTGTCACATTCTATATACCCTTTCGATGTCTAGGACATCTGCACCTTGCCCACTCACAATCTTAAATGACAGAGGTGTAAGGCAGGGGTCTCCAAATCCAGCCCTGGAGGGCCACAAACCAGTCAGGTTGGCAGGATATCTCTAATGCATATATATCTCATGCATAGTCATTAGGGATATCCCGAAAACCTGACTGGCCGGTGTGCCCCGTAGGACTGGGTTGGGAAACACTGCTCTAGAGACTATGCCCTGTCACCCTCATTCTATGTCCCCTTGTTGAAAAGTTTGCTTTCAATTGAAAGAGGCTCTCCTCTTGTGCATTTATGCCATGGAGGTATTTAAATGTCTCTATCATACAGTATCTCCTCTATATCGCCTTTCATCTAACATGTACATATTAAGATCTTTAAGTCTGTCCCCATATGATTTATAATGAAGACCATTAACCATTTTAGTAGCCACCATCTGCAGCGACTCCAATGTGTTTATATGCTTTTGAAGGTGTGATCTCCAGAATTGCACACAATATTCCAAATGAGGTCACGCTAGAGACTTATACAGAGGCACTATCACCTAATTTTTTTCTGCTGGACATTCTTCTCCCTATGCACCCAAGCATCCTTCTAGCTTTCGCTGACACTTTTTCTATCTGTTTAGCCACTTTAAGATTATCAGAAACAATCACACCCATTCTTCTTTCACGGCAGAAGTACTTCGCCCCCTATAATATATTGCTCCTTTAGATTTTTGCAGCCCAAATGCATGATCCTGCATTTTTTAGCATTAAATCTCAGCTGCCAAATTCTAGACCATTCCTAAAGATTATCTAGATCCCTCCTTATCTTATCTACTACTTCCTGGGTGTCTACTCTCTTACAGGTTTTGGTATCATCCGCAAAGAGACAAGCCTTACCTGACAGCCCTTCCACAATATCACTAACAAAGATGTTAAAAAGAATTGGACCAAGGACAGATTTTGCAGCACACCACTGGTAACAGAAAGCGAAGTGCAGATAGACCCACAAGCATTCGCTGACCACCTTCAAGAAAAATTCCATACCTCATCACAACCAACAACAAGCACAACCTCAAAACCAACCACCTCCTTAAAAACCTGGGACAAATTCAGCACCCCATCCACAGAGCAGCTCTCACACATCATCACCGCACTCAATGCAAGCACGGCACCAACAGACCCATGCCCAGTGACATGGATTAAAGCAACAAAGACAAACTTCATCCACAACATACACAACATGGTGCACAGTTCACTGACCCAAGGATTCATGCCAAACTAGCTAAAGCTAGCTACAATAAGACCAATCCCGAAGAAATCCCAATTTGACAAGAGCAACCCAGCCACTTACAGACCTATTTCAAGCATACCACTACTGGCAAAAATTATTGAAAAGGGGGTACAGCATCAGCTCCAAGACCACGTTGACAACCATGCACCACTGGACATCAACCAACACAGTTTCCGCCCCAACCACGGAGTCGAAACACTCCTGTTATACCTCTTTAACAACATACTCTACCTCATAGACAACTGCAAGAATGGAATACTTATGATCTTCATAGACATCTCAGCAGCGTTCGACACAGTGGATCACAGAAACCTACTAGCAAGATTACAGAACATTGGACTACACGGAACCACCCTGAAATGGTTCCACTCTTACCTAACGGACAGACAGATACAGGTAAAGGTCGGCCCCAACACATCCCGACCCATAAAAGTCAAGCAAGGCGTCCAACAAGGTTCCGCCCTATCGGCGCTATTATTCAATCTCTACATTCAACCAATCTGCAACATCATGAAAGAACACAAAATACAATACACAATCTATGCCGACGACATCATGATATGCACACCAGTCACCCTCGACAACCCAGACTACACCAAAATAACAGACTGTCTCAGGCATATGAACAACTGGTTTCAAGACAACAACCTGACCATAAATTACAGCAAGACCAAAGCACTAATCATCTCCCGAAACACCAACTTTGTCCCTCCACCCAACATCAAGATCAACAACACAACAATACCCATAAAACAGGAAGTCAAATACCTCGGAGTGACCCTCAACAAAGAACTGAACCTACAATCACACATCAGCAGAACCACCAAAAATGAGACACAAGATGAGACTAATCCGACGCCTCAAGCCCCTCCTTTCTCAGGAACACTTCCGTACAGTCTATCAGGCACTAATAACACCAATCCTAGATTTCTGCAACCCAGTCTATCTCGGCCTAACAAAGCAGACACTAAGGCCACTGCAAATGGCTCAAAACCCAGCAGCACGCATAATATCTGGCTCATTAAGACAAGAACACATCACACCCATTCTAAGAAACCTCCACTGGCTACCAATCAGCTCCCACATCAGATATAAGACAGTTATAAACAAATTCAAATTCAAATAACAGACCTCAGCTCTCAGCCTACAACCACTCATACAATACAATAGCAGCACAAGACCAAGGAGGTGAGTCACCTCCAACCTCAGCAATACCCCAAAAGACTTCACCAAGGTATGCAAGGACACTGCAAAATGAGCTCTATCACTGGCTGCACCTGCAATTTGGAACACCCTGCCTGATTTTTTTTTTTTTAATTTTAACATTTCTTATATACCGTCTTTCATGATATCAAGGTGGTTTACATTGAACAAACTGAAATTACATTGAACAGGGCATTATAACTTGGAGATAACTATTTTACAGGGAACATGGGCAATGGAGGGTTAAGTGGCTTGCCCAAGACCACAAGGAGCACCTGTGGGACAAGAAACCCCAGTCCTTCTGGCCTCTAGTGGGATTTGAACCCCTGACCTTCTGGCCTGAGGTACCTTGCCCCAACCACTAGGCCACGCCTCCACTCCACTGATGACCTATGATCAACAACAGACATCAAGGACTTTCGGAAACAGCTCAAAACGACCCTCTTCATCGAACGCTACGGTGACGTCACATAGCCTGCCCGCCAGCCAGGACTACAGACCAACCCCCCTCCTTTCTCATTTAGGTACATAGTATTGTATAATAGTGCACGCTGTAAATCACCCACCACAAATCAAAACCAAACTACACACACACGCATTCATTGTTTTTCACTGCATGCACACACAAAAGTCAGAATTTCTTTGATTGTTTGCTGTGTAGACCTCCTGTAGATAGTCACAACCTAATGGGAGACAGCCAGCATGGCTTTAGACAAGGAAGATCTTGTCTTACTAATCTGTTATGTTTTTTTGAAGGAGTGAATAAACAGGTGGACAAAGGTGAGTCGGTTGATATTGTGTATCTGGACTTTCAGAAAGCCTTTGACAAGGTCCCTCATCAGAGACTTTTGGCAAAACTAAAGAGTCATGGGATAGGAGGCAATGTACTATTGTGGATCAGGAACTGGTTAAAAGATAGAAAGCAGAGGGTAGGGCTAAATGGCCAATTTTCCCAATGGAGAAAGGTGAATAGTGGTGTACCCCAGGGATCTGTGCTGGGTCCGCTGCTTTTTGACATATTCATAAATGACCTGGAAAGTGGAATAACGAGTGAGGTTATCAAATTTGCAGATGACACAAAACCCAAGAGGATTGTGAAAAATTGCAAGAGGATCTTGATAAATTGGAAGACTGGGCATCAAAATGGCAAATGAAATTTAATGTGGACAAGTGCAAGGTTATGCACCTAGGGAAGAACAACCCAAACTATGGTTACACGATGCAAGGTTCCACATTAGGAACCACCACCCAGGAAAAAGATTTAGGCGTCATTGTGGATACCATGTTAAAACCCTCGGCCCAGTGTGCAGCGGCGGCCAAGAGAGCAAATAGAATGCTAGGTATGATAAGGAAAGGAATGGAAAATAAAACAAAAGATATTATAATGCCTCTATATCGTTCCATGGTGAGACCGCACCTTGAATATTGTGTGCAATTCTGGTCGCCGTATCTTAAAAAGGATATAGCGATTTTAGAAAAGGTACAGAGAAGAGCCACCAAAATAGTAACGGGGATGGAAGGATACTCCTATGAAGAAAGGCTAAAAAGGTTAGGGCTCTTTAACCTGGAAAAGAGACGGCTGAGGGGAGATATGATAGAAGTCTATAAATTAATGAACGGAGTGGAACGGGTAAACGTAGATCGATTGTTTACCTTATCAGAATATAGAAAGACTAGGGGACATGCAATAAAGCTACAGGGTAAACTATTTAAGACTAACAAAAGAAAATATTTTCTCACTCAACGTGTAATCAAACTCTGGAATTTGTTACCGGAGGATGTAGTAAAGGCTGTTAGTGTAGCTGGGTTTAAAAAAGGTTTGGACAAGTTCCTGGAGGAAAGGTCCATAAACCATTATTAAGAAGTGACCGAAGATATCAATGCTTGACCCAGTACAAGCATTGTGGAACTTGTGTCTCTTGGGGAAACTGCTAGGTACATATGACCTAGATTGGCCACTGTTGGAAACAGAATACTGGGCTTGATGGACCTTGGTCTGACCCAGTATGGCATATCTTATGTTCTTATATGTTCTTATAACCCTGGCGTTAGAGCTGATTTAAAGGGAAGAGAAACCATTTCTGTCAGCAAGGTACAGCAAAATCTGGGAAACCTACAAAAAGTGATAAGTGTGATACATGTGCACGGAACAATAGTGCAAATAAACACTGAAAATGACCACAACAAAATATAAAAAAAACATAACCACGCTGGGCAATAGTGATATTAATGGGAAACATTGAAAAACACTCTCAAGAAAGCTCCATAAAAAGGATATGAATTTTGGAAGGGTCTACGCTCCATCCCCATATAAGGTGAATGATCCCACAGTGAAATAGCGCTGATCAGGGTTTCCCTCTCCATTGGACAGGTTTCCTATGGCGTGCACATGTTCCACAACAGAAGGGTGGGCATGTCAGAATGGGAAACTGGACAGATGCTGGGAAAGGGGACACAGAGGGCTGTAGACGGCACATGCTGTGCTGCAGCTGGGCCACAGTGCGGACTAGGGTGATGCCTAGGTGGCCCATAGGAATGCTGAAACAGTAGAGCAGCCAGACAGCAACTAATGAGGGCCCAGCATGGGCACAAGTGTGCTTCCCACAGTGTCACAGGGGATAGTACCCAGCAGGTACTGTGGGACCTGGCACTGCAGTACCCCAAGGGCACAGAACATTGGCAGGCGGTGCTGGGGGGAAGTGTGGACAGCTATACAGGCACCCCTACCCCAGAACCTGCACCATAGGCAGCCGCCTACCCGCACAATGGATGGCCTGAGACTGCACTCCACCAGCAGCACCAGCAGACGGGCATGTCAGCAGGGAGGCAGAGGGGTACTGGTGGTGGAGGGGGCAGTGGCAGCTGCCCAGAGCAGACCGTGGCCTATCCCTGTGTAGGTGGGTGCCATGCACTGCAACAGACAGGCCCTGTCTGATGAACAGTCATGGTATCCCCAGGGAATGCACTGCCTCTGCGGCAACACGGTGGTGCAGTGCAAACAGCCAGTCTGTTCTGGAGCAGGAGGTCACAAGTTCAAGTCCCAGCTGTGGTTCCTGCCAACCCAGCCCCCATATTTTACCCACTACTACAACATGCTAATACAGACAGAACCTGTAGTGCAGATGACGTAGACATGCCCAAAACACCTACATTTTACCCTACAGAGCACAGACACCATAAACATGCACATTACCTAGAGCAGAGTCTCCCAAATGCAGTCCTGGAGGGCCAAACACCATTCAGGCTAATAAAGATGCCTGTGCTGCATTTCTATGTGCCGCCCCCATGGTATGCAGATGTATCTCATGCATATTCATGAGGGACAGCATGAAAACCCAAACAGTGTTTGGCACACCAGGACTGGAGTTGGGAACCTCTGCCATAAAGCAGCAGCAAATAGGGGCAGACACACTCGCACTCACAGGCTCCATTATCCAATGCCTCCTGGAGAGGCAGGACATTGGGCCCTGCGTGCATCTCCCAATACTAGCACTTGCATACCATAGCAATGCCACCCTAAACACGGGAATACGGTACACAGCTATCAAAAGGTTGCTATGATTACTGGCAGATAGCAATTCTGAAGTACAATTTTCTGATTTAGCTGCATCATGGCAACCTTTCTGATGTCTGTGGAGTGTGCTACAGGTCTTGTGTCTGACAGTGTTTACCACCCTGGGGAGTGACCCCAACAGTATTGCGTACCATAGCCATGCCTGCACTGTGGACAGGGTGTGGTGGCCAGGGCTGCCAAACACCTCTACAGTTGTACAATGCTGGTATAGGTGTGGGAGTGTGTGTCTGTCTATCCAGTGTGTGGTGGCTGCAAACACCCTCCACAGCCCACACTGCCAGCACTGTTGCCAGTATTGGCCTGCCAATGTGCATAATGAGGAGCAAGGTACCATGGGTATAGCCCGGACAGGGTGGCCTGGCCAGGATGCATCTGCACAGGGCATAGGGCAATGGCTGGGACATTGTAGTGCCCGGCCACAGCATGTCCTGCTGGGAGAGCACTCTCACCCTGACTGAGCAGTGACCATGGCATGGTAGGTTCCCCCATAGTGCTCTATAATGTTTCTCTCATGTGACATTTATGGGTTCCCTTTTGTGGCCCAATCACTGACTTATCTGCTTGGTGTGCATGCTGACATCCCAGTTCTGTGTGCATGCATCTTCTCCAGGAACATGCACTATGGACTAGCTAGCAGACTGTCTGCAGCTAGTATGTGTCTTGCTGAAGCACCTTGCAGGGTGCAGTGGCTGGAGGTTTGCTGCAGGAGAATATCAGATAGTGGTGGGGTGCAGCTGAGCGTTTCCGTGGCTAATGTCTGTCTGCTGTTGCTTTATGGATGTGTACAGAGCTGCATTGACTGCCCTGTAGGGTGTCTGTTCCCCAGCAGGACTGTGGTTGATGGTCCCCTCTACTGTTGCTATTGCAGGGAGGTAAAATGTGGATGTGTTGGTGGGAGACCCTGTTTCCCACCCTCAGCCCCAGAGGGTGGGTTGGGTGGTGGTACATAATCCGCCTATGGGTCCATAAGGGCTAAACCTGACTGAGAAATAGAGATGTATCCAAAGTGTGTCTGCAGGAACTACCTATCTCACACACTAGCACTGCTGGGGACCTGCAGCATGGCCTATTTCTGCCACGGAAGGTGCTGTGGGTGCTAAGGGTGAGCACAGTACCCGCACAATGTGACGGTGTGTAGCTACTCTGTGCTAGTAACACACACGGTCAGTTCCCCCTACCAGGTTGAGGTCATGTTGGGGTGCATACCCCATCTTGTGTTCATCTGTAGACTGCTGATCAGAGAAAGGCTGAACTTTTACAGAGCTCTGCTAGTGAGTGGATTTTTGCCTCCTGGGACATCTTACTGTGAGTTCTAGCTGTTTATTTAATTATTTACTGTTTGTCTAACTGTTGTTTGTTTAATTATTTAGTGTTTGTCTTAGTGGTGTGCTAATTCAGCCTTCTCAGCTGTACTTACCTTGCCTCTCTCAATTAACTGGGCCTTGTGTGGTAGCCATTTTGAATTAATCTCTCTCCCCAGAGCCTGCTGTTAAGCTTTTCCTGTCCTTGCCTGCCTGAGTGACTCCTCCCCCTGTGTGTGTGGTAGCCATTTTGAATTAATCTCTCTCCCCAGAGCCTGCTGTTAAGCTTTTTCCTGTCCTTGCCTGCCTGAGTGACTCCTCCCCCTGACCCCCTCCCCCTGAGGTATCCTGTAACCTTGTTCCTGTTTTCTCCACGTGTGCATAGGCTGTTTTAGTTTGCTTTTCTCTGATCAGAGAAAGGCTGAACTTTTACAGAGCTCTGCTAGTGAGTGGATTTTTGCCTCCTGGGACATCTTACTGTGAGTTCTAGCTGTTTATTTAATTATTTACTGTTTGTCTAACTGTTGTTTGTTTAATTATTTAGTGTTTGTCTTAGTGGTGTGCTAATTCAGCCTTCTCAGCTGTACTTACCTTGCCTCTCTCAATTAACTGGGCCTTGTGTGGTAGCCATTTTGAATTAATCTCTCTCCCCAGAGCCTGCTGTTAAGCTTTTCCTGTCCTTGCCTGCCTGAGTGACTCCTCCCCCTGTGTGTGTGGTAGCCATTTTGAATTAATCTCTCTCCCCAGAGCCTGCTGTTAAGCTTTTTCCTGTCCTTGCCTGCCTGAGTGACTCCTCCCCCTGACCCCCTCCCCCTGAGGTATCCTGTAACCTTGTTCCTGTTTTCTCCACGTGTGCATAGGCTGTTTTAGTTTGCTTTTCTCTGATCAGAGAAAGGCTGAACTTTTACAGAGCTCTGCTAGTGAGTGGATTTTTGCCTCCTGGGACATCTTACTGTGAGTTCTAGCTGTTTATTTAATTATTTACTGTTTGTCTAACTGTTGTTTAATTATTTAGTGTTTGTCTTAGTGGTGTGCTAATTCAGCCTTCTCAGCTGTACTTACCTTGCCTCTCTCCATTAACTGGGCCTTGTGTGGTAGCCATTTTGAATTAATCTCTCTCCCCAGAGCCTGCTGTTAAGCTTTTCCTGTCCTTGCCTGCCTGAGTGACTCCTCCCCCTGTGTGTGTGGTAGCCATTTTGAATTAATCTCTCTCCCCAGAGCCTGCTGTTAAGCTTTTTCCTGTCCTTGCCTGCCTGAGTGACTCCTCCCCCTGACCCCCTCCCCCTGAGGTATCCTGTAACCTTGTTCCTGTTTTCTCCATGTGTGCATAGGCTGTTTTAGTTTGCTTTTCTCTGATCAGAGAAAGGCTGAACTTTTACAGAGCTCTGCTAGTGAGTGGATTTTTGCCTCCTGGGACATCTTACTGTGAGTTCTAGCTGTTTATTTAATTATTTACTGTTTGTCTAACTGTTGTTTGTTTAATTATTTAGTGTTTGTCTTAGTGGTGTGCTAATTCAGCCTTCTCAGCTGTACTTACCTTGCCTCTCTCAATTAACTGGGCCTTGTGTGGTAGCCATTTTGAATTAATCTCTCCCCAGAGCCTGCTGTTAAGCTTTTCCTGTCCTTGCCTGCCTGAGTGACTCCTCCCCCTGTGTGTGTGGTAGCCATTTTGAATTAATCTCTCTCCCCAGAGCCTGCTGTTAAGCTTTTTCCTGTCCTTGCCTGCCTGAGTGACTCCTCCCCCTGACCCCCTCCCCCTGAGGTATCCTGTAACCTTGTTCCTGTTTTCTCCACGTGTGCATAGGCTGTTTTAGTTTGCTTTTCTCTGATCAGAGAAAGGCTGAACTTTTACAGAGCTCTGCTAGTGAGTGGATTTTTGCCTCCTGGGACATCTTACTGTGAGTTCTAGCTGTTTATTTAATTATTTACTGTTTGTCTAACTGTTGTTTGTTTAATTATTTAGTGTTTGTCTTAGTGGTGTGCTAATTCAGCCTTCTCAGCTGTACTTACCTTGCCTCTCTCAATTAACTGGGCCTTGTGTGGTAGCCATTTTGAATTAATCTCTCTCCCCAGAGCCTGCTGTTAAGCTTTTCCTGTCCTTGCCTGCCTGAGTGACTCCTCCCCCTGTGTGTGTGGTAGCCATTTTGAATTAATCTCTCTCCCCAGAGCCTGCTGTTAAGCTTTTTCCTGTCCTTGCCTGCCTGAGTGACTCCTCCCCCTGACCCCCTCCCCCTGAGGTATCCTGTAACCTTGTTCCTGTTTTCTCCACGTGTGCATAGGCTGTTTTAGTTTGCTTTTCTCTGATCAGAGAAAGGCTGAACTTTTACAGAGCTCTGCTAGTGAGTGGATTTTTGCCTCCTGGGACATCTTACTGTGAGTTCTAGCTGTTTATTTAATTATTTACTGTTTGTCTAACTGTTGTTTGTTTAATTATTTAGTGTTTGTCTTAGTGGTGTGCTAATTCAGCCTTCTCAGCTGTACTTACCTTGCCTCTCTCAATTAACTGGGCCTTGTGTGGTAGCCATTTTGAATTAATCTCTCTCCCCAGAGCCTGCTGTTAAGCTTTTCCTGTCCTTGCCTGCCTGAGTGACTCCTCCCCCTGTGTGTGTGGTAGCCATTTTGAATTAATCTCTCTCCCCAGAGCCTGCTGTTAAGCTTTTTCCTGTCCTTGCCTGCCTGAGTGACTCCTCCCCCTGACCCCCTCCCCCTGAGGTATCCTGTAACCTTGTTCCTGTTTTCTCCACGTGTGCATAGGCTGTTTTAGTTTGCTTTTCTCTGATCAGAGAAAGGCTGAACTTTTACATAGCTCTGCTAGTGAGTGGATTTTTGCCTCCTGGGACATCTTACTGTGAGTTCTAGCTGTTTATTTAATTATTTACTGTTTGTCTAACTGTTGTTTGTTTAATTATTTAGTGTTTGTCTTAGTGGTGTGCTAATTCAGCCTTCTCAGCTGTACTTACCTTGCCTCTCTCAATTAACTGGGCCTTGTGTGGTAGCCATTTTGAATTAATCTCTCTCCCCAGAGCCTGCTGTTAAGCTTTTCCTGTCCTTGCCTGCCTGAGTGACTCCTCCCCCTGTGTGTGTGGTAGCCATTTTGAATTAATCTCTCTCCCCAGAGCCTGCTGTTAAGCTTTTTCCTGTCCTTGCCTGCCTGAGTGACTCATCACCCTGATGTATCCTGTAACCTTGTTCCTGTTTTCTCCACGTGTGCATAGGCTGTTTTAGTTTGCTTTTCTCTGATCAGAGAAAGGCTGAACTTTTACAGAGCTCTGCTAGTGAGTGGATTTTTGCCTCCTGGGACATCTTACTGTGAGTTCTAGCTGTTTATTTAATTATTTACTGTTTGTCTAACTGTTGTTTGTTTAATTATTTAGTGTTTGTCTTAGTGGTGTGCTAATTCAGCCTTCTCAGCTGTACTTACCTTGCCTCTCTCAATTAACTGGGCCTTGTGTGGTACCCCCATCCCCCTGCTGAGGGTTCAGGACAGGGTACCTTGTAACTGCCCTCTTTAATAGGACTTATCTCCCCCCCTCCCTCCCCAGCACCCACCCACCCCTGGGGAAATTGTAGTTTTATAGGTACTTGGACATCTTAGAGGAAAGGGGCTGCTCTCAGGTGCAGCTCTTAATCCAAATCAGTCATACACAGAGGACCTGTGATTAATTAGTTTCAGGTACACAGGGTGTATTAGGGGTATTAGATACACTTTTATTAGTATAAGCATCTACACCAATCCTTATTATATACCGCTTTAAAAGACCTAAACACAAGCTTTAAACTAAGATGCAGTCAGAGGTCCAGCAACGAGATGGGGGTTCTCCAGTCTTTTGCATCGAGTGTCACATGTATGATTATCTCCCAGTTGGTGAGAGGTCCTACATATGCACTAAGTGCAGGGAGCTCTTTGCTCTCAGGGAACGAGTCCGTTCTCTAGAGGCTAGAGTAGCAGACCTGGAAGACATAAGAAAGACAGAGAAGTACATGGACGAGACCTACAGGGATATAGTCCTGAAGTCCCACCTCCAGTCTGGCAGCATCCCTGTTGCCATGGAGGAGAGAGGTCACGTGACAGGAGAGCATCACCCTGGTGTGGCAGGAAGTGATCCTGTAACTAGGACCTGTCCTCCAGGTGATGTAAAACCCTCTCGCACCGAGGACGTTTCTCCAGGGCCATGTCCCCATGAGGGGAGGGTCAGGACAGCTGTTATAGTTGGTGATTCAATCATTAGGAATGTAGATAGCTGGGTGGCTGGTGGACGTGAGGATCGCCTGGTAACATGCCTGCCTGGTGCGAAGGTAGCAGATCTCACGCACCGCCTAGATAGGATCATAGATAGTGCTGGGGGGGAGTCTGCTGTCTTGGTACATGTTGGTACCAATGACATAGGAAAATGTGGTAGGGAAGTTCTGGAGGCTAAATTTAAGCTTTTAGGTAGGAAGTTGAAATCCAGAACTTCCAGGATAGCGTTCTCCGAAATGCTTCCTGTTCCACGTGCAGGACCCAAAAGACAGGCAGAGCTCCGGAGTCTCAATGCGTGGATGAGACAATGGTGCAAGGATGAGGGTTTTGGATTTGTTAGGAACTGGGGAACATTCTGGGGAAAGGGGGGGCTCTTCCGAAGGGATGGGCTTCACCTTAATCAGGATGGGACCAGACTGCTGGCATTAACCTTTAAAAAAGAGATAGAGAAGCTTTTAAACTAGAAAATAGGGGAAAGCCGACAGTCACCCAGGAGCGCACGGTTCGGACAAAGGTATCCTTGAAGGATACTACCAAAAGCAGTGAGGTTCCAAAAGGGAGTATAGTAGCCCAAATGCCCTTGAGTAAGGAGCAGACAGAGCATAAAGATTCCCAATTACCCATGCCTACCAATAGCCAGATTAATATTAATAAAATGCAGTCTCTAAAATGCTTGTATGCCAATGCTAGAAGTCTAAACAATAAGATGGGAGAATTAGAATATATAGCATTAAATGAGAGGTTAGATATGATTGCACTCTCAGAGACATGGTGGAAGGAGGATAACCAGTGGGACACTGTGATACCTGGATACAAACTATATCGTAATGATAGAGCTGAACAAATTGGTGGAGGGGTTGCGCTCTATGTTAGAGAGGGCATTGAGTCAGAAAGGATTAAAGTTTTGCAGGGAACAAAATATGCTGTAGAATCTCTATGGATTGAAATTCCATTTATGAAGGGGAAGGTGATGGCAGTGGGAGTATACTATCGACCACCTGGCCAGAATGAACAAATGGATGATGAAATGCTCAAAGAAATCAAGGAAGCTAACAAAAGCCACAACAGAGTAGTAATAATGGGTGATTTCAATTACCCCGGTATCGACTGGGACAGTGTCACAGCAGGACAAGCTAAAGAGATAAAGTTTCTAGATGAAATAAATGACTGCTTCTTGGAGCAGCTGGTTCATGAACCGACCAGAGGGGAAGCCATACTGGACCTAGTCCTTAGTGGAACGCCAGATCTGGTGCAAGAAATAAGGGTGTTGGGACCACTTGGCAATAGTGATCATAGTATGATCATGTTTGATTTAATCAGTGGAGGACAGATAGTAAAGGAATCCACAGTACTACCTTTTAACTTTCAAAAGGGTGACTATGATAGAATGAGGAATATAGTTCGGAAAAAAACTAAAAGGAGCGGTTCCAAAGGTTAAAGACTTACAGCAAGCTTGGGTGTTATTTAAAAATACTATCCTCGAAGCCCAGACCAGCTGTATTCCACGCATTAAGAAAAGTGGAAGAAAGTCCAAAAAACTGCCAGCATGGTTTAAAGGTGAGGTCAGAGAGGCTGTTGCTGCCAAAAGAGCAACCTTCAGAAAATGGAAAAAAGAGCCAAATGATGAAAACTGGAAACAGCACAAGCACTGGCAAGTTAAATGCAAAGCATTGATAAGGCAGGCAAAGCGGGAATTTGAGAAGAAACTTGCTACGGAAGCAAAAACACGAAATAAAGACTTTTTCAAGTACATTCGTAGCAAAAGGCCTGTGAGAGAGTCAATTGGACCATTAGATGATAGAGGGGTAAAAGGGGCAGTAAGAGGAGACAAGGCTATAGCAGAGAGACTGAATGAATTCTTTGCTTCGGTCTTTACTGAGGAAGATGTAGGGGTGTTACCCAAGACTGAAGTGGTATTTAAAGGTGATACTGCAGAGGAATTGAGAGAAATATCGCTACACCGGGAAGATATATTACAACTATTTGATAAACTGAATAGTAGCAAATCACCTGGACCGGATGGTATACATCCCAGAGTGTTGAAAGAACTGAAATATGAGATTGCAGACCTGTTATTGGTAATCTGTGAACTTTCATTAAAATCATCTGTAATACCTGAAGATTGGAGGGTCGCCAACGTAACACCAATTTTTAAAAAGGGTTCCAGGGGTGACCCGGGAAATTACAGACCGGTGAGCCTGACGTCAGTACCAGGAAAAATGGTAGAAGCCATCATAAAGAACAAAATTACACAGCATGTAGATAGTCATGGCCTAATGGGAGACAGCCAACATGGCTTTAGACAAGGCAGATCTTGTCTTACTAATCTGATCTGTTTTTTTGAAGGTGTGCATAAACAGGTAGACAAAGGTGAGTCGGTTGATATAGTGTATCTGGACTTTCAGAAAGCTTTTGACAAGGTCCCCCATCAGAGACTTTTGGCGAAGCTAAAAAGTCATGGGATAGGAGGCAGTGTACTATTGTGGATCGGGAACTGGTTAAAAGATAGAAAGCAGAGGGTAGGGCTAAATGGCCAATATTCCCAATGGAAAAAGGTGAATAGTGGAGTACCCCAGGGATCTGTACTGGGTCCGCTACTTTTTGACATATTCATAAATGACCTGGAAAAGGGAATAACTAGTGAGGTAATCAAATTTGCAGATGACACAAAACTGTTTAAAGTTGTTAAAACCCAAGAGGATTGTGGAAAACTGCAGGAGGATCTGGATAAATTGGAAGACTGGGCATCCAAATGGCAGATGAAATTTAATGTGGACAAGTGCAAAGTTATGCACCTAGGAAAGAACAACCCACACTATAGTTACAAGATGCAAGGCTCCACATTAGAAACCACCACCCAGGAAAAAGATTTAGGAGTCATCGTGGATAACATGTTAAAACCCTCCGCCCAGTGTGCAGCGGCGGCCAAGAAAGCAAATAGAATGCTAGGTATCCTAAGGAAAGGGATGGAGAATAAAACAAAGGATATTATAATGCCTCTGTATCGCTCCATGGTACGACCGCACCTTGAATATTGTGTGCAATTCTGGTCACCGTATCTTAAAAAGGACATAGAGTTATTAGAAAAAGTACAGAGAAGAGCCACCAAATTGGTGAAGGGGATGGAAGGCTACTCCTATGAAGAGAGGCTAAAAAGGTTAGGGCTCTTTAACCTAGAAAAGAGGCGGCTGAGGGGAGATATGATAGAGGTGTATAAATTAATGAATGGAGTGGAACGGATAAACGTGGATAAATTGTTTACGCTATCAGAATATAGAAGGACTAGGGGGCATGTAATGAAGCTACAGGGTAAACTATTTAAGACAAATAGGAGAAAATATTTCTTCTCTCAACGTGTAATCAAACTCTGGAATCTGTTACCGGAGGATGTAGTAAGGGCTGTTAGTATAGCTGGGTTTAAAAAAGGTTTGGACAAGTTCCTGGAGGAAAGGTCCATAAACCACTATTAAAAAGGGACCCAGGATATCAATGCTTGGCCTAGTACAAGCACTGCAGAACCTGTGTCTTTTGGGGAAACTGCTAGGTACGTATGACCTAGATTGGCCACTGTTGGAAACAGGATACTGGGCTTGATGGACCTCGGTCTGACCCAGTATGGCATTTCTTATGTTCTTATGTGCAGTGCCTCATGGGTACGGGTGGGTTAACCCTATCCTGGTGATCACAGCAGACTGTTTGTGTGGTGACATGCAGTCCTTCTGCAGCCAGTCAGGGGCTTGTTAGGAGCTGTAGCCCACTGGTTACTTCACTGCCTATGGAGCCAGAGATCATGGGTTCAAACCCACAGTGGGGTTATTTGATAGGGCTGCCTAAAGCATTATCTATTTTTAATGTACATTAGTGCTGCCAGCAAAAACACCCTCAACATACTGTAACCATAAGGTGCCTCAGAAGGTGCTTTATAGGGTGCCCTATAAAGCGCCTTCTGAGGCACCTTATGGTTACCGTCCATATAAGGTGCCTTATAAGGTATCTTATGGAGCACCTTATAGGGTGCCCTATAGGGGACATTATAGGGTGCCGTGGTGGACAGTGCACTTTATAATGTGCCCTATGGAGTGCCTTATAAGGTGCCTTATGCGGCACCTTAGGTTACGGCACGTGAGGGTGTGTTTGCTGGCAGCAATAATTAAAATACAAATAAACTGCCTCAAGAAACAATACTTACATGTCAACACTGATGCCTCAGCCTGCCTTATGCATTAGGCACATTGGAGGATCAAACTCATGATCTCTGTATTATCAGTCAGTGTATTAACCATTGTGCTACACCTCTGTTTCAATGTTTACATGTCTGGGCGCCTACTTAAGATTACCGCGCGTTAACGCGCTTAGCGGCGCTTTGCCCGAAAATGTGCGCAGCAGTGCGCATTATCGCACGATACTCCCGTTTTGCTGCTTTAAGACTGAAATGCCCACTCCTTTTTATGGCAGCCTGCACACTATCGCTGGGCGCATGTTAAGACAGTTTAGTAAACATACCCCTTAATGTGCAGTGTCATGCACTTGGGAAGCAGAAATCCAAGGGAACTGTATGCGATTGGGGGCGAGAGAATGATGTGCACGGACCAGGAGAAAGACCTTGGTGTGATTATTTCTGATGATCTCAAGGTGACGAAACAGTGTGATAAGGCGGTGGCACAAGCCAGAAGGATGCTGGGTTCCATACAGAGAGGAATTACCAGCAGGAAGGAAGAGGTAAAAATGCCACTGTACAAGTCACTGGTGAGGCCTCACTTGGAATATTGGGTTCAGTTTTGGAGACCGTATCTCGCAAAGGATATAAAAATGCTGGAAGCAGTTCAGAGGAAGGCGACCAAAATTATTTGGAGCCTGTGTCAGAAGACTTATGAGAAGAGATTTGAAGACCTAAATATGTACACTCTGGAAGAGAGGAGGGGCAGGGGAGATATGATTCAGACCTTTAAAAAGGGGACTGTTGTAGTTGTTGATATGGAAGGACAGACTAGATAGGCCATGTGGTCTTTTTCTGTTGTCATATTTCTATGTTTCTTAAATACTTAAAGAGTCTTAATGGACAAACAAACCACTTCCAAAGATGGGGAAGCTATAAAACTAGAGGGCATAACATGAAGCTGCAAGGGGGTGAACCGAAAGGCAACGTCAGGAAATACTTTTTAACTGAAAGAGTGGTGGATGCTTGGAATGCCCTCCTGGTGGAAGTGGTGGGGGCAAACATGGTGACAGAATTAAAAATGGCATGGGACAGACACAGTGGATGCCTTTATAGCAACAGGATAAAATCAAAATAAGCATAGCTATCTCTTATATTTGTACAAATAGGGGTGACCTACCTGGAGCGGTGGATACACCCCTAAACAAAGGCATGGGGAGAGGTGATCAGCACAGAGTGGCAAGTGCACCTGCTCTTGCTGCCTTGCTGGGCATACTAGATGGACCATACTGGTCTTTATCTGCCGTCATATACTATGTTACTATGTTACCTATCAGTAGCACTTCTCCTTTCATGGCAACACTGCATATGTCTTCTATTAAATCTCCATTGACTTCTTTTTCCAGTGAAGGAGACCCGTATATCACACCAATGCAAATGGATTTCCCTTTCCATTTTTCTAGTTTAACTCACAGTGCCTTCTTACTCCCTTTTAGGCCCTGTAATTTCTACCCTGTCCTTCCTGAATAAAGTACAGTCCAGTATAATTACATCCTAGTCATGATTGCCCATGAACCATGTCTCTGTAACCACCACTAAATCCAAGTCAGCCTCTTCCATTAAAGCCTCAACATCTGTAATCTTAATTCCCATGCTGCAAGCATTTTGCACACCGCTTTCCCGATGTTACCCCTTTTACCGATTTCTACAGAGGTATTTAATGTTCTTCTTACAGTACCTGAAGGCTTTCACTTATCTGAGGGCTTTCACACTTACATGGGGGCTTTCTTCACCTATCCTCAATGAATCTAGTTTAAAGCTCTCTTCAGTAGGTTAGCCTGTCTGCTGCAGAAAACACTTTGACCCCTCTTGGATAGGTGGAAGCCATCTCTGCTCTGCATTCCTTGGAAAATCATCCTATGGTCCAGGAAACCAAAACACTCTCGATGACACCATTCACACAGTCATGCACTCATCTCCAGGAAGCAAGCTTCTCTGCCTCGGCCTTTTCCCTCAACAGAGAGGATTGAAGAGAACACCACCTGTGCACTTATCTGCTTCAACCTCTGTCCCAAAGCCATGAAGTCGCGTTTGATATGCTCAGAGAGATACATAGTAGTGTCTTCTGTGCTGACATGGATGAGCAGCATCAAAATAATAGTAGGCTTGATGAGTCTTGGCAAACTCTCCATACCATCTCGTATTTTGACACCTGGCAAACAGCACACTCTGGACATTAAGTCTGGTCTGCAGATGGATACCTCAGTAGCCCTCAGAAGAGATTTACCAACCACCACTACCCTTTGCTTTCTTGTGATCACTGATTCCACAACTTTGGGGTGCTTGCGCTCTGGTTTTTCCCTTTCCTGGGATGCTTTCACCTACTCTTCTTCCAGGGCTGCATACCAGTTCTTTAATTTGAGGGCTGGAGTAGTTGGATTGTTTATTCTACAGGCTCTGGTGACTCGTATCCAGCTTTCTTCATTCTGTAGCATCCCATCTTCACCTCTGTCAGAGAGCTCGGATGCTTCAAGAAGCATATCATCAATGTACTTCTCACTGTCTTGAATGCTTCTCAGCCTCTTCACCTCTTCTCTGAGCTCCTCCATTTGTTTCATGAGGTCTTCAGCTTGCAGGCATCTTGCACATGAAACTGGTCCCTCGACTGGCAACAAGCTGTCTGTCTGGACAGAAGCAAAAGCTGTAACGGGGGCAACAGCTTTGGCAATATGATTTTTCCAAGCCATCGTTCAGTTGGTAGAGCTTTGGTACCTGTTGAAATAAACGAGCGAAACCTACAAAAGGACCCTAACTTTCCCTCTGCTATCCTTTAAGAGAAAAAGCAGCTAACCTCTTTTATTTGTGTTCTAATAGTGTTGTTCTATGTCACTGGTAGAGTGCTGCTTCCTTGTTAAACTGTTATTACTTTACACAAGTAAAGTTTGATATTATGTGTCTGAAGTATATAGAATAATGTGTTCCCTTTGTAGAATTATCTAATCAAAGCTTCTTGAAGTATGGCAAATTGTTTATTTTTAGTAGATATCCAAATGTAGAACTATTTGCTTCCTAGATTTTCCCTACCAACCAATAAAAATCTGTTGTCTAAGTCAACAAGCTAATTGGTTATTTCCCTATATAGCAAGAATTCTCACATGGGGTGGGTGGGAGCTGGTGTGGGAAGGGAGGGATCTAACACCTGAAGAGGTCAGTGATGTCAAGGTGCCTGCCTATCCCTTTGACCTTGAAGGCTAGGGGAGAGGAAAAAACTCTAGCTGCAGAAAAAGAGCTTTGTTCAACGACACAAAAATGTTCTCCTTTTGCATTCAGCAGAAAAACATTTAGCTATTAAAATGACAAAAACGTCCCCTTTAAGTACTCTCAGGCAAAGAGTTTGTATTCAAGAGCCCCCAATATTACCTTGCTTTCAATGAAGACCATCTAGGGATGGCAGCCAGACCATCTAGGAATGAACAGATGGATGATGAAATGCTAAAGGAAATCAGGGAAGCTAACAAATGTTACAACACAGTAATAATGGGTGATTTCAATTACCCTTATCGACTGGGTCACTGTGGCAGCAGGACATGCTAAAAAGAGAAAGTTTCTAGATAAAATAAATGATTGCTTCTTGAAGTAGCTGGCTCATTTACTGACAAGAGGGGACGCTATTTTGTACCTTGTCCTTAGTGGAACACAGGATCAGGTGTTAGGGTCACTTGGCAGTAGTGATCATAGATGATTGCATTTGATTTAATAAATGAAAGGAGGATAGCAAGGAAATCCACAGTACTATCTTTTAACTTTCAAACGGGAGACTATGATAACATGAAGCAAATAGTTAAGAAAAAGCTAAAAGGAACAGCTGTAAATGTTAAAGGCTTACATAAAGCACGGGCATCATTTAAAAATATTAACTTGGAAGCCTAGACCACATGTATTTCATGCTTTAAGAAAGGTGGAAAGAAGGCCAAAAAACTGCCAGCATGGTTTAAAGGCGAGGTCAGAGAGACTGTTGTAGCCCAAAAAGCATCTTTTAGGAAATGGAAAAAAGAGCCAGATGATGAAAATGGGAAACAACTTAAGTACTGGCAAGTTAGATGCAAGGCATTGATAAGGCAGGCAAACAGAGAATTTGAAAAAAAGCTTGCCATGGAAGCAAAAACCCATAAAAAACCTTTTTCAAATACATTTGTAGCAAAAAATCTTTGAGATAGTCAGTTGGACCATTACGATTACATAGGGGTAAAAGGGGTGTTAAGGTCCATAGGGCTAAGGCCATAGTGGAAAGACTAAACAAATTATTTCCTTCAGTCTTTACTGAAGAAGATGTAGGGAAGTTAGCCATGCCTGAAATGGTATTTAAAAGTAATATTTCAAAAAAATTGAAACACATTTCGATAAACCAGGAAGATGTATGACAACTATTTGATAAACTAAAGAGTAGGAAATCACATGGACTGGATGATATACTGTAGCAGAATTGGAAAAGGTTCAGAGAAGAGCCACCAAAATGGTAAAGGGGATGAAAGAATATCCCTATGAGGAAAGGCTTAAAAAGTTAGGGCTCTTCAACTTGGAAAAGAGATGGCTGGAGGGAGATATGATAGAGGTCTATAAATTAATGAATAGAGTAGGGCAGGTAAATGAAGATCAGTTGTTTATCAAAAAATAGAAAGATGAGGGGACATGTAATGAAGCTGCAATGAAAATTATATCCCTTATTACAACTCTTGCCTTTCACTTTTGTATTGTAATACCTATAATTTTATTAATGTTCTATGTTTAACCTTCCAAGTTCTTTCCCCTGTTCAATGTAAAATTCCAGTTGTTATATTGTAAACTGTTTTGAATAGAAAACTTATTTATTTTATTTTATTTATTTAACAGTTTTTCTATACCGCTCTATTTTAGATCAGAGCGGTTTACATTTAAACATCAACTATACAACACAGGCACTTTGAGTTGTATTTACAATAAACAGAGAGATCAACTTGGAAGTAACTGGGGGAAACTATTTACATTGTATTTACACTATTTACATTGTGTTTACACTTGTTAAATAAATAAATGTATATGCTGCTGGCTCTTTGGGCTTATGTGGCTGTCAGGGTCTATTGTTTTGCTTTCATTGCTACTGCTCTTGCAACCCCTTAGAAGCCAATGCCCTACGTGGCTGCCAGTTTTCTGCATGGTTGGGCCTGACCTGGTTATTTGCCCACATCATGCACTGGGACTGCGCTGGCATAGCAGGTATAACTAGGGCCTGGTCAAAGGCTGGCATTATGTGGCGCTAGCGATGTCTTTTGTGGTCAAAAGTGCCATTAACATGGCTGCCCTGACTGCACATGTCTGTTTCTGCTCACTCTCCACCCCATCTCCACCTTAGCCCTGCCTATTTGCATGGTTCTTGAATAGCACAGCTTTTTTTTTAGCATGGATTCCTTTTTACCACATGCTCCTGGCTACTTCAGGCCCAAAACGCATGGTAGTCATGTGCTGAACCCTGAGCTCCCCATTACCGTGCTTTAGTAAACATGTCCTTAGGTACTTGCGGTAGTAGTGACCATTTATCAGGTGAGCATATGATTAGTGATCTCTGCCATCAACCTCTCCTGTTAATATGGGTGTAGGTTGTCCAGACACAGCCCCTAGGTCAGAACATAGGACACCAACACCCCAAACAGTATGCAACTGGTGTTTCAGGAGGTGAACACCAGTTGGGTATTGCATCCCATCCCTGTTGTCAAACAACCGCCTGGGACTGGGATGTATTACACAGTAGCCAACTATGCTTCACTCATGTTGGGAGCTCTCAGAGCATACCACAGTACACTCTACACACCATCACCATTGAGAAGGGCATCCCATTTAGTCCCCAGCTTAAACATATCAGCTATCAAGAAACTGAGGGTCTCTAAGTACTCCCCAGGTGAGAAGAACACCTCATCCCTTAGACAATATTCCAGGTGGGAGGACATTGACTAGGAAGCTACAACCAAGTTAACTCTTTCAGTGGCTTAAATGTATGCACATGCTCTCAGCCAGTAGGCCATGGATGTGTACTCCTATAGTCAGGGGCCGGGGCCATGTGCCCCCAGAAACAAAGCCCATGGCATCAGCATATCCCCTCAGGTGCACATATGCAAGTATACTTTGAGCCTTCATGCAGAGGAGGTGGTGGCCCCGCCACCAACTTGTGTTCAGCCATCTTGAACCTTGCCTATATGGCCCATCCCAGGTTGTTTCATTGAGAATATACCCTCTCTCCCAACTCCTTACCAGCACTGAGTGTCTACTCATGTGTGACTGTCCTGCATTTGGTATCCCACAGCTACACCAATGTCCATATAGAGGGGGTGCCTTGCCAACCCACATGCATTTACCAAGGTTGGAAGAGGGCAGTATACCCTATTCACCCTGCTGCTGCTGGTGCTTCTGGTGTTTCAGGGACCCTCTCCTGCTATCTATTTACCACACAGGTTTGAGCCTTCATCTGCCTTACTGAAGATGATAGCAAATCACAAAAATAAAAATTCCACTGATGAAATGAAGCGAGATCACAGATCAAAAAATGAAAACATCATTGCACTATGACAACATCAAGGGTAACTGGATGTGGAATCCCATAATGTCCATCTGATCATTCCACTTATGCAAGGGAGAAAAGGAACTCAGTAACTCAAAAACACCAAAACGGCTTACCAAGGTTGCTGCCTACAGTACAAAGACAAGGCAGAACTTATCAAGCCTTAGGTGCCCAGACTTCACCATCATGGATCCTGAAAAACTCCCCATATGCCAAATCTTGAATTGCTTTAATAAATTTTAATAATCAATTTTTAAATATTATTTGAATTATTTTCTCATTGCTACTTCACAGCAAACTTTCACTTTCTCAGAGTATGCAAAGAAGTTCTTTTCAAATGAAATGCATAATATGGCACATTTATCAATGCCACTCCGCACTTATCTGCATTTATCTAAAGAAATCAGCTGCACCAGCAGCAATGTCCCAGCGCCACTGCAAGATGCCGTCAAGAGCGTTTCACCTTCAACTTCTTCAGGGGAAAACTTGCCAACAGCATCAATTTCTCAACAGAAAAGGCAAATGCTGTGGGGGAAGAGAAGGTCTGAGATTAATATCCAACACATTCAACCACCCTGTTAGGCATGCAAAAGAAAAAACAATTCAAAGAATCCAACCAAACAGCCAAATTAACACATGTACACACTCTCCATGTGTTAAATCAGATATAACACTGGCCACATCCCAACCAAGTACTCATCAAACCATCAAAACCTCGGCCATAGCCATAGCTGCTCATCATGATTGTGACTGGATGGATGAGGGATGTCTATGTTGTGTATTGGATGTGATGTCATCTGGACAAGTGATTGCATGACTGTGATTGACTGTGATCCCTGCCACTCATTGGTGAGGTTTTCTAGGTTTGGGTAGGGTTGACAATGCTGCAGGGTTTTTAAATGCGGGTGTGTCAGAGTAGCTTTTCAAGATGATCTTTGCTTTTTATGTGTATGCACACCCACTCTCCCTGTAGGTAAAAGCATGGCTCTAGTCTTTGTGGCTGTCAGGGGCTATTGTTTTGCATTCACTGCCAATGCGCCACAGAAACTGATAGGTGACTGCCTCGTTTGCCTAATGATAGGGCCAGCTCTGGTTGTATAGGCTGACATATGTTGGGACAGCTCAGGCAGTAGGTAATATGGGGATCACACCTGCACCATGTGTCTGGAATATGTTGGGACATCGGATGCAACTAGTGCCTGGTCATAGGCAGACATTATCTGTGCCCTACTAGAGGCATCTTTTGTGGTCAAAAGCACTCATAATGCTGCTGCGCTAGCTGTACATGGCTGTGTCTTCCTGCTCTTTGCCCGAACTCCATCCTAACCCCACCTGTTCATGTAGTACTAGGGTAGCACAGGATATTTAGCACCAATGCCTTGTTACTGTGCGGCTACCATGGTGCTAAAATACACGTTATTCCCATGTGAAATCCTGCACTCTCAGCTACCACTCTTTAGTAAACATTCCCTTTAGTGCTGAAATAAGCAAGAGAAAGCATTTTTGTTGTTTTCTCTTGGTTCCTACTGATATCATGGATTAATATTCCTTTAGGTGCTTTCCTTTACTTCCTCCATATGTCCAAAGGGATAATCCCCATCCCTGGCCCCATCCTTCTCTAACGCACCCGTTCCACTGGTCACCACTTTCCGCTATCTCGGGGTTCTTTTTGATTCAGACCTTTCTTTCTCCACACATGTCTCTCACGTCTCTAAACTTTCTTTCTTTCACCTTCGTCAGATCCGCGCTATTCGCCCCTTCCTCTCTCCCTCTGCCTTAACCACTCTGCTCCTCACCCTGGTTATTTCTCGTATTGACTTCTCCAATTCCATCTTCTCTGGTATCTCTAAATTACAGCTCTCACGCCTACAACGTATCCAAAACACCGCCGCTCGCCTAGTCACCCATTCCTCCTCCAGAGATCATGTCACCCCCCTTTTCCTGCAACTGCACTGGCTTCCTGTCTCCTTTCGTATTCAGTTCAAGCTCCTCACACTAGCCCACAAAGCACTACACACCTCTACCCTGCAATACTTGGCTGACCTACTCCATTTTCACACTCCACGCCACACTCCTCGCTCATTTCATCTCAACCGCCTTGCTCTACCATCCCCCTCACATGCACACCTCCAGTCCACACGTTCCTCGGCCTTTTTCTTTGCAGCCCCTGCCTTATGGAATTCCCTCCCCCTCCTCTTCGCCTCGAGCCCCACTACCCTACCTTTAAACGCTCCCTCAAAACCTACTTGTTCTCCCTCACCTTTGACCTGCCCCTTCCCTAACCTCACCCCTCTCTCCCTCCCTTTGCCCCACCTGCTCCTGTCTCTGTCACTTTCCCTTTTGGCATTGTAATTTCCTTTCCAGTTTCCGGCCTTGTGCCTCACTGTTTATACTTTTATTGTGAACCGCTCTGCCTCCCAATGAAGGGCGGTCAAGCAAATAAATGAACATGAACATGAACATAATGTGCTCATACATAGAAAAACGAAGGAGTTTATATTACATACTGTGGCTTGGAGCAGGGTGCACCCAAAGTAGTTTATTAGTCATCTATTCCAATTCATCTCATTCCATTGGGTCTCCCACTCAACCTCCAGCTTATTCAGTTAAGTTTAACAGGATATTCAGAGGACATATCTGGTTACAGAGACATTTTTGAAATCGTAGGTGTCCTTTGAGTGTATAAAGAATGGGCACAGATATGTGAAATGGCAAGTATGTGCAAGTGGTAATTGCAGAAAAGGAGCTTCATCTAATTTTACATGGAAACAGACAAGGGTTTACATATATAAAAAGGAGGCAGGGCCGGATTTACCTATACGCCATGTACGCCATGGCGTAGGGCCCACAGCCGGCAGGGGCCCACAAAAAAAGAAGAAGTAAATTTTTTTTAAATACAATTTAAAAAAAAACCCTGGTGGCTGCCGCCGCGGGGCCCCCTCTGCTGCCGCGGCAGCACCGATTGACCCGCGGGGGCCCCGTCTACAAGCTGAAGCCGTCGGGTCGGGTCGGGTCGGGTCGTTCCTCCCTCCCTCCCTCCGTGCAGGCTGCAGGCTGTGAGAGACACGAAGAGAGAGCGTCTCCTCGGGTCTCTGTAAAGCCCGCAGGGGCTGATGGGAAATTTCCCATCAGCCCCTGCGGGCTTAACAGAGACGCGAGGAGACACTCTCCTTTCGCGTCTCTCACAGCCTGCAGCCTGCACGGACGGAGGGAGGGAGGGAGGAACGACCCGACCCGACCCGACGGCTTCAGCTTGTAGACGGGGCCCCCGCGGGTCAATCGGTGCTGCCGCGGCAGCAGAGGGGGCCCCGCGGCGGCAGCCACCAGGGTTTTTTTTTAAATTAAATTTTACTTTAGGCCGATGGGGGGGGGTAGCACGGGTAATGGGCTATGGGGGGTGGGGGGCAGGACTGGTAATGGGCTATTGGGGGGGCTGGGGCTGGTAATGGGCTGGGGGGGGTAGGGCTGGTAATGGGCTATGGGGGGGGTAGGACTGGTAATGGGCTATTGGGGGGGCTGGGGCTGGAAATGGGCTGGGGGGGTAGGGATGGTAATGGGCTATGGGGGGGTAGGACTGGTAATGGGCTATTGGGGGGGCTGGGGCTGGAAATGGGCTGGGGGGGTTAAGGCTAGAGGTGGGCTGATGGGGTTAGGCTGGTAATGGACTGTGGGCTGTTGGGGGGGGTTAGAACTGGTAATGGGCTTTGGGGGGGTTAAGACTGGTAATGGGCTGTGGGCTGATGGGGGCTGTCTGGTAATGGGCTATGGGGGGGCTAGGACTGGAAAAGGGCTGGGGGGGTTAATACTGGAGGTGGCCTGATGGGGTTAGGACTGGTAATGGGCTGTTGGGGGGGGTTAGAACTGGTAATGGGCTTTGGGGGGGTTAAGACTGGTAATGGGCTGTGGGCTGATGGGGGCTGTCTGGTAATGGGCTATGGGGGGGCTAGGACTGGAAATGGGCTGGGGGGTTAAAACTGGAGGTGGGATGATGGGGTTAGGACTGGTAATGGGCTGTGGGCTGATGGGGGGGGGGGTAGGACTGGCAATGGGCTATGGGGCCTGACTGGAAATGGGTTGATGGGGTTAGGACTGGAAGTGGGCTGATGGGGGGTTAGGACTGGTAATGGGTTATAGGGGGGGCTTAAACTGAAAATGGGGTGATGGGTTAAGGACTGTAAGTGGGTTGATGGTGGGCTAGGACTGGTATTGGGTTGGGGGGTTGCTAGGACTGGAAATGGGCTGATGGATGGCTAGGACTGGAAATGGGCTGATGCAGGGACTAAAAGGGAATGGATGCTGGGTGAGGCTGGAACTAGAAGGGAGCTGATGTTGGGGGAGGATTAGAATGGGATGGGGCTGGAAGAGTAAAATGGAGAAGGGAAAAATATTTTGTGTGGGAGGGATAAAAAATCTACAATTGGCCGGGTATTGGGAGAGTAAGTGGGGATTGAGGATGGAGGGGTAAAATTTGAGTGGATGAAATAGGAATGAGGAAAGAGCAAAAGGAGAAAGATTAGTATGTTAAAGCAGATGTAGAGAGAGAATGGAAAAAAATCTAGAAGAGAGAAGAAAGGACAAATGGACAGCAGACGATGGAGAGTTAGCAGAAGACACGAAGAAACCAGAAGAAAGTGGCTGGAGCAATTGCAGCTGAAAAAAATGCACAAAAGGTAGAAAAATATCTCTTTATTTTGAATTTATTAATTGGAATATGTCAGCTCTGGTAAATGTGCATCATTAATGTCTGCGCTTTGTTTAGTACAAGAGCAAATTAATGTATAGTTTTATTTCTACAGTGTTGTACATTCCAAGTTTGGCTTTTGGGATTCCCAGTTTAATTATTGTCTTCCTGTTTCTAAATTGTGATTACTTGTTTGGTGATGGTCTATGTTCTGCATGTGTAACTGAGCTGAGGTGTTCTGTTTATATAATTCCTATTTGACATTGCCACTTGTTCTCTTTCCCCAGTAGGTCATGTATTGTTGTTCTCTGAAATGTACTGGTTTAATATTTGCAGTGTTGCCTTTTGATTGGTAGAGTATGGTGCTTTGTGAGTCCTGGTAGTGCTGTTAGGATACGGCGGGTTTACTATGGGTTCTAAATGGGCAGTGTTTGTAGTAGTTCCTAATGTGTCTGGCAGTTGGCACTGGATTATAGTAATGTAGAAATCTTTTAGTCTTTCTTTATCCATACACTCATTAAGAGGCACGTTTACTAAAAGTTAGTATATGGTAACATTATGCAAATATTTATGCAAATGAGGCCCCTTATGCAAATGAGGCCCCGCACCCCCCTTGGGCCGCCCCTGCTGGGGGCCCACAATTTTTGTTGGCGTAGGGCCTCACTCAAGGTAAATCCGGCCCTGAAAGGAGGCTTGCTCTTTTTGGACCTTCAAACTATATGTGTATTCCATTTTTTGGATTTACATGCCTTTTCCAAATCCAAGCTCAAAGGAAGTTACAAGCAAGTTTACAAATCTAAGTTGTACCTGAGGCAATGGAGGATGACTTGCCCAAGATCATAAGGAGCATTAGCAAAATTTTACCCCTTGCTTTCCTAGTTCTCAACCTGTTGTTCTAATCACTGGGCTATGTCTCCATTCCATTTTATAATAGCAGCACCATCTTCCTTCTATGTTCAGCAGTGGGAAGATTCTGGAGTCCCTGTTCTTAAACTGATCCTGTATACAGTGCACTAATAGAGGAGTAGTCTAGTGGTTAGAGTAACTGCCTAGTACCCAGAAGATCACTGGTTCAATTCCCACTGGCACTCCTTGTGACTTTGGGCAAGTCACTTCACTCTCTATGGCCTTGAAAGAAAAGGCTGGCAATCTACTTCCAGTGATAGATTGCCAAGAAAACCCAGAGGTAGCTGGGTCACTATGAGTCAACACTGACTTGATGGCAATAAAAAAAAATAGAGGTTGATCCTGCTTGTCTTGAAATAGCCATTGGATACTTCTCTAGTATTTTCAAGGGAACTACTTTAATTTTGATTTACTTAAGATCCTGCTTAGGCTGAGTCTGGAGAGTGCTCCAGAGAGCTGCAGAATAGACTCTGGCAAGTGGCAAGAATTGCTGCAGGGGATTCAACAGCTTGAAAGGGGAACTGCCTCACTGATATGGTTGCCAACTGGCTCCAGATGTGCCCGACAGTGTCAATCCAGTCCTGGGTTTACCCCATTGCATGCAGGGATATGTAGTTCTGATTTCTCCATTGCACTCCATAAGAAATGAAAAACTATAAGTCACTGCATGCAATGGGGTAAACACAGGACTGGATCAAGTCTGTCGGGCGCATCTGGAGCCAATTGGCAACCCTACTCACTGATAGCCAGTTAAGTCATACCAACCAGGGTGAGCAGTGTTCCTCTAGGCTGGCAAGGCCTAACCTAAGGTGAAAGAGACAGAGGAGGAGGCTGACAAACCAAGGGAGAGTCTGAAGCAAGCAGTCTGCAAAGAGAGAACCATAAAGACAGCAAAAGCTAAAGAGATTCCGTCCAAAAGTCCTGCTAGAACCCAGCTTCCAGAAGAGTTTTTCCTATTTATCTTAAGTGGTGAGTAGGACCATTCAGGTGAATCCCATCTTTCCCCAGAGAAATCCAGTTCTTTTGAGAAAAGGACCAGTTTTTTAAGGAATTTCTGATGTTTTACTCTCATGGGGAAGAGAGCAATTTCCCTATTTTATTTGTTTTGTATTTCCCCAGAGGAGATCCTTTGGAAGTAGTTCTAGGTATTGTTCTATTCAGAGTTCAAGAACACTAGCACTAGCAGTACCTACCAGGGTACTAAGGTTGCTTCTGAGAATGGTCCTGTAAAATTGTCTTGCAGGATCATTCCGCGGCATTAAGGTACTGAACATGGGACACTGAGGAAGGGAGGAAGAGTGGGCCCCAGAAGAGGTGTTATGTTTAGAAACCTCAGATCAGGTGAATCGACTGCTCACTGACTTGCAAGCATACAAGCTTTAAGTTTTGGCCAAATTTTGCCAAATCCTTAAATATTGCCCTCAGACAGGCATCCGTTACTGTGCAAGACTATCACTATTTGCATATTCAGTAAAAGGTTCATAAGACAGGTGCTGCCAGATGGGCAATTCAATAGCATTCTTGCAGGGTAGGAATCCTCCATTTCAGCACATACTGATTGACTGCAAACTGCCTCTAAAACTTTAAATATATTGTTCATTTCAATAACTGCTTCTTTCTGGTTTTAATTTTTTTTGTGTTGGTGAGGGAAGGCCTAAGTCAATAAATCAGTGTTTCCATTGTATGCAAACACAACTCATGAGCATTCATTGCGGATATCTCATATACCCAGCCGGTTGGGTGTTCCCTTTGGAGTTAGTTGAGAACCACAGCTCTGTGCTATATACAGTATAAAACCCAATGCAGAAAAACAGCTATCACATCATCAATACTTTTAACATTCTGTTAATGTCAAGACAATGGTCATGCCTTATCAATTCATATTTGATTTTATTTGATCTACTTATTTAATATACCACTTTCCACCATTACGTTAAGCAATTTACAATAAAATAAGCATATAAATAAAATACAATAAAATTAGCATTTCTCTTAGGGGCATGTTTGCTAAAATGTGTTAGCCTTTTGTAGGTAATGCACTTTTAGAGTATAAATAAAACGTGTTACCTGCAAAGGCGGTACGCGATATGTTGGGAGTGTGAACAGCATCTCCCCAATAGACAGAGCACTGATTCTGTATCAACACACCCCAGCAGCGATGCAGCGATGCAGATAGAACTAATGCCACCCATTGAGGTGGTGTACGTTGCAACCATGCTTTCTGCAAATCTGATAAAGGACGTCTGTTGTTGATGGGCGCACTAACCACATATTGCAGACATGCCCATTCTCTGGTTAGTTTTCTTTTTGCTGCACGCTAGACAGATAGGGCAGAAAATCCCTGGGTTGTCTCATTAGTGCATGCACTATCTGTTGCCGTGGGCCAATAGTGTGCACAGCTTAGTAAACATGCCCCTCACTGAGCCCAATTCACATAGGGGCATGTCCAGGCCATCTGAATGACCCAGAGCAAACAGGCCAGTGAAGACCCGATTCTGGGGTGTGGGAACAAAACGTTCCCGCTGTGCACAGAATCGGGCCTGTGGACGGCTCGAAGTGTGGGGATATCATCCCAGCAGGCAGTCCTGACTCCCATGGCCTTTCCCCACCACCCAACCCATGGCTGGTCTGCTGGGGCCTAGATCAGGGGGTGGGGACCCCCCCTGTACCTGACCCTGGCCTGGGGGGGATCCCTGGGCCCAATCGTTGCATCGGTACTGCTTATTCCACCTTTGAGGTGGAATTATTTATTTTTTTATTTAATTTACATTCTCTTATATACCGCACTATTCTGCATCAGTGCAGTTTACATTGAACAAACTGAAATTACATTGAACAGGGCATTACAACTTGGAGATAACTATTTTACAGGAACATGGGCTATGGAGGGTTAAGTGGCTTGCCCAAGACCACAAGGAGCACCTGTGGGACTAGAAACCCCAGTCCTTCCGGCCCAAGGTTGCTGTCCTCTAGAGGGATTTGAACCCCCGACCTTCCGGCCTGAAGTACTTTGCCCCAATCACTAGGCCACTCCTCCACTCCACATAAGCAGCACATCCCCTTTGACCCGTCAGGATGTACAGGGCCGTTGTAGCAGCAGATAAGCATACAATAAATAAAACCAGGAGTCTTTTCAAGGATCCAAGCCAGTTTAATGTGCACAGGCTCAAGCAATAATCAATTTCAAAATGGCTGAGCAATGGTTTCTAGCAAAACAACAACTTTTATACCGTTCTTCTCCATTCTAGACATAGGCAAACTTTTCATTGGTCCCAGTAACCCCTCTCACCCATCTATTGGTCCTGGTACCACTACGTAGCTATCCAATGAGGACCTTGATCTGGGCTCAGCACCTGGTTGCCCCCCTTTCAGTCCTCATTACAATGGACAGTTCTTAGACTTTCGATACTTCTCTCCTCCAAGGTCACTGGCTTGCTGGAATATGAGTGAGAGCGGGGCACTGTAACCTTGCTTTCTGCAGAGTTAATTAATTCCATAGAAGCTGTGCTCTCTTATCAGTACCAATTAGACTTGTTTTTCTATATTTTCTAAGTTTCGATTCTGCTTAGCTATACTAAATTGTGTTCAGTTAAGTTTCAATTCTACGGTGTCATCATTCAGGGGGGTTTTCATTCCTCTGGGCCTAACTATAGGCTTCATTTACAGGTCAAGCTGCTTAGGCCTGTCTGTTTAGTTCAATTAGCATGGATCATAGGCCTTCGCCTACCACATTCCCCCCTTTGATTATTCTCATCCGCAAGTGAGAAAGGGTGAGAATCAAATCACATCATACTAGGTAAAGATATTACTCTGTGGTATAGGGTAGTAGTTTCACATAGCTAGTATCTTTGTAGCTGCCTTATGCTCTACAGTGTTAATAACTGAAGTTATCATTCGCAAGCAAAGTGGCAAGAAACAAGGGAGCAACAAGCAGATAGTCAAAGTCCATAGTTTGGCAAGAGTGGGAAAAAGATCTAAAGGATTAGAAGGTTCAGGAGCATTTATGCCGGACCACCAAGATGTCTTCTTTGTTGTGCTGTTGTAAATCTTCTGATTTAGACAGTCCAGCTGTCCGATCTTCATAGCAAATTGTGGTCCGGTCCAAACAAAACACAAACTGTCAACAATGGGGTGGGCCAATACCCACTCACTAGTAGTATTATGTAAATCAGTCTGATTGTATAGGATAGAATAGTTCAGTTCTTGGGCCTCCCAAGGCCATTAGTCTCCCATTGTTGTTCCTCCACAAGACAAGCAATCTGAAACATGAAGACCGAATGCCACTGCTCCTGCTAATTCAAGAAATAAGTTCTGGTGGCAGGAGGAACGTCAAAGTCTGATTTCATGGCTTCATAGAAAGAGTGATCTTTTGTCCTGTTCTGGTGGTGGTATGCAAGCTGCACAAGGGGGTAGGGCAAAAGTCATTTCAAAGCACCCCAAAACTGTTGCCAGAATAAAGCAATAATAAGAATTCATAATGGGCATAGTCTCTGGAAAATTGGTGGAACTGTCGACTTCCACAACAGATAACAGATGTAGGGTTGATTGTAGATCCTCAAGCTTCTGCCGTACGTAGACCTACCAGCTTTGTGGCGGAAGTAGGGCTGTAGATTCCAAAGTATCACTGTCCTCTGGGATGTCTCAATTTCTTACAATATCATAGCATAGTCTCTTAGACTATTATTGCTTCCTTAGAGCAGTTCACTCTTTAGGAGATCAAAACAGTCTTTTCAGAGTATTTAGACACAGTCTCTTAGAAGATTCAATTTCTTAACACAACACAGTCTCTTTCTGATGATTGCAGTTTTTTTTTTCCAGATGCGAAGCTTACTTTCAGATAAACAGACAGTCTTGAAATAGTGCAGTTTCTGAGGGACCAATAAGTCTTAGGTCCGTGGCTGTTGTCGTAGGGTGAGGTGCAATGGAGTCTCAGGATGCTGTACAGTAGTCCAGTGATCAGGTTCAAGAGCAGCTGCTGGCTTCACTTGATTATGATGGATCCAAGGTTCAAATTCTGCGACTTTTACTGCAGTTGGAGTTGACAGGATGACGACATAGGGTCCCTTCCAATGCGGGGATAACAGTGTCTTTCTCCACTCTGTGATCCACACCGAGACTCCAGGCTTGAGAGGATGCAGGGGTTCAGACAAATTGATGAGTAATCGATTTTGTACCCAGGTATGAAGACTCTGCAAAACAGAACTTAAAACCAATAGTTCATGTCTAATAATTTCAGATCCTATCTGTCTCATATCTCCTTTTATTTCCTATACAATAGGCAGGGGTTGCCCATACAGAATCTCAAAAAGGGGAAACTCCTAAAGACTTAGCAGGGGCTAAGTATATCCTAAGAAGGGCTATGGGAAGAACCTGGGGCCACTTCAGGTAAACCTCTTGGCAAAGTTTGGACAACTGAGATTTCAGGGTTCTATTCATACATTCTACTTTTCCTAAATTCTGAGATCTATAGGCAGTATGTATCTGTTAATATCAATATCTTGGGGCTATACTTAATGGACTTGCTTCCTAAGGTTATCCACCCTCATTCTTTGTACAGGGCCCCATGTGCATGCAAGGTTGTAAGGGCATACTTGGAATCTGGGTATACATTTAGACAGGGCTCTTTTCCTATTGTTAGTGCTCTAGTGAGGGCTATCAGTTCAGCTTTCTGTGGTGAAGTTTCTGGGGCCAGGGCTGAGGACTCAACTACCAAATCAGGGGTCACCACTGCATATCTAGCACAACAATGCCCATTGATGATGAAACTGCCTTCAGCCACAAAGGAAGTCTGTTCAGGGTTCTCCAGAGGGACATCAGTCAAATCCAGGCGGCTTGAGAATACAGTGTCCATAATTTCTAAACAGTCATGATCAGGGGGTCAAGACCAACTGGTAACATCATAACAGGATTCAAAGCTTGACTGACCTTCAATTGGAGCTGGGGGGTTTTACGCAACATACTCTGTGGCACCCAAGAAGGCTCTCACTTGCCTCCTGGTGGTTGGAGTAGGAATACTGCATACAGCTTCTTTGCATTCTGGTCCCAGGCGTCGAATTCCGCTGGACAACTGGAATCCTAGGTGTTTAACTTGTTGGACATAATTGCACCTTGGCTCTTGAGACTTTGTATCCAGCCTCATTAAGAGGGTGCAAAAGTTCACTGATGGCTTGTAGACATTCACTTTCTGAGTTGGTGGTTATGAGCAAGTTGTCCACATATTGAAGTAGAATTTTTTTTTTTCCTGGAGTTTCTGGATAACTTGTCAAATCCTTGCTGAGTGAGGCGAGTTCTTGAATCCTTGAGGTAATCTTGTCCAGATGAGTTGGCCCCGCCTCCTTGTAGTGGGGTCTTGGGCTAAGCGTATGCAGAAAAAGGCATCTTTTAAAGTCCAGAATGATGAAATGTATAGCTTCAGCAGAGATCAGTTCCAAGAGAATATAAGGATTTTGGTACCACTGGTTGTATAGTTTCAGCTGCATCATTCATTCTTCTTAGATCCTGCACTGGGTGGTAGCCACCTGTCCCAGGCTTCTTGACTGGCTTGAGGGTGACAATGACAGGGGCTATGTTCTTTGCTAGGCCAGGTGGATTATCTTCTGCCCATACTCCAGGTGGGGCTATAAGGTTGGTAGGTATACAGGAACTAGCTGGCTTGATTGGAGATGCACTATAGAACTGCTACTCTTCTTCTCGGGGAACAGTCAGCACCATCAATCCAGCAGGCTCTGGGTTCACAGTCATTTGCATTTCTCTCTCTTCAGCAAAGGATATCTGTGCCTGAAGCTTTGCAAGCAGATCTCGGCTCCAAAAATGGAATAGAGCATTCAGGCATATACAGGAACTGGTACATTATTATTTTTTTTTTCCTAGTTCACACATGCGGTTCTGCAGAAAAGGCTTTGTGGCCTTAGCCCCAGTAGCTCTGATAATGGTGGTGCATCTAGAAAAACACAGGGGCTACTGGCTTTAGTATTCTGCTCCTGTATCCCCCATAAAAGTCCATATATTGGTCCCCTATTTTTCAGACTGACTCCTGGGGACCCAGGGAAACTGGAGAGTCCGGTCTGGCCTAGTCTTCATCCATGCTGTAGCCCTCTTTAGCTGCCACTTACTCTATAGCTACTTCCTTCTCCTACTAGAACATTGTGCTTGGTTTATTGTTTTATGACTCTGCAATCAAGTACTCCCTCCTCCCCTCCTGGGGTGGAGTCAAGATACGGGCATTCACTTCTCTAATGTCCTTCTCCTCTGTAATGGGCGCACTCACACCCAGTTTTTCACTTCCTCTGCTCCTTTGATTAGGAAAACCTCCTCCACATCATTCAACTAAAGCATCAGCAAGAAGATCTGTTCTCTTCTCCATTTTTTACATTACTTTCTCTATCACATTTATCTCCACAATTCACAGACATTCTGAACAACTTAATCGTGCTATAGTCATGCCCGCAAATCCATCCAGTTTCATTTCTGTTTTTATATCTCTCTGGGACTGACTGACAAAAACGTAAATTCTCCTGGGGCTGCTGGATCACATGGGGTACATAGTGAGGGCTGTCTGAATAACACTGTTTATTTGTTCAATTAAATCCTAAAGCTTTGAGGGAAAGGCACGTAAACAAGTCTGGTCAACTGGCTGGCAAACTACTTGGGAATCTACAGGGTGGAGTCCCCCCCCTCTCCTGGGCTCTGTTTCTCCTAGCAACGCTCTATCCAGGAGGTTGTTTTTTTTTTTTTTTAAATGATCTACTTCTCTGCTGTGGGCACATTAGTTCACGCCCACCGGGGGGGGGGGGGGGTGGCATCATCGGTGGACTGGGCCCCATCCCCCCCTTAAGCACTCTGAACGGAGCTACTTACAGAGAGAGAGAGAGTGACGAGACAGGATATCTAGAGATTCTGGGGCAAAATATGGTGAACTAAGGAAATATGGGCAACTAGCAGAAGCCACTCCCTTTCACATAGCATTCCTGATCGGGACAGAGACATTTGATACCATAGTCTTCAGTAAATCCCTTACTGAAATTCTTGATCATACTTGAAAAGACACTTATTATTACTGTAAACATAGGGCAGGCAGGAAACACTTAGATTGAGCACATACATCCATTATGCTTATTGCAACTTATTCCAAACAGGAACAATTTAGATACAGTTAAAACGATTATTTTGAACAACAAATCCAACAGAAAAAGTTACTATGTCTCTTAACATGACAATCACATTACTTAGCATGGAAACTAACTGCCAGCCGTAATCTGCATGTCTCTGCAAAAGAAATTATTATTTATTTTTTTTTATATTTTCTTTTCAGTTCAGAAAGCAAATATTCAAAAGACATGAAACGGATACTTTTCCATAGCTGTGGTGGATATCTAAAATGCATATACACCCTCTTTTTGTTTTTTTTGTTTTTTTTTTTAACAATAAATATGTCTTCATTAGTCACTAGTACAGAGTTTAACAATCCAATGTAATTACCTTAAATCTTACAGTATGGGGAAGCAGGCATTCAAATGACTTATACTTGTTCATAAAAAGGTTGGTGCAAACACTCCGCAAGATAAACTTTTTTTTTAAAAACTTTGATTGAATGAATCCTTTATTTTAAATAAACGGGAGACCTCTCAACCGAGAGTTGCTGTCTCTTAAAACACATTTTTTTCCTTCTCTGCAAGCTACACCCCTCTGCTCGCTGGGAAACAACTGAACTGTGCTCATAAAAAGAGACTTCTCATTCACACGCACAGAGAGATGACAGAAAAAACAATTTAAATCAGTGTCAAGTCGTGATCTAATAATTACTTTGTAGATCAAAGGAAAAACAAAAACAGTTCTCTATCATTTCCTATTTAAACTATTACAGTGCTTACTGAAAATTTGAACATACAGCCGACAGAAATTCTTCTCACTTGGTCCGCAACCCGTAAAGGATTAATACAAACTTAACCCTTTTCAGGCTAAGCCCAAAAACTATCGGGACCCACAATCCTGACTAAACATTCTTATTAAATGATATATAAATGATATATAATACATAACCATAGCAGAAGGAACATTACTATTAAAAACATATTGAATAAAACAGGTACAATTGTCCTGAAATAAGCACAAACTAACAGCATTGAGATTTAAGCCTGCACAGGGTTAGAAAGACACTGTACATTCTTTCCTTCAGACACGCCCCCTGTCAGTTTTTCACTGTGCAGTAGGAAAGCGAACTGTGTGAGACCAGCTTTTTGATTTCTAAAGTGTCTCTAGGTGTTTTGGGTCTTCGTTCTGCTTGATTAATACAATTTCTTAATCAGTGAACTGTCACAAATTACTCAACAGAATAATCTCACATTTATAACAGAAGGGAAACCCGTGGTTTCAACAGAGAACAAAAAAAACAGATACACAGTAGGGCAGACAATACACATCAAACACTTCATAATCATGCTAGCAACATATCCCAAAAAACCCAGTCCTGTCTGTTCTGACTAGGCTGAATCATGATTCTCTATAACAGCTGTACCTCGCGAATACTCATGCAAGGATTTTCAAACAACTTTTTCCCCACGCATACTCATGTAGGGACCTCGCGAATACGCATACGAGTTTGACTTAAGTCTTACCAAACAAGAAGGACGATGGCTTCGCCTTGCGCATACTCATGCAAGGGTAATAGGACCGTCCTTGAGAGGGGATCAGTGCTCTCATTACCAAATTCCAAGTTCCAAGTTCTCGAGATTACAAGTTACAAGTTTCAAATTCTTACCAAAGTTTCACAAGTTTCAAACTGCAGTTCTAACTCATCTGTCTAGACAGGTTTTCAAAACTATACTTACCGGATCCGGTCCCCGATACTTCACTAGCTTCTGAGTTGGATCCTGGACTCCCCCGGGTCAGAGGTGTTGGCCAGCTGGACCCAGTGCCTGCCGAGGCCAGGCAGAACCCCCTCCGATACAAGAGGATCGGTGGGCCCAGGGAAATTCCCCTGCATCGGATTGGCATGGTTCCAACTGGACCAAACCTCAAGGCGAATTACGTGGATTTATTCACTTGAACACCATCCACCACTCGCACTTCCCGGCCGAACGCACCAAGAAATGTAGCAGCAGATAAGCATACAATAAATAAAACCAGGAGTCTTTTCAAGGATCCAAGCCAGTTTAATGTGCACAGGCTCAAGCAATAATCAATTTCAAAATGGCTGAGCATTGGTTTCTAGCAAAACAACAACTTTTATACCGTTCTTCTCCATTCTAGACATAGGCAAACTTTTCATTGGTCCCAGTAACCCCTCTCACCCATCTATTGGTCCTGGTACCACTACGTAGCTATCCAATGAGGACCTTGATCTGGGCTCAGCACCTGGTTGCCCCCCTTTCAGTCCTCATTACAATGGACAGTTCTTAGACTTTCGATACTTCTCTCCTCCAAGGTCACTGGCTTGCTGGAATATGAGTGAGAGCGGGGCACTGTAACCTTGCTTTCTGCAGAGTTAATTAATTCCATAGAAGCTGTGCTCTCTTATCAGTACCAATTAGACTTGTTTTTCTATATTTTCTAAGTTTCGATTCTGCTTAGCTATACTAAATTGTGTTCAGTTAAGTTTCAATTCTACGGTATCATCATTCAGGGGGGTTTTCATTCCTATGGGCCTAACTACAGGCTTCATTTACAGGTCAAGCTGCTTAGGCCTGTCTGTTTAGTTCAATTAGCATGGATCATAGGCCTTCGCCTACCACACCGTGACCTGAATTGGCCCTGTACATCCTGGCCCTCCCCCGCTCTGCCCAGATCCCGTTCCCCCCATCCCCATCCTGATGCTCAGGATGTACAGGCAAAGCCAGAGGGGCAATCAGGCCTGGATGGCTTGCTGGGCTGCATGTTCTACCAGGACGTGCAGCCCTGCAACCTGCATCCCAGAATTAGGCCCACTGTATCCAATTAAATTAAACATAGGCTGATATATAAAAATAAAGGTCCTCATCAAATAAATTCAACTCTTTCCTATTTAGCTAATGCCAATTCTACTATGGTTGAACATTCTAAAAATGTACCTCCTTTTCTGTCTTTATAGCGATGAATAAGGAGATGAAAAGGAGATAAAATTATATGTTAAGGAGTTTAGGTAGTTTCTACCCTCAGTTTCTTCTCATATAGGGTTATTCCTCTACTCTTCAAAACTGGGTTGTGTAAAAATGTCTGCCAAGGAGTGGGTCTCTCTATAAAATAAAAAAAATACCCTCTTTTGATTCCTTCATTGCCATTCTTTTAGCAGCATAAGAACAACAAAAAGCCTTGAGTTAAGTATCTCTAGCTGTTCAGCTGTCTGCTCTGTTCCATAATTTGCAAAATGAGGTCATGTTCCTTAGCGAGCAAGAAAGGAATGAACCAATAAATATGCTTATTGTGTTACCACCCTGAGAGTGCAAGCTAGGACTTGTGATTCACTGAGGTAGGAGAGTCTGCTGCTTAGCTTTCCCCTTAGAAACATTTCTTCATTTAGGCAATTGCATAGTCATTCATTATTTAATATGGTGATGGAAACGTTCAGCTTTCGGCCAGAGAAGTCCAGGCCAGGTTTTCCTTCCTGCCTAAGTTTGAAAAGATGCATCTCAGGAACCTTTGTGGTACTTGGTCGTAGCCTGCTACATGGGTCCTTTTCTCTCACACTGGCCGAAAGCCCACCTAATGAACCAGGGAAATTTTATAAGCCCCTACTTGAGCATATAAAGCACTTTCTAGTCTCTTATAAAATTACCCCTGCTAAGGCACAATCAATTTTGATTCCAACTATGACACATTATGGGGTAATTGTACAAAGCTTTTTGCATGTAAATAGTCGGTTTTAAATGAAGAAAAGAGCTTTTATAGAATTGTGTGACTGCATATGCAGGTAAAAAGTAGACACATAGAAAAAATGTGCCGACTTTTATGCAATCTGTGTGTAGGCGTTCTGAAGGATGGAGTTTAGGCAAAGCAGACGTGGAATTGTGATGTGTACATTTGTAGGGTAAGTTTATAACAGAGTGCCCAAGATAAGGCAACCAAAACCCACCTACGGTATTTTAAGCAGGGCCAGTACAAGGATATGAGGCACTCTAGGTAGACCTCATTTCTAGCGACCCCCTGCTCCTGCCCCCACCCCTCTGGGACATGCAGCCCTGTGGTGCTGTTCCTGCTTCCGCTGCTCTGATTCTACTTCCTTTTGCATGGGGGCAGAAGAAGCTGGTCCAGCCGTTTTCACCCCCATGCAAAAGGAAGTGGCATCGGAAGCAGTGCTGCTGGTGATGGTAAGTGCTACGGTGCCATTTTAAAAACATTGCCGCCGCTGCACGTCCCAGAGAGGGGCAACAGTGGCGGCAATGGACCGCTCTCTGACCATTGGCTCTCCAGGCGATCGCCTAGTTCACCTAATGGTGGCAACAGCCTTGGTTTTAAATCTATTTTATAAAGACAAATAGGCTCTTACTTGTCTTTTTAAAATACTAGCGTAGGCGGCAGAAATAACCCCTTAAATGCAGGCACTGGCATTTATACTTCTATAGCAGCTATAAATAAATGCATATATGCAAATGCAGACATAAATTAAGGTATTTTAATGCATGTATTTGCAAACTCCACCCAAGCTTTTCCAAGACTATACCTCTGGCTATGCTTACCGGCAAAGTGCATAAATCCGTTCTACTGATGAACCTTTTACACCCCTTGGTAGTTTATAAGAGGCCACTTATGCAAGCAAACTGCCACATAGTAACATAGCATATGATGGCAGATAAAGACCAGTATGATCCATCTAGTATGCCCAGTAATTTGGCTAGAGTGGTTGGAAGTACAGCTCCATGCAGGTCACCCCCCCTTTATGCTTTTGATTAGGGTTCTACCTGCTGCTTCGTGCAGCTCAGCCCCCCTCTATTAATTGAAGTATAAAAGATATTTAAGTTTCCTTTGATTTCATCCTTTTGCCATAAAGGGATCCACTGTGTCTGTCCCATGCCATTTTGAATTCTGTCACTGTATTTGCCCCATAACCTCCATTGAGAGGGCATTCCAAGCATCTACCACATGTGCATGAATGACTTTATAATATTCCCTTTGTAGAGCACATACATACATTTACATGTTTTTTTAGAGCAGGTATAAATTTTTTGCACGAGCATTGACTTGTTATTGGGGCAGGTTCTAAGAGCCTGTTTATAAAGGCACTGGGGTGCCTAAGCTCTCTTTATAAAATAGGCTTACAACTTTCATAAGAACATAGAATATAAGAACATAAGATATACCATACTGGGTCAGACCAAGGGTCTGTCAAGCCCAGTATCCTGTATCCAACAGCCGGCAAATCAGGACACAAGTACCTGTCAGGTTTCCAAAAAAGGTGCACAGATTCCATGCTGCTGAGATAAGCAGTATCCTGAGGTAAGCAGTGGGTTTCCCTGGTCCTCTTTAATAACACAGGTACACTAAAAGAAATTTTTTTTAAACTGCCTCTAATGTTTCGATTGATTTTTACGTTTTTTGGTGCGCTGAATCCAAATCTGGTAACCAATTTGCTCCATCACGTACAGATTTTTTGCTACATTGGGTTAGCAGTTTGAGGTGAACGTTTCAGATTGAGTGCGATCGAGATAAAAGTTTCTTGGATGAATTCTTTATACTGATTGTTTAGTAGTTATTCAAATAAGAATAAAGAAAATTGTAACAAGGCAGCACATAAGAATAGAGTAATGTCAACAAAACACACTGTGATGGTAGCAAAATTGTCTGCACTTAAAACAGCCACATACATGTGCACAAACATTGAGCATATAAGAGCGAGGTTAGACACAAAGCAAAGCAAAGAAATGTGCAAAAAATGTTGTACAGGTATGTATGTAAGAATAGAAAACGCAAACCGCACCATTGCAATACATGAAGACAAACACCCGATGGTGTGAAAATAAAATTCTAATAAATGAGATCCGACACTGTGGTAATAACTAGCAAATTTTTATTTCAAAGTTTAGTAAAAACACGATATTTGTCAACACAGTTTAGATTTTAAAGTCATTCTTGGTTCAATCAATCTCCTGGTGGGCCCGTTTCTTCTTCCCCCGAATGCTTCTCTTGGTGCGCTGCTTGGCGTATTTTTCATCTGGGGTTTCCCGCAGCAGCAACCAGCAGAAATCAGCCATCATAATGGTGTTCCATCTTCCTTGGTACCATTCTCTCTGCGTCCTTGATGTCCTGGTGAAACCTTTCACCTTGTTCTTCACTGTACGCCCCCAAGTTTTCGGGAAAGTAGTTCACATGGGAGTGCAAGAAATGGACTTTCAGGCTCATGTTACAGCCTTGTTCTTTGAAGGCATTGAGCATCCTGGCAACAATATCCTTATAGTTCTCATCCCACCTGTTCCCCAAGAATTTGAGAACAACATCCTTGAAGGAATCCCAGGCTTCTTTTTCCTTCTCAGACATCGTTTCAGCGAATGCTCCATCTGAAATGAGTTTCCTTATATCAGGGCCAACAAACACTCCTTCCTTTAGCTTTGCTTCAGAAAGTCGGGGGAACTTTGAGCAAAGGTACCGAAAGCACTCACCATCTTTTGGAAGGGACTTAATGAGACCCAACTTAATGTGGAGAGGTGGTAATAGAATTTTATCACGAGGTACCAAGCTCTCATGAAGAACATTTTTCTCACCGGGTCTCAAATACTCCCGAATTGGCCAGTCTTTTTTTCCCCCAGTGTAGGTCGTGGGCCCAGCTATCCCAGAAGCAAAGGAAGCAGGGATATTTGGTGAAACCGGATTGATGCCCTAATAGCATGGATAGAATTTTAAAGTCTCCACAAATCATCGACTTATGCTCATCATAACGAATCTTCTGAAGAATCAGGGCCAAATTCTCGTATTTTTCTTGGAGAATAACAGAGTGAGCAATAGGAACTGAAGCGAATGTGTTGCCATTATGAAGAAGAACACCTTTTATGCTGTCTTTTGACGAATCAATGAACAGCCGCCATTCAGCAGGATCATACTTGAGTTTAAACTTTTCCATCACTCCGTATATATCGTTGCAAAATACCAAATCTTCCTCTTTGCTGAAATACTTCAAAAATTGTGTCTCGCGGTTGCGGTACCAATAAAAAGTTGTTCCTGGTGACAATAGATTTTTCTGTTTAAGCCGAGAACCTAGCAGTTGGGCAGCATCTTTTGGGAGTCCTAAATCCCGGACTAAATCATTCAATTCAGCTTGAGAGAAAAGTTCAGGTTTCGGATCTGGTTCAGTTTCAAACTCGGAAGTACTGGACTCATCGGGAAAAGCCATCTGATGAGTCTCATCATGATCAGAACAGTCCACACAAATATGATCCAAAGATTTTGGTGGTTCAGGCACAGGTACTTCGTTGCTATGAGGCATAGGCCTAATTGCTGAGGGAAGGTTGGGGTAACTTATTACGTTCTTATTTTTTAAGTTGTATCCCTTCACAATGCAAGAGCAAAAATAGCAGTCACTGCTGTGGTCTCTTTGTTCACGCCACATCATAGGTATTCCGAAACGAAATGCTTGTTTTTTACCTTTCATCCATAAGCGTAGATCTTCCTCACATGTCTTGCACACTTTGTGAGGAGCCCACGGTTTGTCTTGATCGCCTAACTTCAAACCGAAATAGGCAAAATATACTTTTTTAATAAATGCAGAAATGTTCCTCTGCCACTTTTTCACAGTATATTCCCCACAAATAAAACAAAAACTGTCCGGAGAGTTGACGCAACCTCTGGCTCTGTGAGCCATCACAAATACACAGCACTGCAAACTACAACTGTAGTGAACCACTTCGGAATAAAGCTGGATTACGACTGAGCAAACAAAAGGTAATAATGAACTTGCAAGAAACTGAAATTTGACAGGAACGTTCATGTCGCAACCACCGTGTTTTGAGCGAGCGAACGAGGTGAGGCGAACAGGAAAGAACATGCACCAGCGCGAGTACTGGATTTAGCCCCCCGCCTCCCAATTGTCCTGTTAATGTATAAAATGAATACAAAACACTCTAAAATATCATGAGGGAGTGTTTCTAGTTAGTTAACCATTACAACCTCTATTTTGGGCCAAGAAAATAAACTGCAGTTGGCTAAAAAGAAATTATGTGAACATTCCTTATATAGGTAAGAAATCTAATTTTGCAAGAAAACGTGACGTGATGGAACATTTTGGCTATTTTTCCTGGATTCAGCACCCCAAAATCTATAGGAATCAGTTGCAAAACTGGAGGCAGTTTTTTGGTAGTGTACCTGTGTAATGGTTTAACAACTTACCTCTATTTTTTAAACCCAGCTACACTAACAGCTTTTACTACATCCTCTGGTAACAAATTCCAGAGTTTGGACAACATTTTTTTCTGATTAATATTAAATGGACTACATTGTAGCTTTGATGCACGTCCTCTAGTCTTTCTACTTTCTGAAGGAGTAAACAACTGATCTATGTTTACCCATTCCATTCCATTCATTATTTTGTAGAACTATATCATATCTCTCCTCAGCCGTCTTTTATAAAATTGAAGAGCCCTAACCTTTTAAGTCTGTGCTCGCAGGGGTATTCTTTCATCCCTTTACCATTTTAGTGACTCATCTCTGTACCTTTTTAAATTTTGCTATATCCTTTTAAAGATATGGCGACCAGAATTACATACAATATTCAAGGTGCAGCTGCACCATGGAATGGCACAAAGGCATTATAATATTCTTGGTTTAATTCTCCACTCGTTTCTTATGATAGCTAGCATTCTGTTTGCCTTCTTGGCCGACGCTGCACACTGGGCAGAGGGTTTCATTGTGTTATCCACGATGATGCCTAGATCTTTTTCCTGGTTGGTAATACTAATTGTGGAACCTTGCATTGTGTAATTGTAGTTTGGGTCATTCTTCCCTAAGTGCATAACTTTGTGCTTGTCTACGTTAAATTTCATCTGCCATTTGGATGCCATCTCCAAATATTTCAAGGTCCTCTTGCAATTGTTCACAATCCTCGTTTGTTTTAACAACTTTGAATAATTTTGTGCATTCTGCAAATTGTATCAACTCACTCATTATTCCTATTTCCCTTTCCACAATGATCCACCCGTCCAATTCAAAAGAACAAAATGCCATCAAAGCAGCAAACGCCGTGCCTGTGCTTTAAAAGGGGCTGCAGCGGCAGGGCCTGATGCGGCGGCTGCGTGAGTATTGCTTTGGGTTGTTTTGAGGTTTTAGTGTTTGCAGGTTTTGGCTATTGGATTGTCGTGGTGTTTTGATTGAGGCATGGGAATTTTAAATATATACTCTGTGTGATTTTGTTTTTATAGGATGTGTTGGTAGGAGTGACTGCGACGTGTTGGCAGTTGCAGTGTTTGGTGCTGGAGTGTGGCACCACATATTACAACTTGCTACATCATAGCTATATTATATTAAGTGCCAGTTTATGACCACTTGATGACAGCACAGATTTGCATTTTGCACATTATATAGAAGTGGACTTTTCGACCTATGATGGTGAGGTTGCATAGCATGTGTTACATTGCTTGATTCAGCTATGCTGACATAAGTGGAAGTTGCGTCAGCTTGGTGACATTGTATACTGAGGTCTTTTCTCCACTTGAGTGAGGTTTTTCTGCCCTCAGTCTATAGTTGGGATTTTGAATGCACTGTTTTTTTTAATTTTTATTTTCCTTGCAGTTTGCTGTACCAAGTGTTTGAGGCTTGCATACATATTGAGATGTGTTTTACTGAGATTGACAAACCCAGTGTTCAAAATACCCTCTCCTATTCAGAGGGATATGTTTAAGATTTGTTAAAGGAGCTAACCATTTTTACTACTGATGATGTTCTAGTGGAGGCAGTATCCTGGAACACTCTTGCTCAAACTTGGAAGAAATTGATTCAATCTGATTTACATTGCGCTTCTCTTTTGGAATATATATTCCACGTAGTTTGCGCCACATAAAAGAACCACAATTGTTTACTGATATCCCTGAATTCATGAATAATTGAAATAAGATTTTGAACAAATGTGCTAGAGACTTAATGATCGTAATAATTGACAGCACTAAGAGCAGCTGCGTGAATATTGATTTGGGGTGTTTTAAGGTTTTGGTGTTTATTTATTTTCCTTGCAGTTTGCTGTACCAAAGGGGGGGGGGGGGCTCAGGGACAGGTGTCTCTGAGCCTGTGGCAGGATCCCGGAGGTGTCCGGGGTCCGGAGTCTTGGCAATATGCAGGGCGGGGGTGGGGTACCCCCGACCCGGAGAATCCCTCGGGGCTTTTGCTAATAATATGGCTAAGCCGGATGAGGGGGGATGGTATTGCCGGGCGATGGTTCATGGCGGAGGCGGGATGGAACTCACTTTGCTACCCATATGGCTGGTGAGGGTTCGTCCCGCTGCCGGAACCGGTGGTTCGACATAGTCATGGTTGTTGTTAGTTATGTTGGTAATGTTTGACTAATAAAGCTGCGACCAGTTAAATGCCAATATGTGTACTGTTGTGGTTATTCGGGGGGGGGGGTGTTGGAAGGTGCTTTTAGGGACAGGAGCAACACGTCCGCCTTACCTGGTTATTCTAAGGCCGCGGGGCCACGTACCTGCGAGCCGCTCTAACCGGGTGGGCGGCGTGGTGCGTGGTCCCGGCCGCGTGGCGGTAGGGGGAGGGGGGGTCGTTTCGGCAGCGGGAGAGCGACTTTCAAATCTATTGGCTCCCGCGTGTGATGGAGGGCGGCGGGAGCCAATAGGAAGGTCGGAGGGTCCGGGAAGGGGGTGCTTGGGGGCAAGCGCGCCGGCGAGGCTGCAGTTTGTCGGCGCGCTGCAGAGTGGACGGGCGCACCCACCCAGCCACCCCTGGGGTGGCGGTGTGGGGTCTGTAGGGGGTTGCACTGGGTGGGGTTGGCGGGATCCCGGAGGTGTCCGGGGTCCGGAGTCTTGGCAATATGCAGGGCGAGGGTGGGGTACCCCCGACCCGGAGAATCCCTCGGGGCTTTTGCTAATAATATGGCTAAGCCGGATGAGGGGGGATGGTATTGCCGGGCGATGGTTCATGGCGGAGACGGGATGGAACTCACTTTGCTACCCATATGGCTGGTGAGGGTTCGTCCCGCTGCCGGAACCGGTGGTTCGACATAGTCATGGTTGTTGTTAGTTATGTTGGTAATGTTTGACTAATAAAGCTGCGACCAGTTAAATGCCAATATGTGTACTGTTGTGGTTATTCGGGGGGGGGGGGGGTTTGGAAGGTGCTTTTAGGGACAGGAGCAACATGTCCGCCTTACCTGGTTGTAATTGACAGCACTAAGAGCAGCTGCGTGAATATTGATTTGGGGTGTTTTAAGGTTTTGGTGTTTATTTATTTTCCTTGCAGTTCGCTGTACCAAGTACTTACGGTTTGCATACTTATTGAGATGGGTAGTCTCCTACATTTTTTTTTAGTAAAAGCTGAAGCAAAGAATTAATTTAGTCTCTCCACTATGGCCTTGTCCAATCATCTAATAGTCCACTCATTCTCTCACAAGTGTATGCTTGAAGTTCAATGTAAACTGCTTTGAGAATATGAAAGGTGGAATATAAAAACTGTTAAATAAATAAAATAAAGTGTTTTGCTATGAAATGTACTTGAAAAAATTGTTATTATGTGCTTTTGCTTCCAAAGCAAGCTTCTTTTTAAATTCTCTCTTTATCTGTCTTATCAATGCCTTGCATTTAACTTGCCAGTACTTATGTTGGTTCCTGTTTTGGTCATTAGGCTCTTTTTTCCATTTTCTGAAGGATCCTCTCTTAGCTATTACAGCCTTTCTGACTTTACCTTGAAGTCATACTGGCTGTCGTTTGGCCTTCCTTCCACCTTTCTTAAAGCGTGGAATATATCTGGACTGGGCTTTCAAGATAGTATTTTAAAATAATGCCCAAGCATGATGAGGTTAACTCTTAACCTTTGCACTTTCTCCTTTTTTAGTTTTTTCTTAATCATTTTTGTGATTTTATCATAGTCTTCTTTTGGAAGTTAAATGCTAGTGCAGTGGATTTCCTTGTTAACCTCCTTCCATTTATTCAGTCAAATGTGATCATGTTATGATCGCTATTGCCAAGTTATTCCAATACCATTACCTCTCACACTAGGTCCTACATTCCACTAAGCACTAGGTCCAAAATAGATGCCTTTTTATACTTTTCACAAAGACACCTTGTTATAGAATTTTCTATTCTACTTTTCCTGTATACATTATTGTATTCCACTGCGAGATGCTATATGCCAGTAAGACAAACTGACCATTAAAAGTAGAATAACTAAGGGGTATGTTTACTAAACTGCGGTAATCGTGAATAACGCGCGTTATGTAACGTTAACGATCGTAAGCGCATCATAACACGTGTTATGATGCGCTTACGATCGTTAACGTTATATAACGCGTGTTAATCGTAGTTAACGATCGTAAACTCCCGCGGCGCGGTAAAACACCTCAGAAGGTGGAGAGAGGGTGGAGAGAAGGGGTCAATGGGCAGAGAGTGGGCGGGGAGAGGCTCCCTCCACACTAACGCGTTGATCTGAAGAGCTCAATTCCAACGCGAATGAAAACCTGCCGTTAAATGCACATTACAGGGGAGAGAAACCATTTCAGTGTCAGCAATGTACAGCTCAGGCAGGGAAACCTAAAAAGGTGATAAGTGTGATTCATGTGCACAGAACAAAAGGGCACAGAAACACTGAAAATGACCCCAACAAACTGGAAAAAAACCATAACCAAGCTGGCCAATAATGGTATCAATGAGAAACATCAACCCCTCCC